>CP125976.1:450075335-451325335 GCA_030063025.1 Avena longiglumis
GATCTCCTCTTTCAAATCCCTCAAGAATATGAAAGAATCATTGGAGGGATTGAGAGAAAGCAAGCTCAAGAAGGTCAACAATGGAGGGGAAAACATGCAAGAATGGTTGGGGAACCATTGGGTAAGAAGGCCCCTTAAATAGGTCCCCCCAAAATCCAACCGTTGAAGCCCAAAAACGCAAATCCCGGTACTACCGGACTTTTTCACGGTACTATCGAACATTCCCTAGGGATCCCAGGACGCCAAACACACCTTATTCAGTACCAACCGGTACTAAGGGGCGGTACTACCGGACCCTGGTCCGGTACTACCGGTCACCCCTGAACGAAAACGTCCATAACTTTTGCATCCGGACTTCGATTTTGATGATCTTGGGCTCGTTTTGAAGAGGACAACAAGATATAAAAGATAATGCAAAGAAACATCATAGTCAGCAAGGGAGGATATATCCAAATGACGAAAGGTTTAACCTCTCTCAAAAAGACGAACCGATAAAACCTCCAACATCAAAAACGTAATAGGAAATGCATATGAAATCCGTTTTCGATGAACTAGAGCTTGTCATGGAGATTAAAACAAGCTCTAAATCCTCACATGAGTAAGAACCAAATAATGTAAGGTTTTACCTATCTCTAAAATACAAACCGGTAAAACCTCCAAGATCAAAATGCAATAAGATATAAAAGGGAAATCCGATTTTGATGAACAAGAGCTTGTTATGAACATTACCACAAGCTCTATATCCTCACATGGACAAGACCAAATAACAACCAAATACGATGATGCAAGTATGAAAAGGTTTGAGCTCTCTTCGAACGATGTGACCGATTTACTCATTCGAGAGCCCCTCTTGATAATACGGTTATCTATCCTAAACACGGTCTCCCACACACAACATGAGACCGGCAAAAGGGGAAACCTATCAAGATTATACCTTTGCCTTGAGAATTCCACTTGAGCTCGATGTATACGATATTGTCTTTCTCAAGATGGAACGCCTTTCTTGATTCCTCATCTTCGATCCATGATCAGCGAGGATGGCAAGCATCAAACATGAGATCTTCTATAGATGGCGTATTTTGAGCTTGCACAACACATCTTCTTCTCATTTCATCGACCTTTAAGCCAACACATGCTCCAAGAGATTCCAATGGACAAATCCTACAAGTATAACTTAATACACACATTAGTCCATAAAGATTGTCATTAATTACCAAAACCACACATGGGGGCCCAACATGTTCTTTCAGTCTCCCCCATTTTGGTAATTGATGACAATCCCTTTAAGATGGTTTATATAAGGAATATTGATGAATAAAATGGTAATACCAATATCAAATACTACATAAGTATGTGATATTGGTACCACCATATATAGAGCAAACTCCCCCACAATCTATGCATGTGTGATGAACTTGAATTTCATTGCATATATTGCCAATCATTATCATTGGTGGAGTTTCCACTATATATACCACATGCTAAGCAACGACAAATATGCAAGATCATGAGAGGCAAATGCACAAGAACAAACTCAATGCATAAACCAACTTCCCTTAAACCCTCTAAAACTTCTCCCCCATTGGCATCGATTGCCGAAATGGGTGACAAGTTCTAGAAGGCAAATATAATAATAATTCCTCCAAAGGTGTGCCTTCGCACATATCCAATGATGAATACTTGGGAGGGAGTAGAACTATATCGAGGACCCGAAGATTGCCAAAATAAATAAAGTCAAATGATGCAAGCAATTACAAGGTCCCACAAACCAATCGAAAACAACAAATGAGTTCAAATGGAACCTACAAGATATTATGATATGAGCAAGAGAGTGCTTTAAATAACAAATAGAGAATCTCCCCAAGATTTGTGCACTATTCAACATAAATGCATTAGAATACATATTGCACAAATATGGAATCCTTGCTCCCCCATAAGCATTTCAAGCACAACAGATGAGAGATCAAATAAATGCTTAAATAAAATATAGAAGCTCCCCAAGATTTGTGCGCACTTTAGAATCGTTGTATTTCAATACAAAAATGCACAAAAATGGAATCCTCACTTTCCCATAAACATTTAAGACGCAATAAATGAGAAAAAAGATGAATGAGCATTATTAAATGAATTAGATGAGCTCCCCAAAGATAATGCACCAATTATGATAATTGCATTTGGGAACAAGGTGCGTAATCATGGAATCCTCACTCATCCAAGTTCATTTAACAATACAAGTCATGAGAGAACAAATATGAGTGCCCAAATATGCAAACAAGAGGAACAAGCACTCATAGGCAGTTAAATTTGGAAGCCACCGAAGAATCAAAAGAAATAGAAAGGTGGTCTCCAAGGATTAAAAATCAAATAAAATTATCTCCTCATATGTGTCTCTAAATGGAAAATATCACAAAGACATACGCCAAAAAAGAAATATACACACATAAAGAAGATTATACAAGAAAGCACATGAAAGCACAAATGAAGTCTTAACATATACCAATAAGATTTTTGCTTCAAAGCACGTCCAAAGGCTCAAATATATCTTATTGTACATTAATGAGCTTCAAATACCAACACACTCCATATATTACAACTATCACCAAGGGAAAAGGAGAAAGTTGGAATATATGGAGAAAGGCAACAAGTATCATAAGATAAAATAGACTAGCAAAAATCTCACTATTGCACATGAGAGAAGTTGATGAAATGATAGGCAATAAAATTGCTAGATTGACATATTTGGGATTGGAGGATCATATGCATGATTTTGTATAGTCCCAATTATATGCACTCATCTCAACTTAAACACATATACAATATAGAGTCCTCTTAAAACCATGGCTAGAACTATAACAATTACAAATACACTAATTCATGCTAGAAGGCAACCGACAAACGGTTGGAATCAAGATATATGAGCATGAGAAAGAGATACTTGTTACCGAGATATAATTGGTAGGATGTAGAGGATATGGATTCATTGATCATCCTATATCTTGTCTCAAATTTTCATGTATGCACCACTTCTTCAAAATTGAGAGACAAGCATCCAATATATCTCCAATGTACCTAAAACACAATTAAGTATAAGATGGTCCCCAAACATATTGGGTCCAAAGTAGTTAGTGCAACTACAATACATAGGAGAGACTCCACATAATTATGTGCATATTGATATGAAATTGAATTTCATGCACAACTTAGCCGATGGGAATTGGTGGAGTTTCCCCTATATATTGGATCAAAGAAAGCAAGCATGCCATAATACAAACATATAGTAAATAAGCATGCATAAAGCTTTCAAGAACCAAAAGGAGATACAATTTGAACAAAAACAACAAGTAAAATGATATTGCACACAAAAAGTGTGACAAGCGGTGTCCAAATTGTATCAAAGAACCAATTCAACACATGAAAGATCACAAGTTCAACAAATGAACTAGGCTAAGACCAAAAGAGCAAAATATAGATAGAAATAAAAATGCTCAAGGATTTATCTCATTCTAAAATGGTCAAATCAAGAAACAAGGAATGAGACAAAACCAACTCCCGAAAAGAGAAAGGTTCCAACAAGAAACCAAACTCTCCAAACTTCACATGATGGAACAAGTACCAAAATGAAAAGATTGAGGTTCCAAGCACATAAAACACGATATGGATCAAACAAAGAAGCATAAATATGAGTGTTCTAAATAACATAGGAGAGCTCCCCCATAGATAGTGCATTATGTAGGATTTTCCTTTAGAATGCAAAATGCACACAAATGGGATCATCACTACTACCTACATTAACTAAAACACAAGAGGATATCAATAAAATAAGAAGATCCACAAGAAGCAAGGAAGGCTTGGGAGACAACACAAAACATTTTCTTGGCCAAAGATAGGACAATATTAAGCAAAGGACAAAGTGAATATGATCAATAAAGTCTACCATAAATTTGGTACTAATTGTCCAAGGACAAGAAGAATTGAGAATAATCTTCCCTAGGTAGTTCATACGGATATCCAAGATCATATTCACACAACAAGAAGCATATAACTAAATATAAGAATTGAGCATGATACTTCAAACAAGATTCTTGGTAGCTTCCAATAGTCACACAATCACTAGTGATTAGAGTAACTTGAAGCAAATGGTTTCCATGAGAATATATATCTAAATATGAGGAAACACATACCAAGAATCATTCTCACATACAAGATCCAAAATATGAGCAATAAAGGCATTCAAGCAAATTGGGACTTGTATGAGAAAATGTGTCACATATGAGCTAGATAATTATCAATATCAATTCTAAGTAACACAACCTCGAATATTCACATTTTCTAGGATTGTAATATGAACTAAGCATAAGACTCCCCCATAATGTGATACTACCATAAAAACAACACGAGGCAAAGGATACAAATAGAGATAATTAATGGACATTATAAAACTTAAATTTCTCATGAGAATTATACCACATAGAGACTAGACAAGAATCCAATATAAGTACTAGGTTGTATTCCTCATGTACACACAATTTTAGGATTGTGGAATGCCCAAGCATAACACTCCCCCAAAATGGGATAATCCATTAATTTCTCACAAGTGCCAAATAGGATACCAAATATAACCAAGCAAGGCTCAAACACAAGAAACATACATACATGGTATGCCACCTAATCATACACAAATAATCTTGATTTCAAGATAATTAAGTGGATAGCACAACATGTACAAAAACATGGAAGATACAAAACCAACACATGCACAAGGGGGCGAGTAACTTTCAATGTAAATAGTTTAGCATAAGTTACCACAAGGAGGAACATTGGAAATATAATAAAATCATGATAATCCAAATGGCTTGGCTTGACAATAATAATTGATGAACATCCCTCAATTCTTCATAATGTAGCCAAGACTCCAATGCCCTCCAACAATACCTATTGATCAAGTTTTGGCTTGTTGGTCCCCAACCAAGTTGGGTCCTAGGAGGTTAGTCACAATAGGCTTGGCAACCCAAATGGTTCTTTTCTTGAACCCACATTGAGCACCAACAAATTTGGCAAACACATTGCCAATCTCATCCTTACGAAGTGAATAAGCATCATCAATCAAGATAGGATGGGATGAGGAGATACCAATAGTGCATGAGGAAGAAATGTGTCCCTTCTCGCAGCATATGTAGCAAGTTCTACTCTTGCCATCTTTATTTTTGGATGAAGAAACAACTTGAGGAAGATCTTGAGTCTTCTTAGGAGGAGGCCCATCTCTAGGCCGCTTCCCTTGTTGCTTCTTGCCAAGGGACTTTTTCTTCAATGGGCAAGATCTAACATGGTGCCCTTCTTCCTTGCACTTGAAGCAAACAATGTTGGCCGGATTCTCGACTTGATCTTGGCCATTCTTATTGTTGTCCTTGTGCTTCAACTTGATAATGGACTTGTTCTTGACATTGGAGTTGAATCCAAGCCCACTCTTGTCATTGGGGGATTTTTGCACACTCAAGATTTTGTTGAGTGTGACCTTCCCTTGATGACCCTTTTTCAAGTCATTCTTCAAAGAGGTGACTTGAGCCTTGAGCCTTTTGATTTCCTCTACATGGTTAGTTTCAACAAAAACACTAGAGGAAGTAGATGCTACATTGTTAGAGAAACAAGGCACGGAGTGTAATTCATCATGAGATATATTATGGTTGTGAGAGGATGAACTACAAGGACTAGCACATGGCAATCTAACATTTGGTGTAGATGTAGTGCTAATGTCCACATGAGGCCCACTAGATGTTACCTTTGACACGATGGCCTCATGAGCTAACTTTAGCCTACCATGGGAGACTAGAAGATCCTCATGCGAGCTTGAGAGCTTAACATGTCTTTCTTCTAATTTCCCATAGTTGCTAGTTAGCAACGCAAGTTGAGCCTTTAGCTCAACATTATCCTCCAAAATAGATGCTTCACAATAAATAGAGTTAGTAGCACAGGCATCATCATTATTAGCGAGAGGTGAGGGCAACTTCGCAAGCTCTTTTGAATATGAAGCTTTAAGTTTCTCATGCGACTCGGTGAGTTTGATGAGCTCCCTCTTAATAACCCGAGAGCCATTATCAAGAAGCTTAAAATCCTCAACAAGTTTAGCATAAGAAACTTCAAGTTCATCATTTTTAAACTTGAAGGAGATTGCCACCACAAGTTCTCTATCATGGTATTCTTTTACTCTAGATAATTCTAGAGTGAAAGTCTCCTCAAGAGATTATTTGGTGGTTTGTTCTTCTTCAAGGGAGTCATTTAGTTGAGCAATTTCATTATCATAATTACGCTCACACGCAATTTTTTCATCAATTAAGTTTTCTTGCTCCTCAATAAGATCATTGCCTTTTATAGCATAATTCAAGATTTCAAGAAAGTTGGAGGAAGCAATTTTATTTTTGAAGAGAGTGCCAAATACAACCTCTCCCATTTTATTAATAGAGGTAATATTATACTTACCTCTATAATTATCATTATCATTTTCAACCTCATCATCATCATCATCATGAGATATAATGGGATCCAAAGAGGTTACCTTTGTTCCCTTAGCCATAAGGCATATGTGAGAACCGGAGGAAGGTGATGATGAGATTGCACTTGTAGATGTCTTCAAGACCTTGTCTTGGCCCATAGAATCTTCATTTTCCTCTACATGGTTATCAACACAAGAACTAGAGGAAATAGAAGCATTTTTATCATGGCAACAAGACAACAAGATCATATCATCATGATATTTATTCAAGTCATTTCTACATGATATGTAAGGACTATTAACATAAGCATGTAAGGAGTTTTGAGTGCTAGAAGTGTTAAGGTCCAAAGATAGATCATTGCAACTAGATAGGGATGAAGGATTACAAATAATAATATCACTATCCATATTGCAATTTCTATCACCACTCACCATATCATTACCTTGTGAAAAAACACATGTTGGTGAAGTGGTAGACGATGAGAGCTCATCTCGACCGGAAGTGGAATCAACACAATCATCCTCAATAATGTTGGACTTGCTATATTTATCTTGAAGCTTGGTCCATATCTCACGAGCGCTTGAATAAGGCATGATAGAAGAAAGAACTACATTGCTCACAACATGCAAAAGAATTTTAGTAGCTAGAGCATCTATATGAGAGTTCAACTTCTCCTCTAAAGATTCGTTTTGGGTATCCATAGGAGAAGAGAGACCCACATATAGATATCCCTCAATAATTGGGTGAATTTCCCAAAATAAATTAAGCATGCGAATTTTCCAAACATCATAATTTGTGCCATCGAATGTGAGCATGTCCTTGTGCACAAATCCCCTAGCCGACATCTTTACTCTCAAGGCGGTGAAGCCTAAAATGAGAGACCGGGCTCTGATACCAATTCAAAGGATACGGATGTCGCCTAGAGGGGGGGGTGAATAGGCGATTAAAACTTTTCCTAGAGTGGCTCAACAAAGGCGGAATAAAACTAGTGTTTACTTTGTTAAGAACAACCTAGAACAACTAAGGTTCACCTATGTGCACCAACAACTTATGCTAAGCAATACAAGCAACAAAGTGATAGAAAGATATATATATATATATATTACTTCAGGGACGAAGGCTATCACAATGTAAAGTGCATAAGTAAAGAGCTCAGGTATAGAGATAACCGAGGCACGCGGGGACACCGATATTATACCGAGTTCCTCCCAACATGGAGTACGTCTAGTTTGGAGAGGGGGTGGTATCAAACCACCAACGCCACAAAAGGCCTCCCTTATTCTCCGGTGAATCTCACCCCAATGGGATCGATCCACGCTTCCACTATCGGTGTACTTGTCGGTGGCAACCGGAACCTCTCACAAGGTTGGGGCACTTCTCCACAACTTAATTGGAGGCTCCCAACAAACGCCACAAAAGGCCTCAACAAATGCCACCAAGGCCACAATGCCACCAAGGCCACAAAACCGTCTAGGGTTCCAAGAACCCAAGAGGGACAAGCTTCAAAGAGTCACACAAACCAAATCCTTCGAGGAGAACACAAACCGATGCACCAAATGCAAATGGCAAGAACACCACAAAGGTGTTCAAATACTTCTCTCCCAAATTCCACCAAAGCTACAAAAGCTTATAGGGGAATAAGAGAGGAAGAACAATGGAGGAAATCCACAAAATACTCCAAGATCTAGATCCCAATATGTTCCCCTCACTTAGAGGAGAGATTGATTGGTGGGATTGTAGATCTATGTAGCATCCCATTTGTCTAACAATTGTAATGATACTTGGTCTAGTAATATAATGGCTACTTCATATATATAATTGTTGCATTATCATTATATCATGCTCATGTCATCATGCCACCTTGCATTTGAGCATCATATAAAACCCTTTTTGTGTTGGTTCTTCTCTCATATGCATTGTGAATTGTATTTGCCTCTTGATATTGTATTTGGTTCTTTATATATTGTTTAAATGCCCAAGTTGAGTTGGGGGCATATCTTTATTCCACTCCACCACCTTTATTTTTCACCACCTTATACTTCCACCATTCCAATAACCCATGAGCTTGTAATTCTTTCCTTTGGATTTTTTTTATTCTAGCTCATGTGGGTTGGGTGGATCCAACTCTATTTTCTTTTGCTTGGTCTTTATTCCACCTTTTGGGAATGCATGGAATCATGCCATGTGATTTTATTTTGTTTTCACAAGATTAACACATGGCATTAAATACTTGCATGGGCCATGCAACCATCACCATCTTTTGTCCTCCTTTGTTTTTATTTGTTTTTGAGTGGATCATCTTCTCATCTCTCTCCTTCTCTCAATCCTTTCTACCTTGCTTAGTTGCTTTCCTTGTGCCATCAAACCTCATCAACCTCTCTTGTGTAGTGCCATGCATGATCTTGTAAGATCATCCTCATGCCCATCTTTTCTCTCTCTTGATCATGCATACCAAAGCCCTCTCTCACCTAGTCTCTCTCTCTCTCTCTCTTTCTTTATCTAGACCCTAATTCCTCTCCCTACCCCTCTCTCCCCTCTCTTTGCACCTCTTGTTTTGCTCATGCTTCAAACCCTTGCTACCATACCACATCCTCTCCCTTAACCCTCCTCTCTAAACCACACCCCCACCCTAACCACTCCATGCCGAGGCACCCCTTTCTCTCTAACACCCCACCGCATCTAACCCTAACCCGAGCCCCTCTAGCTAACCCTAGTCCCACCCTCTCTCTCTCGGCCTTCCTCCTCTCTCTGCCCTGCAGGCCCCACCTGACCACCCTGGAACCACCCCATCCCATGTGCCTCCCCCTGGCCCCCCTCTCTCCAAACCCTAGCTCTAACCCGAGCCACCCCTTCTCTCTTTTGCATAAAGGTGACCACCACCCCATGTGCCTCTCCCCTCTCTCCCTTATCACCTCAACCACCCCAGGCATTCCAGATCAAGATCTGGAGGAACCCTGACCCCTCTCCATCCTCCCTTCTTCTTCCCCCTCCCCACCATGATCACCACCATGCCCCAAAACCCTAGCCTCGGCCACTTCTTCCTCTAGACGAGCTGGAGCGAGCCAAGCCGTACCAGGAGCACCAGGACCTCCCTCTGCTTCCTCTTCGACGCCCAGGACGCGGGGTAGCTGCAGGACCTCGCCGGAGCAGCCTGACGCCGCCGTGCACCGCCAAGGTCAGGAGCTCCAGAGCCCCAGCTACGCGCCAGATCGCTACCGCCCCGAGCTCCTCCGACCACACCAACGAGCTCCTGGTGAGCCCCTCTACCCCCCAGACAAGGTCCCCTCCCCTCTCGTGCACCATAGCACCGCCACCTTCCGCCGCGCGCCACGCTCTGGCAACAGCAGCAGCTGCTGCAGCTCCTGCCTCTGTTCCTCGTCGAAGCCCGCGCGTTGTAGTCCTCCCCCGTAGATACTCTCTGAACGGAAGTTGTAGCCCTTCGTCAGCTCAGTATTTTTTCGTTTCTAGGGCTTAGCCAAATTCTCGCTAGATGCCGCCATCGTCACGGAAGTCGCCAGATATCTACGCCAAGACTGCGTCTGTCGGTATGACAGTTCCGGCAATGGTGGCCATTTTGCGCAAAGGTCCCTGCAGTTTTTCCCGCCTCAACCCGCGGTCCGCATAACCCCACTTGTCAGCTGCCCGTCCGATCTTGCAAATAGCACCCCCAGATCTTCACCACCTCAACCCGCAGTACCTGGATCCACCATGTGTCAGCGCCCGATAGCCGCGCGCGTGCGTGGCCCCTGTTCTGTCCCTGGCCCACATGTCATCCTCTACGGCTAGGTGAACCTACGGTAAATAGAATTGCCTTATGAGTTCTTGAGTCAAGATCGACCCCACCTATCTGTGACCGTGGCTAGATTTGCCTGAGTAAGAAAAGTATTTTCTGTGATCTGTTTCAAATTCAAACCTTTTCAAATTTAATTCAAATTCAAATTTTCAAATCTGTTTAAATATGAATTAATTCATAACTTTCAAATGGTTTGGAATTTGAATTCAAACCTTATATGAAAAATGTTTTGTTTTTGAATGTTAATTCAAATCTTTAATCAAATATTTTCAGAATTGATTTCAAATAGTCAAACCTTTGACTTTGACCCTAGTTGACTAATTTTGACTTAAAAATAAATTTAAATTCATAAATCCAAATAATACAAATAATATATGTTTTCAAATCAGAAAAATGTGAGGATTTCAAATATGCCATCCAAAATATATTTTGGACACTTTAATTTTCAAGTTGACAAAAATTACAATAAAATGCCCTTTTCTTAATTAATTAATAACTTTTGATTTATAACTCCAAATTTGACAAATGATATGTCTAAAATGATTAGCTCGACGAGACCTTTCTGTTTATGCATTCCATGTTCTGTTTTGCAGCATGCATCATATAAATATAATGTAAACAGCAACTAATATGAGGATAAAATGTGGCCAAAACTCAATAAAATGTTTATTTCTTGTATTCTACACCTCACCCATGCCATGCTACATTATTGCCATGCAACTTGTGCATCATTCATCATGGCATGATTGTTTGCTTGTCGCATTTTATTCATATGCTTGTGCACTGTATTTATGTTGGCCCTTGTTTGTTTGGTTCTTCTTCGAATAGACGCTGAGCAGGGGATATATCAAGAAACCCAGGAGCACTACCCAGATCCTTCTCTTGCTTCAACTGAGTTGCCAGTCAAGCACTACCACATGCTTGCATACATATAGTACCTATTTCCTCTATCTTACTCTTGCATCATTGAGTCGCGATTGCATTAAACTGAATCCCAAGTACTGCATAGCCTTTACTTTTAAACCCCACCGAAGCTTGTTCCTCCATCCCATGAGCCATTACTACAGGAGTTGTTTGAGCCATGCGAGTCGTAGAACAACATGTGTAGGGTATGTGAGTGTATGATGGATAACGAGGTACCTAAACAACTTAACCTGAGTAGTATGGGATAACTAATGAAAGTGGCACCGGTGAGCAATATCTGCTATCTGGTTTTTCATGCTCACTTGTGTCCCGTAGGACCCCGAGTACTTGATTCCTGTTCCTTGAATATTCGCGCTATCCACATCCGGGAGGCTTATGAGACCCCCCTGAGCCAGAGCTTGATTCATTCTTATTTCTTGGGGCCACAAACTAGTTTGAGGTTTTATTTACTATCATGTACTTATGCCATGCTTTACTGCTTTATTTACGATTGTGCGAGGAGCACCTGTACTGTTTAGGACCGTGACCCGTTTTCGCGGTATCGACAAGCCCAGTCACACTTTCGGGTTCCCAGTCGTTTACAGCCGGCCCCACAAATCTTGAGTCCGTCTCGAAGTCAGCTAACTTCGTTGCGGGTATACTTAATGGGGTGGCCCCCTAAAATATTTCTGAATCTTGTGATTGCTTTGTCGTGAAAGCCTCGTTGGGTTTTGATTTGGTTTTTCCGAGGTTGATCGAGTGTGTGTTGCTATTTGTGCACCCCTGCAGGGTAAAACTTTCTGAAAGCCGTGTACGCGGTGATGGACGACTTGGAGCACAGTTTCTCGATCATAGACAAGCATAACTAAAGTACCGCTTTTAATTTGACTAAGTAACTGACTAGTAAATAGTGCAACACTCATGGAAGTGATAATAAAACTGCCAACGGATGGGGGTTGTTCGTCCGCTTCCTCGTTGGTAAGCGAGGAGGGGGATGGATCTGTTGATATTACTGTTATAACTGTTGTCATTAATTCACGGACATCCGTCTATCTTTAGTTAGGCGGATGGTTAGCGAGTATCTATAGAATTGTTAGGGTTTATCTTTTGCTGCAATTGCGTCACCCCAGGTTGTGTCCCCTTTAGAGGCATAAAGACTTGCTGAGTACCCCTAGGGTCTCACACGATAAATTATTTGGTTCAGATGAACAGGTACACTCACGAGATGGATACTGGGTGGAGGAGACGGACGATGTGGACAACGATCATTCGGTGTAGAGATTCCGGGAACGGGGATCCGTGAGATCTGTGGGCGGGATGTGTTTATTTATGGGGCATCTTATGCCGATTTGCTTCTTATCCGTACTCGGATCTTGTTTGCCGCTTCACCGATACTCGATGTTTGATGTATGAGGAGATATCCTAAACTATTATATCTATCTAGGATATTTGGATCTTGCCGTATGGCGTTGCAATATTTCTATTTCTTTTAGATGGAATGGCTCTGATGTACTGTTGTATGGTGGCTTGCATACATACTCATTTGTGTATGTAGTTGATCCCTTCGCCTGCCGATTACGCCGCCCGTTCTTGTCCCGATGTTTGGAAGTGGTTGGGACGGCCGAAAGGTCTACCTGTGAGTGGCATTTGGGCCCCACCGCACTATTTCAACCATTTCCGCACATCCAGGCTTGTAACTAGGAGCGTAATTCACCGAGGTAGTTACAATCTAGATCTCCTCTTTCAAATCCCTCAAGAATATGCAAGAATCATTGGAGGGATTGAGAGAAAGCAAGCTCAAGAAGGTCAACAATGGAGGGGAAAACTTGCAAGAATGGTTGGGGAACCATTGGGTAAGAAGGCCCCTTAAATAGGTCCCCCCAAAATCCAACCGTTGAAGCCCAAAAACGCGAATCCCGGTACTACCGGACTTTTTCCCGATACTACCGGACATTCCCTGGGGATCCCAGGACGCCAAACGCACCTTATTCAGTACCAACCGGTACTAAGCGTACTACGTGGTCCGTGGTACTACGTCACCCGAGCAATGGCCATAACTTTTGCATCCGGACTCCGATTTTGATGATCTTGGGCTCGTTTCGAAGAGGACAACAAGCTATAAAAGATAATGCAAAGAAACATCATAGTCCAGCAAGGGAGGATATATCCAAATGCCGAAAGGTTTAACCTCTCTCAAAAAGACGAACCGATAAAACCTCCAACATCAAAAACGTAATAGGAAATGCATATGAAATCCGTTTTCGATAAACTAGAGCTTGTCATGGAGATTAAAACAAGCTATAAATCCTCACATGAGTAAGAACCAAATAATGTAAGGTTTTACCTATCTCTAAAATACAAACCGGTAAAACCTCCAAGATCAAAATGCAATAAGATATAAAAGGGAAATCCGATTTTGATGAACAAGAGCTTGTTATGAACATTACCACAAGCTCTATATCCTCACATGGACAAGACCAAATAACAACCAAATACGATAATGCAAGTATGAAAATGTTTGAGCTCTCTCCGAACGATGTGACCAAGTTACTCATTCGAGAGCCCCTCTTGATAGTACGGTTATCTATCCTAAACCCGGTCTCCCACACACAACATGAGACCTGCAAAAGGGGAAACCTATCAAGATTATACCTTTGCCTTGAGAATTCCACTAGAGCTCGATGTAGACGATCTTGTCTTTCTCAAGATGGAACGCCTTTCTTGATTCCTCATCTTCGATCCATGATCACCAAGGATGGCAAGCATCAAACATGAGATCTTCTACAGATGGCGTATTTTGAGCTTGCACAACACATCTTCTTCTCATTTCATCGACCTTGAAGCCAACACATGCTCCAAGAGATGCCAATGGACAAATCCTACAAGTATAACTTAATACACACATTAGTCCATAAAGATTGTCATTAATTACCAAAACCAAACATGGGGGCCCAACATGTTCTTTCACCTCTATTGGTTATTGATTGGAGAAGATTCTCGATCATGTCTACATAATTCACGAACCATAGGGAGACACACTTAAGGTTTCGATGTTGTTTAGTAGATATAGAATGTGAGTAAGAGACCGAATGTTGTTCAGAGTCTCGGATAGGATCCGGGACATAACGAGGAGATCCGGAATGGTCCGGATAATAAGATTCATATAAGGGAAGTCCAATTCCGGGGTTCAAAAATGTTTTCCGTGTTTTCATCGGACTGGAAGGTCCACCAGCCCGGGGGGGAATGGGTACTTGGAATGTGCCATGACATTGTATAAGGGTTGCATCATACCCTAGGTCACTTGGTTGCGCAATGGGAAGAGAGAAATCAAACTCTAGTTTGAATAGCAAACGCAGTTTAAAAAAGTCAAATCCCAACATGATTGCCTAGTGGAGGGAGGAGAGAAAACCTAGTTTGGGAAGGTTTCCTCCCTCCCTTGCCGCCGTCCACCAATGAGAGTTGGGGGAGTACTCCCTTCCCTACCCTCCCCTCCCACCTATAAAAGGAGGGGTAGGGCGCCCCCTTGGAGGCTACACCACAAACCCAAACCCTAGGCCGACTTCCCTCTAAACCACCGCCACCATAGAACTCCTCTAAACCGTTGTCGCCTAGCCTTGCCCTAGCCACCGGCCACCTCCACCCCTTGGCCTCTAAACCCTAGTTGCCAATGCCTCTCTACTCCAACATATCTCGCTCCAACTTAGGTGAAGCCCTGCGGGATCTACTCCTCCGTTTCACCACCATGTCATCGTGCTGCTAGAATCGAGAGGAGATCTACAACCTCCGCTGCCTGCTGGAACAAGGGAAAGGAAGGTCTTCACCGAGTACCGAATGTGTGACTGACTGTAGAAGCGCTACCGGAACATGGCGCCGGAAGGATCATCTTCGCGATCTTGAGATTGGAAAGTGAACGACTACATCAACCACGAGAATCCGATCTCGTTAAATGTAACACCCTCAGAATTGGCCCTATGCAAGTTTCACCGATTCCCACCAAACCCGCATAGAAATGATTCAAAGGTGCCCACCAAGCACTTTCGTGCGGGTGGAAAATGAAGTAATATCATTACACAATAGTCCATGATGGATCCCATAGAATAGATATATACAACAACGACTCCATGAGTCAAGAATACAGATATACATTACAAATATCCAATCACCTTTAAAACGATACATCGTACGAGTACGGACAAGATCCAAATTGAGCTAAGGGCCCTAAAAAATAAACAATGGCGTCCATAACGCTGCCCAGGCCAAGCCGGAAGGGTAACCCTGCTAACGACGTCAATCTCAAAACCTGCTTAAACAAAAGGGGTGCCGACAAAGGGCAAAGGAAAAAGGAGAGCGGTCAGTACTGAGGCCAGTACACGGCGAGACTAGAATTCGGCGGTCCTCGCCTACATAGGTTTGGTGGACTGAAGCGGCAGCAAAGCATGCACTAAAAAACCTATAGATACTCAATACAACTGGCGGCTATTAGAGAGGGGTAAGAAAGACCTATTCGGATCCAACCTGATTCTAACTCCAAACATACCCATCCTGGTATTCCCCCTCGATACCAACCGAGGAACTCACACATTTGGCAGTTTTAAATATTCCGCTATAGTTGCGGCAATTACTAGGTAGATATAGATAACATGAGTCATCCCGATATAATAAGCAGTGGGCATTTTTAGTTAACCATTCCGTTGTAGTTGTAGTACTTACTAGTCAGATACATATAACATGAGACATCCCAAAACCCAGCAGTTGTTGGCACTTTTATTTAGCCATTCTATTGTAGTGAAGATGATTACTAGTCATTATGAAGTCAAATTTATAGCACTACTTTAGTTATAGTTGTCTATGATCGAGATACTGTGCTCCAAGTCGTCCATAACCGCGGACACGGCTTTCAGAAAGTTTTACCCTCCAGGGGGCACAAATACACACGCACGATCAACCTCAGGAAAAAACAAATAAAAACCCAACGAGGCATCACGACAGAACATTCGCAAGATTCATATTTGATTTCAGGGGGACACCCCACTAAGCTACCCGCGACGAAGTTGGCCGGCTCCGATACGGACCCAGAGGTTTGTGACAATGACTGTAAACGACTAGGAAGCCGAAAGTGTGACTGGGCTTGTCGATACCGCGAAAAAATTCCACGTTGGTTCCAAAACAGTACAGGCGCTCCACGCGCAATTGTAAATAAAGCAGTAAAGCATGGCATAAGTACAGGATAGTAATAAGGCCCCAAACTACTTGTGGCCCCAAGGAATTAAATATGACTCAAGCTAGGGTTAGGGGGATTCATGGTCCCACATGCGGATAGTGCGAATATTCAAAGAACAGGTATCAAGTACTCGGGGTCCTACGGGACACAAGTGGACGGTTAAAAACCAAATAACATCTATTTCCCACATGTTCCTCTGCATGATTTACCTACTTCAATTTTAGTTATTAAACGGTAATTAAAGCCATGATCATCTCCAACATTAAACATGCGGCATTACTTCAACAACTGTGGAAGATCGACGGTGTGACACATCACCTGCGCAAGAAACTACGACTCGCAAGGCCGACTATCTACCAAACAACAGGTAATAGGATGTGTCCATGGAAATATAAGGGCTGCAGGGAAGTATAACGGGGTACGGAATCTATAGCATCGCAACACAGATAGCAATAGATCAATAGGAGGAAATAAAGAGTAAAAATGTGAAATAGGTAGAAAGGGGGAGAATGCTCGCCTGAAAACATTGCCGAGGGTTCATCCGAAGATCGGGTCGATACTCGCATCAACTCATTGGTCTAATCCGTGAAGAAGCAAAGTACTAGAAGAAACACCGGATGCACTATTTAATACTATGGAAAAAGATCGGGCATGATGCATGTATGATGTATGACATGGCAAGGATGCGATGCAATTAGGCCATATTAAGCGGAATCGGGGTCCCGACAATTAATTATTAAGTTCATGTTGTTTAGATACCCCGCAATTTAAATGTTGTCTTAACATGGAAAAATATATCACCGGTTCGCTACAAAATTTTAAATGGAGCCAATATTAGACTAGATTCGCCCGTATATGACCTCCACATTTAATTATGAGGTGAATCGGCATAATGACCCCAACCCACATGATATGTGTGCAAGCATGACAATTTTAGATGCAACAAGTGAAATATCATATTATAAAAATATGGGGCTCGGAAAAGGGGTCACACATAGGGGTATCGGTGATCTTGGACTTCGGAGGGGGTTCGCCTTCAGGCACCGGGATCGGTCTTCGGTACTTCAGATCCGGGGTTTAGGTCTTCGACTCCGTGAAGGCGACCTTGTCGAGCCGACAGCCTCCGAGTTCCACGTCGACGATCTTGAATCCGTGCCGGAGAACTCGGTCCGGGAACGTTCCTTAGGGTCTTTGTGGCTCTGAGGCGGAGTTCCTGGTGTCTCGAGAGGTGCAGGTCGGTATTGATCGTGTCATCGGGTGGAAATTTTCGCATCAACACTACCACGCCAGCCTCACGGGGTGGAAGTCAGTTGCTTCGATTTAGTCTTGGGGTCAACGCATACTTGGTTTGGCTCTACCATCTTCAAAACATAGGAGCACACATAGAACACCAAACTACAGCAGGACATCACCGGGTCGACCCTATCTGGGCTAAACCAGCGGATGGCGACACTGGTGCTGCGGGCCGCACCTACGAGCAGGGAGGGTGCGCTGGGAAAGACGACAGAGGAAGGCGAGCGACCATGGCGAGGCAGGGACGCGGGGGGAAGCACGTGCAGCGGAGGTTGGTGCAGAGAGGAGGCAGCGCTGGAAGATGATGACGACGCTCAAGGGGAGCCTCAACAGCAGGGACCAGCTCCAGGAGAGGAGTGCGCAGGGCGCTGGCGGGGTCGGGAAAGAGGAGGACCGCATGGCGGTAGGGGTGCCTGTGGTGGCGGCGCAACGAGCAGGCAGAGGCGCGAGGGCGTCGGGCCAGGACGAGGTGGACGAGCGGCAGAGGATCTTGATGGGGGCACGAACGACGCTGCGAGACGGTGGCGGCGGCAGGGAGGCAGCGGCGGCGGCGCTGGCGACCTGCGCAGACGCGGAGCACGGTGTCGCGACGGCGGCTGGACGCGGGTCAGGGAGGAGGACACAGAGGAGGCAGGGCAGTCGACAGAGAGGGTCAGGCCCGGGGGAGGGCCTCACGGGCATGGGGTCAGAGGTGAGGCGGTCACTGTTGGTGGCGGGATCCGAGATGTGAGGGAGGACGTGAGGGAGAGAGAGGATGGGGGCGCGTCGAGGTGGGCCAGGAGCGGGGCCGGGGTGGGTGCGTTGCGTGCATTGTGTGGTGGTTTTCTGGGTGGGGACGGGGAGAGATGTGGGAGTGGGTCGAGGGGAGCGTACGCGCTGGTGGTTGGCATACAAAGTGGGGTGGGCCAGGGTGTATGAGCGGGGTGGGGGCGTCGTGTGGCATGCGTGTGTGGTGTGTTGCGGCAGCATGTGGAGGGAAAGCTGGATGGCAGCGGGGTGGGGAATAGCTGGGGTAGATTTAGGGTTAGGGTTTAGGTGGGTCTAGAGTTTAGGTAGATTAGATCTAGGGTCGGGATTAGCCGGGGTGGTAGGCTGCTTCCAGCTAGGCCTTTTGGGCCTGGCCGGTGGCGGCCTCCCTCGGAACAAAATGGATTTATTATTTATTATTTTTCTTTATTTGAAAGCAAAACATTTGTAAAAGGATTTTAGACAAATAAAAGATCCGGACAGATCTGGGGTTTGGATTTGAACAAAGAGGAGAACATCTAGAAAACAAAATAGGCTTTTAGAAAATAGTTTAAGGCAAACAGATGCATGCTGATGTCATTATGATGCACATAATAAAAACAACAATGATTTTCTAGTAGTGGTTTTAACTGGGGTGCTACAATTCGACACCACTAACAATGGATCTCGCCCTCGAGATCCGCCTCATGGTACGGAAAAGAAGGCCGACGATCTGAATCTTCTGGCTTTGTGTAGATCCTCGCGACACCACTGACAAGGATTCTTTCTTCATCTTGAAATTGGCAACACCACCAACAAGGGATCGTTGTTCACGTTCGTCGAGAGAACACTCCGGCAAAACACGGACGAAGTCAGAGGTCTCAAAAGGTAAGGCCACCTCTAACTTCTATGGAAGGAGTAAAATTGCATTGATCCACCGATTCAATGTACAAGAGCGAATGATAAGAGTAGTCGGATGGTGATCAGTCCATCACGCACACAAAGCATTACTCTGCACATGAATAGGAGAATTATGCAACCAACTCTCGAAATTTAGATTGAAGATCTCGACAAGCGAGGTTAGGAAACAAAGGAGGGATGGATATTCTCATCAGATCTGATTTAGATGACTTCGTTGTTTCGGAAAACACCGGAGGATAGAAAGAAAAATTTGAGTGAATTTTCAATCCACTAAAAGGTACAGCAGATGAAAGATTCATCAGATAGCATGAATGTCAGATGTTGAAGCACCGTTACAAGAGGATGAAAGTGAAACCCTGAAGGTACGACAGAAACCTAACCACGAGAAATCCTGGACTCAAAGAAAAGATAAGAGAGCAGATTCAAAACACGCAGAGGTAAGAGGAGAATAGCAGAGGGGTAAGGAGTAAAATTAGACCTAATCGGATCTAGCCAACCAAATTTTAAAATAGTTTTGACACTCTACCACGGCCGTTAGCTAGGTTATCCTATAGGCAAGACCAATGGGGTATCGTAACTGCTGGGCTCTGATACCAGTCTATAACACCCTCAGAATCGGCCCTATGCAAGTTTCAGTGATTCCTGCCAAACCCGCATAGAAACGATTCAAAGGTGCCCACCAGGAACTTTCGTGCGGGTGGAAAACGAAGTAATATCACTACACAATAGTCCGCGATGGATCCCACAGAACAGATATATACAACAACGACTCCATGAGTCAAGAATACATATATACAGTACAAAGATCCAATCACCTTTAAAACGATACAACGTCCGAGTACGGACAAGATGCAAATTGAGCTAAGAGCCCTGAAGAATAACCAATGGCGTCCATAACCCTGCCCAGGCCAAGGCGGAAGGGTAACCCTGCTAACGACGTCGATCTCAAAACCTGCTTAAACAAAAGGGGTGCCGACAAAGGGCAAAGGAAAAAGGAGAGCGGTCAGTACTGAGGCCAGTACACAGCGAGACTAGAATTCGGTGTTCCTCGCCTACATAGGTTTGGTGGACTGAAGCGACATCAAAGCATGCACTAAACAACCTATAGAGACTCGATACAACTATCGGCTATTAGAGAGGGGTAAGAAAGACCTATTTGGATCCAACCTGATTCTAACTCCAAACATACCCATCCTGTATTCCCACTCGATACCAACCGAGGAAGTCAACCGAGGAACTCACACAGTTGGCAGTTTTATCAATTCCGTTATAGTTGCGGCAATTACTAGTCAGATATAGATAACATGAGTCATCCTGATATAATAAGCAGTGGGCATTTTTAGTTAACCATTCCGTTGTAGTTGTAGTACTTACTAGTCAGATACATATAACATGAGGCATCCCAAAACCCAACAGTTGTTGGAACTTTTATTTAGCCATTCTGTTGTAGTGAAGCAGATTACTAGTCATTATGAAGTCAAATTTATAGCACTACTTTAGTTATAGTTGTCTATGATCGAGATACTGTGCTCCAAGTCGTCCATAACCGCGGACATGGCTTTCAGAAAGTTTTACCCTGCAGGGGGCACAAATATCAACACACGCATGATCAACCTCGGGAAAAACCAAATAAAAACCCAACGAGGCATCACGACAGAACATTCGCAAGATTCATATTTGATTTCAGGGGGCCACCCCACTAAGCTACCCGCGACGAAGTTGGCCGGCTCTGAGACGAACCCAGAGGTTTGTGACAATGACTGTAAACGACTGGGAACCCGAAAGTGTGACTAGGCTTATCGATACCGAGAAAACATTCCACGTTGGTTTCAAAATAGTACAAGCGCTCCACGCACAATCGTAAATAAAAGCAGTAAATCATGGCATAAGTACATGATAGTAATAAAGCCCCAAACTACTTGTGGCCCCAAGGAATTAAATATGACTCAAGCTAGGGTTAGGGGGATTCATGGTCCCACATGTGGATAGTGCGAATATTCAAAGAACAGGTATCAAGTACTCAGGGTCCTATGGGACACAAGTGGACGGTTAAAAACCAAATAAAATCTATTGCCCACCTGTGCCTCTTCTGATTTACTACTTCAATTTTAGTTATTAAACGGTAATTAAAGCCATGATCATCTCCAACATTAAACATGTGGCATTACTTCAACAACTGTGGAAGATCGACGGCATGACACATCACCTGCGCAAGCAACTACGACTCGCAGGGCCGACTATCTTTCATCATTTGAGCCAATTTCTCAAGTAACAACTTCTCCTTCATCCTCTACCATTACGTTTTGCTTTTTAGGACTACCTAAAGGAAAGGAATAGAATGATCCATAGTCGTACCGGGCACCGAATGCATACAGCTTACGTCAACTTTATATATATCTAATTATTGATTCCATTCACACCCTTTGGGAATAGGAAACGGAGAACTTGTTGCTTTCTTCTTTTTTGCTCAAACTTGATTTTGCAGATCTCCTTTGCTTGCCGATAGGCAATATAAGGGCTGCAGGGAAGTATAACGGGGTACTTAATCTATAGCATCGCAACACAGATAGCAATAGATCAACAGGAGGAAATAAAGACTAAAAATGTGAAATAGGTAGAAAGGGGGAGAATGCTCGCCTGAAAACATTGCCGAGGGTTCATCCGAAGATCGGGTCGACACTCGCATCAACTCATAAGTCTAATCCGTGAAGAAGCAAAGCACTAGAAGAAACACCGGATGCACTATTTAATACTACGGCAAAAGATCGGGCATGATGCATGTATGATGTATGACATGGCAAGGATGCGATGCAATTAGGCCATATTAGGAGGAACCGGGGTCCTGACAATTAATTATTAAGTTCATGTTGTTTAGATACCCCGCAATTTAAATTTTGTCTTAACATGGCAAAATATATCACCGGTTCGCTACAAAATTTTAAATGGAGCCAATATTAGACTAGATTCGCACGCATATGACCTCCATATTTAATTATGAGGTGAATCAGCATAATGCCCCCAACCCACATGATATGTGTGCAAGCATGAAAATTTTAGATGCAACAAGTGAAATATCATATTATAAAAATATGGGGCTCGGAAAAGGGATCATACATAGGGGTATCGGTGATCTTGGACTTCGGAGGGGGTTCGGCTTCGGGCACCGGGATCGGTCTTCGGTACTTCGAATCAGGGGTTCAGTTCTTCGACTCCGTGAAGGCGACCTTGTCGAGCCGGCAGCCTCCGAGTTCCACGTCGACGATCTTGAATCCGTGCCGGAGAACTCGGTCCGGGAACGTTCCTTAGGGTCTTTGAGGCTCTGAGGTGGAGTTCTTGGTGTCTCGAGAGGTGCAGGTCGGTTTGATCTTGTCATCGGGTGGCAAGTTTCGCATCAACACTACCACGCCAGCCTCACGGGGTGGAAGTCAGTTGCTTCGATTCAGTCTCGGGGTCAACGCATACTTGGTTTGGCTCTACCATCTTCAAAACACAGGAGCACACATAGAGCACCAAACTATAGCAGGACATCACTGGGTCGACCCTATCTAGGCTAAACCAGCGGATGGCGACGCTGGTGCTACGGGCCGCACCTGCGAGCAGGGAGGGTGCACTGGGAAAGACGGTAGAGGAAGGCCGGCGACCATGGCGAGGCAGGGACGCGGGGGGAAGCACGTGCAGCGGAGGTTGGTGTAGAGAGGAGTCAGCGCTGGAAGATGATGGCGACGCTCGAGGGGAGCCTCAACAGCGGGACCAGCGCCGGGAGAGGAGTGTGCAGGGCGCTGGCGGGGTCGGGAAAGAGGAGGACTGCGCGGCGGTGGGGGTGCCTATGGTGGCGGCGCAGCGAGCAGGCATAGGCGCGATGGCGTCAGGCCAGGATGCGGTGGACGGGCGACAGAGGATCTTGATGGGTGCGCGGACGACGCTGCGAGACGGTGGCCAAGGCGACGCCGGGAGGAATGACGACAGCCGGCGTCTGTCGACCTTGCAGGCGCGGCACGGGGAGCACGGCGTCATGGCGGCGGCGGCTGGACGTGGGTCAGGGAGGAGGACGCAGAGGAGGCGGGGCAGTCGACGGAGAGGGTCAGGCCACGGGGAGGGCCTCGCGGGCATGGGTCCAGAGGTGAGGCGGTCGCTGTTGGCGGCGGGGATCCGAGACAAGAGGGAGGACGCGGGCGAGAGAGAGGACGGGGGCGCATCGAGGTGGGCCAGGAGCGGGACCAGGGTGGGTGCGTTGCGTGCACTGTGTGGTGGTTTTCTGGGTGGGGTCGGGGAGAGACGTGGGAGTGGGTCGAGGGGAGCATACGCGCTGGTGGTTGGCGTACGAAGTGGGGTGGGCCAGGGTGTAGGAGCGGGGTGGGGGCGTCGTGTGGCATGCGTGTGTGGTGTGCTGCGGCAGCATGTGGTGGGGAAGCTGGATAGCGGCGGGGTGGGGAATAGCTGGGGTAGATTTAGGGTTAGGGTTTAGGTGGGGCTAGAGTTTAGGTAGATTAGATCTAGGGTCAGGATTAGCCGGGGTGGTAGGCTACTGCCAGCTGGGCTTTTTGGGCCTGGCCGGTGGCGGCCTCCCTCGGAACAAAATAGATTTATTATTTATTATTTTTCTTTATTTTAAAACAAAACATTTGTAAAAGAATTTTAGACAAATAAAAGATCCGGACAGATCTGGGGTTTGGATTTGAACAAAGAGGAGAACATCTAGAAAACAAAATAGGATTTTAGAAAATAGTTTAAGGCAAACAGATGCATGCTGATGTCATGATGATGCACATAATAAAAACAACAATGATTTTCTAGTAGTGTTTTTAACCGGGGTGCTACATTAAACGCTTTGGATCTTCGAGGGATAGTACTCTATGAACTCATTGCACCAATCTCATATATTAGATCTTGGCTTTTGAGTGTTCATGCGATAGAAATTTTTATTTTCCATGCTACGAACCCCTATAGTGGTATCAGAGCCGTGTCTATGCGTAGATCTGTTGCACAAGTAGAACACAATGGTTATTGTGGGATTTGATGTTTTTGTTGTCGATTGATTTTTGTGTACTTTGCATCTTGCGGGATGGTGGGATGAAGCAGCCCGGGCTAAACTTACATGACATCGTTCATGAGAATTGCTCCATGCTCAGAATGCAACTTGTATTGCATAAGTGGCTTTGCGGGTGTTTGATACGTCAAAAACGTATCTATAATTTTTTATGTTCCATGCTTGTTTAGTATCTATTTTGCTTTGCTTTGTCTACACTTTGATATGTTTTTATATGTTTTTTGGTACTAACCTATTAACAAGATGCCACATTGCCAGTTGCCTGTTTTCATCTGTTTTTGGTTCTAGAAAGGCAGAAAATCAATATTCTCGGAATTGGACGGGACAAAAGACAAAGTCAATATTTTACCGTGGGGAACACGGAGCCAGAGTACGAGACAGAGGGGAGGAACCAGGGGGGCACACCCCCTGGCGGCATGGGCTAGGGTTAGCCGCGCCTAGGGGGTGACCACCCTGGCGGCCCCTGCCTCGCCTCTTCGCCTATAAATACCCCCCGATGCCTAAACCCTAAGTACCCGACCAATATTCCACGAAACGGTATGTAGCAGTCGCCACCATCGTCCCTAGATCGAGGGGGATCTGAAGCTCTTCCCGGCACCCTGCCGGAGGGGAGATCATCCCGGAGGCCTTATTCTTCATCATGCCAGCCTCCGGTATGACCCGTGAGTAGTTCCACCTTGGACTACGGGTCCATGTAGTAGCTAGATGGTTGTATCTCCTCCTTTGTGCTTTCATGTATAGATCTTGGGGGTATCGGATGATAACCTGAAGGTGGATTTATAGTCATAGATGCAGTTGGATGGCGGTCTATGTATCTTGTTGTATTACCCAATCAAATCTCAAAGGATCATGAATGTATAGTATTGCATTGTAATGCCTTGCTCAGTCCTGTCAATTGCCCTGATGTAATTTGTTTACCCAGCATGCCATGTTTGTTTATCTAAGAAGAACACCTCTAGTGAACTATGGATCCCGGTCCAATCTTTACCATTGATACATCTTCCACTATTACTGTTTACTTTCTCCAAACCACTATCACCTTCCACACCATACAGTTAATCCTTCGTTATAGCAACCGGTGAGATTAACAACCTCACTGTTCGTTGGGGCAAAGTTTTGAGTTTGTATTGTGCAGGTTTCTGTAACATCCCAAAAATCATGTTTCAAAGATCATGCATATCATCCATGCATCCATGATCATGTAGAGTTCA
This sequence comes from Avena longiglumis, assembly GCA_030063025.1. Taxonomy (NCBI): domain Eukaryota; kingdom Viridiplantae; phylum Streptophyta; class Magnoliopsida; order Poales; family Poaceae; genus Avena; species Avena longiglumis. The sequence continues at coordinate 450,100,939 of CP125976.1, forward strand.
TTTCAAAAATCAATTCAAAAACAGGAGCATATGAGCTCATTATTTTATGTGGTCAGCATTGAATCAGATGCTACTCTCCAATGAGAGATTGTTGTTCATGAGTCAAACTTTGTTACTTTCAGATGGTTTTTCTTGTTGGATAATACTTAAACAAAAATTAGAAAACAAATTTGATTTGAAAACCATTTTCAAAACCTATTTAAAACTAGTGCTATGTCACTGTTTATTTTGTTTTATTCCAAGTGACCAGGCATGTGCAAAGTGACCACTTGTTTTTGTGCACAATTATATGAGGGTTGCACTCTGCAAAAATCTAGAACAATTTGAATTCAAATGGCATTTGAATTTGTTTGAAAATGGATTCAGAAAATCAAAACAGAAATAGAAAAATGAATAGAGAAAAGAAAAAGGGCCAGCGCCTGTCTTTTGGCCCAACTGAGAAAGCAGCCCACTAAGCCCACCCGAGTTCCCCCTTCTCTCTCTCACTCGCAGACAAACCCACTGAGTCACTGACCGCTTGGGCCCATTCATTCTTTCTCTCTCTCGCTGGCAAGTGGACCGTGCGACCATGTCGTCGTCGTCCTCAATCACCGCGCCCTGACAGATCCGCCGTTACCACCGCGCCAGAGACGCCGCGATTAAAACCTCGTTAAATCCCATTGATTCCAAGAGTAACTCCACGCCCAGCTCCGGCTACATAAACCTCTCCCCCTCGCGTCCATTTCCCCCAACAAAGCTAGCCCGAAGCGCCTCCAGGCTGCCAGTATTTGGCCTTACCTCGCCGCAGACAAAACCCACTCCGGCGACCAATCCTGGTGAGCTCCGTGCGCGCCTTCCTCTCTGGTTCATGCAGACTGCTTCGCAACATCCTTGCGCTCCTACTGACACCCTTAGTTCATCCTGTACTGCCCCAGGTCGTCAACTCCAACGAGCACCGCAAGTTCCCGACGCCATCTCCAACTCCGGCGAGTGATGAGGTAAAAGCCGACCGCCCCGTGCCTTCCCTTTGACACTAACCTGTTCGCCTGATCGATGCGTACCCACTGATGCCCTCCGTTTGTGTTAGGGCGGAGCAGAACGTCGCCAACGTCGCCGTCCACCCGATCCCGACACTGTCCTCTACTCCGACGAGCTCCCACGACCACTGCAGCGCGCCCCTTGTCAAACCACCACCACGTTGAGCTTCAGTACATCGCTGCGAGTCTGGTAAGCACTTCCACTGACCCCAACCCTCTCTGTAGCCACCGCGACGCCGTAGACCGAGCCCGCCGCCGCTCGCCACCGCCGCACACCGCCAGACTTTGGTTGTTTGATCGAGAGCCGTTAGATCTAGATCTAACACGTGTGACGGAATCACTTAACAAAACGGTACGTTTAGATCTGGCCGGTGCGCGGTCACTTTAATCAAACGGCCTGCATCGACCGATCCATGCGAAGCGGTATAGACCAATCAGAACACGCCGCGCGGCTAGGGTTTAGATTTAAAATCAGAATTTGAATCTATTAGATGTTTAAACTTGTTTTAATCATAACTTTTGATTCCCACGTCCAAATTTGATGAATTTTATATCAATGGAATCAGGAGAGAAAGCCTTTTCCATATTTGAAATGTGTTTAATATTTTGCTTCTGTTAAAATGGTTTGATTTACAGAAACATGTGTAGGCCTATTTTGTGTATATTAATTATTTGAGAAATGTTTTAGTGTTCAAATAAAGGTTGTTTGGAAAGTTTTGAACTTGTTTATGAAACAGTACTATGCACTTGTCTTGTTGAGTTTAGAAAATTATCACATATCGTATTGCATGCATCCATATATTTTCGCTTGTATTTATTTTGTATGTGATTTGTTGCTATGATTTTATGTGTAGATTTTGGTGCAAATAGTGATTGTGATTGTGAGGAGTGTAGCTACTCTCCAAACTACCAAGGCAAGTGGTGCTTCATGATATTTTATCCCTATGTTTTTCTACTATGCTAGAAATATTTTTGCCTCTCAAATCCCTTTGGCCTCTCAAATCCCTTTGTTCCTGGGTGGCTTTCCACAAGTGAGATACACAAGGTAAACCATAAAAATATTTCTAGCATAGTAGAAAAACATAGGGATAAAATATCATGAAGCACCACTTAGCTTGGTAGTTTGGAGAGTAGCTACACTCCTCACAATCACAATCACTATTGGCACCAAAATCTACACATAAAATCATAGCAACAAATCACATACAAAATTAAATACAAGCAAAAATATATGGATGCATGCAATATGATATGTGATTATTTTCTAAACTCAACAAGACAAGTGAACAGTACTGGTTTATAAACAAGTTCAAAACTTGCCAAACCACATTTATTTAAACACTAAAACATTTCTCAAATAATTTATATACACAAAATAGGCCTACACATGTTTCTGTAAATAAAACCATTTTAACAGAAGCAAAACATTAAACACATTGCATAAATGGAAAGGGCTTGCTCTCCTGATTCCATTGATATAAAATTCATCAAATTTGGACGTGGGGATCAAAAGTTATGATTAAAACAAGTTTAAACATTTAATAGATTTAAATCCTGATTTTAAATCTAAACCCTAGCCGCGTCATGTTCGATTGGTCATACCGCCGCGCGTTCGATGCAGGCCATTGGATTAAAGTGACCGCGCACGGTCCAGATCTAAGCGTACCGTTTTGTTAAGTGATCTATTCCTATGCGCTGGATCTAGATAGAACGGTCATCGATCAAGCGACCACGGATGGGCGGCGCTAGCGATGGCAACTGGCGGCGGCGTGCTCTGTATACGGCGGCGCGGCGCTACAGGGGTTTTTGGGTCGTTGGAGACGCTTACCAGATTCGTGGCGATGCACTGAAGCTCAACGTGGCGAAGGCTTGACAAGGGGCGCACGGACACGGCAGCACGGGCTCGTCAGAGTTGCTGACAGCGTCGGGTGTTCGGTGACGAAGATGTTGGCGGCGCTCCGGTTCACCCTATCATGAATCAATGGTATCAGGGGGTGCGCAAGGATACGGAAAACACGTTCGTGTGAGTCAGAAACGAAAGGGAACACGGGGCTCACCGAATTTAGTCGCCGGAGTCGAAGACGTCGTCGGGACCTTGCTGTGCTTGATGGAGTCGTCGACCTGGGGCAGTATAGGACGAACCAAAGACGTCAGAAGGAGCGCAAGGAGGTTGTGAAGCTGTTCACATGAACCAGAGAGGAAGGGGCGCACGGAACTCACCGGGATTGGTCGCCGGAGAGGGTTCTGCAAGCGATGCGGGCAAGGCGATTGGGGCGCTCTGTGCTCGGGTGCAGGGAAAAGCAGAGAGGCAGGCGGTTTAAGTAGCATGGTCGCGAGCGTGATTTACTCCGGCATTCAATGTGAATTGACGCCGTGAATCAATACAGAGAACGACCGGCGTAATTTGGGGATTGAGCTGTTCGCGGGGTGGAGACGATGATGTCGTGTGGGCCGCGGTTGTCAGCAAGAGAAAGAGAGAGGGGGTGGGGTCCTTGCGTCAGTGACTCTGGGGGTATGTCCGCGGGTAAGGAAAACGGTTCACGGGAGAAGCTGGGCTAGGCTGGGTCGAACTGGGCTGGTTGGGCCTGATTAGATGTTTTGGCTTATTTTTTCTCTTTTAAACCTTTTCTTTTTCTGTTTGCTTTTCTAAACTGATTTCAAAACTCCAATTCAAATCTATTTGAATTTAAAACTTCTCTGGACTTTTGTACTGTAAATCTTGTACTCAAATAAGTGTCAAACACATTTGATCACTCAAAAACACTTTGACCAAATGAAAATAAAAATAAAACAAGCCTTTATGTGATATACACCATAGGCATAATATTGGTTTTATTTACACATTTTGTTTTGAAAACTTTGCTCAAGCTTTGGAAAACACTTAAGTTTGAATTCAAACCTTACTGAACAAAACAAGTACTCTTCTCATTGGAAAATAGTACTAAGGCTAGAGCATACCTACATAAAATAATGAGCATAAATGCTCCTGTTTTGAAATGATTTTTGAAAATGGAATCTTACATGATCATGGATGCATGGATGATATGCATGAGTTTAAAACATGATTTTAGGGATGTTACACTTAGTGTGCCTTGAAGGAATCATGTGTTGTTTTAGCATACAAAAGCATAGTATTGTGGTATTCTCCTTTGATGCTTTGTTTGGGTTGACTTGGCACATGCTCACACCATGTTATGACTATGAACAAGTCACCATAGCCTTTATGATCATTTACTCCTTGACTTGTAGTACCACTCTATGCTTTGATTAGTAATGTTTTGTCGCTCTGCGTGATTATGGCCATTATTGCTCTCTTAGTTGGTCGCTCCCAGTCTTTTGCTAGCCTTCACTTGTATGAGTAAGATCTACGCATGCATCCAACTCCCAAGAAACCAAGTTATTCCAAAGTGTCCACTATATTCCTATGCATGGTGTGTTACACAATTCCAAGTATATTCTTTTTTTCATCTATCTTCCAATTAAAAAGTATTTTGTTATGTGAAAACTTAGTGATTAGAGCTCTCACAAACTTGGTGGCACACTTTATTTTTCTGGCCCCTAATAAACTTGAACCATTGTGTCATCTATATTGTATATGCTTGCTCTTATACGTTGGAATTAGCAGAACCGTGTTGTCACGAGTGTGGCATCCCGCAAAACCACTACTAAAAAATCGCGTTGAATTTGTGCATTGCATCGTCATCATCATATGTTGGTTGTCAAAAACTATTTTCGCAAAGCCTGTTTTGTTTTCTAAAAACGCCCCGTCTTTTATTCAAACGCCAAACACCGGTTCTCCGGAATTATTTTTTTGTTGTCGGCTATCGGGTTGCGAAAGCCGTGTTTTAAAATAAATAAAATTTAAATTATTTTAGCGGGGGCAGTCGAACGGGCCGTATCGACCCGAACGACCACCCCCATTTTTCTAAATCGGTCCACCCCAAACCAGCCCCTCTAAATCCTACAGCTACCTAAAACCCTACCCACACCCTCCCTCCACCTCATCCCACCCAATCAGTGTGTGCCACCTCACTCTCACCCTCCCCCCTAACCAATCTAACTCTGCCACTTGGCTCACCCCTCTCTCCCTTCCCCCCACTCTCTCTCCTGCCACACACACCAAACAGCACACACGCGCGCAGCACACAACACACACGCCAGCCCCCGCGTGGCCCCCACCCACGCAGCCCCTGGAACCTGCCTCCCACCCCGCGTCTTCTTCCTCTCAACCCCCGCGCTCCCGCTCTCTCCTCCTCCGCTGCGCCCGCCGACAGCCGCTCCCCTCCTTGGCCGTGAGCTCCTCCTCGGCCGCCTCGCCCGGCCGTTCCTCCCCGCTCGCCGCCCTGCCGCGCCCTCCTCCGTTCCCCTCGCCCTCGCCTCCGTCGCCCGGCCGAGCCCCGCCTCGCTCCTCGCGGCGGCCCCTTCCTGGCGCCGCCGCCACCACAGCGGCAGCCGCGTCTGACGCCCGGCCCGGCCTCAGCGCCTCCACGGGCGTCCACCGCCGCCACGCGTGACCCGTCGACCCGCCCGCGCGCTCCTCCGTCGCCAGCCGACCGCGCCCGCCTGGCAGCGCCTCTCTCGACCTTCCCGAGAACCACCGCCGCCCGGCGCCGCGTCCCGGTCGGCCCGGCGTCTCTGCCGCGCCCGCTTCTCCGGCCGCCACGTCGGCCCGACCTGCCAGCGCCTCCCCATCGCCGCTTCCGCCGTCCTCGAGCCGCCCCGTCGCCGCTAGTGCCGCCCTCGCGGTAGCCTCCAAGCTCGTCGGCGCCTCGCCCGTGCCCGACCGCCGCCGCCTAGTCTTCCCCGGGCATCGCCGGAGCCCCTGCAGCGCCGTCCCCAAGCCCAGCGTCGCGTGAGCACCAACCCGGCGGGGCCCTGACCGCCCCTACCGGCTCGCGACGCCGCCATGTCCCTCCTGCACATCGCCACCGCCTGGGAGTTTCACCTTGGCCTCGGTGTGCCTGCTCTTGCACCGTGCAAACGTCAAGACCGCCACATGGAAAACCCAAAGAAAACCGAAGCCCCGTTCCCGGAGGCGAAGATCGATCCCGTATCCGGTGTCGCGCCAAGATCTCCGAAAAACCCCGGTACCGAACAAGTTCGTCATCGACCACCATGACGCCAAGGGCCGAACCCGAAAACCATGGAATCGCCAAGATCTACTGACGCCCGGCGCCCGAAGCCGAGGACCCCGACAAGAACCCCGACACGGACACACCGAGTTCTCCAGCGAGGAAACCAAGGCCGTCGACGTGGAACCGTAGGACGCCGAGTGCTTCATCCCGGACACCGAGACCCTGAACAACAAGTTCTTCTTCCCGGACGCCGAGCTCGCCGAGAACCCGGATGCGACAAGACCCTAACCCCCGGAGTCCGAGAACGATCCCGCCGAGGCCGTCGAACCCTGGACCCTGAGACCGACCCCGAACTCCGAACCCCGGAAACCCAAGATCGTCGAGACCCCGAATGTGTGAACCCCTCTCCGAGAACCCTATTTTATAAATGGTCAACTATATGAATTGTTGCATACTTAATTGACATCTCGCATGCATATCATGTGGTTTGGGGGCCTTATGCCGATTCACCTCATAATTAAATATGGGGCCCATATGCGGGCAAATCTAGTCTCATATTGGCCTCATTTAAATTTGTGTAGCGAACCGGTAACTTACCTTGCCTTGTTAAAAACAACATCTAAATTGCGGGGTAGCTAAATCACTTGAACCGTTTAATTAATTGTCGGGACCCCGGTTCCGCTTAATATGACCTAATCGCATCGCACCCTTGCCATGTCATGCATCATACATGCATCATGCCGATCTTCTGCCGTTGTATTAAATATTGCACCCGGTGTTTTCTAGTGTTTTGCTTCTTCGCGGATAAGGCCGTTGAGTTGATGTGAGCTTCGCCCCGATCTTCGGTTGAACCTTCGACAATGTTTTCACGCGAGCATCTCCCCCCTTTCTACCTATCTTACTTTTATAGTATTTATTCCCTCCTGTTGATCTATTGCTATCTGTGTTGCGATGCTCTAGTTTCGTACCCGTGATATCCCTTGCAGCCCTATATTTCCTTGGACACACCCTATTACCTGTTGTTTGGTAGATAGTTGGACCTGCGCGTTTAGTCGCTTGCTCAAGTGTTGTTGCGTGTCGTCCGGTGCCCCAGTTGTTGATGTATTGCCGCGTGTTGATGTTGGAGATGATCATAGTTTTACTTATTGTTCACTTTAATTCCTGTTTAACAACTAAAATTGAAGTAAGCAGAGGCATCGGTGGGTGATAGATAATATTTGGTTTCGAGCCCACTTGTGTCCGTAAGACCCAGTACTTGATACTGTTCCTTGATTTATCGCGCTATCCACATCCGGGAGGTATATGGGACCCCCGAGCGAGCTTGATTCATTCTTATTTCTTGGGGCCACAAACTAGTTTGAGGTTTTATTACGATCTGTACTTATGCCATGCTACTTATGTATTTAAATTGTGCGACGGATAGCACCTTTGTCTTGTTAGGATCGTGGCACGATTCCGCGGTGTCGACAAGCCCAGCCACACTTTCGGGTTCCCAGTCGTTCACAGCCGTCCCCACAACCTTAAGTCCGTCTCGGGGCCGGCCGGCTTCGTTGCGGATTCTACTTAAGGCGTGGCCCCCTGAAATATTTCTGAATCCTATGATTGTTCAGTCGTGAAAGCTTCGTTGGGTTTTGTTTTGGTTTTTCCGAGGTTGATCGAGCGTGTGTTGCTATTGGTGCACCCCGGCCGGGTAAAACTTTCTGAAAGCCGTGTCCGCGGATATGGACAACTTGGAGCACAGTATCTCGATCATAGACAAGCATAACTAAAGTTTATTGCTCTAAATTTGACTTTATAATGACTAGTAATCAGCTTCACTATAATGGAATGGCTAAATAATACTGCCCACAATTGCTTGTTTGAATTGTCGCTTGCGACCATTGTACCTGACTAGTAAATCTTGCAACAACAACGGAATGGCTGAATAAAAGTACCAACAACTGCTGGGTTTTGGGTTTACATCATGCTATCGGTATCTGATTAGTAATTGCTGCAACTACAACGGAATGAATAACTAAAAGGGCCCACTGCTTCTTTTATCAGGACAATTATCTATACCTGACTAGTAATTGCTGCAACGATAACTGAACAAATAAAGCGCCAGCTGTGAGTTCCTCGGTTGACTTCCTCGCTTGGTCCCGAGGGAAGCGCCAGATGGGTTTGTTTGATGATAGTATCGGTTGGTTCGGATAGGTCCTTCTTACCCCTCTCGATTGCCGCTAGTTGTATCGAGTCTCTATAGGTTGTTTAGTGCATGCCGCGCCGCTCGATCCACCATACCTATGTGGCGAGGACCGCGAATTCTAGCCTCGCTGTCTTGGCCTCGATCTTGACGCTCCTCTTTTCTTTTGGCCCTTTGTCGGCACCCTTTTGTTTAAGCAGGTTTTTTTGAGATCGGCGTCGTTAGCGGGGTTACCCTTCCGGCTTGGCCAGGCGGTTATGGACGCCATTGGTTATTCTTGAGGCTCTTAGCCCCATTTGCATCTTGTCCGTAGCTGGGACTCTATCGTTTTCAAGGTGATTTGGATCTTTGTATATTATATCTGTATTCTTGACTCATGGAGTCATTTGTTATATATCTGCTTACGTGGGTCCCATCGAGGACTGTTGTGTAATGTTATTACCGTTTTCCACCATACGAAAGTGCTGGTGAGCACCTTTGAATCGTTTCTATGCGGGTTTGGCGGTTCGCTAAAACTTGCATAGGTCCGATCCGAGGTGTTCTGAGTGGTATCGAGCTCGGTTGTGATACCCACAAGTCCAACTGTAGGATAACCTAGCTAACGGCCGAGGTAGAGTGTCAAAACTATTTTGCAAAATCGGTTGGATAGTTCTGGTTAGGTCTGATTTTACTCCTTACCCCTCTGCTATTCCTCTCTTACCTCTACGTGTTTTGAATCCGCTCTCTTCTCTCTCTTCGAGTCCAGGATTTCTCGTGGTTGGGTTTCCGGCGTACCTTCAGGGTTTCGCTTCCCCTTTGTTAACGGTGTTCTACCATCCGGTGTTCTAGCTGCCTGAGGAATCCTTCGTCTGTGGTGCCATCCTTTGTTCCTTGTTTGTGCCTCCCGGTGTTTTCCGACGCGAAGACATCATCTACGCCAGATCCGATGAAGAGTCTGCATCATTCCTTTGTTCCTGAACCTCGCTTGTCGAGATCTTCAGTCTGATTCCGAGAATGGTTGCACTCTTTTCTACTGATTGTGCAGAGTAATAGTTTGGGTGCGTGATGGATTGGCCCCCATGCCGACTACCCTTTCTATTCGCTTTTGTGCATTGAAGTGGACGAGAATGCATCGGTTCCCCCTTTCCATCGGAAGCTAGAGGTGGCTTTATTTGTTGATACCTCTACCTTCGACTTTTTGTTCCGGAGTGTCCCCTCGACGATCACGGACAACGACCTCTTGTTAGTGGTGTCGCGAGGATCTACACGAAGCGAGAAGACGCCGACCGCCGACCTTCTTCCCGGTACCATGAGGCGGATCTCGAGGGCGAGATCCATTGTTAGTGGTGTCGGTGTGGCATCCCATAAAACCACTACTAAAAATCGCGTTGAATTTGTGCATTGCATCGTCATCATCATATGTTGGTTGTCAAAACTATTTTCATAAAGCCTGTTTTGTTTTCTAAAACGCCCGTCTTTTATTCAAACGCCAAACACGGTTCTCGAATTATTTTTTGTTGTCGGCTCGGGTTGCGAAAGCGTGTTTTAAAATAAATAAAATTTAAATTATTTTAGCGGGTGTCGAGCGGGCGTATCGACCCGACGACCACCCCATTTTTCTAAATCGGTCCACCCAAACCAGCCCTCTAAATCCTACAGCTACCTAAAACCCTACCCACACCCTCCTCCACCTCATCCCACCCAATCGGTGTGTTCCACCTCCCTCTCCCCCTCCCCCCTCACCAATCTACCTCTGCCACTTGGCTCACCCCTCTCTCCCTTCCCCCCCACTCTCTCTCCTGCCACACACACCAAACAGCACACACGCGCGCAGCACACAACACACACGCCAGCCCCCGCGTGGCCCCCACCCACGCAGCCCCTGGAACCTGCCTCCCACCCCGCGTCTTCTTCCTCTCAACCCCCAGCTCCCTCTCTCCTCATCCAGCTGCGCCGGCAGCCGCTCCCTCCCGTGCTTGGAGCTCCCCTCCGAGCCGCCTCGCGCCGTTCCTCCCGCTCGCCGCCTGCCGCGCCCTCCTCCGTTCCCTACCCTCGCCTCCCGTCGCCGGCCAGCCGCCCCGCCTCGCTCCCTCGCCCGGCGCGCCTCAGCGCCGCCACCACCCGGCAGCAGCGTCTGACGCCGCCCATCCTCAGCGCCTCCGGGCCGTCCACCGCCGCCACGCCCGTGACCCGTCGACCGCCCGCGCGCTCCTCCGTCACCGACCGCGCGCCCGCCGCTGGGCGCGCCTACTCTCGACCTTCCCGAGAACCACCGCCCGCCGGCGCGTCCCCGATCGGCCGGCGTCTCTGCCCGCGCCCGCTTCTCCGGCCGCAGCCCGTCGGCCCGACCTGCCAGCGCCTCCCCATCACCGCTTCCGCGCCGTCCTCGAGCCGCCCCCGTCGCCGCCAGTACCGCCCTCGCTGGCGGTAGCCCTCCGCCAAGCTCGTCGGCGCCCCTGCGCCCGACCGCCGCCTAGTCTTCCGGGCGTCGCGAGCCCTGCAGCCGCGGTCCCCAAGCCCAGCGTCGCGTGAGCACCAACCTGCGGGGCCCACCCGCCTACGGCTCGCGCCGCCATGTCCCTCTGCACATCGCCACCGCTGGGAGTTTCACCTTGGCCTCGGTGCCTGCTCTTGCACCGTGCAAACGTCAAGACCGCCACATGGAAAACCCAAAGAAAACCGAAGCCCCGTTCCCGGAGGCGAAGATCGATCCCGTATCCGGTGTCGCGCCAAGATCTCCGAAAAACCCCGGTACCGAACAAGTTCGTCATCGACCACCATGACGCCAAGGGCCGAACCCGAAAACCATGGAATCGCCAAGATCTACTGACGCCCGACGCCCGAAGCCGAGGACCCCGACAAGAACCCCGACACGGACACACCGAGTTCTCCATCGAGGAAACCAAGGCCGTCGACGTGGAACCGTAGGACGCCGAGTGCTTCATCCCGGACACCGAGACCCTGAACAACAAGTTCTCCTTCCCGGATGCCGAGCTCGCCGAGAACCCGGATGCGACAAGACCCTAACCCCCGGAGTCCGAGAACGATCCCGCCGAGGCCGTCGAACCCTGGACCCTGAGACCGACCCCGAACCCCGAACCCCGGAAACCCAAGATCGTCGAGACCCCGAATGTGTGAACCCCTCTCCGAGAACCCTATTTTATAAATGGTCAACTATATGAATTGTTGCATACTTAATTGACATCTCGCATGCATATCATGTGGTTTGGGGGCCTTATGCCGATTCACCTCATAATTAAATATGGGGCCCATATGCGGGCAAATCTAGTCTCATATTGGCCTCATTTAAATTTGTGTAGCGAACCGGTAACTTACCTTGCCTTGTTAAAAACAACATGTAAATTGCGGGGTAGCTAAATCACTTGAACCGTTTAATTAATTGTCGGGACCCCGGTTCCGCTTAATATGACCTAATCGCATCGCACCCTTGCCATGTCATGCATCATACATGCATCATGCCGATCTTATGCCGTTGTATTAAATATTGCACCCGGTGTTTATTCTAGTGTTTTGCTTCTTCGCGGATAAGGCCGTTGAGTTGATGTGAGCTTCGCCCCGATCTTCGGTTGAACCTTCGACAATGTTTTCAGGCGAGCATCTCCCCCCCTTTCTACCTATCTTACTTTTATAGTATTTATTCCCTCCTGTTGATCTATTGCTATCTGTGTTGCGATGCTCTAGTTTCGTACCCGTGATATCCCTTGCAGCCCTATATTGCCTTGGACACACCCTATTACCTGTTGTTTGGTAGATAGTTGGACCTGCGCGTTTAGTCGCTTGCTCAAGTGCTGTTGCGTGTCGTCCGGTGCCCCAGTTGTTGATGTATTGCCGCGTGTTGATGTTGGAGATGATCATAGTTTTACTTATTGTTCACTTTAATTCCTGTTTAACAACTAAAATTGAAGTAAGCAGAGGCATCGGTGGGTGATAGATAATATTTGGTTTCCGAACGCCCACTTGTGTCCCGTAAGACCCCGAGTACTTGATACCTGTTCCTTGATTTATCGCGCTATCCACATCCGGGAGGTATATGGGACCCCCCTAAGACAGAGCTTGATTCATTCTTATTTCTTGGGGCCACAAACTAGTTTGAGGTTTTATTTACGATCCTGTACTTATGCCATGCTACTTATGTATTTAAATTGTGCGACGGATAGCACACTGTACTGTTTAGGATCGTGGCACGATTCCGAGGTGTCGACAAGCCTAGCCACACTTTCGGGTTCCCAGTCGTTCACAGCCGTCCCCACAACCTTAAGTCCGTCTCGGGGCCGGCCGGCTTCGTTGCGGATTCTACTTAAGGCGTGGCCCCCTGAAATATTTCTGAATCCTGTGATTGTTCAGTCGTGAAAGCCTCGTTGGGTTTTGTTTTGGTTTTTCCGAGGTTGATCGAGCGTGTGTTGCTATTGGTGCACCCCGGCCGGGTAAAACTTTACGAAAGCCGTGTCGCGGATATGGACGACTTGGAGCACGATATCTCGATCATAGACAAGCATAACTAAAGTTTATTGCTCTAAATTTGACTTTATAATGACTAGTAATCAGCTTCACTATAATGGAATGGCTAAATAATCGCCCACAATTGCTTGTTTGAATTTTAAACTTGCGACCATTGTACCTGACTAGTAAATCTTGCAACAACAACGGAATGGCTGAATAAAAGTACCAACAACTGCTGGGTTTTGGGTTTACATCATGCTATCGGTATCTGATTAGTAATTGCTGCAACTACAACGGAATGAATAACTAAAAGGGCCCACTGCTTCTTTTATCAGGACAATTATCTATACCTGACTAGTAATTGCTGCAACGATAACTGAACAAATAAAACTGCCAATGTGAGTTCCTCGGTTGACTTCCTCGCTTGGTCGAGAAGCGCCAGATGGGTTTGTTTGATGATAGTATCGAGTTGGTTCGGATAGGTCCTTCTTACCCTCTCGATTGCCGCTAGTTGTATCGAGTCTCTATAGGTTGTTTAGTGCATGCCGCCGCTCGATCCACCATACCTATGTGGCGAGGACCGAATTCTAGCCTCGCTGTCTTGGCCTCGATCTTGACGCTCCTCTTTTTCTTTTGGCCCTTTGTCGGCACCCCTTTTGTTTAAGCAGGTTTTTTTTGAGATCGACGTCGTTAGCAGGGTTACCCTTCCGGCTTGGCCTGGGCAGGGTTATGGACGCCATTGGTTATTCTTTAGGGCTCTTAGCCCCATTTGCATCTTGTCCGTAGCTGGACGCTCTATCGTTTTCAAGGTGATTTGGATCTTTGTATATTATATCTGTATTCTTGACTCATGGAGTCGCTGTTATATATATCTGTTCTGTGGGTCCCATCGAGGACTGTTGTGTAATGTTATTACTTCGTTTTCCACCCGCACGAAAGTGCCTGGTGGGCACCTTTGAATCGTTTCTATGCGGGTTTGGCGGATTTCGCTAAAACTTGCATAGGTCCGATTCTGAGGGTGTTACAACGAGGAACGCTTTCAACATTGCACTTGTACTTTGTACACAGTTGATATCATGCTCTTTTGTCTATGGATGTCGTTGGTGTGAAATAAAAGGGGAGCTTGTAAGTCCATGGAGTTATGTATGTGTGTTAGAGAAACGCCTGGGCCGCTAGCCTAAGCCATGCCTAATCATGGTGGAAACTTGTAGCATCACCAAAATGACATCTATGAAGATTTCTTCTTATAAAAAAGATACATATTGAAAAGAGGAAAGAGAGAAAAAAGCACCATATTCCCATGGTAAATAAGAAGATTGCTGATATGCTCATTGGATGCTTGCCTTGTCATTTTGATTATGGGATAGCTCTTGTATCATGTGCAAGGGGTACCCCATTGGCGGTTCTCTATGATACACATGTACTTACTATGATAAGAACTTACAAGTGACTAAAGTTGAATAGCATGAGGAGCGACCCTCGTATTCAAGGGAGATGAGATTGCTGATGACCCACAAGTATAGGGGGTGTATCACAGTACTTTTGATAAATAGGAGTGTCGATCCCAACGAGGAGCAAAAGGTGTTGACTAGTGGTATGGAGAAGGAACTCTCTGTAAATACTTAGCAAACAGATTTTTAGGGGTTTTATGATAAGGCAACAAAACAAAGAGCAAGTAGTAAAGACAATGAACAAAAAGTGTCCCAGTCCTTTCTTAGCAAAGGACAAGCCGGTGGAAATACTTATAAAGACCAAACGTTCTCGAGGAGACATGGGAATTATGTCAAGTTCTTTCGCTTCAAATAGCTGAGTATTCTTCTTTGGTGTTGTAAGTTTTGTGTGGGTGAACCTGTGCTAATGTACCGACCTTACTTGGACTAATACATACTTGTGATTAAACCCCCTGCAAGCATCTACAACTACAGGAAATTAATTAAGATATAAACGTAACCACAGCCTTAAACTCTGAGATCCTACGCTCCCTTATGCAATGGTGTCCTAACTGGGGTTCAGGTTTCTGCCACTCCGGCAACCCCACAATTAGTAGCCAAATACACAATGCATTCCCCTAGGCCCATAAATGGTGAAGTATCATGTAGTCGACGTTCACATGACACCACTAGAAGAATAGCACCACAACTTAAATACTAAACCATTGAATAATAACTCAACACAGATCCACTAATAACAACATGACTTCTCCCATGTCCTCAAGAACTAGACGAACTACTCACAAGACATCATATGGATCAATGTCAACACCCGACTTTTTAATCCCAGATGCCTGTTATGCCATACATCGTAATCCCAGGATTACCATTTTTACGAGACATAACAGATTTGGATATCACATTACATCATCCATTACAAACCATACATAAGGTCTTACACAAATAAGGATCACATGATCCAGTCTTAATACAATCATAGCAGCGGAATAACGTAATAATAACAGTAGCATAGGCGAAGCTCCATCTTCATGGTCACAGGAAATGCTGACGATGGGAGATCATCCTAGTTATCGTAACCTTCGTGTTGTCCGTCCTCCTGATAGTCCTCTTCATAGTCTGGCCACGGGAATAGCCAGCGACAAAGCCATGAGTACTCTTTAAGTACTCGCAAACTAATACTAAAAGTGAAGTGGTTTTTTAGTAGGATATACGAAGTTCTAGGGTTGTTTTGCAAAAAAGCCAGATTTATCTCTACTGAGTTCAGAAGCAAAGAAAGCTAGTTGAAGTTTTATAACACCTAAGTGGGAACTTGAATTTCATATCACAACTCTGTTGTGGTCAAGTTAAAATCACAAATCATTTCTCAAGTCATTTTGAAAACATTTGACGATGGAACAGTATGGCCACTCCAACTGTCCATAACCGCAGACGTGGCTATTCGAATAGTTTGACACTCTGCAGAGGTAGTACACTTTCACCACAACATTCGACACATCCGTCAGGAACAATCCTGAATCACCATACTCAGTATGCGGATAATCAATCCTAACCTTTCAATTACACGCCCTAGTATAGGCACCTCTCGTATGAGTTTGGCCTCCCAACCATGACCAACTGTCATCTTGGGTATTGCACAGGTGGACAATCTTTACAAGGTAGCCTCAGATCAAACCTTGGCCGCAAGGGAACCCATACTAAGGTATATAAATTTCCAGTCAAGCCCTACCCAAATTTCGGGTATTGTGGTTGTATGGTAAAATTGGAATGGTATCGCATCCAGATAACCGTCAGTTTTATAAAGGGCTAAGGCTCATGCCTTAACATTTTCATCATCAAAATCATCTGGTGTTCAAGAACACATGTCAAAACATTTCAGTAGAATGACTCATCATTCTAAGGTTTTCATAACCAGTTTCACCAAGTATTCCCATCTAAAGTTGATAAATTTTTATGCTTAGCACTAGCATCTACAAGTGGGGTAAATACTAAACAAGGGTGGTAAACAGGTGTATCTTATCTAATTTAAATCTCATGCCTCAGGATGACATCAAGGTTATCTAACTTAGGACAAGTTTTATGCTCTTTATGCTACCTTCATATATCTTTCTAAAATCTACAAGTGACTAGGTAAACTCTAAGAGAAAGCTTTGATAAAGAAATAAAATACTAAGCTTGCAAGTAAACTAGGATTGGGTATCAAGTAAGGTAAGCTTGCAAGGATTAGCTTGCTCAGTCAATTTGTATAGTGAGGCTTGCAAGTTTGCAAGTATAGGCTTGCCTTGTGCAGAGCAGTGGTTGAAATTCTCCTCGGCTTCCTCTTTGTAGTATTCTCCTTCCTCCTTGTATCCTTGGTCAGTACTAGCGTCTATAAATAAATACGAGGTACACAATCACCAAACAATACTTTTTTTTGAACGGGACCAAACAATACTTAACTAGTTCTATTCATCACACCAAGGTTTTCACTGATGATCTAGGATCACCACAAACATTACAATCATCAAAGCTTTTGTCTTATTCATTTTATTTTGGAAAAGTAATTTCTACTCATTGAAAAAACTACTTAAGATTTAATATTCTCCAACCAAAACATGGGATCATGTTGACACATGGGATCACCACATATTTCAGTATATGGGAATGTGATTTAAAGTGGTGTCACAATTTAATAAGGTTTAACCTTTTTTATTTTGATTAATTAAAGTGACTAGAATGGCCTATGAGGCATTCTTTTATTGCTTAACCATTATTTCTGCAAGTAAAACTATATATTTTTATATATTCAGGAAGTTATAGTTAAATGTGATTTTTGAGAGTTGGAATCAACTCAAAAGCTTTTGTGGTTGAATTTTGAAAAATGTTTGAATGCAAAAAAACTTCTTCCTTGTTATTTTTACTATAGGTGATCTACAATTCCAAATGAATTGAATCAAACGGGCTTGGATTAAGCACTCCAGCACCTTTCTAAAAAATTTGGTTTCATGCATTTTGGTTTAGTGAATCGACCTGGGTTAATTTTTGAATCTGGGTGTAGAACTGAGTTTAAAACTAAAAGAATAAATCTAAATTTGAATTACTGGGTCGCGCGGGATGTTAACTGGGCCGACCCACTGTGCACAGTGCGCGCGGGCTGGTTTAAGTGGCTATCCCACTCGTCAGTGAGAGAGAGGGGTGCGAAGAGGTACGGGACGATTAGGGTCGCACGATCAAACTCTAATCCTACGGATGTGGTTCATCGTCCACGCATGAATAGGACGCGGCAAGGTCGAACTCTAGCGCGGCCAGTGGGGGGTCGTGGAAGGCTCATCGGGGATCAGGCGAGGGTCGGCGATGGGGGCGAACGACGAAGTCGACGACGGTGAACCTCCTGGTACCGGCAGCTTTTCCTAGGGTGGCTCCAATCAACAACGCCCTTCTCCGGCGATGCGCTGCTCGCCTTGCTCCGGGAGTGAGGTGGGGTGCTTATGAGAGAGAGGGGAGTGAGATGGTGTGAAGAATTCATGCTGGGGAGGCCTCTATTTATAGTGTCAGAAGGGGACCGAATGGCGCGGGGGGAGGGGGGGCTCGTCGGTGTCGTTGTCACAGCGAGCTACTGGCATGGGCAAAGGTAGGGGACGGTGCGTTGCCTCCTAGAGAAGCTCAACGGCTTGATGGCGAGGCGTGCAGCGGTGCGAGGCGGTTGGAACGTCGTGACACTCTGGGCAGGTCCGACGACAGTTTTAATGGCGCATAGCGTCTACGGTCCGCGTGGCGGCGAACGGGCATGTCCGTGGTGTTGCTGGGGTGCTGGCGATCCTGCTTGCACGCGGAGAGGGCGGCGTGCGGTCTGTGGGTGTGTGTCGCGATTGGCGCTCTGGCGCGCTCTCGGCTCGCTCGCAGAGAGGCTTGGCATGCTCGGGCTGTGTGGTCCAGTGGTTGGCTGCGCTCGAGGCTTGGACAGGAGGTGGCGGTGGACGGTGGAGAGTGTCTCAGACAAGGTTAGCGAGGCTAGTGCTTCTCCTAGCTCGCTGGCAACATGGGGGTGGCAATGTTGCTCTCGTCCTGCTTTCCATTGATGGCATGGTCTGCTTTATAGTGAGCTAGAGAGGGTAAACAAGTTAGATGATCTACTGAGAGTGTAGTGTGAGATAGATAGGGAACAAGTTAGGCACTGATCACTTCTCACAATAGTGTTTGTGGTTTGTTTGATTTCTGTTTGCAAGGTGTTCGATGAAATGGCCGAAAGAGATTCAAATTTGAATTTTGGATTCAAACTTGGTGGATGTGTTGGTTACATACTAGGGAGTCTCTGGTTATTGGGATTGGTCAAGTGGAATTCGTTTGGGTGGTTTTTGAAAAAGGGGTGATCTTTACATATGAATCACATTCAATTTTGAAATGTGATTTGAATCATGTTGCCAAATGTTTTTGCAGGTTTGAAAGGTGGGCTTTGATTATCTTTTAATTGGTCTTGCAAGGGGTGAAGAGAAATGGAAAAGTTTCTATTTAGAATCTTGGACTAGAAACACTCAAAGTGGCCTAGTGAGAAAGATTGGCAAAAATGACCATTTGCTTGATTTGTTTTGTTTTTTGATTTTCTCTTGTTTTGTTTATGCTTGGAATTGTTTTAGATGATGTTATTTTCATATTTAAACCATTTCTTGCTATTTAGATCAATCACATAAGTCCACTCATGCATTCTTACAATCATCACATACACACATGTATTCATTTGATTTTTATTTAACAAAAGTTTTTTGTTAACCCTAATTTTGGTGATTAGATTTTGATAATCATGATCAATATTTTTGGGATGTTACAAACCTTCCCTCCTTAAACAAAATCTCGTCCCGAGATTTGAGAAAGAAGAAAAAAGATTACCTAGGATTTTAAGAGATCGGGAAACTCTGTGTTGATGTGATCTTCTCTTTCCCATATAGCATCTTCTTCAGTGTGGTTGCTCCATTGGATCTTGAGAAATTTGATACTTCTGGTCCTGGTGGTTCTGAAAGCTTCTTCCAAAATACGGATGGGTACTTCGGGATACGTCAGGTCATCGTTGATCTCTATGGTGCGGTGATCAATGTTCTTGAAAACTTCAGTCTTCTCCGGGACTTTAAGACATTTGCGAAGAAACGATATATGGAACACATTGTGTACTGCTGACATCTCCTCTGGCAGTTCCAGTTGATACAATACTTCTCCTTGATGATTCGGAATCTTTAAAGGTCCAATATATCTGGGGGCTAACTTTCCTTTGAGCTGGAAACGCTGCATTCCTTTCAAAGGCGACACTTTCAGATATACGAAATCGCCGATATTGAAAGCGAGGTATCGAAGTCTCTTGTCGGCATAACTCTTCTGTCTGGACTGGGCGGTCTTGAGGTGCTCACGGATCTTGTGAACTTTCTCTTCTGCTTCTCTTAGGATGTCGGGTCCAAAATTATGACTCTCTCCTACTTCCGACCAATTCAAAGGGGTGCGGCACTTCCTTCCATACATGAATTCAAATGGGTCCATTTGCAAACTGGCTTGATAACTATTGTTGTAGGAAAATTCTGCGAACGGCAGACAGTATCTTCCAACTGGCTTGATAACTGTTGTTGTAGGAAAATTCTATGAAAATTTAGATCCATACTCTAGCACACAGTCTCTCACCATATCTTCGAGTATTTGATTTACTCGCTCCGTTTGTCCATCTGTTTGAGGGTGATAAGTTGTGCTAAAATCTAGGCTTGTCCCCAATCCTTCTTGGACTTTCTTCTAGAATCTCGAGGTAAAGTGAGTTCCTCGATCTGACATGATGTTCTTGGGGACTCCGTGCAAACTGACGATTCTAGCGATGTACAACTCCGCTAGCTTCGAACTCTGGTAAGTAGTCTTGACGGGTAAGAAATGGGCTACCTTGGACAATCTATCATCTATGACCCAAATAGAGTCATTTCCCCTACTAGAAGTAGGCAAACCGGTGATAAAGTCCATTCCAACTGAATCCCATTTCCATTCCAGAATCTGTAATGGTTGCAATAGTCCTGCAGGTCTCTGATGTCCCACCTTGACTCTCTGACAAATGTCACACTTGGCGATGTAGCTTCCGATTTCTCTCTTCATCTTATGCCACCAAAATTGCTCCTTCAAATCCTGATACATCTTCGTTCCTCCGGGGTAGATAGAATAAAGAGTATCTTGGGACTCTTTCAAAATAGTTTCCTTTAACTCTGAATCTGCTAGTACACAGAGACGTCCTTTGTATCACATAACTCCTTCTTCATCCTCGGTAAATCCGGGTACTTTGCTTGTACCGATGCGATGTTTGATTTCGTCGATACTAGCATTTCCTTTCTGCGCCTCCTTAATCTGACTAATCAAAGTGGGTTGAAGTTCTATGCTAGCCAAAAATCCTTCACTTACTAATTCCATTCTAAAATCTTCCATCTCCTTGTGCAAACTTGGTTGCTCCATCAAAATAATGGAGTTCATGCGACACGAAAATCTGCTAAGGGCATCTGCTACCACATTGGCTTTACCAGGGTGATAGTGAATGTCCAGATCATAATCCTTGATTAGCTTGATCCATATTCTTTGCCTCATATTCAGCTCCTTCTGAGTGAATATATACTTTAGGCTCTTGTGATCCGAATAAATCTCACAACGGTTTCCCATCGGGTAATGCCTCCATGACTTCAGGGATAGAACTACAGCTGCTAGTTCAAGGTCATGGGTAGGATAATTCTGTTCATGCTGCTTCAATTATCGGGATAGATAAGATATAACTTTGCCTTCTTGCATCAACACACATTCGAGACCAATCTTGGATGCGTCACAATACACATCAAAGGGCTTTGTGATATCCGGCATGATCAAGATTGGGGCTGAAATTAGTCTCCTCTTGAGTTCTTGAAAACTCGCTTCACATTTGTCTGTCCATTTAAACTTCTTATCCTTCTTCAACAATTGGATCATGGGTCTTGCTGTTGGAGATATGCCCAAGAGGAAATAATAAAGAGGTTATTATCATATCTTCATGCTTATGATAAATGTTTACATACCATGCTATAATTGTATTAACCGGAAACATTAATACTTGTGTGATTTGTAAACATAAAAGAGTCCCTAGTAAAGCCTCTTGTTAAACTAGCTTGTTGGTTAATTTATGATCATGGTTTCCTGATCATGAATATTGAGATGTTATTAACAACAAGATCATATCATTAGGAGAATGGTGTGATGGACATACTCCTATAGTTAAGCGTAGCATAAAGATCAAGTCATTTAATATAGTTCAGTTGCTATAAGCTTTCAGATACATAGTAACCTAAATCCTTCGACCATGAGATCATTCTAATCACCATCACCGGATGGATGCTTTGATGACATCAAACACCACACCTTAATTGGGTGGCTATAAAGGTGGCATTGAGTGTTCGGAAAGTATGTGTTGAGGCACATGGATCAAGAGTGGGATTTGTCCGTCCATATGACGGATAGATATACTCTGGGCTCTATCGGTGGAATGTCATCCAATTAGCTTGCAAGCATGTGACTGGCTCACAAGGGATCACATATCACAGGAACGAGAAAAGAGTACTTATTGGTAACGAGGTTGAACTAGGTATGTCGAGATACCGACGATCAAACCTCGGACAAGTAAACTATCGCGAGACAAAGGGAAATCGGTATCGTATGTAAGTGGTTCATTCAATCGCAAAGTAATCGTTGAAATATGTGGGAGCCATATGAATTTCCAGATTCCTCTATTGGTTATTGATCGGAGAAGTGTCTCGGTCATGTCCGCGTAATTCACGAACCGTAGGGAGACACACTTAAGGATTCGATGTTGTTTAGTACATATGGAATGTAAGTAGGGAGACCGAATGTTGTTCGGAATCTCAGATGGGATCCGGGATATCATGAAGAGATCCAGAATGGTCCGGAGAATAAGATTCATATAAGGAAATTCCAATTCCAGAGTTCGGGAATGATTCCGATGATTTCATCGGAGAGGTTCTAGAAGGGTCTAGAAGGTTCACCGGACCGAAAGAGGAAGGGAACATGAATGTGTCATGGATAAGTGGAATGATTGGGTCATGTACTAGGTCACTTGGTTAGGCATTAGCAAGAAAGAAATCAAGCTCCAAATTGAAAGTCAAAAGGCAAGTTTGAAAAGTCAAACTGGGATAATGTGTCCTGGTGGAGGAAGGAAAGAATCCTTCTTTTCCTCCACCACAAGCCAACAAGGAGAGTGAGTTGGGAAAGGATTCAAATTACCCTCTTCCAAGATGCCCTCCCTCTCATAAATAGAGGAGAGGGGGTGCCCCAAGGACACCACACCAGCCCCTCCCCACCTAGCCGCGCTGCCGCCGCCCCTAGCGCCGCCGCCTCCCTATCCGTCGCTGCCCTAGTTGCCGCCAGCCACGCCTCATCCTAACCGGCCCTCTAAACCCTAGATCGCCGAAAACCCTAGATCCACCATAACCTGTTTCGACTTAGGCGAAGACCTGCAGGATTTTCCCTCTACTTCTGACACCACGTTGTCATGCTGCCGGAATCGCGAGGGGAGAACTACAACCTTCGCTACCTGTTGGAACAAGGGAGAGGAAGGTCTTCATCGAGTATCGAACATGTGATCGACTATGGAAGCGCTGTCGGAACGCAGCGCCAGAAGGATCATCTACGCGATCTTGAGATCGGCAAGTGTACGACTACATCACCCACGAGAATCTGCTCTTGTTAACCGCTTTGGAATCTTCGAGGGTGAGTACTCTAATCGACTCGTTCCTACAATCTAGTAGATAGATCTTAGCTTGTTTGTGTGCATGAAGTAGAATTTTTTTGTTTTCCATGCTATGAACCCCTACAGTGGTATCAGAGTCGTGTCTATATGTAGATCTGTTGCATGAGTTAAACACAATGGTCATTGTGGGCATTGATGCTTTTTTCGATTGCTTCTTGTGTACTTTGCATCTTGCGTGATGGTGGGATGAAGCGGCCCGGGCTAACCTTACATGACATCATTCATGAGACTTGCTCCACGCTTGACATGCAACTTGTATTGCATAAGTGGCTTTGTGGGTGTCTGTTTCTCCCAACATAGTGAAGATTCAGTTTACAACGGGTGATTGACAATACTAGTATCAATGTTGTGGTTCTTTTTCGTAAGTTAGAACGAGACTTGTTGAAAGCCCCAAACCACGTAAAACATGCAAAGAAAATTAGAGGCGTCTAACTTTGTTTTGCAGGGGTGTGCTGTGATGTGATATGGCCATGATTGTGATTATATATGATGTATGCAATGTTCCTTATTGTAAGTCGGCAACCGGCAGGAGCCATATGGCTGTCTTTTAATTTCGTCTAGACTTGCGTGTCTATTATTCAAAGTAGTTGTAATAGTTTATGCTGGTGTACGACAACCATGGAGCGGCGCCATTAACCTTGACGCCACGCCGGTGATGATGGAGATCATGTTCGTGCTTGAAGATGGAGATCAGAAGCACAAGAAGAAAGTCCATATCATATCACATATTTTGAATTGCATGTGATGTTAATCCTTTTATGCATCTTGTATTGCTTAGTTCATGATGGTAGAATTATAAGCTGATCCCTCTCAGAAAATATCAAGTTATAGAGTGTTCGTCCTTAGTAGGCACTGTTGCCAAAGCTCATTGTTTCGAAGCACCACGTGATGATCGGGTGTGTTAGATTCTGCGAGTGTATACAATGGGAGCAAACCAGATTTGCTCATGCGGAAGCTAAGGTTTGATCTTGATGAGCCTATCATGTACAGACATGGTATCAGAACACGGAATACCGAAAGATAAAGCACGAGTCATATAAATGATATGTTGAACATGATGATTGTTCTCCTTTGAAACTATATCATGTCACATGATGATCGGACTTGGTGTAGTGAATTTGGTTCTTGTGATCACTAAAACAATGCGAGGGATATTGTTTTGAGTGGGAGTTCAATAGAAATATGATTAAAAGTTGAACACTATTTATCATAAATTAAATCAAAGTGAATTTTCATAGTTGTTGTAGTCATTGGCATCCGTTTACCACCTTGCGCTTAGTTATAATTGAGATAATAGAACTATAGAATTCTGGTTAATTACTTTACGAACTGGTATCGTATTGTTTTGAAGTGTTAATCTAAAGTTTAAAAGTCCTATTGCAAACTTTCAGTAAGTTCCGGTTACTCCGTGAAGTTTAATAATTGGTATTAAATCAAGAGTAACAATTCCAGCGTTAGTATATAAGTATCATGTTTATCTCCATGATTCTTGATATTCAAAAGATTGTTTTAATATCAAGGTTATCTAGGAACATCATATCTGGAAGATATTGCGATATCTGAAACGATGTTTTTGATTATAACATGATAGAGTATAATATGGATAAGTTTATTTTCTCATATTTGATGGGAATTTTCAAAATGTTGGAGACGCTAGTCATCCTAATCCTCCAAAAGGTTTTGTAAGAACAACATTATACTCGCAATTCACCGTTATAAGCTAAAGCAGCTTGATCATGAATAATTCCATGATAAGGATGAATATTTGATGTAGGTAAAATGTTTACTACACTAAGAGATTAATAAATAATGGAATTTGAAAGAACACCAAACATTTGATGATGGTGATGTACTTCAAAGTGCAAGTACAAATACATTGGTATTTAATTATACATGCTTTGGACTATGTGTCATGTGTATGGCTCCACTATTGATGTTGATAGATTCTTTCAAACAGAAAAGGAAATACTGAAAGAGAATCTCATAAATATATGGCAGAAAAGAAAAGACCAGAATTGTTTAGCTTAGGTATATAGAGCATATACGTGTTATGGTTGTATTCTTTGCTTGTTAAATAATATGGTTCTTAAGTATTAGATACTAAATTTGTTGGTGTGAATCGTCATACGAAACGACACAATTCATGAACTACAATGGCCTAAGTAACCAACAAAATAATATGTGATGTTGTTCATCAAGAACAAATAAAGGTTTATTGTGTTGCTTGTTGAAATCAAAGCTTGCCTTCAAGATTTGTTTTATCGGGTATTATGAGAACAAAAGGGTTGTTCAAATAATTGCCGTAATTCATAAAATATGGATGATTTACAAATCTTGTTGGAGAAATCACATCCATAAAACTAGTGCTAAAAATGTCGAAAGACAAATTGATTTAAATATCACTTAGGAAGTGACATCGCTGTTTAAATTATATTGGAAAGAAAAATGAAGAAACTCCATGTGGATGGAATTTTGGAGTCTTTTGATTTTTGATCAAATGACGCTTGTGAAACTTTCCTAGAGATAATTAAAACTCCGTTCATAGGCCAAAAGGGAACGAATGACTAGATTATTGGAATTTGTACATATTTGATGTATGGAGTCCATTACGTGTAGTTAAGAGCGATGGATTTCAACTTCATATGCTTTCTCCAAAAATTTGAGTGAATATATGAATATTTACTTAATGAGGATGAAGTGTGAAACATTTGAAAAGTTCAAAAACTTTCAAGATGAAGTGCAAAATCAATGTAACAAGAAAATAAAGAAATTATTATAGGATCATAAAGGAAGATATTTGAGTTACAATTTTAGCTTAATACATTTGATTTGAGGAATCGTTTCGTGGATTTGCATTTTCCGAAACACCATAAGAGTATGGAGCGTTCGAGATATGTAATGAAACCTTGTTTGACATGGTAAGATCAAAGGTGTAATTTATAAAACCGCCATTATATTTTAAAGATTAAAGCTTTAGAGACTACCGTTTTTCCACTGAAAAGACCTCCATTATAATCTATTGAAATGACACCATATAAAGTTATGGTTTGGGATAAAACCCAAGTTGTGATTTCTTAAACATTGGTATGCTATGCATAAGAAAGATGTTTGCAACCAAAATCGGATGAAAATATCTTTGTATGTAATTTCAAATAATCATTGAGTATTCCTCCATAACACGAAATAAAAAAATGTTTGTCGCTTAGAACGTCAAGTTTCTTTGAGAAAGTAATTTTTCGTGAAAAGTTAAGTGGGAGGACAATAGAGCTTTGATAAGGTTAAAAGAACCTTATCTATATGTGCAAAGTTGCACAGCACCAAAAAGTGTTCCGGAGGAAGCAACAATGCTCATGGCTCACGTGACTCAAAGGTTATGGTCACGGAAGTCTAAGTTCCTATTGAACCAAGTAGGTAGGATAAACAATCAAATACCAAGATTTGAGGGTTGAATCATTATTTGACAATAATGAACCGACTACATGCAAAAAAGCGATGATGGGCCCTGACTCTGTCAAATGGCTTCGAGCCATAAAATCCGTGATAGTTCCATACACGATAAATCAAGCTTTGAACTTGACAGACCCTCTGGAAAGGTGTAAAACCTTACAGTCGTGTTTGGATCTATAAAGAAATATACATACATCTACGAAATAGTCGACATGTTGGGAAAGAATTCAAAACAATATCCAAAGGTTGGCTATGACAAGATTTGATCTTTCATAGCGATATTTAGTGTAACATCCCAAAAATACTAACTTGGATCATCAAGCTCTAATCATCAAAATTAGGGTTAACAAAAACTTTTCTAAATAAAAATATGAAAGCATGCATGTGTGTATGCATTCCAATTTGAATTCTTTTGAATCACCTTGCTTGTGTGTTTCTTTGCTTGTAAATGGATTCTTAGGTGAATTAAACATCATCTAAACAATCCCCACACTTTTCCCAAAAAATAAGGGAATGGTCATTTTGACCAATTTAACCCCCATGCCTACTTTGGTTGTCCCAAACTTTCAGAACCTAACAGAAACTTGTTTGGATATTTACACCCCTTGGTAGTACTCCTAACAAAGTATCAAGGCCCACTTTGTGATCATCCAGAAACATTCAAATGCATGGTTTAAAGGACAGTTCAAAATTGAATCTTTATCATATGGGAAGATCCCACTTTTTAAAAAACCACTCAAACAAGCTCAACTTTCAAAACCCAAGCATCTGCAGACTCACCAGCACCAACCTAGCACACCCACCAAAAATCTTTTCAAAATTCAAAACTTGAATTCTTGCGGCCATTTCATCAAACACCTTGCAGATTCAAATCAAACAAAATCCAAACACTATTGTGAGCAGTGATTGGAGCCTAACTTGTTCCCTCTCTGGTTGCAACTAGGATTTAGTAGATCATCTAGCTAAAATGCAAACCTCTAGCATCACCGTAAGCTTGGCAATGCCATCAATGGTGAGCAGGCCGAGTGCACCTTTGTCACCCCCATGTCGACAGCGAGCTAGGAGAAGAAACAAGCCTAGCCAACATGTCTGGGAGCAAGCTAACACCCCACCGCCACTCCTTGTCCAGCGCTCGAACCTTGCCAATCCCTGGACCACACACACGGACCATGCCAAGCTCGCTAGCAACCATGCCGAGAGCGTGCCCCGTGCGCCACGCTCGACCGACGCCTATAGACCGCGCGCCGCCCTCGCCGCGTGCATACGTGATCACTACCGTCCCAGCAACCCCGCAGACACGCTCGTTCGCCGCCGCGCAGAGCACGCATGCTGTGCGCATTAAAAACCTCTGTCGGGCACGCGCAGAGCACCGCCGCGTTCCGACCAAACCGCACCGCCCCACGCCTCGAAACCGTGTCGTTGAGCATCGCCAGGGAGCACCACCCCGCCCCAACCGTCGCCCACGCCGCTAGCCGTCTGTGCCATCGACCACGATGAGCCCAGCTTGCGCCCGTCGATTCCCTCTCGCCACTATAAATAGAGGCCACCCCCAGCCGAATTGAGCACACCACCTCACTCTCCTCTCACCCAGAATCACCTCACCTCAGTCCCGAAGCAAGGCGAGCAGCACTTCGCCGGAATTTCACCGGAGCCCGCCGCCTCTAGAGAAGAAGGGACCCAGCAATTGGAACCGCCCCAGGAGAAGCTGCCGATACCAGGAGGTTCACCGTCGTTGACTTCATCGTTCGCCCGCCTCTGTAAGATCCCTCCTTTATAAAGGAAAAGGATCCCTGTGATTGCAATGCTAGTCCCTAGATCATTGCTAGCATCCACAGTTTAAGATGAAGTACTCAGATACAAAGGTCATTTATTACATCCATTCCAGAGATAAACATAGTCTTTACAACTCAAAGGCCACAGGCCTAATACAAGAGTTTGAATAAGTAAATAAATATAAGTCTTCATCTTCATGTGCCACAGGCAAACATGTTGAGTGTAGACTCATGACACCTAATCCTCATCAGAGTAACCTGCAACATCACAAGTTACAGCCACAGTGGGTCAATACTTTGGAATAGTATTGGCAAGTGATACCTTAGTATATTTTAAGTGGACTAGATACTATATGCAAATTTGGCTAAGTGTAGCTTGGCTTGCTTTGCTCAAAATAGGTTTTTCCTATTAGTTGAAGACACTAAGTTTTTCTTTGTCAAAACTTTTCCCAAGGAACCACCAATAGACATTGAGGTCCTTCACCCTTGTTCACCCACAAATTTTTACGTAGAAATTGGGATGAGGAGATTCTTGATAGCTTCCATGCCTTGATGCTCAAGTTTTCCATTGCCATGGACTTGGCTAAGTACTTAGATTTTTCCATCTGCAGAGGTTGTGCACTTTCCCCACCAGACTTGGTTTCACCAAGACAGGACCTTTCAGAAGCCTTCCCTTAGACCAAATGGACGCGCTCCAACCTATCATTCCCACTACCACCAACTGTCCAAATGGCTAAGTTCTAGCAACTTATGTGATCCAGGCAGAGCCCATATTGCCAAGTGGATGCACTAGAAGCTTCTTAACACTTGGCCTCTAAAATCTCGTTGTTCCTGGGTGGCTTACCACAAGTGAGATACACAAGGTAAACCCATAGACGCTTTCATGCACATTACATCACATACGCAAGCATAAAGCATGCAACACAAAGATAAAAGTTCAACAACAAGATAACAAGTTCACAAAGTAAAACACACAAGTAGCAAGCCATCCCATGTCGGATGGTCCAATAACAAGTTCTCAAACAACAAGTATGATAGTAAATGATAAATGAGTAGTCAAATCTACTCCTCGGCATCAATCTCCTCCTCGACAAAGGTAAGACATGCATTCTCTATCGCGGTCTTGTATTCCTCGACGCTAGTGGTCAAGGTCTATATCTTGGCTTTGAGAGCCCTCTTCTGGGAACGAAGCCTCTCAATCACCGTCTGCTGCTGCTCGAGCTCGAAGTCCTTGGACTGCAGTTCTTCAGTCATGTCCCGGATCTTCTTGTTCCTATCCTGGACACGTTTCTCCTGACTCTTGAACTTCCTGTCCTGGGTCTCGAACTTCGCCTCCATTTCCTTGACTATCTCGTCTTGCTCCGCGAAGAGCTTGTCCTTCTCGCGAAGCTGCACCTGGAGCTCGTCATTGTTGAGCATGACATTGGTCTTGTCCGTGTCCACATGCTTAATGAGAGACTCTAAGTCCTGGAGGTACAAACGAATCGTCTCTGTTGCGTCCCTTGAATCGTCCTCGAAGTCGATGGACTCTCCATCCTCATCACGTCTACCGAAGGCATGGAAGTGGGTACCTCTAACCTGTCGAGAGTGTCTCCCTAGCAGACGTCCTATCAGATCCTGCATAACTACCTCAAGGCCTCTCTCCCTGTCATTGTGCATGAGCTTGAAGACAATGGCCTCCGTGGTAGGCTCAGTCTAGCATCCGGGCTGGTTGACCTTGAAGCCCCAGAGGTCCTTCCTCTCAAACTTGGTGAGGGGATGCACCATGATGGTGGGAAGAGGGAGATTGAGCAAAGTAGTAAGCTCAACGATACGAGGACCAAAGCGGGTAACCTGGAACTCCTCAACAATGCTGATGGTAATAGGCATCTATTTATAAGATAGAAAAGTTAGAACAACACAAATCAAGATAAAGCAAAAGACAACACATCACATACATATCCTTGGAAAGCAAAACACACAAGTCATGCATACATGAAACCATTACAACAACCAAGGTTCAAACTTATTTTAAAGCAACATTTGGAAAATAAGGTGATAGTTGGTGGTCCAACTAACGAAGTACGTTTACAATCCTATCTCACTGGATCTGTTGGCTAACACAATGTTTCTAGAAGCAATCAGCCTATCTTGCTCACATGACTCCATCACTAAGTCTATAATGTCTCCTCTTAAGGTTTGGTTGGTAGTTTCGAACTCTTGGGTATTGTAGAGGGTCCCAACCTGATAAGGTAGAGTCCTCCTGTGTTTTACAATGCTAGTCCCTGGATCAATAGCTAGCATCCACAGTAAGATGTAATATCAAGAAACAAAGGTCATAATATAACTTTATAACCAGGAATAACATAATTTTATTACATCAAACTTAGCTCATTAGGCTATTACATTATATTGCAGCGGAATAACAATAGGTATGAGTCCATCATCTTCAAAATGCCAATGTTGGTTGTAGACTTTGTAATCCTAAACAATCAATCTTCTCTAAACAATCAAACCGCAACATACAAGTTACAGCCACAAAGGGTCAATACATTTGAATTGTATTGGCAAGTGATACTATGGTAATATAGTGGAGTCTATCACCTATATGCATTTGGCTAAGTGGAATTGAGGCTTGCATTGCTCAAAATAGATTTTTCTTATCATTTTGAAAATACTAAGTTTTGTTTGGCAAAACTTTCCAAGACATCTACTAATCAAAGACGAGATCCACTCAGGCATCTACCAATCAAAGACCAAGATTTGCTTAACAATTTTCTTCAATCTAAGATTTCAAGATCCTTGTCTCAAGCCATCTTTCCATCAAAGATTGAAGAATACACACAATCCTTGTTCACCCACAAGTTTTTATTTAGAAATTGGAATGATGAGATTCTTGATTGCTTCCATGTCTTGATGCTCAAATTGTCCTTTACCGGGACATGGCTAAGTACTTAGATTTTACACTGCAGAGGTGGTGCACTTTACCCACAAGACTTGGTTTCCCAAGACAAAATCTTTCAAGCCTTCCCTTAGACCAAAATGGACGCTCCAACCTATCAAACACTACCACCCACTGTCCATATGGCTAAGTTCTTGCAACCTATATGATCATGGCAGAGCCCATATTGCCAAGTGGTTGCCGTAAGCTTTCTCAACATTTGACATCTCAAATCCTTTGTTTCTGGGTGGCATTCCACAAGTGTGATACACAAGGTTTCCGCCTTGTGTAACCACTCAACATAACCCAATCCTTCCATTCCACCCAGGTGATTTATTAACTTAGTTATTTTATTAAACAAAACATAAGTCTTGGACTTAGAATATTTTTCCATAGTGTGAATATATTTTCCACCCATGTTTTCTATTAGCTAGGCTAAGCTTGGTAGTAGTAGGAATCTCTAACTTAGGAAAATCCTACTAAGGATTCATCTACAAAGTTTTCCTATAGCAAGAACTATACTTAGCAAAATCCATGCAAGTTTTACTTAACAAAATCACTAATGCATAGTGAAAGTAATAGGATAAAAGTATGTAGCATCACTTGCCTTTTTGGTAGAGTATAGGTTCTCTTCTTGATCTTTGCAACAATCACACTCTTCAAGTCACTACAAATCAATCAAGCAAGGCACAAACTCAATCTACCAATCAAGCAAAACAACACACATAAATAACAAAGTCAAAGAAATGCATGCAAGCATGCCAAGCTTTGTTTTGTTTGAAAAAGTGGTTCCTAGTGGGTCATAGTCATTTGGGTACATCTAATGGTCATTCCTAAAGTGGCTAAGTCATTTGCAAAAGGTTTCACTTTAAAACCATTTTCAAAACAAAGTGTTATTTTTATGTGGTGTAGAAATTTTTACTAAGGCATTAGCCCATAGGGTTCACCAAATGAGTTGCTATTGCAAAACTTGGGGTTTTGGTCAGTAGGTTTGGTCCAAACCATCTACTCAAATTTTTCTTTCCATAAATATTTTCATAATAAAAACTATTCTTTTATTTGGCTAGAAAATGGCTAAGTTAAATAATTCAACTTAATTTTCACCAAAATCATTTTTTAATACTATGGGTTGGTTACTAGGGTCAGTAGGGTCACAACAAACCAATTGGCAAAGGTTTGATCTCAAAATACATTTTTAAATGATTTTTCTAATGTTAGCAAGCACACAAAAGAATCTGCAAATTCAAACAAGCTACCAGTTACTATTTGCTAAACTAAGGCTAGGGCTGGCTAGGTCTTGTTCTCCTGAATCTTTTGATATAAAATTTGTCAAATTTGGACGTGTGGTTCAAAAGATATAAAGGTTTGAAGTTTGCAACTCAATCAGATTTCAAAATCAGTTTTAAATCAAATATCCTATTGGCTCGGTAGGATCGCGTGGTGTGGACCGCAGATTTAAGTGGGGGTGTCTTGATTGCAATCAATCAAAGGGTTGTTTAGTGATCTATCGCGTTCATAGGATCTTGATCTAACGGCTAATATCGAATCATAAGCTGGCGGGAAGCGAGAAGGAGGGAGAGGTTGTTCACCGTGTTGGGATCTCAAGGAGGTGAAGGCGACGAGGTTGGGCGGGATTGCTCACGGAGTTGCGATCACCGAGGCAAGAAAAGGTTGTGATTAGATGCAGGAGACCACGGGATTACGTGTGCGTGAGCGGAAGAGGTTGGGGTGGTCGGGGTTACGGGAGAGCTCACGGAGAAAGGCGATGTTGTCCAACACACAGGATCAAGAAATCGAACCAAGGAGTCAGAGGGGTACGCGTAAGAATACCAGGGAGATTCAACCGAAAATGAAGGATGCGGGTGTGTTCTTTCCACCGGAATTTGGCTCTGGAACTTCGTGAAAGCTGGGCGGTAAAGGGTTTGTTGGAGATGGTGTTTAATTAGAAAGTGCGGAGATGCTCCTGGAGAGGGAAAGGTGAGGTTGGTCAGGAGAAGAGGCGGTGAGAGGTAGGAAGCTCGTCGGAGACGAGAGTGAAATCGAGGCCTGGGGGCGTGTCGGAGGAATCGAAGCGAGAGAGGGTGCCGATTTAAAGGGAATTAAGGTAGGAGAAGGCGTGGTCGTGAAGAAGGAGAACAGTGGATGGTGAGAAAAGGAGTGAGGGGAGGGTCCACTTGTCATTTCTGTCTGCGGGAGGATTTTCTGGTTATGCTTTTCTCGTTTAAAAAGAAAAGCGGTCTTTGGCTTGTTTGTTGGGCTTGTTGGTCCCTCGCGGGTTAGGTTACTTGGTTGAAACGTTTTTTTTTCCTCGAAACGGCGGGCTTGTGGCTTTGGGTCAGGGGTTGGGGTATTGGTTTTTTTGTACTGAAACATTTTCCTTTTTCCATTTTATTTACTGATTTGAATTTCATTTCACAATTCAAACAACAAGACAATCATTCAAATAATTCAAACTATTGTAATGAGTTTTTGGTTCTGTTTATCATCATAATTCACATTCTAAAATAAAATATTATTTTAAATCTTTTAGGTTCCATTTATTAATTAAATAAAATGTACCTTTAGTTATTTATTTAAATAGGGTTTGATTTATTTGATAAAATCACCATTTTAAATCCAAGTGTTTTCAAACCCAAATCAGTAGGTTTTATTTGTTAATAAAGAATGTTTTGAAAACTTGTTTAAAATAATATAATCTTTTTACTTTAGGGTCCATTAATAATTAAATGAAATGGGTTTTTAGTTATGAAATCCAATGGAGTTTGATTTTAAAATCTTTATTTGAAACCTAAATATTTTCAAAACCAAATTAGTAGGTTTAATTTGGGAAATATATAATATTGGGAAATTGGTTTTAAAACAAAATAACCTTTTATTTTAGTATCCATTATTAATTATTATAATAGACTTTCATCATTAAATCCAATAGGATTTGTTTTATTTAAACTTTTATTTTGAAATCTAAAATAAAGCCAAAACATTTTAGTAGGTTTTATTAGAGAATATAAAATACTTAGAAAACTTATTTTAAATAAATTAATAAGTTTTAATGTTTCAATTAAATTGGTAAGACCTTTTATTTTAAAAGAGTTTGGATATTAATTATTTTATTTAAGAAATCCTTTATTATTTTTAATTAAACCTTTGCTATTTTATTTAAAATAGAATGTTTTAATTCAAAAGCTTGGTCAAGGTTTAATTGGTTTTATAAAATAATCCTTATTTGTAAATCCATCTTTTCTTTTGGAATATCAAATCCTTTTATTAAAAGATCCAAAATGGTAATTCCAAAACATCTTAATTTCCTTTATTAAATGTTTATCTTTAAGAATCCCTTTAGGATTTTATTTAATTCAAATGGGTTTGAAGTTCCAATTGAATTCAAAAGTTTCTTCAAAATCTAACAAAGTTTTATTTTATTAATTATTTTCACATTACAAGATTTGGAAAATCTTGGGATGTGACCTTAAAATAAATCTCGTCCGAGATTTGGGAAGATTAGGGTTACAAGCATGTTCAAACAACTAGGTACTACCACCCTTAAAAATTTTCAAACAAAATTACACATTGTCCTTCTTGGGATCCTGGAAAACTTCCTCTTGGAAAACTTTTGCATAGTGTCCATTGTTTCCATAATTGACTTATGGTCCAAGGTTGAGTTTCTCCATAGGCTTGATCAACTTGTTCTTCATCTTTTTTTGCTTGCATAGTGTCCTGGTTCTTAATTGTAACATATCACTTGGTGATATCTCTCAAAGCTGGTTTATCTTATGTTTTATATTTTCGTTTGCATAATGTCCAAACTCTTGCAATATTTGCACATCACTTGGCTAAAATTCTTCCTTATCTTGGGTTTCACTAGCTTTTGTTTGTCTTCTTGTCTCTTCTTCTTTTCTGGGCATTCATTGGCATAGTGTCCCATCTCTTTGCAAGTGTAACATTGCTCTTGAGTAATATCCTTCTTGCTAGTGTTGGGAAATTTCTTTTCTTCTTGGGTCTCTCCAAAGCTAGGAGTTCTTCTAGTTCATGTTCTTCATGAGTGGAGATCTTTCTCTCTTCTTGAGGCATTGATCTTCATGTTCCTTGGATGCATGATCCTTGTCTCTAAAAACATTGCTAGCTTGGGTTCCTTCGATTAACATCTTTGTCATCCTTGTTGACTTTAGCTCTTTGGGAAAAGTTTTCTCCATGTTGATCACTTGAGTAACCAATCCTTGCAACAATTGGGATTGAAGTTTCAAAATCCTTTGTATGGCTGGATCTAGTCCATTGTTGTTGGCTAAAAGCGAGTTGTCTCTTGGCTCAATTGGTTTTGGGTTGCTATAATATCTTTCATGCTGTCCACTTGGTTGTTGTTGTCATCAACTTTGATGTTGGAGTTTCTTGGGGAAGTCATCTGTTTGGGTTTGAAGGGAGATTAGAATAGGAAAGATATTTCTAAGGAATCAATTCTAATCACACACATCACAATTCACACAAGCAATATGCATGCCATCACAAACCAAACATTCACAAACAACTTTGCACTCAAACAACAGGGTTCAAGCACATACTTAGGCAACAAAATATTTTTGTTACACCACATAAGTTGGTGGTTTTGATTTAACTAAGTTGTGGTGGTCTATCTATATGTTTCACTTGTGATCTTTCCTTCCTTCTTGATTTTTCTTACTTGAGATCATGGTTCCCTTGAGAAAACTCTTGGTCACAATACTTCAAAGTTGTTGATGGCTTCTTCTTATTTTGCATTCCCTCAGTCTCTAAATCTTGAGTAGGTTTTCCTTGTTTCACTTGTAGTCCTTAGTAGTTTCCAAGTTGGAAGTCTTTGGTGAACATGCTGAAGATGTTGAAGTCATTAGAGTTGAAGATGTTGAGGAAGTCTTTTGCATATGATGTAGTCTTTGGTCATGGGGTAGTCTTTTCCATCAAGTTGAAGTAGAAGAGATGTAGAGTTCAAACCAAAATAGTTGAGGAAAGAGTTTACAAGTGTTTTTGTAAATAAGTTTTGGAACAAAATACAACTCCTATTTTTCTAAGGGTTTTTGTCCAATCCTAGGTTTACAAATCCTACAGGCAACACAATGCTCTGATACCATCTGTAGAGGGTCCCAACCTGATAAGGTAGAGTCCTCCTGTGTTTTACAATGCTAGTCCCTGGATCAATAGCTAGCATCCACAGTAAGATGTAATATCAAGAAACAAAGGTCATAATATAACTTTATAACCAGGAATAACATAATTTTATTACATCAAACTTAGCTCATTAGGCTATTACATTATATTGCAGCGGAATAACAATAGGTATGAGTCCATCATCTTCAAAATGCCACAGGCAGATGTTGGTTGTAGACTTTGTAATCCTAAACAATCAATCTTCTCTAAACAATCAAACCTGCAACATACAAACAAAGGGTCAATACATTTGAATTGTATTGGCAAGTGATACTATGGTAATATAGTGGAGTCTATCACCTATATGCATTTGGCTAAGTGGAATTGAGGCTTGCATTGCTCAAAATAGATTTTTCTTATCATTTTGAAAATACTAAGTTTTTGTTTGGCAAAACTTTCCAAGACATCTACTAATCAAAGACTGAGATCCACTCAGGCATCTACCAATCAAAGACAAGATTTGCTTGGCAAAACAATTTTCTTCAATCTAAGATTTCAAGATCCTTGTCTCAAGCCATCTTTCCATCAAAGATTGAAGAATACACACAATCCTTGTTCACCCACAAGTTTTTATTTAGAAATTGGAATGATGAGATTCTTGATTGCTTCCATGTCTTGATGCTCAAATTGTCCTTTACTGGGACATGGCTAAGTACTTAGATTTTACACTGCAGAGGTGGTGCACTTTACCCACAAGACTTGGTTTCCCAAGACAAAATCTTTCGAAGCCTTCCCTTAGACCAAAATGGACGCTCCAACCTATCAAACACTACCACCCACTGTCCATATGGCTAAGTTCTTGCAACCTATATGATCATGGCAGAGCCCATATTGCCAAGTGGTTGCAGCTTTCTCAACATTTGACATCTCAAATCCCTTTGTTTCCTGGGTGGCATTCCACAAGTGTGATACACAAGGTTTCCTGGCCTTGTGTAACCACTCAACATAACCCAATCCTTCCATTCCACCCAGGTGATTTATTAACTTAGTTATTTTATTAAACAAAAACATAAGTCTTCAGACTTAGAATATTTTTCCATAGTGTGAATATATTTTCCACCCATGTTTTCTATTAGCTAGGCTAAGCTTGGTAGTAGTAGGAATCTCTAACTTAGGAAAATCCTACTAAGGATTCATCTACAAAGTTTTCCTATAGCAAGAACTATACTTAGCAAAATCCATGCAAGTTTTACTTAACAAAATCACTAATGCATAGTGAAAGTAATAGGATAAAAGTATGTAGCATCACTTGCCTTTTTGGTAGAGTATAGGTTCTCTTCTTGATCTTTGCAACAATCACACTCTTCAAGTCACTACAAATCAATCAAGCAAGGCACAAACTCAATCTACCAATCAAGCAAAACAACACACATAAATAACAAAGTCAAAGAAATGCATGCAAGCATGCCAAGCTTTGTTTTGTTTGAAAAAGTGGTTCCTAGTGGGTCATAGTCATTTGGGTACATCTAATGGTCATTCCTAAAGTGGCTAAGTCATTTGCAAAAGGTTTCACTTTAAAACCATTTTCAAAACAAAGTGTTATTTTTATGTGGTGTAGAAATATTTTTACTAAGGCATTAGCCCATAGGGTTCACCAAATGAGTTGCTATTGCAAAACTTGGGGTTTTGGTCAGTAGGTTTGGTCCAAACCATCTACTCAAATTTTTCTTTCCATAAATATTTTCATAATAAAAACTATTCTTTTATTTGGCTAGAAAATGGCTAAGTTAAATAATTCAACTTAATTTTCACCAAAATCATTTTTTAATACTATGGGTTGGTTACTAGGGTCAGTAGGGTCACAACAAACCAATTGGCAAAGGTTTGATCTCAAAATACATTTTTAAATGATTTTTCTAATGTTAGCAAGCACACAAAAGAATCTGCAAATTCAAACAAGCTACCAGTTACTATTTGCTAAACTAAGGCTAGGGCTGGCTAGGTCTTGTTCTCCTGAATCTTTTGATATAAAATTTGTCAAATTTGGACGTGTGGTTCAAAAGATATAAAGGTTTGAAGTTTGCAACTCAATCAGATTTCAAAATCGTTTTAAATCAAATCATCCTATTGGCTCGTGAACGTTCGGGGATCGCGTGGTGTGGACCGCGGATTTAAGGGGTGGTGCGTGCAGATCAATCAATCAAAGCTTTAGTGATCTATCGCTCATAGGATCTTGATCTAACGCCTATATCGAAGAGAGGTTGTTCACCGTGTTCGCAGGGGATCTCAAGGTGAAGGCGCCTGAGGTTGGCGGGATTGCGATCACCGGAGGCAAGAAAGGTTGTGATTAGATGCAGGAGACCACGGGATTACGTGCGTGGCGGAAGAGGTTGGGGTGGTCGGGAGTTCTGGGAGGACTCTCGGAGAAAGTGGCGAGGCGCGCAGTTGGATGTTGTCCAAGTCGAACACTGGGATCAAGAAATCGAACCAAGGAGTCGAGGGGTACGTAAGAATACCGTGGAGATTCAACCGAAATGAAGGATGCGGTGTGTTCTTTCCACCGAATTTGGCTCCGATGGTTTGTTGGAGATGGTGTTGTAATTAGAAAGTGCCGTGAGATGCTCCTGGAGTGGGAAAGGTGAGGTTGGTGGTCGAGGAGAAGAGTGAGAGGTAGAGTGCTCGAGCGAATCGAGGCGGCTGGGGGCGGTCGGGGGGGAGGAGGGAAACGAGAGAGGAGAGGGTGCCGATTTAAAACGGTATGGTCGCAGGGGAATTAAGGTAGGGAGAAGGCGGGTGGAGGAAGAAGGAGAACAAAGGGATGGTGGGTCTGCGTCGTCGAGAAAAGGAGTGAGGGTCCACTTGTCATTTCAACGATTTTGGGCTGGTGGGCTTGTTGGGTGTTTCCTTTTTTTGTCTTTGAACATTTTCCTTTTTCCATTTTATTCTTGATTTGAATTTCATTTCACAATTCAAACAACAAGACAATCATTCAAATAATTCAAACTATTGTAATGAGTTTTTGGTTCTTTATCATCATAATTCACATTCTAAAATAAAATATTATTTTAAATCTTTTAGGTTCCATTTATTAATTAAATAAAATGTACCTTTAGTTATTTATTTAAATAGGGTTTGATTTATTTGATAAAATCACCATTTTAAATCCAAGTGTTTTCAAACCCAAATCAGTAGGTTTTATTTGTTAATAAAGAATGTTTTGAAAACTTGTTTAAAATAATATAATCCTTTACTTTAGGGTCCATTAATAATTAAATGAAATGGGTTTTTAGTTATGAAATCCAATGGAGTTTGATTTTAAAATCTTTATTTGAAACCTAAATATTTTCAAAACCAAATTAGTAGGTTTAATTTGGGAAATATATAATATTGGGAAATTGGTTTTAAAACAAAATAACCTTTTATTTTAGTATCCATTATTAATTATTATAATAGACTTTCATCATTAAATCCAATAGGATTTGTTTTATTTAAACTTTTATTTTGAAATCTAAAATAAAGCCAAAACATTTTAGTAGGTTTTATTAGAGAATATAAAATACTTAGAAAACTTATTTTAAATAAATTAATAAGTTTTAATGTTTCAATTAAATTGGTAAGACCTTTTATTTTAAAAGAGTTTGGATATTAATTATTTTATTTAAGAAATCCTTTATTATTTTTAATTAAACCTTTGCTATTTTATTTAAAATAGAATGTTTTAATTCAAAAGCTTGGTCAAGGTTTAATTGGTTTTATAAAATAATCCTTATTTGTAAATCCATCTTTTCTTTTGGAATATCAAATCCTTTTATTAAAAGATCCAAAATGGTAATTCCAAAACATCTTAATTTCCTTTATTAAATGTTTATCTTTAAGAATCCCTTTAGGATTTTATTTAATTCAAATGGGTTTGAAGTTCCAATTGAATTCAAAAAGTTTCTTCTGGCTCTGAAAATCTAACAAAGTTTTATTTTATTAATTATTTTCACATTACAAGATTTGGAAAATCTTGGGATGTGACAGGTATGTTCCTTCTCTTTCCTTAGATCATTTTGGAGGTTGAGCATTCTGCACTTGACTCTATCACCAAGTTCTTTGATGGTCTTCCAAGCTGCATCCTTTGCTGATTCAAAGAATGTAGTGTGCACCACTGAATTGTTGAACATGTAGAATCCTTTTTCCTGATGGTTGTCTTCCTTGTTTTTATACAAGTGAAGTTGCAC
Organism: Avena longiglumis; assembly: GCA_030063025.1. NCBI lineage: Eukaryota > Viridiplantae > Streptophyta > Magnoliopsida > Poales > Poaceae > Avena > Avena longiglumis. Next base: position 450,141,350 of record CP125976.1, read on the forward strand.
CCACCAGTATTCCACTCCTTCATCCATCACAGGAAAACCTTTGTACACAGCTGCACCTTGTATCTCTAATGCAACCATGAGGTCCTTGAGAGCCTTGGGGAATTCTGTTTCACACTCCAAAGTCATTGTCATGAGTGGTCCTTTCCTCACGGCTTCGTTGATGGTGTTCATCTACAAATAGAGATGAGAGAGAAGGTTAGAAAAGTTTTATGAGAAGAATAGACAAGTGTAGAAGTTGCTGAAAATTTTTCCTTAGTGGTTTCCAATCCTAGGGTCATAATCCTACAGGCAACACAGTGCTCTGATACCATCTGTAAGATACCTCCTTTATAAAGGAAAAGGATCCCTGTGATTGCAATGCTAGTCCCTGGATCATTGCTAGCATCCACAGTTTAAGATGAAGTACTCAAATACAAAGGTCATTTATTACATCCATTCCAGAGATAAACATAGTCTTTACAACTCAAAGGCCACAGGACTAATACAAGAGTTTGAATAAGTAAATAAATATAAGTCTTCATCTTCATGTGCCATAGGCAAACATGTTGAGTGTAGACTCATGACACCTAATCCTCATCAGAGTAACCTGCAACATCACAAGTTACAGCCACAGTGGGTAAATACTTTGGAATAGTATTGGCAAGTGATACCTTAGTATATTTTAAGTGGACTAGATACTATATGCAAATTTGGCTAAGTGTAGCTTGGCTTGCTTTGCTCAAAATAGGTTTTTCCTATTAGTTGAAAACACTAAGTTTTTCTTTGTCAAAACTTTTCCCAAGGAACCACCAATAGACATTGAGGTCCTTCACCCTTGTTCACCCACAAATTTTTACTTAGAAATTGGGATGAGGAGATTCTTGATAGATTCCATGCCTTGATGCTCAAGTTGTCCATTGCCATGGACTTGGCTAAGTACTTAGATTTTTCCATCTGCAGAGGTTGTGCACTTTCCCCACCAGACTTGGTTTCACCAAGACAGGACCTTTCAGAAGCCTTCCCTTAGAAAAAATGGACGCGCTCCAACCTATCATTCCCACTACCACCAACTGTCCAAATGGCTAAGTTCTAGCAACTTATGTGATCCAGGCAGAGCCCATATTGCCAAGTGGCTGCACTAGAAGCTTCTTAACACTTGGCCTCTAAAATCTCGTTGTTCCTGGGTGGCTTACCACAAGTGAGATACACAAGGTAAACCATAGCCATGGGCCTTGTGTAACCACTCAACCAAAACCACCAATCAAGTCCCTTTCCACCCAGGTGATTCATTGACTTAGTTGTTTTATTAAGCAAAACAAGTCCAAAGACTTAGAAATATTTTCATCATAGCATGTATATTTCACCAACCCTTGTTTGCTACTAGCTAGGCTAAGCATGGCATAGATAGTAACTTAATTTAGAAATTTCCTAGCAATTCTACAACTACTTAGGATTTCCCAACATGGCATATAGGCAAAATAATAACATGCAAGACTTAGCAAAACATTTCTAATGCTTATTATAAAACATAGGGGTAGAATTATTCATGAAGTACCACTTGCCTTGGTAGATTGGAGTGTAGCACTCTTCACAATCACAATCACTAGCACCAAAATCTACACATAGAATATAGCCACAATCACATACAAGACATATACAATGAAAAATATATATGCATGCATGCAAGATGCTAAGTGATGATTTTTAAAACCCAACCAAGCAAGTGCATAGCACTGAATCTTAAACAAGTCAAAAACTTGCCAAACCAAATTTATTTAACACTAAAAACAATTCCTAAACAATTCATATATTCAAATAAGCCCTACACATGTTTCTGCAAATAAAACCTTTTTAACAGAAGCAAAACTTTAAACACATTGCATATTTAGAAATGGCTTGTCTTCCTGATTCCAACGGTATAAAATTTGTCAAATTCTAACGTGGGTATCAAAAGTTATAGCCAAATCAAAATTTAATATAAATCAGATTCAAATTCTGTTTTAAACCTAACTCACTGCCACGCGTCTTAATCCCATCGGGCCGATACCGCGTCGATCGAAGCTTCCGTCGTAGGATCAACTTAGATCCAACGCGCCAGATCTAAAGAAAACGATTCGTCCTCGTTCTAATCTAATCCCTACGATGCAGATCTAACAGCTGGCGTTGCTCTGACCAAAGTCGAGCGGCGCTAGAGCGGCAATGAGCGCTTCTGTCGAGCATGGCGAACTAGGTCGCCCGAGGAGGGGAGAGGGTGCTCACCATCACCGCAGTGACGAGGTGAAGCTCAACGTGTCCCTGGCTGGCGAAGGGGTGCTCGGAGTCGTCAGGGATTCCTCGCCGGAGTTCGTGAACGCGTCGGGTACGGCTGCTCGTCGATGTTGGCGAAGATACATATCACGCCAGGGAAAAATAAGCAGTGCGTCAGATGCGTAGAGTGATGCTGGTCATGTGAGTGTCAAAGAGAGAACAAGGCGCGGTCAGAACTAACCAGGAAGGTTCGCCGGAGTTGGAGACGGCGTCGGATTCCCTCGGTGCTCGTCGAAGTCGAAGCTCTGGATCACAATCAGACGGGCAAAGGGGATTAGGAGGTGCCCAAGGAAGTTGCGAAGCTGCTCGTATGATCCAGAGAGGAAGGGGCGCACGAGGTTTACCGGAATTGGTCGCCGGAGTAGGTTCTATCTGCGGCGGCGCAAGAGCGAATACTAGCAGCCTGGTGGCGAGAAGAGTGTGTAGTGTGGGGGGAAATGACCGCGAGGGGGAGAGGTTCTTATAGCCAAAGCTGGGTGTGGAGTTACTCGCGGAATCAATGGGAATCAACGCGGTAGTGACTGCGGCGAGTAACGGCGGCGTGAGCGTCGCGCGCGCGTGATTGACGAAGACGACGACGGGGTCACGGGTCCACTTGTCAGCGAATAAAACAGAGAGGGGGTGGGGTCTGGCGCCGACTTCAAGGGTGCTGGTGAGAGAGAGAGCGGGGGAACCCGGGTGGGTTAAATGGGCTGCGTCTGTTGCTGGGCTCAAATCCTGGCGCTGGTCCTTTTCCATTTCCTTTCTCCTTTTCTTTTTCTGATTTGATTTTCTGGAATGTATTTCAAATGATTTCAAATTCTATTTGATTTCAAATATTTTTAGGATTTTTGTAGTGTGCAACAGTCACAAATCTAGGCATAAAACCAAGTGGTCACTTTGAATTGGCTTGGTCATTTGAAATAAAATAGAATAAACAGTGACATAGCACTTGTTTAATATTGGTTTTGAAATTGGTTTTCAAATTGTATTTTATTTGAAATTTTGGTTTTAGACATTGGCAATCTAGAAAAACAACCTGAGAGCAATAAGACAACAAAGTTTGGTTTCATGAACAACAATCTCTCATTAGAGAGTAGCATTTGTTTCAAATGCTGATCACATAAAATAATGAGCTCATATGCTCCTGTTTTTGAATTGTTTTGTTTGAAATCAACTCTATATGATCATGGATGCATGGATGATATGCATGAGTTTGAAACATGATTTTAGGGATGTTACAGCCTCGCTGACCCTTGCCTGAACCCCGGTGAGCCCCCAACGACCCCCACTGGCCGCGCTAGGTGTCTGTCTCGCCGACGTTGCCCAAGGTCGACGATGACTCTCAGCCGTTGGATTAGAACTAGATCGAACACACCACATCTCCCCATACCGCTTTGCACCCCCTCGTCTCACTGACGTGTGGGGACATCAACTTAACCAGCCCGCGTAAGCGCTGCGCTTAGCAGGCCGGCCCAGTATCGCTTCCCGCGCATCCCAGTCATTTGAATCTAATCTTTTCCATTTTATTTCAAACACACTTCTGCACCCAGTTTCAACAATCAACCCAGATCGATTCAGTGAACCAAATGGAATAAAACCAATTTTTTAGAAAGGTCTTGAAATGCTGAATCCAAGCCCGTTGGATTCAAGTCATTTGGATCTGTAGATCATCCTTGGTAAAAATAACAAGGCAGAAGCTTTTCTGCATTCAAAATTTTTTAAAATTTAAACCATAATAGCTTTTGAGTTGATTCCAACTCTCAAAAATCACATTTAACCATACCTTTCAGAATATATAAAAATATATGGGTTTACTTACAGAAATAATGACCAAGTAATAAAAGAATGCCACATAGGCATTTCTAGCCACTTATTTAATTAAAATAAAAGGGTAAAACCTTATTAAATTGTGACACCACTTTAAATCACATTCCCATGGGCTAAAATATGTGGTGATGACATGTGTCAACATGATCCCATGTTTGGTTTGGAGAATATTAAATCTTAAGTAGTTTTTCAATGAGTAGAAATTACTTTTCTAAAAATAAAAGGAATTAAACCAAGCTTTAATCTTGTAATGTTAGTGATGATGTTAGATCATCTATAGGACCCTTTTGTGTGATGATTGCAAGTATTTAAGTATTTTTTGGTGATTGTGTACATCGTATTTATTTATAGACGCTAGTACCAACCAAGGATACGAGGAGGAAGGAGGATACTACGAACAAGAAGCCGAGGAGAATTTCAACCACTGATCTGCAAAAGGCAAGCATAATACTACTAGTTGAATGTGCAAGCTAACACTTGCAAGATACTTTACCTATGCAAGCTAATACTTGCTTGTTACCATGCCAACTATATGCCTTAAGCATATGTGATCATATCCACTTGATAGCCCAATCCTAGTTTTATTTGCAAGCTTTCTACATTATTTCTTTATCAAAGCTATTTCCTTAGAGAGTACTCAAGTGACTTGTAGATTTTAGAAAGGTATTTTAAGGTTGCATAAAGAGCATAAAATTTGGCCTAAGCTAGATAATCTTGATGTCATCCTAAGGCATGAGATTGAACTTAGTTAAAACTCCACTTGTTTACCACCCCTCATTAGTACTCACCCCCACTTGTAGATGCTAGTGCTAAGCATAAAACTTGATCAACTTTAGATGGGAATACTTGGTGAAAATGGTTATGAAAACCTTAGAATGATGGATCATTCTACTGAGATGTTTTGACATGTGTTTCTGAACACCAGATGATTTTGGTGATGAAAATGTTGAGGCATGAGCCTTAGCCCTTTTTAAAACTGATGGTTGTCTGGATGCGATACCATTCCAATTTTACCGTACAACCACAATACCCGAAGATTGGGTAGGGCTTGACTGGAAACTTATATACCTTAGTATTAGTTCCCTCACGGCCAAGGTCTGAGCTGAGGCTACCTTGTGAAGATTGTCCACATGTGCAGTACCCAAGATGACAGTTGGTCATGGTTGGGAGGCCAAACTCATAGGAGAGGTGCTTATACTAGGGCGTGTAATTGAAAGGATAGGATTGATTATCCGCATATTGAGTATGGTGAATTCAGGATTTGTTCCTGACGGATGTATTGAATGTTGTGGTGAAAGTGTACAATCTCTGCAGAGTGTCAAACTATTCGAATAGCCGCGTCCGCGGTTATGGACAGTTGGAGTGGCCATACTATTCCCCCGTCAGATGTTTTCAAAATGACTTGTGAAATGAATTGAGACTTTGACTTGACCACAACAGAGTTGTGAATTGATACAAGTTCCCACTTAGGTTTTATAACTTCAACTAGCTCTCTTGCTTCTAAACTTAGTAGAGATAAATCTGGCTTCTTGCAAAACAACCCTAGAGCCTAGTGTCCTATTATCAAAAAACCCTTTCACTTGTTAGTATTAGTTTGCAAGTACTTAAAGAGTACTCATGGCTTTGTCCCTGGCTATTCCCGTGGCCAAACTATGAAGAGGAGTACCTGGAGGATGGACCCCAGGAAGGTTACGACAACTAGGATCATCTCCCATCGTCAGCATTGCCTGTGACCCCAAAGATGGAGCTTCACCTACGCTACCGTTATTATTATATATTCCGCTGCTTGAGTTGTATTAAGAACTGGATCATGAGATCCTTATTTGTGTAAGACCTTATGTATGGTTTGTAATGGATGATGTATTGTGGTATCAAATTCTGTTATGTCTCGCAAAAATGGTAATCCTGGGATTGCGATGTATGGCATAACAGGCATCTGGGATTAAAAATCCGGGTGTTGAAAAGTTGGTATCAGAGCCATCCTGACCATAGGAGACCCTAGTTAGAATGGACGTTTGAACCCAAAAACTTAGTTTCAAAACAAAAGAAAAAAATATTTACAAAAAAATATTCCCATTCTTATCACCTTGATTCTTTCATGAAAATTCATGTTCCTCAAAAACTCTTGCAAAATACATAAAATTTTGACACACTTAATCACTCTAATAACTTACACATCCTATATTCTTATAGATGGACGTGAAGACAGCAAGTTTTATCAGTTGGGGAATGGAGGAGACCTTATCTTTGAGAGGGATTTGGACCAGCTTTCGGAACTTCTGGAGCGTCCGCACCCCGAGTTCTTCGGAGCTCAGCTCAATGATCAAGGAGGACAAGATCTGCAGTGGCTAATTGTTGCAAGTCTGCGAGGAAAGATTGAACCTCCCACTGTTGAGGGAATTCAGTTTACCTTAAGAGAGAACAACTGGCTCGATGGACTTGCCAGGGCCATGCAGGAAGCTCTTGCCCGTCTGTGTGGGCAAAGTATCAATCAGATCAAGGGAACCCGCTTTGAGTTTTGCCCAAGACGTGATGCAAATGGACAATCACGGGAAGCCCCATACCACCCTGAGCTGAAGACTCAATTGGACCACCTTAGCTTCATGATGTACGATCGTCAACAGGAGTTGGATAACTGCCGTGACTACTCCAACCACAAGTCTGCCATCATCAAGACGAATGACCAAACCATCGCCATGCTAGGGAAGGATCGCAAGTCTCGTCGCCGTCAGCTCGACAAGAAGGAGCGCATCATTGCCCGTCTTCGCCACTGTATCTCATCTTTGGAGGAGACCATCCACCAGAGAGACATGCAGTTGGAGGAAAGGGAGAATGCCAGAGAGGATCTTCATGGAGACCCCTACTCCTATCTCAGCGATGATGATGATTTCCTGGAGGATCAGGCTATGGATTTCTTCACCGATGAGGATGATTTCGCCTTCATCGATGATGATGAGGATGATCAAGCCACCGATTCCGAGGAGTAGTAGCACTTGAGCACTAGCGTAGTGAGTAGTATTCGGTCCCACTATATCGTAGTTTCCAGAATGGTTCTTAAAACCATCTGTTTTCCTTTGTTGTGGTGTGTGTTTGTATCGTGTGCTATGAATGAATGAATGAAAAGAAAGTTGCTAGAAAAATCTGAGTCAAACTTTAAAAACTTTTCAATGTCCCAGAACCTTAGAAATTTCCCTCTTTTCTCATGATCTATCTCAATCTTCAGATGCCACGCGGAGGAAGTGGTTCATCCCTGGACCCAATGTTGCAGATCCTGCAAATGTTGACTTCTGACCGTGAAGCTGAAAGAGCCGAACGTCAAGCCAACCTAGCCACCCTGCAACAGATAGCTCAGCTTGCCCACAACAATCAAGGCCACAGAAATCTGGATAACCATGGATCTAAGCTCAAGAATTTCCAGAATACCAACCCACCTGTTTTCATTAAGTCAGAAGAGCCCCTAGATGCCGACGATTGGCTGCAAACCATGGAAAATAACCTAGAAGTCGCCGGAGTGGAAGCCAACGAGAAAGTTCTGTTCGCCACCCACTATCTAGCCGGAGATACCAGGGCATGGTGGAATAGTGTTCGCGCAATGACCGGAGGCCAGATGGTGACCTGGGAGGAATTCAAGGTCAAGTTTAGCAGAACCCATGTGCCACCGGGTTTGATCAAGAGGATGAGAGACGAGTTCAGAGAACTGAAGCAAGGAAAGATGACTGTAGTGGAATACCATGACAAATTCTTGGCATTAGCTAGGTATGCCCCGGATGATATTGACACCGAAGCCAAGAAGAAAGAACGATTCCTGAATGGTCTGCATGATGAGATGCAGACTGTGTTAGTCAATATCCCCTTTACTGATATTGAAGCCCTTGTCGACTCTGCCATACAGATGGAAGGAAAGATCAACCAAGCCAATGAGAACCGCAAGTGTCGCATGATGCATCAGCCAGGAACCCATCAGACCCCAAAATATCGCCCTAACCCATCTCCAGGATTTGCCCCAAGAACAAACAGACCACCGATGAACCGTCCGACCTATCCCAACCGTGGAAACCCTAGACCCGGAGGAAATCACAACAACCCCGGCAACTCTAGCAATTTAAACCGTGCCCCACCCAAGTTCAATAACAACAATGCTACCGCCAACACCAACACTTCCCCGAGGACTGGAAGCAACGCGGTGCCTGTAGCAGCAAAGGACAAGTCGCAAGTGACTTGTTATGACTGTGGAAACAAGGGTCACTACTCCAACGAGTATCCCAACAAAAGAATGCCGCAGCCCCCAATGCAAATGCCCCAGCTCAGCAGCAGCGTCGTGTGCAGCCAGGAAGAAGGTTTGCCCCAGGGAATTCGCTCAACCGCAATGGCCGTCTTTTTCTCATGCATGCTGAAGAAGCTCAGGAAGCGCCAGACGTCGTGATGGGTATGTTTTCTGTTAATTCAGTACTTGGAAGAGTGTTGTTTGATTCTGGTGCATCGCATTCATTTGTCACCGAAGAACTTGCATGCACTAGTAAAATTCAACCAACCAAACTGAAGCATGTTCAAATTCCCGGATCAACCACCAAGGCTAGGCAAATTTGCAAAGCCTTCCCTATCTGAATCCATGGCATAGACTTTTATGCTAATCTGATAGTACTCGGAACTAAAGGTTTGGAAGTAGTACTAGGAATGGATTGGATGTCCAAACATAAAGGATTGATTTACTGTGCCAAGAAAGCCATAACCATGACCAGTACAGCCGGACTATCAGTCGAGCCTATATCTGAAACATTACCTCGCCAATTCAAGTGCAACAAGAGTATAGCCCAACCTACCATTGACCAAGTCCGGATAGTCTGTGAATACCCTGATGTATTTCCAGATGTTTTGCCCGGTATGCCCCCAGGTCGGGATATCGAGTTTATCATCGAACTAATCCCCGAAACTGGACCCATAGCCTAGAGACCATATAGTATGAACCCGTCGGAACTAGAAGAACTGAAGAAGCAACTGGATGCCATGTTAGAAATTGGATTGATTCAACCAAGTGCGTCACCATGGATGTCACATGTCTTGTTTGTGGACAAGAAAGATGGAGCTAACCGTTTGTGTACGGATTATCGGAAGTTGAATGATGTTACCATCAAGAACAAATACCCCTTGCCCAAGATAGAAGATTTGTTTGATCAGTTGACCGGTGCCAAAGTGTTTTCTAAGATTGATCTTAGGACTGGCTATCATTAACTCAAAATTCGTGCAGAGGATATTCCAAAGACTTCCTTCACCACCAGATATGGATTATACGAGTATACAGTCATGTATTTCGGATTAACCAATGCCCCCGCTTATTTCATGAATCTCATGAATACGATTTTTATGGACTTCCTGGATAAGTTTGTCGTTGTTTTCATCGATGACATTCTGATTTTTTCCAAATCAGAAGAAGAACATGAGCTACACCTAAGGACCATTCTTGGAACCCTTAGAGAGCATCAGTTGTATGCCAAGTTTAGCAAATGTGAATTCTGGTTACAGGAGGTAGGATTCCTTGGTCACATTGTATCAGCCGGAGGAATTGTCGTTGACCCCGCAAAGGTGAAAGATGTAGAAGATTGGCAAGCCCCAACCACTCAAACCCAAGTTCGTGCATTTCTCGGATTGGCGGGATATTACCGCAAGTTCGTAGAAGGATTCTCGAGTATCTCCAGACCCATGACGCAATTGTTGAAGAAGGACAAGAAGTTTGAATGGACGGACAAATGTGAAGCGAGTTTTCAAGAACTCAAGAGGATATTGATTTCAGCCCCAATCTTGATCATGCCGGATATCACAAAGCCCTTCGATGTGTATTGTGATGCATCCAAGATCGGTCTCGGATGTGTGCTAATGCAAGAAGGCAAAGTTATATCCTATCTATCCCCACAACTGAAGCAACATGAGAAAAATTACCCAACCCATGACCTCGAACTCGCGGCCGTAGTTCTAGCCCTAAAGACCTGGAGGCATTACCTGATGGGAAATCGCTGTGAGATTTATTCGGATCACAAGAGCCTAATGTATATATTCACTCACAAGGAGCTAAATATCAGGCAGAGAAGATGGATTGAGCTAATCAAGGATTACGATCTGGACATTCACTATCACCCTGGTAAAGCCAATGTGGTAGCAGATGCCCTTAGCAGATTGCCGCGCCGCTTGAACTCCATGATCTTGAAGGAGCAACCAAGCTTGCACAAAGAAATGGAAGATTTTCGAATAGAATTAGTAAGTGAAGGATTTTTGGCTAGCATAGAACTTCAGCCCACTTTGATCAGTCAGATCAAAGAGGCACAGAAGGGTAATGCTAGTATCGACGGAATTAAGCGTCGTATAGGTACAGGAAAGGTACCCGGATTCACCGAAGACAAAGAAGGAGTTCTATGGTACAAAGGACGCCTTTGTGTACCAGCAGATTCTGAGTTGAAGGAAGTGATTCTAAAGGAGGCTCATGATACTCTTTATTCAATCCACCCCGGAGGAACGAATATGTATCAAGATTTGAAAGAGAAATTTTGGTGGCATAATATGAAGAGAGAAATCGGAAGCTATATCGCCAAGTGTGACATATGTCAGCGAGTCAAGGCAGGACATCAAAGAACCGCTGGATTGTTGCAACCCTTGCATATTCCGGAATGGAAATGGGATTCTGTTGGAATGGACTTTATCACCGGATTGCCTACTTCTAGTAGGGTAAATGACTCTATCTGGGTCATAGTGGACAGATTGTCCAAAGTCGCCCATTTCTTACCCGTCAAGACCACATATCAGATTTTGAAGCTAGCGAAGTTATACATCACTAGGATAGTTAGTTTGCATGGAGTCCCCAAGAACATCGTATCGGATCGAGGAACTCAATTTACCTCGAGATTCTGGAAGAAAGTCCAAGAAGGTTTAGGAACCTGCCTAGATTTCAGCACCGCTTATCACCCTCAGACCGATGGACAAACGGAGCGAGTAAATCAAATACTCGAAGATATGATGAGAGCATGTGTATTAGAATACGGATCCAAGTGGGAAGACTGTCTGCCGTTTGCAGAATTTTCATACAACAATAGTTACCAAGCCAGTTTGCAAATGGCCCCATTTGAATTCATGTACGGAAGGAAGTGTCGCACCCCTTTGAACTGGTCGGAAGTAGGAGAGAGTCAGATCTTCGGACCCGACATCCTACGAGAAGCAGAAGAGAAGGTTCACAAGATTCATGAGCACCTCAAGACAGCCTAGTCTAGACAGAAGAGTTACGCCGACAAGAGACGTCAAGACCTCGCCTTCAACATAGGAGATTTTGTTTATCTGAAGGTGTCGCCATTAAAGGGAATGCAGCGTTTCCAACTCAAAGGAAAGTTAGCCCCCAGATATATCGGACCCTTCAAGATTCTGAACTGTCGAGGAGAAGTGTCGTATCAATTGGAATTACCCGAAGAGATGTCAGCAGTGCACAATGTGTTCCATATCTCATTACTTCGCAAGTGCCTCGAAGTTCCAGAGAAGACCGAAGTGTTCAAGAACATCGATCATCGGACCATAGAGATCAACGATGACCTGAACTATCCCAAAGTATCCATCCGTATTTTAGAAGAATCTTACAAAACTACCCGAACCCGAAGCATCAAGTTTCTCAAGATTCAGTGGAGCAACCACACAGAAGAGGAAGCTACCTGGGAGCGCGATGATCACATCAGGACGGAGTTTCCCGATCTCTTCAAATCCTAGGTAATATTTTTCGTCCTTTTTCAAATCTCGGGACGAGATTTTTTTTAAGGGGGGAAGGTTTGTAACATCCCAAAAATACTAACTTGGATCATCAAGCTCTAATCATCAAAATTAGGGTTAACAAAAACTTTTCTAAATAAAAATATGAAAGCATGCATGTGTGTATGCATTCCAATTTGAATTCTTTTGAATCACCTTGCTTGTGTGTTTCTTTGCTTGTATATGGATTATTAGGTGAACTAAACATCATCTAAATAATCCCCACACTTTTCCCAAAGAAAAATAAATCAAAACAAAGAAAATAAGGGAATGGTCACTTTGACCAATTAAACTCCCATGCCTACTTTGGCTGTCCCAAACTTTCAGAACCTAACAGAAACTTGTTTGGATCTTTACACCCCTTGATAGTAATACTAACAAAGTATCAAGGCCCACTTTGTGATCATCCAGAAACATTCAAATGCATGGTTTAAAGGACAGTTCAAAATTGAATCTTTATCATATGGGAAGATCCCACTTTTTCAAAAACCACTCAAACAAGCTCAACTTTCAAAACCCAAGCATCTGTAGACTCACCAGCACCAACCTAGCACACCCACCAAAAATCTTTTCAAAATTCAAAACTTGAATTCTTGCGGCCATTTCATCAAACACCTTGCAGATTCAAATCAAACAAAATCCAAACACTATTATGAGCAGTGATGGGAACCTAACTTGTTCCCTCTCTGGTTGAAACTAGGCTTTAGTAGATCATCTAGCTCAAATGCAAACCTCTAGCATCACTGTAAGCTTGGCAATGCTATCAATGGTGAGCAGGCCGAGTGCACCTTTGCCACCCCCATGTCGACAGTGAGCTAGGAGAAGAAACAAGCCTAGCCAACATGTCTGGGAGCAAGCCAACACCCCACCGCCACTCCCTGTCCAGCGCTCGAACCTTGCAACCCCTGGACCACACACACGGACCATGCCAAGCTCGCTAGCAACCATGCCGAGAGCGCGCCCCGTGCGCCACGCTCGACTGACGCCCACAGACCGTGCGCCGCCCTCGCCGCATGCATACGTGATCACCACCGTCCCAGCAACCCCGCAGACACGCTCGTTCACCACTGCGCGGACCACACACGCTGTGCGCATTAAAAACCTCCGTCGGGCACGCGCAGAGCACCGTCGTGTTCCGACTAAACCGCACCGCCCAACGCCTCGAAACCGTGTCGTTGAGCATCGCCAGGGAGCACCGCACCTCCCCCTACCGTCGCCCACGCTGCTAGCCATCTGTGCCATCGACCACGACGAGCCCAGCTTGCGCCCGTCGGTTCCCTCTCGCCACTATAAATAGAGGCCACCCCTAGCCGAATTGAGCACACCACCTCACTCTCCTCTCACCCAGAATCACCTCGCCTCAGTCCCGAAGCAAGGCGAGCAGCACTTCGCCGGAATTTCATCGGAGCCCGCCGCCTCTGGAGAAGAAGGGAGCCAGCGATTGGAGCCGCCCCAGGAGAAGCTGCCGGTACCAGGAGGTTCACCGTCGTCGACTTTGTCATTCGCCCGCCTCGTCGACCCTTGCCTGAACCCCGGTGAGCCCCCAACGACCCCCACTGGCCACGCTAGGTTTCTGTCTCGCCGGCGTTGCCCAACGTCGACGATGACTCTCAGCCTTTGGATTAGAACTAGATCGAACGCACCACATCGCCCCATGCATACCGCACCCTCGTCTCAGCGGCGTGGGGACATCAACTTAACCAGCCAGCGCGTAGGCTTAGCAGCCGCCCGATGTCGCTTCCAGCCCAGTCATTTGAATCTAATCTTTTCCATTTTATTTCAAACACACTTCTGCACCCAGTTTCAAAAATCAACCCAGATCGATTCAGTGAACCAAATGGAATGAAACTAATTTTTTTAGAAAGGTCTTGAAATGCTGAATCCAAGCCCGTTGGATTCAAGTCATTTGGATCTGTAGATCATCCTTGGTAAAAATAACAAGGCAGAAGATTTTCTGCATTCAAACATTTTTCAAATTTAAACCATAATAGCTTTTGAGTTGATTCCAACTCTCAAAAATCACATTTAACCATACCTTTCAGAATATATAAAAATATATAGGTTTACTTGCAGAAATAATGGTTATGCAATAAAAGAATGCCTCATAGGCCATTCTAGTCACTTTAATTAATCAAAATAAAAAAGGTTAAACCTTATTAAATTGTGACACCACTTTAAATCACATTCCCATGGACTGAAATATGTGGTGACGACATGTGTCAACATGATCCCATGTTTGGTTTGGAGAATATTAAATCTTAAGTAGTTTTTCAATGAGTAGAAATTACTTTTCTAAAAATAAAAGGAATTAAACCAAGCTTTAATCTTGTAATGTTAGTGATGATGTTAGATCATCTATAGGACCCTTTTTGTGTGATGATTGCAAGTAGTTAACTATTGTTTGGTGATTGTGTACATCGTATTTATTTATAGACGCTAGTACCGACCAAGGATACGAGGAGGAAGGAGGATACTACGAAGAAGAAGCCAAGGAGAATTTCAACCACCGCTCTGCACAAGGCAAGCCTAATACTACTAGTTGAATGTGCAAGCTAACACTTGCAAGATACTTTACCTATGCAAGCCAATACTTGCTTGTTACCATGCCAACTATATGCCTTAAGCATATGTGATCATATCCACTTGATAACCCAATCCTAGTTTTATTTGCAAGCTTTCTACTTTATTTCTTTATCAAAGCTACTTCCTTAGAGAGTACTCAAGTGAATTGTAGATTTTAGAAAGATATTTTAAGCTTGCATAAAGAGCATAAAATTTGGCCTAAGCTAGATAATCTTGATGTCATCCTAAGGCATGAGATTGAACTTAGTTAAAACTCCACTTGTTTACCACCCCTCATTAGTACTCACCTCCACTTGTAGATGCTAGTGCTAAGCATAAAACTTGATCAACTTTAGATGGGAATACTTAGTGAAAATGGTTATGAAAACCTTAGAATGATGGATCATTCTACTGAGATGTTTTGACATGTGTTTCTGAACACCAGATGATTTTGGTGATGAAAATGTTGAGGCATGAGCCTTAGCCCTTTTTAAAACTGATGGTTGTCTGGATGCGATACCATTACAATTTTACCGTACAACCACAATACCCGAAGATTGGGTAGGGCTTGACTGGAAACTTATATACCTTAGTATTAGTTCCCTCACGGCCAAGGTCTAAGCTGAGGCTACCTTGTGAAGATTGTCCACATGCAGACTCCAAGATGACAGTTGGTCATGGTTGGGAGGCCAAACTCACAGGAGAGGTGCTTATACTAGGGCGTGTAATTTAAAGTTTAGGATTGATTATCCGCATACTGAGTATGGTGAATTCAGGATTTGTTCCTGACGGATGTATCAAATGTTGTGGTGAAAGTGTAAAATCTCTGCAGAGTGCCAAACTATTCGAATAGCCGTGTCTGCGGTTATGGACAGTTGGAGTGGCCATACTGTTCCCCCGTCAGATGTTTTCAAAATGACTTGTGAAATGAATTGAAACTTTGACTTGACCACAACAGGGTTGTGAATTGAAATACAAGTTCCCACTTAGGTGTTATAACTGCAACTAGCTCTCTTGCTTCTGAACTTAGTAGAGATAATTCTGGCTTCTTGCAAAACAACCCTAGAGCCTAGTGTCCTATTATCAAAAAACCCTTTCACTTTTTAGTATTAGTTTGCGAGTACTTAAAGAGTACTCATGGATTTTTCCCTGGCTATTCCCGTGGCCAGACTATGAAGAGGAGTACCTGGAGGATGGACCCCAGGAAGTTACGACAACTAGGATCATCTCCCATCGTCAGCATTGCCTATGACCCCGAAGATGGAGCTTCACCTACGCTACCGTTATTATTACGTATTCCGCTGCTTGAGTTGTATTAAGAACTGGATCATGAGATCCTTATTTGTGTAAGACCTTATGTATGGTTTGTAATGGATGATGTATTGTGGTATCAAATTCTGTTATGTCTCGCAAAAATGGTAATCCTGGGATTGCGATGTATGGCATAACAGGCATCTGGGATTAAAAATCCAGGTGTTGACATTTAGTCTATACGGATTAAGGTAGCAACCACTACATATAATTTTGTTATGTGGTAGTTGAATAAACAAAACAAGTTCTTCTGATAGAATTGTTACCTAGGACGTGTGCATAACAAGGTCCATAGGGTTTTGTTAATTCAAAGGATGCTAAAAACGTATGCAAACTACAATGGTTAAAGTGAGCATCACAGAGTTGGAATCTTCACCATGATGAAACTGTTAAAAGAGTTTAAATTCATTAGAGACGATGAAGATGCTTGCATTTGCAAGAAATTAAGTGGGAGCGCTAAGACATATTTCTAATACATTATGTGGAAGACATATTGTTGATTGGAAATGATGTATCTTTTATTAACACATGTTAAGAATTTCATCTTGATGAAAGACTTAGGCAAAACCCGAAGATTTGGCATCAATATCTATATAGATAGATTGAGACGCTAATATGGTTGTGCCAAATGTACATAAATGATATATTGAATGAGTTCAATATGGAAATGACAAGAAAGGTTCTTGCCACACAGAAAGGATTAAATCAAAATTCAAGTGTATCGACACTTGGTAAGTGAAACAAAGATTCAAGTATAGATTGATACTTGATGTATGAAATCACAAAGAGTATTTATATCAATCATACTTTGATATGTACAAATTCAGATAAGTCCTATGCTCTAAATGTTATGAGCATATACCATAATGATTCATAAGATGATCATTGGACGATAGTATGGATATTCTTATGATCTTTTGGAAGAACTAAGAATAAATTATTTTTGTAGATGTGACAAATAGATGATTAGTTCATTGTAAAAGTACTACATTGATACTAGTTTTGTCACAAAGTACAAATTAAGTTTATCTCAATCTAAACTAAGGGTGGCACAATATAATAGAAAGTAAGTTTCATAATGGATTTGGATGAGTTCCAAAGTTAAGACATTGTGACAGATACTACAATAAAAAGCTAAGTATATGACTGCTAGTATAGCGTCAAAAGAGGGCATTTGTGTTAAGTAGTTTGTTATCAAACTAGGTGTGGTTGACAGGGGGATAGTACCATGAAGATATATTGTACGACAATATTATCAACATGTTTTAACCCCAAGGAACCAAAGGTCTCACCAAAGGACCAAATTTATACAAATCCATCTCATTAGAGAATGAGTGATGCATAGAGACGCAAAGACATGCAATTACACATGGACATGAAAGAGTCGGATCCGAAGATAAGTTGACCACTAGCAATCGTGTAAATAGAACACCTAAAAGCCATTGGTGTTGAATACACAAAGATTTGAAACTAGATTATTGTCTCTAGTTCAAGTGGGAGACTGTTGGATATATTCCCAAGAGGAAATAATAAAGAGGTTATTATCATATCTTCATTCTTATGATAAATGTTTACATACCATGCTATAATTGTGTTAACCGGAAACATTAATACTTGTGTGATTTGTAAACATAAAAGAGTCCCTAGTAAAGCCTCTTGTTAAACTAGCTTGTTGGTTAATATATGATCATGGTTTCCTGATCATGAACATTGAGATGTTATTAACAACAAGATCATATCATTAGGAGAATGGTGTGATGGACATACTCCTATAGTTAAGCGTAGCATAAAGATCAAGTCATTTAATATAGTTCAGTTGTTATAAGCTTTCAGATACATAGTAACCTAAATCCTTCGACCATGAGATCATGCTAATCACCATCACCGGATGGATGCTTTGATGACAGCAAACACCACACCGTAATTGGGTGGCTATAAAGGTGGCATTGAGTGTTCGTAAAGTATGTGTTGAGGCACATGGATCAAGAGTGGGATTTGTCCGTCCATATGACGGATAGATATACTCTGGGCCCTCTCGGTGGAATGTCATCCAAATAGCTTGCAAGCATGTGACTGGCTCACAAGGGATCACATATCACAGGAACGAGAAAAGAGTACTTATCGGTAACGAGGTTGAACTAGGTATGCCGAGATACCGACGATCAAACCTCGGATAAGTAAACTATCGCGAGACAAATGGAAATTGCTATCGTATGTAAGTGGTTCATTCGATCGCAAAGTAATCATAGAAATATGTGGGATACATATGAATTTCCAGATTCCTCTATTGGTTATTGATCAGAGAAGTGTCTCGGTCATGTCCGCGTAATTCACGAACCGTAGGGAGACACACTTAAGGATTCGATGTTGTTTAGTAGATATGGAATGTAAGTAGGGAGACCGAATGTTGTTCGGAATCTCGGATGGGATCCGGGATATCATGAGGAGATCCGAAATGGTCCGGAGAATAAGATTCATATAAGGAAAGTCCAATTCTGGAGTTCGGGAATGATTCCGATGATTTCATCGAAGAGGTTCTAGAAGGGTCTAGAAGGTTCACCGGACCGGAAGGGGAAGGGAACATGAATGTGTCATGGATAAGTGGAATGATTGGATCATGTCCTAGGTCACTTGGTTAGGCATTAGCAAGAAAGAAATCAAGCTCCAAATTGAAAGTCAAAAGGCAAGTTTGAAAAGTCAAACTGGGACAATGTGTCCTGGTGGAGGAAGGAAAAAATCCTTCTTTCCCTCCACCACAAGCCAACAAGGAGAGCGAGTTGGGAAAGGATTCAAACTCCCCTCTTCAAAGCTGCCCTCCTCTCATAAATAGAGGGGAGGGGTGCCCCAAGGACACACAACACCAGCCCCTCCCCACCTAACCGCGGCCACGCCGCCTAAGCGCCGCCCTAGCCGTGCTACTGCCACCTCATGCGCTAGCCACGCCTCCTCCTCTCTGGCCCTCTAAACCATAGATCGCCGAAAACCCTAGATCCACCATAACCTGCTCCGGCTTAGGCGAAGCCCTGCAGGATTTTCCCTCTACTTCCGACACCACGCCGTCATGCTGCCTGAATCGCGAGGGGAGAACTAAAACCTCTGCTGCCTGCTGGAACAAGGGAGAGGAAGGTCTTCATCAAGTACCGAATATGTGACCGACTGCGGAAGCGCTGTCGGAACGCAGCGCAGGAAGGATTGTCTACGCGGTCTTGAGATCGGCAAGTGTACGAATACATAACCCATGAGAATCTGCTCTCGTTAACCGCTTTGGAATCTTCGAGGGTGAGTACTCTAATAGACTCGTTGCTACAATCTAGTAGATAGATCTTGGCTTGTTTGTATGCATGCGGTAGAATTTTTTGTTTTCCATGCTACGAACCCCTACACTTGCGATACTTGAAAATCCTTCTACGAACTTGCGGTAATATCCCGCCAATCCGAGAAATGCATGAACTTGGGTTTGAGTGGTTGGGGATTTCCAATCCTCAACATCCTTCCCCTTTGCAGGGTCAACGGCAATTCCTCCGGCTGATATGATATGCCTGAGAAATCCTACCTCATGTAACCAGAATTCACATTTGCTAAACTTGGCATATAACTAATGATCCCTAAGGGTTCCAAGGATGGTCGTTAGGTGTAGCTCATGTTCTTCTTCTGATTTGGAATAGATCAGAATGTCATCGATGAAAACAACGACAAACTTATCCAGGAAGTCCATAAAAATCTTATTCGTGAGGTTCATGAAATAAGAAGGGGCATTGGTTTATCCAAAAGACAAGGCAGTGTACTCGTATAATCCATATCGGGTGGTAAAGGCAGTCTTTGGAATATCCTCTGCGCGAATCTTGAGTTGATGGTAACCAGTCCTAAGATCAATCTTAGAAAACACATTGGCACCAGTCAATTGGTCAAACATGTCTTCTATCTTCGTTAGTGGGTACTTGTTCTTGATGGTGACATCATTCAACTTCTGATAATACATACACAAACGGTTACCTCCAGCTTTCTTGTCCACAAACAACACTGGTGATCTCCAGGGCGAGGCACTTGGTTGGATAAATCCTATCTCTAGCATAGCATCCAGTTGCTTCTTCAGCTCCACTAATTCAGACGGGTTCATACTATATGGTCTCTGGGCTATGGGTCCAGTTCCAGGGATTAGTTCAATGAAAAACTCGATATCCCGATCTGGGGGCATACTGGGCAAAACATCTAGAAATACATCTGGGTATTCACAGACTACTCTGACTTGGTCAATGGTTGGTTGGGCTAGACACTTGTTGCACTTGAATTGATGGGGCAAGGTTTCAGATACATGCTCAACTGATATTCTGAAGGGAATATGCCCTAAGAGGCAATAATAAAGTTTTTATTATGTGTATTCCAAGTATATGATAGATGTTTATTTTGCATGCTATAATTGTATTAATACGCAAACATTAATACATGTGTGTTTAATAAACAAACAGAAAGTTCCTAGTTATGCCTCTCTCATAAACTAGCTCGTTGATTAACAAGATGATCAAGGTTTCCTGATCATGGACATTGGATGTTGTTAATAACGGGATCACAACATTAGTGTAATGGTGTGATGAACATTCATCCGAAGTATACCATTATGATCAAAGTCATTGAGTTTATATTGCTATAACAACTTACGAAGTGATCCTAATCCTTAGACCATGAGATCATGTCAATCACTAACACCGGAAGAGTTTCTTGATAACATCAAACGTCACACCGTAACAGGGTGATTATAAAGATGGATTCAGAACTAATAAAGTGTTATGTTGAGGCTCATGGATCGAGAGTGGAATTTGTTCATCCCGATGACGAATAGATATACTCTGGGCCCTCTCGGTGATATCGCATTGATTAGCTTGCAAGCAAGTGATTTGATCACTAGAATGTTATATCACGGGAACGAGAAAAGAGTGCATGTCGGTAATGAGATCAAACTAGGTATGTAGATACCGATGATCGAATCTCGGACATGTAATATATCGTGAAACAAAAGGATTAAGATACTAGCGTAAAAGGTTCCGACGATCACAAGAAAGTCATCGTTGAATGTGTGGGAGTCAATATGGGTCTCCAGATCCCGCTTCTGATTATTGATCCGAGAGGGGTCTCGATCATGTCCGCATTATTCACGAACCGTAGGGTGACACACTTAAGAGACACCGACATCCAATTGGAGCAAAAGTTTCGTGCCGAAAGAATGAACAAGCGCAGGAATTTATTTCACTAGATACCGAAACAGGTTTTCGGGTAAAATTGCATAAAGTGGTTATGCATGTGAAATGGAATTATAGCAAGGGGTTATTTGTGAATGTTTGTCATTAAAGAAATTGACAAAATTATGAATAAAATAAAAGAGTTTTATTTAATGAGAGTTTGCATTAAATTTGGTGGAAATTTAATGGGAATTTGAGTGGACTTTTGAGTGGAGGGAATTTAAAGGAGATTTGTGAGTGGAGTGTCCACCCACATGAAGAGGGGAGGGAAAGGGGGCAGCCCCATGCTCCGGCCACCCCCTTGGGGGTTCCCCCCCTCCTCCTATAAAAGGAGCCCCCCTCCTCACTTGTCTCTCACACCTCCTCGTGAAGGATCTCTCTCCCCCTCTAGAATTTATCCCCCATGGTCTCGGACTAGCGAGATACATGTTCCCGGTGGCTATTCAGCAAGAAAGAGTTGTGCTTCCGCTGCATCGCTGGAGCGAGGAGGCGGAGGTTGCTCGGTGCCTCGAACGTGTGTGCGAGCAAGGATGCGCTGCTGATTTGCGGCGCTAGGACTTCCTCTCGATCTTGAGATCGGCAAGAGATCGTCTACATCAACCACGAGTTGAACTCGTTAAGCTTTGTCGGTCTTCAAGGGTATGTTCTCTATGGATATACATCCGCCCGTTGTTTGTATCTAGTAGATAGATCTTGGTACATAGTTCCCATCGTAGGAAATTTTTTGTTTTCTATGCTGCGAACCCTACAGTGGTATTAGAGCCGGATCTATGCGTAGATACTTTACACGGGTAGTAAACATATGAGTATGTGGGCGATGATGATCATGTTGTTTCTCCTTTGTTGTAATTTTGGATATTGGTGGCATAGTGGGATGAAGCGGCCCGGACAAACTTTACATGTCCTTGCACATGAGACCTATTCCACGCTTGATATGCAACTAGTTTGCATAAGTGGCTAGCGGGTGTCTGTCTCTCCTACTATAGTCAATATCTATTTTGCAAGCGAGTTGTCAACAATTTGGTTATCCTCGTTGTGGTTCATGTTCGTAGGTAAGAACGGTTCTATCTCGAAAGCCCTAAGCCACGTAAAACTTGCAATGGATAAATTAGAGGCGTCTAGTTTAGATTGTTGCTGGGCTAGTGTTATGATATGGTAGTGTTGTAAGTAGAAGTATGAGATGATACTCTTACAACACACATAGCGTGTAAACTCCATAGACCTTGGATTTACACATATAGGTATGATAGTGATCATACCACGATGCACATGCTAGAGATCATTTGCGGGAACCATATCATTTCACTAATAAACATGTGATGTTTGATAGCATCTTATGTTGATTGTTTAGCGCTTTGTTAGCATAATAAGATGACCCTCTTTTAAATATCAAGATAAGAATGTGTTCTTCCTTTAGTATGCACCGATTATGTCTTCGTCGCTCCAAGAAATCACGTGATGATCGGGTGTTCTTGGATCCACGACCATATTTCGGGTGTAAAACAGTTACACACGCGAATACTAAGGTTCTAACTTGGCGAGCCTAGCATGTACAGACATGGCCTCGGAACACGGACCGAAAGGTTAAGCATGAGTCATATAGTTGATATGATGCCCATTTGATGCTCGCCTTTGAAGCTATACCGACTCACGTGATGATCGGACTTGGTATACTGGATTTGGTTCATGTAATCACCAAAAAGGCACGAGGGATGTCGTTTTTGAGTGGGAGTTCATTCGTAATATGGATTAGTTGAACTCAATCTATCATGCACTTAGTCTAAACTTTACAAATTATGTTGTAGATGGCACCACCTGCTTTTAATTTCAATGTGTTCATGGAGAAAGAGAAACTAGCAACGAACGGTAGCAACTTTATCGAATGGGCCATGAATCTGAGGATTCTCCTCTTTGCTGCACAAAAGCAATACGTGCTAGAAGCGCCACTAGGCCCCCCACCTTTAGATGATGCCCCTGACGAGGAGAAGAATGTCTATCAGACTCGTCAGGAGGACCACAACTTAGTTCATTGCGGCATATTGTATGGGCTAGAGCCGGAACTTCGAAAGTGTTTCGAAAACGGCAATGCATTTGATACAATGGGTGAGTTGAAAATGATTTTCGACACACATGCTGTTGTAGAGAGCTACAACGCTTCAGAAAAGTTCTTTAGCTGCATGATGGAAGAGCACAACTTCGTTAGTGAGCATGTACTCAAGATGTCGGGTTACGCCGATAAGCTTGTGTCCTTGGGAATAACGATTCCCATTGACTTAGGCATATCATGTTCTGCAGTCTCTGCCACCTAGCTATAAGAGCTTTGTGATGAACTATAATATGCAAGGCATGAAGAAGTCTCTCCCCGAGCTTCTATCAATGCTTAAAACTGCAGAAGTGGAGATCAAAAAGGAACATCAAGTGTTGATGATCAATAGGAACACTGGTTTCAAGAAAGACAAGAAGGGAAAACGGAAGGGTAGTAAGGGCGGCAAGCCTGTTGCCGTGCCTGAAAAGAAACCCCGGGTTGGACATAAGTCTGATACCGAGTGCTACTATTGTAAGGGATCGCCATCGAAGCGCAATCGCCCAAGTATCTCGGCACAAGAAAGTTGGCAAGGCAAACAAAGGTATATATGATATACATGTTATTGATGTGTACTTGATTAGTGCTCAGAGCACCGGGTATTTGATACCGCACCGCTAATATTTGTAACTCGAATCGGGGCTACGGAACAAGCGACCGCTAGCAAGGGGTGAGGTCAAGATGCGTGTCGGCAATGGATCAAGCGTTGATGTGATCGCCGTTCGAACGCCGCCTCCACTTGCCGCCGGATTAGTTATAAACTTGAATAATTGTTATCCGTGCCCATCGAGCATGAACATTGTATCTGGATCGTGTTTGATGCGAAGTGGTTATTCATTTAAATCCGAGAACAATGGTTGTTCCATTTATATGAATGAAATCTTTTATGGTCATGCACCGATGATTAATGGTTTATTTCTTTTTGATCTCGATGATAATGTTACACATATTCATAATGTTGATGCTAAAAGGATTAAACTTAATGATGATATATCCGCATATATGTGGCACTGCCGTCTAGGTCATATTGGCGTTAAACGCATGAAGAAGCTCCATTCGGATGGACCTTTGGAATCACTTGATTTTGAATCATTTGATACATGTGAGCCATGCCTTATGGGCAAGATGACTAGAACGCCGTTTTCCGGTTCAATGGAACGGGCGACAGATTTATTGGAAATCATACATTCTTATGTATGTGGTCCAATGAGTGTGTCGGCGCGAGGTGGATATCGTTATTTTGTTACTTTCACGGATGATTTGAGTAGATACGGTTATATCTACTTGATGAAACACAAGTATGAAATCTTTGAAAAGTTCAAGGAATTTCAGAATGAAGTGCAAAATCATCATAATAGAAAGATCAAATTTCTACGGTCCGACCGTGGAGGAGAGTATCTAAGTTACGAGTTTAGCACTCACATGAAAGAGTGTGGAATTGTTTCACAACTCACGCCTGCCGGAACACCACAGCGAAATGGTGTGTCGGAACGTCGTAATCGTACTTTATTAGATATGGTTCGATCTATGATGTCTTTGACGGACTTGCCGTTGTCATATTGGGGTTATGCACTAGAAACTGCTGCATTCACTTTAAATCGGGCACCATCTAAATCCGTTGAAAAGATGTCATATCAATTGTGGTTTGGAAACAAACCTAAGCTGTCTTTTCTTAAAGTTTGGGGATGCGATGTTTATGTGAAGAAGCTTCAACCGGATAAACTCGAACCCAAAGCGGAAAAATGCGTCTTCATAGGATACCCTAAGGAAACTATAGGGTATTCCTTCTATCACATATCCGAGGGCAAGGTTTTTGTTGCCAAGAATGGATCCTTTCTAGAGAAAGAGTTTCTCATGAAAGGTGTGAGTAGTCGGAAGGTAGAACTCGAAGAGGTTATTGAACCTTCTCTTCAAAGTATGGCGAGTAGCGCAGCGCCGGAAGTTGTTCCGGAGTTGGCTCCACCTGTTGAAGAGGGAACTAATGATAATGATCATGAAACTCCGAAAGAGAGTACTACCGAACCTCGCAGGTCAAGCAGGACGCGTGCAGCTCCCGAGCTGTACGGAAATCCTGTCATGAATTTCATGGTTGATGAAAATGATGACCCTGCGACGTATGAAGAAGCGATGATGAGCCCGGATTCCAACAAATGGTTAGAAGCCATGAAATTCGAGATGGGGTCCATGTATGAAAATCAAGTTTGGAACTTGGTGGAATTACCTCACGACCGAAAGGCCGTGGAGAACAAATGGATTTTCAAAAGGAAAACTGATGCTGATGGTAATGTGACCGTCTATAAAGCTCGACTTGTTGCAAAGGGGTTTCGACAAATTCAAGGAGTTGACAACGATGAGACATTCTCTCCCGTAGCGATGCTAAAGTCAGTTAGGATTATGTTAGCAATTGCTGCATATTTCGATTATGAGATATGGCACATGGATGTCAAAACCGCGTTTATCAATGGTAATATTGAAGAAGAGTTGTATATGATACAACCAAAGGGTTTTGTCGATCCTAAGGATGCTAACAAGGTGTGCAAGCTTCAGCGATCCATCTATGGATTGAAGCAAGCATCACGAAGTTGGAATCTCCGCTTTGATGAGGTGATCAAAGAGTTTGGATTTGTCCAAACTTATGGAGAAGCTTGTATTTACAAGAAAGTGAGTGGGAGCAATGTGGCATTTCTGATATTATATGTGGATAACATATTATTGATCGGAAATGATATAGATCTTTAAACAAAGTGTTAAAGTTATCTAAACAAAGAAATTTTCAATGAAGGACCTAGGTGAAGGCCATACATATTAGGCATAAAGATCTATAGAGATAGATCTAGGCTCCTAATAGGGCTATCGCAAAGTACATACCTTGATAAGATTTTAAAGAAGTTTAAAATGGACGGAAGTAA
Source organism: Avena longiglumis (assembly GCA_030063025.1). NCBI lineage: Eukaryota > Viridiplantae > Streptophyta > Magnoliopsida > Poales > Poaceae > Avena > Avena longiglumis. The sequence goes on from CP125976.1 coordinate 450,167,320, forward strand.
GAAGGGTTCTTACCTATGTTGCAAGGCAAGACATTGAGTAAGACTCAAAGCAACCGGCTCGGAAGAAAGAGAGATAATGGACAAAGTCCCCTATGCTTCAGCCATAGGCTCTATAATGTATGCCATGCTATGTACAAGACCGGATGTGGCACATGCTATTAGTTTGACTAGTAGGTACCAATCGGATCCGTTCTAACATCGATAGCGGTCAAGAATATCCTTAAGTACTTACGAAGAACTAAGGATATGTTTCTTGTATACGGAGGTGAAGAAGAGCTCGTTGCTAAATGTTATGTTGGCACTAGCTTTGACACCGATCCGGATGATTCTAAGTCTCAATCCGGATACGTATTTCTCATGAATGGCGGAGCGGTTAGTTGGAGGAGCTCCAAACAACCTGTGGTAGCGGGGTCAACAACGGAGTCCGAATATGTTGCTGCTTCAGAACGGCTCAGGAAGCAATTTGGATGAAGGAGTTCATATCCGAACTAGGAGTGGTTGCAAACGCGTTGGACCCAATGGTGATCTATTGTGACAACAATAGTGCCAATGCCAAAGAACCAAGGTCTCACAAGCATTCCAAGCATATTAAGCGCCGGTTTCACTCCATCCGCGAGCATGTCAAGGATGGATATATAAAGATTTGTAAAGTACATACGGATCCCAATGTAGAAGATCCGTTGACTAAAACTCTCCCTAGAGCAAAACATGATCAACACCAGAACTCAATGGGTGTTAGATTTATCACTATGTAACTAGATTATTGTCTCTAGTGCAAGTGGGAGACTGAAGGGAATGTGCCCTGAGAGGCAATAATAAAGTGTTTATTATATGTATTCCAAGTATATGATAGATGTTTATTTTGCATGCTATAATTGTATTAATACGGAAACATTAATACATGTGTGTTTAATAAACAAACAGAAAGTTCCGAATACTATTAGATTAGCATAAAAATCTATTCCATGGATTCAGATAGGTACGGCCTTGCAAATTTGTCTAGCTTTGGTGGTTGAACTAGGTATTTGAACTATCATAACATGCTTCAATGTGGTGGGTTGAATCTTACTAGTGCATGCAAATTCTTCAGTAACAAATGAGTGCGATGCTCCAGAATCAAACAACACTCTTGCAAGTACCGAGTTAATAGAAATCATACCCAGCACGACATCTGGCGCTTCTTGGGCTTCTTTAGCATGCATGAGAAAGAGACGACCGTTGCGGTTGAGCGAGTTTGTAGAGGTTCCAACCCTTAATAAGGTAGAGATCCCTGTGTTTACAATGCTAGTCCCTGGATCAATAGCTAGCATCCACAGTTAAGATGTAATATCAAGAAACAAAGGTCATAATATAACTTTATAACCAGGAATAACATAATTTTATTACATCTTACATAGCTCATTTGGCTATTACATTACATTGCAGCAGAATATCTATAAGCATGGGGTCCTTCATCTTCAAAGTGCCACAGGCAAACATGTTGGTTGTAGACTTTGTAATTCTAAACAATCAATCTTCACTAAAATCAATCAAACCTGCAACATTACAAGTTACAGCCACAAGGGTCAATACATTTGAATTGTATTGGCAAGTTTCACTACTATGTAGAATATAAGTGGATCCTATCATTACATGCATATTTGGCTAAGTAGGGTTTAAGGCTCATTTGCAGAAAGCAATACTTTATCCTATCTTTTCAAAATGGTTTTGTTCCTTTGTCAAATCTTTTTGAACTCCTTGGTAAATCCCCAAGTGTCTTTGTCAAAATCTCTTGAATTCCTTGGTACACCCCAAGTACTTCAAGTTTTTATCAAAACCTCTTGAGCCCCTTGGTAAATCCCCAAGTGCTTCAAGTTTTTATCAAAGTCTCTTGAGCTCCTTGGTACCCCCAAGTGCTGCAAGTTTTTATCCAAATCTCTTGAGCCCCTTGGTACCCCCAAGTGCTGCAAGTCTTTTGTTATCACTTTAAAGTTTTCTTTTAGAAATTGGAATGTCGAGATTTCCCATAGCTTCAAGCTTTAGTTGCTCAGTATTGTTCATAACCGGGGACACGGCTAAGTACTTAGATTTTTATCTTCTGCAGAAGTTGTACACTTTACCCACATGACACACTCTCATCTTATTGCCACCAGTGGCCGCTGGATAAGTACTCACCAAGATGGAGTACTGGCAGATTGAGAATGTGACGAAGTCTTTCCAAAGGGTCCTCCCATACACCATTGCTAGCTTGTCTTCAGGCACCCATGTAGGGTTTCGATTTCCCTCATTTTCAGTACCTGAAGACAATGCATGGGTCTTCCCAATGTAGTTGACTATGCCAGAGCCATATGTAGCATGTGGTTGTACACGAAAGCCACAATTGGAGAAACATGTTCAATCTCTAAGTCCCTGGGTGGTTTTCTTTTGGTGCACAACACAAAGAGATTGCCATCGACATGGTTCCTTTTGTTGCCACCTTGTCCAAAACTTGAGTATCCTTGTCCACCCAGGTGGTTCATTGAGTACTTGTTTTATTATATAAAACATAAGTCCTTTTCTCAACTTCATAAAATCTCAACATGTATCTCTTCTCAAAATATGTTGCATGGATAAGCATTTCATAACTACATTGTTTTCACTAAGGAATGTATAGGGTATCCTATTAGGATTTAGCATAGCATAAGTATAGAAATTCTTTTCATGCATGTTTCAAAATCCACTAAGTATAATGAAAATATTAGGACTTTAGATGATAGTGTCACTTGCCTTTTTGGTAGAGAATGTTGGTTCACTTCTTGATCTTGCTAGTTTCACACTTTTCTAACTTCACTACACATCAATCAAGCAAACACAATATCAACTAGTATTCCAAACCATAATCAAACAAACAAAACATCACACATAAATATCATAGGAACTAAGTCATGCATGCAAGCATGCAAAAGATGGTTTTATTTGCAAAGGTGGTCTCCACTAGGCTCTAAACTTTGTAAGGTTCAAAGTGGTCATTTTCCAAAGTGGTAAAGTCATTTGCAAAAGGGTTTTATCTAAAGATCATTTTTAAATCAAAACATTATTTCATGTGGTGAAAATGGTTTTTAGCAAAGCAACAACTTTATGTTGTTCACCAAATAAGTTTTTAATTCACAAAACTTGGTGTTTTGGGTCAGTAGGTTTGAATCAAAACATTTTCCAAGGCTTTTGTTCAAAAATCATTTTCATAACAAAATCCTTATTTTTATTTGGCTAATGGGCTAATTCAATTAATCAATCCTATTCTTCACCAAATACATTTTTAAATCCACAAGATGGTTCCTAAGGTCAGTAGGTTCACCACAAACCAATTTGCAAAAAAATTCATCCTTAAAATCATTTTGGAATAATTTTTCTAACCTAAACAAGCATACAAATGTTTCTGCTAAAACAAACAATCTAACAGAAACTTTTTACTAAACAAATTGCATGGTTGGCTAGGGATTGTCTCACTGATTCCATTGATATAAAGTTTGCAATTTTTGGACGTGTGAATCAAAAGTTACAAGGTTTTCAAATCTGCATCTAAATCAGATTCAAACTTTGTTTTTAAACAGAACTAGTGCCACGCGGCGCAGTACTACTGGTCGATACCGGTTTGCACGGATCGGCCTATGTGGGGCGTTGGATCTAATCAGATCGCACGGCTCAGACGAGCTCGTACCCTTTCGCTCAGGTTCTATTGTCAGCCATAGGATCAAGATCTAACGGTGTGAATCTATTCGACCATACTTGAGCGGCGCTGACGGCGGTGAGCGGCGGCGCACGGTCGGACGAGGTGCTATCGGCGGTTATAGGAAGCAAGGAAGAGTTTGGCGAGGTTTACCAGACTCGTAGAGTCTTGCTGAAGCTCGAGGTGGTACTAGCTGGCGAAGGGGTGCACTGGTGCGGGGTTAATTGCTCGCCGGAGTCAAGTACGGCGTCGGGTTCGTCTGGTGGTCGTCGAGGGCGACGCTGTGGTTCACTCCGAAGCAAAACGAGGACACGGTTGGATGCGTCCGAGTGTGGCGAGTGCAGGAGCATGAACGAGAGGGTGTGGGGCGGTCTGTCTTACCAGGGAAAAGTCGCCGGAGAGAGACGAGACGCGGCGGCGCTCAGTCGAGGTGGTTGCCGACGTTCTGGGGCGCCCGCGAGTGAATGGAAGGCACAGGGAGAAGCGCCTAGGTCTGGGGAATGTGCCCGTGTGCTTGGGAAGGAAAGGGGCGGTGTCTGCTGGCCGGAATTTGCTGGGGACGGTGGTCGGAGCAGTGGCGGTGCGAGGCGAAATTGCTGCAGCCTGGTGGCTCTCGTGCAACGGTGTTTGAGGGGAAAGGAGGAGAGGGCGCATGCGATTAAAAGGACGCATTTGCAGAGCGGAATCACTGCGGCGTTACGGCGAATTAACGCGAGCATTCAACGGCAGGAACGGCCGGGCGTGGTCAGCGGCGGGTGGAAACGACGAACGGGAGAGGTGGGACCTTGCTGTCAGCGAGAAAGGGAGTGAGGGAAAAGGTCCACCAGTCAGCGTCTGTGCGGGTGCGGGAAAGAGTGCAAAACGATTCGCGCGTGGGGGAGGTAGCTGGGCTGAAATGGGCTGCTGGGCCTGCTTAGTTGGGTCGAGTCCGTTTCTATTTTTTTTCAAATGTTTTTTCTTTTTCTATTTCTATTTTCTGTTTTGAAATTCAAATAAACTAATCAATCAACAGATCCATTCAAAATTTCCCCAAACTTTGCATTGAGTTTGGTTCTGTTTAACAATACAAAACCAAGCCCAAAATAAAATAATATTTTTATTTTAGAGTCCATTAACAATTAAATAAAATGGACCTTAGTTAATAAATCAAATAGGATTGGTTTTATTTAAAATCTTTATTTGAAATCTAAATAAAACCAAAACACTTCAGTAGGTTTTGTTTGGGAATATAAATTACTTAGAAAACTTATTTAAGATAAATAAATAAGTTTTGATGTTTTATTGAAATAGTAACCCCTTTATTTTTATTAAACTTGGATATTAAATCCTTATTATTTTATTTAAATAAAACTTTACTATTTTTATCAAATAGAAATATTTTATTTCAAAGGCTTGGCCAAGTTTTAATTTGGCCTATAAAATATTCCTTATTTAAATTTCTTCCTTTTTATTTGAAAACCAAATCTTTTTATTAAAAGATAGTAATTCCAAATATTTTTATTTTCCTTTATTAAATGTTTATCTTTTTAAATCCCTTTAGGATTTACCTTGATCAAAATAGGTTTGAAGGTTCCCATTTGAATTCAAAACGTTTCTTCTCACCCTGAAAATCAACAAAGTTTTATTTTATTCATTTATTTTTCACATTACAAGATTTGGAAAATCTTGGGATGTGACAGAGTTCCCTGGGGCAAACCTTCTTCCAGGCTGAACACGACGATGCTGCTGAGATGGGGCATTTGCATTGGGGGCTGCCGCAATCTTCTTGGGACATTCATTGGAATAGTGACCCTTGGTTCCACATTCATAACAAGTCACCTAGGACTTGTTCTTTGCTGCAATAGGTACATCATTGCTTCCAGTCCTCGGGCAGTGTTGGTGTTGGGGGTGGCATTGTTGTTTATGAACTTGGGTGGTGCACGATTGAAATTGCTGGGGTTGCCGGGGTTGTTGTGATTTCCTCCGGGCCTTGGGTTTCCACGGTTGGGATAGGTTGGACTGTTCATCGGGGGTTTGTTGTTTCTTGGGGCAAATCCTGGAGATGGGTTGGGGCGATACTTTGGGGTATGATGGGTTCCTAGTTGATGCATCATGCGACGCTTGCAGTTCTCTGTATCTTGGTTGATCTTGTCTTCCATCTGAATAGCGGAATCCACTAAGGCTTCAATATTAGCAAAGGGGATATTGACTAACACTATTTGCATCTCATCATGGAGGCAATTTAGGAATCTCTCCTTCTTCTTGGCCTCAGTGCTGATCTCATCAGGGGCATACCTGGACAGAGATAGGAATCTGTCACGGTACTCTACCACAGTCATTCTTATTTGCTTAAGCTCCTTGAATTCATATCTCATCCATAGAATCAAACCGGGTGGCACATGGGTTCGGATAAACTTGAGTTTGAATTCATCTCAAGCCATCATTTGTCCTCCATTCATGGTGCAAACGCTGTTCCACCATGCCCTTTGCATTTCGGCCAGATAGTGGGTGACAAACAATACTTTCTCATTATCCTCTACTTCGGCGACTTCCAAGTTGTTCTCCATGGTTTGTAGCCAATCATGGGCATCTAAGGGCTCTTCAGACTTACTAAAGATGGGTGGGTTGGTGTTCTAGAAATTCTTGAGATTGGGTCCATGGTTTTCCTGATTTCCATGGCCCTGATTGTTGTTGTTGGCCATCTGAGCGATGTGTTGGAGGGTAGCTAAGTTGGCTTGACGTTCTGCTCTTTTAGCTTCGCGGTCCAAAACCAACATTTGCAAGATTTGCAACATCGATTCCAGGGATGAACTGCTTCCCCCACGAGGTATCTGAATATTGAGATAGATCATGAGAAAAGAGGGAAATTCTAAGGTTCAAGGTTTTTGAAAAGTTTTTAAAGTTTGACTCAGATTTTTCTAGCAACTTGCTTTTCATTCATTCATCACACATCATACAACACACACCACAACAAAGGAAACAGATGGTTTTAAGAACCATTCTAGGAAACTACGATATAATGGGACCAGATATAACTCACCAACTCTAGTGCTTAAGTGCTACTAATCCTCGGAGTCGGTGTCCTCCTCATCCTCATCATCATCATCATTAATGAAGGCGAAGTCATCCTCATCAGTGAAGAAGTCCATGGCCTGATCCTCCAGAAATTCATCATCATCACTGAGATGGGGGTAGGGGTCTCCACAAAGGACTTCCCCGGCATTCTCCCTCTCCTCTAGATGCATATCCCTCTCGTGGATGGTCTCCTCCAAGTCTGTGATCCTGTGGCGGAGATGGGCAATGATGTGCTCCTTCTTGTCGAGTTGACGGCGATGAGACTGGCGATCCTTCACCGGCATGGCGATGGTCTGATCCTTCTGGGCGGCGATGGCAGACTTGTGGTTGGCGTAGGAACGGGCATTGTCCAACTCCTTTTGCCGGTCATACATCATGAAGCTGAGGTGGTCCACTTGGTTCTTCAGCTCAGGGTGATATGGTGCCTCAAGGGGATGTCCCATAGCATCATGCCTTGGGTAGAACTCAAAGCGGGTACCCTTGATCTGATTGATACTCTGCCCACACAGATGGGCAAGAGCTTCCTACATGGCCCTGGCAAGTCCATCTAGCCATTTGTTTTCTCTGATGGTGAACTGAATTCCCTCTGTGGTTGGGACTTCAATCTTTCCTCTAAGACTTGCAACAATTAGCCATTGCAACTCCTCTCCTTCCTAATCATTGAGATGAGCACCAAAGAACTCGGGGTGTGAACGCTCTAGCATCTCCGACAGCTGGTCCAAGTCATGCTCAAAGATGAGGTCTCCTCCATTCCCCAACTGATAAAACTTGCTATACTTCACGTCCATCTATAAGAATATAGGATGAGTAAGTTAGCAGAGTGAGCAAGTGTGTCAAATTTAAGGTAAGTTTGCAAGAATTTTTCAGGAACATGAAAGAGTCTAAGTGATAAGAATGATAATAAGTTTTCATAAATACTCACTTCCTTGGTGTTGAAACTAAGTTTTTGATTCAAACGTCCATTCTAACTAGGGTCTCCTATGGTCAGGATGGCTCTGATACCAACTTGTCAACACCCGGATTTTTAATCCCAGATGCCTGTTATGCCATACATCGCAATCCCAGGATTACCATTTTTGCGAGACATAACAGATTTGGATATCACAATACATCATCCATTACAAACCATACATAAGGTCTTACACAAATAAGGATCACATGATCTAGTCTTAATACAATCATCGCAGCAGAATAACGCAATAATAACGGTAGCATAGGCGAGGCTCCATCTTCATGGTCACAGGCAATGCTGACGATGGGAGATGATCCTAGTTGTCTTAACCTTCCTGCTATCCGTCCTCCTGATAGTCCTCTTCATAGTCTGGCCACGGGAATAGCCAGGGACAAAGCCATGAGTACTTTTTAAGTACTCGCAAACTAATACTAACAAGTGAAGTGGTTTTTGAGTAGGATATACGAAGCTCTAGGGTTGTTTTGCAAAAAAGACAGATTTATCTCTACTGAGTTCAGAAGCAAAGAAAGCTAGTTGAAGTTTTATAACACCTAAGTGGGAACTTGAATTTCATATCACAACTCTGTTGTGGTCAAGTCAAAATCACAAATCATTTCTCAAGTCATTTTGAAAACATCTCACGATGGAACAGTATGGCCACTCCAACTGTCCATAACCGCAGACGCGGCTATTCGAATAGTTTGACACTCTATAGAGGTGGTACACTTTCACCACAACATTCGATACATCCGTCAGGAACAATCCTGAATCACCATACTCAGTATGCGGATAATCAATCGTAACCTTTCAATTACACACCCTAGTATAGGCACCTCTCCTGTGATTTTGGCCTCCCAACCATGACCAACTGTCATCTTGGGTACTGTTTCGGGTATTATGGTTGTACGGTAAAATTGGAATGGTATCGCATCCAGACAACCATCAGTTTTATAAAGGGCTAAGGCTCATGCCTTAACATTTTCATCATCAAAATCATCTGGTGTTCAAGAACACATGTCAAAACATTTCAGTAGAATGACTCATCATTCTAAGGTTTTCATAACTAGTTTCACTAAGTATTCCCATCTAAAGTTGATCATTTTTTATGCTTAGCACTAGCATCTACAAGTGGGGGTAAATACTAAAGAAGGGTGGTAAACAAGTGTATCTTATCTAATATCAATCTCATGCCTCAGGATGACATCAAGGTTATCTAACTTAGGCCAAGTTTTATGCTCTTTATGCTACCTTCATATATCTTTCTAAAATCTACAAGTGACTAGGTAAACACTAAGAGAAAGCTTTGATATAGAAATAAAATACTAAGCTTGCAAGTAAACTAGGATTGGTATAAAGTAAGGTAAGCTTGCAAGGATTAGCTTGCTCAGTCAATTTGTATAGTGAGGCTTGCAAGTTTGCAAGTATAGGCTTGCCTTGTGCAAAGCAGTGGTTGAAGTTCTCCTCGTCTTCCTCTTCGCAGTATTTTCCTTCCTCCTCGTATCCTCGGTCGATACTAGCGTCTATAAATAAATACGAGGTACACAATCACTAAACAATACTTAACTAGTTCTATTCATCACACCAAGGTTTTCACTAGATGATCTAGGATCACCACAAACATTACAATCATCAAAGCTTTTGTCTTATTCATTTTATTTTGGAAAAGTAATTTCTACTCATTTGAAAAACTACTTAAGATTTAATATTCTCCAACCAAAACATGGGATCATGGTGACACATGTCATCACCAAATATTTCAGTACATGGGAATGTGATTTAAAGTGGTGTCACAATTTAATAAGGTTTAACCTTTTTATTTTGATTAATTAAAGTGACTAGAATGGCCTATGAGGCATTCTTTTATTGCTTAACCATTATTTCTGCAAGTAAACCTATATATTCAGAAAGTTATAGTTAAATGTGATTTTTGAGAGTTGGAATAAACTCAAAAGCTTTTGTGGTTGAATTTTTAAAAATGTTTGAATGCAAAAAAAAACTTCTGCCTTGTTATTTTTACTATAGGTGATCTACAATTCCAAATGAATTGAATCAAATGGTCTTGGATTAAGCACTCCAGTACCTTTCTAACAAAATTGGTTTCATGCATTTTGGTTTAGTGAATCGAGTTGGGTTGATTTTTGAATCTAGGTGCAGAACTGGGATTGAATCTAAAAGAATAAATCTAAATTTGAATTACTGGGTCGCGCGGGATGTTAACTGGGCCAGCCCACTACGCACAGCGCACGCGGGCTGGTTTAAGAGGCTGTCCCTACTCGTCAGTGAGAGAGAGGGGAGCAAAGCGGTACGGGACGATTAGGGCCGCACGATCAAACTCTAATCCTACGGATGTGGTTCATCGTCCACACATGAACAGGACGCGGCAAGGTTGAACTCTAGCGCGGCCAGTGGGGGTCGTGGAAGGCTCACCGGGGATCAGGCGAGGGTCGGCGATGGGGGCGAACGACGAAGTCGACGACGGTGAACCTCCTGGTACCGGCAGCTTTCCTTGAGCAACTCCAATCAACGACGCCCTTCTCCTCCAGCTACGGAAAACTCCGGCCAAATTCCGGTGATGCGCTGCTCGCCTTGCTCCGGGAGTGAGGTGGGGTGCTTCTGAGAGAGAGAGAGGGGAGTTACATGGTGTGAAGAATTCGTGCTGGGGTGGCCTCTATTTATAGTGCCAGAAGGGGACCGAATGGCGCGGGCGGGGCTCGTCGGTGTTGTCGTCACAACGAGCTACTGGCATGGGCAAAGGTAGGGAACGGTGCGTTGCCTCCTTGCGAAGCTCAACGGCTTGATGGCGAGGCGGTGTGAGGCGGTCGGAACGTCGCAGCGCTCTAGGCGACGGCAGTTTTAATGGTGCATAGCGTCTACGGTCCGCGCAACAGAGAACGGGCATGTCCGCGGTGTTGCTGGGGTGTTGGCGATCCTTCTTGCACGCGGCGAGGGAGGCGCGCAGTCTGTGGGTGTGTGTCACGGTTGGCGCTCTGGCTCGCTCGCAGAGAGGCTTGTCATGCTCGGGCTGTGTGGTCCAGTGGTTGGCTGCGCTCGAGGCTTGGAGAGGGGGTGGTGATGGACGGTGGAGAGTGTCTCGGACAAGGTTGGTGAGGCTAGTGCTTCTCCTAGCTCGCTGGCGACATGGGTGTGGCAATGTTTCTCTCGGCCTGCTTGCCATTGATGGCATGGTCTGCTTTACAGTGAGCTAGAGAGGGTAAACAAGTTAGATGATCTACTAAGAGTGTAGTGTGAGCTAGATAGGGAACAAGTTAGGCACTGATCACTGCTCACAATAGTGTTTGTGGTTTGTTTGATTTATTTTTGCAAGGTGTTTGATGAAATGGCCAAAAGAGATTCAAATTTGAATTTTGGATTCAAAGTTGGTGGATGTGTTGGTTACATACTAGGGAGTCTCTGGTTAGTGGGATTGGTCAAGTGGAATTGCATTGGGTGGTTTTTGAAAAAGGGGTGATCTTCACATATGAATCAGATTCAATTTTGAAATGTGATTTGAATCAAGTTGCCAAATGTTTCTGCAGGTTTGAAAGGTGGGCTTTGATTATATTTTACTTGGTGTTGCAAGGGGTGAAGAGAAATGGAAAAGTTTCTTTTTAGAATCTTGGACTAGAAACACTCAAAGTGGCCTAGTGAGCAAGATTGGCAAAAATGACCATTTGCTTGATTTATTTTGTTTTTTGATTTTCTCTTGTTTTGTTTCTACTTGGAATTGTTTTAGATGATGTTATTTTCTTCTTTAAACCATTCCTTGCTATTTAGATCAATTACACAAGTCTATTAATGCATCCTTACAATCATCACATACACACATACATTCATTTGATTTTTATTTAACAAAAGTTGTTTGTTAACCCTAATTTTGGTGATCAGATTTTGATAATCATGATCAATATTTTTGGGATGTTACAATCAAGATCAAAGATGATATGGTGATGAATAACAATCTGAACATAAAGAATAATCCATTGATTCCACTCACAAGCATCAACTACAATAGTAATTAACACCAGGAAAGTTTCCCCTAAGAACTAAAGCAATATCCAACACAATTGTTACAGCGAGACGTAGTGGTGATGATGGTGCTGGTGGAGATGATGATGTGGATGATAATGATGATCCCGATGAAGCCTAGCTTGTTGACGGTGTTGATGGCGACGATCTCCCCTCTCCGGGAAGGAATTTCCTCGGCAAAAATCTGTCTGCCGGAGAGATCTTTCTCCCTCGGTGTTTTTTGCCCCGTAGAGGCGGCGGAAATCTATCTGTGGTCGCTCCCCTGGTGTTAGGGTTCCATGAGAAATATATAGGCGAGAGGGCAGAGTCGGAGGCCAGACAGGCGGGCCACACCTGCCCTCGGCACGGGGCAAGGTGGGCCCGTGCCTAGGGAGGTATGGGCCCCATGTGGCCCTTCTTCGCCTCCCCTTCTGGCTTCCTCTGTCTTCTGGGAAAATATAATTTTCTGATATTTTCTGGTATTTTTCTGATATTCGCGAAATTGCGTCAAAACACCTCCTTTTCCATCAGAATCTAGACTCCGGCAGTTCATCCTCCAAGAATCATCCAACATGCAAAAACAGTGGAAAAGACATAAGTAATACCTCATAATAAGACATATATCAATGAATAGAGGCAAATTATGATATAGAATGGTGATGCAAATTGGACGTAGCAACTCCCCCCAAGCTTAGACCTTCGCTTGTCCCCAAGCGAAAACTGAGCTCAGTAAACATGTCCATAGGTTTATGGAGTGAAGTGTCGATAAAAGAATACGGACAAGAAGCATCACACTTACCATTACACAACTCATAGAAGAAAGCATCTCACCATTATATAAATTATCTTGCAACAAGTATAGGAGTCACAACAGAGATGCATAAAGATAAATCATAATTGGAATTGGCAAACTTTGTTCTTGGTCAGAGAACAGCTGGCAAACAGTTTCACAAAAATCTTTTTGTAGAAGTTTTCAAAACAGGAGCACTCTTTGCTAAAAAAAGGTTTTTTCACAATTAAGGCTTTCAAAGTAATACGCAATAGATAAGAGTCTTGTGCAAACAAGGAAGATAAAGAACATGATTGAATAAATCACCATATGAATGCTTGCAACACAACAACTCAAATGCTTGCTAGAGATAGAGAGGAAGTAGGTTTACTGACTCAACTTCAAAAATAGGAGAAAGGTCCCTTCATAGAGGGAAGCAAGGATTACAAGTCATAAAGAGCTTCCAAAAGATTATGATACTTACTAGATTTGAGCCCTCATTGCCCCTATCGTAGGCATCTTGAGATGATTAAGGTTAAAGTGCACAAATATGGAGTATATGCTTGACGAAATATAAGTTGGCAATCTCATGTCCCTTGAATATGAGGGCCACTCCTCATGCTAATCAACTTCAGTTACCGGTAAGTTCTTGTCATTATAAGTACATCCGTATCATAGAGAACCGCCAACGGGGTACCCCTTGCACAAGGTACAAGATCTATCCCATAACCAAAATGACAAGGCAGGGAGACAATGAGCATCTCAGCGATTTTTTATTTACTATGTGCATAGCTTTTTATTGAGGATGCTTCATATATAGCTCACTATGGTGATGCTGCAAGTTTCCACCATGATTAGGCATGGCTTAGGATAGCGGCCCATGCGTTTCTATAACACAAAATACATACTCCATGGACTTACAAGTTCCCTCTTTATTTCACACCATTGACATCCACAGACAAAAGAGCACGATATCAACTGTGTACATAGTACAAGTGCAATGTTGAAAGTGTTCCCCGTAACAACACGGTTCTGCTAATTCCAACGTATAGATGCAAGCATATACAACTTCGATGACACAATGGTTCAAGTCTATTAGGTGCAAGAAAATAAGGTGTGACATCAAGTTAGTGAGAGCTTTACTAACTAGTTTTCACATAAAAAATAGTTTTTAATTCAAAAGATAGATGAAGCTTGAGAATTTGCTTGGAATATAAATTGCTAATAGGTAGATATGGTGGACACAAATGGCAAAGGTTTTGGTTCAAGGGATTGGAAACATGAGAAGTACACCTTCTCAAAACAGGTTTTTGGCTAGCAAGGCTGGGTAGCAAGCAAAAGAGTTGAAAGAAACAAGCAAACCTATGGTGCTTGACGTGGGAGCACTTCGTTGGAAACCCCAAGAGCAAGGTGGGATGAGCATAGCAGCAAGTCTTCCCTCAGTATAGACCGAGGTTATCGAACCAGAAGGAGGAAGGAAACGTTACACAGGTGTTGCAAGCAACGCGGAGACCTGCACAACACAAACTCAAGACTTTAGACGAACGTACAGTGAGGTTGTCAAGCTCACCGGTTTGCTGTAACAAAGGATTAAATGTAGGTGTGGAAGGTAATGGTTTGCAGCAAGTAAACAAGTAAGAGTGGAAGATGTATCAATGGTAAAGATTGGATCGGGGTTCATAGCTCACTAGAGGTGCTCTCCTTAGATAAACAACATGGCATGAAGGGTAAACAAATTATAGCGGGGAAATTGACAGGAACTAAGTAAGGCATAACAATGCAATTACTAGTCAGAAAGATCATATGAGATTCGATTGGGAAATACAACAAGATACATAGACCGCCATCCAACTGCATCTATGAGTAGAAGTCCACCTTAAGGTTATCATCCGAACACCTTCCAGTATTAAGTTTCAAGCAACAAACAACTGCTTTACGCATAGTGTGTAAGGTAAACATTCCACATGTTCCATGAACAAGAGACCGTTGTTTTCTCCCCAGTAGCAACAGCACATCTACAACCGAAGAGATTTTTGTCACTTCCCTTGGAAACTAGAGGCATAAACCCACTATCGAGCATAAATACCCCCTCTTGGAGTCACTAGCAACTACTTGGCCAAGATAGCTACTAACAACGGAGAGCATGCAATATCACAAACAACACATACATGATAGAATCATAAAGACAAAACCATTAATCAAACCAACATAATAATCTCAATATCCATCGGATCCCCGCAAACACAACATGCATGATTACAAATAGATTAGATCTTGATCATCAATGGATCTCACAAGATCTATACATGAAATCACAAAGGAGGAGATACAACCATCTAGCTACTACATGGACCCATAGTACAAGGTGGAACTACCCACGCATCCTACCGGAGAGAAGGCTTCCAGGATAATCTCCCCTCCGGCAGGGTGCTGTGAAGAACTTCAGATCCCTCCCAATCTAGGGACGACGATGGCGGTGGCTACAGAAGGTTTCGTGGAATATTGATCAGGGGCTTCTTATAGGCAAAGGGGGAGGCCGAGGAGGTGGCCAGGGGCCCCACACCCTTCCTAGGCGTGGGGCAGGGCCAACCCGCGCCTAGGGGGGTGTGGATGCCCTAGCACACCTCTCTGTCTCCCCTCTGGACTTCTTTTTACCCATGGAAAGTAATTGACATTGACGTTTGTCCCGTCCAATTCCGAGAATATTTGTTTACTAGCTGTTCTGGAACCAAAAACAGCAGAAAACAGGCAACTGGTACTATGGTAACTTGTTAATAGGTTAGTACCAGGAAACATGTAAAAAGCACCTCAAAGTGTAGACAAAGCAAAGCAAAGTAGATACTAAACAAGCATGGAACATAAAAAATTATAGATACGTTTGCGACGTATCAACATACAAGTGATAAAGCCAAACATGCAATCTTCCTTGAAGACACAAAAAATCTTAAATAAAGAATACTAAGCTTATGAGCCAACAAGAAAGAAAATAAATGATACAAAATACCTATAAGCTTTTTCTCTTTTCTTTCAAACCTCAAAAAGTGTTGCTACTGACCAGTTCTCGGCTTGCCAAAACCAATTTAGATTTACTTGATGCTCCCAAAGTGATGCCAATACTGATCAACAAGATCCATCATATAATAGAGATTGCAAACTAAAATAAGAAGTGCAAAAAGTAAAAGATGAAACTTCTCATTAATATTCCATAAAGGAACTCACAACAAGGGATACACAGATAATCAACTAAAGGAGAGATACTTCCACATGCAAACCAAACTATAAGATAACCTCTCTACCAAATATATGAATCCACTAAAAAGGTAAAAGATAAAAGATAAAGATAATGGTGGTGATACCGCGACACTCCCCCCAAGCTTGAACAATCCAAGGGGATGCCAAACCTGATGACGAATTACTCCTTCGGTGGTGGTGGTGTTCTCTTGTTTAGGGTCAGAAAACCCTCTAGCATCTCACGAAGTCTGTCATTCTCCTCTTGAAGTATATCCACTTTCATCCTCAAAGCACGGTACTTATCACAAAACTCATCAGTGGTTCGAAGGGATTCCACTGCCTTAGGGCGGGATCTGAAGTCTGGAATGGAGGCTATGATCCCCTGCATGTTATGAGAAAAAGCACGTCCAGTGTTAATTGATCCTACAAAATTAGGTTTCCTTGCCCTTGACCCTGCGGCGGTTTGTTCCTCCAACTTTACTTCCTCCACGGGCTTCTTGCCTTTGTCGTTGGCGGAGACCATGGTGCTCTAAACTTGAGAAGATTTCTTGACAGCAACAGATTGAAACAAAAACACGACAAGAACACGATGCACGAACCTCGGGGGATCCGGGGGTGTATATATTACGAAGTTTCAAAGCATAAGGAAGGTTTTGATATGAAAACGAGGCGGAGATGGAGCTCGGGGTAGGCACAACCCCTCCAGGCGTGGCCAGCTGGAGCCCGCGCCTAGGGTGGGTCTGGCCACCCCGGTATCCGGTTCCTCCTCTGTTCCGTCTTGTAACTTCCCTTATGTATTAAAAACATCAAAAATATAAAAAGATTGGGGTTTCATGAACCTTCTGTTTTCACCACTTTTACCTATTCAAAGACGAACTCTGCAGACTCCTTTTCTCCTTCTCCTGGAATTTCCTTTCCTACAAGGTCTCACACAAAAACTCAATGGCAACATTAGTGTAAGCAAAAACAATTAACCTTTAGGTACGCACTTCAACTGAAATCCATCAAAACAAAGGCTTGTGTAAAAGTCAAATGCAAATGATAAAGAAATCTGTCAAAACAGACCAGTAGGTAAAGATTAATTTTTTCGAAAACCTTATGTTGCTCAAATAAAAAAGTGCAGAATTAATGAAAGTTGGGAAACAACTTGGAGAACAAGCTCAGAAAAATACAGCTCCATCCGATGGACTGAGCTCCCTTGTAACATCCCTCCTTTGTAAAGGAAAAGGATCCCTGTGATTGCAATGCTAGACCCTGGATCATTGCTAGCATCCACAGTTTAAGATGAAGTACACAGATACAAAGGTCATTTATTACATCCATTCCAGAGATAAAACATAGTATTTTACAACTCAAGGCCCCAGGCCTAATACAAGAGTTTGGAATAAGCAAATAAACATAAGTCTTCATCTTCATGTGCCACAGGCAATCATGTTGAGTGTAGACTCATGACACCTAATCATCATCGGAGTAACCTGCAACATCACAAGTTACAGCCACAGTGGGTCAATACTTTGGAATAGTATTGGCAAGTGATACCTTAGTAAATTTTAAGTGTACTAAATTACTATATTCATTTTGGCTAAGTGTAGCTTGGCTTGCTTTGCTCAAAATAGGTTTTTTTCCTATTAGTTGAAATCACTAAGTTTTTCTTTGTCAAAAACTTTTCCCAAGAAACCACCAATAGACATTGGGGTCCTTCACCCTTGTTCACCCACCAATTTTTACTTAGAAGTTGGAGTGATGAGATTCTTGATAGCTTCCATGTCTTGATGCTCAAGTTGTCCATTGCCATGGACTTGGCTAAGTACTTAGATTTTCCATCTGCAGAGGTTGTGCACTTTCCCACGGACTTGGTTTCCCAAGACAGGACCTTTCAGAAGCCTTTCCTTAGACCAAATGGACGCGCTCCAACCTATCATTCCCACTACCACCAACTGTCCAAATGGCTAAGTTCTAGCAACTTATGTGATCCAGGCAGAGCCCATAATGCCAAGTGGCTGCACTATAAGCTTCTCAACACTTGGCCACTAAAATCCCTTTGTGCCTGGGTGGCATACCACAAGTGAGATACACAAGGTAAACCATGTCCATGGGCCTTGTGTAACCACTCAACCAAAAACCACCATTCAAGTCCCATTCCACCCAGGTGATTCATTGAGTTAGTTGTTTTATTAAGAAAAACATAAGTCAAAAGACTTAGAAATATTTTCATCATAGCATGTAAATACTTTACCAACCCTTGTTTCCTACTAGCTAGGCTAAGCATGGCATAGTAACTTAACTTAGGAAATTTCCTAGCAATTCTACAACTACTTAGGATTTCCCAACATAGCATTTGGCAAAATAGTAACATGCAAGACTTAGCAAAAATATTTCTAATGCTTGTACAAAATATAGGGATGGAAATATTCATGAAGTACCACTTGCATTGGTAATGGGGAGAGTAGCACTCTTCACAATCACAATCACTAGCACCAAAATCTACACAAAATGATAGCACAAAATTACACACAATTCATATACAAACATACATATATGCATGCATGCATAATGCTAAGTGATGATTTTTAAAACTCCACCAAGAAAGTGCATAGTACTGAATCAATACTAAGTTAAAAACTTTCTAAATCAAGTTTATTTTATACCAAAACAATTCTCTAAATAAATTCTATACTCAAAATAGTCCTAAACAAGTTTCTGCAAAAGAAACCATTTTAACAGAACCTAAACTTTAAACACATTGCATAAACAGAAAGGGATTGTCTCCCTGATTCCAACGGTATAAAATTTGCAAAAATCTAACGTGGGAATCAAAAGTTATAGCCTAATCAAATTTGAATCCAAATCTGTTTTAAATTCTGTTTTAAACCCAAACCCTAGCCACGCGTCTTAATTCTATTGGTTGATACCGTTTCGCTCAGGATCACCCTCCCGCACCATCGGATCTACTTAAAACACACGGCTCAGATCTACCCATAACGATTCGTTAAGTGATCTAATCCTATACGCTGGATCCAGATCTGACGGCTCTGGATCAAACGACCAAAGCGGGGCGGCACTGGCGGCGGCTACTGGCGGCGGCGAGCTCTGTCTGCGGCGGCGTGGCGCTACAGGTCGTCCGGAGAGGCGGGAGGATGCTCACCAGGTTCGCAGCATCGAGGAGAAGCTCAACTTGGCAGCGGCTTGACGAGGGGCGCACGGGCACGGTCGCTGGGGCTCGTCGGAGTTGCGGGCGGCGTCTGTCGTTTGCTGTCGAGGTCGCTGGCGAGGCTCCGTGTCATGCTAGCACAAGGCAGAGGGTTTATAAGATGCGCAAGTGACTAGCGAACAAGTTGGTAACAAAGGGAAGGAAAGGGGCACTCAGTTCTTACCGCTATTGCTCGCCGGAGTAGAGCGGCGGCGCTGGTGGTTGCGGGCGTGAACGGAAACGATGACCTGGGTCACGAGCAAGCAAACCAGAGACGTTAGCAGATGCACAAGATCATGCTGGTTGCAGTGGTTTGAACGAGAGGCAACGGGCTCGAGCTTACCGTGATTCGCCGTGGAGCGCGTCTCATGCGCGCGCAAGTGCGAATGTGGGCAGCCTGGTGGCGATGTGGAGGTGCTGAGTGAGGGTAAATGACCGCGGTGCAGAGGGGTTATGTAGGCGAGAGGGGAGCGGCGATTAAGCGCGGAATCAAGGGCAATTAAGCGAGGAATCAATCGCGGCAGTGATGGGCGGAGGAAACGGCCGGCGACGTGGTCGGGCGCGATTTGGGGAAGACGAGGTGAGTGCGAGGTCCACCGAGTGAGACGGAGAGGGGGTGGGGTCTGGGTGTCACCGACCGCGTGGGTGCGTCGGCGCGTGCGAGAGAGGGAGAGGGAGGCCGGGTGGGATAGCTGGGCCGTGTCTGCTTTGGGCCAAAATCTCGGCCGGCCTTTTCTAATTCTCTTCTCTTTTTCTTTTTCCAATTTGATTTTCAGGAATGGTTTTCAAATGAATTCAAACTCCATTTGAATTCAAATCTATTTGGGATTTTTGCAGTGTGCAACAGTCTCAATTCTAGGCATAAAACCATGGGGTCACTTTGAAAAGTCTTGGTCATTTTTGGAGAAACAAAAATAACAGGGACTTGCACTTGTTTTGCAAATGTTTGAGAAATGGTTTTTGAAACCATCTCCATTTGTAAAGTTTGGTTCAATTTCCACACTCAAACCATTCAACAAGGGAGACAAACAATCTAGGTTTAAAACATTCAAACTCTCAAATGGGGATGGCCATTTGGTTTAAGTTTGCTCACATAAAATGATAGCACTATGTGCTTCTGTTTTCTGAAATGAGTTTCAAATTTGATCTCAATTCTATATGCATGCATGAATGATATGCAATCTTTGAAATCATGATTTTTGGGATGTTACAAATCTAACCCCCTTAAGGTGAATCTCGCCCTCGAGATTCGGATTGGCTAGCAAATAGGTGAGGGTGGTCCTTCCGAAGATCATCTTCTCTTTCCCAAGTTGCTTCCTCTTCGGAATGATGATTCCGCTGTACCTTGCAAAACTTGATAGTCTTTGTCCTTGTGACTCTTTCTGCAGTCTCAAAAATTTTGATAGGTTTCTCTTCATAAGTGAGATCACTTTCTAGTTGCACTTCCTCCAAAGGTATAGAATCTTTCAAAGAAGTTTCCTCCATTTCTGAGTGACATTTCTTAAGCTGACTCACATGAAACACATTATGGACAGCTGATAGAGATTCTGGCAATTCAATTTCATAGGCAACTTATCCTTTGCGACTCAAGATCTTGAATGGCTCAACATATCTTGGTGCCAATTTTCCTTTGACTCCGAATCTCTTCACTCCACGAAGTGGTGATACTCTAAGATAAGCTCTATCACCAACTTAGTAGGTGACTTCTCTACGCTTAGGATCTGCGTAGCTTTTTAGTCGGGATTTTGCTATCTTCAACCTGTCCTTAACCGATTTGACCTTCTCTTTGGCTTCTTTGATAAGATCTGGCCCGAATAAACTTCTTTCTCCCACACCATTCCATAACAATAGGGTGATACACTTTCTTTCGTAGAGAAACTCAAACGGTGCCATCTCAATGCTGGCTTTATAGCTATTGTTATAAGAAAATTCTGCGTAAGGCAGACTTTCATCCCAACTGGCTCCATAGTCTAAGGCACATGCTCTCAACATGTCTTCAAGAATCTGATTAGTTCTTTCTGTTTGTCCATCAGTTTTAGGATGAAAAGCAGTACTGAATCCCAACCTCGTTCCCAATGATTCATGTAGCTGTCTCCAAAAATGGGAAGTGAATTGAGTTCCCCTATCAGACACAATACTCTTGGGCACACCATGTAGACATACAATTCTACTCATGTAGATTTTGGCTAACTTAGCACTTGTATAAGTTGTCTTCATGGGTATGAAATGAGCCACTTTAGTTAGGCGATCCACTACTACCCATATTGAATCATATCCTGACCTGGTCCTTGGTAATCCGGTAATGAAATCCATACCAATTTTGTCCCACTTCCAATCAGGAATAGGTAGTGGTTGAAGCAAACCTTCTGGTTTCTGGTGCTCCGCTTTCACTCTACTACACACATCACACAAAGCAATATGTTCGGCGATGTCCTTCTTGAGATTATTCCACCAAAATCTTTCCTTCATGTCCATGTACATTTTGGTGTTACCCGGGTGAATAGAATACAGAGAGTTGTGGGCTTCTTGCAAAATCAGTTTTCGCAACTCCGGGTCTTGTGGAACACAAATACGTTTCCCATGCCATAAAGTACCATGTTCGTCTTCATGGAACCCTTTGGCTTTTCCCAAGCTAATCTTTCCTTTAATCTCTTCAATTTCCCTATCGATCTTCTAGGCTTCTTTGATCTTGTCCAACAAAGTGGGTTGAACATCCAAAGACATGAGATGTCCTTCAGGCACAATCTCCAATCTGAGTTTTCTGAATTGGGTACACAAATCATCCGGCAATTCTCCCTTGGTAAGGCCATTCACAAATACCTTACGACTTAGAGCATCTGCTACAACATTTGCTTTACCGGGGTGGTATTGCAAACTTAAGTCATAGTCCTTGATAAGCTCTAGCCATCTTCTTTGTCTCATATTAATTTCCTTCTGGGTGAAGATATACTTCAAACTCTTGTGATCAGTGAACACTTCACAATGCTTTCCCAAAAGGTAGTGCCTCCATGTTTTGAGTGCATGGACGACAGAGGCTAACTCTAAATCATGAGTAGGATAGTTCACTTCATGAGTTTTGAGTTGTCTCGAGGCATAAGCTACAACTTTACCGTCTTGCATAAGTACGGCACCCAAACCTTGATGAGATGCATCACAATATACTTGGAAATCCTTTTCCAAATCTGCTAGACATAAAACTGGTGCTGTCACAAGCCTCTTCTTCAATTCCTGAAAGCTGAGTTCACAACCTTCGGACCAAGCAAACTTCTTGTCTTTCTTTAACAATTCAGTCATGGGCTTAGCTACCTTAGAGAAATTCTCAATAAATCTTCTGTTGTAACCTGCTAAGCCAAGGAAACTACGAACTTCTTTCACGGACTTGGGAGATTCCCATTCAGTCACAGCTGAAACTTTAGCAGGATCAACTGCTACACCATCCTATGTCATAACATGACCAAGAAAACCAACTTCCTCCAACCAGAACTCACACTTGCTTAATTTAGCATAAAGTTTATGCTCTCTCAACTTCTCAAGTATCAAACGCAAGTGTCATTCATGTTCTTCTTTGCTCTTGGAGTAGACTAAGATGTCATCGATGAAAACGACAATGAACTTGTCAAGGAATTCCATGAACACTTTGTTCATCATATTCATGAAGTATGCTGGAGCATTGGTCAAGCCAAAAGGCATCACAGTATACTCATAGAATCCATACCTTGTGGTGAATGATGTTTTAGGTATGTCTTGTTCTCTTATCTTGAGTTGAAAATAGCCTGACCGGAGATCAATCTTTGAGAACACACATGCTCCTTCTAGCTGATCAAACAAGTCATTGATTCTAGGCAAAGGATATTTGTTCTTGATAGTTACCTCGTTGAGTGAACGGTAATCTATGCATAACCTTTGACTTCTGTCTTTCTTCTCCACAAACAAGACTGGGGCTCCCCAAGATGAAGAACTGGGTTGAATAAATCCTTTCTGCAACTATTCTCCTAGTTGCTTCTTGAGTTCTTTCAGTTCATCAACTGACATTTTATATGGTCTCTTTGCTATTGGTCCAGAACCTGGTACCAAATCTATCAGAAACTCCACATCTCTATCTGGTGGCATTCCTGGCAATTCTTCCGGAAACACATCCGGATACTCACTCACAATTGGCACACTGTCCATGCTAACCCCCTTAAGAGAATTTAGTTTACTTCCTTTGGATTCAAAGTTTGACTTGAATTTAATTCTTTTTCTTTCCGGGGTTGTGAGTGCAACAGTACGATTAGCACAATCTAGTACTCCTTCATACTTAGCCATCCAATCCATTCCCAATATTACGTCCAGTCCTTGGGAATCTAGGATTATCAGACTCACTGGAAACTTATGTTTTCCAAATTCTATTACTAGATCCCGGCATCCAAGACTTACTATCATTTCTCCACCCGGAGAACTAACTTTTATTGGACACCCAATGTTTTCAGATGGAAACCCATTTCTATCAATAAATGCTTTTGATATGAATGAATGCGATGCTCCAGTATCAAAAAGAATAAATGCTGGAATAGAATTGAGTCTGAACTTACCAGCAACAGCGTCAGGCTCCTCATAGACCTCCTCCACACTGATGTGGTTCACCTGTCCTTTCTGGAAAGGATTGGGCTTGACAGGTCGTTCAACTTTCTTTTCGGGGCACTCATTTGCATAGTGTCCCATCTTCTTGCATTTGAAGCATTCAACCTGACTGATGTCTCTCTTAGCAGGCTGACTTCCACTTCCACTTCCATTGCCACTGTGGTGGCTCTTATGTCCACTCTTGTGGTTCTTGTACTTGTCATTGTCATGACTGCGGTGATGCTTGTTGTCATGACGGTTGTGGTTGTGGTGCTTATTGAATTTCCCATGCTTGTGGGATCCTGAGCTTCCGCTATCATCATAGTGAGATCGTTTGTGAGACGACCCCGAGATGTGCTTGTCGGAGTGCTTTCTCTTTCTACTCTCGACTTGCTTCATTTTGTTCTCCAATATAGCAGCCTTGTCACAAAGCGACTGATAAGTGGGAACATATGCCACGACCGATTCAGATTCAGCTCATCATTCAAGCCTTCCAAATTTTTCCTTTCTCTTGGCATCTGTCAACTTCATCCGTGCATAACGCCAGATTGTTGAACTCTTCAATGTACTCACCACGCCGCGGTGGCCCGCTTGATTGGAACTCTTTCTTTTTCAGGCTCATTATTCCTAATGAGATATGAGCAGTGCGAAAGCCATCCTCAAAGATAGCCCATGTTACCTCATCAATAGGAGTGGTGATCTGGAAGTTGTCCCACCAAGTGGCGGCTGGCCCTTCCAGCAGATGTGCTGCAAATCTGACCTTTTCAGCATCCGTGCAGCCCACGATTACTAAGTCCTTGTTTACAGATCGTAGCCAATAATTGGACACCATGGGATCAGTTGTCCCCGAGAACTTAGCTGGCCTCAATCGCAAAAATCTGGTGAGCATATCAAAGCCCGGAGGGTTGTTGTTGTTATTGTTGTTGTTATTGGGGTTGTTGTTGTTTTGGTTCTGAATAAATGTTGTCATCATCTGCATCAGCTGTGTTTGAGCAGTCATCATTTGTTGCATTTCTGGTGTGATGTTGTTGTTGTTGTTGTTGGGGTTGGGGTTTGCGCGACGGGGAGGCATCTGTGGTTTGTTCAAATAGAGATAAGAATGAGATACCCATAGATGTTTTCATGCACATTACATCACATAAGCAAACACATAGCATGGAACACAAAGATAAAAGTTCAACAACAAGATAACAAGTTCACAAAGTAAAACACACAAGTAGCAAGCCATCCACATGTTGGATGGTCCAATAACAAGTTCTCAAATAACAAGTACGATAATAAAAGATAAACGAGTAGTCAAATCTACTCATCAGCATCAATCTCCTTCTCGACAAAGGTAAGACCTGTGTTCTCCATCGCGGCCTTGTTCTCCTCAATAGTAGTGGCCAAGGACTCAATCTTGGCCTTGAGAGCCCTCTTCTGGGAACGAAGCCTCTCTATCACCGTCTGCTGCTGCTCTAGCTCGAAGTCCTTGGACTGCAGTTCTTCAGTCATGTCCCGGATCTTCTTGTTCCTATCCTGGACACGTTTCTCCTGACTCTTGAACTTCCTGTCCTGGGTCTCGAACTTCGCCTCCATTTCCTTGACTATCTCGTCCTGTTGTGCGAAAAGCTTGTCCTTCTCGCGAAGCTACACCTGGAGCTCGTCATTACTGAGCATGACATTGGTCATGTCCGTGTCCACGTGCCTAATAAGAGACTCTAGGTCCTGGAGGTACAGACGTATCGGCTCTGCTGCGTCCCTCGAGTCGTCCTCGAAGTCGATGGACTCTCCATCCTCATCACGTCTTCTGAAGACGTGGAAGTGGGTGCCTCTAACCTGTCGGGAGTGTCGACCTAGCAGATGTCCTATCAGGTCCTGCATAACTACCTCCATGCATCTCTCCCTGTCATCGTGCATAAGCTTGAAGACGATGGCCTCCGTAGTAGGCTCTGTCTGGCGTCCGGGCTGGTTCACCTTGAAGCCCCAGAGGTCCTTCCTCTCGAACTTGGTGAGTGGATGCACCATGATGGTGGGAAGAGGGAGATTGAGCAAAGTGGTAAGCTCAACGATACGAGGACCAAAGCGAGTAACCTGGAACTCCTCAATAGTGCTGATGGTAATAGGCATCTATTTACAAGATAGAAAAGTTAGAACAACACAATTTAAGATAAAACAAAGACAATCATCACATACATATCCTTGTAAAACAAAATCACACAAGTCATGCATACATGAATCCATTACATCAACCAAGGTCCAATCTTATTTAAGGTATCATTTTGGAAAATAAGGTGATAGGTGGTGGTCCAACTAACGAAGTACGTTTACAATCCTATCTCACTGGATCTATTGGCTAACACAATGTTCCTAGAGGCAATCAGTCTATCTTGCTCACATGATTCCATCACTAAGTCTATAATATCTCCTCTTAAGGTTTGGTTGGTGGCTTCCAACTCTTGGGTAAGTTCCTTCTCTTTTATCAAGTCTTTTTGGAGGTTGAGCATTCTGCACTTGACTCTAGCACTAAGTTCTTTGATAGTCCTCCAAGCTGCTTCTCTTGATGACTCAAAGAATGTGGTGTGCACCACTGTGTTGGTGTACATGCAGAATCCTGTTTCTTTGTGGTTGTCTTCCTTGTTTTTGTACAAGTGAAGTTGCACCCACCAGTACTCAACTCCTTCATCCATCACTGGAAAGCCTTTGTCCACAGCTGCACCATGTATTTCCATTGCCACCATGAGGTCCTTGAGAATTTTGGGAAATTCAGTCTCACACTCCAAGGTCATGGTCATGAGTAGTCCTTTGTTTACGGCTTCGTTGATGGAGTTCATCTACAAATAGAGATGAGAAAGAGAAGATTAGAAAAGTTTACGAGAAGAATAAACAAGTGTAGAAGTAGTTGAAAATTTTCCTTAGTGGTTTCCAATCCTAGGGTCATATTCCTACAGGTAACACAGTGCTCTGATACCATCTGTAAGATCCCTCCTTTGTAAAGGAAAAGGATCCCTGTGATTGCAATGCTAGTACCTGGATCATTGCTAGCATCCACAGTTTAAGATGAAGTACACAGATACAAAGGTCATTTATTACATCCATTCCAGAGATAAAACATAGTCTTTTACAACTCAAGGCCCCATGCCTAATACAAGAGTTTGGAATAAGTAAATAAACATAAGTCTTCATCTTCATGTGCCACAGGCAAGCATGTTGAGTGTAGACTCATGACACCTAATCATCATCGGAGTAACCTGCAACATCACAAGTTACAGCCACAGTGGGTCAATACTTTGGAATAGTATTGGCAAGTGATACCTTAGTAAATTTTAAGTGGACTAAATTACTATATGCATTTTGGCTAAGTGTAGCTTGGCTTGCTTTGCTCAAAATAGGTTTTTTTTCCTATTAGTTGAAATCACTAAGTTTTTCTTTGTCAAAAACTTTTCCCAAGAAACCACCAATAGACATTGGGGTCCTTCATCCTTGTTCAACCACCAATTTTTACTTAGAAGTTGGAGTGATGAGATTCTTGATAGCTTCCATGTCTTGATGCTCAAGTTATCTATTGCCATGGACTTGGCTAAGTACTTAGATTTTCCATCTGCAGAGGTTGTGCACTTTCCCCACCAGACTTGGTTTCCCAAGACAGGACCTTTCAGAAGCCTTTCCTTAGATCAAATGGACGCGCTCCAACCTATCATTCCCACCACCACCAACTGTCCAAATGGCTAAGTTCTAGCAACTTATGTGATCCAGGCAGAGCCCATAATGCCAAGTGGTTGCACTATAAGCTTCTCAACACTTGGCCTCTAAAATCCCTTTGTGCCTGGGTGGCATACCACAAGTGAGATACACAAGGTAAACCATGTCCATGGGCCTTGTGTAACCACTCAACCAAAAACCACCATTCAAGTCCCATTCCACCCAGGTGATTCATTGACTTAGTTGTTTTATTAAGAAAAACATAAGTCAAAAGACTTAGAAATATTTTCATCATAGCATGTAAATACTTTACCAACCCTTGTTTGCTACTAGCTAGGCTAAGCATGGCATAGTAACTTAACTTAGGACATTTCCTAGCAATTCTACAACTACTTAGGATTTCCCAACATAGCATTTGGCAAAATAGTAACATGCAAGACTTAGCAAAAATATTTCTAATGCTTGTACAAAAATATAGGGATGGAAATATTCATGAAGTACCACTTGCCTTGGTAATGGGGAGAGTAGCACTCTTCACAATCACAATCACTAGCACCAAAATCTACACAAAATGATAGCACAAAATTACACACAATTCATATACAAACATAAATATATGCATGCATGCATAATGCTAAGTGATGATTTTTAAAACTCCACCAAGCAAGTGCATAGTACTGAATCAATACTAAGTTAAAAACTTGCTAAATCAAGTTTATTTTATACCAAAACAATTCTCTAAATAAATTATATACTCAAAATAGTCCTAAACAAGTTTCTGCAAAAGAAACCATTTTAACAGAACCTAAACTTTAAACACATTGCATAAACAGAAAGGGCTTGTCTCCCTGATTCCAACGGTATAAAATTTGCAAAAATCTAACGTGGGAATCAAAAGTTATAGCCTAATCAAATTTGAATCCAAATCTATTTTAAATTCTGTTTTAAACCCAAACCCTAGCCACGCGTCTTAATTCTATTAGTTGATACCGTTTCGCTCAGGATCACCCTCCCACGCTGTCGGATCTACTTAAAACACACGGCTCAGATCTACCCATAACGATTCGTTAAGTGATCTAATCCTATACGCTAGATCCAGATCTGACGGCTCTGGATCAAACGACCAAAGCGGCGCGGGCGGCGGAGGCGGCGAGCTGTCATGCGCGGCGCGCTCTGGTCGTCTGGAGAGGTAGGAGGATGCTCACCAGGTTCGCAGCATCGAGAAGAAGCTCAACTTGGCAGTGGCTTGACGAGGGGCGCACGGGCACGGGCCGGGCTCGTCGAGTCGGGCGGCGTCTGCTTGTCTTGTCGAGGTCCCTGGCGAGGCTCCGTGTCGTCCTAGCACAAGGCAGAGGGTTTAGAAGATGCGCAAGTGACTAGCGAACAAGTTGGTAACAAAGGGAAGGCAAGGGGCGCTCAGTTCTTACCACTATTGCTCGCCAGAGTCGAGCGGCGGCGCTGGTGATTGCGGGCGTGAACGGAAACGATGACCTGGGTCACGAGCAAGCAAACCAGAGACGTTAGCAGATGCACAAGATCATGCTGGTTGCAGTGGTTTGAACGAGAAGCAACGGGGTGGTCTGAGCTTACCGTGATTCGTCGCCGGAGCGCGTCTGTCTGCGGCGGCGCAAGTGCGAATGTGGGCAGCCTGGTGGCGATGTGGAGGTGCTGAGTGAGGGAAAATGACCGCGGTGCAGAGGGGGTTATGTAGGCGAGAGGGGAGTGGCGATTAAGCGCGGAATCAAGGGCAATTAAGCGAGGAATCAATCGCGGCAGTGATGGGCGGAGGAAACGGCCGGCGACGTGGTCGGGCGCGATTTGGGGAAGACGAGGGTGAGCTGGCGAGGTCCACCAGTCAGCGAGTGAGACGGAGAGGGGGTGGGGTCTGGGTGTCACGATCACAGGTGCGTCAACAAGAAGAGGGAGAGGGAGGCCGTGTGGGCTAGCTAGGACGTGTCTGTTGCTGGGCCAAAATCCTGGCGCCGACCCTTTTCTAATTCTCTTCTCTTTTTCTTTTTCCAATTTGATTTTCAGGAATGGTTTTCAAATGAATTCAAACTCCATTTGAATTCAAATCTATTTGGGATTTTTGCAGCAATGAGTCTCAATTCTAGGCATAAAACCATGGGGTCACTTTGAAAAGGCTTGGTCATTTTTGGAGAAACAAAAATAACAGGGACTTGCACTTGTTTTGCAAATGTTTGAGAAATGGTTTTTGAAACCATCTCCATTTGTAAAGTTTGGTTCAATTTCCACACTCAAACCATTCAACAAGGGATACAAACAATCTAGGTTTAAAACATTCAAACTCTCAAATGGGGATGGCCATTTGGTTTAAGTTTGCTCACATAAAATGATAGCACTATGTGCTTCTGTTTCTGAAATGATTTTGAAATTTGATCTCAATTCTATATGCATGCATGAATGATATGCAATCTTTGAAATCATGATTTTTGGGATGTTACATCCCTCACGAATTTTTACAATGTAGCACAAAAATTTGTCCCAGGACAACCACTTTTCACAACTCCCCTACTTCTCAAAAGTAGTTGAACTTGACACAAAAACCAAAACAAATAGGATAAGGAGCGGTTATTACCGAAGTAATAACTTCCAAGACTCAACCAAATTCTTGGGTTATCTCCCAACAAGTACTTTTCTTTAATGCCTTTAAGTTAGGCTTGAAACTTTCAAAGATGCTCACAAAGGAGATATATATATCTGGAATGAAAGAGAGCATCAAGAAGCAAATAACCAACACACTTGAGTCTAACCCACTTCCTACGCATGGGGATATCATGAGAAAACGAATTATTGAAACAAAAATCTACCAGCATAGGAAGACAAAACAAATTCAACTTCAAAGCTTTCAACATAAAACGGGGAAACTTAACATTATTGAGATGCATAAAACCATGTTTCCCTCTCTCAAAATAACTTTCGGTAGCACTTTGAATAATTTTGACAATATAACCATCAAAGGAAACAACTCTATCATAAGAATGAGCATACTTACAATCACCAAAAATAGGTCCAAGGTCATAAACTGGATCAATAGAAGCAAGTTGTTCCATCCTGAAATCTTTATTAGGCAAGCTGTTTTCACAAGGAGATTTAGCAAATTTGGAAAAGTTATACTCATAAGAATCTCCATCAAACTTAGTTAAAACTTTGTCCTTCTTACAATCTTTAATAGCTCCACAAGTGTTCAAGAAAGGTCTACCAAAAATGATAGGACAAGTTTTACTAGCTGTTGAATTAAGCACTAGAAAATCAGCATGATACTTAATCTTACCACGGAGAACCTCCACATCTCTTACAATACCAATAGGGCATATGGTTTCCCTATTTGCAAGATGAATAACCACATCAATTTCCTCAAGGTAACAAGGACAAATTTCATGCATAATTTCCCTGTAAAGCTCATAAGGAATAGCACTAGAACTAGCACCAATATCACATAAACCATAGTAGCAATCACCAATTTTAACAAAAATCACAAGAACACTAGATTTTCTAGTATTACTAGGATGAGAGACAATACTAGAAGCGTCTTCACAGAAGACAATGTGCTCATACTCTATATTTCTAGCATCAAGATCTTTCACAATAGCTACCACAGGTTCAATATTAAATTGCTTATCAGGCTTCACAGTTTTCTTAGTACCTTTATTACCTGCACTAATCATCATAGAATACTCCTTTACCTTAGCTGGAAAAGGTATTTTCTCAACATAAGGTCCATGCACAATATGATTAGTAGTACAAACTTGTGGCATCCCGCAAAACCACTACTAGAAAATCGCGTTGAATTTGTGCATTGCATCGTCATCATCATATGTTGTTTGTCAAAAACTATTTTCGCAAAGCCCGATTTGTTTTCCAAACGCCCCGTCTTTTATTCAAACACCAAACCCCGGGTCTCCGGATTATTTTGTTTGCCTGCTACTGGGTTGCAGGAGCCATGTTTAAAACAAATAAAATAACAAAGTATTTTTAGTGGGGCAGTCGAACGGGCCAAGTCGACCCGAACGACCACCCCGTATAAAACAGATCGGTCCGCCTCTAATCCTAAACCTACCAGATATTCTACCCTCACCCCTCTCCACATCACCCCACCCAATCCCGAGAAGCCACCTCACCTGGCCCTATCCCCCACCCAATCCTAGGCTGCCACCTAGGCTGAGCCTCCTCACCCCACCCCCTCTCTCTCCTCTCTCTCCCTCATCCAAACCCACACAGACCCACACACACACGCGCCACACGAACCACACCCTGCACGCACACCCCCACGCGGTCACCCCACAGCCCCGGGTCCCACCCTGGCCCGCGCCAGACCGGGTCCCACCTCCTTCCCCAACCCCCGCACCCCCGGTTCTTCCTCAGCCTGCCTTGCTCCGCCCGAGCCAGCTCCTCAACCCCATCGCCAAGAGCCTTCCGCTCATGGCTCGTCCCATGAAGCCCCCCAAACCCTTCCCCGAGGACCTTCTCCGCCCCGTCTCAACCACGCAAGCCCGGCGCTGCGTGTGGTCCGCCCGACCCGACGTCGCCGCTGCCTGCCGCACCTTCCTCGAGCCGCGCCGCCAGTTTCCACCGCCTCGCCTCGGGCTCGTCCCTCGCCCGCCACGGCGAAGCTCCCTCCTCGCCGCGGTCCGCGTCCCGCCTCCGACACCAACCGCCCACCGTGCTGCAAGCCGCCAGACGCGCCGCCCGTCACCCGCAGCCGCGGCCGCTGCTCCGCCGCCTCGAGCCAGCGCCGCCCGATCCGGTCGCTCCACCGCCGCCCCGCCACCCGCCTCGCCGGACCGCCACCTCTTCACCGCCAGCTAGGCGCCGCTGCCTCGCCAAGCGTCCGCGTGGTCTCCTCGTCGAAGCCGCCCAACCCGCGCCAGCGTCGCCGGGCGACCCAGCGTCGGCCTCACCTTGCAGAGCCGCCACGCCTGTCCGGCACGCGCTGCGGCGACGTCCGCCTCTCCGCCCACGCGGCGCTGGGCTCCATCTCCGAGCCCGACCCGCGCCAACCCTCCGCTGCCAGAGGGCCCCGGGCTCCCCGTCGCCGCCGCCCAGGAGCTCTCCTCCCTGCGTTCGACCGCCGCCGCGTCACCTCGTCGCGTTGGTCGCCGCCGCCGGTCCCCGCAGCAGTCCGCCGCCGCCTCCCTATCCCGCGGTCGCGTCCCCGGAGCCACGCCGCCAACCCCCGACCCCGTCGCCACGGGAGCCTGCAAGCTCACCTCCGTGGTTCCCCGAAGTGCCGGGCCCGCAAGACACCTCCCCGTAGCACCTGCCGAGGTCCGCCCGCTCTCCCGGTGTCGCCAAGATCTTCCTAGTACAGATCGACGCCAAGTCCCGCCCAGACCCGTTATCGGACTCCGGGGCCGCCAAGTTCTTCCACGTGGACCCGATAAACCGAGACCGACCCCGTGACGAGCGCATCGACCCCCACCAAGATCCCCGACGCCCACACGAGTTTTCCATCGACAACAAGTCGGAGTCCAAGTTTTCCTTCATGGAAGCCAAGCACACCGAGACCCCGAAGACCAAACCAAACCCGATGGCTCGACATGGTCTTCCCTAGAGGACGCCAAGATCGCTAAGGAACGCCAAGTGCTTCGCTCCGTTTTTCGAGACCCCGACATCGAAACGACAAGATCGCCGCCATAACACCCGAAGATCACAGGTGTGACAAGTACCGCTTCCCGGACGCCAAGACCGACCCGATACGCCGGCCCGACAAGACCTTTCAAGGACGACAAGATCGGCCCCGACCTGGGTGGAGCCGGAGACCGCCAAGTACATCTTCCCGGAACGCAAGATCTGCCCCGTTACCGAGAACGAGAGAACGATCCCGCTGAGAACGGACCCGCCGAACCCTGGACCCTGTCGAACCCCGACCCCGAACCCCAAGATCCGTCGAGACCCCTCAATGTGTGACCCCTTTTCTCGAGCCTTATTTTATAAATGAAATAGAACCTGTTGCATATTAACTTGTTCATCTCGCATGCATATCATGTGGTTTGGGGGCCTTTTGCCGATTCACCTAATAATTAAATATGGGGCCCATATGCGGGCAAATCTAGTCTCATATTGGCCTCATTTAAACTTGTGTAGCGAACCGGTATCTTATCTTGCCTTGTTATAACAACATTTAATTTGCGGGGTAATTAAATAACTTGAACAATATAATCAATTGTCGGGACCCCGGTTCCGCTTAATCTTGACCTAATTGCATCGCACCTTGCCATGCCATACATCATACATGCATCATGCCGATCTTCTGCCGTGTATTAAATAGTGCATCCGGTGTTTCTTCTAGTGTTTTGTTTCTTCGCGGATAAGGCCGTTGAGTTGATGTGAGCTTCGCCCCGAACTTCGGTTGAATCTTCGACAATGTTTTCAGGCGAACATCTCCCCCTTTTCTACCTATCTTACTTTTATAGTATTTACTTCCCTCCTGTTGATCTATTGCTATTTGTGTTGCGTTGCTCTAGTTTCGTACCCGTGATATCCCTTGCAGCCATATATAGCCTTGGACACATCCTATTACCTGTGTTTGGTAGATAGTTGGACCCGCGTGTCGTAGTCGCTTGCTCAAGTGTTTTGCTTGTCGTCAAGTACCACAGTTGTT
Source organism: Avena longiglumis (assembly GCA_030063025.1). Taxonomy (NCBI): domain Eukaryota; kingdom Viridiplantae; phylum Streptophyta; class Magnoliopsida; order Poales; family Poaceae; genus Avena; species Avena longiglumis. The sequence goes on from CP125976.1 coordinate 450,201,111, forward strand.
GGAGAATTGCCGCATGTTGATGTCGGAGATGATCACGGCTTTAATTATTGTATCACTTTAATTTCTGTTTAACAACTAAAATTGAATTAAGCAGAGGCATCGGTGGGTGATAGGTAAGATTTGGTTTCCGACCGCCCACTTGTGTCCCGTAGGACCCGAGTTCTTGACACCTGTTCCGAGATCGAGCGCGCTAACCACAGGTGGGGAGATATGGGCCCCCCATTGATTATTACCTGATTTCAAAGTATTGTACTGGGGGCCACAAACTAGTTTGAGGTGTTTTTACTATCCTGTACTTATGCCATGCTACTTATGTATTTACGATTGTGCGAGGAGCACACCATCTTGTTAGGAATTGTGACCGTTTACGTGGTATCGACAGTCCCGCTTGGGGACTCATTGCCATCACGCCCCCACAAACCCTAAGTCCGTCTCGGAGACCGGCCGACTTGCTATGGTGTACTTAGTGGGTGGCCCCGTGCTTGCTTTGGGTCCAGGAACATCGTGACTTAGGCCCCCGACATACCGATGGGTGTATGTTAACCGATCCGCAAAAGGGTCAAGTGCTGTGGATACTTTGGTGCACCCTCAGGTTAAATCTTTTCGAGAAGCCGTGTCCGCGGTTATGGACGACTTGGAGCACAGTGCTTGATCATAGACAACTATAACTAAAGTTTACTGTTATAAATTGACTTGTATCCGATATGACTAGTAATCAGCTTCACTGTAACGGAATGGCTAAGTAAAAGTACCAACAACTGCTGGGTTTTGGGGTTATCTCATGCTTAACGTATCTGACTAGTAAGTGTTGCCACTATAACGGAATGATTAACTAAAAGTGCCCACTGTTTACTTTATCAGAATGATTATCTAAACCTGACTAGTAAAGTGCCGCAACTATAACTGAATAAGTAAAACTGCCAACTGTGTGAGTTCCTCGGTTGACTTCCTCGTTTGGTCTCGAGGGGGAAACACCAGGATGGGTTTGTTTGATGGTAGTATCATGTTGGATCCGAATAGGTCTTTCTCACCCCTCTCTGATAGCCGCCAGTTGTATCGAGTCTCTATAGGTTGTTTAGTGCATGCTGCTGCCGCCTTGATCCACCATACCTATAGGCGAGGACCCCGATTCTAGCCTCGCCGTGTCTTGGCCTCGATCGACGCTCCTTCTTTTTCCTTTGCCCTTTGTCGGCACCCCTTTTGTTTAAGCAGGTTTGAGATCGACGTCGTTAGCAGGGTTACCCTTCCGGCTTGGCCTGGGCAGGGTTATGGACGCCATTGGTTAATCTTCAGGGCTCTTAGCCCCATTTGCATCTTGTCCGTAGTCGGACGCCCCATCGTTTTCAAGGTGTTTTGGATCTTTGTACCGTATATTTTTATTCTTGACTCATGGAGTCGCCGTTATATATGTATCTGTTCTGAGGGTCCCATCGAGGACTGTTGTGTAATGTTATTACTTTGCTTTCCACCCGCACGAAAGTGCCCGGTGGGCACCTTCGAATCGTTTCTATGCGGGTTTGGCGAGTTTCGCTAAAACTTGCATAGGGCCGATTCTGAGGGTGTTACAAAACTTCAGTGCTTCTAATAGGAACATGACTAACAACATATTTATAAGGTGCATGGTACTTATTCCACTTCTTTTTGGGAATTTCTATGTAAGAGGCAAAGGCCTTAAAACAGTTGGCAATACTTTGGGAATCAAGACCAAACTCATTGCTAATATCACAGAAGTCATCAGTTCCCATAAAAGATTTAATGCATTCATAATCATAGTTTATACCTGACTTTCTTCCTTTGTCATTCTCCCAAGCTTCAGTGTTCTCTTGAATACGATCTAGTAAATCCCATTTAGCTTCTTCCTTCATACGTGTGAATGATCCAGCACAAGAAGCATCTAGTAAATATTTATCATGAAGATAAAGCCTAGCATAAAAGTTATTTATAATGATATTGTTAGGGAGTTCATGAATAGGAAATTTAAGCATTAGTAAATTCAATCTCCCCCAAGCTTGACCTGTACTCTCTCCATCACGAGGCCAAAAGTTATATATCAGATTTCTATCCTTAAGGATATCACTGGGAGGATAGAATTTAGAAAAAAAGAGAGAAGCCATTTCCTCCCATTCCATGGATTGTCCATTCTTCAGCAGCTTATACCATTCTTCGGCTCTCCCTTTCAAGGATATGGAGAGTAACTTCTTCTTCATCTATTTACACTTAAAAAACCCGCATAATTCATGGATAAAAAGCAAGTGATCACCAGGATGGACAGTTCCATCCCCAAAATTATAATTATCCATAACACGATCAATAATACTTGTAGGTATCTTAAAAGGATCTATCTCAACAGGCGGTGGTTCATCTACTACCCTAGCAGTGGCAGTAGTTTTCCCAAATAGAAAACCAAGTGGGTTATCCATATTGGAAATAGAGTAACAAGCAGTAACAAAAAGCAATACTCGCAGTAGAAGTTTTCTTTACTAGTTCCACTCTTCAATAACGCTTCACTCCCCGACAACGGCGCCAGAAAATAGTCTTGATGACCCACAATTATAGGGGGTGTATCGCAGTACTTTTGATAAATAGGAGTGTCGATCCCAACAAGGAGCAGAAGGTGATGACTAGTGGTATGGAGCAGGAACTCTCTGTGAATACTTAGCAAACGGATTTTTAGGGGTTTTTTGATAAGGCAACAAAACAAAGAGCAAGTAATAAACACAACGAACAAATGCAGCAAGTGTCCCAATCCTTTCTTAGCAAAGGACAAGCCGGTGGAAATACTTATAAAGACCAAACGTTCTCGAGGACACATGGGAATTCTGTCAAGTGCTTTCGCTTCAAATAGCTGAGTATTCTTCTTTGGTGTTATAAGTGTTGTGTGGGTGAACCTGTGCTAATGTACCAACCTTACTTGGACTAATACATACTTGTGATTAAACCCCCTGCAAGCATCCGCAACTATAGGAGAGTAATTAAGATATAAACCTAACCACAACCTTAAACTCTGAGATCCTATGCTCCCTTATGCAATGGTGTCCTAATGGGGGTTCAGGTTTCTGTCACTCCGGCAACCCCACAATTAGTATCCAAATACACAATGCATTCCCCTAGGCCCATAAATGGTGAAGTATCATGTAGTCGACGTTCACATGACACCAATAGAAGAATATCACCACAACTTAAATACTTAACCATTGAATAATAACTCAACACAGATCCACTAATAATAACATGACTTCTCCCATGTCCTCAAGAACTAGACGAACTACTCAGAAGACATCATATGGATCAAGATCAAAGATGATAGGGTGATGAATAACAATCTGAACATAAACAATAATCCAATGGTTCCACTCACAAGCATCAACTACAATAGTAAATAACACCAGGAAAGTTTCCCCTAAGAACTAAAGCAATATCCAACACAATTGTTACAGCGGTACGGAGTGGTGATGATGGTGCTGGTGGAGATGATGGTGTGGATGATGATGATGATCCTGATGAAGCCTAGCTTGATGACGGTGTTGATGGCGACAATCTCCCCTCTCCAGGAAGGAATTTCCCTGGCAGAAATCTGTCTGCCTGAGAGATCTTTCTCTCTCGGTGTTTTCCGCCCCGCAGATGCGGTGGAAATCTATCTGTTGTCACTCCCTTGGTGTTAGGGTTCCATGAGGAAGATATTGGCGAGAGGGCGGATTCGGAGGCCAGGCAGGTGGGCCACACCTGCCCTAGGCACGGGGCAAGGTGGGCTCGCTCCTAGGGGGTGTGGACCCCCTGTGGCCCTTCTTCGCCTTCCCTTCTGGCTTCCTCTGTCTTCTGGGAAAATATAATTTTCCGATATTTTATGGTATTTTTCTGATCTTCGTGAAATTGCATCAAAACACCTCCTTTTCTATCAGAATCCAGACTCCGGCAGTTCATCCTCCAAGAATCATCCAACATGCAAAAATAATGGAAAAGACATAAGTAATACCTCATAATAAGACATATATCAATGAATAGAGGCAAATTATGATATAGAATGGTGATGCAAATTGCACGTATCAATTGCCAACTTATACTTTGTCAAGAATATACTCCATAGTTTGTTCACTTTAACCTTAATCACATCAAGATGCTTATGATAGGGGCAATGAGAGTTGAAAGCTAACAAGTACCATAATTATTGGAAGCTCTTTTTGAAACTTGAAATCCCTGCTTCCCTTATGAAGGGACTTTCTTCCACTATTATATTGAGTCTCCACCTTCTACCTTTAGGCACCAGTTAAGAGAGCATAGTTGCCATTCTTAGTTCTATGTGCATTGTCCCAAAACTTATTGATTGATGCATATTGTTGATATTACTTGTTCTTGTGCTATTTGTATCTAGTCACTCTTATGAACTCTGAAGGTGTCTGATGCATCTATTTGCTACTCCATGAGGGACAAGATGAATGCCACTATGCCATGTTTTCTATATGTGAAACAAACAAACGTTCATCAATTCATGTTATTCATGATCTTTGTTTATAGCCGTTCATGTTGCATGCATATTTGCTATGTCTTACTGTTAGAACTCCATCTTTCATGCTCATGTTTAGAGTTCTTTGATCCCAGCTTTCAATGCTTGCAAATGGTTTGATCTTGATTTTGATGGTGCATGTCACCTCAAAAAATTATTCTTTTTATCACTTACCTACTCGAGGACGAGTAGGAGATAAGCTTGGGGATGCTTGATACGTCGGGAATGTATCTATAATTTTTTATGTTCCATGCTTGTTCAGTATCTACTTTGCTTTGCTTTGTCTACACTTTGAGGTATTTTTATATGTTTTCCGGTACTAACCTATTAACAAGATGCCACAGTGCCAGTTGCCTGTTTTCTTCTGTTTTTGGTTCTAGAAAGACAGAAAATCAATATTCTCGTAATTGGATGGGACAAAAGCCAAAGTCAATATTTTACCATGGGAAACACAGAGACAGAGTACGAGACGGAGGGGAGGCACCAGGGGCCACAACCCCTGGCGGTGCGGGCTAGGGTTAGCCGCGCCTAGGGGTGTGACCACCTTGGCGGCCCACCTGCCTTGCCTCTTCGCCTATAAAGACCTCCCGATGCATAAACCCTAAGGACCCGATCAATATTCCACGAAACCGTCTGTAGCCTAGATCGGGGGGATCTGAAGCTCTTCCCGGCACCCTTCCGGAGGGGAGATCATCCCGGAGCCCTTCTTCTTCATCATGCCAGCCTCCGGTATGAAGTGTGAGTAGTTCCACCTTGGACTACAGGTCCATGTAGTAGCTAGATGGTTGTATATCCTCCTTTGTGCTATCATGTTTAGATCTTGTGAGCTCCGTTCATGATCAATATCATCTATTTGTAATCATGCATGTTGTGTTTGCGGGGATCCGATGGATATTGAGATTACTATGTCAGATTGATTAATGGTTTTGTCTTATTGATTCTATCATGTATGTGTTTTTTGTGATCTTGCATGCTCTTCGTTTCTAGTAGATATATTGGCCAAGTAGATGCCAGTGAATCCAAGAGGGGGTATTTATGCTATATAGTGGGTTCATGCTTCTATTTAATCTAAGGGAAGTGAAATAAATATCTAAGGTTGTAGATGTGTTGTTGCCACTAGGGAGAAAACAACGGTGTCTTGTTCATGGAACAAGTGGATTGTTTAACTTACACACTTTGCTTAAACCAGTTATCTGTTGCTTGCAACTTAATACTGGAGGGGGTTCAGATAATAACCTAAAGGTGGATTTCTAGTCATAGATGTAGTTGGATGGCAGTCTATGTATCTTGTTGTATTGCCCAATCGAATCTCATAGGATCATGAATGTCTAGTATTGCATTGTTATGCCTTGCTCAATCCTGTCAATTTCCCTGCTATAATTTGTTTACCCAGCATGCCATGTTTGTTTATATTAAGAATAACACCTCTAGTGAACTATGGACCCCGGTCCAATCTTTACCATTGATATACCTTCCACTGTTATTGTTTACTTCCTGCAAACCACTATTAACTTCCACACCATATAGTTAATCCTTTGTTACAGCAAACCAGTGAGATTGACAACCTCAATGTTCGTTGGGGCAAAGTCTTGAGTTTGTGTTGTGCAGGTCTCCAAGTTGCTAGCAACACCTTTGAGTCGTTTCCTTCCTCCTACTGGTTCGATAACCTCGGTTTCTTACTGAGGGAAAACTTGCTGCTCTGCTCATCACACCTTGCTCTTGGGGTCTCCCAACAAGGCGTCAATAACACGCCAACACACACTTTCCTATTTGGGATCCAGGTTCGTCCCAATGGCGGTGACCTTGGAGGCATCGCCTACCAAAAGTTTCACCGACTTGGTCTCGATGGCGGCCTTGAAGGCGGGATCAGAGTTAGAAATCTGCTTCTTTGATGTCGGCATCTCCGAGGCGTCGACCTTGCTCTGGATCTCCTTGAATTATTTGTTGTAGAGGACAACTTCTGCAAAGGCTGCTTCTCCAATCTCGCAGTCCCCTTTCCTTTGAAAAGCTTTCATATACGATGATGGCACCATTTGGTATGGGTATCTTGAGCTTGTTGTAGACGAAGCATGGCTTGGCCATGAAGGAGTGGAAGATATCGCGTCCGAATATGATGTGGTACACGCTTTTGAACGGGACCACTTCAAAGGTCATGCATTCTTGGCGGTAATTGTTAACATCGCTAAAAGCGACTGGAAGCGTGATGCACCCAAGGGACCAAGCCTTCCGACTAGGAACTACGCCATGGAACATGGTGCTGGTCTGCCTTAGGTTGGTCTCCATAAAGTTCATCTTGTAAGGTGTATCAAAGTACAAAATGTTGATGTTGCTTCCACTATCCACCATGCATTTGGTGAACTCATTGCGGTCAATCAAGGGGTTAATGACCATGGCGTATTTGTTCTCCATTGGAACAAGGTCAGGGTGATCCTTCATGTCCCATGTGACTGGAACTTCCGACCAGTGTAGGTACTAGGGAAATGGGGGTAGGGTGGCCATCAGAATCCTTAGGGAGGTCTTTTATGCCGGGACAATTGGGGTGCCAAGGAAAGTATGGTAGACGGGGGCCTTCTTCTCAAAGGGGTTCTTGCCTTTGCCATCGCCCTTGTCGGCTGATGACTCCTTGATGGCGCCAGATAACTTAGTGCTTGCCGTGGAGTCCGTTGGGAACCCCAAGAGCAAGGTGTGAAGTAGCACAACATCAAGTCTTCCCTCAGTAAGAAACCGAGGTCATCAAACCAGTAGGAGGAAGGAAACGTCACACAGGTGTTGCAAGCAACATGGATACCTGCACAACACAAACTCAAGACTATTCCCCAACTAACAGTGAGGTTGTCAATCTCACCGGTTGCTGTAACAAATGATTAAACGTATGGTGAGGAAGGTAATGGTGGTTTGCAGCAAGTAAACAAGTAACAGTGGAAGATGTATCAATGGTAAAGATTAGACCGGGGGTCCATAGTTCACTAGAGGTGCTCTCCTTAGATAAACAACATGGCATGAAGGGTAAACAAATTATAGTAGGGAAATTGATAGGAACTAAGCAAGGCATAACAATGCAATTACTAGTCAGAAAGATCCTATGAGATTCGATTGGGCAATACAACAAGATAAATAGACAGCCATCCAACTGCATCTATGACTATAAGTCCACCTTCAGGTTATCATCCGAACCCCCTCCAGTATTAAGTTGCAAGCAACAGACAACTGCTTTACACAAAGTGTGTAAGGTAAACAGTCCACATGTTCCATGAACAAGAGACAGTTGTTTTCTCCCTAGTAGCAACAGCACATCTACAACCGAAGAGATTATTGTCACTTCCCTTGGAAACTAGAGGCATGAACCCACTATCGAGCATAAATACTCCCTCTTGGAGTCACTAACAACTACTTGGCCAAGATAGCTACTAACAACGGAGAGCATGCAATATCACAAACAACACAGACATGATAGAATCATAAAGACAAAACCATTAATCAAACCAACATAATAATCTCAATATCCATCGGATCCCCGCAAACATAGCATGCATGATTACAAATAGATTAGATCTTAATCATGAATGGAGCTCACAAGATCTATACATGAAAGCACAAAGGAGGAGATACAACCATCTAGCTACTACATGGACCCATAGACCAAAGTGGAACTACACACGCATCATACCGGAGAGAAGGCCTCCAGGATGATCTCCCCTCCGGCAGGGTTCAGGAAAGAACTTCAGATCCCCTCGATCTAGGGACGACAGTGGCAGCGGCTATAGAAGGTTTCGTGGAATATTGATAGGGTACTTAGGGTTTCTTCATCGGGCTTCTTATAGGCGAAGGGGGAGGCCGAGTCGGTGGCCAGGGGCCCCACACCCTGCCTAGGCGTGGGATAGGGCCCACCCGCGCCTAGGGGGTGTGGCTACCCTGGCACGCCTCTCCGTCTCCCCTCTGGACTTCTTGTTCCCCACAAAAAGTAATTGACTTTGACGTTTGTCCCGTCCAATTCCGAGAATATTTCTTTACTAGCTTTTCTAGAACCAAAAACAGCAGAAAACAGGCAATTGGCACTGTGTCAACTTGTTAATAGGTTAGTACCAGAAAACATGTAAAGAGCACCTCAAAGTGTAGACAAAGCAAAGCAAATTAGATACTAAACAAGCATGGAGCATAAAAAATTATAGATACGTTTCCGACGTATCAAGCATCCCCAAGCTTAACTCCTACTTGTCCTCGAGTAGGTAAGTGATAAAAGAATAATTTTTGAGGTGACATGCACCCTCACAATGAAGATCTAACCATTTGCAAGCATTGAAAGCTGGGATCAAAGAACTCTAAACATGTGCATGAAAGATTGAGTTCTAACAATATGACATAGTAACTATGCATGCAACATGACAAGCTACAAACAAAGATCATCAATAACATGCATTGAAAAATGTTTGTTTGTTTCACATACAGAAAACATGTCATAGTGTCATTCAGCTTTTCCCTCATAGAGTAGCAAATAGATGCATAGGACACCTTCAAAGTTCACAAGGGTGACTAGAAACAAGTAGCACAAGAACAAGTAATATCACAATATGCATCAATCAATAAGCTTTGGAACACTACACACAGAATGACAACTATGCTCTCTTAATGGTGCCTAAAGGTAGAAGGTGGAGACTCAAATAATAATAGTGGAAGAAAAGCCTTTTATAAAGGAAGCAGGGATTTCAAGTTTCAAAAAGAGCTTCCAAAAATTATGGTACTTGTTAGCTTTCAGCCCTCATTGCCCCTATCATAAGCATCTTGAAGTGATTAAGGTTAAAGTGAACAAAGATGGAGTATATGCTTGACGAAGTATAAGTTGGCAATCTCAAGTCCCTTTAATACGAGGGCCACACCTCATGCTACTCAACTTTAGTCATCGGTAAGTTCTTGTCATTGTAAGTATTTGCATATCATAGAGAACCGCCAATGGGGTACCCCTTGCACATGGTACAGGAGATATCCCATAACCAAAATGGCAAGGCAAGCAGACAATGAGCATCTCAGCATTCTTCTTATTTACCATGGGAATATGGTGTTTTTTCTCTCTTTTCCTCTTTTCTCATATGTGTCTCTTTTTCTCAATCTCTTTTTTTATAAGAAGAATGCTTCCTAGATGTCACTATGGTGATTCTGACTGTTTCCACCATGATTAGGCATGGCTTAGGCTAGCGGCCCAGGCGTTTCTCTAACACAAAATACAAACTCCATGGACTTACAAGTTCCCTTTTTTTATTTCACACTGGTGACATCCATAAACAAAAGAGCATGATATCAACTGAGTACAAAGTACAAGTGCAATGTTGAAAACGTTCCCTGTGACAACATGGTTCTGCTAATTCCAACGTATAAGTGAAAGAATATACAACATAGAAGACACAATGGTTCAAGTTTATTAGGGGCAAAGAATATAAAGTGTGCCATCAAGTTTATGAGGGCTTTAATCACTAAGTTTTCACATAACAAAATAGTTTTTAATTGGAAGTTAGCTGAAAACAAGAATATACTTTGGAATGGCATAACAAACTATGAATAGGAGTTTATAGTGGACACTTTGGAATAACTTGGTTTCTTGGGAGTTGGAAGCATGAGTAGAGCTTACTCATACAAGTGGAGGCTAGCAAAAGACTGGGAGCAACCAAATAAGAGAGCAATAATGGCCATAATCATGTAGTGCAACAAAGCATTACTAATAAAAGCATAGAGTGGTACTACAATTCAAGGACTAAATGATCATAGAGGCTATGATGACTTGTTCGTAGTCATAACATGGTGTGAGCACGTGCCAAGTCAACCCAAGCAAAACATCAAAGGAGAATACCACTATACTATGCTTTTGCATGCTAAAACAACGCATAATTTTTTCAAGGCACACTAAGCAATCCCAATTGTTTGGAACAAGACATGCTACACCAATAATCACTAAGCATAAGGTCAAAACAACACCTAGCATGTCATGCTAAAGTCTAAGTCACAGTCAATGCAAGCTCCTATTGCACTTACAAGCAAGAACTTACTACTCCTTTCCAACACCAAGCAACTTAATTGCAAACAACACAGCGATAAACGGGGGTCCAAACTACTGTATTCAAGCAAACTAAAAAACTAAGCAAACCAAACAAAAACTAAGACGCTCCAAGAACAACACAACTATGCATGAAACAATAAAAACGAAGTGTCTAGACAGACCGTACCTGAGCTTTTTATTGATGAAGAAGGGGATGCCTTGGGCATCCCCAAGCTTTGACGCTTGAACCTCTTGGATATTTATTGGGGTGACACTGGGGTGGCATCCCCAAGCTTGAGCTGTTGTCCATTCTTCATCTCATTACATCATTCTCTCTCTACACCTGAAATTTTTCCTTCATACAAAACTTCACACAATCTTCATTAGCAACATTAGCTTATTCAAAAGATATTATACCTCTAGAAAAGCTTTGGAACAGCAAGGATTTTTACTAAAAACACAAGATACTGTAGTAACTCCTTTAGAAAGCTCAATTCACCTAAAGAGAACTCAAAAAGGAATCAATAAGAAGGAAATGCAAATAATGGCAGAAATCTGTCAAAACAGACCAGCGGGTAGAAACCGATTTTTTTGAACATCTTCTGTTGCTCAAATAAAAAAGTGTTGAACTAACATACTGGGGGATTTATTCGTAAATTTTCAGCTCAATCCGAGTTACAGAGACTCCTCACGATTTTTTTTGGTGGAGGATATAAATCTGTTTCGGGACAACAACTCCCCAAATCTTACTTCCCTCTCATTAGAGGTCATTCTTGGCACAAAAAGCAAAAAAAGGATAAGGAGAGATATTACAAAGTAATAACTTCCAAAACTCAAGGAAACTCTTGGGTTATCTCCCAACAAGTACTTTTCTTTAACGCCTTTAAGTTAGGCATGAAAGCTTGAGAAGATGCTCACATAAGAATTATGAATTGAAGTCAAAGAGAGCATCAAGAAGGAAATTCAAAACACATTTAAGTCTAACCTACTTCTTATGCATAAGAATATAGTATGCAAATAAATTCACAAAGAACAAAGTGACATGCATAGGAAGATGAAACAAGAGCAACTTCAAAACTTTCAGCACATAGAGAGGTGTTTCAGTACCATGAAAAATTCTACAACCATACTTTCCTCTGTCATAATAATTTTCAGTAGCATCATGAATAAACTCAACAATATAGATATCACATAAAGCATGATTTTTAGGATCTACAAACACATAATTTTTATCAAGCTCAAAAATAGTGGGATTAAAACCTTCACAGGTTTTACCCAAAGTAGATATTTCAAAAGGGTCCATAGGAACATAACATTCATCCTCCTTCGGTAAGCATGGGGGACAATCAAATAATGTAAGGGATAAAGAGTTACTCTCATTAGAAGGTAGGAATGGGTAGATCCATTCTTCCTCCTTTTGTTCATCACTCTCCCCCTCTTTTTCATCTAATGAGCTTCAAGTTTCAACAATTTATTCTTCCATAGGCTCTTGCAAGGCATTAGTATCTTCCATTTGCGGAAAACGCCTATTAAAATATTCAAAAATATATCCATTTGCTTCCTTGTAATTATCAAAGAAAATTTTAAGTATCTCATAAACCTCACATTCATACGGTGCATCATCAGTATTTTCAAGCAAACTAGCAAGTTCAAATGCACCCTTGAAGGCAATAAATTCTTCAATTTGTTCCACATCATAAAAGTCATAATTTCCTTTAACATAAGAGGATATGGTAACATTATCATTATACTCACATTGAAAAGGAAGGTGTTTATACCTCCTGCAGCAACAAGATTTATCAAAGAAATAAGTAACCATCCATTGATAGAAAGTAACCATCCATTTATCAAAGCAATAAGTAGAGCACACATCTCTAGCAATAGTATTCAACTTATCAATTTTTTCCCATAAGTGTTTCCCTTTTTGTGACAAACGTTGTTCCTTATAATAACACTTTTATTCTTCCATGAACCCACATTTCCAATAAGAACTAGTTTCAAAGAAACCATCCATTGATAAAAAAGCATGGCCAAGCAAGGCAACAATAGACCAGCAACTAGAGCAGGAACTAATTTTTTTGTGTTTTTGAAAAGAGGCAAACAAAACCAAGCAAAATAAACAAAGAAAACTAAAAACAAAGTAAAGAGAAAGGAAGTGAAGGACTCCTCTAGTGAAGACGGCCTTAGCCTCCCCGGCAACGGCGCCAGAAAACTTGTTGATGACTCCTTGATGGCGCTAGAGAACTTGGTGCTTGACGTGGAGTATGTTGGGAACCCCAAGAGCAAGGTGTGAAGCATCACAGCAGCAAGTCTTCCCTCAATAAGAAACCGAGGTTATCGAACCAGTAGGAGGAAGGAACTATCACACAGGTGTTGGAAGCAACGCGGAGACCTGCACAACACAAACTCAAGACTTTGCCCCAACTAACCGTGAGGTTTTCAATATCACCGGTTGCTATAACAAAGGATTAAACGTATGGTGTGGAAGGTAATGGTGGTTTTTAGCAAGTAAACAAGTAACAATGGAAGATGTATCAATGGTAAAGATTGGACCGGGAGCATCAAAAATTATAGATATGTTTCCGACGTATCATCGGCGTGCTTGGGGTTAACGTCCTCGTCCATGTCACTTGAATCCTTGGAATTCTCTTCCTTCTTATTCCCTTTGCCCTTGCCTCACGGTCGATTCTTCTGGCTTCGTTTGTAGCCAGACTCCGGGTCTTCTTTGAGATCGTTGACGAACTTGCAATGGTGGTTGGTGTGGGTAGCTTTGCCATTGGTTTCGAGGTGTACGAGGCATGGAATATCACGGTATTCCTCGTATGTTTGGGGAACATGGGGCGCTACCGGGATAGTTTCACTACTGCGCTGCTGCCCACGACCAGCCCCCGTCCTCGGCCGCATTGCCCGCCATCACCTCTTCCTGCAAACGTCATTGCAACCATGTCGGAGGTTGGCTTTTCTTCTAGCGGACTCTTCCGCTTAGTGTTTTTGTTCCTCTTAGCTTGGGTTGGGACGGAAATTGCTGGCAAAGAGCCACGAGCATCATCGTCGGCAGCTGCGAACTCACTAGCCAGGGAGATCATTTGATTGAGATCCAGCCTGTGATTGTCCTGTAGGCGCTTCAACTTATGTCGGAGCAAATTGCCCTTTTCCAAGACATCGATTTAGGTGGCCATAGCGGTCTGATCATGCACTCCTGCATAGGAATTCTTCATATATAGCCAGCAGGAGAGGTAGGCTCGAGATGTCTCGTCCTTCTCCTAGACGCACCTTTGTAAATCGCCAACAGTGCGGGGACGTTTGTACGTACCCTCGAAATTCTTGGTGAACACTTTTTGCATGTCCAACCAATTGCATATGGACTTTTCTGGCAAGTCGTCGATCCATTGGCGGGTTGTTCCCATCAACATCAATGGGAGGTACTTGACGGCAACGTTAGGGTTCCCCCAACAATCTCTACCGCGTTGCCGTAATCCTACAACCATGTAGCTGGCTTGGTGGTGCTGTCATAGGGCTTGATCGTCTTGTCAATCCGGAAACCCTTGGGGTAAGTTGCGGTACGTATCACGGGTCCAATGAAACATGGTCCTAGGTACTGTCCTTCCCGGGCCTCTTGAATATTGTCCAAATGTGAGCGCGCGTCGTATGGCTCTGGGTTTGCTTGTTTCTTCTTTCCATCAGGGGAAGGGCTGCTAGGGGGCGACGGAGGCGGTGGGTTATCCTTCTTGATGTTCCCCTCCTACGACTCCTCACGCCTGTCGCAGTTGCTTTTTGGATGCGGAGGGTCATGGTGCGACATGCTCTTCTGTCCTTGATTGCCAATGCGCTCCCCACCATGACGAGGCTGCTCCGTGTTGTCGCGAATGACGACGCCGCCCTGAGGGCGTCTAGGCGGAGGCATGCTCGTACGATGGTAAGATTTTGGGTCATTGTGATGTCGGGAGGACCGGGGCGATGGAGATGGGCGACGAGGGTGAGCTTTGCCTCGATGGTCGGAGGATATGGGGATAGTGTCCTTCCTGTTGCGCGCATCCCTCCGTCTTCATTCTGACGAACCCGTCTGGGACCCGACATCGTGAGGAAATCTTTCCCTTGGCCACTTGGGGTTGCTAGACTGGCAATATGTTGGATCAGACTCAATCCTTTGAGAGGTGGCATTTCCTACTGTTGGACAGCCTTGGAGACAAGGTCATAGACTTGTTCCACAGCCGCGGGTGATCTATCCTACTCCAGTAGGGTCTTGGCGATGGCCAAATTGAGGATAGGTGTGGGCATGGCTTGCCTTCCCTCACTGTCAATGTATGGCTTGGCTTGTGCCGGCTTCGAGGGAGCCCACCCCAAGTTGCGTCGTATGCCAGGGTCGTTGACAGCATGAGCCAGAGCTTTCTTAGCATCTGATGCTTGAGCAGAGTCTTGTACTCGGCCTCCAGTGCTCTAGCTGTCTCAATCGATTTTTGTGCCTTGGCTAGATCTCGATCTAACTTTGCGTCTTTCTACGCGATGGCCTGGGCTTCCTCCAGCAGTTGTTGGCACTTCTCGTCAAGATGGACTACATTTATTATATGGGTCATAGTCATAGGCTCGATGAGCAAATTTTCATACATCACTCTATCAACGTGAGTGACTTGGGAGGCCGCAGACATAGATGTTGGTGGCGACAGATTTACGGTGTTGGCATTACTAAGACTGGTGTGGAGTTCCTACGGCTGCTGCATTGGGATAGCCGAAGGAGGCATGGCCTTTGCGCTATCATTGTCGGCGGCATCGGCTGGTCCCTTCCCCTTGTCCAGCGGCTTAGGTGGAGCTTGTCCAGTTTGATCTTCTTCCATCGCACTCCCAATGGTGATAAACACCTGTCAGGATGTGACGGCCTTATCGGCCTGCTCGTCATGCTTGATCTCCTCCTCCATCTCTTTCATGGCTGAGTCGAGCTCCTCTAGGTTGATATCCATCTCCTCCGAGTCCATGCTGATGTCGGTGTAGAGCGTGTCCAGAACAGAGTCAGAGGGTGAGGGGGCCTCCTCGATGATGGAGGATGATGCTGAGGCAACAGGGTTGTTGGCTGGAGGCGGTGGCTGTGGCGATGGTGGCCCGAGTATGGCGACGAGCTCTACCTGGGCAGCTGCATCAGCGGCCGCGTAACTGTTGACAGTGCCAATCATGCCCTCGAAAGTGAGGAGACCCGTGGCCTACTGTCGCCTTAGCGTATGCCAGAGAAGTGTGTCGTGGTCTAGCCCTTCCACAAAGTGATAAATAGCATCATCATCGGGGTAATTCTCCAAGTCGGCTCGTATTCGGAGCCATCTTGCGAGGCAATCGCGGGGGATTTCACCCTCTCTCTGGACGCATCGCGCCAGATAGAAGATAGTCACCACGCCGACGAAGTGTGATCTCTGCTTTCCAAATGCACGGGCAAAGCCGGCGTATTTGCAGCGATCTTCCACCATTATTTCCTACACAGGGGCAGTTTGGGTGAGCCTTGAATTTTTCCGATCTAAGTCGGCAAACTTAAAAGAGAGATCCGACTTTGATCCTTCCGCGAACGTATCTTGCCCGTAGGCGGTCCATGTGGGCCTTGACGATCCTCCGACTTCCAGGGAACTAGTGCCTGAGTCAGTTTCGACAAAGAAGAGGTGGATGTCCCCGATTAGAACGATCGAGCAGCGAGTGGGGTTCGTCTTCGCCGGGATCCAGAACTCGTCGGGAGGGAAGATCGGAATGTTGCCGGAGAAGAGAAATCGACCAATGTCTATGGTTTCGTCAATTCTCGCGAATATCTTGGACCTCGCCCGTTGTAGAGCCTGAAGCGCCTCTTGCCCCACGGTGGGAGCCAACTGTCGTGGTATTGCCGACGAGTACTCCATGGAGGGGTCCTCACAGAGCGTGTTTAGATACGTGGGGTAAGGTGGAAGGTTGGTGGGTACGAGGTAACACAGCTTACCCAAGTTCATGTCCCACGACAATGGTGGAACCCTACTCCTGCTATAAATCACTATAAAGGCAATATGCCGGGTTACAGGGATCGGTTCGCTATGCACGATATGAGTTACAGGGAAAGTTCTAGACGGACAGGTTATAGAGTCCTACACAATATACAATTAGTCTAATGTGTCTTGCACTCCAAGGCTCCGGGTATGTCGGTGACTCCACCGTAGCCTTCCTTCATCCGGCATGGGCCTCCCTTTTGGATCCTTATAACTAGGCCACCCAAAAGTCCATGGGCCTTGCTACCAACTATGGGCCACCAGGCAATGGTGACACCCATTTAACATATCCCCAACATCCCTACAAAGTATGAAATATCTACTTTCTAATCCACCAATCCTTGCCACACCACAGCCACATGAGCCTATGTTACTCTACATTACAGCGACAAACAAAGTCATGAGTGTTGTAACATCAGTGGAGCGCAAGGAGGAAGATCACGAATATCCAGTACAGCTTCCAACTTATTACATAATGACACCTCCCAAGTTTTTTTTAAAATTGGGACTAGAAAAAAATTTGCATTTGCATTGCATTGACATGTCATTTTGCATTCATGAAAGTTTTGAATTGCAAAACACTATTCAAAACCCCTATTTTTGAATTACTAAAGTGCATCCACAAAGAGAATATACAAGGGATTTCTAAATGCACTAATTGAAAGTAGAGAAAATAATACAAAATTGATCCTATGATGATCTACAGATTTTTAGAAAAATTTGGACATAAAAATCATCTCATTTGGATTTTATTTGAAAAATATATTAAAAGAAATTAGGAAATGAAAAGGGAAAAGAATAAAACAATAAAAAACCTAACCTACTCTAACTAGGCAGCTGCGCGGCCCAGCCAACCCTCCTCTACCTACAGCCACGCATGAAGGGAATATGCCCTGAGAGGCAATAATAAAGTGTTTATTATGTGTATTCCAAGTATATGATAGATGTTTATTTTGCATGCTATAATTGTATTAATACGGAAACGTTAATACATGTGTGTTTAATAAACAAACAGAAAGTTCCTAGTTAAGCCTCTCTCATAAACTAGCTCGTTGATTAACAAGATGATCAAGGTTTCCTGATCATGGACATTGGATGTTGTTAATAACGGGATCACAACATTAGTGTAATGATGTGATGAAAATTCATCCGAAGTATAGAATTACGATCAAAGTCATTGAGTTTATATTGCTATAACAACTTACGAAGTGATCCTAATCCTTAGACCATGAGATCATGTCAATCACTAACACCGGAAGAGTTTCTTGATAACATCAAAGCGTCACCGTAACGGGGTGATTATAAAGATGGATTCAGAACTAATAAAGTGTTATGTTGAGGCTCATGGATCGAGTGGAATTTGTTCATCCCGATAGATATATACCTGGGCCCTCTCGGTGATATCACATTGATTAGCTTGCAAGCAAGTGATTTGATCACTAGAATGTTATATCACAGAACGAGAAAAGAGTGCATGTCGATTGAGATCAAACTAGGTATGGAGATACCGATGATCGAATCTCGGACATGTAATATATCGTGAAACAAAGGGATTAAGATACTAGCGTAAAAGGTTCGACGATCACAAGAAAGTCATCGTTGAATGTGTGGGAGTCGTATGGGTCTCAGATCCCGCTCGATTATTGATCCGAGAGGGTCTCGATCATGTCCGCATTATTCACGAACCGTAGGGTGACACACTTAAGAGACACCCACATCCAATTGGAGCAAATGTTTCATGCCGAAAAAGAATGAACAAGCGCGAATTTATTTCACTAGATACCAAAACAGGTTTTGGTGAAATTGCATAAAGTGGTTATGCATGTGAAATAGAATTCTAGCAAGGGTTATTTGTGAATGTTTGTCATTAAAGTAATTGACAAAATTCTGAATAAAATAAAAGAGTTTTATTTAATGAGAGTTTGCATTAAATTTGGTGGAAATTTAATGGGAATTTTGAGTGGACTTTTGAGTGGAGGAATTTAAAGGAGTTTTGTGAGTGGAGTGTCCACCACATGAAGAGGGGAGGGCAAGGGGAAGCCCCATGCGCTGCCACCCCCTTGGGGTTCCCCCTCCTCCTATAAAAGGCCCCCCACTCACTTGTCTCTCACACCTCCTCATGAAGGATCTCTCTCCCCTCTAGAATTTATCCCCATGGTCTCGGACTAGCGAGATACATGTTCCGGTGGCTATTCGGCAAGAAAGAGTTGTGCTTCCTGCATCGCTGGAGCGAGGCGGAGGTTGCTCGGTGCCTCGAACGTGTGTGCGAGCACGGATGCGCTGCTGATTTGCGGCGCTAGGACTTCCTCTCGATCTTGAGATCGGCAAGAGATCGTCTACATCAACCACGAGTTGAACTCGTTAAGCTTTGTCGGTCTTCAAGGGTATGTTCTCTACGGATATACATCTGCCCGTTGTTTGTATCTAGTATATAGATCTTGGTATATAGTTCACATCGTAGGAAAATTTTTGTTTTCTATGCTGCGAACCCTACAGTGGTATCAGAGCCGGATCTATGCGTAGATACTTTACACGGGTAGTACACATATGAGTATGTGGGCGATGATGATCATGTTGTTGCTCCTTTGTTGTGATTTTGGATATTGGTGGCATAGTGGGATGAAGCGGCCCGGACAAACTTTACATGTCCTCGCACATGAGACCTGTGTCACGCTTGACATGCAACTAGTTTGCATAAGTGGCTAGCGGGTGTCTGTCTCTCCTACTATAGTCAATATCTATTTTGCAAGCGAGTTGTCAACAATTTGATTATCCTTGTTGTGGTTCATGTTCGTAGGTAAGAACGGTTCTATCTCGAAAGCCCTAAGCCACGTAAAACTTGCAATGGATAAATTAGAGGCGTCTAGTTTAGATTGTTGCTGGGCTAGTGTTATGATATGGTAGTGTTGTAAGTAGAAGTATGAGATGATACTCTTACAACACACATAGCGTGTAAAATCCATAGACCTTGGATTTACACATATAGGTATGATAGTGATCATACCACGATGCACATGATAGAGATCATCTGCGGGAACCATATCATTTCACTAATAAACATATGATGTTTTGATTGCATCTTATATTGCTTGTTTAGTGCTTTGTTAGCATCATAAGATGATCCCTCATTTAAATATCAAGATAAGAATGTGGTCTTCCTTTAGTATGCACCGATTATGTTTTCGTCGCTCCAAGACATCACGTGATGATCGGGTGTTCTTGGATCCACGACCATATTTCGGGTGTAAAACAGTTACACACGCGAATACTAAGGTTCTAACTTGGCGAGCCTAGCATGTACAGACATGGCCTCGGAACACAGATCGAAAGGTTAAGCATGAGTCATATAGTTGATATGATGCCCATTTGATGCTCGCCTTTGAAGCTATACCGACTCACGTGATGATCGGACTTGGTGTAGTGGATTTGGTTCATGTAATCACCAAAAGGGCACGAGGGATGTCGCTTTTGAGTGGGAGTTCATTCGTAATATAGATTAGTTGAACTCAATCTATCATACACTTAGTCTAAACTTTACAAATTCTGTTGTAGATGGCACCACCTTTTAATTTCAATGTGTTCATGGAGAAAGAGAAACTAGCACGAACGGTAGCAACTTTCTTGAATGGGCCATGAATTTGAGGATTCTCCTCTCTGCACAAAAGCAATATGTGCTAGAAGCGCGTTAGGCCCCCACCTTTTGATGATGCCCCTGACGAGGAGAAGAATGTCTATCAGACTCGTCAGGAGGACCACAACTTAGTTCATTGCGGCATATTGTATGGGCTAGAGCCGGAACTTCGAAAGCGTTTCGAAAACGGCAATGCATTTGATACAATGGGTGAGTTGAAAATGATTTTCGACACACATGCTTCTGTAGAGAGCTACAATGCTTCAGAAAAGTTCTTTAGCTGCATGATGGAAGAGCACAGCTCCGTTAGTGAGCATGTACTCAAGATGTCGGATTCTGTGATAAGCTTGTGTCCTTGGGAATATCGATTCCCATTGACTTAGGCATCCATCGTGTTCTGCATTCTCTGCCACCTAGCTATAAGAGCTTCGTGATGAACTATAATATGCAAGGCATGAAGAAGTCTCTCCCCGAGCTTCTGTCAATGCTTAAAACTGCAGTGGAGATCAAAAGGAACATCAAGTGTTGATGATCAATAGGAACCGGTTTCAAGAAAGACAAGAAGGAAAAGCGGAAGGAAGTAAGGCGGCAAGCTTTGTTGCCGCTGAAAAGAAAAACCCGAGTTGGACCTAAGTCTGATTCCGAGTGCTACTATTGTAAGGGGACTGGCCACTGGAAGCGCAACTGCCCCAAGTATCTGGCAGACAAGAAGGCCGCCAAGGCAAACAAAGGTATATATGATATACATGTTATTGATGTGTACTTGACTAGTGCTCGCAGTAGCACCTGGGTATTTGATACTGCTTCAGTTGCTAATATTTGTAACTCGAATCAGGGGCTGCGGAACAAGCGACCGCTAGCAAGGGGTGAGGTCAAGATGCGTGTCGGCAATGGATCAAACGTTGATGTGATCGCCGTCGGAACGCTGCCTCTCCACTTACCGTCGGGATTACTTATAAACTTGAATAAATGTTATCTGGTGCCTGCACTGAGCATGAACATTGTATCTGGATCGTGTTTGATGCGAAGTGGTTATTCATTTAAATCCGAGAACAATGGTTGTTCCATTTATATGAATGAAATCTTTTATGGTCATGCACCGATGATGAATGGTTTATTTCTATTAGATCTCAATGATAATGTTACACATATTCATAATGTTGATGCTAAAAGGATTAAACTTAATGATGATATATCCGCATATATGTGGCACTGCCGTCTAGGTCATATTGGCGTTAAACGCATGAAGAAGCTCCATTCGGATGGACTTTTGGAATCACTTGATGATGAATCATTTGATACATGTGAGCCATGCCTTATGGGCAAGATGACTAGAACGCCGTTTTCCGGTTCAATGGAGCAGGCGACATTTATTGGAAATCATACATTCGATGTATGTGGTCCAATGAGTGTGTCACGAGGTGGATATAGTTATTTTGTTACTTTCACGGATGATTTGAGTAGATACGGTTATATCTACTTGATGAAACACAAGTCGAAACCTTTGAAAAGTTCAAGGAATTTCGAATGAAGTGGAAAATCATCGTAATAGAAAGATCAAATTTCTACGGTCCGACCGTGGAGGTGAGTATCTAAGTTCTGAGTTTAGCACTCACATGAAAGAGTGTGGAATTGTTTCACAACTCACACCTGGAACACCACAATGAAATGGTGTGTCGAACGTCGTGTCGTACTTTATTAGATATGGTTCGATCTATGATGTCTCGACGGACTTGCCGTTGTCATTTTGGGGTTATGCACTAGAAAGCTGCATTCACTTTAAATCGGGCACCATCTAAATCCGTTGAAAAGACACCGTATGAATTGTGGTTTGGAAACAAACCTAAGTCATCATTTCTTAAAGTTTGGGGATGCGATGTTTATGTGAAGAAACTTCAACGGATAAACTCGAACCCAAAGCGGAAAAATGCGTCTTCATAGGATACCCTAAAGAAACTATTGGGTATTCTTTCTATCAGATCCAGGGCAAGGTTTTTGTTGCCAAGAATGGATCCTTTCTAGAGAAAGAGTTTCTCGCGAAAGGTGTGAGTAGTCGGAAGGTAGAACTCAAGAGGTTGTGGAACCTTCTCTTCAAAGTATGACGAGCCTTGGCCGGAAGTTGTTCCGGAGTTGGCTCCACTGTTGAAGAGGGAACTAATGATAATGATCATGAAACTCCGAAGAGAGTACTCTGAACCTCGCAGTCAAAGCAGACGCGTCAGCTCCCGATGTCGGAAATCTGTCATGAATTTCATGGTTGATGAAAATGATGACCTGCGACATATGAAGAAGCGATGATGAGCGGATTCCAAAAATGGTTAGAAGCCATGAAATCGAGATGGAATCCATGTATGAAAATCAAGTTTGGAACTTGGTGGAATTACCTCACGAAAGGCCGTGGAGAAAAATGGATTTTCAAAAGGAAAATCTGTTGATGGTAATATGACCATCTATAAAGCTCGACTTGTCGCAAAGGGGTTTTGACAAATTCAAGGAGTTGACTACGATGAGACTTTCTCTCCCGTAGCGATGCTAAAGTCAGTTAGGATTATGTTAGCAATTGCTGCATATATCGATTATGAGATATGGCAGATGGATGTCAAAACCGCGTTTCTCAATGGTAATATTGAAGAAGAGTTGTATATGATACAACCAAAGGGTTTTGTCGATCCTAAGGATGCTAACAAGGTTTGAAACTTCAGCGATCCATCTATGGATTGAAGCAAGCATCACGAAGTTGGAATCTCCGCTTTGATGAGGTGATCAAAGAGTTTGGATTTGTCCAAACTTATGGAGAAGCTTGTATTTACAAGAAAGTGAGTGGGAGCAATGTGGCATTTCTGATATTATATGTGGATGACATATTATTGATCGGAAATGATATAGAACTTTTAAACAGTGTTAAAAGTTATCTAAACAGCAAATTTTCAATGAAGGACCTAGGTGAAGCGTCATACATATTAGGCATAAAGATCTATAGAGATAGATCTAGGCGCCTAATAGGGCTATCACAAAGTACATACCTTGATAAGATTTTAAAGAAGTTTAAAATGGACGGAAGTAAGAAGGGGTTCTTACCTATGTTGCAAGGCAAGACATTGAGTAAGACTCAAAGTCCGGCTTCGGAGGAAGAAAGAGAGATAATGGACAAAGTCCCCTATGCTTCAGCCATAGGCTCTATAATGTACGCCATGCTATGTACAAGACCGGATGTGGCACATGCTATTAGTTTGACTAGTAGGTACCAATCGGATCCAGGTTCGGAACATTGGATAGCGGTCAAGAATATCCTTAAGTACTTACGAAGAACTAAGGATATGTTTCTTGTATACGGAGGTGAAGAAGAGCTCGTCGCTAAGTGTTATGTCGACGCTAGCTTTGACACCGATCCGGATGACTCTAAGTCTCAATCCGGATACATATTTCTCATGAATGGCGGTTAGTTGGAGGAGCTCCAAACAACCTGTGGTAGCGGGATCAACAACGGAGGCCGAATATGTTGCTTTGCTTGAGCGGCTCGAGCGATTTGGATGAAGGAGTTCATATCCGAACTAGGAGTTGTGGCAAACGCGTTGGACCCAATGGTGATCTATTGTGACAACAATGGTGCCATTGCCAATGCCAAAGAGCCAAGGTCTCACAAGCATTCCAAGCATATTAAGCGCCGGTTTCACTCCATCCGTGAGCATGTCAAGGATGGAGATATAAAGATTTGTAAAGTACATACGGATCTCAATGTAGCGGATCCGTTGACTAAAACTCTCCCTAGAGCAAAACATGATCAACACCAGAACTCAATGGGTGTTAGATTTATCACTATGTAACTAGATTATTGTCTCTAGTGCAAGTGGGAGACTGAAGGGAATATGCCCTGAGAGGCAATAATAAAGTGTTTATTATGTGTATTCCAAGTATATGATAGATGTTTATTTTGCATGCTATAATTGTATTAATACGGAAACGTTAATACATGTGTGTTTAATAAACAAATGAAAGTTCCTAGTTAAGCCTCTCTCATAAACTAGCTCGTTGATTAACAAGATGATCAAGGTTTCACGATCATGGACACTGGATGTTGTTAATAACGGATCACAACATTAGTGTAATGATGTGATGAACATTCATCCGAAGTATAGCATTACGATCAAAGTCATTGAGTTTATATTGCTATAACAACTTACGAAGTGATCCTAATCCTTAGACCATGAGATCATGTCAATCACTAACACCGGAAGAGTTTCTTGATAACATCAAAGCGTCACCGTAACAGGTGATTATAAAGATGGATTCGTAACTAATAAAGTGTTATGTTGAGGCTCATGGATCGAGAGTGGAATTTTTCATCCGATGACGGATAGATATACTCTGGGCCCTCTCGGTGATATCACATCGATTAGCTTGCAAGCAAGTGATTTGATCACTAGAATGTTATATCACAGAACGAGAAAAGAGTGCATGTCGATACGAGATCAAACTAGGTATGGAGATACCGATGATCGAATCTCGGACATGTAATATATCGTGAAACAAAGGGATTAAGATACTAGCGTAAAAGGTTCCAACGATCACAAGAAAGTCATCGTTGAATGTGTGGGAGTCAGTATGGGTCGCTTCTGATTATTGATCCGAGAGGGGTCTCGATCATGTCCGCATTATTCACGAACCGTAGGGTGACACACTTAAGAGACACCGACATCCAATTGGAGCAAATGTTTCATGCCGAAAGAATGAACAAGCGAGAATTTATTTCACTAGATACCAAAGCAGGTTTTCGTGAAATTGCATAAAGTGGTTATGCATGTGAAATAGAATTCTAGCAAGGGTTATTTGTGAATGTTTGTCATTAAAGTAATTGACAAAATTCTGAATAAAATAAAAGAGTTTTATTTAATGAGAGTTTGCATTAAATTTGGTGGAAATTTAATGGGAATTTTGAGTGGACTTTTGAGTGGAGGGAATTTAAAGGAGTTTTGTGAGTGGAGTGTCCACCCACATGAAGAGGGAGGAAGGGGCAGCCCCCATGCGCTGCCACCCCTTGGGGTCCCCCTCCTCCTATAAAGGCCCCCTCCTCACTTGTCTCTCACACCTCCTCATGAAGGATCTCTCTCCCTCTAGAATTTATCCCCATGGTCTCGGACTAGCGAGATACATGTTCCCGGTGGCTATTCGGCAAGAAAGAGTTGTGCTTCCTGCATCGCTGGGCGAGGAGGCGGAGGTTGCTCGGTGCCTCGAGCGTGTGTGCGAAACGGATGCGCTGCTGATTTGCGGCGCTAGGACTTCCTCTCGATCTTGAGATCGGCAAGAGATCGTCTACATCAACCACGAGTTGAACTCGTTAAGCTTTGTCGGTCTTCAAGGGTATGTTCTCTACGGATATACATCCGCCCGTTGTTTGTATCTAGTATATAGATCTTGGTATATAGTTCACATCGTAGGAAAATTTTTGTTTTCTATGCTGCGAACCCTACAACGCACGCAACGTGCAACAGCCTAGCCAGCGCCACCGGCCCAACCCGCGTGCAGCCAGCAATGGCCCAAGCCCGGCCCACCCAGAGCACACCCTCTTCCTTTCCCGTTTCTGGTTTTTTTATTCGACCAGTAGAGCCCACGTGTCACTCTCTGTCCTTCCACCGCATGTGGGCCCCGTGCCGTCGTCCTCAACCTCCAACCTGGAGATCGAGCCACGCACGGGAGGAAATATCCAACCAAAATTCCGCGATTCCATCACGTTTTTGGTTTCCCTTGATACTTCTGCATGACCCCACCCCTATATAAATCCTTTTCCTTTTTTTTGTTCTTCTGAACCCTAGCCTATGTCGGAAGCTTCTGTTCCACCGCCGCCGAGAGCTCTCAGATCGACCTCGCCGCTGACGGTGCAGCCACCCAGTGCCTTGATGTTTCACCCGTCTCCTCCCCTGATCGGTTGCATATCCCTGACCCTCTTTCCCCTACTGCAGACGACCACAAACGCCATGCGAAGCCGCCGGAGTTCATCGCCATCCAAAGCTCTCCATTCGCCTGTTGTCGTTGCCCCTGGACGAGAAAGACCCCACTGATCCCCCCATCGACCACGCCACACTCTCCCGGTCCTTGTCCGCCACCTCCCCACACTGGAAACACGCCGGAGCGCTCACCACTGTCGCTCCCGAAGCCGCCGTCGTTGCCCGCCGCCGCTCCACCGGCGAGCTCGCCATGGACGCCCTCCACCGTCGGATCTTCGTAAGATCCAACGACCAGAATCAGTTCTAGCACCAAAGAGGTACCCGGAACCAGATCGCGCCAGCTGTCCTTCGCGTCAGCACGCGTCAGTGTTGACATTTCTAGAAAATAGAAAAAAAGATTAAAGTTGCAGAAAATTGTATAAACTTGCAAAAATCATAATAAAGGAGTCATAGATCCAAAAATAGTAAATAATATATCAATAGATTCGGAAAATTGTGTAGAATATTAATATGAGATTAGATCTAATCTTTGCAGTACATATTTACTGTAATGATTTAATTATTTTAATGGTCTTTTAGGTTAATAAATTCATACTAAATCATCTGCAACTCCGAAAAATATGAATAATATGTCCCTGGAATCACAAGCCCACGAAGAATATAGATATGATTTTAGTTTGATTTTTAGACAATAGAAACTAATTAAACGATTTCAAACCCACTAAACACTATTTAAATCATAAGAAAAGTTCTACAACATCCTCTATCCATTAAACCCCAGAAACATTTTTAACTCAACAGTTAAGACAGGAATTGCAATAGAACCATTAAAACCCCTATAATAGCAATCAATGATTATTAACAAATACACCATTGAATTAATTGATCTCCTGCATGCATCATATATTTCAGTACTGTTTAGAGAACAAAATACAACCATTATGACTTATTAAATTGTCATGTATGCATTTGTGCATTTGTTTATGTCTGTATGGTTGTTTATGTTGTATGCTATTGTTTGCTCGATAGATTGTGAGGAGTGCAACGTGTGTGATTGCTACGAGTGCTTCAACGACTCCAACAACTATCAAGGAAAGTAGTTGCTATTTTGTTCATGAACTTGTCCTACTATTTTCCCTTGTGCATGTGTAGTGTATTTTCGTAGCTACATGTGTCGGTATTACTATGCTATGCTATGTCCTATATATTGTGGTAGGGAAATCCTTTGTAGTTGAGCTTCTGTATGGTATATGTGCTTAGCATTACTGTAGATACGAGGAAGAGATCATGCTTTGGTAAAGTAAAGGTTTTGTTCTACTAAAACAACTTAATATCAATGAACTACCTAGGCGGAGTGGCTGGATTAGTCATCGGAGTGTCAATAACGGTGGGGAATGCCGCCCAGAGCACTGGGAAGGATTAGTCGTCTTTATTGCAGTAGCTTACGTGTGCAACCATGTGCCGGTGCGAATGGATGGCTGGTTGGACTCAGTAGGTCGTGGTGGCCCAAACCCAGCGTAGCCAGAGATGTAGTGAATGGTAGGTTGGGACCGGTGCGCAGTGGGGTTTGGGGATCTACTTCCCGAACGGTCTCTTCTTGGGCTTCTCCCTATTATCACACAATATGAGTGTGGTGGTACGAGCTGGGCTGACCAAGTCACATGGGTAAAGTGTACAAACCCCTGCAGGGTGTAAAACTAAGTGCTTATCCGTGTCCCCAGTTACGGATAAATGAGTTGCTTGATATCGATGCTATGACATAATATCTCTCATCCTTACTTCTTGATTTCTAAAACTTGATGGGTGAACTTAAAGGGTTGTTGTGAATCAAATTGGTTTAATAAAGTAGGACAAAGTGTTTGGAAAATGTAAGCTAGCCACAGCTCCACCAGCCAAATAAGCATGTCGATGCTAGGTCTATTATCTCCCTACTTAGCGCTACTTGCCATATATTCCATGTATTGACCCTTCGGGGCTGCTATGTTTTATGTTGTAGGATATTCTAATTCTGAGTGATCGACTAGGTTGCGGTACTCCACTCAATGTTTGTTCGCTTGTGGGCAATTGAAGATGGAGTCTACTATAGATTTATGCTTCTGTTTGCTATTGAACTATTTGAGCTAGACTGCGTGCTAAGCATTACTATAATAATTGCAAATTATGGATCAATTCGTTATTTATGATGCACTGTTAAATTCTTTGGTATTCATCTGTACTGTGTGCCAGTGAACTGATCCAAGGATTGGCACTATACACATGAACACAGCCTTATCAGGCGAGGGTGTTACATGATGGTATCAGAGCAGTGCGTTGACTGTAGGATCATGACCTAGCAATGGAATAGGAAAGCCATATGAAATTATAAACACTATTTGATTCCATCTATTCTCTTCTTATACTTCTGTCTAGTATCATCTTATCACTTCAATTCTCATACTTTTATCTTTTGAAATATAGAAGGAAGGCTCTCTCTAGCAATGAACTCATAATTTTGCACTTATTAGATTCTTGTAATCCTATCTATCTTTTCTAATCTTATCTTGTTCAAACTTGTAGATGAACACTTATGCAAGATCAAATATAGTTAGATGATGTCCACCATACAGTTTTGATATGACTCCATTTAGATCTAGCAACTGATCATTGAAAGAACTTGTGTGATAGTTGTTTCATTATGTTTAGGTTGTGCTATTTGATACCTTAAAGTTTCAGAATATTTTTGTGAGGTTCCATAATATGTTAATGAAGGTTTTGATCAAAATTCGTGGTAATTTCGCTGCAGCTTTCTGCCTGATATATTTTAGTGCGCAATTTTTCATTTTTTAATTGTTAACTAGGATTAAGATCATATGTTAGGATCTGATCTGAAACTTCCTAACCTACCAGCACAAAAATTGGCTAAAATTTCTGATGAGTTTAAGGTTCCCAGAAAAAATTCATGAACACTGCTGTAGTTTCAGGATAGATTCTGTCCATTGCTTTTATGATTGTAGGTTCACCTCCCAAATGAATATTAGCCATTGTAAAACTATTTTGTGGATGGTATGCCACTAAAAAAACTTTTGGAACATAAACAAAACTATTTTGGCTTGAGTGTTGTTTGCAATGATTGTTTGCTTGTGTGCCAATTGTTTGCTTCATATAGTTATGGGTAGTAATACTTCTCTAGTCTTTCTATCTATAACTTATCTATGCTGTCCCAAAAGATGTCGCCCTGCCACCAACCCACTGAGATGGAGAAACTGATAGAAGCACATACACAGCTAGCACAGGTGATGACCCAATTCATGGTTGTCCAAAACAACAACAACAACAACAACAACAACAACAACAACAACAATGGAAACAACAAGCCCCAAGAGGATGCTCTCACTAGGTTTCTGAAACTAAGGCCAGCTAAGTTCTCCACTGCACCTGAACCTATGATTTCTCTTGACTGGCTATGATCGATGAACAAAGATTTAGTGACTGCTGGATGCACTGATGCTGAGAAGGTGAGATTTGCTGCTCACCTACTGGAGGGACCAGTTTCTTCTTGGTGGGATACTTTTCAGATCACCCACCCGCTGGACATTGTTACTTGGGCCATGTTTGAAGAAGGATTCAAGACCAACCATGTCTCTTTAGCGGTCCTGAGTCTGAAGAGGAAGGAGTTTTGCAACTTGCGTCAACCAATCACACAGTGGCAGAATACATAGAGGAGTTCAATAATCTGTCACGCTATGCACCTGAAGATGTTGACACTGATGCCAAAAGGAGAGAGAGGTTCCTGGATGGTCTTAGTGATGACCTCTCACTTCAACTGTCTGTGGTCTATTGCCCTACTTTCCAGAAGATGATGCACAAGGCTAGAATTCTTGAAGGGAAGCACAAGCAAGTGGAACGACTCAAGAGGAAGTACAATGATCACACCATAAGCATACCTACCATGCGGGTAATGGGAATTCTAGACATCACAAGCATGGAGGCAATGGACACAACCACAATGAAGGCAATGGCTATCACCGCAATGGAAATCGAGATCTCAGCACTATGGAATGCTTCAAGTGCAAGAAGATGGGACACTATGCTGATAACTGCCCAGAGAAGAAGATTGAAGCCGAAGCCAAACCATATTCACCCCCGAAGGCAACTGTGAACCATGTGAGCATGGGGAAAGCACGCAATAAGCCATGTCGTGTGACTAGTAAGTTCCCGCTAATTCATGCATCGCACTCGTAATATTTCAATATTGGTGCATCGTGTTATTCATATCGAGGCATCCAAGGATAAGAATAGTTACATATGGAGTTACTTAGAGAATCTGTTGAAGAGAACCCACTGGAAAGGATTGATAGCTAACACAAGATTCCATAATTAAGCATTAGATGTTGGATATGCCAATTTCAGTTTTCTTAAGGGGGTTAGCCTCGACAACAACACCCATGCCCTTGCTAGCCATTCCGAATCTCGGGACGAGATTCATCTTAAGGGGGTTAGTCTGTCACATCCCAAGTTTTTTTAAAATTGGGACTAGATTTTGTTTTGCATTTGCATTGCATTGACATGTCATTTTGCATTCATGAAAGTTTTGAATTGCAAAACACTATTCAAAACCCCTATTTTTGAATTACCAAAGTGCATCCACAAAGAGAATATACAAGGGATTTCTAAATCCACTAATTGAAACTAGAGAAAATAATACAAAATTGATACTATGATGATCTACAGATTTTTAGAAAAAATGGACATAAAAATCATCTCATTTGGAGTTTATTTGAAAAATATATGAAAAGAAATCAGGAAATTAAAAGGGAAAAATAATAAAACAATAAAAAAACCTAACCTACTCTAATCGGCAGCATTGCCCAAACCAACCTAGACCCTCCTCTACCTCTGACACACAAGAATGAGTAGCAATAGCCAGCCATCGCCCAACTCAGCCTGTGACCAGCAATGGCCCAAGGCCGGCCCACCCGGAGCACACCCTCTTCCTTCCCCATTTCTGGTTGTTTTTTTCTTCGACCGATGGAGCCCGCGAGTCACTCTCTCTCCTTCCACCGGCAAGTGGGTCCCGCGCCGTCGTGCTCAACCTCCAACCTGGAGATCGAGCCGTGCACGGGAGGAAATCCCCAACCAAAATTCTGTGATTTCGTCGCGTTTTTGGTTTCCCCTCGATCCTTCTGCATGACCCCACCCCTATATAAATCCTTTCCCTTTTTTTGTTCTTCCGAACCCTAGCCTCTGTCGGAAGCTTCCATTCTGCTGCCGCCGAGAGCTCTCAGGTCAACCTCGCCACCGACGGTGCAGCCACCCCGCACCCTGATCTTTCCCCTGTATCCTCCCCTTGATCGGCCGCATATCCCTGACCCTCTTTCCCCTACTACAGACGACCACAAACGCCACGCGAAGCCGCCGGAGTTCATCGCCATCCGAAGCTCTCCATCCGCCTGTTGTTGTTGCCCCTGGACGAGAAAGACCCCACTGATCCCCCATCGACCATGCGACACTCTCCCGGTCCTCATCCACCACCTCCCCACGTTGGAAACAGGCCGGAGTGCTCACCACCATTGCTCCTGAAGCTGCCGTCGCCGCTCCACCTGTGAGCTCGCCACGGATGCCCTCCACCGTCCATCAAGAATAGGCTCCCGGATGCTCTATCAAGAAAAGGCTCTGCGTGTAAAAAAGTTCCGAATGGTGCTTTTCTAGAGCACTTAAAAGTTCCCTCTATCACAGGAGTTGATGAGGACTATCTGACGAAATCCGACTCACCTTTAGTGGCAGTTCTGGCTGTGATTCCCAACTGGGCACAACCCTATCTGGACTTCCTGATAGACAGAAATTTACCAAAAGATGAAGTTCTGGGCCGACAGATCGTCCGACGAGCAAAAGCCTACACAATTATAAGTGGTGAGCTCTATAAGCGGAGTGTTTCTAGGGTTTTCCAATGTTGTATATCTCCAGAAGGAGTGGAAATCTTACAAGAGATCCAAAAAGGTGAATGCAGTCATCACGCTGCAACCAGATCCTTAATGTCAAAAGCTTTTCAACACGGATTTTTTAGCTCACAGCTAAGGCAGATGCCGAGAAACTAGTCAAAATGTGCAAAGACTGCCAAAAGTATGCCCGTCAAGCACACATTCTGGCTGATCAGCTGCGAATAATCCCTATTACATGGCCATTTGCGGTTAATGGGCTTGATATGGTAGGGCCATTTCGGACAACAAAATGTGGATTTACCCATCTACTAGTGATGGTGGATACATTTACAAAATGGATTGATGCTAAACCCGTAACAAATTGCAATGGAGCCATAGCCAGAAAGTTCGTCGAGGACTTGATCATCCGATTCAGATATCAGCACAGTATCATTACTGACAACGGGAGCAACTTTTCCATGGGAGAACTAGCCGACTTCTACGAAGATCAAGGGATCCGACTCGATATTGCATTAGTCGCACATCCACAAGCCAATGGACAAGTCAAAAGGGCAAACAGTCTCATTTCACAAGGACTCTGACCTCGTCTCGAGGCACCACTTTGTCGTGCAACAGGGGGCTTGGGTGAAAAAATTACCGTCTATCATGTGGAGCTTACAAACAACTCATAACAGGTCAACCGGATATACTCCTTTCTTCTTGCTCTATGGTGCATAAGAAGTTCTTCCGAGTGATTTAATCCATCAATCTCCTCGAGTCAAAGCGTATATCGAAGAATATGCCGAAGTTTCTTGACAAGAGGATCTCGATATAATCAAATAAGTTTACGTTGTTGCTGAGCAGAGATCTACAACCTATCAGCAGAAGTTATGCAAGTACCATAGTCAAAGATTTCAAAAACGTTCCTTCAGAAAGGGTGATTTGGTTCTCCGACTCATGCAAAAAATAAAACACAAACTTTCCCCAATTTGGGAAGGACCTTTTATGATTAGTATAGTTCTACATAATGAGGCATATTATTTAACCGATATGAGACCAATCAAGGAAAGACCTGATACTCGGAAGAGAAAGAGAGTTGGTGGTAGCACAGAACCGGATGAATTAGACCGTTCATAGAATATTGCACATCTACGTCCCTTCTATTCTTAGTTATATTTCCTTATAATCATATATACATGTTCAAAGTGGAATAAAGTATTGGTTACCTCATAATTTTCTGAGAAGTTTTTTACCATCTTGTTTCCAAAAGAGCATGTCAAATTCAAAAATCCTAGGATGCTTGAAAGTAATTTATGCTCATGTTTGTTCTGGTTATGATTTTTGAAAATATATAAAAATGTTACCTTCGGGTGTAAATCTCATTTTGTGTTTATACTTTAGTTTTTTATCTGATTGCTTAGACACGGGTATTTTCCGAGTAATGAATTGTTGGTACTAGAATCTAGCTTTGTTTCCGAGTTTAAACTGGTTTAGCAATTGACCTCCGTTGCTCGGCAAAGTTTCTGTGCTAAAGGTTGGTCGGCTCATGAAAGGGACGAGGGAGAGAGCCAGATAAAATGAAAAGTGTAAACACATAGTGCTTAAGAAAATTTTGATCACACATCAAATATCTACAAAGAGCTAAGTAGTAAAGCATTAGTTCTTACATACCAACACAAAATATAGTACCCATCATTACAGACCATATGAATGTTTCAAGATAATGCATCAAATGTTTATGCTGCATATTCAGGTCGTGGTGGAGATCTTGGAGCACTAGAGTCGATATCGTTGCCATCTTGCTCAGGAGGCTCATAAGTTTCTTCGTCTTTGACGAGGCTGTCTTCCGGATCCTTAGGAGACGGAGGCACAATGACGGATTGGAAGAATGGCGTCGTCTAGTTCGTCATCTCCGCCACGCGACAAGTATAGCCTGCGCAAGACTCTTGGATGGCCTTGATGTCTTGTGGCTCACCCTCATCATCCTCATTGGTGATGCCCTTGGTGATGTGCCAAATTTGCATCTCGCTATGGTGATTCATCACCATAGTGAGGGCAGTTTACGCAGAAGTCCAGGCGTACGATATCTTCCAGTCCTCGATAAGCTTCAGAATCTCCTTCACTTTGTCCCTCATTTTGAGTATTGGCAGTTTTTCCAAGTCAGAAAGTTTCACTGACTCACCAACTTCTTCAAGAACCTGGCAGAAGTCGAAGAGAATATCTCTGACTGACTTGATGTGCTTGGAACGAGATTCGAAGGAAGAATAGTCGAAAAGATGTAGAGGATCTAGGAAAGAAGAAAGTCAAAAAATCTGACCAAATAAGTCGGAAATAAAAAGGGAAAGACAATGTCGGGAAAATTCCCAAGCACGAAGTGGTTCCACTGTGAATGCTCCTCCCAGAGATTCTTCAGTTCTGCTTCGGTGGCCTGTGCAAGATCTTTCTGACTGTCAAAGTCTTTCTTCAACTCACCAATTTCCTTATCACGGAGGGCCAACAATTTTTCGAGCCCCTCGGTCTCCAGATTACTCGAATCCAGGAGATTGTTCACGGATTTCTCGTGCTTATTCTTTAGCTTGCTTAGCTCCTGACGAAGTTCTTCATTTTCCATCTAGAAGACCTTGAAGTTATCGACCTCCTCCACCATCCTGCTAGATTGTTGCAACAATTCTGCAAAGGACAAAATATCAGTCAGAAGAAATATTCGACTAATAATTAGCTGTGATGGAGTGTCGGAATTTTTTTACCTTCTACCTCATCCTTCTCAATCTGCAACTTGGAATTTTCAAGACGCAAAGCTTTGATTTCTTTGCGCTTGTTGCATATATTCTTTAGCAGTTCCTGGTTGTAAGATACAACCTTCTGTAAGTTAAAGACGAAATGTCGTCAGATGGATACTAAGACTAGGGCTGCAAGTTTAACTAAGTTAAATTCCAGCACGAGCCTTGGGGGCTACACTACATCGTTCTTTTGCATCCTATAAGCATCAACTCAGATCTTATGCTATGATCTTTATCTGACTTTATGCTTGGGGGATAGAGGATATGATAATAAATACTGCAAACGATAGTCGGAAAAACTTACAATGTGCTCCAAGTGCAGCTTCTCGAATCCAATATTCGTGTTGTGGAAGACCTTCTCGGCAAGGGAGATAGGAGTGACATCCTTCAGTGGAATTTCTACGGCTTCGATCTTTTGATCTCGGTCTCGGATTTGCTCTAGTAGGACTTCCAACTTCACATCCTCTGTCTCATGGCTTGCTGCTTCTGGAGTTAGGACTTGTTTATCAAGACAGGTTTGGGCTAGCTTGAGAATCTCCTCTTTCTTCTTTCTCTTCAGGCCGGGAGCTACAAAACTGACCAACTTATCTGCCTTCCATGGCGACACATCCCTGGGATCATTACCCTTAGCGGTTTCACCCTTATCAATAGTTGGGCTACCAGTGGTAACCACAACTTGCGAGGTAGCAGGAGTGTCAGGGATGACAGTGCTAGCACATGGAGAAGAAGGAACCTACGGTGCTGAAGTCTGGGTAGTGGTTGGAGTTGGAGGGGGTACGGATGGTGACAACACAAGTTTCTGCTGGCACAACAACTTGATCGGCTTGCTCTCCGCCTTGACTTACTCTTTAAAACAGATTTTAATCCGAGTTGCACAAAACACAAATGTTAGATTTGACTCGAAAAGTACAAAACGAGTACTGAAAGATACGAGGTATTTACTTTTTAACCCCTGGCGAAACTTGTGCGCCAGCGGTAATAACACCATCCTTGGCCTTGCGTTTCTTGGAAACGGGGCCGGAAACTTCTTCCACCTTGTCATCCTCTGTCGCTTCCCAGTTGTCTGGAGGATAACCCTCAAGAGGGGCTAGCTCCGACTCGCGAAGATCCTTAAGCTGAGAAATATAAAGACGTCAACACATGCGAATTCAGATGGTGAGGTGATGAGCTAAAATGAAATTCAAGTCGAAATATTTACCAGAGTCAGAGGTCTGTCAGCTGTGAACATTGGCATGGAGAGCTCGGGGATCTTCTTGTTCACCCTCTCCTTGATCAGTAGTTGCATTAGGGATTTATAGTCCTTCGTGGAAATGCACATTGGACAAACCTTCATGATGTCCTTCCTCTCTCTGGTGACCATGTGCATCAGCCGATCGCCGTGGTGCTGCACTGGTTGAATCTGATGATCCAGCCAACAATGAATCAAGTCGGAGCCATGGAAACCCTAGTGCTTCATCAAAAACTCAATCCACCTCTTGGCGATGACTAAATCTTCAGAAAGTTCCAATGCCTCTACGTCCCATGCATCTTTGTGTGGTGCAACGCCATCGATTAAAACCGGAAGACCTTCTGTCCTTTCGGGAGCCGACATATCTTTGTGATAAAAGAATGTGGCGGCCCATCTTTTAACCGACTCAGTAGCTAAAATCCTAGGATAGACTCGGTCTCTCCTAAGAACTAAGCTGAGCATGCCAGTAATGTAAGGAATTCCAGCACTAATAGAATTCTTCCGAGTACCAAAATAGTACTGGAAAAGAGTAAGGTTCGGCATAATGCCAAGAAATCCCTCACTAAGAGGTGCATGAGCGTTAAGTTCAAGCAAGGAATGGGGGGGGGGGGAGATTATGAAGCTGAACACCGTAGTGTTGGAGTACCTCTGTGACGAACTCCGAGGGCGGGAGGCTGAGGCTGCGATCGACGTGCATCGCGAAGAGAACTCGCTCGTTGTCGCGGGGCATAGGGGTGGGCTCACCGAGGCTACTCTGCCACGTGCCGGCGACGAGGCTGCCCTCGTCCTCCATAGACTGGAGCTTTGCATCATCCATCACGTTGGCGACCCAGAGACCCTAGAGTTTCGTGTCATCCGCTGCCGCCAAGGACGTTGTCGCGCCTGAGATTGATGCAATTTCTACCATCTCGTCGGAGGTGGTCAAGAACTGGCGGCGCTAAAGGTGTTTTGGTGGGGGCGGCAGAGGAGGAGAACGCGAGGAGTACGAGGAGACAATGAGAACCGCGAGGAATGAATCTGGGAGAAGAAAAAAATCCCAATATAATAATCTCCATGCCAAGATTCGTGCTAGGTGCACGCGATTAGTGCCACACGTATAGGAGAAAGAGAGGTGGCTTCCTCGCGAAGCCTCCGCCCCCTCGATCTTCGCGCATGCATTGAAAGGTTTCCTTGGTTCGTGCTGACAAGATACTTGTGAGTGAGAAGACAGAACCTGAAAAGTTGTCAAGCAAACGTCACCACTTCAATCCAGATAAAGTTTGAATCGAGCATGGAAATGACTGAAGTCAAGAAGTTATATCCGACTCAGACGAGACTCAGAATCCTACACGATTGAATGGATTTTTCGGGAACCCTTCAAGATTCTACAAGCCAAAGAAACCATCAAGCTACATGAATTTTCCAACTTTTTGATCTTGGATACTTCCGGGGGCTACTGTTGGGATATACTTTCCGGGTATACCCACAGAACTCGCTGATGCGTGCACCCAATGTTGACATGGGACACTTCGTTGGAACCCAAAGAGCAAGTTGTGATGAGCACAGCAGCAAGTTTCCCTCAGTAGAGACCGAGGTTATCGAACTTGAAGGAGGAAGGAAACGTCTCAAAGGTGTTTCTGGCAACGTGGAGACCTGCACAACACAAACTCAAGACTTTTTCCCAACGAATCAGTGAGGTTGTCAAGCTCATCAATTTGCTGTAATAAAGGATTAAACGTATGGTGTGGAAGGTAATGATTTGCAGCAAGTAAACAAGTAACAGTGGAAGATGTATCAATGGTAAATATTGGAACGGGGTCCATAGTTCACTAGAGGTGCTCTCCTTAGATAAACAACATGGCATGAAGGGTAAACAAATTACAGCGGGGCAATTGACAGGAACTGAGCAAGGCATAACAATGCAATTACTAGCCAGAAAGATCCTATGAAGTTGATTGGGCAATACAACAATATACATAGACCGTCATTCAACTGCATCTATGACTAGAATCCACCTTCAGGTTATCATCCGAACCCCCTCCAGTATTAAGTTGCAAGCAACAAACAACTGCTTTAAGCAAAGTGTGTAGGGTAAACAGTCCACATGTTCCATGAACAAGAGACCATTGTTTTCTCCCTAGTAGCAACATCACATCTACAACCGAAGAGATTATTGTCACTTCCCTTGGAAACTAGAGGCATGAACCCACTATCGAGCATAAATACTCCCTCTTGGAGTCACTAACAACTACTTGGCCAAGATAACCACTAGCAACGGAGAGCATGCAAGATCACAAACAACACAGACATGATAGAATCATAAAGATAAAACATTAATCAAACCAACATAACAATCTCAATATCCATCGGATCCCCGCAAACACAACATGCATGATTACAAATAGATTAGATCTTGATCATGAACGGAGATCACAAGATCTATACATGAAAGCACAAAGGAGGAGATACAACCATCTAGCTACTACATGGACCCATAGTCCAAGGTGGAAATACTCACAAATCATACCGGAGAGAAGGCCTCCGGGATGATCTCCCCTCCGGCAGGGTGGCGGGAAGAGCTTCAGATCCCCCTATCTAGGGACGATGGTGGCGGCGGCTACAAACGGTTTTGTGGATTTCTGATTGGGTACTCAGGGTTTCTGCATCGGGGGCTTCTTATAGGCGAAGGGGCAAGACCGGGAGGCGGCCAGGGTGCCCAAACCCTAGCCAGGCATGGGCTAGGGCCCAGCCGCGCCTAGGGTAGGTCTGCCCCCCTGGCTGGCCTTTCGGGCTCCCCTCTGTACTTCTTGTTCCCCATGGAAAGTTATTGACTTTGTCTTTCGTCCCGTCCAATTCCGAGAATATTTCTTTACTAACTTTTCTGAAACCAAAAACAGCAGAAAACAGGCATCTGGCACTGTTGCAACTTGTTAATAGGTTAGTACCAGAAAACATGTAAAAAACACCTCAAAGTATGGATAAGTAAAGCAAAGTAGATACTAAACAAGCATGAAGCATCAAAAATTATAGATACGTTTCCAACGTATCACTCGCTAACCAGGGTGTCCCACCATCACGGGAGGCCCAGTCAGGGAAAGAGGACAGAGTCAAATCAGGCTACAACAAGGCCCAAACGACTTACCGACTTAGGCCTGGTGTATTACTTGTAGTTTAAGCTATACTTAGTTACCGACTCTGTAACATAGCCGGATATATTTCTCCTGTAACCCTAGGTCTTGGCGCCTTTATAAGCCAGACCTAGGGAGCCTTTAGGGCACCAGATCATAGATAAACCACAACCAACCCGTACAGGCGAACCTCTTTTGTAATCTGATGTAACATCTGGCTCTCGGCGATATATTACTGGGTTGCTAGCAGGAGTAAGATCCGATCACTGCAGTTGGATCTGAACCTGGATAAACTTGTGCTCACCACTCCTGGAACACCCTACGGCTCACACCTCATCTTCTCAACGCCTTCAAGACACCCTACGGCGTACTTGTCATCAATCCGGCGACATAGTCTACCGAACAGATGGGCCTATGTTCTCCTCTCATGCAAAAAAGTATATGTAGGCTACCAATCGGTTTGCAAAAGCTGGCCCAGAGGCTGTATGAGCCTGGCACTGTCAGCAATGTCGGACTGGGCCTAGAAACCCACGTATGCTACCAAAATGCGCCCATAGGCACACATCATGTCATTGGGCCGGCACTGGCGGCATCACCGCGACGATGCCACCAGTCTCTCCATCTCACATAGCCATAGCTAGATGCATATGTTATACAACTCTTCCAAAGTGATCCATGTGGTTGTGTGTAGCTCTTTGTTCTCTCCCTGTATGGAGGGGCCGGGGACCGTGAGATATTTTTTCTTCGAAAAAGGAACATATCCCTAGCCTCTATATTGATTGATACATGCAGCCTTTTATTGCTTTATTCAATAGTTATTCAAAGTATTTTTTACATCACGAGTCGCATAAGGTTGAGACATGAATCAGCCATCTTAAAAATAAGGATAACATAAAATAACCCTGTATCAACATGTTGTCCTTCGCAAATTGCACTGATTGTATAAATCCCGTGCGATCGTCTCCAAAATATTACGCCCATATCCAGAGCGTTGCACTTCTTCATTGGCTGTAGGCAGGACCACACGCATGGGACCGTGAGATATGAGGTAATAAGGGGCATAAATAGGTTGAACTGGAGACCATATCCGATAAACATAGGGTAGACGAATCAACATCATTTTCAAAACTTAAAAACTCATAGCGGTTTGTTTCCATTGGTGTGTTACGAAAAACAAAACGAAGCGATGATCGTTGCTTTGTTAGTAAAAGAAAATAATAGAGGAAGATTTTTTTGGAAATATAGCGCATACTATTGTACTGTACTAATAACGTCACTTATTGTCCTCTCAACTACTACTATTGTATGAATATTATATATTGGAGATGTTTGAAATGGACGGAGAGATTTGGCTAAGGATCTCGATCAGATGGCTCATATTTTTCTGTTGATGTGGACACGCTGCATATGTGAAATAGGCTACATAAATGATTCTTAGTGGGGTTTAGCTTTATAAGAAGATATAAATGCGAATCTAGACAAATCCGTGATGTTCTTTTTGGGACTGAGGGGGTATATCATTTGATTTCATTATTCTTCTTTCCTAAGAACGACAAGCACACGATGGAATATGACATCACACCTACCTCAAGCTTGATTTATCCGATCGCTTAGATTTTGCAAGTGCTATAATTAATGAGAGTTTGTTAAATAAAATTAGAAACATGATAGTGTTAGTGGATGCATCAGTATAACTATGTGACATCCTTACATTGTATTATTAAAAAGGTGCATATATGG
This sequence comes from Avena longiglumis, assembly GCA_030063025.1. NCBI lineage: Eukaryota > Viridiplantae > Streptophyta > Magnoliopsida > Poales > Poaceae > Avena > Avena longiglumis. The sequence goes on from CP125976.1 coordinate 450,241,949, forward strand.
ATAATTATCTTCTCATTTTGTTGTATATTGGGTGTACGTAATGACAATAGAGATACATGCATGCACGAGAGAAAAGTGATCGGACATGAGCAGTTGTGTAATGCCGATGCAGATAGACTTTGAGTTGTGGTATGAAGAAGAGGACAAGTGATCGAAAAAAAAGAGCGATTTGCCTTACCATGGGAGCAGAAAATTAGTATGTTCGTTTATACATTTAGCAACGATCCAGCGGACCTATGTGAAGGAAGATGGAACAACATAGACAAGGAAGATGGTAACTTATTATTGAGGTTGTGATATCTGTTTAAGATTTATATCAACCCTAATTATATGCATATTTGCTAACTAAGAAAGGCATATATTTTCATAAATAATATTGTGAAATCATGTGTGAGGTGTTTAGAAGATCGCAACAACCAAATACTAAGCTAAAGCAAACGGGGTGAATTTTCACATTCAGAGGAAACCCCCAACATTCACTTCTAGCAACGCCAAAAGAGTTGAAGGAGACTCCACATACAACGGTGTAAAAATAGAATCACCTAGTAAGAAAGATAGCTAGAGCACAAAGACCCATCTTATGGTTTTCTACCAAGACACGAACTTTTGTGATGATGTAGTTGAAAATTACACTTATGACATTTAATGCATATGGTCAAGAGCATAATTTTTCTGGTCGAGAGCATATTTTTTAGTATTTCATAGCAGTGCACGGGTATTCAACTAGTGATACTAACAACTATAAAGATAGTACTAGACTAAGTTATTTTCTATTGTGACTAGTATAAAATACATGTAACCTCTAGTTATTTATAGGAGTATGAAAGCTTCGATTGGTTAAAATAAGCGTGATACTAAATTTAATTAAACCTGTATATTTAATGGCTAAAAAATAGTGACATGGACAATTGGGATGAAAAATTAACTTGAATAGCTTACATATCGAGGTAGACTATCATTAAATAATGTTAATGAAGATGAGAAGGACAATTAGGGTGTCAAGTGGGCTCCCACTAAAGTCCCACTTTTAGTTATTTTGTCAAAATTTAGTTCAAATTTTAAGCAAAAATTTACTATAGATTTTAGCCAATGAACTAGAAGTGGGATTTAGGTGAGATCGACACCCTAAGAACAATTTATTGGTTGAAACAATAGATGATGTGAGTTTTTTAAAAAATAGGCTGCCGTCCATTATAGTTAGTGGAGTTTGTTTGTACCAGAAGTACTTTTTTAAAGACAGTATGAAAATATTTCACTAATCCACAATAATTTGTTCCTTATATTAAACCATCGACGTTAGTACTAAATTCACGGAGATAGAGAGGCCCATAGGCGATGGGGCTTAGTAGCCCAAACTCGTACGGCCCATAGGCGTTGGGGCTTTGCGTGTTGGCGCGCGGGTGATACATCGAATCCGACACGTCACTTATAAACCTAATAATCCGACGCGCAACTCGCCGCCGTCTCTTCCCCCATCGGAATCTCGTCCATCGATATAAGAAAAGCAGGGAGGCGCTGGCGGCTGCGCCCCGATGCGCTCGGCCTAGCTAGCCAATCTTCTCCTGTCCCGGGGAATCTAGATCGAATGGCGAGGAAGAGGAAACGGCGAGGTGACGCCGCCGCCACGGAGGCGGGGGTGGAGGTGGCCGAGCGGGAGGTTCCGGTGGCTGCTGCTAAATCCGCCACGACGGGGAAGGCCGAGCGACGGCGGGGCGGCGACGTCACGGCTGAGCAGGAGGAGTCCACCGCCGTGCACGCGCCCGGTCCTGCTGATTCTGGTACGCACGTATCTTATTCTACGCTCGCTGTAGGTCTCGCTTTAGCTAGGGCTGAAAATGCGCTTCTATTTGGCTACGGCTAGGGCCTTACTTAGGGTTTATCCAACTGGCAGTCGAATGCTTTGCTTCCTACCCCTGATTTGCACAAGCAATGCCGATTTGTTTTTTTTCTTCTTCTTGGGTTGTGTGGAGAAATCATGCTTACCGGAACGGATTTTGTGGCTTCTGCAGGGAAGGAGACAACGGACAGGGAGGGGAGGAAGCCTAAGCTCAATAAAAAAAAGAGGAATAAGGCGGATCAATCTCCTTGTGTTCCTGCATCGGAGGTTGCTGCTGCTGCCACGGGTAAATTTGGTGATGACTGCACAGATGGGGTGGGTGTTCTCGGAGACCCTGAAGTTAATATAAACCCAAGAAATGGGGACGATACAGATCATCCTGAGGTAAACATTAGAGAGAAAGGGACACTAGAGAGGAAGAAGCCTAATCACAGGAAAAGGAAGAAGAAGAATATGCAGCAGCGATCCCCTTCTGTTGTCTCCGATGACAAAGCTGTTGAGGTTGACAAATCCAGAACTGACTGTAAAGATGTACCAGGAGATGACAGAACTATTTGGAGTCCCAAAAATGAAGAGAATCCATGCTTTTCTTCTGTAAAAATTGCAGAGCAGGAGATACAGGCTCTAGGAGATGCAGATGGGGTAGGTGTTCTAGGAAACAGAGAAGTTAGTATGAATCCAAGAAATGGGGATGATCCAGATCATCCTGAGGTAAACATTGAAGAGAAAGGGACTCCAGAGAGGAAGAAGCTTAAGCGCAGGAAAAGGAAGAGGAAAAAAATGCAGCAGATATCTCCTGCTGTCTCTGATGACAATGCTGTTGAGGTTGACAAATCCAGAACTGACTGTAAAGATGTACCAGGAGATGACAGAACTATTTGGAGTCCCAAAAATGAAGAGAATCTATGCTTTTCTTCTGTAAAAATTGCAGAGCAAGAGATACAGGCTCTAGGAGACGCAGATGGGGTAGGCGTTCTAGGAAACACAGAAGTTAGTATGAATCCAAGAAATGGGGATGATCCAGATCACCCTGAGGTAAACATTGGAGAGAAAGGGACTCCAGAGCGGAAGAAGCTTAAGCGCAGGAAAAGGAAGAGGAAAAAAATGCAGCAGATATCTCCTGCTGTCTCTGATGACAATGTTGTTGAGGATGAGAAATCCAGAACTGACTGTAAAGATGTTGAAGCTGTACCAGGAGATGACGAAACTATTAGGAATCCCAGAAAACAAGAGGATTCAGGCTTTTTTTCTGTAAAAATTGCAGAGCAGGAGATACCGGAGAGGAAGAAGCCTAGGAAAGGGAAGAATGACAAGCAGGGGCAATCCCCTTCTGCTGTAACGGATGACAACACAGTTGTGGTTGGTACATCATCTGGGAATGAACGCACACATGGGAAAGGTGTTCCTGGACTTTCTGATGTCAGTATGAATTCCAGAAATGGAGAGGATCAAGACTGTCCTGAGGTAAACATTACAGAGAAAGAGACACTGGAGAGGAAGAAGCCTAAGCTCAAGAAATCGAAGGAGAATAAGCAGGAGCAATCCCCTGTAGCTGTGTCTTATGATGGTGCTGTTCAGTCACACAAATCTGGAAATGGCTGCATTGAGGGGGATGACGCATCAGGAGATGCTCAAGTTTGTACGAGCACCAGAAATGTAGAAGATCCATACTGTTCTGAGGTCAACATTGCAGAGAAGGGGAGGAAAAAGCCTAAGCTCCAAAAACAGAAGAATAAAAAGGAAGGATCCTCTTCTGTTGTACTGGATGCTGGTGCTGTTGTAGCAGATGAATCTGGAAATGGTTGTACAGATGGGGATTGTGCACCACAAGATATTGAAGCTAGTATTTACCCCAGAAATGGAGAGGATCCAGACTGTCCTGTGGTGGACAATGCAGAGAAGGGGATGCCAGAGATGTGTAAGCCTAAGCGCAAAAAACGGAAGAACAACCAGGAGCAATCACCCTCTGCTGTGTTGGATGCTGGTGATGTTGTGGTGCACAAATCAGGGCATGGCAGCACAAATGTGGGAGCTCCATCGGGGGGTGCTGATGTTACTATGAGTCCCAGAATTGGAGAGGGTCCAGAATATCCCAACGTAAATGCTACTGATGATTTGTTGAACAGAAATAAAGTGAATAAAGTCTACTCTCAGATATCTAAGATCAAGAAACAGATGAAAAATAAGCATGCGCAATCCTCTTGTGCTGTGCCGGCTACTTGTGCTGTTCTGGAGGATAAATCTGGAAGGAGTTACATAGATGGCAAAGGTTCACTAGGAGATACTGAAATTAGTACGAGTCCCAGAAATGGAAAGGATCATGACTGTCCTGAGGTAAACATAACTAATGATTTGGTGGAGGGGAAGAATGGGAATAACGACCACTCACAGAAACCTAAGAACAAGAAACGGAAAAGGACGAAGAAGGCTCAAGGAGCTGTTACTGAGATACCCCCGGTGGCTGATGTCAGCTCAGATGAAAGGAAGGATGTGTGTAGCACAGGCTACATGAAGGTTCCAGACAAGTCAGATATTATTTTCACGACCTCCACCTCAGGAGAAAGTCACAAAGAAAATGTCCGGGACATCTACTCGCCAGAAGGGTCGCTTGTAAGGTTTCAGAGGAAAAAACTTCTTATTCTTGATCTTAACGGTATACTTGCGGATATCAATACAGACCGCGACATCGCTCGTGTGGCAGATGGGAGGGTTCGAGGGAAAAATGGTAAAGTTACTTATTTAATAGTATTCCTTGTACAGTGCTTGTTCTTGGTATAAATTTGGATTGGAATATCTAACTCAAGATGCTAATATCCTATGATTTACTATTGTACCAGTCTTCAAAAGACCTTACATTGATGATTTTCTGAGATTTTGCTTCCAGAACTTTGAGCTAGGGATATGGTCGTCGAGAATGAAGTACTGATTCTTTTCCCCTGCATGCTTCTATACTTGCCATTATGTGGCTGCAGTCCTAATTGCTGTTTTCTAATTCTCCAGAGTAAATGTGGATGCTGTTGTTGATATCCTTATGAGAGATCTCAGGCGACACTTGGTATTCTGCTGGGTGAGTAATGGAAAAGCATGTATAGTTGCTACTTATAATGTCTGACCGACTTGTCTTATTCATGGTTCCAATTTGGAGAATAATTGCAAGAAAGCCAGGCGATGTGCATTTGTAGTCCAGGAAATGTTTGAAAATGTCATTTGCATTGCATTGCTATGTTATTTTTTATTACAAATTTCGTTTCTCTTCTGAAGTCACTCAGGGGTCCTAATGTGTTCACTGCTCTAATTTGGCCAGGACATGTCTAAATGCACTACTACTCAGGCTGCTACTCTTGAAAACAACCGCAAACCATTAGTATTGAAGGAACTAAAGAAACTGTGGAATAAAGAGGACCCTGATCTTCCATGGGAGCAAGGGGAATTTTCACCTTCAAATACTTTGCTTGTGGATGATTCCCCTTACAAGGCTCTGCGCAATCCGGTACTGAGTTCACCCCTGTTCCTGTTGTGTTATTATATGTTAATGTAACCCAATTTGTTGGTATTCACATATAATTTTCTTGACATCTGTATTGTGCAGCCATACACTGCCATTTTCCCACAACCCTACAGCTATCATATCGAGGAGGATGAATCATTGGGTCAGATTCACCATTTTAAGATTTTTTACCGATTCACACATGTCGAAATCTTTCATGCTGATTCTTGTTCCATAAACAGGACCAGGTGGAGATCTTCGTGTGTATCTAGAGAACATTGCTGCTGCGGATGATGTTCAGCATTATGTTCAGGAGCACCCTTTTGGTCAACCTTCCATTACAGAGAGTGATCCAAATTGGAATTTCTATGCGAAAATACATTACAGACTGGATAGACGCAAATGGTCATGAGCTTTCGTACTTGTGTTGGGCCTGTATTGGTTGTTAGATGGCAGGAAGTCTTGACTCTCAAGTTTTGTTTGTTCACTTGGCATGGCTACTTATAGGCTTGTTTTGTTGCATAGATCAGTGGTCAGGTCAGAGCATATGGTTGATTCAACAATTTTGATACTCTGCCGTTTCTGTCCGTGCTTATCCTGAAGTAGACAGGCTAAGTAGTGTTCACAAGTACCTAATACGTCACATGTACTTGGTTACACATGTTGACATGTGTCATTAGTCATTTGTTCCCTGTATCAAGGATAACAGGGTTGTTGTAATAGTTATGTTCCATTTTAAAAATTTGCTGAAGTGTGTTGTAAGGATGCTGCAGTCTTGCTTGCTCACTTGTAATTTTTCTCCTCCTGATTTAGCGCTGTAATATTTTCACATTGGGTGAACCAACTCCATTGCTGTTGACAATTACCAGTGGCAACTGATGTTATTGTTGCAAATGAAATTGGTTGTTCAGTGGTGTATATATTAGAACTTCAAATCTTCTTTACTTTCTACCAACCATTTCTCTTGACAAGATGTCTGTTGCTATTTTGTTCTGAACTGCCCCAAATCTGGAGTAGCTTTCAGATATATATACCTGTGTGTGGCATTTTGTGCAAGACACTTGCAAAGCGCAAAATCTGTCACTTTCTGAGCATTTCTTGTCATTATGATGGTAATTTGTTGTTATGACTAGCAAGAATTGTGCTTGGGAGTAGGCATTCTCATGCAAGAGCTGCCATTGCTGGTTGAGACGTGGCAATATACGCATCAACTGTTGCTAAGATGCTTTATATATGGACCAGCAGTCCAACTCAGCAGAAAGAGATGAACGTGTCTCTGTTCATGCTTCCTAAAATAAGTGCCTATACTGTCTGATAGTGCATGCTTAATTCCACAGATACACATCTTACCTTACATGAGTGAATGCAGGTATCTTGTCTTGGATGGAACAGGAATGAGTGAAGTAGTGCTACATTCCTATGGTAAGTGGTTACATGAACTATTACTGATGTTTTGATGTCAAGTGCAGGTTCCAGCGTCAGTCACGAGTTTTGCATCCAGGCAGGCAGCACGTCCTGGAGAAAGGGAAGCTCCCACCTGATCCAGCTGAAATCTTCAATTGGCACACTGTTCTGACGACAGACAAAAGCTTGCAGATGATGTTAAGCAGCCAAGCTTTTAATTCATTTCTACGGTTTTGGTCGCCTGCCTATACGGAGTTGGCATATTTTTAACAGAAAAACTGCATATCATCAGCTACCCCACCGGTATGTTATGTCTCCGCACTTATAAAATTCGTATATATTATGATCTTAGGATGATGCTCACACCGTAGCTGCAATGAAATGCATTAATTGAAACGTCAATTACTCCTTTATTTCTGCTCTTCTCATGGTTAGCTTGTGACTTGGGGGGCATAGCAACATCAGGGATGGACCGCCATCATGAAGATGTACACATAGCAACAAGCATATCACTTTCAGAGATAAGGGCCTGCACAGAGCACCTGTAGATTTGCAGTGCCCTGCGAGCTCATGACCCAGGAGGTTAAATTGTGCCCATCATCTCATGCACCACGTGAGAGCTTTCTTTCCCTTTTCCTTTTGGGTCATGATACAAATCTTGCTTTTGTGGTCGCATGTGGGTCGCAATAGTATTACCCAGCAACTTTCCTTGCTTTTCTGTTTTTTTTTTTTGGGTCGAACACGCACCCAAATGCCTGTGAATGGATGATTCCTTTGTACATAACGCGGTAGATTATTTTGTCAACTCTCTAATACATACTGTTTTGTCAGTTGACCCAGCGGTGAAGCAAAGGGGAAGATATGCCGTTGCATGGGGTGCATGGTTTTGCTACATTGAGAAGTGAAACCATCCACAAAATAATCAAGCATTTTCAACTATAAAACTGCACCCATTGATCTTGATTCCATCAATGATTAAAAAAATCTCTGGATGTTAAGTGTCCCATCTCCTGTTCTAACGGTATTGCCGCCATCTCCATGCGTCCATCATAATGATCTCAAATGTTAGTTTAGAGAGATGGATGACACATCTATCTAGACGATGCGTTGGCTTCCATGTGCGCTGTTGATGCAAGATTGCGCCAGCACTCTTGATACATTACATATTAAATTTAACACCTAGATAATGAGCGACCATGATTTTTTTTGACTGGTCTCCAAGATTTGCTTGCATGCTTGTTGGTTAGTTCGTTCATGGAATCAATCAAAGGATGAGAACTGACCTACCATGCACAACACCACTGCTGCTGGTCTGGTCTTCATAGGGCTCACATGGTTATTGGTGCATGTGGCTGTGGGTGGGGAAGCTTCTCATGGATGCAGAGAAAGAAAAAACTACTGGAGCATCATGTGCCAGCCTAGCTTGAGCAGATAGGGCTTTTGTTTCTTTGAACATACTTGCTTGTGGGTGGGGATTATTGGTGGGGGCAGAGAGGGCTCTTCTACTTGATAACCTAATTGCCCTTGCTATTGCCATACCAACCTTTTCCCCCCATGTGGAGGTGGTGCAGTTGCACTTCTCCTTGTCTTTTTTTCTTCTTCTCATCATGTCCTGTCCAAATGACCAAATCTAATTCATAATCATCTTCATTCCTATATGTACTTTCTTCCCTTTGGTTAGTGATTACTCACCATTATTTTTGCAGCTTTTTTATGATAAACTGTTACGCTGTGGTGAGTAAGCCAAGGATCGCGGTAAGGCCAATGTAGTGTGCATCTGACCTTGCAAATGTTGCACTGAATTGAAGAATAATCTACCAGATAGAGTAAGCCCCTTTCTAGCTTTAACAAGGAAACAACCAAGTGGATGCCACATCAATACGACATGATTCACCCCAGAAAAGCAACGAAAGGTAAAGATGGAGACAAAAAGATGCAGATCTTGCCCACTACTGACAGAATTCTTTCCTCATTATTTTTACTACAGTACATGGTTAGCTAAACAAGTACTGCCTCCTTCATAATCAGATTTCCGGTACTGTTCCAGCTGTTACAACTCTCTAAATAACTGCAGGTTGGTGAACCGTGAGTGTGTCTGATCAGGACGCTCATGTGTTTGGTGCAAGGAGGAGCTGCTACATAAAGGTGTGTCCATCTGTTCAGTTCAGGACACTAGCCACCAGCACTTGCAGAACATTTCACTATTAATGAATATATATATATATATATATATATATATATATATATATATATATATATATAGCACAATTGTAATTGTGATTGCAAACCGTATTATGACTTTTTATCAGTTAGCAGGTGAAGGGGTCCTTTGTGCAAATTGATGAAGATGGATGAGGTATCCCTTTCAATTCTCCATTCGGAGGATCAATGATTTTAATATTTGGAAGATTGTAGGCTTAGACTGAACAATGCTAGTAACAGTGACCACTCACAAAAATAATAATTATTGAACAGAACAGTTCTGGAAATGTTAGTCTGCCTCTTTCAGATAATCCGATACGCTGTCGAAATAAGCATCAACTATATATGTTCGTGTTAGTATGTTCCTTTCACCCCTCACCTAACATCAGAATTAAACAGTGGTCCGGAACCTAATAAATACTGTAACTGTAAACGGCACCAGGAATACAGCAGTTAGTTACATGATACACATACGGGTGGGTAGTTTAATCGTTCAAGAACAAATTTGCTGTTTATACCCAGATCCTATGTACATATGTAAATACTGATCTGGATTTGTACGCTTATCATCTTCTTCTGTTGGGTCAACTCTCAAGACTCGACGTTATCCACAGATTTGCATAAGCGAAGATGCAAATAGTCCCATGTATTTGTACTTCCTCTGGCCCATATTAATGGCCTTAACTTTATCTAGATTCATATGTATCTTGTTAAGTATTTAGGCTAGATGCATTCGTATCTAAATAAAGTTGAGGCGAGTACCATATATTTTTTTAGGAGAGGGTACTTGGGTCATTTCTGCAACTTCCAAGATATGATATGGATGCTGATTCTCTTTCTTTCGCCTGAGAAAAAATGATGATGATATTGAATCATAGGATCAGAAGGAGAAGAAGAAAAGAGAGGTGCAGATTAAAAGAAATGGTGTGGTACAGAGAGCAGATCTCTGCCCTTCTGCAGTCTGCACAGCATGGCATGCACCAGCGTGCATGCATGCTTCAACGGCAAGAAATTGCCGCTGGTCTTCTTCTCCACCTCACGGAGCCACACCATGAATGCTGTTGTCTGTTGGCCCTGCACTCCAATTTAATGCATCCTTGACCAAACGATGCAACAGTGCACTTACATATCACAGCACTAATTACAGCACACAGCTAGCTAATGGTTGCAAGAACACACCTTCAGATTTAACATCATCTTCTTCCTGGCCAGTCACAACCAGTTTGGTTTAGAGAGAGAAGTTTTTACCGAACCCAGCAAATCCTTCACGACGCTGTTTTACATCTGCAAGATGACAATCTGATGTTGACTCTCTTCTCTCTCCTCTAGAAATCACACGCACAGGGACGCACAACCATCTGTCATGGTGGGTAGGGCCAGGAGGACCTTGGAGCAGCACATGGGGTGCCAAGAAGAGAACAAGATGCCCACCCTACATCTCCTAATAGTTAGTTAGGTTGTTGGTTACGCGCACACACACACTGCCCTGCTTGGAATGCCAGGCCCCAGTACACAAGTATACATTGCCAGTCCTCTTTAACTGCATTTAGCAGGAAACTAAATGTACTCACATTCTGGTAAAATGGATTAAAGATACACTGGCATTGTCTTCTCTCGTCAAGACCCTCCTTCTCATCCTCACAAGCTAGTCTTCCTTCCTTCCTCTACTGGCAACTCCCCGGTCATAAAGGAGCTTACCTCCATTCTTGGTGCTTCTGGAGCGCCTCCTTGCGCCCACTACATCGGTCAGGCCATCTCATCTGGTACCTGGAGCTGCGGAGGGCGAGGGAGGCCATGTCCCTCGTGCTATCTGCTCAGAGCCACAAGATCTCCTCCTCCTCCTCCTCCTCCTCCTCTGGGCTGCTCATCTGAAAGAAAAGTTGATGGTGAGCTGAGGTGTTACTGTTCTTGAGCTGGTAGCGAGGAGCCGCCCTTGCTGGTTTGGCGCCCCTCCTCCCAGCATTCTGGGGATTCCTCTCGAGGTGCTTGGTGGAAGGAGAAGGAGATGCCGGCCAAGTACCTGCAGGCGTTGGGAGAGGATAGGCGGCCGGAGCTGCACCGGCAGATTGGGTGCGTCACCGGGATCCTGCAGGCGTTCGACCGCCGCTACCCCATCGCCGCCCACCAATCCCACAAGAGGCTTCTCCCCCCAGGTATCTTCTACCTTTCTTTCTGGTCAAGGTCAATTCCTTCTGGGACATAGAAATTTGCTCGTCTATGCGCTTGCATTTTCCTGCAGTTAGCTTACTTGACGCACCGTTCACAATTTCCTAACTTCTGTATGCCGTTTAGAGCTCTACTTTTGGAAGATAGATCATGGATTTATGGTCTTAGAATGAACATTTCTGATGCATGCTCTGGTTTTCTTGGTCTTCTTTCATCCTGCATTGAAACGCTACGTGGTGGTGGCAATTCGTTGGATCTAGCCTTTTTCCCCTTAATTTTGGGGGCAGGCCAGCGAGATGCGGGAATTTAACTTATTTTAATCTAGGGTGGAGGCAGACAGAAGTTTACTCCTGACAAATCTTCAATTGAGCACCAGCACTGATTAACCGGAAATTGGTCCCGGACGGCCGACAAAATAAGTCGCTCTGTCATGTAGAAAGATTAGAACCGTACTACTGTGGATAATAAATCTATCTGTAAATGTTGACAACTCTGACAATGACTCATTAAATTTGAAGAAGAAAAAAGTTTATATTTGGACAACAATGAAACTGACATTTTGTTTCTCTTCTTTGGTGACTCTTTCTAGAAAAAAAGTTTAGATTTGGACAACATTGACACTCCGTTTCGTTTTGTTTCTCCTCTTTTTATATAACGCAACAATATTGATTTAAGCTATTTCTCTTCCTTGTTCCATGTATTTTTGTTATAGGAATCGGTATATTTTTCCTACTCCTTTTGAGGAATCAATATTGTATTTCTTGAGGCTGGCTCACTGCTGAGAAATATTTCACTTATTAAAACAGGAAATGTACTGTCAAGCAGCCCGAGCGCAGGAGAAGAACGCACAAGATATGGTCACCAGATTGTTCTTGTAAGTCTCAGTTATATATATATATATATATATATATATATATAGAAACCCTATTCAGCACCCAGGGTGCAGAAAACTTATTTTGCACCCAACATATTTTTACGCTGTTAGATTAAAAAATTATGTTTTGTATACGAATAATTATGTCCATATAATCACCACAACCAAAAAATTTGACACAAAAATAATTTTTTTGAGTCATTATAGTGTAAAAAACACCAAAAATATGTCTTTTACGTCGAATTTTTTTACGGTATGTAAACAGAAAAAATTATGTCATTTTTAAATTTTATTATGTTCTTCTCAACTTACAAAGTAATACAAAATTTACGTGACGTAAAAATAATATACGGTTCTAAAGATAGAGGGTGGGTGTCAAATAGCGCCACCCTATATATATATATATATATATATATATATATATATACGTCAGTACCCATGCATGTATTGGCTGTCACAACCTGACTGACTTGCTTCAATCTGCATTCAGGATAAGAACTTGAGTAAAAGCTGGATTGAGAATCAAAGAGCACCATCCATGGTGGAGTTATCACAGACCTCTTGTTCATCATCATCCTGTTCGTCGTTCTCCTCCCTTGATGGCAACAGGTCAACACAACAGGACTTATCATCCACTGATCGAATGCTATTTCCGGAGAAACCATTCAAGTCCTCACCGAGGCTCAAGAGCTCTCCTGACAGTGACTATGGGCCAGATTACTACCCAGATGGTACCCTCATCGATCCCTCCGACATGCTCTCAGCTCAATCAACCCACCGGACTCTTGGTATAAGAAATCTCGTAAAGGATTCGATTTATAGAGATACTCGTGATTTGTCAGTCAGAATTTCAACCGAGAAAGAGGTGGATGATCACAGATACAACTACGGAGAACCAGCTACGCGCTTTGATGAGCCCCCTAGCAGTTGTATCCAAGGAAAGAGCAAGGGAACCATGGACATCAATGAGTCACTCAGAGTGTTAGCCAAGCTCAGGGAATCCTCTTGGAATCCATCTGAATCTGGCCAGCAACAAAGGCTGTCTTATGATGCTCCTCGGTTCTCGTATGATGGGAGGGAATCAACATCGAAGCTTAGGGAGATGCCAAGATTGTCGCTGGACATCAAGGAAGCCCCTCTAAGGACCTGTGAAATGGACTCGCGGACGAAGCAAATCATGGATGCTGAAGAAAGGAGCATCAGTTCTGATAAAGAATTCAATGCAGAGATCCAGCAAGAACAACCAGCCTGTAAGCGTCTCCCAAGTGTTGTTGCAAAACTCATGGGGTTGGAAGAGTTGCCTGAGCCTAACGATAGCAAGACGATGACATCACAGTCGTACAAATCAGTTCAAGAGAGGAAGCAAGAACCTATACTGATCCCTTTGAGCCTCTCCCCGCATAATGAGCCTGCTCGCCGGCAACAAAGGAATCTGGATGCAACAATCAGGAAGTTCCCAGCTGAAACAGCGCCATGGAAACAACAAGAAAGGATTGTGCTACCTAGAAAGTTGCCAAAGGGGTCCAAGGGAGCTCATGGAAAAGAGCAACCTGCTGCATCAGTTTACAGTGAGATAGAGAAACGGCTCAAGGATCTCGATTTTCAGCAATCCAACAAGGACCTGAGGGCACTTAAGCAGATCCTGGACTCGATGCAAGCAAAAGGACTGTTGCAGAACAAGAAGCGAGAGGAAGCATCTATGCTGAAGTTATATGGCGAAAACTACAATAACCAGCAGGTGACTGATGCTAGCCCGAGACTGAATAATAACACAAAGCCCAATCAGAGGTCTGAAGGGGCCCCATCGCCATCAATGGAAGAAGAGAGCATTGCAGAAAGATTCTTTAAATCACCTATTGTGATCATGAAGCCCGCGAAATCTGCAGATTTGGGTGATGAAGATTCTCCTGTTGTTCCACTGGGGGACTTATCAGATATACCGCAGCTGCGGTCTGTCAGTAGCACTGATAAAAAGAAAATCTCACAGATCAATAGGGAAGCTATTGAGCAACATCCGAAATCTAGTCCGAGGGTGCCTTCTTCTCAACCCCTTATTTCTCCTGATGGGAGAGCAAATGGAAGGAACGAAGTGGTGAACAGGAGACAGAAGTCTAGTGCACAGTTGATGACTCAGAGCTCATCCAGAAAACAGCAGTCACCAAGCTTTTTGAAGAATAAAAACTCCACTAGCACCAGACTACCACAGAAAAAGCTCGACATGGAGCGGAGGGCTAGACCCCCTATTCCTTCTATCGAGTCTAACAAGAACCAAAGGCAATCAGCAGATAGGAGTCACTTGGATACAGTATCACCCAGAAGCAAAGTTAGAAGAAAACTTGCTCAAGGTGAAGATGGCCATCAAAATGGTGCAAAGAACAGAACAAGGAGCCCAAACCTTCCAGGCGATGATATGTCTACAAGGTCGGATGGCAGTATGAGTGTTGTATCAGAGCTGGACACAGAAGTAACAAGTGCTGACAGATCCGCAGAAGTTAATGCTTCAAGCTTCCAGCGAGGCAATCAAACTCCAACAGGAAGGAATCCACAAAAAGTGGTAAGCCATTCGTTCTTCCATTCAAAGGGAAGAAAAGTTGTACTCCATCCGTTTCAAAATATAAGATGTTTTAGCTTTGTGAAACTAATGAATCTAGACCCCTTTTAGTGTGTAGGTTCACTCCGAACCTCTCCGAACCTACATACTAAAAAGCTTCACAAAGCTAAAACATCTTATATTTTGAAACGGAGGGAGTATATTGCAAAGCTGTATCAATGTGAAATAATATTATACTCCCTCCGTCCCAAAATGTAAGGCATCTAAGATTAGTCAAGTCAAATCCTACTAACTTTGTCCCAATTATTAGAAAAATATATCCACAACTACAACATTGAATGGACACATTGAGAAAATATATTTTATGGTGAATCTATTGACATTGATTCAGTATTGTAGATGTTTGTATTTTTCTTTATAAAGTTGTTCAAACTTAGAAAATGTTGACTTTTGACTAATCTTAGACGCCTTACATTTTGGGACGGAGGGAGTAATTCTTAATTCATCTTCATAAAACCAGAAGAGTGTAAAAACGAACTACATAGTGAAGACACTAGGTGGGGTTAATACTGAAGACTTAAAATCTTACAAGTGCACCATGCCATCTTTCTAATTATTATTGTATTCTTCTGTTATTCAGAAAACCTCTTATGATGCAAACAAGGACCTGTTATCTTTGGATCCTGCAGCAAGTATCCCTGAGCGGCCTAGTCCAGTTTCTGTCTTGGACTCTTCTTTTGACCAGGATAATTCTTTCTGTACCAGCAAGACCTCAAAGCTACCCAATGTTGGTAAGATCAGCTATTTCGCCAGCTCTGCTAACTTTGTTTCTTGATCATATTAACTGGAAAGTGTGCTCCTTATAGAAAAGGAAACTCAAACATAATTTTATTAAAGTTAAATGTAAAGAATTTACAAATTCTTAACTTTACTTCCCGATTCAGTGTTTCAGTTTCCCTTGATCGAGTGATCATGAATCTACTTATGGTAGTTCTTTTCATCTTTTGCACAGCACAAATAGAAACGAGAGAATTCCTTATTTGACACTACTTCAAAATTTGATTCCCTATTTGACACTAGAAAAGTTTTTCTTCCCTATTTGACACTTTGCCTAAATTTTGTGCCTTATATGACACTACCGTTCAATCCGTTACAGTCTGCCGTTAGTTTTTCTCGTCCTGGACCATACTACCCTTCCGTCAGCAAGCGTTGGAAAATCAACCGATACGGAGCCTTAGCGGCGGCCGGCGGTGGCGATTGCTATGGGAGACCAGGGGTCGCTGCAGAGGACGGAGTTAGTGAGTGCGGCCAAATCGGGGCTGTGGCGGCGTATGGTGGGCAAGGCGCGGTAATAGGGCGGCCAGCAGCCATATCTGCTACTGGGGCCATAGCGCATCAGATACTGACTATGGCTGCTTGCAAAAACGGATCAGATATTCAGCGCTGATGCATTTTGAGTAGGTTTGGAACACGAGATTTGTTCGACCTTTAAGCTAAAATTAATTTCTTGTTGCCGTAAGTTGATAGCTCTGATTCCCTTCCCACCAACTGCACCTAGACCAGGATACATGGAATATACATTGCAGTCTACTGCTACAGATATCGCTCACCCATTCAGATTTTTTTTTGGCTTCATAATTTTGTTCAAAAAGAGTTTATACTACTACCACAAGTCAGTTGTCATTTGGTCATTTAATCAGACCAAATTTGTGACATCACTCTTAATTTTGTCTTGCAAATAAATTTGGTCACACAATGCATCAGGGGCAAAACGGTCTTTCCATATCCCCATTTAACACCGTTGGTGCTCAAACTGAATTAGAGTGTCATATAAGGCAAAAAATTTAGACAAAGTGCCAAATAGGGAAGAAAACCTTTTGTAGTGTCAAATAAGGAATCATATTTTCAAGTAGTGACAAATAAGGAATTCTCTCCAAATAGTACCTTAGTCCACAGGTAGACTTACATAGTGGCCTCTTTTGACCACAATGGCTACAGCCTACGGATTAATAGTGCCATGGCATACATAGACTGGTTGGTACCATCACTGAAGACTAATGCTGGCACAATCATTGTAGAGTCATTAATGAACCTCAGATACATTTGGTTCTTGTGCACTGCATGTTCACTCTGGCAAAATAATAATAATGAAAGTAGTTTGTGACATTGATGTGATGTTCTCCTGTGACCGATTTTTCTTCTTGGTCGCAGATGATGAGCGGCATCCATCAGATGAGTCCCTGAAGCATTCCGGTACAAAGCTTACTGCTGAGTCCGGAAACAGTAAGTTCGCAAACGTAGCAAGCCTTCTTCAGAAGCTCCAGCAATTGACCCTACACAAGGATGACGACGAGGCCCCTCCTGTCGATCATATTGCTTTCTTGTGTGAGGTACAAATTCCGGACCACCGTTACGTGTCCGAGATCCTGTTGGCCTCAGGACTTCTGATGAAAGATCTAGGTTCAGGCCTGTCGCAGATCCAGCTCCACTCTTCTGGCTACCCCATCAACCCTGACCTGTTCCTCGTACTGGAGCAACGGAAATCGGGATGGACCTCCAAACTTGACATCGTCCATCAGAGCAGGAGGTCAGACCATCCCAAGAGAGCTCACCGGAAGCTAGTGTTTGATGCCGTGAACAATCTCCTCCTTCAGAAGTTTGAGAAGGAAATCTCTGCCCATTCGACCAGCTCGCTCACCAGAGCGAGGGAGGTGTCCAGCGGTCAGCAGCTGGTGAAAGCCATTTGTACGGAGATCGAGCACCTGAAGACGGAGAGATCACGGATGTGCCATGAAGACAGTAGCAGGGTGATACCTGACGCAGACATCCTGAACAGGCTAGAGGGGTGGACAACGAGCTTCAGCCAGCAGCAGCTCCCTGGGATGGTGTTGGAGATCGAGAGGTCGATATTCAAGGAGCTTGTCGATGAGTTGGTGCGCGGCGAGTCCGCTGATGGTCGACAGGCGAAGGCCGGCAGGCGCGGCAGGAGGCGCCTCTTCGCGTGACTTTGCGCTGGCAGCGTCACGGCAGCAAATTGTTTCTGAAAATCTGGTTGGTTTGAAGAGAGGAAGGAGGTATATATAGGCTGGTTGTGTGAGGATTGAGTGAGCAGTGCAGAAACATGAATTAGAGTGCATGTTTGAGACACCCATCTTATTATTCTCAATATTAACTTATATAAAGTCAGGCACCATTTCTCTCTCGGAATTTAGTCGTGCTATGTATATGCTTGTTCTGAATTTTAATAATCACATGGATGTACTAATTTAAAACAGGGAACCATAAAATGAGGAAACGTATGATCAAATGGGATCGTCTCTGGCTCTCTGTACTTTTTTTCTTTCAATTTTATTGGGTATATGTCGAGACAAACAAGTGCCCAGTTCAAAATGCTTTGCGCATACCATAAATTTGAGTAATCCATATTCTTCTGAATATGCCACCAGAACTCATAATTGTGTGATCCATGTGCTTTTGATTGGAAGGAGCCAGTTGCTGAGTTGCCTCGCACGGGCAGCCAAGGTGAACCTTCTCTACTCGAATCAGTTATCACAAGTCCTCAATGTTGCCTATCAATATATCTCATGCGGGGTGTCAAGAACTTCAGTACCTTTGGCTTTGGATGAAAATATGAGTCCATGCCTTTTACCTACCTAGGCTCGCTATGGGAACTACTAGGCCTAGAGTTGATTGATTTGATTCCCGGTAAAACCGATACTCACTCCGGTCCATATTAATATGGATCGGAGGGAGACAAAGGTTCACCTTCATGGAACGTGACTGCAACTGGCGTGAGGGGCGGAGCTCCAACAAGCGCCCCTACGAAGAAGTTGGGCAGAATGACCACCGCCGTGTGGATGAGCTCTTCGAGTCGGAGCTTCGTCATCTGCTGGAGCAGCGTAGGAGACGTCAGCGTGACTGGTCTCCCGCAAGGCAGGCGGAAGCGCCGCACAAAGAAGGGGAAGCAGGGCGCTACCCCGTAGGCGCCGCCAACCAGCGTGGTGGTGACGGTGGTGGATCTCGCCCGCCTCACAAGAAGATGACCATCAAGAAGTTTAAGAATCAGCCTCCTCCCACGCCGACTTCCTCTACTCCGGCGCCGTCAACAGGCGGTTCCTCTTAGACCCAAGTGGAGGTTCTTATGTGGAGCCCATTAGATCCAAGCCAAAGATCACATGCTACAACCGTTCTCGTCCTGGGCACTTCCAGTCTGGCTGCATGAACCCTCTCCATTGTGTGATTTGTGACGTGGACGGGCATGTGCCCAACAGCCAACAAACCCCCTCGTCTGATGCATTACGGGGTTGCCGCTGATGGGATTGGCTTCTTCACAATGGAAGATTTGTGGCCCCTGTTTAGCGACAAGAAACTCAATCTGGCTTTCGTGGTTGCGGATGACCCCAAGGCGTCCGAGTTAGTGATCGAGGATGGGCTCAAGAAGCTGGTGTGTGAAAATTGGGATTGGGAAGTAGTCAGAGTCATTTTTTCCAATACGGATAGTTTGCGTCTATGTCGGAATGTTGTGGATCTAACCCTACCCGGTAGCAAGATTAGAGTGATTGTGCTCGACGAGATTGTGCCACCCCCTGGTAACATGTGCTCTCTCAAGGAGAGTTGGGTGCGCCTCCACGGCATCCCTAGCACCCTTCTGGCTAAAGATCGTCTCTTGGATGCCATGACCCTAGTGGGGAAACCTGTTCATGTGGATATGCCATCCTTATTCAAAGAACCAAAAGTTGTGCTTATGAAATTTCTATCCCATGTTCCACAAAAACTCGCCTTTTTCTTTCGTGGTGTTCGTCAACGGCGAGGAATACAAGATTGATGTAGTACCTGAAAAGAGGGGATGAGGGACCAATGCGGCTCCTCCGCCGGCTCCACCAAATCCGTATGACTAGGATCGCGATGATGAAGACGCTGAGACAGAGGAACGCATGACTTCAGATCCGCACTGGAAGCACCAAAAAGGGAAGAACTCTGACAAATCCAAGTTCGTTTCATCCAAAGGCAAAGGAGTCGAGGAGGGCCAGCAGGTATCTCTAGATTCGGCCACCCAGAGCGGGTTGAGGAGAACCTTCAAGCAAGCGGCATGCAAACCGGCCAAGGGAACAACCACTGGCAGTGCGCCAGTGAAGGCCAACCCAGTTGTTGTGCCTTAGTCCCCAGCCTCTGCTCTGATCCCACCTTGCCTCCCTGTCCTTTGCCAAGAAGCTATCTGAGGCAATCTCACCGCTCCTCCCTCGTCGCTCCCCACATCCAAGAACGCACCCGGCTCCCCAATCTCCTCAGATTTGCTAGAGGAATCATCGGAGGATGGTGAGAGGGTTCACATTCCTTCCTTATCTCCTAGCAAGATGCAGCGTATGTCAGTAAAGGAGAGTGATGAGATCACTTGGGAGAGCCCATATGAATAGGAATTCGAGAATGAGACCCTGGCGGATATATCCAAGAAACTTAAAGCGACCAAATCCTATCCTCCTCTTGCTAAAGAGGATCTTTCCAAAGAAGCCATGGACATGCTCAAGGTCTCCAAGGGAAAGAATTTTGTGCCTGTTGTTGTTGTTGTTGTGGCGGTGGAGGTGGCTTCCCCCTCCAAGTCGGCGTCTACCTCGTCCAAGATCTCCAAGACCAACTCTACCACAAGAGCCCCCCAATCCACACCTTATTCTTCTTCCAGACGCAACCATAGGATCAAGTATAACGATGCTGAGTCTATCTTGGAGAAGGCTAAGAGGGTGACTACGAAGGAGAACCTCACAAGTACGTCCAATCTCCCACCTGTTGAGTCTGGTTTCTTGCCCATCGCAGTTTTGCCTGATTCTCACATGTTGGAGGTTGCTTTAGATTTAGGTTTTTTTGCTTAATGCTCTTTGTGATCCCAATAAGCTTTTTGACTTAATTCGTGCTAATGAGCTAGCATAGGATGCCCTTGCGATGGATAACGAAAAACATCATGTGGAAGCAAACAACATTTCTTCCACTTCTGGCTCTATGGCAACTCCTGAGAACACCAGTGTGGTGTCATCACTTTCTCCCCTAATCGAGACGGGTCAGGGGAGAGTGCCTCCCTCTATTTCCAAGCCCTCGCAGTCACAGAAACAAAAAACGGGTGTGTCCATCGCCAACCTTCTTGGGCCTAGTGACAATCTTCAGAAAACTCCTACTCGCCAAGCACGGGCATCTTCCGTCCAGCGCAAATGAGAGCCCTAGAATGGAACATTCGGGGATTTCAACGTAGAGGGTGTCGTAACCAACTTCGAGAATATTTACGAAGAGTTAAGATCAATATCCTATTTCTTCAGGAAACGATGTGTCGGGAGTTTTTCCCCCAAGAACTTGAGTCTATAACTAGGGGACAAATTCATTTCTTCCTGGTTGCCGGACAACTGGAGATCTGGGGGCTTACTCCTAGGCATCAGGGATTCAATGTTTGAAGTAGAAGAAACAAATCAAGGGGATTTTTTCTGAATGCCACCCTCCTACATAGAGAAACTAGTTTCATCTTTAAGTTTGTTGGTGTTTATGGGCCTACGAATCATACTAATTCCCCCAGATTTCTAGAGGAACTAGAAACTTTGGTGCAAGCATATATGTATCCAGTGGCGTGGTGATATCAGGGGATTTTAATTTGATTCACGGCCAAGCTGATAAGAATAATCGCAACATTGACTGGTAGTGTGCCAACTGATGGAAATATGCCCTAGAGGCAATAATAAATTGTATTATTCTATATTTCTTGTTCATGATTAAGTTTATTATTCCGTTCTATAATTGTATTAATTCCGGATAATGAGTATTTGGAGGAAAACCCTAATACACGCGTGGAATCATAAACACCATTAAGATATCCCCAGTATCGCCTCTAAGACTAGTTCATGTATCATTGATAGTTCCGGTTTCCTGACTATTGGCAAAACGACAATGTGTTGTGGAGTTGCGGTGATATATGAGATCAGAGTTATTGGGAGAACAACAATGATGGATAGACCCAACATGATATACCGTGAAACACATCGTCAATATTGTTATCGGTAGTTTCTCATTGTATTGTCTTTACTAAAGATCGTTTGACTGTGAGGCACATGTGAACTTAGGTACAATATGAATGTGGCAAGATTCTTCAAACGTTTATCTTAACGAAGAAATCATAAATTTGATACTTTATCTTACCGTATGGTATGCAAATTATTTACATGGGGTGCTTAAGGGAATTGCTACTCCTGACGATGGAGAGATACACTCTGGGCCCACTCATGTACTATGATGTTCGTCATCGACGTGATCAAGTTGTTGAGCACATGAACATCGATAGTGTGGTATGAGTAAAGAATACATGCTGGGTAACGAGAATAGCCTAGTGTTTCATCTCGGACATTGTAAAGTATCGACGGAGCAATATGATATGTACCGTACATAATATAACGGTTCACACGATAAAGATCTTCGTGTTATTTGCGGGGGTTACTACGTGTATCAAGATGCCAATAGTAATCATTGTCACGGAATGAGTTCCGGACATGTCCACAAATATAAGAACCCATAGGATCACACACTTAAGAGTTCAATGGAATTTAGAATATGAGTGTGAATGAAAATTTAGTAGAGAAGTTATTCTGAAGGTGTTCAGAGTGTCTCAGAATATATTGGAGGTGTCTAGAATATTGTTGAGAGTGTCCGAAATAAGTTTTGAGCATTAATGAGACAAGAGAAGGGTTCCGAGAGTGTCTCGAATGGTCTCGAAATGGTTCTGAGTGGTCCCGAATGATCCCGAAAGTGTCCGAAATGGTCCCAGGAGTGTCCAGAATGGTTTTAGACATATATATATGGAAGGTTTTGGAAGGAGCGGAAGGTTCCGGAAAGTTTTGGAAGGTACAGGGGTGACCCGGGTCATCTTAGGATGTCCGTAAGGTTCCATAATAGGTGCAGTCATGTAGCCGTAAAGGGAAAGGAAAGATACACTAGTCAAATTCAGACTTGCAAAAAGAAGTTGTTTTTGACTAGGTTTGGATTGACCTACACCTACCAGAACTCGTCCAAACTTTGGGGCTAGGTCAAGGACGACCCAAGGGGCCTTGCCAGCCATAAAAGGGCACCAAGGGGTACCCCAAGAGGCACTCAAGTCATAGCCTAGCCTCCCCCCAATCCGCTTCCTCCTCCCCGGCCAAAAACCTAGCGGTGGTCGCCGCCCCTACACGCCGTGTCGCCACCCTCCTCTCTCCTCTATCACCATGGCGTGGTGTTAAACCCTAGGGTTGTATGCCCTAGGTATTCTTATACTATGATGTAGGAGTGCTACCGGAGTTCTACCTCCATTTGGATCTAATCTTTACGGGACCGTGGAAGCGTTGCCGGATCTTCGTCGGCATGTTCCTGCTTTGACCGTGTGTTCTTGATCACACCTCGATGCGGTGCCGATGATCTTGTACATGTGGATACCGGTGGAGGTGCGACACTTGGAGCGCTTGATCGTGCAGATTCATAAGGAGAAATCTTCTCGCGACTAATCGACTAGTTGCGGGAATCGATGTTCCGACTACTTAGACAATGACATCTTCATTGGTGCATGTTCATGGGAGCCGTCCATGGGATAATACATCTCCTTGCGATTCTCTAAGGCTTGTTGAAGGGATCAACGCACGACCAACCTCATCATCGACAAACTTCCACTAGTTCGATCTTCGAGGGTATGATCTGTTGCCTCTCCCCTTGCATATGATTCTGGTTATGCGCTAGGAATTTTTTTGTTTTTCGTAGCATGTTCCCCAACACCAACATGTTTAACGATTCCATTGCTCGGATACAGGTTAGATATATTGCTAGAACATGCACTAGATCACCTGGTCGAACCACCAACTAAATCCTGTGAGAAGCGTTCTAGACATGGTTCTTGTGTCACTAGAGTGGGACTGCAAGTTCCCTTTATCCACTCTCTGCACTGAGTCCAGCTGTTGGGGGGATGAACCCAGGTAGGGTCAAGATAAGTAAGAAAATAAAGGAGCCTTCATGTCTAGAGCTGAATCATGGCATGATCCGGCCGAGTCATGTAGGGGTCTGCCGAATAAGGTCCGACCTGTTCCAAGTCAGGTAGTTAAGACCTGACTCGACCGACATATGAGTTATGTCGGTGTACCGCTGTTGTGTAACTTAAGTGCAGGAGAAGGTCAAGCCGAGTCACACGAGGCAAGGCCGAGTCAAGGTAAGCTTGCCCAAGAAGGAGAAGGCAAGTCTCGAAGTCAACATCAACCATTGTCTCTCCTCAGGAATCTGCACAGTGCCAAGCGCTACAGACAAGAAGCACAGTGGCAGAGGAGCAGAAGAAGGTCACGGAGGTGACAGTCCTCAGGCCCGAGGTTCACATGTGGTGGACTCTATGTCTTTGCCATCGATAGGAGGGGGAAACGGAAAGAGGCCCGCCGAGTTACCACTTTGGGACAAGCATACCACGAATATGCTTGTCCACGTCAGCCCTAGGAGAAACCAAGCCTCTCCTTTATAAGGAGGGGCTAGGCATCCTGAAGAGGGGATCGATCCATTTTTCTTCACCAGGCACTAGTTGTAGCTTCTTCTTCCTCTCGCTCATACAACTCGAGGGAGCAAGTGTAGCTCCATTAGTGTTGAATAAAGATTGAGTTCTAGCATTTTGTGTGTAGAAACCACTACATATTCCCTCCCTGGATCCCACTAGCATCCATTGGCCCCCAACTTAAGCCTAACCATGGCATCTGCCGTGCCACCACCACGATAGTTGGTGCCCACCATGGGGCCAACAGCGGTGCTAGCTGGAGTCAAGATCCGGACGAGAAACTTCATCAACATAGGTGAGCGTGTCGTCTCCGCCTTAGTACAGAGATTTGACATCTGGGACTATGTCAGCGACAACGTTGGCAGCTTCGGAGCGAGGCCTCCCCTACGCAATGGCATCTTCATCAACTTGGGCGCTCACAAGATCTACGTCGGCGTCGACACATCTTACGTCTACCCGCACCGAGTCTTCCTCGCGGGAGACCCTCCCCTCAGCACTGCTAGCGGCCAGCGTAATACTCGCCCTGCAGGCAGTTTTGAGGTGATGATGACAGCGCCAACGCCTGTAGCAGGAGCAGGCGTCAGACCAAGCAAGAACCCGACGACAGCAGACCAAGCAATGGTTAAGCCGGTAGCCGCAAAGCCGGCAGCAGCAGATTCGTCAGTAGCTAAAGCACCCTAGGTGCAAGAGGTAACCCCCAAGGGTAAGATGGCCACCTCGAGAGAGGCCAGAGAATATCTTACAAGCAGCCATAGATAACCTAACAACACATGTAGCACCAATAGTTAACCCAGCAAATGCACATGCAGAACTAGAAGAGACTAGGTTGAGAATGTTAGAGGAAGCCAAGAAAGTATCTGTGCTGCAGGAAACCTTAAATGGGACCTTGCGAGAGTATGCTAGGGAAAACAAGTTAGATACGGCTCCCACACGAATAGATGATCTAAGGATGAAAGGGAATAACCTCCTTAGTGATATTAATAAAGAACATGAATCTCAGCAGGGTGATTTGGCTGACCCTGTGCTGCCGAGGTATAGTACCCCGACAAAGAACCTCAGGGCAGCGAATGCATCAGCCTCAGAGTTGGAGGGACTAACCGGGGAATCCCGGCAGAGGCAGTAAGAGAGAGTAAATGAGCTGGTACGTATCGTGAACCAGCAAAATGAGGAGATACTCAGAGCTAACCTGGCAAAACCAGGGGGTTCGCGCATGATTCACTCGGCTGGGGCTGCCCCGACGCTATTGGCTGCCACGACATCCTCACCCAAAAATGGTTTACAAAAAGATAAAGTAGTAACCTCGGGAAAAAAGAAACAAACAAATCGTTCCATATGACCCGGCGGTGGCCAGAAAATTCAATGAGAACAAAGGCAATGGAAGCCGAGGTAATAGCGGTGAAAGAAACCCCAGTCGTGGCAATAGAGAGCATGGGAGCCTTGGACGAGGGAACCCCGAGAATCATAACCCGGCTGAAGGAAGGCGGTATCACCCACAAGATCATCAGCCGAGGCATGAGCCTCGGCAAGGGATAGATGCAGGACATGTTTTGCATAACCCGACTCATAACAGATATAAGGATGGTTATTCGGAAATGGAAAATGCCGGATTCATTGGGCAAAACCACTGTGGGGTGGAAGAAAGAGCTATGTACAGAAATTTGCCATCGAATGACGCAAGATTAAAACTTGATAGGCTATATCGGTCCAAGTTATTGGAAGAGCAAGGTCCTCCTGGAGCGACATGTTTTGGACCTCGTATTATGGGTGAACCACCTGTACCAAACTTCCAGTTAGCAACAGGCACAAAAACATATAACGGAAGTACTAAACCCCAAGATTGGCTGATTGACTATGCCACTGCAGTGAAAATAGCAGGGGAAATTTGAGATGGGTTGTGAGATATGTGCCCCAGATGCTAGAGGGGCCAGCCAGGGTCTGGCTGAATAACTTACCCGCCGGCAGTATCAATTGTTGGTTGGACTTTGAGGAGATGTTCGTCAGTAACATCACTAGTACATATAAGATGCTGAATATGCCTCAACAACTGGCAATGTGCAAACAGAGACCGAATGAGACTGATAGGGAATTCCTGACTCGATGGTGTAATCTCAGAAACTCCTGCGAAGGAGTAATTGAATCACAACCGATTGCTTGGTTTGCACAAGGGTGCAGATACGGGAGTGTGTTGTGGAAAAGGCTACAAAGAGATATGCCGACTATGCTGTAAAAAACAATCAGAATAGCAGATTCATATGCATTGGGTGATCCGACCCAACCTGAGCTTATGTCGGCAGAACATCTGGAGCAGCATGACCATTATGCTCGTGATGGTGCAGGATCATCCTGACGGAATGAGTTCCGAGGTAGGAGAAGAGATGACATGCTAGATTACAGATATAGTTCGAATCAGGTGGCAGCTGTTGTACAAGACCAACCGGGTGCAGGAAGCAATCAACACCAGAAGAACGGTCCTCAACAGTGGATGCCGGGGAATGATGGGAAGAAACAATGGACTCTAGAACAGAAGAAACAATGGCAAGAGAGGCCGAAGTATACATTTGAGTCAATGCTAGATCAACCGTGTAAGTTTCACACGTCTAACCTGGCAAAACTAGCCAACCACACAACTCGTCAATGCGCTTGGATGAAGAGTGCAATGGGAAACCCGACAGCAATGCAAGCACCACAACAGTAAACACAGCAGCCACATCTTACAGGAGGAAATGCACAACAATTGATGTTACCTCCACCACCTCCGAGGTATTAGAATCAGGACCAGAGGGATGCAGTTCACCATGTGGTAAATCAAAACCAAGATGGCAGAGGAAACCATGGAAATAATGGACGCAATGATTACAGGGAGCACCACCAGTCATACCGTGTATTCACCATGGAACAACATGACATGCAGAGTGTACATCGCCAGCACATGGAAGTAAATGCAGTTATGCCAGCAGTTCCGAGGTATATGCCATGGTCAGATCAAGATATAACTTGGAGCATTAGAGATCATACAAAGATCATGCCGAACCCCGGGTCATATGCCTTGGTTCTAGACCCAACATTTGTCGGGCCCAGTATCAATGTGAAATTCTCGAAGGTGCTGATAGATAATGGAAGCAACATCAACATTATGTACAAGGATACAATGCATAAGCTCGGCATATCTCCGAATATGTTGCAGTCGACCAAGACAACCTTTCATGGGATAGTGCCAGGACTGTCCTGCAAGCCCATTGGGAAGGTCCGAGTAGACGTCTTATTCGGCACAAGGGAAAATTTCAGGGCAGATAATTTAGAATTTGAGGTGGTGGATCTAGAAATTTGCTATCACGCATTACTCATATGGCCGGCATTGGCTCAGTTTATGAGAAGCTATCACATTGGCTACTTGAAAAATAAAGATGCCGGGACCACAGGGGGTAATAACAATAACAGGAGACTACATGAAATCAATGGAATATGCTTCGGCCGGATCGAATCTGTAACATCCCAAAAATATTACACTTGGATCATCAAACTCTAATCATCAAATTTAGGGTTAACAAAAACATTTCTAAATAAAAATATGAAAGCATGCATGTGTGTATGCATCCCATTTTAAATTCTTTTGAATTGCCTTGTTTATGTGTTTATTTTCTTGTAAAATGTTTCTTAGGTGAAATAAACATCATCTAAACAATTCCCAAAATTTTCTCAAAGACAAATAAATCAAAACAAAGCTAAATGAGTGAATGGTCATTTTGACCAATTTAACTCCCATGCCTACTTTGGCTGTCTCAAACTTTTAGAACCTAACAGAAACTTTTCTGGATCTTTGCACCCCTTGATTGTACTCATAACAAAGTATCAAGGCCCACTTTGTGATCATCCAGAAACTTTCAAATGCATAGTTTAAATGACAGTTCAAAATTGAATCTTTATCATATGAGAAGATCCCACTTTTTCAAAAACTACTCAAACAAGCTCAACTTTCAAAACCCAAGCATCTGCAGACTCACCAGCACCAACCTAGTACACCCACCAAAAATCTTTTCAAAATTCAAAACTTGAATTCTTGCGGCCATTTCATCAAACACTTGGCAAACACAAATCAAACAAAATCCAAACACTATTGTGAGCAGTGATTGAAGCCTAACTTGTTCCCTCTCTGGTTGCAACTAGGATTTAGTAGATCATCTAGCTCCATTGCACACCCTTAGCAGCACTATAAGCTTGGCATTGCCATCATTGGTGAGCAGGCCGAGTGCACACTTGTCACCCCCATGTCGACAGCAAGCTAGGAGGGGAAACCAGCCTAGCCAGCATGTCTGGGAGCAAGCCAACATCCCACCGCCACTCCCTGTCCAGTGCTCGAACGTTTCCAGCCACTGGACCACACGCACAAAACATGCCAACCTCGCCAACAACCATGCCGAGAGCACGCCCCGTGCGCCACGCCCGACCGACGCCCACAGACCGCGTGCCGCCCTCGCCGCGTGCATACGTGATCACCACCGTCCCAGCAACCCCACAGACACGCTCGTTCGCTGCCGCGCGGACCACGCGCGCTGTGCGCCATTAAATTCTCCATCGGGCACACGCAGAGCACCGTCGCATTCCGACCAAACCGCACCGCCCCACGTCTCGCCACCGTGTCGTTGAGCATCGCCAGGGAGCACCGCACCGCCCCTACCATCGCCCACACCGATAGCCGTCTGTACCGTCGACCATGACGAGCTCACCTTGCGCCCCGTCGGTCCCCTCTCTCCACTATAAATAGAGGCCACCCCAGCCGAATTGAGCACACCATCTCACTCCCCTCTCCTCACTGATCGTGCCACACCGTTCTCGGAGCAAGGCGAGCAGACGCCGCCAATTTCACGGAGCCGCCGCCTGGAAGAAGAAAGCCAGCGATTGAGCTGCAGGAGAAGCCACGGTACCGGAGGTTCGCCGTCGTCGACTTCGTTCGCCCGCCTCGCCCTCGAACCCGGTGAGCCCCAACGACCCCACCGGCGCTAGGTTTCTGTCTCACCGGCGTTGCCCAACGTCGACGATGACCCTCAGCCGTTGGATTAGAACCAGATCGAACGCACCACATCGCTCCATACCGCTTCGCACCCATGTCTCACTGACATGTGGGGACAGCCAGTTACGTAGTTCATGAAGCGCCAGGTGTAGGCGGCCCGTTAACCTTTCCCGCGCAGCCCAGTTATTTGAATTAAACCTTTTTCATTTTATGTCAAACACACTTCTGTACCCAGTTTCAAAAATCAACCCAGGTCGATTCAGTGCACCAAATTGAATGAAATCAATTTTGTTAGAAAGGTATGGAAGTGCTGAATCCAAGCCCCTTGGATTCAAGTCATTTGGATCTGTAGATCACCCTTGGTAAAAATAACAAGGTAGAAGCTTTTCTGCATTCAAACATTTTTCAAATTAAAACCATAATAGCTTTTGAGTTGATTCCAACTCTCAAAAATCACATTTAACCATACCTTTCAGAATATATAAAAATATATAGGTTTACTTACAGAAATATTGACCAAGTAATAAAAGAATGCCACATAGGCATTTCTAGCCACTTTAATTAATTAAAATAAAAGGGTAAAACCTTATTAAATTGTGACACCACTTTAAATCACATTGGACTAAAATATGTGGTGATGACATGTGTCAACATGATTCCATGTTTGGTTTGGAGAATATTAAATCTTAAGTAATTTTTCAATGAGTAGAAATTATTCTTCTAAAAATAAAAGGAATTAAACCAAGCTTTAATCTTGTAATGTTAGTGATGATGCTAGATCATCTATAGGACCCTTTGGTGTGATGATTGCAAGTAGTTAAGTATTGTTTGGTGATTGTGTACATCGTATTTATTCATAGACGCTAGTACCGACCAAGGATACGAGGAGGAAGGAGGATTCTACGAAGAGGAAGCCGAGGAGAACTTCAACCACTGCTCTGCACAAGGCAAGCCTAATACTACTAGTTGATTGAGCAAGCTAAAACTTGCAGGATACTCTACTTTAGCAAGCTTTACTAATCAAGTTGACCTATGCAAGCTAACACTTGCAAGATACCCTACTAATGCAAGCTAATCCTTGCTTGTTACCATGACCACTATATGCCTTAAGCACATGTGATCATATCCACTTGATAAACCAATCCTAGTTTTTTTTACTTACCAGATTTATTACTTTGTTTCTTTATCAAAGCTCTTACTTAGAGTTTACTGGAATAAATGGTTGATACTAGAAGGATAATTGAAGGTTGCATAAAGAGCATAAAATTTGGCCTAAGCTAGATAATTTTGATGTCATCCTAAGGCATGAAATTAAACTCAGTTAAAGTCCAATAGTTTACGACCCCTCATTAGTGCTTACCCCCACTTGTAGATGCTAGTGCTAAGCATAAAACTTGATCAACATTAGATGGGAATACTTAGTGAAAATGGTTATGAAAACCTTAGAATGATGGATCATTCTACTAAGATGTTTTGACATGTGTTTCCGAACACTTGATGATTTTGGTGATGAAAATGTTGAGGCAGTAGCCTTAGCCCTTTATAAAACTGATGGTTGTCTGGATGCGATACCATTCCAATTTTATCGTACAACCACAATACCCGAAGATTGGGTAGGGCTTGACTGGAGACTTATATACCTTAGTATTGGTTCCCTCACGACCAAGGTCTGAGCTGAGGCTACCTTGTGAAGATTGTCCACCTGTGCAGTACCCAAGATGACAGTTGGTCATGGTTGGGAGGCCAAACTCACAGGAGAGGTGCTTATACTAGGGCGTGTAATTGAAATGTTATTGATTATCCGCATACTGAGTATGGTGAATTCAGGATTTGTTCCTGAAGGATGTATCGAATGTTGTGGTGAAATTGTACAATCTCTGCAGATTGTCAAACTATTAGAATAGCCGCGTCCACGGTTATGGACAGTTGGAGTGGCCATACTGTTCCCCCGTCAGACTTTTTCAAAAGACTTGTGAAATGAATTGAGACTTTGACTTGACCACAACAGGGTTGTGGCATGAGATACAAGTTCCCACTTAGGTGTTATAAAACCTTAACTAGCATTCGTTGCTTCCAAACTTAGTAGAGATAAATCTGGATTTTGCAAAACAACCCTAGAGCCTAGTGTCCTATTATCAAAAACCCCTTTTACTTATTAGTATTAGTTTGTGAGTACTTAAAGAGTACTCATGGCTTTGTCCCTGGCTATTCCCATGGCCAGACTATGAAGAGGAGTACCTGGAGGATGGACCCCAGGAAGGTTACGACAACTAGGATCATCTCCCATCGTCAGCATTGCCTGTGACCCCGAAGATGGAGCTTCGCCCTCGCTCTATTATTATTCGTATTCAGCTTGATGTTGTATTAAGAACTGGATCATGAGATCCCTATTTTTGTAAGAACTTATGTACGGTTTGTAATGGATGATGTACTATGGTATCTAATTCTGTTATGTCTCGCAAAAATGGTAATCCTGGGATTGCGATGTATGGCATAACAGGCATCTAGGATTAAAAATCTGGGTGTTGACAAGTTGGTATCAGAGCCATCCTGACCATAGGAGACCCTTGTTAGACTGGATGTTTGAATCAAAAATTAGTTTCAAAACCAAAGAGAACAAATATTTGCAAAAACTTATTCTCATTCTTATCCCTTTGATTCTTTCATGAAAATTCATGTTCCTCAAAAACTCTTGCAAATACATAAAATTTTGACACACTTGATCACTCTACTAACTTACTCATCCTATATTATTATAGATGGACGTGAAGTACAACAAGTTTTATCAGTTGGGGAATGGAGGAGACCTTATCTTTGAGAGGGATTTGGACCAGCTTTCAGAACTTCTGGAGCGTCCGCACCTCGAGTTCTTCGGAGCTCAGCTCAATGATTAAGGAGGAGAAGATCTGCAGTGGCTAATTGTTGCAAGTATTCGGGGAAAGATTGAACCTCCCACTGCTGAGGGAATTAAGTTTACCTTAAGAGAGAACAACTGGCTCGATGGACTTGTCAGGGCCATGCAAGAAGCTCTTTCCCGTCTGTGTGGGCAGAGTATCAAAAATATCAAGGGAACTCGCTTTGAGTTTTGCCCAAGGCGTGATGCTAATGGAAAACCATTGGAAGCACCATACCACCCCGAGCTGAAGACTCAATTGGACCACCTCAGCTTCATGATGTACGATCGTCAGCAGGAGTTGGAAAACTTCCGTGACTACTCCAACCACAAGTCTGCCATCATCAAGACGAAGGATCAAACCATCGCCATGCTAGCAAAGGATCACAAGTCTCGCCGCCGTCAGCTCGACAAGAAGGAGCGCATTATTGCCCGTCTTCGCCACCACATCTCATCTTTGGAAGAGACCATCCACGAGAGAGATATGCAGTTGGAGGAAAGGGAGAATGCAGGAGAGGATCTTCGTGGAGACCCCTACTCCTATCTTAGCGACGACGATGATTTTCTGGAGGATCAGGCTATGGATTTCTTCACCGATGAGGATGATTTCGACTTTATTGATGATGAGGAGGATGATGAAGCCACCAATTCCGAGGAGTAGTACCACTTGAGCACTAGCGTAGTGAGTAGTATTTGGTCCCAATGTATCGTAGTTTTCGGAATGGTTCTTAAAACCATCTATTTTTCTTTGTTGTGGTGTGTGTTCTATCGTGTGCTATGAATGAATGAATGAATGAAAAAGAAAGTTGCTAGAAAAATCTGAGTCAAACTTTAAAAACTTTTCAAAGACCCAAAACCTTAGAAATTTCCCTCTTTTCTCACGATCTATCTCAATCTTCAGATGCCACGTGGAGGAAGTGGTTCATCCCCGGACCCGATGTTGCAGATTCTGCAAATGTTGACTTCTGACCGCGAAGAAAGAGCGGAACGTCAAGCCAACCTAGCCACCCTGCAGCAGATAGCCCAGCTAGCCCACAACAACCAAGGCCACAGAAATCAGGACAACCATGGATCTAATCTCAAGAATTTCCAGAATACCAACCCACCTGTTTTCACCAAGTCAGAAGAACCTCTAGATGCCGATGATTGGCTGCAAACCATGGAAAATAACCTAGAAGTCGCTGGAATGGAAGCCAACGAGAAAGTTCTGTTCGCCACCCACTATCTAGCCGGAGATGCCAGGGCATGGTGGAACAGTGTTCACGCAATGACCAGAGGACAGATGATGACCTGGGAGGAATTCAAGGTCAAGTTTAGCAGAACCCATGTGCCACCTGGTTTGATCAAGAGAATGAGAGACGAGTTCAGAGAGTTGAAGCAAGGAAGGATGAACGTAGTGGAATACCGTGACAAATTCTTGTCATTAGCTAGGTATGCCCAGGATGAGATCAACACCGAAGCCAAGAAGAAAGAAAGATTCCTGAATGGTCTGCACGATGAGATGCAGACAATGTTAGTCAATATCCCCTTTGCTAATATTGAAGCCCTTGTCGACTCTACTATCCATATGGAAGGAAAGATCAAACAAGCCAATGAGAACCGCAAGCGTCGCATGATGCATCAGCCAGGAACCCATCAGACCCCAAAGTATCGCTCTAACCCATCTCCAGGATTTGCCCCAAGAACTAACAGACCCCCGATGAACCGTTCAACCTACCCCAACCGTGGAAACCCTAGGCCCGGAGGAAATCACAACAACCACGACAACGCTAGCAATTTCAACCGTGCCCCACCCAAGTTCAACAACAACAATGCTACATAACACCAACAACTTTGAGGATGGAAGCAATGTTGTGTGCTCATAGACAAAGGACAAGTCGCAAGTGACTTGTTATGACTGTGGAAATAAGGGCCACTACTCCAACGAGTGCCCCAACAAGAAGAATGCCGCAACACCCAATACCAATGCCCCAGCTCAGCAGTAGCGTCGTGTTCAGCCAGGAAGAAGATTTTCCCTAGGGAATTCGCTCAACCGCAATGGCCGTCTTTTTCTCATGCATGATGAAGAAGCTCAGGAAGCACCATACGTCGTGCTGGGTATGTTTTCTGTTAATTCAGTACTTGCACGAGTGTTGTTTGATTCTGGTGCATCGCACTCATTTGTCACCGAAGAATTTGCCTGCACTAGTAAAATTCAACCAACCAAACTGAAGCATGTTATGATTGTTCAAATTCCCGGATCAACCACCAAGGCTAGGCAAATTTGCAAAGCCGTCCCTATCCGAATCCATGGCATAGATTTTTATGCAAATATGATAGTACTCGGAACTAAAGGTTTGGAAGTAGTACTAGGAATGGATTGGATGTCCAAACATAAAGGATTGATTGACTGTGCCAAGAAAGCCATAACCATGACCAGTACATCAGGAATATCAGTCGAGCATATATCTGAAACCTTACCTCGCCAATTCAAGTGCAACACGAGTATAGCCCAACCTACCATTGACCAAGTCCGGATAGTCTGTGAATACCCCGATGTATTCCCAGATGTTTTGCCTGGTATGCCCCCAGATCGGGATATCGAGTTTATCATTGAACTAATCCCTGGAACCGGACCCATAGC
The DNA here is from genome assembly GCA_030063025.1 of Avena longiglumis. NCBI lineage: Eukaryota > Viridiplantae > Streptophyta > Magnoliopsida > Poales > Poaceae > Avena > Avena longiglumis. The sequence goes on from CP125976.1 coordinate 450,276,517, forward strand.
CCAGAGACCCTATAGTATGAACCCATCTGAGCTAGCAGAACTGAAGAAGCAACTGGATGCCATGCTGGAAATTGGATTGATTCAACCAAGTGCGTCACCATGGAGGTCACCTGTCTTGTTTGTGGACAAGAAGGATGGAGGTAACCGTTTGTGTACGGATTATCGGAAGTTGAATGATGTCACCATCAAGAACAAATACCCCTTGCCCAAGATAGAAGATTTGTTTGATCAGTTGACCGGTGCCGAAGTGTTTTCTAAGATTGATCTTAGAATAGGCTATCATCAACTCAAGATTCGTGTAGAGGATATCCCAAAGACTGCCTTTACCACCAGATATGGATTGTATGAGTATACAGTCATGTCTTTTGGATTAACCAATGCCCCCGCTTATTTCATGAATCTCATGAATAAGATTTTTATGGACTTGCTGGATAAGGTTATTGTTGTTTTCATTGATGACATTCTGATTTATTCCAAATCAGAAGAAGAACATGAGCTACACCTAAGGACCATTCTTGGAACCCTTAGAGAGCATCAGCTGTATGCAAAGTTTATCAAATGTGAATTCTGGTTACAGGAGGTAGGATTCCTCGGTCACATTGTATCAGCCGGAGGAATTGTCATTGACCCTGCCAAAGTAAAAGATGTAGAAGATTGGAAAGCCCCAACAACTCAAACCCAAGTTCTTGCATTTCTTGGATTGGCGGGATATTACCGCAAATTTGTAGAAGGATTCTCGAGTATCGCCAGACCCATGACCCAATTGCTGAAGAAGGACAAGAAGTTTGAATGGACCGACAAATGTGAAGCGAGTTTTCAAGAACTCAAGAGGAGATTGATTTCAGCCCCAATCTTGATCATTCCGGATATCACGAAGCCCTTCGATGTGTATTGTGATGCATCCAAGATCGGTCTCGGATGTGTGCTAATGCAAGAAGGCAAAGTTATATCTTATCTATCTCGACAACTGAAGCAACATGAGCAAAATTACCCAACCCATGACCTCGAAATCACAGCCGTAGTTCTAGCCCTGAAGACATGGAGGCATTACCTGATGGGAAACCGTTGTGAGATCTATACGGATCACAAGAGTCTGAAGTATATATTCACTCAGAAGGAGCTGAATATGAGACAGAGAAGATGGATTGAGCTATTCAAGGATTACGATCGGGACATTCACTATCACCCTGGTAAAGCCAATGTGGTAGCCGATGCCCTTAGCAGATTGCCATGCCCCTTGAACTCCATGATTTTAAAGGAGAAACCAAGCCTGCACAAAGAGATGGAAGATTTTTGAATAGAATTAGTAAGTGAAGGATTTTTGGCTAGCATAGAACTCCAGCCCACTTTGATCAGTCAGATTAAAGAGGCGTAGAAGGAAAATGCTAGTATTGACGGAATCAAGCGTCGTATCTGTACAGGCAAGGTACCCGTATTCACCGAAGACGAAGAAGGAGTTCTGTGGTACAATGGACGCCTTTGTGTACCAGTAGATTCTGAGTTGAAAGAACTTATTATGAAGGAGGCTCATGATACTATTTATTCTATCCATCCCGGAGGAACTAAGATGTATCAGGATTTGAAAGAGCAATTTTGGTGGCATAAGATGAAGAGAGAAATCGGAAGCTATATCGGCAAGTGTGATATATGTCAGCGAGTCAAGGCAGGACATCAAAGACCCGCTGGATTGTTGCAACCCTCGAAGATTCCGGAATGGAAATGGGATTCCGTTGGAATGGATTTTATCACTGGACTGCCTACTTCTAGTAGGGGCAATGACTCTATCTGGGTCATAGTGGACCGATTGTCCAAAGTCGCCCATTTCTTGCCCGTCAAGACCACATATCGGAGTTCGAAGCTAGCATAGTTGTACATCGCTAGAATAGTTAGTTTGCATGGAGTCCCCAAGAACATCATATCTGATCGAGGAACTCAGTTTACCTCGAGATTCTGGAAGAAAGTCCAAGAAGGTTTAGGAACCCGCCTAGATTTCAGCACCGCATATCACCCTCAGACCGATGGACAAACGGAGCGAGTAAACCAAATACTCGAAGATATGCTGAGAGCATGTGTGTTAGAATATGGATCCAAGTGGGAAGACTGTCTGCCGTTTGCAGAATTTTCATACAACAACAGTTATCAAGCCAGTTTGCAAATGGCCCCCTTTGAATTCATGTATGGAAGAAAGTGTCGCACCCCTTTGAACTGGTCGGAAGTAGGAGAGAGTCAGATTTTCGGACCCGACATCCTACGAGAAGCAGAAGAGAAGGTTCACAAGATTCGTGAGCACCTCAAGGCTGCCCAATCCAGACAGAAGAGTTATGCCGACAAGAGACGTCGAGACCTTGCCTTCAACATAGGAGATTTTGTTTATCTGAAGGTGTCGCCATTGAAGGGAATGCAACGTTTCCAAGTCAAGGGAAAGTTAGCCCCCAGATATATCAGACCCTTCAAGATTCTGAACCGTGGAGGAGAAGTGTCGTATCAATTGGAAGTACCCGAAGAGATGTCAGCCGTGCACAATGTGTTCCATATATCGTTACTTCGCAAGTGTCTCGAAGTCCCAGAGAAGACCGAAGTGTTCAAAAATATCGATCACCAGACCATAGAGATCAACGATGACCTGACCTATCCTGAAGTACCCATCCGTATTTTGGAAGAAGCTTTTCGAACTACCCGAACCCGAAGCATCAAGTTTCTCAAGATTCTGTGGAGCAACCACACAGAAGAAGAAGCTACCTGGGAGCGCGAAGATCACATCAGGACGGAGTTCCTCGATCTCTTCAAATCCTAGGTATTCTTTTTCGTCCTTTTTCAAATCTCAGGACGAGATTTTGTTTAAGGGGGGAAGGTTTGTAACATCAAAAAGATTTTAAACTTGGATCATCAAACTCTAATAATCAAATTTAGGGTTAACAAAAGCTTTTCTAAATAAAAATATGAAAGCTTGCATGTGTGTATGCATCCCATTTTAAATTCTTTTGAATTGCCTTGTTTATGTGTTTCTTTGCTTGTAAAATGTTTCTTAGGTGAAATAAACATCATCTAAACAATTCCCAAACTTTTCTCAAAGAAAAATAAATCAAAACAAAGCTAAATGAGTGAATGGTCATTTTGACCAATTTAACTCCCATGCCTACTTTGGTTGTCTCAAACTTTCAGAACCTAACAGAAACTTTTCTGGATCTTTGCACCCCTTGATTGTACTCATAACAAAGTATCAAGGCCCACTTTGTGATCATCCAGAAACTTTCAAATGCATAGTTTAAATGATAGTTAAAAATTGAATCTTTATCATATGAGAAGATCCCACTTTTTCAAAAACCACTCAAACAAGCTCAACTTTCAAAACCCAAGCATCTGCAGACTCACCAGCACCAACCTAGCACACCCACCAAAAATCTTTTCAAAATTTAAAACTTGAATTCTTGCGGCCATTTCATCAAACACTTGACAGACACAAATCAAACAAAATCCAAACACTATTGTGAGCAGTGATTGAAGCCTAACTTGTTCCCTCTCTGGTTGCAACTAGGCTTTAGTATATCATCTAGCTCCATTGCACACCCTTAGCAGCACTGTAAGCTTGGCATTGCCATCAATGGTGTGGCATCCCGCAAAACCACTACTAGAAAATCGCGTTGATTTTGTGCATTGCATCATCATGACATCATCATGCATATTACTTTTACTTAAAACTATGTTGCGAAAGACTATTGTTTTCTGAAACTAGCCCCCTTCTATTTCAAATTAAACCCCCGGATCTTTCTGGATATTTTGTTTGTCTAAAAACTATTACAAAAGTTTATTGCAAATTAAACAAAATATTTAATTATTTTAGTGGGGGCAGCCAACCGGGCCGATCCGACCCAGTTCGTCACCCCCAGAACAAAACCAATCGGTCCACCAAAATCCTATTCCTACCCGAACCTAGTCTACCCACCTATCCTAGCTCACACCTCACCTTCCCTCCACCTCATCCCACCCCGCCACCTCATCAATCCACCAGCCCCTCTCTTCCTTCCTCCCCGGCAGCCTCCTCTCGGCCGCCCACTGCGCCTTCCCTGGCCGCAGCCTCCCACCTCTGCCACCGTCGCTCGCCTTTCCCCTCCTGGCATCTCCTCCCCAAGGCCCCGTCTCTCCTCCCCGACCCTCTCTCCTTCCTCAACCGCCTGGCCAGCTCCGCCCGCCGTTTCCTCCTCGGCACTGCGCTCCTCAGCCTTGCCGACCGCCTCCGTTTCCCCTCCGTCGCCGGACCCGCGCTCACCCGACACCCTCCTCTCCACCCGACGCCGCCCCGCCTCCTCTTCTCCGGCAGCCGCAGCGCCTCCGGAGCCCCGCCTCCGCTCGAGCGCCCTCCGGCAGGTCTTGCCCTGCCATGGACGCCACCGCCTCTGCTCCATGTCCCGCGCGTGTCCTCCGCGATCCCCGGACCCCGTCGAGCTCGTCGCCCCTGCAAGGTCGCCAAGCCATGGCCACCCTCCTGCTCGCTGACGTCGGCCTCTTGGTCGCGCGTGTGCCATGCCGGGTCCATGCTCTGTCTCGGTTAATGGTGTGTCCTTCCGCGACATCGACAAGATCTTCCGGGTGCCAACAGCACGGACGAACGGTACCCTAGGCCTGCAACATGGTGCGACATGTACTTCTACCGGAGCATAAGCCCGCGGAACCCTGATGCCGCCCACGCCGAATCGACAAGATCCACCTCACAGAGCGGCGAACCCCGGACCAGGAGCATCCCTGGACACCAAGAACTACCGGCGACCCGACCAAGACCCGGACCCCGATGACCCCATGATCTCCGCTGCAGAACGACAAGGTCTTCGGAGTGGAGTCAACAAGATCTACCGAGGACGCGAGAAATTCGATACGCCATGACCGTCGGCATGACCCGAAGACCACGGATGCGCCAAGATCTACCTCCGTTATCAGAGAACGAACCCGTCGAGGCTGAACCCTAGATCCGAACCCTAAGACCGAACCCCGAACCCCGGAATCCCAAGTTCGTCGAGACCCTCTAATTGTTTTGGATCTTCGCGGATAAGGCCGTTGAGTTGATGTGAGCTTCGCCCCGATCTTCGGATGAACCTTCGGCAATGTTTTCAGGCGAGCATCTCCCCCTTTCTACCTATCTTACTTTTATAGTATTTATTCCCTCCTGTTGATCTATTGCTATATGTGTTGCGTTGCTCTAGTTTTCGTACCCGTGATATCCCGTGCAGCCTTATATCGCCTTGGACACCTCCTATTACCTGTTGTTTGGTAGATAGTTGGACCTGCGCGTCGTAGTCGCTTGCTCAAGTGCTGTTGCGTGTCGTCAAGTACCACAGTTGTTGGAGTTTTGCCGCATGTTTGATGTTGGAGATGATCATGGCTTTACTTATCATAACTTTAATTACTGTTTAGAAACTAAAATTTAAGTAAGTAAGCAGAGGCACATGTGGGCAATAGATGTTATTTGGTTGTTAACCGTCCACTTGTGTCCCGTAGGACCCCGAGTACTTGATACCTGTTCCTTGAATTTTTCGCGCTATCCACATCCGGGAGGATTATGGGACCCCCCCTGAGCCAGAGCTTGATTCATTCTTATTTCTTGGGGCCACAAACTAGTTTGAGGTTTTATTTACTATCCTATACCTATGCCATGCTTTACTGCTTTATTTACGATTGTGCGAGGAGCACCTATATTGTTTAGGTAAGCGGAGTATTTTCGCGGTATCGACAAGCCCAGTTTTGGGTTCCCAGTCGTTTACAGCCATTGACGCAAACCTTGAGTCCGTCTCGGAGTCAGCTAACTTTGTTGCGGGTGTACTCAATGGGGTGGCCCCCTGAAATATTTCTGAATCCTATGATTGCTTTGTCGTGAAAGCCTCATTGGGTTTTGATTTGGTTTTTCCGAAGTTGATCGAGTGTGTGTTGATATTTGTGCACCCCTGCAGGGTAAAACTTTCTGAAAGCCGTGTCCGCGGTTATGGACGACTTGGAGCATAATATCTCGATCATAGACAAGCATAACTAAAGTACCGCTTCTAATTTGACTAAGTAACTGACTAGTAAATAGTGCAACCCTCATGGAATGGTTAATAAAATTCCCAACGGATGGGGGGGGAGGGGGGTTGTTCGTCCGCTTCCTCGTTGGTAAGCGAGGAGGAGGATGGATATGTGGATATTACTGTTATAACTGTTGTCATTAATTCACGGACATCCGTCTATCTTTGGTTAGGCAGATGGTTAGCGATTATCTATAGAACTGTTAGGGTTTATCTTTCGCTGCAATTGTGTCACCCCAGGTTGTGTCCCCTTTAGAGGCATAAAGACTTGCTGAGTACCCTTAGGGTCTCACACGATAAATTATTGGTTCAGATGAATAGGTACACTCGCAAGACAGATACTGGGTGGAGGAGGCTGATGATGTGGGCAACGATCGTTTGGTGTAGAGATTCCGGGAACGGGGATCCGTGAGATCTGTGGGCGGGATGTGCTTATTTCTAGGCATCTTATGCCGATTTGCTTCTTATCCGTACTCGGACCTTGTCATAACTTTAATTACTGTTTAACAACTAAAATTGAAGTAAGTAAGCAGAGGCACAGGTGGGCAATAGATGTTATTTGGTTGTTAACCGTCCACTTGTGTCCCGTAGGACCCCGAGTACTTGATACCTGTTCCTTGAATTTTTCGCGCTATCCACATCCGGGAGGATTATGGGACCCCCCTGAGCCAGAGCTTGATTCATTCTTATTTCTTGGGGCCACAAACTAGTTTGAGGTTTTATTTACTATCCTGTACCTATGCCATGCTTTACTGCTTTATTTACGATTGTGCGAGGAGCACTGTGTACTGCTTAGGTGGCGAAGTGTTTCATGTATCGACAAGCCAGTTTTGGGTTCCCGATGTTCTGACCATTGACGCAAACCTTGAGTCCGTCTCGAGTCAGCTAACCGTTAATGGTGTACTCAATGGGGTGGCCCCGTGAAATATTTCTGAATCCTGTGATTGCTTTGTCGTGAAAGCCTCGTTGGGTTTTGATTTGGTTTTTCCGAGGTTGATCGAGTGTGTGTTGCTATTTGTGCACCCCTGCAGGGTAAAACTTTCTAAAAGCCGTGTCCGCGGTTATGGACGACTTGGAGCACAGTATCTCGATCATAGACAACTATAACTAAAGTAGTGCTATAAACTTGACTTTATAATGACTAGTAAACAGCTTCACTATAATGGAATGGCTAAATAAAACTGCCAACAATTGCTTGCTTGGGTTGTCGTTTGCGACCATTGTACCTGACTAGTAAGTATTGCAACTATAACGGAATGGCTAAATAAAAGTACCAACAACTGCTGGGTTTTGGGATATCTCATGCTAATTATGTCGACTAGTAAGTGTTGCAACTACAACGGAATGGTTAACTAAAACGGCCCACTGCTTATTTTATCAGGATGATTATCTACACCTGACTAGTAATTGCTGCAACGATAACTGAATAAATAAAACTGTCAACTGTGTGAGTTCCTCGGTTGACTTCCTCGTTTGGTCTTGAGGGGGAAACACCAGGATGGGTTTGTTTGGTGGTAGCATCAGGTTGGTTCCGAATAGGTCTTTCTTACCCCTCTCTGATAGCCGCTAGTTGTATCGAGTCTCTATAGGTTGTTTAGTGCATGCTGCCGCTGCCGCTTCAGTCCTCCATACCTATGTAGGCGAGGACCGCCGAATTCTAGCCTCGCCGTGTACTGGCCTCAGTACTGACGCTCCTCTTTTTCCTTTGCCCTTTGTCGGTTCCCTTTTTGTCTAAGCAGGTTTTGAGATCGACGTCGTTAGCAGGGTTACCCTTCCGGCTTGGCCTGGGCAGGGTTATGGACGCCATTGGTTATTCTTCAGGGATCTTAGACCCATTTTCATCTTGTCCGTAGCTGGGCGCTCTATCGTTTCAAGGTGATTTGGATCTTTGTATATTATATCTGTATTCTTGACTCATTGAGTCGCTGCTGTATATATATCTGTTCTGTGGGTCCCATCGAGGACTGTTGTGTAATGTTATTACTTTGTTTTCCACCCATGCGAAGTGCTGGTGGTCTCCTTTGAATCGTTTCTATGCGGGTTTGGCGGGTTTCGCTAAAACTTGCATAGGGCCGATTCGAGGTGTTCTGAGTGGTATCGATCTCAGCGGTTGCGATACCCACAAGTCCGACTGTAGGATAACCTAGCTAACTACCAAGTAGAGTGTCAAAATTATTTTGCAAAATCGGTTGGATAGTTCGATTAGGTGATTTTTACTCCTTACCCCTCTGCTCTCCTCTCACCTCTGCGTGTTTTGAATCCTCTCTTCTCTCTCTTGAGTCCGGGACTTCGTGGTTGGGTTTTAAAATCGTATCTTTAGGGTTTCGCTTCCTCCTTTGGTGACGGTGTTGCTACATCTGGTCTTCATGCCATCCGAGGAATCCTTCGTCTGGTGGACTTCTCTTTGTTTCTTCTCGTGCCTTCCGGTGTTTCCGACGCGACGACATCATCTACGCCAGATCCGATGCAGAGTCTGCATCACTCCTTTGTTTCCGAACCTCGCTTGTAGAGATCTACAATCTGATTCCGAGAGTTGGTTGCATAATTCGCCTATTCGTGTGAAGAGTACTGGTTTGGGTGCGTGATGGACTGGCCCCCATGCCGACTACCCTTTCTATTCGCTTTTGTACATTGAAGTGGATGAGAATGCATAAGTTCCCTCTTTCTATCGAAGCTAGAGGTGGCTTTACTTGTTGATACCTCTACCTTCGACCTTTTGTTTCCCGGAGTGTTCTCTCGAAGATCACGGACAACGACCTCTTGTTAGTGGTGTCGCGAGGATCTACACGATGCGAGAAGATTCAGATTGCCGACCTTCTTTCCGGTACCATGAGGCGGATCTCGAGGGCGAGATCCATTGTTAGTGGTGTCGAATTGTGGCATCCCGCAAAACCACTACTAGAAAATCGCGTTGATTTTGTGCATTGCATCATCATGACATCATCATGCATATTATTTTTACTTAAAACTATGTTGCGAAAGACTATTGTTTTCTGAAACTAGCCTCCTTCTATTTCAAATTAAACCCCCGGATGTTTCCGGATATTTTGTTTGTCTAAAAACTATTACAAAAGTTTATTGCAAATTAAACAAAATATTTAATTATTTTAGTGGGGGCAGCCAACCGGGCCGATCCGACCCAGTTGGTCACCCCCAGAACAAAACCAATCGGTCCACCAAAATCCTATTCCTACCCGAACCTAGTCTACCCACCTATCCTAGCCTGCCACCTTACCTTCCCCTCCACCTCATCCCACCCCCGCCACCTCATCAATCCACCAGCCCCCTCTCCTCTTCCTTCCCCCGACGAGCCTCCCCGCGCGGCCTCGCCTCCGGCCGTCCCGCCACCGGCCGCGCCTTCCCGCCGGCGAGCCGCCTCCACCTGCCTCCGCCGCCGTCGCGCTCGCCTTTCCCCCTCCTCGCCGCGGAATCTCCTCCCCCCGCGCGGCCCCGTCTCTCCTCCCCCCGACCCCTCTCTCCTTCCTCAACCGCCCTGGCCCGAGCTCCGCCCCGCCGCCGTTTCTCCTCCTCGGCACCGGCGCTCCTCCGGCCGCGTCGCCGACCGTCTCCGTTTCCCCTCCATCGCCGGACCCGCGCTCACCCGACACCCTCCTCTCCACCCGACACCGCCCCGCCTCCTCTTCTCCGGCAGCCGCAGCGCCTCCGGAGCCCCGCCTCCGCTCGAGCGCCCTCCGGCAGGTCTCACCCTGCCATGGACGCCACCGCCTCTGCTCCATGTCCCGTGCGCGTCCTCCGCGAGCCCCGGACCCCGTCGAGCTCGTTGCCCCTGCAAGGTCTCCAGCGCCATGTCCACCCTCCTGCTCGCTGACGTCGGCCTCTTGGTCGCGCGTGTGCCATGCCGGGTCCATGCTTTGTCTCGGTTAATGGTGTGTCCTTCCGCGACATCGACAAGATCTTCCGGGTGCCAACGGCGCGGACGAACGGTACCCTAGGCCTCCAACATGGTGCGACATGTGCTTCTACCGGAGCATAAGCCCGCGAAACCCTGATGCCGCCCATGCCGAATCGACAAGATCCACCTCACGGAGCGGCGAACCCCGGACCAGGAGCATCCCTGGACACCAAGAACTACCGGCGACCCGACCAAGACCCGGACCCCGATGACCCCATGATCTCCGCTGCAGAACGACAAGGTCTTCGGAGTGGAGTCAACAAGATCTACCGAGGACGCGAGAAATTCGATACGCCATGACCGTCGGCATGACCCGAAGACCACGGATGCGCCAAGATCTACCTCCGTTATCAGAGAACGAACCTGCCGAGGCCGAACCCCAGATCCGAACCCTGAGACCGAACCCCGAACCCTGGAACCCCAAGTTCGTCGAAACCCTCTAATTGTTTTGGATCTTCGCGGATAAGGCCATTGAGTTGATGTGAGCTTCGCCCCGATCTTCGGATGAACCTTCGGCAATGTTTTCTAGCGAGCATCACCCCCTTTCTACCTATATTACTTTTATAGTATTTATTCCCTCCTGTTGATCTATTGCTATCTGTGTTGCGTTGCTCTAGTTTTCGTACCCGTGATATCCCGTGCAGCCTTATATCGCCTTGGACACCTCCTATTACCTGTTGTTTGGTAGATAGTTGGACCTGCGCGTCGTAGTCTCTTGCTCAAGTGCTGTTGCGTGTCGTCAAGTACCACAGTTGTTGGAGTTTTGCCGCATGTTTGATGTTGGAGATGATCATGGCTTTACTTATCATAACTTTAATTACTGTTTAACAACTAAAATTGAAGTAAGTAAGCAGAGGCACAGGTTGGCAATAGATGTTATTTGGTTGTTAACCGTCCACTTGTGTCCCGTAGGACCCCGAGTACTTGATACCTGTTCCTTGAATTTTTCGCGCTATCCACATCAGGGAGGATTATGGGACCCCCCTGAGCCAGAGCTTGATTCATTCTTATTTCTTGGGGCCACAAACTAGTTTGAGGTTTTATTTACTATCCTGTACCTATGCCATGCTTTCGCTTTATTCTGATTGTGCGAGGAGCACTTTGTCTGTTAGGTAAGCGGACTGTTTTCGCGGTATCGACAAGCCCAGTTTTGGGTTCCCAGTCGTTTACAGCCATTGACGCAAACCTTGAGTCCGTCTCGGAGTCAGCTAACTTCGTTGCGGGTGTACTCAATGGGGTGGCCCCCTGAAATATTTCTGAATCCTGTGATTCCTTTGTCGTGAAAGCCTCGTTGGGTTTTGATTTGGTTTTTCCGAGGTTGATCGAGTGTGTGTTGCTATTTGTGCACCCCTGCAGGGTAAAACTTTCTGAAAGCCATGTCCGCGGTTATGGACGACTTGGAGCACAGTATCTCGATCATAGACAACTATAACTAAAGTAGTGCTATAAACTTGACTTTATAATGACTAGTAAACAACTTCACTATAATGGAATGGCTAAATAAAACTGCCAACAATTGCTTGCTTGGGTTGTCGTTTGCGACCATTGTACCTGACTAGTAAGTATTGCAACTATAACGGAATGGCTAAGTAAAAGTACCAACAACTGCTGGGTTTTGGGATATCTCATGCTAATTGTATCTGACTAGTAAGTGTTGCAACTACAACGGAATGGTTAACTAAAATGGCCCACTGCTTATTTTATCAGGATGATTATCTACACCTGACTAGTAATTGCTGCAACGATAACTGAATAAATAAAGCATCAGCTGTGAGTTCCTCGGTTGACTTCCTCGTTTGGTCTCGAGGGGGAAACACCAGGATGGGTTTGTTTGGTGGTAGCATCAGGTTGGTTCCGAATAGGTCTTTCTTACCCCTCTATGATAGCCGCTAGTTGTATCGAGTCTCTATAGGTTGTTTAGTGCATGCTGCCGCTGCCTCTTCAGTCCACCATACCTATGTAGGCGAGGACCACCGAATTCTAGCCTCGCCGTGTACTGTCCTCAGTACTGACGCTCCTCTTTTTCCTTTGCCCTTTGTCGGCTCCCTTTTTGTCTAAGCAAGTTTTGAGATCGACGTCGTTAGCAGGGTTACCCTTTCGGCTTGGCCTGGGCAGGGTTATGGACGACATTGGTTATTCTTCAGGGCTCTTAGCCCCATTTGCATCTTGTCCGTAGCTGGGCGCTCTATCGTTTCAAGGTGATTTGGATCTTTGTATATTATATCTATATTCTTGACTCATTGAGTCGCTGATGTATATATATCTGTTCTGTGGGTCCCATCGAGGACTGTTGTGTAATGTTATTACTTCGTTTTCCACCCGCACGAAAGTGCCTGGTGGGCACCTTTGAATCGTTTCTATGCGGGTTTGGCGGGTTTCGCTAAAACTTGCATAGGGCCGATTCTGAGGGTGTTACAAATGGTGAGCAGGACGAGTACACACTTGTCACCCCCATGTCGACAACAAGCTAGGAGGAGAAACCAGCCTAGCCAGCATGTCTGGGAGCAAGCCAACATCCCACCGCCACTCCCTGTCCAGCGCTCGAACGTTGCCAACCACTGGACCACACGCACGAACCATGCCAACCTCGCCAGCAACCATGCCGACAGCACGCCCCGTGCGCTACGCCCGACCGACGCTCACAGACCGCACGCCGCCCTCGCCGCGTGCATACGTGATCACCACCGTCCCAGCAACCCCACAGACACGCTCGTTCGCCGCCGTGCGGACCACGCGCGCTGTGCGCCATTAAATTATCCGTTGGGCACTCGTAGAGCACCGTCGCATTCCGAACAAAATGCACCGCCCCACGTCTCGCCACCGTGTCGTTGAGCATCGCTAGGGAGCACCGCACCACCCCCTACCGTCGCCCACGCCGATAGCCGTCTGTACCGTCGACCATGACGAGCTCACCTTGCGCCCCGTCGGTCCCCTCACTCCACTATAAATAGATGCCACCCCCAGCCGAATTGAGCACACCATCTCACTCCCCTCTCCTCACTGATCGTGCCACACCGTTCCCGGAGCAAGGCGAGCAGCACTTCGCCAGAATTTCACCGGAGCCCGCCGCCTCTGGAGAAGAAGGAAGCCAGCGATTGGAGCTGCCCCGGGAGAAGCCACCGGTACCAGGAGGTTCGCCGTCGTCGACTTCGTCGTTCGCCCGCCTCGCCGACCCTCGCCCGAACCCCGGTGAGCCCCCAACGACCCCCACTGGCCGCGCTAGGTTTCTGTCTCGCCGGCGTTGCCCAACGTCGATGATGACCCTCAGCCGTTGGATTAGAACCAGATCGAACACACCACATCGCTCCATACCGCTTCGCACCCCCTGTCTCACTGACGCGTGGGGACATCCAATTATGCAGCCCGCGGAAGCGCTGTGCTTAGCAGGCCGGCCCGTTAACCTTTCCCGCGTAGCCCAGTTATTTGAATTAAACCTTTTTCATTTTATGTCAAACACACGTTTGTACCCAGTTTCAAAAATCAACCCATGTCGATTCAGTGCACCAAATTGAATGAAACCAATTTTGTTAGAAAGGTTTGGAAGTGCTGAATCCAAGCCCGTTGGATTCAAGTCATTTGGATTTGTAGATCACCCTTGGTAAAAATAACAAGGCAAAAGCTTTTCTGCATTCAAACATTTTTCAAATTAAAACCATAATACCTTTTGAGTTGATTCCAACTCTCAAAAATCACATTTAACCATACCTTTTAGAATATATAAAAATATATAGGTTTACTTACATAAATATTGACCAAGTAATAAAAGAATGCCACATAGGCATTTCTAGCCACTTTAATTAATTAAAATAAAAGGGTAAAACCTGATTAAATTGTGACACCACTTTAAATCACATTCCCATGGACTAAAATATGTGGTGATGACATGTGTCAACATGATCCCATGTTTGATTTGGATAATATTAAATCTTAAGTAATTTTTCAATGAGTAGAAATTACTTTTCTAAAAATAAAAGGAATTAAACCAAGCTTTAATCTTGTAATGTTAGTGATGATGCTATATCATCTATAGGACCCTTTGGTGTGATGATTGCAAGTAGTTAAGTATTGTTTGGTGATTGTGTACATCGTATTTATTCATAGACGCTAGTACCGATCAAGGATACGAGGAGGAAGGAGGATTCTACGAAGAGGAAGCCGATGAGAACTTAAACCACTACTCTGCACAAGGCAAGCCTAATACTACTAGTTGATTGAGCAAGATAAAACTTGCAGGATACTCTACTTTAGCAAGCTTTACTAATCAAGTTGACCTATGCAAGCTAACACTTGCAAGATACCCTACTAATGCAAGCTAATCCTTGCTTGTTACCATGACCACTATATGCCTTAAGCATATGTGATCATATCCACTTGATAAACCAACCCTAGGTTTTTTACTTACCAGCTTTATTACTTTGTTTCTTTATCAAAGCTCTTACTTAGAGTTTACTGGAATAAATGGTAGATACTAGAAGGATAATTGAAGGTTGCATAAAGAGCATAAAATTTGGCCTAAGCTAGATAATCTTGATGTCATTCTAAGGCATGAGATTAAACTCAGTTAAACTCCAATAGTTTACCACCCCTCATTAGTGCTTACCCCCACTTGTAGATGCTAGTGCTAAGCATAAAACTTGATCAACATTAGATGGGAATACTTGGTGAAAATGGTTATGAAAACCTTAGAATGATGGATCATTCTACTGAGATGTTTTGACATGTGTTTCCAAACACTTGATGATTTTGGTGATGAAAATGTTGAGGGAGGAGCCTTAGCCCTTTATAAAACTGATGGTTGTCTGGATGCGATACCATTCCAAGTTTATCGTACAACCACAATACCCGAAGATTGGGTAGGGCTTGACTGGAAACTTATATACCTTAGTATTGGTTCCCTCATGGCCAAGGTCTGAGCCGAGGCTACCTTGTGAAGATTGTCCACCTGTGCAGTACCCAAGATGACAGTTGGCCATGGTTGGGAGGCCAAACTCACAGGAGAGGTGCTTATACTAGGGCGTATAATTGAAAGGTTAGGATTGATTATCCGCATACTGAGTATGGTGAATTCAAGATTTGTTCCTGACGGATGTATCGAATGTTGTGGTGAAAGTGTACAATCTCTGCAGAGTGTCAAACTATTCGAATAGCCGCGTCCGCGGTTATGGACAGTTGGAGTGGCCATACTGTTCCCCCGCCAGACTTTTCAAAAGACTTGTGAAATGAGTTGAGACTTTGACTTGACCACAACAGGGTTGTGGCATGAGATACAAGTTCCCACTTAGGTGTTATAAAACCTTAAATAGCATTCGTTGCTTCCAAACTTAGTAGAGATAAATCTGGATTTTGCAAAACAACCCTAGAGCCTAGTGTCCTATTATCAAAAACCCCTTTTACTTATTAGTATTAGTTTGTGAGTACTTAAAGAGTACTCATGGCTTTGTCCAGCTATTCCATGGCTAGACTATGAAGAGGAGTACCTGGAGGATGGACCCTAGGAAGGTTACGACAACTAGGATCATCTCCCATCGTCAGCATTGCATGTGACCCGAAGATGGAGCTTCGCCTACGCTACCGTTATTATTACGTATTCCGCTGCTTGATGTTGTATTAAGAACTGGATCATGAGATCCCTATTTGTGTAAGAACTTATGTACGGTTTGTAATGGATGATGTACTATGGTATCCAATTCTGTTATGTCTCGCAAAAATGGTAATCCTGGGATTGCAATGTATGGCATAACATGCATCTAGGATTAAAAATCTGGGTGTTGACAGAATCTAGCCGAATCTTTTGTGATCACAAGGGAGAAAAGGAGAATTCAGGAGGTCACAACGTTGGCTCAGTCGACACAGCTTAACATGCCGGCACTTTCTCACCCGCATGGAAGTGTATCTTTCCAGCCGACTAAGGAGACAAAGAAGATTCAAATTGATGATCAGTTCCTAGAGCGCACCATCACCATTGGTGCCGGCCTGAATGATAAATAGGAAAGCGATCTCACCAACTTCCTCCGTGAGAATCGGGATATCTTTGCATGGTATACACAAGATCTGCAAGGAGTATCGAGGGAGTTAGCTAAGCACTCTTTGTATGCAAGGCTAGGATCAAGGACGGTGAACCAACCTCTCCGCCGCTTCGCCGAAGATAGGAGAAAAATCATAGGGGATGAGATAGCTCGCTCCTTGCGACCGGGTTCATTATGGAAGTACTTCATCTGGATTGGATGCCTAACCCGGTGTTGGTAGAAAAGAAAAAAGGATGACCCGAACGTAGCTGTCGTTTGGCGTATGTGCATCTATTACACGAACCTTAACAAGGCGTGTCCTAAGGATCCTTTTCCTTTACCTAGGATAGACCAGGTTATTGATTCAACCGTAGGTTGTGAACTATTATCATTTGTAGACGCGTATTCTGGCTTCCACCAGATACCGTTAAACCCGGCTGATCAAATAAAAACTCCGTTTATCACCCCGTATGGGGCTTATTGCTATCGCACCATGGCATTCGGCCTACGCAATTCAGGAGCCATGTACCAAAGATGTATGCAAAAATGTTTGCATGATCAGATTGGAAAAAATGTTCAAGTATATGTTGATGATGTGGTTATAAAAACCAAGAAGAGCCATACACTTCTAGAAGATATCCGACAAACATTCGTGAATCTAAGGAGATTCCGAATGAAGCTTAACCCAGAAAAATGCACCCTCGGTGTACCAGCCGGAAAATTACTCGGTTTCCTCGTATCCAGTCGAGGTATAGAAGCAAATCTGACTAAAATTCGCGCAGTTGAAAGGATGGAACTGCTGAAATGCCTCAGTGGTGTTTAGAAATTTACAGGATGCCTTGCATCCTTAAGTCGGTTTGTGAGTCGGCTAGGTGAAAAATCATTTCCCTTGTATCATTTAATGAAAAAATCTGATAAGTTCACTTGGACACCTCACGCTGATAGCGCTTTTCACGAGTTAAAAAAGATGTCGGCCATAGCACCAATTTTAGCTTCCCCATTATCAAAAGAGCCTATGTTGCTCTATGTAGCAGCAACGAACCGAGTTGTGAGCGCTGTGATAGTTGTGGATCGTAATGAGGAAGGTAAGTCGGTGCAAATACCGATTTATTACCTAAGCGAGGTATTATCAACGTTAAGGCAAAACTATCCACACTACCAAAAAATGGCTTATGGAGTGTATATGTCGGCAAAAAGCTCAAGCATTATTTTGAGGAACACCCCATAAAGGTGATTTGCGAGACACCAATAGCCGAGATTATGAGCAACAAAGATGCTAGCGACCGAATAGCAAAATGGGCAATTGAGTTATCCCCTTATGCCCCACAATTTGATAGACGAGATGCAATCAAGTCTCAGGCAGTGGCCGACTTTTTTGTCGATTGAGCCAAGATACAGTATGAACCCCCATTACCTGATCCGAACTATTGGACGATGTATTTTGATGGATCCAAATTAAGGAATGGATTATGAGCAGGAATAGTATTGACCTCTCCAAAGAAGGATCAACTGAAATATGTATTGCAAATACATTTCGCTGCATCAAATAATGTAGCCGAATATGAGGCACTTGTCCATGGCCTAAAGATGGCAAAAGAAATCGGCATACGTCGGATTCTATGTTTCAGAGATTCAGACCTTGTAGTACAAGAAGTATCAGGAAATTGGGACGCATTGGATGCGAACATGGCCTTATATCGGTTTCATGTACAAAAAATTAGTGGTTATTTTGAAGGGTGCGAATTTCATCACATACCTCGGGCGGAAAACGATGCTGTAGATACCCTGTCAAAGCTCGGATCGAACAGACAATCAATTCCACATGGTATCGCCTTAAAACACCTGAGAAATCCATCAATCATACCTTCCCCAGAGTCCGAATCAATTCGACTCTCATCAGATCAGAAATCTGAGTGTGTCCCAATGGAAATTGACAAGGGACATGAGCCGAATAACCCGAGGACTGATTTAGCTAACCAGAGAGATGATTGGGACAGTTCGGTGAACATTATGTCGGCATAAGTAATGGAAGTTGATAAAACAATTACCCCGGAGCAGGACATATCGGAATGGGCACAACCCATATTATTATTCCTCAAAAATGAGACCCTGCCGAATAATGAAGTCCTTGCTAGGCAGACAGTAAGAAGGGCAAAAGCTTACACAATAATAAATAATGAGCTTTATAAGAGAAGCGTAACAAACATGCTGCAACGATGTGTTGACCCGACAAAAGGAAAGTAGATCCTCTTGGACATACATGAAGGAGAATGTGGGTACCATGCATCGTCCAGAGCCCTTGTGTCCAAAGCATTCCGACATGGGTTTTACTGGCCAAGTGCGCTAAAGGAAGCAAAAGAATTGGTAGCAAGGTGCAATGGTTGCCAAAGATATGCCAGAAATATACATATGCCTTCATCAGAGTTAAAAACAATACCAATCACTTTGCCATTCTCAGTATGGTACCTAGATATGGTAGGTCCATTTAAGCCGGCTCGCGGAGGCATGACTCACATCTTGGTCATGGTGGACAAATTCACAAAATGGATAGAGGTAAAGCCAATAAGAAAATGTGACGGGACCACAACAGTAAAATTTCTCAATGATATCATTCTGAGATATGGTTACCCACACAGTATCATTACGGATAATGGCACAAATTTTGCTGAAGGAGCCTTTGCTCGATTCTTCCAAGAAAAGCACATAAGACTCGATGTTGCTTCGGTAGCACACCCGACATCAAATGGGAAAGTGGAAATATCGAATGGACTCGTATTGTCCGGAATAAAACCTCGGCTGATAGAACCACTCCAGAGGTCGGCAGGTTATTGGATTGAGGAACTCCCAGCAGTGCTATGGAGTTTAAGAACTACCCCGAATAGGTCAACAGGGTACACACCATTCTTTCTCGTATATGGGGTAGAAGCTATGCTCCCAGCCGATATAGTGCATGACTCGCCTAGAGTCACCCAATACACGAACACCGAAGTAAATGAAATATCTCGGCAAGATGATGTCGACCTACTAGAGGAAGCAAGAGAATTAGCATTGTCCAGATCAGTTGTTTATCAACAAGACCTCAAACGCTACCATAGAAAGAAGGTAAATCCTAGAGTCTTCAAGGAAGGAGATCTGGTCCTTCGGCTAGCGCAACGCACTGCCGACATGCCTAAGCTATTGCCCCCATGGGAAGGCCCATTCATTGTGAGCAAAGCACTGCACAACGATGCATATTACCTCAAGATGCTCAATCACCAGAAAGGAACAAGGCAGATAAATCCGGTGACGAGTTAAAAATACCATGGAATGTAGCATTACTTCGTCCATTTTACACTTAGAGGAAGTGTACTGTAACCAATGTTATCATGTATCGTTTTATTGTGTCAGGAATGAATTAATGAAACCTCGGCAACTCGAACGATGACTCGGGGACTGCCCCATGTTGTTTGTCATTATAATTATATATTTGATATGGATGAGACTTCGACGACTCGAGCGGTGACTCGGTGACTGTCCCATGTTGGTTGTCACTATGATTATATATTTGATATGAATGAGACTTTGGCAACTCGAGCAGTGACTCGGGGACTTCCCCATGTTGTTTATCATTATAATTATGTGTTTGATTTATCGAAAATAAATCGGAAAATGAAACTTTGGCAACACAAGCGATAACACGGGGACTGCCCCGTGTTATCTATCCCGCTAGTGTATATTTGATATGGCGGATGATTTATATGTCCATCAATTTGAATTAGTAACTCATGGGCATCGGAAGCAACATCCCCGACCTTTAACGATCTAAAGAGAGAACTTCTGATAAATAAAATAAGAGCCAACGGAAAATCAAACACACGAAAGTTTGATTCAAACTACGAATTAAAATTCACGAACAATGATACAAATCGAATAACTCAACTAGAATGATAATAACTTAACGATTACCATAACGTATGAAATATTCCGAACTTATACAGATGAAACAATACCAAAGGAGGCAGATTGTCTTAAACAACGTACGCCCGACATACCGGGGAGTTAGCGAATAAGAGGTTGTCAGCTCAGGGATTAACGACAGCCGAGTCATCGGCAGGAGGGGTAACGGAAGTGGCAGGAGTTTCCAAAGTAGGTACCTCGGCTACGACCGAAGGTACCTTGACCTCTGTAGAAGGAATAGTTCCGGGAGCAGGAATCTCCGAAGTTGCCTAAACCTCCACATAAGTTACCTCGACATCGACCGAAGTAACCAGGGCATCTTGAGCATTGGCCGTTTGGCGTGAAGCTCCACCTTGGGCTTGGGAAGCTTCAGTCCCCTTGGAGGAACACCGAGCTTCAGCATTTCTTCCCGAACTGCCACTAGACTCATTAGAACTTCCAGAGTTTTCATCCGAATCATGTTCATCACCAGAATCTCCGTCAAACTCATCATCAGCAGTAGCTTCAACATTCTCTTCGGCCTCTTCTATAAGGAAACTCGGCCCCTCATTCCATTGATGCACATTTGCATACTCGATAAGTTGATAGGCACGGGCTTGGCGGCGAGCAACATAATTCGTATTCTCGACCCAAGTAGAGCCGGTACGCAAATTCATCAAGGTGCCGAGGGAGATATCCTCGTACCATGATAGAATGGCAGTAAGCGCCATGTCAGCCCCGGCTCGCACGACGGATTCTCTCCAGAGGTTCAACTGAGTTTGAGAATCCATTAGCTTCTCCACGAGTACCTCCACCTTGCTAATTTTTGGTTCATTTGGCCAGAGCACATTGAAAGCCCGAATTGCCACTTTCACCAAATCTCTTCCCATGATTTTCATTGGCTCAATGGCAGCAGCAACAACAACCAAGAGGTCCTCAATAGAATATTCTTGATCCGGGAGATTGGGGACACCTCGATGGGCACGGGAAGCAACCACGGCTTTAGTACTCACGGGATCGGCTTCTGGAAAGTGATCTGTAAAGCAAAATATCACATAAATCAAGAGGAACAATGAGCAAAGAATGACTCGTCTAGGGACAAATAAGAAAAAACCCGGCAAATAAGCTTACAATGGATATATCGCAGCATCTTCTGAAGATCCACGGCCGAACCAACCCGTTTATTCTCAAACCGAGTAATCTCCTCAGACATCGTCTAATTTTTTAGCTCGGCCGCATCAAGGAGTTCTTTGTCCTTCTGAAGTTGGAGACTTAACCGATTCTTTTCTTCAGAAAATTCTTGGTCAATTTTCTCCAGCTCGGACTTCTGAGATGATTTCAAGGACTCAACCTCGGCACGAAGCCGAGCTATCTCGTCATCCTTCTCCTTCAGTTATGCCGAATGAGTCCCTGCTTGCTCTAAAAATGCAGCATCATATGACGCATGGGTATGTACTCTTGATGCGATGGTGCAAATCTTTTAATTTGGCTAAGCCGAAGATGGAGCATTATAAGATACTCAGAAATTTGTCTAGAAGAGAAACATAAGAGCACAGAGAGGATGGACGACTAACCTTCGAGGCTGGCAACCTTTTTCGTTAGCCGAGTATTTTGATTATTAATGTTAGCGGAGTAAGGATAAATCACATTAATTAGGAAACAAAGACTGGTAAGAGGACTTGAAGGCAAACACTGAATAATTTACCTGTCTTCTACAGAATGGGAACCATCTTCTCATACTTGACCTGAAGCTTCCTATGCGAAAAGAGCAACTTTTGGAATTTGCCCATACGTTGATTGTGGGCAACCTAAAATATCAGCGAATTATATAGGGAAATATACGCAAAAGATCCGAATCAAGTAAAACTTGACTCGGATCTAGGTGGCTGGATATTCAAAGCTCAAACTTAATAAGATCCGAATCAAGTAAAACTTGACTCAAATCTAGGTGTCCGGATATTCAAAGATAAAACTTAAAAAGATCCGAATCAAGTAAAACTTGAATCGAATCTAGGTGGCTAGATATTCAAATCTAAAACTTAGTAAGATCCGAATCATGTAAAACTTGACTCGGATCTAGGTAGCTGGATATTAAGAGCTAAGACTTAAAAAATATCCGAATCAAGTAAAGCTTGACTCGGATCTAGGTAGCTAGATGTGTTTTAAACCGAAACATGCATGCCAAAATTTATCTGCTAGACACACATGTAATCATATTCTAAACACTGGTAGCTTCCAAACGAATAACACGTTATTCAGTCGCAAGCTCGGGGACTAGTGGGCATATAGTACACTGTGCGCAAAAGATAAAGTATAGAGCAAAGCACATACCTCATTCATCTTGTCACTCTCAACCACAACTTTTGCAGCCAAATGCAAACAACTACTAATGTCAGAGAGCTGGAAGGGTTGGTTACTCGGGTTGCCCTCAATTTGATCAGCAACATTCCAGTTATTGGCATACTCTACCAATGACCCGAGGCTTCCTCCGCTCTCCGTGCACGTCAAAACCTTGCCCTTGGCCTCTCGCACCTGTTGTGCAACTGTCTTGGCCGCCAGGCTCTTGTGAAGCACGAGTTGTGTGTCGGCGGCAGAGGAAGACCCAGGCTTAGCCACAGAAGCTCCTTTGTGGAGCATGTCGGCGATGCTCGACTGAGAGGAACCAGGTTTTCCTTTCTGAGCTGGTGTGGATTTGGCAGCACCATCTTTCTTGGTCTTGGCAGGAACCTCAGTAACAGGCAAGGACTTAGGGCGGTGAACCATACTCAGAGCAATAACCTTTGCGGCAGAAGGGGCGGTGGCCTCCAAAGGAGCTGAGGTAGCGGCGACTTCGGCAAGAACCAAAGAAGAAGGAACTTTGGAAGAGGAAGGCTCGACGGGAGCAACTTCGGGGACCTTGGAAGAATTTACCAGATCAATTGAGTGATCCGGCATAATGACATCAACGCTGACACTAGGGGAACTTCAGCCTCGTCACGATGATACGGGCTATTAGTCGGCATGATAGGCAAGTTATCACGAAGAGGGATCGAAACTCGAACGTCCCCTTGAGGAGGTGGCGAGGGCGGCCGAGTAATATGCGAGGTCATGCTCGGACCGCTGGGCTTAGCAGAAAGGGGAGCACTGCCAGGATAGAGGTAAAGACCAATTTAGAAATAGAAAGAGAAATACAAGAAATACAAATTAAAATAAGCAAGTAAACTTACTCAGAGACTCCGGGCATGGTTTTGCGCTTCGGAACATGCTGGGAGGATCTCTTAGTTCACTTCTTGGGACCCGCATCTGAAGGATCGTTTGAAGCAGCACACTTCTTCGACGGAGCGGGAGCTTCGGAAGCGAGGGGTTCGACCTCATGCACCTGTACAGCCGAGTTAGCTAGGAAAGAAGGAGCCAGAAACGCGTAAGAGATAGGCACCACGGCAACTACCTCGAGAATTTGGACGTCGTCTGAATCACCTTCATCAGCGCGGGCAGAGGTTTTACCCCGGGTACGAGCAGGAGCACCCTCGGGTTTTAGGAATAAACTCCTCCGGGTCTGGTTCTCCAATATTCGGGGTGCTACGGTCATCGCTCCAAGGAAGAGCCAACACCTCGGCGTCTTTCGAAACTTGCTCGTCAAATTTCTGCAAAAAGAGCAGCCAAGAGTTAGCAGAATAATCGATGAAAAATAACTCGGATGGGGCAACTTGAGTTCAAATTACCTGGGGAGGGGGATTATTGCGGGAAAAGGGCTTCATTCCCCACACCCATTCCTAGGGCATCTGGGTTCTGAAGATAGCTCGGACGCGTTTCTGAATCTGAACGTCGTCAAGCTCAACCGTAGAGACTCGATTGGGATCCAAAGGACCGCTCATGTAGCAAAGCTTATGAGAGCGGATTTGGAAAGGGAAGATTCGGATACTGATGAACGCGGCCATCAAATCTTCGTCGTGAATCCCCGCCCGAATCAACTCTTTCAGTCGAAGCTCGAACTCTTCAGCAAGAGCATTAGTCTTCTTCGGATTGTAAATCCAATTATGCTTAGAAGGAGTACCAATAGAGAAGTCAGGGTGACGAATCTTGTCCTCCTTTCCAGTGTTCTTGACATAGAAAAATGACTTATGACACTTCTTGCAGGACTCTAGGCCTATGACTCGGGGGAACAAAGAATTCTTCCAGGGTGTAATAGAAGCGGCCCCACACTGAGTCAGAGATTTCTCGGAAGGATGGAGAGATTTATCCGACACAACGTTAGCTCGGATCTGGAAAAACTTTGACCAGACATCTACAGAAGTCTAGAGGCTGAAGTATCCCTCTGAGGCCGAGATAAAAGCCGAAAGACAAGCGATGGCATTAGCCGGCAGGTGATGAGGCTAAAGGCCGAAGAATTCAAGTAAGATCTTGGCAAAGTCGCTAAGAGGGAGGCCGAATCCTCTGGAAAAATATGGCATGAGAAATACCTACTCGCCATCCTCAACTACGGGACAGCCTCCTTGCCGGGTAAGCGACAATTTACCTCGGCAGGAACACAACGAGTCTTGCGGATCCACTCGATTTCTCGACGAGTAACATTGGACCCTTGACATGAGCCACGCTCTGGACCGACCATGAGATCTTCTTCTCCCACGACGGCGCCGCTGTGCGAGCTCGACATAGGCTCATCGGAGGAGCCAACAAAGGAGGAATCGCAGGCGGTAGGGAGCGGCCTCGAAATCCAAGTCCCCGTCGCAGCAATGATGAGCATGGCGGTGGCGGAAGAGGAGAACCACCGCAGAAGCCTAATACGGAGGCGAAGCACGGTGAGGAAGGACCGAACAACGGCGGCGCATCGTGTGAGGAGGAGCACGGAGGCGTGGTCGCGGGAACGGAGGCACAACAATGGCGGCGCAGGAAAGAAGACGAGGAGAGTGGGAATGGGAAAGTAAACAAACCCCTTCCCCACTCCCCCTATTTATAACCACGCGCGGTGAGACTTAGTGAGATTTCAAGTGCGCCGCGGCAACTGCAAAAAGGCGTGTATCGTGCGTTCCTGATCGGTGATTGGAGCCACATCTAGGATCACACGGCACAAGAGGAGATCCGGCCGTCTTGACCGTTGCGGTGATTGAAGAGTCACTGCACCGATAAGACTGCCGCATTAATTACTGTAGCAATGTCAGAATACACTGTAGCGGTACAAAAAATGAGACAATGGGTAATGATTGGTACACGTAGGATGAAGCTTACTAGAGAAGCTAAGAGGACACCTAGGACGAAGGAGAATGACTCGAAAAATGAGTCATACCTCGGAAAAAGAGGGTGAGGAGAAAAAATGAGAGAGGCACCGACTAAATAATAAGTCATAGAGAAAAGTATAAGAAACTAAGTATCTGGAAACTGATGTGGTCCGACCGAGATATTCGGCAGGACCGCACCAGCTTCGGGGACTAATGTTGGGGGGATGACCCCAGGTAGGGTCAAGATAAGTAAGAAAAGAAAGGAGCGTTCATGTCCAGAGCTGGATCATGGCATGATCCGGCCGAGTCATGTAGGGGTCTACCGAATAAGGTCCGACCTATTCCGAGTAAGGTAGTTAAGACCTTACTCGACCGACATATGAGTTATGTCGGTGTACCACTGTTGCGTAACTTAAGTGCAGGAGAAGGTCAAGACGAGTCACGCGAGGCAATGCCAAGTCAAGGGAAGCTTGCCCAAGAAGGATGAGGCAAGTTCCGAAGTCAACATCAGCCACTGTCTCTCCTCAGGAATCTGCACAGTGCCAAGCTCTACAGACAAGAAGCAGAGTGGCAGAGGAGCAGAAGAAGGTCAAGGAGGTGACAGTACTCAGGCCCGAGGTTCACATGTGGTGGACTCTGTGTTTTTTCCATCGATAGGAGGGGGAAACGGAAAGAGGCCTGCCGAGTTACCACTTTGGGACAATCATATTCCACGAATATGCTTGTCTATGTCATCCCTAGGAGGAACCAAGCCTCTCCTTTATAAGGAGGGTTGGGCGTCCTGAAGAGGGGATCAATCCATTTTTTTCACCAGGCACTAGTTGTAGATTCTTCTTCCTCTCGCTCATACAGCTCGAGGAGCAAGTGTAGCTCCATTAGTGTTGGATAAAGATTGAGTTCTAGCATTCCGTGTGTAGAAACCACTACATCTTCCCTCCATGGATCCCACTAGCATCCGTTGGCCCCCAAATTAATCCTACCCATGGCATCTGCCGTTCCACCACCACGACACCAGCATAGGATTTGATCACACTCCATTGATTCTATACAAGGGATACTTAGAACAACGCAAGCCCAATCACTTCTATTTTAGAACGGCTGGTTTTCCACCGCTAATATTCAACATGGTTGCCAATAGATGGTTTTAGTTCCTGTTGTTGCCTACTCGTAGACACGATGTTATTTATGTGTGGTGGGCCCAGGGTGATGGCTGATGAGTCCAAAATTTAATCATATTTAAGTATACAAATTATTTATATTGTCACTCATTACATGATACATCTAGCTACAACTATGCCTATTATGTATGGTTACTAGTTCTCATTCAATTTCACATGGAATTTGCACAACTAGTAGTTTTATTAGGATTGTATTACATTTTATTGTCTTTTACTTGTGTGTAGGTGTTGTGATGGATTATGGATAAAGCAAAGCAAAAGGAACTAGGAGGATGCAATATGGACGAGCTGCAGGCACCAGACTTAGCCATATGGGGGTGGAAAAAGTGAATTTTTCCATCAAATCCAAATGAATATCCAAGGCCATGGTATTGTAGCCCTCGTCCATATGAATCCAACGAGACGAAGAACACCCACATCGGAGTTTGCATTAAGAAATAACATCCAAAATACGAAAGCATACATGGCATTTAATGACATTCGGTATCGGCGGATCTGGTCGTACCGCCCGCCCGTACCACGGTTCTGGACGCATGGAAATTGCGTATCTGGACGCATTTCTTCACAGAATTCGACCATGTTTGTTCCTAGACCTTCCTTATGTCATAAGGAATGTATTGGGGACTATAGAGCCCCTAGGCCTATATAAAGAGGTGAGGAGCCAAGGGAGAAGCACCCCTCTCCATAGACATCCATGGCGGAGCCCTGCCGCCGTGCCATCTCCATATACGCCAAACCCCAAGATACAGATCTCCATCTACACCTCCACACCATTCAAGCAAGAGGAAGAAGAGAAGGACGCCATCACCATCACCACCACCATGCATCGAGCACCGGATCCATCTCCATCAGCGCCTCCATCTCCCTCTCTCTTGTATTTAGTATTTGTAAGATTGAACATGATGATGATCTCCATTAATTCGTCTTTGTGTTATTGTTCATCTATGATTGCATAATTGATATGGTTCTAGGTTGAGGTATGATCTAGTATGCAACCCTAGACTTTGTGGCTTGATCTATTATATTACTCTCTCCCCTTGTGACAAGGAGGAGATAGGTGGGTTCATATGATCCTTTGGTCTAGAGTGTATTATTGACTTGCGCGAGTGACAACGATGCGAGGCTCTATGTAGTACACATGTGTGACAACCCGGAATCATTGGGGATCATTTATTTATCAAAATATGTATCTTGTGTAATTCCAATAGATGGCTACATAGTTGCCCCTCTAGTACTAGGAAGACTAAAAGCCTAGACACCGCCTTTACTCTAGTTAATTCTACATCTACAACCCCTTGTTTTATTTTAGTATTGCTTTAACTTGTTCTTGTTTAGTTCTTTATTGTTAGTTACTTTAATCCTTTCTCAATTACTGTTATTTTAGTAACCTATAGAGTAGACTATTTCCAAACACCATTTTGGGTGCGAACGTGGCCGCGTTGACAACATGGCTACGGGGTTGTGTTGCTGCCATTTGTGAAGCTTCCAAGGTACGAACTCTATAAATAATATTTGGTGCTACAAGTACTACAATAACCCTATTATTGATCGCAGGAAAACCATGCATCAATGGCCTGAAACGCTTCTTAAAAGGCTGGGCTGCTAATTCTAACAAATATGCTAAGGCCAAGAAATCCTCGATCCTCCATCAAATCCAAGAGCTGGATTTGTTGGTGGATGGTGTTGGGATTGATGAGGATGGGTGGGCACATAGCTATCATCTTGAGGATTGCTTGGTTAATATCTTCTAGAGAGAGGAGGAGTACGGGCGCCGATGTGGCCTTATTAAATGGATGCTTTAGAGTAATGCAAATACCAAAAAAATTCATGCCATGCGAATGGTTGGCGTATAAAATGTCTGATCGGATCTCTAAAACACTCTAGCGGGAGCTATCACTAATCTTCCAGTTATTTAAGAGAACGTTTACTCCTACCGCGAGCTGGTGGGATCGAAAGATCTAGTCTGCCTCTCGCTTAGACCTGATGAATGGTTAGAAGAACATAAGGTATATGGAGCAGAAAATGCAATGGTTATGCTTACCTTCCTTCTTGAGGAATTGGACACAGTTCTGAAAGAAACCAAAACTGATATGCTCCTAGTATGGACAAAATAAACCCTTAATTCTTAAGACCCTCAATGATTTTATGCAGGGTAGAGTTTATATCTCATGTTTGAATTTTGGAATATTGTCTATAATCCCCAAAGTTCCTAGGGCACTGATGACATCAAGATGGTTCGTCCTATCGTGATAATCAACATCCTCTTTAAGTTGATCTCGAAATCTCTAGCCTCTAGATTGTTTGTGATAGTGCATCGCACAATCTCCCTCTCTCTAACGACGTTTATCAAAGGGAGCCTCATTCACGATGGGGTGCTAGCTCTGCACGAAATAATCCATGAGTTAGTCTCCAATAAGACGACAACTATTATCCTTAATTTAGATTTTGAGAAAGCTTACGATCGTGTTAGATGGATGTTTCTTCGTGAGGTTCTGACTTGAAAGGGCTTCGACTCAGGACTTTTCCACCGGCTTATGCAACTAGTTTTTGGAAGCCAGACGGCGATCAGTATTAATGGGGTTGTAGGCCCTTATTTTAGGAACATGAGGGGGTTCATCATGGTGAACCCATGTCTGCTCTCATGTTTGAATTCATCGCGAACGCGTTGGAAGCCATCCTTGATGTTGCTTATATAGGGGAATCGCGAGTATAATGTTGCTTTCCAAAACCTTTTTGGAGGATTAGGATGTCTAGCATCTCCAACCTTCGGAAACTCTCATACAATATGAGAAAATGTATTTTGCTAAATCATACTCTGTCATGTTGCAGCCAAAATATTGTTTTAAATATCACAATATCTTCCACACATGATGGTTTCTGAAACATTTCTTTCAGTTCCTAGATAACCTTGATATTAAAACAATCTTTTGAATATCAAGAATCATGGAGGAAAACATGATACTTCAGATACTAACACTGGAATTGTTACTCTTGATTTAATACTAATTATTAAACTTTATGGAGTAAACACAGTTTGCTGAAAGTTTGCAATAGGACTTATAAACTTTAGATTGACACTCAAAACAAAAGGATACCAGTTTGTAAATTAACTATCCAGAATTCTATAGTTCTATTATCTCAATTATAACTAAGCATCCCTTGAGTCATTTTGGTGAACGGATGCCAATGACTACAACAATTATGCTAATTCACTTTGATTTAATTTATGATAAATTGTGTTCAACTTTAATCATGTTACTTTTTAACTCCCACTCAAAACAACATCCCTTGAGTCATTTTGGTGATTACACGAATCAAATCCACTACACCAAGTCCGATCATCACGAGAGATGATGTAGCTTCAAAGGCGAACAATCAGCATGTTCATCATATCGTCCATATGACTCATGCTTTACCTTTCTGTATGAACATGCTAGGCTCATCAAGGTTAACCTTAGTATCTGCATGTGCAAATCTGGCTTGCACCCATTGTATGCACATGTAGAATCTATCACACCCGATCATCACATGATGCTTCGAAATGACGAGTCTTAGGAACAGTGCCTACTAAGGACGAAAACTTTATTGCTTGAAATTTAGTGAGAGGGATCATCTTATAATGCTATATCCATGATCTAAGTAATACAAGATACATAAAGAGGATTAACATCACATGCAATTCATAATATGTGATATGATATGGCCTTTCTTCTTGTGCCTTTGATCTCCATCTTCAAAGAACGAATATGATCTCCATCATCACCAACGTGGCTTCATGGTTGTCCATCACCAATAGCAACTATTACAACTAAGCGATTACATGATGAATAGACACGCGGGTCTTAACGAATTTAAAGACAACAATAAGGCTTATGCAGGTTGCCAACTTACAATAAGTATCATTGCATACATCAAATATAATCACAATCACATCATGGCCATATCATATCATATCACATGCCCTGCAAAAACAAGTTAGACGCCTATAATTTTCTTTGCATGTTTTACATGGCTTGGGGCTTTTGAATAAGAACCGTTCTTACCTACGAACATGAACCACAACGTTGATACAAGTATTTTCAAGTGCCTGTTGTAAATTGAATCTTCACTATGGTGAGAGAGACAGACACTTGCAAAGACACTTGTGCAATGCAAGTTGCACGTTGAGCTGGAGAAAGTCTCATGTGCGACGACATGTAAGGTTATCCTGGGCCGCTTCATCCCACCATACCGCAAGATGCAAAGTACACGAAAAGCAAGAGACAACAAAAGCATCAACACCCACAAACCATTGTGTTTTACTCATGCAAAATATCTACTCATAGAGTCGGCTCTGATACCACTATAGGGTTTATAGCATGGAAAACAAAAAAATTCTATCGCATAAACACACAAAACCAAGATCTAATCTATGAGATCGGTGCAACGAGATTGTAGAAAACTAAACCTCGTAGATCCAAAGCGTTTAACAAGATCGAATTCTCGTGGTTGATGTAGTCGATAACTTGCCGATCTCAAGATCGTGTATACGATCCTTCCAGTGCCGTGTTCCGGCAGTTCTTCCGCAGTCGGTCACACGTACGGTAGTCTATGAAGACCTTCCTCTCCCTTGTTCTAGAAGCGCAACGGAGGTTATAGATCTCCTCGGAATCCCAACAACAAGATGGTGTGTTGGTGGAGGAGGAGGAGGCGATATTTCTATAGGGCTTCGCAGCCAGAGCAGGACGGTGGACGAGAGAGAGGGTGCGGAGGCTAGGGTTTAGGCGCCAAGGCTTGAGGGGCCAAGGGGTGGCGCCCTACCTCTCCTTATATGGGAGAGGGGCCGGCGGCCAAAGGCCTCCCTACCCTAGCTGAGTTGCCCCCCAACTTGGCTAGGAAGGGGAAAGTCCCTCCCTAACTCGGCTAGGAAGGGGAGAGTTGTAAACTTGCCTTTCAAGTTTTACTTTCCTTCTCAAACTAGGATTTGACTTTTCAAACTAGGATTTGACTTTTCAAACTAGGTTTTGACCCTTTCCTCCTAGTCCTTGGTCAATTTCCCTTATTCTTGGTGCGTTCAGCCCCTTAGGGCATGCCGCATCCCAAGTGCCCCTCCCGGGTTG
This sequence comes from Avena longiglumis, assembly GCA_030063025.1. Lineage (NCBI taxonomy): Eukaryota > Viridiplantae > Streptophyta > Magnoliopsida > Poales > Poaceae > Avena > Avena longiglumis. Next base: position 450,307,872 of record CP125976.1, read on the forward strand.
GTGGATCTTCCACAAAAATCTAGAAACATTCTAGAAGCATTCAAAACACCGAAAACATTTCCGAACCCCGGAAATTGACTTTCCTTATATGAATCTTATTATCTGAACCATTCCGTATTTCCTCGTGATGTCCTGGATCCATCCGGAACTCTGAACAACATTCGGTCTCCAACTCACATTCCATATCTACTTAAACAACATCGAATCCTTAAGTGTGTCTCCCTACGGTTCGTGAAAATGCAGACATGATCAAGACACCTCTACGATCAATAACCAATAGAGGGATCTAGAAATCCATATTACTCTCACATATTTATACGATGACTTCGTGATCGAATGAACCATTTACATATGATACCGATTCCCTTTGTCGCGCGATACTTTACTTACCCGAGGTTTGATCGCCGGTATCTCTATACCTAGTTCAACCTCGTTACCGGTAAGTACTCTTTACTCATTCTATGATATGACATCCCTTGTGACCTAGTCACATGGTTGCAAGCCAATTGGATGACATTCCACCCAGAGTATATCTATCTATCATATGGATGGACAAATCCCACTCTTCATCCATGTGCTTCAACACATACTTTCAGAATGCCTAATTCCACCTTTATAACCACCCAGTTATGGAAGTGGTGTTTGATGCCATCAAAGCATCCATCCGGTGATGGTGATTAACATGATCTCATGGCCAAAGGATTATGTTACTATGTATTTTAAAGCTTGTAGCAAACAAACTCTAAATGACTTGATCTTATGCTATGCTAACTATAGGAGTGTGTCCATCACATCATTCTCCTAATGATATGGTATCATTATTAATAACATCTAATGTCCATGATCAGGAAACCATGATCATCTATTAATCAACAAGCTAGTTTAACAAGAGGCTTACTAGGGACTCTTTTATGTTTACAAAACACACAAGTATTAATGTTTCCAGTTAATACAATTATATCATGGGATGTAAACATTTTATCATAAATATTGAATATATGATAATAACCACTTTATTATTGCCCCTTGGGCATATCTCCAACATATATTTCCATCTCCCTAAATCTTAAAGTTTGACTTTCACCTCATAGATTCACTTGATTGCGACCGACACATTAACTTGATAAACAAATTAAATCATCGGAACGGCTCCTCTGTCGGCCGCTTTATCCACAGTAAGAGCGCGCCCAATTGAGCTCCCGAGTTGCTCCAATTGATTGTCCAGAGCAAGCGCCCCCTCTAATCGGAACAATTTTGTGCGAGATCTAACCTTCCCTGGGCACAGGTGCCATTGCCATCCTTCATACAGGTCAACAGGACGACACCATACTGCAGCCAGGACGAACAGGAGGCCGAAGTGAAGCTAGACAAAGGGTCATCATAGCTAGAGAAGGTCCGTCATCGCCGAGGAAGAAGAAGAATAAGAAGAATGGGGAGGCAATGGCATGGGTGCGGGCGCGGGGCTAGCTCGGAGTCCCATCTCGCAACGCCAACCTAGGTAATTTGTGGGTCTGGTGCTCACGTGGATAAGCTATGGGTGCGGCGCTCATGTGGATAAGATGTGGGTCCCACACTGATCTGGATAAGTGGAGAGGGGTGTCCACTAAGGGACCCAACTGAATGCGGCCCCACTTTTCAGAACATAACGGCAAGGGTCCACTACGGGACCCGACTGAACGGGGCCCCACTTATCATCACGTAACAGCAAGGGTCCACTATGGGACCCGACTGAACGCGGCCCCACTTGTCATCACGTAATGGCAGGGCTGAAGATAGCGAGTTCCACACCATGTGAGAGTTGTGGAGAAGGAGAAGGTCAAAAGTAAGGAAAAGTTAAGTGCCTGGGGGAAAGTGAGTACAACTAACAAACCAAGGCCACAAAAATAGAAATACCTATAAGATATATGTAAGAGTTACCTGACCTAGATCCTTTGATGATTTTCTTGTGGTTTTTCTCTCTTTGCATTGAAAGCTAGATGTTTGATTTGGATTCTATTTTCTGCAAAGTGATGGGCTTTGTGGAATATTCGAAACAAATTCAACATTGAACATAAGTTCCCGAACCAACCTGCTGACTGTACTTTGAAATATATTATCTTCTTGCAGCTGTGGAGGCCTCTATGCAGGAGTAAAGACCTGGACGGGTGGGACTCTTTGCTAGAAATCCTAAGGAAGCTTCATCATGATGCCTACTCGCAGCCTCGCTCTTGCAGCTAGCTCCTCTGTGAATCTTTTTATATACTTTCTCTAGTCCTGTAGCGTCAAGTGCTAGCGCTACCGTATGTAAGTGCTAGCCATGGGCTATTAAACTCCTAGTCTATGCCTGGTTTGTAGTAATACTTTGTGGCCTTCGTGTCGAGTCTCAATGTGGAAAAATTCTGGATTTATTAATTTAAATTCGGACGGCTATTGCTGTTTTTCATGTAAACAATATTGTCTATCATATATATCCAAACTTGCGTTCACACTACTCTACGCTGGTGGTTGTCAGGTTTGTTATATCCTCTATGCAAAATTCTATTATGTGTGACTTACAAGTTTACTCTACACAACTTGATCACACTGAGAAGTGTTGGGCATGTTATGCCTGATTCTTTCACCGTGCTCTGATCCATGGATTGTGATAAAAAGCTCCCAATCGCGTAAACAATTCACATATCCTGAATTTAGGGAAACCCAATTTCCTCCTCAAACAGGCTTCCTCCCTTCTTTATAAATAAATCCACACATACAAATACAGAGTTATAAAGTGCCACCGGCGCTTAGGAAGCAAAAGAAAACAGAGAAAAAAAAAGGTTTGTTGAGGAAACAACACAACAACTCCCAAAGCAGAAAATGAAAAACCGGAGACAGGGTGGGAGCAAGCCCCTAGACATGCCCCTCCGAGGTGGGATGCACAGGGGATATGAAGCGTTGTGATACGTCCAAAATGTATCTACTTTATCAAACACTTTTCTATTGTTTCTTCTCTAAACTTGTGTGATTTGGATACAACTAACACAAACTGACGCTGTTTTCAGCAGAATTATCTTGGTGTCTTGTTTTTGTGCAGAAAATGAACTATCAGGAAAAATCCCGGAAAATATGCCAAAAACTATTTCTCACCAGAAGATCCACAGAGCCAGAAGGGGAGACAGAGCGGAGGCCTGGGGGGAGGGGGCAGACCCACCCCAGGCGCGGGCCCACCTGACCCCGCGCCTAGGGGGTCCGGCCACCCCAGGCAGCTCCCCGGCCTCCCTTCGCGCCTATAAGTTGCCTTCTGACCTAAAAAATCAGGGGAGTCGATAGTTTTTCAGAAAGAGTTCCGCTCTGCCGCCGCCACCAGAAACCAAGATTCGGATCCAGAAACTCCATTCTGGCACCCTGTCGGGACGGGGAATTTGGAGAGGATCATCGCCATCATCATCACCAACGCATCTCCATCAACCACCAATGTTTCCCTCATCCATGAGTGAGTAATCCCCCGCTGTAGGCTTGGGGATGGTAGGGATTGGATGAGTTCTATCATGTAATCGAATAAGATCTGTTAGGGCATAGTGCCTAGTATCTCTATTAGTGATATTTGACTTTGTTGCAACTTGTTGTGCTTCATGCTTGTCACTAGGGCCCGAGTGCCATGATCTCAGATCTGAACTTATTATTGAATCATTATGATAGTATTGTTTGTGATCTTATCTGCAAGTTTTCTACACATATCATTATCCGGATCCAAAGTCCCCAAAGTGACAATAATTGGGACAACCGGAGGGGGTGGCTGTGGAGTGAGGATCACATGTGTTCATGGAGTGTTAATGCTTTGCTCCGGTGCTCTATTAAAAGGAGCACCTTAATTGCCAGTAGTTCCCTAGAGGCCCCGCTGCCACGGGCTGGCTGGACAGAAGATGTTGTGCAAGTTCTCATTGCGAGCATGTATGACTATATTTGGAGCACATGCCTAGGATTGTTTAGTACTTGGATGCTTTTTATTATTTATCTGCAATGCCCTATGTCTTGAAGTTACATGTTTAGACTCATCCATGCAACGCCCGTCATCCATCCCTATGCCTACCGCACTCGAATCCAACTATTATCGTTACTGTTACTATTGTTGTTGTTTCACTGTTGCTGTTGCTGTTGTTGTTGCTTTGCTGTTGCTACTGATAAACTTCTGTGAGCAAGAAGTATTTCCAGGTGCAGCTGAACTGACAACTCAGTTGTTTAGGCTTGCAAGTATTCTTTGGCTCCCCTTGTGTCGAATCAATAAATTGGGTAATACTACCCGCGAAGATTGTTGCGATCCCCTATACTTGTGGGTCATCACGCTGCACCGACGACCTCAACGCCTAACGAATGTTGTCTACTCACTCCCCGTCCCGCTGCCTAGACAACGGGTACCACTATTGAAGGTAGTCAAGAAGAGCAAAAATAGAGTTAGATGTTCTAGTTGCCCCTAAGAGGGACAAGGGAAGAGTTCCCCTCAGTATTAGGAAATTAGCGGCCTGAACGTTGCTGAAGGTCCTATGGAACATGATGTTCTAGTTGCCTCCCTGTCCTGCTCGGTGACTAACATCATGGGAGCTGCACAAATGGTGAATAAGGCCTAGAATTCTTGGCACATGGGGACCTTTGTAGCCAGGGGTCTAGACAAAAAGTACTTATCACCCATTGCTGATAGTGAAAAGTGGCTCCCTTGTGGATGGTATGTTTTATGTCTTGGATTGTGTGGTGACCCAGCATACCACTGCATGTGTAGTACACTATAGTCGTTGACATGACATCCACAGAACACCGTTCCGTAAATATCACATCACTTAGAGTGGTACAATAGAAACATTGCGGGTCCATATTACAAAAGTACATACATTATTATTATTACAATGCCGGAAGTTCAATACTTCCAAAAGATCCAACTTAAAAACCAAAATATAAAGTGTTTCCGCGGAATTTAAAAGTAACAACTCCGACTAGGAGTTGAGCTCAGCAGCTTATTCTATAGAGTTCATGCTGCTCGGCTCCATTGGTAACTACTAACTAGTACTTAGTTGGACTCATTATCATCGACACCATAGCGGATCTCGTAATCCACTCCTTCAACTCCTCCGGACAGATCAGGTTCCTCGTAGAACACATGTTCTTGGCATTCGACTGCATACATTGGCACGTCTTCGGGATCCTCAGAGTCTAAGCAAGGGATCAAAGGAAAGAATGAGTAACAACGTTACCCAACAAGTTCATTATATGCTAGGTGGGAAGTTTGATGCTCTAACTACCACCTCAGATTATAAATCCTTGGCACTATGCAATTTTTGTATATCTTTCTTCAAAGATTGATTTTATTCTGAAAATCTATGACAATCAGCCTTCACAGGTTGACCAGAACTTTCATGGAGTTCCTTTCCTACCGCGTTCGTAGCTCCTTCCCGGATGTAGGATCCCTCCTTTATAAAGGAAAATGATCCCTGTGATTGCAATGCTAGTCCCTGGATCAATATCTAGCATCCACAGTTAAGATGTAATATCAAGAAACAAAGGTCATAATACAACTTTATAACTAGGAATAACATAATTTTATTACATCTTACATAGCTCATTTGGCTATTACATTACATTGCAGCAGAATATCTATAAGCATGGGGTCCTTCATCTTCAAAGTGCCACAGGCAGACATGTTGGTTGTAGACTTGTAATCCTATTAAACTTCACTAATATCAAACAAACCTGCAACATTACAAGTTACAACCACAAGGGTCAATACATTTGAATTGTATTGGCAAGTGATACTATGGTAGTATAGTGGAGTCTATCATCTATATGAATTTGGCTAAGTGGAGCTTAGGCTTGCTTTGCCCAAAATAGATTTTCCATATCATTTGAAAACACTAAGTTTTTGCTTTGAAAAAATCTTTTTCCCAAGGAATCTCCCAATAAAAATTGGTGATCCTTTCAACCCTGGTTCACCCACAAGCTTTTAACTTAGAAATTTGGATGATGAGATTCTTGATAGCTTCCATGTCTTGATGCTCAAATTGTCCTCTACCAGGGACATGGCTAAGTACTTAGATTTTACACTCTGCAGAGGTGGTGCACTTTCCCCACAAGACTTGGTTTCACCAAGACAAGATCTTTCAGAAGCCTTTCCTTAGACCAAATGGACGCGTTCCAACCTATCATCCCACTACCACCAACTATCCAAATGGCTAAGTTCTAGCAACCTATGTGATCCAGGCAGAGCCCATAATGCCAAGTGGTTGCACTTGAAGCTTCTCAACATTTGACATCTCAAATCTCTTTGTTCCTGGGTGGCCATCCACAAGTGAGATACACAAGGTAAACCATAAAAATGGGCCTTGTGAACCACTCAACACAAACCATTCCTTCCATTCCACCCAGGTGATTCATTCACTTACTTGTTTTATTAACAAAACACAAGTCCTCAGACTTAGAAATTTTTCCATAGTATGAATATATATTCCACCCTAGTTTTATATTAGCTAAGCTAATCTTGATAGAAGTAGGAATCTTAACTTAGGAAAATTTCTACTAAGGTTTCATCTACTAGGATTTCCCATAGCATGGTTTACACTTAGCAGAAATTCCATGCAAGTTTTACTTAGAAAAATCACTAATGCATAGTGAAAGTAATGGGACAAAAGTATGAAGCATCACTTGCCTTTTTGGTAGAGGGCATAAGTTCACTCCTTGATCTTTGCAATGTTCACACACTTCAAGTCACTACAATTCAATCAAGCAAACAACATTTCAATCTACCATTCAAGCAATTCATCACATAAAATCATATAAACAAGATAATGCATGCAAACATGCCAAGGATTGTTTTATTTGGAAAAGTGGTTCCTAATGGGTCATAAACATTTGAAAACACCTAATGGTCATTTTATAAAGTGGAAAAATCATTTGCAAAAGCTTTCACTTCATAAACCATTTTCAAAACAAGGTATCATTTTATGTGGTGTAGAAATGTTTTTACTAAGGCATTAATCTATAGGATTCACAAAATACATTTTAAAATCATAAAACTTGGTGTTTGGGGTCAGAGAGTTTAAAACAAAACATTTCCCAAAGGTTTTCTTCCAAAACCATTTTTAATAAATAAACCATATTTTTATTTGACTAGAATTGGTTTTAAATCCAAGTTTCATTCTTTTGCATCTACAAATACATTTTTGAAACCACAAAGTGATTCCTAGGGTCAGTAGGTTCAAAATACACCATTTTCAAAAGATTTTATCCCTAAAATCAATTTTGAACATTTTTTACATTCTAAACAAGCATACATAAGTTTCTGCAAAAACAAACCATTTAACAGAAACTTTTTTACTAAACAAATGGCATGGTTGGCTAGGTCTTGATTTTCTGAATCCATTGATATAAAATTTGCAAAATTTGGACGTGTAGAATAAAAGTTGTGCAATTTACAAAATTGGAAAACTAATAGATCAAATTCTGTTTAAATCAAACAGACTGGGACACGCGTACTATTCCTATTTGCCAAAAACGTTTCGCCTGGATTAAGCGAGGCCGTTGGATTTAAGTCATATCGCACGGCGCACAGGTGCTACTTAACCATTCGGCTGAGATTCTATCGTGACGCTCGGATCTGGATCCAGTGGCTCACAGCAGCTCGACCTCAGATGGGCGGCGGCGGCAGCGTGCTTTCGAACGAGGGTGGTGCTGGTGATACAGGAAGCAAAAGAGACAGGGGAGGGGCTCACCGAGATCGTCGTGCTTCGCTGGTGCTCAATGTGGCAGTATCTCGTCGAGGGGCGCACGGGAGTGAGGGCAATGGCTCACCGGAGTTGCTCCAGGCGACAGGTACGCTCGGGCGTCGTTGGAGGCGAGGCTACGGTTCACGAGAAGACAAATGGGAAGCATAGTTAAACGCGCAAGGTCACGGTGATGATGTGTGCGTGAATGATAAGGAGAGGCGCGACCAGAAACTACCTGTGGAGCTCGTCGGAGTTGGAGCGGACGGTGGCGTCATTCAGTCAAAGACGAAGTCGACGCTGCAGAGCACGCGCGAGCGAGGGAAAGGCACTGGCAGGTGCAGGAGATGATGGCGAGCAAGCTCGTGTGATCTGGAAGAAGTGGGGCTGGCGGTGGTGGCCGGAATTTGAACGTGAGCTCGCTGGAGACTGTGGTGGTTCGGAGAAGATTCCGAGCAGCCTGGTGGCCGAGAGAGCCGGGCGAGAGAGGGGAAAGAGAAAGGGGACGCGGGCGATTAAGTGAGCGAGGTTACCGTGCGGAATCAACGCTTTAATTATGTGAATTTACTCGAGGATTTGATTCACAGTGAATGATAGCGAGGAGGAAGAACGAGTCCGCGGTTGAAGACGCTGACGAGGAAGGTGGGGCCGCTTGGCAGCATGATAGAAAGAGAGGGAACGAGGGTCCACCGGTCGATTTGAGTGGGTGAGTTCTTGGTCTGAAACGTTTCTGAGGTGAGAGGGGTGGCTAAGGCCCGGGTGGGCTTTGGGCTGGGTCGTTTTGTTTATTTTTTGTTCGGATCCTTTTTCCTTTTCGTTTGAATTTCCTGTTTTGAATTTCAAACAACAAATCAAACATCCAAAACAATTCAAACCTCCTCCAAACTTGTATTGAGTTTTGGTTCTGTTTAACAACATAAACCAAAGTCCAAAACAAGAACAACTCTTTTATTCTTTTTGGAAAACATTTATTAATTAATTAAATTGGTCCGTAGTTATTTCATCAAATAGAATTTGTTTTATTTAAAAACTCCATTTGAAATCTAAATAATCCCAAAATCATTTCAGTAAGTTTTATTTGAAAACATAAAATACTTGGAAAACTCATTTAAAATAAAATAACAAGTTTTTAGTGTTTAATTAAAATGGGAAAAGTCTTTACTTTAATAAATTTGGTTTATTAATAAATCCTCATTATTTTATTTAAATAAACCTTTACTCCTTTAATCAAAACAAAAGATTTTATTTCAAAGACTTGGCTAGGGTTTAATTTGGCTCTATAAAATAATCTTTATTTATTTTTCTACCTTTTCATTTGAAAACCAAATCTTTTTATTAAAGGATCCAAAATAGTAATTTCAAATATTTTTAACTTTATTGTTTATTTATCTTTTTAATTCCCTTTAGGATTTTATTTGATCCAAATAGGTTTTGAAAGTTTCCAATTGGATTCAAAAAGTTTCTTCTCACCCTGAAAATCAACAAAGTTTTATTTTATTCATTTATTTTTCACATTACAAGATTTGGAAAATCTTGGGATGTGACAGGCTACCACCCTTAAAATAAATCTCGTCCCGAGATTTGGGGAGGCTAGGGTTACAAATTGGCTCAAAGCATCTAGGGTACTACCACCCTTAAAATTTTTCCAACTAATTTACATATTGGCCTTCTTGGGATCCTGGGGAAACTTCTCTGGGCAAACATCTGCATAGTGTCCTTTGTTTTTCACACTTGAAACATGTGACAAGGCTGAGATCCTTCATAGGCTGGTTTATCTTGTGCTTCATCTTTTCTGGACAGTGGTTTGCATAGTGGCCTAGCTCCTTGCATTTGAAACACATCACTTGGTTGATATCTTTCTTTTCCTTTGGTATCATTGCCTCTTGTTTGTTTCTTTGGTTCTTCTTCTTTTCTGGGCATTCATTGGCATAGTGTCCCATCTCTTTGCAAGTGTAACATTGTTCTTGAGTAATATCCTTCTTGCTAGGGTTGGGGCATTTCTCCTTTTTCTTGGGTTTCTCCAAAGCTAGGAGTGCTTCTAGTTCTTGTTCTTCATATGTTATCTCATAGGTAGGAATTTCTACTGGTTTCTTTGACCTTCTATTGCTCCTTGGATAATTCATATGCCTCTTCTTTGGTCCTTTAAATTGGGTCATATTGCATGGAGGTATAAGTTGAGATTTTCATTTGTCCTCATCCTTCTTGGTACGCTTAGATCCTTCTTGATAGTTTGCAATCATTTGTTGCACTCCACCTTGTTTCCTTTGTTCAACTATGGAATAGATGGGGCATTGGATAGGGACATGACTATTTCCTTCACATAGGAAACAAGTAGCTTGAGATGTGGGGCATTGGCCAACTGGATGTTCCTCTTCACAATTGGGGCATTGATCCCCATGCTCCTTGGAAGTGTGATCCTTGTCTCCACAAATATTGCAAGCTTTGGTTCCTTCTAAAATAACATCTTTGTCATCCTTGTTGTCATAAACTCCTTTGGAAGATTTGTCTCCAATGTTGATCATTTGAGTGGCCATCCCCTGCAACAATTGGGATTGCATTTTCAAAATCCTTTGTATGGTTGGGTCTAGTCCATTGTTGTTAGCTAAAAGCTGAGTTGTCACTTGGCTCAACTGGGTTTGGTTTGCTAGTAGTTGTTCTCTCATGTGCATCTCTTGGTTGTTGTTGTCATCAACCTTGATGTTGGAGTCTCTTGGAGTAGTCATATGTTTGGGTTGGATTGGGATTAGAATAGGCAAAGTATTTCTAAGGGAATAATTCCAATCACACACATCACAATTCACACAAGAAATGTGCAAGCAATCACAAACAAACATTCCACTCGAACACAAGTTTCCAAGCATATTCTTAGCATCCAAAAATATTTTTGTTACACCCCATAAGTTGGTGGGTTTGACTTAAACTAAATATGGTGGTCCATATATATGGTTCACTTGAAATCCTTCCATCCTTCTTGGTTGATTCTCCTTGAACAAAATCTTTGTATCCTTGGAGAAAATTTCTCATGTCTTGGTCACAAACCTTCAAAGGCGATGATAGCTTCTTCTAATTGGTGTTTCCTTAGTCTCCAAATCTTGAGCAAGATTTCTTGTCTCACTTGTCCTTAGTAATATCTAAGGTTGAAGTCCTTGGTGAAAATGCTGAAGATGTTGAAGTCATTAGAGTTGAAGATGTTGAAGTCATTAGAGTTGAAGATGTTGAAGTCATTAGAGTTGATGAAGTCCTTTGCACATGGTGTAGTCTTTGGCCATGGGGTAGGTTTGTCCATCAAGTTTGAAATAGAAGAGATGTGGAATCAAAACCAAAATGGTTGAGGAAAGGGTTTACAAGATTGTTTGTAAATAAGTTTTGGAACAAATACTAAGGGGTTTTGTCCAATCCTAGGGTTACAAATCCTACAGGCAAAACAATGCTCTGATACCATCTGTAATATCCCTCCTTTATAAAGGAAAAGGATCCCTGTGATTGCAATGCTAGTCCCTGTATCAATAGCTAGCATCCACAGTTAAGATGTAATATCAAGAAACAAAGGTCATAATACAACTTTATAACCAGGAATAACGTAATTTTATTACATCTTACATAGCTCATTTGGCTATTACATTACATTGCAGCAGAATATCTATAAGCATGGGGTCCTTCATCTTCAAAGTGCCACAGGCAGACATTGAAGGGAATATGCCCTGAGAGGCAATAATAAAGTGTTTATTATGTGTATTCCAAGTATATGATAGATGTTTATTTTGCATGCTATAATTGTATTAATACGGAAACGTTAATACATGTGTGTTTAATAAACAAACAGAAAGTTCCTAGTTATGCCTCTCTCATAAACTAGCTCGTTGATTAACAAGATGATCAAGGTTTCCTGATCATGGACATTGGATGTTGTTAATAACGGGATCACAACATTAGTGTAATGATGTGATGAACATTCATCCGAAGTATAGCATTACGATCAAAGTCATTGAGTTTATATTGCTATAACAACTTACGAAGTGATCCTAATCCTTAGACCATGAGATCATGTCAATCACTAACACCGGAAGAGTTTCTTGATAACATCAAACGTCACACCGTAACAGGGTGATTATAAAGATGGATTCAGAACTAATAAAGTGTTTTGTTGAGGCTCATGGATCAAGAGTGGAATTTGTACATCCCGATGACGGATAGATATATTCTGGGCCCTCTCGGTGATATCACATTGATTAGCTTGCAAGCAAGTGATTTGATCACTAGAATGTTATATCACAGGAACGAGAAAAGAGTGCATGTCGGTAACGAGGTCAAACTAGGTATGGAGATACCGATGATCGAATCTCGGACATGTAATATATCGTGAAACAAAGGGATTAAGATACTAGCGTAAAAGGTTTCGACGATCACAAGAAAGTCATCGTTGAATGTGTGGGAGTCAGTATGGGTCTCCAGATCCGCTTCGATTATTGATCGAGAGGGTCTCGATCATGTCCGCATTATTCGCGAACCGTAGGGTGACACACTTAAGAGACACCGACATCCAATTGGAGCAAATGTTTCATGCCGAAAGAATGAACAAGCGCGAATTTATTTCACTAGATAGAAACAGGTTTTCGGGTGAAATTGCATAAAGTGGTTATGCATGTGAAATAGAATTCTAGCAAGGGGTTATTTGTGAATGTTTGTCATTAAAGTAATTGACAAAATTCTGAATAAAATAAAATAGTTTTATTTAATGAGAGTTTGCATTAAATTTGGTGGAAATTTAATGGGACTTTTGAGTGGACTTTTGAGTGGAGGGAATTTGGAGGAGTTTTGTGAGTGGAGTGTCCACCCACATGAAGAGGGAGGCAAGGGGCAGCCCCATGCGGCCACCCCTTGGGGTTCCCCCTCCTCCTATAAACGGAGCCCCCCTCCTCACTTGTCTCTCACACCTCCTCGTGAAGGATCTCTCTCCCCCTCTAGAATTTATCCCCCATGGTCTCGGACTAGCAAGATACATGTTCCCGGTGGCTATTCGGCAAGAAAGAGTTGTGCTTCGCTGCATCGCTGGGCGAGGAGGCGGAGGTTGCTCGGTGCCTCGAGCGTGTGTGCGAGCCGGATCTTGCCGCTGATTTGCGGCGCTAGGACTTCCTCTCGATCTTGAGATCGGCAAGAGATCGTCTACACCAACCACGAGTTGAACTCGTTAAGCTTTGTCGGTCTTCAAGGGTATGTTCTCTACGGATATACATCCGCCCGTTGTTTGTATCTAGTATATATAGATCTTGGTATATAGTTCACATCGTAGGAAAATTTTTGTTTTCTATGCTGCGAACCCTACAGTGGTATCAGAGCGGATCTATGCGTAGATACTTTACGGGTAGTACACATATGAGTATGTGGCGATGATGATCATGTTGTTGCTCCTTTGTTGTGATTTTGGATATTGGTGGCATAGTGGGATGAAGCGGCCGGACAAACTTTACATGTCCTCGCACATGAGACCTGTTCCACGCTTGACATGCAACTAGTTTGCATAAGTGGCTAGCGGGTGTCTGTCTCTCCTACTATAGTCAATATCTATTTTGCAAGCGAGTTGTCAACAATTTGATTATCCTCGTTGTGGTTCATGTTCGTAGGTAAGAACGGTTCTATCTCGAAAGCCCTAAGCCACGTAAAACTTGCAATGGATAAATTAGAGGCGTCTAGTTTAGATTGTTCTTTGGGCTAGTGTTATGATATGGTAGTGTTGTAAGTAGAAGTATGAGATGATACTCTTACAACACACATAGCGTGTAAAATACATAGACCTTGGATTTAGACATATAGGTATGATAGTGATCATACCACGATGCACATGATAGAGATCATCTGCGGGAACCATATAATTTCACTAATAAACATATGATGTTTGATTACATCTTATATTGCTTGTTTAGCGCTTTGTTAAGCATAATAAGATGATCCTCATTCAAATATCAAGATAAGAATGTGTTCTTCCTTTAGTATGCACCGACTATGTTTTCGTCGCTCCAAGACATCACGTGATGATCGGGTGTTCTTGGATCCACGACCATATTTCGGTGTAAAACGATTACACATAAAATACTAAGGTTCTAACTTGGCGAGCCTAGCATACGACATGGCCTCGGAACACGTAATCGAAAGGTTAAGCATGAGTCATATAGTTGATATGATGCCCATTTGATGCTCGCCTTTGAAGCTATACCGACTCACGTGATGATCGGACTTGGTGTAGTGGATTTGGTTCATGTAATCACCAAAAGGACACGAGGATGTAAACTTTTGAGTGGGAGTTCATTCGTAATATAGATTAGTTGAACTCGATCTATCATACACTTAGTCTAAACTTTACAAATTCTGTAGATGGCACCACCGCTTTTAATTTCAATGCGTTCATGGAGAAAGAGAAACGAGCGGTAGCAACTTTCTTGAATGGGCCATGAATCGAGGATTCTCCTCTCTGCACAAAAGCAATATGTGCTAGAAGCGCCGTTAGGCCCCCACCTTTGATGATGCCCCGACGAGGAGAAGAATGTCTATCGACTCGTCGGGAGGACCACAACTTAGTTCATTGCGGCATATTGTATGGGCTAGAGCGAACTTCAAAGCGTTTGGCACGGCAATGCTTTTGATACAATGGGTGAGTTGAAAATGATTTTCGACACACATGTTGCTGTAGAGAGCTACAATGCTTCAGAAAAGTTCTTTAGCTGCATGATGGAAGAGCATAACTCCGTTAGTGAGCATGTACTCAAGATGTCGGGTTACGCCGATAAGCTTGTGTCCTTGGGAATATCGATTCCCATTGACTTAGGCATCCATCGTGTTCTGCAGTCTGCCACCTAGCTATAAAAGCTTTGATGAACTATAATATGCAAGGCATGAAGAAGTCTCTCCCGAGCTTCACAATGCTTAAAGCTGCAAGTGGAGATCAAAAGGAACATCAAGTGTTGATGATCAATAGGAACACTGGTTTCAAGAAAGACAAGAAGGAAAGCGGAAGGGAAGTAAGGCGGCAAGCTGTTGCGCTGAAAAAACCCGAGTTGGACCTAAGTCCGATACCGAGTGCTACTATTGTAAGGGGATCGCCATCGCATAAGCGCCCCAAGTATCTGGCGGACAAGAAGGTCGGCAAGGCAAACAAAGGTATATATGATATACATGTTATTGATGTGTACTTGACTAGTGCTCGCAGAGCACCAGGTATTTGATACGGTTCAGTTGCTAATATTTGTAACTCGAATCGGTGCGGAACAAGCGACCGCTAGCAAGGGTGAGGTCAAGATGCGTGTCGGCAATGGATCAAACGTTGATGTGATCGCCGTCGAACTGCCTCTCCACTTACCGTCGGGATTAGTCATAAACTTAAATAAATGTTATGGTGCTGCCGAGCATGAACATTGTATCGGATCATGTTTGATGCAAAGTGGTTATTCGTTTAAATCGAGAACAATGGTTGTTCCATTTATATGAATGAAATCTTTTATGGTCATGCACCGATGATGAATGGTTTATTTCTGTTAGATCTCAATGATAATGTTACACATATTCATAATGTTGATGCTAAAAGGATTAAACTTAATGATGATATATCCGCATATATGTAATCGCCGTCTAGGTCATATTGGCATTAAACGCATGAAGAAGCTCCATTCGGATGGACTTTTGGAATCACTTGATTATGAATCATTTGATACATGTGAGACATGCCTTATGGGCAAGATGACTAGAACGCCTTTCGGTTCAATGGAGCAGGCGGCATTTATTGGAAATCATACATTCGATGTATGTGGTCCAATGAGTGTGTCGGCGAGGTGGATATCGTTATTTTGTTACTTTCACGGATGATTTGAGTAGATACGGTTATATCTACTTGATGAAACACAAGTCTGAAACCTTTGAAAAGTTCAAGGAATTTCGAATGAAGTGGAAAATCATCGTAATAGAAAGATCAAATTTCTACGATGCGACCGTGGAGGTGAGTATCTAAGTTACGAGTTTAGCACTCACATGAAAGTGTGTGGAATTGTTTCACAACTCACACCTTGAACACCACAATAAATGGTGTGTCTGAACGTCGAATCGTACTTTATTAGATATGGTTCGATCTATGATGTCTCGACGGACTTGCGTTGTCATTTTGGGGTTATGCACTAGAAACTGCTGCATTCACTTTAAATCGGGCACCATCTAAATCCGTTGAAAAGACCGTATGAATTGTGGTTTGAAACAAACCTAAGTCATCATTCTTAAAGTTTGGGGTTGCGATGTTTATGTGAAGAAACTTCAACCGGATAAACTCGAACCCAAAGCGGAAAAATGCGTCTTCATAGGATACCCTAAAGAAACTATTGGGTATTCCTTCTATCACAGATCCGAGGGCAAGGTTTTTGTTGCCAGAATGGATCCTTTCTAGAGAAAGAGTTTCTCACGAAAGGTGTGAGTAGTCGGAAGGTAGAACTCAAGAGGTTGTGGAACCTTCTCTTCAAAGTATGGCGAGTAGGCAGCCGGAAGTTGTTGTTCCGGAGTTGGCTCCACTGTTGAAGAGGGAACTAATGATAATGATCATGAAACTCCGAAGAGAGTACTACCGAACCTCGCAGTCAACAGACGCTGCGTCAGCTCAGGTATCGGAAATCTGTCATAAATTTCATGGTTGATGAAAATAATGACCTGGGACGTATGAAGAAGCAATGATGAGCCGATTCCAACAAATGGTTAGAAGCCATGAAATCGAGATGGAATCCATGTATGAAAATCAAGTTTGGAACTTGGTGGAATTACCTCACGAAGAAGGCCGTGGAGAACAAATGGATTTTCAAAAGAAAAGCGTCTTGATGGTAATGTGACCATCTATAAAGCTCGACTTGTCGCAAAGGGGTTTCGACAAATTCAAGGAGTTGACTACGATGAGACTTTCTCTCCCGTAGCGATGCTAAAGTCAGTTAGGATTATGTTAGCAATTGCTGTATATTTCGATTATGAAATATGGCAGATGGATGTCAAAACCGCGTTTCTCAATGGTAATATTGAAGAAGAGTTGTATATGATACAACCAAAGGGTTTTGTCGATCCTAAGGATGCTAACAAGGTGTGCAAGCTTCAGCGATCCATCTATGGATTGAAGCAAGCATCAAGTTGGAATCTCCGCTTTGATGAGGTGATCAAAGAGTTTGGATTTGTCCAAACTTATGGAGAAGCTTGTATTTACAAGAAAGTGAGTGGGAGCAATGTGGCATTTTGATATTATATGTGGATGACATATTAGTGAGCGGGAATGATATAGAACTGTGAAACAGTGTTAAAAGTTATCTAAACAGCAAATTTTCAATGAAGGACCTAGGTGAAGCGTCATACATATTAGGCATAAAGATCTATAGAGATAGATCTAGGCGCCTAATAGGGCTATCGCAAAGTACATATCTTGATAAGATTTTAAAGAAGTTTAAAATGGACGGAAGTAAGAAGGGGTTCTTACCTATGTTGCAAGGCAAGACATTGAGTAAGACTCAAAGTCCGGCTTCGGCGGAAGAAAGAGAGATAATGGACAAAGTCCCCTATGCTTCAGCCATAGGCTCTATTATGTACGCCATGCTATGTACAAGACCAGATGTGGCACACGCTATTAGTTTGACTAGTAGGTACCAATCGGATCCAGGTTCGGAACACTGGATAGCGGTCAAGAATATCCTTAAATACTTACGAAGAACTAAGGATATGTTTCTTGTATACGGAGGTGAAGAAGAGCTCGTCGCTAAGTGTTATGTCGATACTAGCTTTGACACCGATCCGGATGACTCTAAGTCTCAATCCGGATACGTATTTCTCATGAATGGCGGAGCGGTTAGTTGGAGGAGCTCCAAACAACCTGTGGTAGCGGGATCAACAACGGAGGCCGAATATGTTGCTTTGCTTGAGCGGCTCGAAGCGATTTGGATGAAGGAGTTCATATCCGAACTAGGAGTTGTGGCAAGCGTTGGACCCAATGGTGATCTATTGTGACAACAATGGTGCCATTGCCAATGCCAAAGAGCCAAGGTCTCACAAGCATTCCAAGCATATTAAGCGCGGTTTCACTCCATCCATGAGCATGTCAAGGATGGAGATATAAAGATTGTAAAGTACATACGGATCTCAATGTAGCGGATCCGTTGACTAAAACTCTCCCTAGAGCAAAACATGATCAACACGAACTCAATGGGTGTTAGATTTATCACTATGTAACTAGATTATTGTCTCTAGTGCAAGTGGGAGGCGAAGGAATATGCCCCGAGAGGCAATAATAAAGTGTTTATTATGTGTATTCCAAGTATATGATAGATGTTTATTTTGCATGCTATAATTGTATTAATACGGAAACGTTAATACATGTGTGTTTAATAAACAAACAGAAAGTTCCTAGTTATGCCTCTCTCATAAACTAGCTCGTTGATTAACAAGATGATCAAGGTTTCCTGATCATGGACATTGGATGTTGTTAATAACGGGATCACAACATTAGTGTAATGATGTGATGAACATTCATCCGAAGTATAGCATTACGATCAAAGTCATTGAGTTTATATTGCTATAACAACTTACGAAGTGATCCTAATCCTTAGACCATGAGATCATGTTAATCACTAACACCGGAAGAGTTTCTTGATAACATCAAACGTCACACCGTAACAGGGTGATTATAAAGATGAATTCAGAACTAATAAAGTGTTATGTTGAGGCTCATGGATCAAGAGTGGAATTTGTACATCCCGATGACGGATAGATATACTCTGGGCCCTCTCGGTGATATCACATTGATTAGCTTGCAAGCAAGTGATTTGATCACTAGAATGTTATATCAGAACGAGAAAGAGTGCATGTCGATGAGATCAAACTAGGTATGGAGATACCGATGATCGAATCTCGGACATGTAATATATCGTGAAACAAAGGGATTGAGATACTAGCGTAAAGGTTCCGACGATCACAAGAAAGTCATCGTTGAATGTGTGGGAGTCGATGGGTCTCGGATCCCGCTCGATTATTGATCTGAGAGGGGTCTCGATCATGTCCGCATTATTCGCGAACCGTAGGGTGACACACTTAAGAGACACCGACATCCAATTGGAGCAAATGTTTCATGCCGAAAGAATGAACAAGCGCAGGAATTTATTTCACTAGATACCGAAACAGGTTTTCGGGTGAAATTGCATAAAGTGGTTATGCATGTGAAATAGAATTCTAGCAAGGGGTTATTTGTGAATGTTTGTCATTAAAGTAATTGACAAAATTCTGAATAAAATAAAAGAGTTTTATTTAATGAGAGTTTGCATTAAATTTGGTGGAAATTTAATGGGACTTTTGAGTGGAGGGAATTTGGAGGAGTTTTGTGAGTGGAGTGTCCACCCACATGAAGAGGGGAGGGCAAGGGGGCAGCCCCATGCGCCGGCCACCCCCTTGGGGTTCCCCCCCCTCCTCCTATAAAAGGAGCCCCCCTCCTCACTTGTCTCTCACACCTCCTCGTGAAGGATCTCTCTCCCCCTCTAGAATTTATCCCCCATGGTCTCGGACTAGCGAGATACATGTTCCCGGTGGCTATTCGGCAAGAAAGAGTTGTGCTTCCGCTGCATCGCTGGAGCGAGGAGGCGGAGGTTGCTCGGTGCCTCGAACGTGTGTGCGAGCACGGATGCGCCGCTGATTTGCGGCGCTAGGACTTCCTCTCGATCTTGAGATCGGCAAGAGATCGTCTACACCAACCACGAGTTGAACTCGTTAAGCTTTGTCGGTCTTCAAGGGTATGTTCTCTACGGATATACATCCGCCCGTTGTTTGTATCTAGTATATATAGATCTTGGTATATAGTTCACATCGTAGGAAATTTTTTGTTTTCTATGCTGCGAACCCTACAGACATGTTGGTTGTAGACTTGTAATCCTATTAAACTTCACTAATATCAAACAAACCTGCAACATAACAAGTTACAGCCACAAGGGTCAATACATTTGAATTGTATTGGCAAGTGATACTATGGTAGTATAGTGGAGTCTATCATATATATGCATTTGGCTAAGTGGATCTTAGGCTTGATTTGCCCAAAATAGATTTTCCTTATCATTTGCAAACACTAAGTTTTTGCTTTGACAAAATCTTTTTCCCAAGGAATCTCCCAATAAAAATTGGTGATCCTTTCAACCCTGGTTCACCCACAAGCTTTTAACTTAGAAATATGGATGATGAGATTCTTGATAGCTTCCATGTCTTGATGCTCAAATTGTCCTCTACCAGGGACATGGCTAAGTACTTAGATTTTACACTCTGCAGAGGTGGTGCACTTTCCCCACAAGACTTGGTTTCACCAAGACAAGATCTTTCAGAAGCCTTTCCTTAGACCAAATGGACGCGTTCCAACCTATCATCCCACTACCACCAACTATCCAAATGGCTAAGTTCTAGCAACCTATGTGATCCAGGCAGATCCCATAATGCCAAGTGGTTGCACTTGAAGCTTCTTAACATTTGACATCTCAAATCTCTTTGTTCCTGGGGTGGCCATCCACAAGTGAGATACGCAAGGTAAACCATAAAAATGGGCCTTGTGAACCACTCAACACAAACCATTCCTTCCATTCCACCCAGGTGATTCATTCACTTAGTTGTTTTATTAACAAAACACAAGTCCTCAGACTTAGAAATTTTTCCATAGTATGAATATATATTCCACCCTTGTTTTCTATTAGCTAAGTTTGATAGAAGTAGGAATCTTAACTTAGGAAAATTTCTACTAAGGTTTCATCTACTAGGATTTCCCATAGCATGGTTTACACTTAGCAGAAATTCCATGCAAGTTTTACTTAGAAAAATCACTAATGCATAGTGAAAGTAATGGGACAAAAGTATGAAGCATCACTTGCCTTTTTGGTAGAGGGTATAAGTTCACTCCTTGATCTTTGCAATGTTCACACACTTCAAGTCACTACAATTCAATCAAGCAAACAACATTTCAATCTACCATTCAAGCAATTCATCACATAAAATCACATAAACAAGATAATGCATGCAAGCATGCCAAGGATTGTTTTATTTGGAAAAGTGGTTCCTAATGGGTCATAAACATTTGAAAACACCTAATGGTCATTTTATAAAGTGGCAAAATCATTTGCAAAATCTTTCACTTCATAAACCATTTTCAAAACAAGGTATCATTTTATGTGGTGTAGAAATGTTTTTACTAAGGCATTAATCTATAGGATTCACAAAATACATTTTCAAATCATAAAACTTGGTGTTTGGGGTCAGAGAGTTTAAAACAAAACATTTCCCAAAGTTTTTCTTCCAAAACCATTTTTAATAAATAAACCATATTTTTATTTGACTAGAATTGGTTTTAAATCCAAGTTTCATTCTTTTGCATCTACAAATACATTTTTGAAACCACAAAGTGATTCCTAGGGTCAGTAGGTTCAAAATACACCATTTACAAAAGATTTTATCCCTAAAATCAATTTTGAACAATTTTTACATTCTAAACAGGCATACATAAGTTTCTGCAAAAACAAACCATTTAACAGAAACTTTTTTACTAAACAAATGGCATGGTTGGCTAGGGCTTGCTTTTCTGAATCCATTGATATAAAATTTGCAAAATTTGGACATGTATAATAAAAGTTGTGCAATTTACAAAATTGGAAAACTAATAGATCAAATTCTGTTTAAATCAAACAGTCTGGGACACGTGTCCTATTCCTATTTGCCGAAAACATTTCGCGTGGATCAAGCAACGCATGCCATTAGATTTAAGTCATATCGCACGGCGCACAGGTGCTACTTACCCCTTCGGCTGAGATTCTATCGTGACGCTCGGATCTAGATCCAGTGGCTCACAGTAGCTCGACCTTAGATGGGTGGCGCTGGCGCGGCGGCGTGCTCAGACGAGGGTGGCGCTGGTGATGCAGGAAGCAAAAGAGACAGGGGAGGGGCTCACCGAGATTGTCGTGCTTCGCTGGTGCTCAACGTGGCAGTATCTCGTCGAGGGGCGCACAGGGGTGAGGGCAATGGCTCACCGGAGTTGCTCCAGGCGATGGGTACGCTCGGGCGTCGTTGGAGGCGAGGCTACGGTTCACGAGAAGACAAACAGGAAGCATAGTTAAACGCGCAAGGTAACGGTGATGATGTGTGCGTGAAGGAGTAGGAGAGGCGTGGCCAGAAACTACCTGTGGAGCTCGTCGGAGTTGGAGCGGACGTCGGCGTTGTTCAGTTGAAGATGAAGTCCACGCTGCAGAGCACGCGCGAGCGAGGGAAAGGCACTGGCAGGTGCAGGAGATGATGGCGAGCAAGCTCGTGTGCTCCAAAAGCAGTGGGGCTGGCAGTGGTGGCCGGAATTTGAACGTGAGCTCGCCGGAGACTGTGGTGGTTCGGAGAAGATTCCGAGCAGCCTGGTGGCCGAGAGAGCCGGGCGAGAGAGGGGAAAGAGAAAGGGGACACGGGCGATTAAGTGAGCGAGGTTACCGTGCGGAATCAACGCTGCAATTATGTGAATTTAATCGAGGATTTGATTGACAGTGAACGGCAGCGAGGAGGAAGAACGAGCCCGCGGTTGAAGACGCTGACGAGGCAGGTGGGGCCGCTTGGCAGCGTGATAGAAAGAGAGGGAACGGGGGTCCACCGGTCAGTCGCTGAGTGGGTGAGTTGCGGAGTGCGAAACGTTTTTCTGCGGGGTGAGAGGGAGTGGGCTAACTGGGCCAGGTGGGCTTAGCTGGGATGGGTCGTTTTGTTTATTTTTTTGTTCAGATCCTTTTTCCTTTTTCTGTTTGAATTTCCTGTTTTGAATTTCAAACAACAAATCAAACATCCAAAACAATTCAAACCTCCTCCAAACTTGTATTGAGTTTTGGTTCTGTTTAACAACATAAACCAAAGTCCAAAACAAGAACAACTCTTTTATTCTTTTTGGAAACCATTTATTAATTAATTAAAATGGTCCTTAGTTATTTCATCAAATAGAATTTGTTTTATTTCAAAACTCCATTTGAAATCTAAATAATCCCAAAATCATTTCAGTAAGTTTTATTTGAAAACATAAAATACTTGGAAAACTCATTTAAAATAAAATAACAAGTTTTTAGTGTTTAATTAAAATGGGAAAAGTCTTTACTTTAATAAATTTGGTTTATTAATAAATCCTTATTATTTTATTTAAATAAACCTTTACTCCTTTAATCAAAACAAAAGATTTTATTTCAAAGACTTGGCCAGGGTTTAATTTGGCTCTATAAAATAATCTTCATTTATTTTTCTACCTTTTCATTTGAAAACCAAATCTTTTTATTAAAGGATTCAAAAATAGTAATTTTAAATATTTTTAACTTTATTGTTTATTTATCTTTTTAATTCCCTTTAGGGTTTTATTTGATCCAAATAGGTTTTGAAAGTTTCCAATTGGATTCAAAAAGTTTCTTCTCACCCTGAAAATCAACAAAGTTTTATTTTATTCATTTATTTTTCACATTACAAGATTTGGAAAATCTTGGGATGTGACACCGGAACAGGGAGTAACAAGTTATAGTTCTTACACTCTGCAGAGGTGCGTTACTTTACCCTTGATAGAACAACTCCTTGTTGCACAATCGGGCGTACTTTCCCGTCCACAATTCCATGATGTGGGGCCCAGTAGTTGGTTCAAGACAATCACTGCCCCCTTCGCGACCCCGCATGCCTCATTGGTGTACACCATGCCCACATAATGAATTACTGCAATGGTTTGTACAAACCGTTAGATGCCAGAACTATCGTGGGATGATGAGGGTTCCCACCCATATGCTGCATATCCTCTATGAATTACCAATTAATATGCACGCTACGAGGATAACCATGATCCGCACATCTCATGCGAGAGGAAGAAGATACAGCTGACTTCTCTGTCCCATTCCAAATCTCATGGCTAACGCGTAATATACGATGCTAGAATCACTGATGTCAGGGGTTATTAAATCCCTACTTGATAATCATTGTTGCAATTAGAACTCTAAGTTTTATTGCTCCATTATATCATCACTTAGGATGATATCTATGATTTTTTATTTGTGAAAATAATATTTTGTTTCTTTTATAGCATATATGATAACACACAATTTGCAAATACTTTGATAAAGACTCTTCAAAGGACATGATCAAGTGATGAACTTTCCTTGTGATGGCAAGGTAGTGAAGTCTGATGCTTGCACTGGACCTTGAGCTTCTAGTTCTACAAAAACATCATTATTGCCCGATAAGGACAATATTTAAAGAAGCAAAAATGATTATGCAAGTAATGTAATGCATTATTTAATTTTATATGCATTTCCCCAAAAAGTTCCTTTTTAGTAATAAAGGATTTATAAATATTACTTTTTAATATTTATAACATATATTGAATTATTTTATTTTATTTTCCTTTTATTTGTCTTTTATCGATTTAATAATTCTTTTAGGAATTATCAATTATACCTTAAAATTGTTATTCAATATTTATTTAGTATTTTTCAAAAATACTATAATATTAATATATAATTAAAGTGATTTTTATATTTTTAACATCTTTCAATAATTTTGTAAAATTCCATAAGGAATATATAAATTACAAAATTCTTATAAAATTTTAAATGTCTAAACCTTTATATTTCATTTTATTTGAATAGTATGGATTATTCTGAATCCACAAGTATTTTATTTATAATTTTTGGACTTTTATTTTATTTTCTAGAATTTTATTAAGTCCAGAGGTATTTTGGTCTTTTCCTTTTTATTAAAACAGGCCTGAAATTGTTTCTGGGCTGGTTATTCTTATTGGGCCCTGGTGGCCATTAGTCCTAGACAAAAGAGCCACCCCGAAGGGTCTGGCCCTGCTTGGCCCACTCCTCACTGCCTCTCTCTCTCGAGTTCATCTTCTCCTCCTCTGACCCCGACCCTTTGGCCGACGATGCTACCACCGGCGATTCCCGCCGCCGTCGGCCGTTCTGGTCGCCGCCGTGGTGCATTAGGGGGTTGTCGACGATGCTCTTTCATTCTATCCAATTGGATTCGAGCCTAGGGCTCTCCTGCGATGGATCGATGCCGTCTCGAACCCTAGGGTTTGGAGATTGGCATGGATTCAAGTGCTGCCGTGGTCGTTGTGCCTCCAGGTGATGCTCTGCACCTCCAGGCGTGATCAGGGTCATTGCCGTGGCGCCGTGCGGGTTGCAGCGCCCCCTCTAGGGTGCTCCCCGTGCCGCCATGGTCGTCGGCCCCTCTGCTTCCTCTTCCATCCTTCAGCGAGGACCTACGGTGAGTTTGATTCCCCTCCCCTGGTGCTCTCTGTGCTTGCTGATTCGATGCTAGATGCTGGCTGTGTCCTCTCTTGTTGCTGTCTGATTCAGATTAAGATGATCATCCATTTAGGGTTTATGCTATGTGCTTGTCCATGTACTGGATGAATTGATTCATGTTTGGATGGTCTGTACACGTGCTAAATGTTTATTGTCCTGAGGATTGTTGCTTAAAAATGATCTATGATGTTTCTGGTGGCTTACTAGATGATTTGATGCTTGGATTGCATCTAATTCAGATGATGTAGTTGTTTGGGAAACATGCTTGGTAAAGCCAATGACTTGATAGCTTTCCACTTTTTATTTGATTCATGGTCATGATTATGATAAGATACAACTACTGTTTTAGTGTTGTTAGCTTGGAAATTAACATGTGGTTTGAGATCAAATGCATCATAGGAATATCCTAGTTCTAATTCCCGTGTTAACAGGAAAATGATTAGTTAGTTGATTGTCTGAATCTATGATGATTTACTGTCTTTCCTGATTCATCATGGATTGTTCTTGTGACACCATCATGGTATGGCACACACGAATAACTCTAATCCATTGATTGGGTTGTTTTAGGCCGAAGACAAACTTGGCTTTATAAGATAGATAGAGATGCTCTCCTCTGAATTCCCTAAGACCAATGATGTTGGTCTGAGGCTTAGGGATTCAAATCTTATCTAATTGGTTCATCTAAATAGTCCTGGTAGTGGTACCACCTATTCTTTATTGAATCAAAGCTTGGAAAAAATGATAATGAGATTGATCAATCTATGGATTCCAAAGATTTTTTTCTAAGGTGCTACCCTTCCTTTAGGGATGTTCCTAGAAATAGATCATAGGTATATGTATGGTTGAATTGTAAAATATAGTTTAACAACTAGAGCAAGGATGTTGCTCTGAGCTCTGGTTGGATCCTGGTATTTTATTGTTTGCCTTTAGAGTTTCAGAAATCCCTATGATGGATTTACCCCACTTGGGTGCTTTCTGAGGGTTTGTTTTATAAAACAAACATGCTTCTCTCTGAATAAGATGATTAGATCATGTGAAGGTTTTATCAAACTCACCACAAAATCTGATGAGGGTGTAGTAAGTTGGTGATGATGATCTTGATCTGGTTTTGCTGGACTCTTGTGCTTGATCTTGAGCTAATCCTGCTCCTCCTAGCTCCTGGGCTTGATCTTGCTGTCCACCTTATCCATCCCCCTCCTTATGTCACCATCCCAGTGATGTTTGGTTGATCCTAGTTTGTTTGGTTTGGCTAATGTGCTTGGTTTAGCTGTTGTCTACACTGGCTGTTCTTGTGTGATGTGCAGTGGGGTGATGCACTAGTGCCTCCCACGGCTGTGCTTGTGGTTTTGTGAGATTGGGCTGTTCTGTGAGGTTGACAACACACCACATGCATGATGGTGTGTGTCCTGCCTGTGTGCTTGCTATGCACTTGTGGATATGTTCAGAATTTTGAACTTACTCTTACCAGGTTACTTTCACTTGGCTGGTGAATTTGCCCCTCTTGGCTGTTATTTGACTTCTGGCTTTGAATTTATGAAATATGGATTCTTTCATATTGTTGAAACTTGCCCCTTTTGTAAATTTCTCAATGATGAATTTGTCAAGTGCATTTCACTGACATATCTGAGAGAAATAATACTAACACTAACCCTCTTTTGTTTTTATTTAGTCTTTGTTTTGTAGGTACTGATATATGGATGAAGATTTAGTTTAGGTTTAGTTATAGGATAGTTATAGAATGTTCCAATGTAATTTTCTTATTCTTTTGTAATTTTTCATTTTATTATCTTGTAATTTTCATTTTCTTAAATTGTAATAAAGATTATATTATTATTAATAAAGAATATTCTTATTCTTTATTCTTCTGTAAATTGTGAAGTTTGAAAATAGTTTCAGTAAGTTACATTCTTTGTAACTTGTTTATATATTGATAATATGAAATTAGTTTCATAATCATTATTGTTTTTCTTTGGATAGAATTTAAGTGGTAATATTTATCTCTTAATTAAATTAAGATTCAAACTTATATTTAATTCATTTGAATTACAACTCAAACACTCAAGTTTAAAATTCAAACTCATTTCAAAACACATAACTCCTTAAAGATCATCTCAAAGTTTATAAAAATCATCCTTTAAGACTAAATATGATCTCAAAGTATGAAAGAAACATTGATCACTTAAGATTTTATTTGGCGGAAATTTTACCCACATTTTCACAAATGAATGCATGCAACATTCCATAATTCTAAATCTACCCTTCGTTTGTTCCTAAATGCTGGGATGTTACAGAATCCCCCCCTTAAATTAAACTTCGTCCCGAAGTTTGTGGAGATGTACGTGGATAGTTCTGGATAAGCTTTTCTTAAATCCTCTTCCTTCTCCCATGTGGCTTCCCTCTCAGGGTGATGTTCCCACTATACCTTGCAATATTTGATTGCTCTATTCCTTAATCTTTTTCATTTTTCTTCCAAAATATTACAAGGCTTTTCAATATAGGTCAGGTCTGCTTGTAGTTCTATCTCTTGGTGTGTGATTGCATCATCTGGAACTTTTAAACATTTACGAAGTTGTGACACATGGAAAACATTATGCACTTGAGCCAATATTGATGGTAACTCTAAAGCATAAGCTATAGTTCTGTTTTGACTCAGTATCTTGAATGGTCCGATGTATCTTGGACTTAATTTCCCTTTAACTCCGAATCTTTTCACTCCTTTCATTGAACTTACTTTCAAATAAACCATATCTCCTACTTCTGGAAGCCATGATCTTCGACTTTGATCCGCATAACTTTTCTGCCTGCTTTGGGCTATTTTCAGTCTATCCCTGTTCTTATCAATGATGTCTTGTCTTTCCTTGATATAATCTGGTGCAAACTCTTTGCTGCTTCCAGGTTCATACTAACATATTGGTGATCTACACTTTCTTCCATATAGAACCTGATATGGAGCTGCCTTCAGACTACTCTGATAGCTATTATTATAAGAAAATTCTGCTAATGGTAGATGATCTTCCCATGTTCCTCTAGTGCACAAGCCCTTAACATGTCTTCTAGTATTTGATTTGTTCTTTCAGTTTGACCTCCTATCTCCGGATGATATGTCGTGCTGAAATATAACTTTGAACCAAGTGCTTCATGCAATTGCTTCCAAAATGCTGAAGTAAACACTGATCCCCTATCAGTTACGATCTTTTTGGGTACTCCATGCTTACTTACTATCTCTTTGACATATACTTCAACTAACTTCTCGTCATTATCCTTTTGATTCACCGGAATAAAATGTGCACTTTTAGTGAGTCTGTCCACAATTACCCATATCATATCCTTCCATTTTGGTGTCATGGGCAATCCTGTAATGAAGTCCATACCTATTTCCTCCCACTTCCATTCAGGAATTTCCAAGGGTTGTAATGGTCCTGCTGGACTTTGATGTTCAGCCTTCACCCTTTGACAAGTATGGCATTCTGATACATATTTAGCAATATCTCTTTTCATGTTATTCCACCAGAATAGTTCCTTCAAATCCATATACATCTTAGTACTCCCTGGATGTATAGAATATGGTGTATCATGTGCTTCTTTGAGTATGATATTTCTAATCTCCGTCACATCTGGAACACAAAGACGGTCTTGAAACCATAAAGACCCATAATCTCCAAGGCTAAAAACTGATTTTTATCCTCTGAATTTCCTCAGCAATAAAAGGATCTTCTTCTTGATGCCTAAAAATTTCTTGCTTAAGATCACTGTCCTACTCTGCAACTACCTGCATAGTAGCTAATCCTCCAAGAACCTCTATCCTGATGAATTGAAGTTCTAATCTTTCCAAGTCCATTTGTAACTCTTTTGGTAGCTTCCTATTTCTAGGATGAGTATCTGCACTCTTTCTGCTTAAAGCATCTGCCACAACATTTGCTTTCCCTAGAGTGTAGTTGATTGTTAAATCATAATCTTTGATTAGTTCAAACCAACGCTTCTGTCTCATATTCAATTCCTTTTGAGTGAAGAAATATTTGAAGCTTTTATGGTCAGTGTATAACTCACATCTAGCTCCATAAAGAAAATGCCTCCATCCTTTCAGTGCAAAAACTACTGCTGCTAACTCTAAATCATGAGTTGGATAGTTGACTTCATGTGGTTTCAGTTGTCTTGAACCATAAGCAATCACTTTCCGATCTTGCATTAATACACAACCCAAACATTCTTTAGATGCATCACAGTATACTGTGAAGTCCTTCCCTGTTTCAGGAACTGCTAAGATTGGAGTTGTGGTTAATCTAGTCTTCAACTCTTGGAAACTTGCTTCACATTTCTCATCCCACTTGAATGGTGTATTCTTCCTTAATAACTTGGTCATTGGTCTAGCTATTTTGGATAAACCTTCAATGAATCTCCGATAATAACCAGCCAATCCTAAGAAACCTCGAATTTGCTTCACATTGATCGGTGCAGTCCACTCTAGTACCGTCTGAACTTTAGATGGATTCACAGCAATTCCATCTTTACTGATCACATGACCGATGAATTCTACCTCATCAAGACAAAATTCACATTTACTGAACTTAGCATAGAGTTTGTGTTCTCTTAAAGTCTGCAATGCTATTCTCAAATGATCAACATGCTCTTCCTTATCCTTGGAATATATCAAAATATCATCAATAAAGACTATGACAAACTTGTCCAAATATGGCATGAAGATCTTGTTCATAAGATTCATGAATATTGCCGGTGCATTGGTCAAACCAAATGGTACTACCAGATACTCATGGTGTCCATATCTTGAGACAAATGCTGTTTTTGGAACATCTTCCGTCTTGATTTTTATTTGATGGTATCCAGATATTAAATCGATCTTTGAAAATACTCCATCTCCTTTCACTTGATCAAACAAATCTTGAATTCTTGGTAAAGGATACTTATTCTTGATAGTCACATTGTTCAGATTTCTATAATCACCACACATCCGTCTTCCACCATCTCTTTTATCCACAAATATTACTCGTGTTCCCCATGGAGATACACTTTCCTGAATAAATCCTTTTCTAGCTAACTCATCAATTTTCTCCTTGAGTTCTTTCAACTCTTTGGGTCCCATTTTATATGGTGCTTGAGCTATTGGTGTTGTACCAGGAATTAGGTCAATGGTGAACTCTATCTCCCGGTCTGGTGGCATTCCTGGTAGCTCTGTTGGAAAAACATCTTGGAATTCATTAACTACAGGAATCTCTTCCAATTTGACTTCTTTCATTGAATTCAACTGCAGATCCACCATGATATGACTGTGCTTATCTGCTTGATAAACTATCCTTGCTCCACTTGGAATTTTGATTGAGACAGTTTTCTCCTCACAATTTATCTGAGCTCCGTGTTCCATCATCCAATCCATCCCTAGCACTACTGCAATTCCCTTCAAAGGAATCACATAAAGGTATGCGAAATATGTACAACCATAGATCGAGATAACCTGATCTTGTTTTATGTATGCATAATCACATTCCCTCCTACAGAATCGGTCATATGACTTTCTAATGTTGCCCTTCTAATCCCAAACTTATCACAAAATTCTTCAAAAATGAATGAAGTAGTTGCACCAGTATCAAATAGAACTTTGCCGGGATTGGTAAGGATATTGAGCGTACCTATCGTTGCATGCTCCGAATTATCCACCTCCTCAAGGGTTGCACAGTTCAGTTTCCCAGTAGGTCAGTTCCTCTTGCCAGTGTTGTTCTTGCCATTATTTCCTCCTTTATTGGGCTGTCCATTTCCTCAACTGGCTTGTCCTCCTCCCTTGGTAGGCCATCCTCCAGGTGGTTTGCTCGGATAATCTGGCTTGATATCCCCCTTCTGACCACAACCGTAATAGATCACTACAGGCTTTTTGCATTCCCTCTGGAAATGCCCTGGAATTCCACAATTGTTACAGATAACATTCCTTCTCGAATTGGGTTGATTTCCACCACTGCCCTTGTTATTGTTATTATTATTGTTGCCATAATTCCTATTCCGAGGTTTGAACTCCAGGTTGGGTTTAGGTTTTCTTGCCTGAATTCTCTTGGTCTCCTTCTTGGCTCTCCTCCTCCAGTCCTCTTGGACATTTTTGTAGTCATCTTCAAAAGTAATGGCTGCATCCAACAACTGCTGATAAGTTTGCTTATTGGATAACCTTAGATGCATCCTCACAAATGGATTTAATCCATGCAAGAAACGCTTCTTCCAGTTCTCTTCAGTGTTGACATCCTCCTCAACATAGCGAGACAGTTGGCTAAACTCCCGGATGTACTTCATGACACTAGTATATCCTTGCTGAAGCTCCTCAAATTCTCTCCGCTTCAACTCCATGACACTTTCCGGAACATGATATTCACAGAATCTCTGCTTGAATTCTTCCCAGGTAAACTCCCTTCCTGGTTGTTGCATGGCTAACTGATTTTCCCACCATGATGCTGCAAGTCCAGTCAAAAGATGAGTTGAATACCTCAATTTATCCTCATCATTGCAACCTACAGTTTTCAGCTTCCTTTTAGTATCTGCTAGCCAGTCTTCTGGATCCATTGGTTCAGGAGCTGATGCAAAAGGTAACGGTCTTGCATTCTGGAAATCAGATAAACTCACTCCTCCACCTTCAGGTCCCCTTTGATTTTCTCGTCCCAGCAGCTCTTCCATGAACTTATTCTGGGTATCTTGCAGCATTTTCATGCATTGCATAAAGTTCTGCTCCATTAACGGCCTCATTGGTGGTGGTGGTAATGCTTCTTGGTTTGCTGCATCTGCATCGGCCTTTTCCTTGGCCTCTTGCTCCATCCACTGCTGCTCAGTTTCCATTCCTACACCCGTATCCATGACCCTCTAGTCCTGCAACATAAAGCGAATACTCATAATTACATCATGCACATGTGTTCTGAGCTTGCCTTTATGCACAGAACTAGTCACACAATGAAGATGCAAAGAAAATCCAAATATGCGTTTCACATATTTTACATAATATCATAATGATACAAAGTCATTACAACATATACCATATAGGTATCATTACAAAACTACCTTATTACTTGGGTAAAATACACGGTACTTGATACTACTAACTAATTATCTCCTTCTAGTAGTAACTACGCTCATCGTACATGCCTGATGTCCAACCGTGATGACGTGAGTCGCACAGTTTGTGGAACATATGGCCTTCCAGAAGGAACATACTCTGTATCTGAAGTGTCAGGACTTGAGTCATTACTCAACCTGAGCGCACTGAGTCCCTCCAGCTCAGCTGAAAAGTCTTCAGAAACATATTCAACATTATCTCCAGCCTGCATATCCTGAGCTTCATTTCTTGAGTTGTCAACAGGATACGCAGATCCTGCTGCTTCCTAGGTGCTCTCGTGGGAAAGATAGTTAAACACTGGATAATGTATATTCCCTGGGGATTGAGAAGATGTTGATGATTCAAACACTCTCTCCTCAAGATCTTCTTCTTCCTCCTGGTTGTCTATTGACATTGTATTTCTACTACTATTATTAGGATTCATTCTTGCACCCATCCAACTAGATTGTCCAACATTTCTGTCAAAACCATCTATGGACATCTGGTATTCATGAGATCCATTATATGATCCCATTCTCCAACCATCCGAATTATCAATAGGAAGTTCTGAATCAGAACCATCCTCTGAGACCTGTGGTACTGCATACCGCATATCCATAGTAGGATCATGTATAGGTTCAGGTCTTGGTGAATAAGGATATGGTATAAAAGATTCAGGATCTATGGGTATATCCTTAAAGATAGGTGTTGCACTACTACATGCTTCTTTCTCTAACTGGAATGCTAACTGCTTCCTCCTTTCCGGATCAGTTAGATCCTCTAACATGTCATTTTTGTCTTCAACAATCACTTGATGGGTCTTATAAAAATACGCAACGAGTGTTTGGTGTCTATCCATAAACTTGGAAGCTAACTTAGGATGCTTCTTAACCAAAGTAAGATGATCCGGTATAGGCTCCGAGTCTATAGAATCATGAGATATCATAGAGAATGTGCTACCTTCTAACTCCTTAGTTTTCTGCTCTCGGATATTAGATACCGCCTCCACAACAGCAACATGATAGGCTGATAAATGACTCCTACCTTCTCCTATAGGTAGATCGTGATATAATCCAAGCTTCTCTGGAAGTTGGATACTCACATGATACTTGGATAACATTCGACCATCAAGGTAAGTGATAGTGTTCACTGGAATTCTAGTTGGACAATTAAAGAGCTTTAAAAGTTGACAAAGCTGGTCTGTGAATGATCCTTGATAATCATCAAGAGTCTCCTCTTTCCTTACCAAAGTCTGTTTTGGAAACTTTGGTGCCATATCTCTGTATATCAGAAAAATAATTTTGATTAGTATCCAATGACATATTGCATCATAATAAAGAATTATCGCACTAAAATATATAATGGAATATTCTCATTTGAATACCCATTATATTGCTTTTAGAGAATTCTTTATTGTTGCTAAATTTTCCTACAGGTAATACCCTTTACTAGGTTTCCAACCTAAGGTCAAAGCAATTTTCTCTAATACCAACTGCAGTGACCCAGCATACCACTGCATGTGTAGTACACTATAGTCGTTGACATGACATCCACAGAACACCGTTCCGTAAATATCACATCACTTAGAGTGGTACAATAGAAACATTGTGGGTCCATATTACAAAAGTACACACATTATTATTATTACAATACCGAAAGTTCAAGACTTCCAAAAGATCCAACTTACAAACCAAAATATAAAGTGTTTCAGCGGAATTTAAAAGTAACAAGTCCAACTAGGAGTTGAGCTCAGCAGCTTATTCTATAGAGTTCATGCTGCTCGGCTCCATTGGTAACTACTAACTAGGAGTACTTAGTTGGACTCGTTATCATCGACACCATAGCGGATCTCGTAATCCACTCCTTCAACTCCTTCGGACAGATCAGGTTCCTCGTAGAACACATGTTCTTGGCATTCGGCTGCATACATTGGCACGTCTTCGGGATCCTCAGAGTCTAAGCAAGGGATCAAAGGAAAGAATGAGTAATAGCGTTACCCAACAAGTTCATTATATGCAAGGTGGGAAGTTTGATGCTCTAACTACCACCTCGGATTATAAATCCTTGGCACTATGCAATTTTTGTAAATCTTTCTTCAAAGATTGATTTTATTCTGAAAATCTATGTCAATCAGCCTTCACAGGTTGACCAGAACTTTCATGGAGTTCCTTTCCTGCCGCATTCGTAGCTCCTTCCCGAAACAGGGATAACAAGTTATAGTTCTTACACTCTGCAGAGGTGCGTTACTTTACCCTTGAGAGAACAACTCCTTGTTGCACAACCGGGCGTACTTTACCGTCCACAATTCCATGATGTGGGGCCCAGTAGTTGGTCCAAGCCAATCACTTCCCCCTTCGCGACCCCGCATGCCTCCTTAGTGTACACCATGCCCACATAATGAATTACGACAATGGTTTGTACAAACCGTTAGATGCCATAACTATCGTGGGACGATGAGGGTTCCCACCCATATGCTGCATATCCTCTACGAATTACCAATTAATATGCACGCTATGAGGATAACAGCCACGACCTGCACATCCGGCTTCATGCGAGAGGAAGAAGATACAGCTGACTTGTCTGTCCCATTCCAAATCTCATGGCTAACGCGTAATATACGGCGCTAAAATCACTGATGTCAGGGGTTATTAAATCCCTACTTGATCATCATTGTTGCAATTAGAACTCTAAGTTCTATTGCTCCATTATATCATCACTTAGGATGATATCTATGATTTTTTATTTGTGAAAATAATATTTTCTTTCTTTTATAGCATATATGATAACACACAATTTGCAAATACTTTGATAAAGACTCTTCAAAGGACATGAGCAAGTGATGAACTTGCCTTGTGATGGCAAGGTAGTGAAGTCTGATGCTTGCACTGGACCTTGAGCTTCTAGTTCTACAAAAACATCATTATTGCCCGGTAAGGACAATATTTAAAGAAGCAAAAATGATTATGCAAGTAATGTAATGCATTATTTAATTTTATATGCATTTTCCCCAAAAAGTTCCTTTTTAGTAATAAAGGATTTATAAATATTACTTTTTAATATTTATAACATATATTGAATTATTTTATTTTATTTGACTTTTATCGATTTAATAATTCTTTTAGGAATTATCAATTATACCTTAAAATTGTTATTAAATATTTATTTAGTATTTTTCAAAAATACTATAATATTAATATATAATTAAAGTGATTTTTATTTATTTTTATCATCTTTCAATAATTTTGTAAAATTCCATAAGGAATATATAAATTACAAAATTCTTATAAAATTTTAAATGTCTAAAACTTTATATTTCATTTTATTTGAATAGTATAGATTATTGTGAATCCACAAGTATTTTATTTATACTTTTTGGACTTTTTATTTTATTTTCTAGAATTTTATTAACTCCAGGGGTATTTTGGTCTTTTCCTTTTTATTAAAACAGGCCTGAAATTGTTTTTGGGCTGGTTATTCTTATTGGGCCCTGGTGGCCATTATTCCTAGAGAAAATATCCACCCCGAAGGGTCTGGCCCAGCTCGGCCCACTCCTCACTTCCTCTCTCTCTCTCTAACTCTCTCTCTCTCTCTCTCTCTCTCTCTCTCTCTCGGCGATGCCGCCACCGGCGATTCCCACCGCCGTCGGCCATTCGGGTCGTCGCCGTGGTGCATTAGGGGGTTGTCGACGATGCTCTTTCATTCTATCCAATTGGATTCGAGCCTAGGGCTCTCCTGCGATGGATCGATGCCGTCCCAAACCCTAGGGTTTGCGGATTGGCATGGATTCAAGTGCTGCAGTGGTCGTCGTGCGTCGAGGTGATGCTCTGCACCTCCAGGCGTGATCAGGGTCATTGTCGTGGCGCCGTTCGGGTTGCAACGCCCCCTCTAGGGTGCTCCCCATGCCGCCATGGTCGTCGGCCCCTCTACTTCCTCTTCTATCCTTCAGCGAGGACCTACGGTGAGTTTGATTCCCCTCCCCTGGTGCTCTCTGTGCTTGCTGATTCGATGCTAGATGCTGGCTGTGTCCTCTCTTGCTAATGTCTGATTCAGATTAAGATGATCATCCATTTAGGGTTCC
This sequence comes from Avena longiglumis, assembly GCA_030063025.1. NCBI lineage: Eukaryota > Viridiplantae > Streptophyta > Magnoliopsida > Poales > Poaceae > Avena > Avena longiglumis. The sequence continues at coordinate 450,344,055 of CP125976.1, forward strand.
TGTTATGTGCTTGTCCATGTACTAGATGAATTGATTCATGTTTGGATGGTCTATACACATGATAAATGTTTATTGGCCTGAGGCTTGTTGCTTAAAATGATCTATGATGTTTCTGGTGGCTTACTAGATGATTTGATGCTTGGATTGCATCTGATTCAGATGATGTAGTTGTTTGGGAAACATGCTTGGTAAAACCAATGACTTGATAGCTTTCCACTGTTTATTTGATTCATGGTCATGATTATGATAAGATACAGCTACTGTTTTAGTACTGTTAGCTTGGAAATTAACATGATGTTTGAGATCATCATGATCTCAAATAGTGAAATGTATCATAGGAATATCCTAGTTCTGATTCCTGTGTTAACAGGAAAATGATTAGTTAGTTGATTGTTTGAATCTATGATGATTTACTGTCTTTCCTGATTCATAATGGATTGTTCTTGTCACACCATCATGGTATGGCACACAAGAATAACTCTAATCCATTGATTGGGTTGTTTTAGGCTGAAGACAAACTTGGCTTTATAAGATAGATAGAGATGCTCTCCTCTGAATTCCCTAAGACCAATGATGTTGGTCTGAGGCTTAGGGATTCAAATCTTATCTAATTGGTTCATCTAAATAGTCCTGGTAGTGGTACGAGCTATTCTTTATTGAATCAAAGCTTGGAAAAAATGATAATGAGCTTGATCAATCTATGGATTCCAAAAATTTGTTTCTAAGGTGCTACCCTTCCTTTAGGGATGTACCCAGAAATAGATCATAGGTATATGTATGATTGAATTGTAAAATATAGTTTAACAACCAGAGCAAGGATGTTGCTCTGAGCTCTGGTTGGATCCTGGTATTTTATTGTTTGCCTTTAGAGTTTCAGAAATCCCTATGATGGATTCACCCCACTTGGGTGCTCTCTGAGGGTTTGTTTTATAAAACAACACATTCTTCTCTCTGAATAAGATGACTAGACCATGTGAAGTTTTTATGAAACTCACCACAAAATCTGATGATGGTGTAGTAAGTTGGTGATGATGATCTTGATCTGGTTTTGCTGGACTCTTGTGCTTGATCTTGAGCTAATCCTGCTCCTCCTAGCTCTTCGGCTTGATCTTGCTGTCCACCTGATCCATCCCCCTCCTTATGTCACCATCCTGGTGATGTTTGGTTGATCCTAGTTGGTTTGGTTTGGCTAATATGCTTGGTTTAGCTGCTGTCTACACTAGCTATTCTTGTGTGCTGTGCAGTGGGGTGATGCAATAGTGCCTCCCATGGCTGTGCTTGTGGTCTTGTGAGATTGGGCTGTTCTGTGAGGTTGACAACACACCACATGCATGTTGGTGTGTGTCCTGCCTGTGTGCTTGCTATGAACTTGCGGATATGTTCAGAATTTTGAACTTACTCTTACCAGGTTACTTTCACCTGGCTAGTGAATTTGCCCCTCTTGGCTGTCATTTGACTTCTGGCTTTGAATTTATGAAATATGGATTCTTTCATATTGGGGAAACTTGCCCCTTTTATAAATTTCTCAATGATGAATTTGTCAAGTGCATTTCACTGACATATCTGAGAGAAATAATACTAACACTAACCCTGTTTTGTTTTTATTTAGTCTTTGTTTTGCAGGTACTGATATATGGATGAAGATTTAGTTTAGGTTTAGTTATAGGATAGTTATAGAATGTTCCAATGTAATTTTCTTATTCTTTTGTAATTTTTCATTTTATTATCTTGTAATTTTCATTTTCTTCAATTGTAATAAAGATTATATTATTATTAATAAAGAATATTCTTATTCTTTATTCTTTTGTAAATTGTGAAGTTTGAAAATAGTTTCAGTAAGTTACATTCTTTGTAACTTGTTTATATATTGATAATATGAAATAAGTTTCATATTCATCATTGTTTTTCTTTGGATAGAATTTAAGTGGTAATATTTATCTCTTAATTAAATTAAGATTCAAACTTATATTTAATTCATTTGAATTACAATTCAAACACTCAAGTTTAAAATTCAAACTCATTTCAAAACACATAACTCCTTAAAGATCATCTCAAAGTTTATAACAATCATCCTTTAAGACTAAACCTGATCTCAAAGTATGAAAGAAACATTGATCACTTAAGATTTTATTTGGCGAAAATTTTACCCACATTTTCACAAATGAATGCATGCAACATTCCATAATTCTAAATCTACCCTTCATTAGTTCCTAAATGTTGGGATGTTACAGATTGGCTCTCCAGAACCGAGATCCCTCCCGATACTTGGCCTTAATGAGTTGAAGCCACATACCTCCACGGTCCTACATGATCTGCCAAACCCACTTTAATAGCAGAGCCACATTGAAGTGGCAAGAATCGAGAATCTCTAAACTGCCAAGAATCTTGGGAGTGCAAATTGAAGGAGGTATTCCCTAGAGGCAAATAATAAAGGTGTTATTATCATATCTCATTAGTTCATAATATTTTTGTATCATGCTCTAACTGTATCAATTGGAAACATTGATACAGGTGGGATATATAAACAAACCAAAGGTCCCTATTATCCTCTATTTAACTAGTTCATTGGGCAGCTGATGATCAAGGTTTCATGTCAACACCAGGATTTTTAATTTGAGATGTCTGTTATGCCATACATCGCAATCCCAGGATTACCATTTTTGCGAGACATAACAGATTGGTACCATAGTTCATCCTCCATTACAAACCATAATAAAGATATTACAAATAAAGGATCTCATGATCCAGTCTTAATACAATCAACGCAGCGGAATAATAATAAGGGTAGCGTGGTCGAGGCTCTATCTTCAGGGTCACAGGCAATGCTGACTATGGGAGATGATCCTAGTTGTCATAGACTTCCTGCTATCCTTCATCCTGGTAGTCGTCTTCATAGTATGGCCATAGGAATAGCCAGGGACAAAGCCATGAGTACTCTTTAAGTACTCGCAAACTATCGCTAACAAGTAAAGTAGTTCGAATAGGAATCCTAAGCTCCAGGTTTATTTGCAAAAAGGCAGGTTTATCTCTAACTGAGTTTAGAAGTAAAGAAAACTAGTTTAATGTTTTATAACACCTAAGTGGGAACTTAGTTCTTATGTTCACAACCCTGTTGTGGTCAAGTCAAAGTCATAGTTCAATTCACAAGTCATTTTGAAAACATCTGATGACGGAAGTATGGCCACTCCAATTGTCCATGACCGCAGACGCGGCTGTTCGAATAGGTTGACACTCTGCAGAGATTGTACACTTTCACCACAACATTCGATACATCCGTTAGGAACAATCCTGAATCATCATACTTAGTATGCGGATAATCAATCCTAACCTTTCAATTACACACCCTAGTATAGGCACCTCCCCTATGAGTTTGGCCTCCCAACCATGAGCATCTGTCATCTTGGGAAATGCACAGGTGGACATTCATCATGAGGTAGCCTCATCTCAAACCTGTTCTGCAAGGGAACCCATACTAAGATATATAAACTTCCAGTCAAGCCCTACCCAAATTCGAGTATTGTGGTTGTACGGTAAAATTGGAATGGTATCGCATCCGAACCCAACCATCAATTTTTAAAAGGGATAAGGCTCATGCCTCAACAATTTCATCATCAAATCATCTTGTGTTCACTAACACATGTCAAAACATTTCAGTAGAATGAATCTTCATTCTAAGGTTTTCATAATCATTTTCACCAAGTATTCCCATCTAAAGTGATCAAATTCTATGCTTAGCACTATCCACTAAAGTTGAGGGTATTCACTAATGAAGGGTGCTAATCAAGTGTGACTATCCAAATCTAATCTCATGCCTCAGTATGACATCTAGTTCTAAATACTTAGGCCAAGTTTTATGCTCTTTATGCTACCTATAATATCTTTACAAAACTCAGAAGTCACTAAGTAAAAGTAATAAAGAACTTTGATAAAGAAATAAAATAATAAAGCGTGCAAGTAAAACTCGGGATTGGTATAATCAAGGTTGTATAACCAAAGCATGCCTAATGCATCTTGCATAGGTTATCTAGCTTGAAGAGGTAACATGCAAGTGGTAGCTTGCTAGGATGGCTTGCATTAGATAGCTTGCCTTGATTGGTGCAGTGGTTGAAGTTCTCTTCTTCTTCTTCGTAGTACTCCTCCTCTTCGTAGCCTTGGTCGCTACTAGCGTCTATAAATACATACGAGGTACACAATCACCAAACAATACTTAACTACCTCTATTTAGCACACAAAGTTTCACACTAGATGATCTAGCATCATCACACTCATCACATGAATTAAAGACCTAGTCTTATTTATTTTATTTTGGAAAAGTAATTTCTACTCATTGAAAACTACTTAAGATTTAATATTCTCTAATTAAAATATGGGATCATGTTGACACATGTCATCACCACATATTCTAATACTTGGGAATGTGATTTAAAGTGGTGTCACAATTTAATAAGTTTAATATTACTATTTTATATAATTAAAGTGACTAGAAATGCCTATGTAGCATTCTTTTAGTACTTGTCCAAGATCACTGCATGTAAACCTACATATTTTTACATATTTAGTTAGATCTTGTCAAATGTGATTTCTGAGAGTTGGAATCAACTCAAAAGCATTTATGGTTGATTTTTGAAAAATGTTTGAATGTGTACAAGTCTCTGTCTTGTTATTTTTACTATAGGTGATCTATAATTTCAAATGGTTTGAATCCAACAGTCTTGGATAGATAATTGCAGTGCCTTCCTAGCAAAATTGGAATCGGGTCATTTGGTTTAGTAAATATCTTTGAATTTAATTTCAAAGTCACTGACTGAACTAGGTTTGAATTAAAATGGAAAAATGATTGTTTGAATCTCTAGGCTGGGTGCGGGAATGTTAATGGGCTGGCCCAACTGCACAGCGCACACACAGCGGGCTGCTAATAGGGGTACAACGCATCAGCGGCTCTATCTACGTGAAGCGGTAAGTTTCAATCTAGGTCGTGTGATTAGACTATGATCTACGGTTCACGTTCATCGTCTCCGTCGAATAGCTCCGACGAGACCGAACCCTAACGCGACGGTGGGGGTACGCGGTGGCTCACCTGGGCTCCATCTAGGGTCGGCAATGGGGCGAACGACGTTGTCGACGACGGCGGTTCGAACGGTGGTCTCGGTGGCTCCTAGGGTGGCTCCAATCGATGTTTTCTCTCCTCCTCGGCAGCGGCGGACTCCGATGAAATTCCGGCAGCCTGGTGCTCGCCTTGCTCCGGGGAAGGGTCACGGGTGTTCTGTGAGGAGTGGGGAGTGAGATGGTGTGGATAATTAGGGCTAGGGTGGCCTCTATTTATACATCGGTGAGAGGGGCAGCACGGGATGGTCAGGGCTCGTCGGTGACGATGGTGCAGTGAGCTAACGGCATGGCGAAGGGCGTAGGACGATGCGGTGTATCCTGGCGATCATCACGGGCTTAATGGCGTGGCAAGGGGCGGTTGAGAACGGTTGGAACGGGTCGATGCTCTGCGCGGGGACGACGGTGTTCGAGACGGCATACATGTGCTGCTGGTCGCGCTGCGGCGAACGGTCGTGTCTGATAGGTAGCTAGGGTCATGGCGCGTGTAGTTAAGCACTATGAGGGTGAGGCGCGGCGTGTGCACGCGTGTCGGCTGCGGCACTCTGGCGTGCTCTCGGCATGGCAGAGATAAGATGTGCACGGCTGTTCTTGGTGGTCCAGGGCTTGGCTGCGCTCGAGGGTTGGACAGGGGGTGGCGATGGACGGTGGCATTCCTCCTAGACATTGTGTACGGGCACAACGCTTCTGTGGCATCCCGCAAAAACCACTACTAGAAAATCGCTTTGTTTTTGTGCATTGCATCATCATGACCGCATGCTCATGTCATCATGCCACATTGCATTTGAGCATAGTCATCGTCTTGCATTTGCTTGCATCAAACCATTTGCGGAAAAACCGGTTCATGTTTTCTAAACGCCCCATCTTTATTCAAAACCAAAAACCGGGTCTCCGGAATATTTTGTTTTGACTGATTATGTTTTGCAAACGGTCCGTTTAACACAAATAAAATATTAAATTATTTTAGTGGGGGCAGTCGAACGGGCCGGTTCGACCCGAACGACCACCCCCAGTACAATCGGTCCAGACCAGATTAAATCGGTCCACCCCTTAACCCTAAAACTACCCAACCTATTCTACCCACACCCCCCTCCACATCACCCCACCCAGTCCCGGGCCGCCACCTCACCCTCTCCCTCCCCTCTAACCAACCCCACCCTGCCACTTGGCCTCCCTCTCTCTCTCTCTCTCTCTCTCTCTCTCTCTCTCTCTCTCTCTCTCTCTCTCTCTCTCTCTCTCTCTCTCTCCTTCCCCACTCAACCCACTCACACACACAACACACACACACACAGCCTTGCCAAGAGCCCCACTTCCTCCACCAGCCCTGGCCCTCGACACCTTGGCCCCACCCAGCTGGGCCCACTGGCCACACATGACAAAGACTGCGCCCGTCTTCCACCCCGCGCCCTCTCCCCTCGTTCCCATCAGCGACCGCCCCGCCTGAGGCCCTCCCGACCCGCCCACCGCTGGCGACTCGCCCTGGCGCCCTTCTCCAGCGTCATGCCGCCACATCCGCCAGCCTCCTCCTCGCCCAGCGCGCGCCATGGCGAGCCGCCCTCAAGCTCCTCCACCCCGCCAGCATGCGCCCGCTCTTCCTCCTCGCCCGCTTCCGCCTACCTCCCCTCGTCTGCTTCGGCCCGCTGCCCGATCTCCTCCGGCCCGCTGCCGCCGGCAAGCCTCACGCGCCGACGCATCGCCCAGCCCCCCGCTGGCGCTCTCCTCCTCTCCATCGCCGCCCTAGGCGCACCTCCTCCAGCATGCGTCGCCGTCGCGTCCTCCTTCTCCGGCACCACCGCAGCCTCCGCCCTCCCTACCGCTGCTGCGGTACTCGCCGCTCGACGCGCGTCACGGCGCCTCCCAGCACCGCTGTCCTGCGTGCGCCAAGGCCACCTTCCCCTCGTCCTCCCCGGCCGCTCCTTCCGCTTCGAGCTCGCCGCTGCCCAGGTTCGACCTCGCAGCCGCTGCCTCCCATCGGCCTCCTCCTCGGGTCCCTGCCGTCGTCACCCTGCTCGCGTGCGCCTCCCGACGGTGCTACCACCGGGCTCCCTCGTCCGTGAACTCCAGCAGCATGTCAACCATGCCAAGTACCACAACATGGCATGGCTGCTTAATACCATGCAAGAGAACCTCTCAACCCAAAGCTCATCGCGACAAGATCTTCTGAACATCCTGGCAGTCAAGATCGACATCGATCGAGATAACCCGAAGGACCCCCGGTATCGAGCCCGAGTTCGCCATCGACACTGAAGACGGAACGCTAAGACCGTGCCCGGATCCGAAGACCGAACCCGATACCGACAAGACCGACCACACTGACGCCATGATCTCCCTCACGGAATATGAAGACCGTTCCGATTCCGCGGACCCCTCGAACCCCAAGATCTCTGCCGTGAGACAACAAGACCGTCGACACGACCCGACAACCGCGGATGCGACAGGATCATCCCCAGGACGCCAAGTTCGTCACGAGAACGCTCCCGAACGCTAACACCGACTCGATTGCGCGGGCCCGTCAAGACCCTCGCAACGGCAAGATCGACCCTGTGGGACCCGACAAGATCCTCGCAACGACAAGATCGGCACCGACCCGGAAGAATCCGATGCGCCCCCCACGCGAACCAAGTCCTGCTTCCCGGATGCGACAAGACCTACCTCTGTTATCCGAGAACGCTCCCGCCGATCCCGATCCCGTCGAACCCCGGACCCTGAGACCGAACCCCGAACCCCGGAACCTCAAGACCGTCGAGACCCCTAATGTGTGAACCCCTTCCCGAATACCCTATTTTATAACATAATACAACTTGTCGCATAATAATTGTCTTGCATGCATACATTCATGTGGTTTGGGGGCCTTATGCCGATTCACCTCTAATTAAATATGGGGCCCATATGCGGGCAAATCTAGTCTCATATTGGCCTCATTTAAGTTTGTGTAGCGAACCGGTGATATATTCTGCCCTGTTAAACAACATTTAAATTGCGGGGTAGATAAATAACTTGAACCATCTAATTAATTTTCGGGACCCCGGTTCCGCTTAATATGACCTAATTGCATCGCATCTTTGCCATGCCATGCACCATGCATGCATCATGCCGATCTTCTGTCGTTGTATTAAATATTGCATCCGGTGTTCCTTCTAGTGCTTTGCCTCTTCGCGGATAAGGCCGTTGAGTTGATGTGAGCTTCGCCCCGATCTTCGGTTGAACCTTCGACAATGTTTTCAGGCGAGCATCTTCCCCTTTCTACCTATCTTACTTTTATAGTATTTATTCCCTCCCATTGATCTATTGCTATCTGTGTTGTGAAGCTCTAGTTTTCGTACCCGTGATATCCCTTGCAGACCTATATTGCCTTGGACACATCCTAGTACCTGTTGTTTGTTAGATAGTTGGACTTGCGCGTCGTAGTCGCCTGCTCAAGTGCTGTTGCGTGTCGTCAATTGCCACAGTTGTTGGAGCCTTGCCGCATGTTTGTTGTTGGAGATGTTTATGGCTTTACTTATCGTTCACTTTAATTCCTGTTTAATAACTAAAATTGAAATAAGCAGAGGCATCGGTGGGTGATAGATAATATTTGGTTTCCGAACGCCCACTTGTGTCCGTGGGACCCGAGTACTTGATACCTCCTTGACTTATCGCTACTATCCACATCCGGGAGGTATATGGGACCCCCGAGCCAGAGCTTGATTCATCTTATTTCTTGGGGCCACAAACTAGTTTGAGGTTTTATTTACTATCCTGTACTTATGCCATGCTACTACAGATTTACGTTTGTGCGAGAGCACAGTCTGCTTAGGTAAGCGGAATGTTTTCATGGTATCGACAAGCCCAGCCACACTTTTGGGTTCCCGATCGTACAGCCATTGACGCAAACCTTGAGTCCGTCTCGAGCTTGCTTACTTCTATGGGTCTACTCAATGGGGTGGCCCCCTGAAATATTTCTGAATCCTGTGATTGCTTAGTCGTGAAAGCCTCGTTGGGTTTTGATTTGGTTTTTCCGAGGTTGATCGAGCGTGTGTTGCTATTGGTGCACCCCGGCCGGGTAAAACTTTCTGAAAGCCGTGTTCGCGGATATGGATGACTTGGAGCAGAGTATCTCGACCATAGAAAAGCATAACTAAAGTTTATTGCTCTAAATTTGACCTTATAATGACTAGTAATCAGCTTCACTATAATGGAATGGCTAAATAATACTGCCCACAATTGCTTGTTTGGAGTGTCGCTTGCGACCATTGTACCAGACTAGTAAGTATTGCAACTACAACGGAATGGCTAAATAAAAGTACCGACAACTGTTGGGTTTTGGGTTTATCTCATGCTATCTGTATCTGGTTAGTAATTGTTGCAACTATAACGGAATGGCTAACTAAAAGTGCCCACTGCTTATTTTATCAGAATGATTAACTACATCTGACTAGTAATAGCTACAACGGGCACCGAATAAATAAAACTTCCAACTGTGTGAGTTCCTCGGTTGACTTCCTCGTTTGGTCTCGAGGGGGAAACACCAGGATGGGTTTGTTTGGTGTTAGCTTCAGGTTGGATCCGGATAGGTCTATCTTACCCCTCTCTGACTGTCGCCAATTGTGTCGAGTCTCTATAGGTTGTTCAGTGCATGCTGCCGCTGCCGCTCAGTCCACCATACCTGTGTAGGCGAGGACCGCCGAATTCTAGTCTCGCCGTGTCTTGGCCTCGATCGACGCCTCTTTTTCCTTTGCCCTTTGTCGGCCCCCCTTTGTTTAAGCAGGTTTGAGATCGGCGTCGTTAGCGGGGTTACCCTTCCGCTTGGCTGGGCAGGGTTATGGACGCCATTGGTTATTCTTCGTGGCTCTTAGCCCCATTTGCATCTTGTCCGTAGTCGGACTCCGCCTTTTCAAGGTGATTTGGATCTTTGTACCGTATATCTGTATTCTTGACTCGGAGTCGCGTTATATATCTCGTTCAGGGTCCCATCGAGGACTGTTGTGTAATGTTATTACTTCGTTTTCCACCCGAACGAAAGTTCCTGGTGGGCACCTTTGAATCGTTTCTATGCGGGTTTGGCGGGTTTCGCTAAAACTTGCATAGGTCCGATTCTGAGGGTGTTACAGCTTCCTCCTGCGTGCTGGCCACGGTCGGTCGGAAATGGTGGCTTCGGGTGGCATGGCACTGGTGCAAGGGTAGGGGTAGTAGCTTGTTCAATGCACTGGTGGTCACAGGGGGAGACACGGGGAGAGAATTGGGGACAAGAATTGGACAAGGCATTGATCAATAATAGTGATAGTTAGGCAGTTATTACTATGCTCACCAAGTGTTTGATGAAATGGTCGCATGAAGTTTGAATTTGAATTTTTGGTTGAATTTTGGTGAGTGTTCTGGTCACAGGCTTGGTAGTCTGAGGGTGCTTGGGTTTTGCAAGGTGAACTGGTTTCAGTGGTTTTTGAGAAATGGTGATTTTAGTACCTATACTTGATTCAATTTTGAACTGTCCTTTAAATAGATTTGGAATTTGTTTCTATTGGTCTAGCAAGTGGGCTTGGGTTCTTTGTTACTTGGTCATGGATTTATCTACAAATAGATATGAGAAAGAATATTAGAAAAGTTTACGAGAAGAAAAAGACAAGTGAGGAAATTGTTGAAATTTTTTCCTTAGTGGTTTCTAATCCAATCCTAGGGTTATAATCCTACAGGCAACACAGTGCTCTGATACCATCTGTAAGATCCCTGTGATTGCAATGCTAGTCCCTGGATCAATTGCTAGCATCCATAGTTTAAGATGAAGTACACAGAAACAAAGGTCATTATTACATCGTCATTCCATAGATAACATAGTATTTTACAACTCCTTATCCATAGGCTAGTACAAGAGTTTAACTTAACAATATAAAAATAGAAGTCTTCATCTTCATGTGCCACAGGCAAACATGTTGAGTGTAGACTCATAACCCCTAATCATCATCAGAGTAACCTGCAACATCACAAGTTACAGCCACAGTGGGTCAATACATTGGAATAGTATTGGCAAGTGATACCTTAGTAGAATATTAGCATCTAGTTACTACATGAATTTGGCTAAGTGTACCTTAGCCTTGCTTTGCTCAAAATAGGTTTTATCTATCAGTTGAAGACACTAAGTTTTTGTTTGGCAAAAACTTTCCCAAGGAACCACCAATAGAAATTGGTGAACCTTCACCCTTGTTCAACCACAAGTTTTAACTTAGAAAATTGGGATGAGGAGATTCTTGATAGCTTCCATGTCTTGATGCTCAAGTTGTCCATTACCGGGGACACGGCTAAGTACTTAGTTTCTTCCATCTGCAGAGGTGGTGAACTTTCCCCACAAGACTTGGTTTCACCAAGATAGGACCTTTCAGAAGCCTTCCCTTAGACCAAATGGACGCGTTCCAACCTATCATCCCTCTACCACTGTTAGACCCCTCCTTTATAAAGGAAAGGATCCCTGTGATTGCAATGCTAGTCCCTGGATCAATGCTAGCATCCACAGTTTAAGATGAAGTACACATATACAAAGGTTGTTTATTACATTCATTCCAGAGATAAACATAGTCTTTTACAACTCAGGGCCATAGGCCTAATACAAGAGTTTAAGGAATAAGTAAATAAACACAAGTCTTCATCTTCATGTGCCACAGGCAAGCATGTTGAGTGTAGACTCATGACTCCTATTCATCATCGGAGTAACCTGCAACATCACAAGTTACAGCCACAGAGGGTCAATACTTTGGAATAGTATTGGCAAGTGATACCTTAGTATATTTTAAGTGGACTATAATACTATATGCATTTTGGCTAAGTGTAGCTTGGCTTGCTTTGCTTGAAAATAAGTTTTTCCTATTAGTTGAAATCACTAAGTTTTTCTTTGTCAAAACATTCCCAAGAAACCACCAATATACATTGGGGTCCTTCACCCTTGTTCACCCACAAATTTTTACTTAGAAATTGGAATGATGAGATTCTTGTAGCTTCCATGTCTTGATGCTCAAAAGTGTCCATTGCCTTGGACTAGGCTAAGTACTTAGGTTTTTCCATCTGCAGAGGTTGTGCACTTTCCCCACCAGACTTGGTTTCCCAAGACAGGACCTTTCAGAAGCCTTTCCTTAGTCAAATGGACGTGCTCCATCCTATCATCCCATCTACCACCAACTGTCCAAATGACTAAGTTCTAGCAACCTATATGATCAAGGCAGAGCCCATATTGCCAAGTGGTTGCACTTTAAGCTTTCTCAACACTTGGCCTCCAAATCCCTTTGTGCCTGGGTGGCTTACCACAAGTGAGATACACAACCCAAGTCCATGGCCTTGTGTAACCACTCAACATAACCCATACTTTCCATTCCACCCAGGAGGTTCATTTGACTTAGTGGTTTTATTAGGAAAGTATAAGTATCATGACTTAGAAATATTTTCTTCATTGTAAGTGTAGTTTTCACAACCCTTGTTTTGCTATAAGCTAGGCTAAGCAAAGTATGGCAACTTATCTTAGGGATAATTCCTTAGAAATTCTACTAGACTACATAGGATTTCCCATCTTTTGCATTAGACCAAATAACATGCAATAATATAACAAAATATCTAATGCTAGTTCAAAATATAGGACAAATATATTCATGTAAATATCACTTGCCTTGGTAGTGGGGAGAGTAGCACTCTTCACAATCATAATCACTAGCAAAATCTACACAAGAAATTTAAGCATAAATACACACAATTATATACAACCAAAAATAATATGAATGCATGCATGCAAGAATTTACTAAGTGGTGATTTTTGAAAATTCTACCAAGTATGTTCATGTCCACAGAAACTTAACATGTCACAAGTTTGCCAACTAAACTTATTTGGCCCCAATATAATTTACAAAAATTATCTATATCTAAAAATAGCCCTAAACTTGTTCCATAAATAAAATCATTTTAACTGTTACTATATGCTAAATAAATTGGATATTCAGAAAGTTCTTGTTTCACTGAATCCAACGGTATAAAGTTTGCAAAAATCTAACGTGGCATTTGAAAGTTATGAGCATTTGAATTTGGATCAAAATTCTGGTTTTTAAATCTGTTTTCAGATCTAACCTAGCCACGCGTCATGTTCTTATTCGCCCATACCGTTTCGCACTGGATCGAACTCCACAACCGTAGGATCTAAATTACATCTGGAGGCTCAGATTGCGTACCTCTTCGGTTTAAGTGGATCTATCCTAGCGCTACGATACAGATCTAACGGCTCCTATCGATCTGGACAAGAACTGGCGGCGGAGCGGTGGTTACCGGCGGCGGAACAGTCAGTCGACGACGGAGGCGGCGCTACAGGGGGTAAGTGAGAACGAGGAGTAGCTCACCGTGCTCAGGAGGTCTTGGCGAAGCTCGTCGTACTCGCAGTTGGTCAAGGGGCGCTCGGGCACGGTTGCAATTGCTCGCCGGAGTGGAGGACGGCGTCGGTGCGTCAGGTGGTCGTCGTGGACGTAGCTGTGAATCACCCCAAGGCAAGACGAGGACACGGTTAGATTCACAGAGTCAAGGCAGGGTCGTGTGCTTGAACTAGAAGACGCGGGGCGGTCGGGGCTTACCACTAGAGCTCGCCGGAGTTCGTACTGAAGACGGTGGCGGCCAGTTGATGATGCTGCCGGAGCTACGGTTCATGCGAGGGTAAATGAAATGTGTCAAAAGAAGCGCAGAGGCTCACTGATCTAGTTTGCAAGAACGAGAGGCAGAGGGAAGCTCAGAACTCACCGGAATTTGCCGGAGCAGTCGCCGGAGACGGCGGGGTTGCAGAGGGTAATACTCGTAGCCTGGTGGCGCTCTGGGTTCGGGGTTTGAGGGAGAAGAGAGAGGGGACATAGGGGGTTATTATAGCCTGGGCACGAGCGATAATCACTCTGCCAATAACTCGAATTGACGCCGCGAATTAAACACAGAAACGCTCGCGTTGATTTGGGGACGAACGGGTCGTGCGGGTGGAGACGACGCCAACGTGGAGATGGCCCGCTTGTCGGTGGTGCGCGAGTATGGGTGGGGTCTGTCATCTGACTCAACGCGTGAGCTTGGCGTGAGAGTAGAATAAGAAGACCGGGTGGGCTTCTTGGCTTGATTTGCTTTGGGCAGATTAAGGCCGTGCCTTTTTCTATTGAGGAGCCTTTTTCTTTTTCTAAATTCATTTTCTGGTATGAATTTGATATGAATTCAAATCCTTTTGAAACTAAACTGCCTTGGGAATTTTTGCAGGGTTTTGTGAATTCAAAAACAGTCATTTTTAACTAAGTGGTTACTTTGCAAGGCTTGGTCAAGCTTGGGTTTCAAAGTAATCAGAGGCTTGCTCTAGTTTGCAAATATTTGAAAAAGGATTTTGAAACCATTTCCAAATTTGGAAACTTGGGTTAAAAGCTTCACCTAATCTTTCCATCAATGGAGGCAAGCAAACAGGTACCTAACATTCAAATTTTCAAAGGGTGATGGCCATTTGAGACAAATTGCCCACATGAAAGCATAGCTCAACATCTGTCTCTAAATGATTTTTAAGAAAAACCCTGAATGAATGAATGATGCAAAGATGATATGAATGAGTTTTGAAACTATGATTTTTGGGATGTTACAAATCTAACCCCCTTAAGATGAATCTCGCCCTCGAGATTCGGGTTGGCTAGCAAATAGGGGAGGGTGTTCTTTCCGAAGATCACCCTCTCTTTCTCATGTTGCTTCCTCTTCGGAGTGATGGTTCCATTGCACTTTACAAAACTTGATAGTCTTGGTCCTGGTAACTCTTTCTGCGGTCTCTAGAATCTTGACAGGCTTTTCCTCATAAGTGAGATCACTTTCTAGCTGAACTTCTTCCAAAGGTATGGTATCCTTCAAAGAAGACTCTTCCATTTCTGGGTGGCATTTCTTAAGCTGACTCACATGAAAAACGTTATGGACTGCTGATAGAGATTCTGGTAATTCAACTTCGTATGCAACTTCTCCTTTGCGACTTAGAATCTTGAATGGCCCAACATATCTTGGTGCCAACTTTCCTTTGACTCCAAATCTTTTCACTCCACGGAGTGGTGATACTCTGAGATAGGCTCTATCCCCAACTTCGTAGGTGACTTCTCTACGCTTAGAATCTGCGTAGCTTTTCTGTCGAGACTGTGCTATCTTCAATCTGTCCTTAACCAATTTGACTTTCTCTTCGGCGTCTTTGATAAGATCAGGTCCAAATAAGCTTCTTTCTCCTACACCATTCCATAACAATGGGGTGGTACACTTCCTTCCGTAGAGTAATTCAAATGGTGCCATTCCAATACTAGCTTGATGACTATTGTTGTAAGAGATCTCTGCGTAGGGCAAACTTTCATCCCAACTTGCTCCATAATCTAAAGCACATGCTCTCAACATGTCTTCAAGAATTTGGTTGGTCCTCTCTGTTTGTCCATCTGTTTGAGGGTGAAAGGCAGTACTGAATTCCAATCTCGTTCCTAAGGATTCATGAAGCTGTCTCCAAAAGTGAGAAGTGAACTGAGTTCCTCTATCTGACACAATACTCTTAGGCACACCGTGAAGGCATACAATTCTGCTCATGTAGATTTTAGCTAACTTGGCACTTGTATAAGTTGTCTTTACGGGTATAAAATGAGCCACTTTAGTTAGGCGATCCACTACTACCCATATGGAATCATACCCTGACCTGGTCCTTGGTAATCCGGTAATGAAATCCATACCAATATTTTCCCACTTCCATTCAGGAATAGGCAGTGGTTGAAGCAAACCTGCTGGTTTTTGGTGCTCCGCCTTGACTCTGCTACACACATCACACAAAGCAATATGTTCGGCGATGTCCCTTTTGAGATTGTTCCACCAAAATCTTTCTTTCATGTCCATGTACATCTTGGTGTTTCCTGGGTGAATAGAATATGGAGAGTTGTGAGCTTCTTGCAGGATCAGTTTCCGCAACTCCGGATCTTGTGGGACACAAATACGTTTCCCGTGCCATAAGGTTCCTTGTTCATCAATATGGAAACTCTTAGCCTTTCCTAGACTAATATTTTCCCTAATCTTTTCAATTTCCTCATCAGTCTTCTGAACTTCTCGGATCTTGTCCAATAGAGTGGGTTGAACATCTAAGGACATGAGATGTCCTTCTGGTACAATCTCTAATCTGAGTTCTTTGAATTGCTTACACAAGTCATCTGGCAATTCCCCTTTGGTAAGGCCATTTACAAACGTCTTACGACTTAAAGCGTCGGCTACTACATTTGCTTTACCGGGGTGGTATTGCAAACTTAAGTCGTAATCCTTGATGAGTTCTAGCCATCTTCTTTGTCTCATGTTGATCTCCTTCTGGGTGAAGATATATTTCAAGCTCTTATGATCGGTGAACACTTCACACCGCTTACCCAAAAGGTAATGTCTCCATGTTTTGAGTGCATGAACGACAGAGCCTAACTCCAAATCATGAGTAGGATAGTTTACTTCATGAGTTTTGAGTTGTCTCGAAGCATAGGCTACGACTTTACCATCTTGCATAAGTACGGCACCCAAACCTTGATGAGACGCATCACAATATACTTGGAAATCCTTTTCCAAATCTGGCAGACATAGAACTGGTGCTGTCAAAGTCTCTTCTTCAACTCTTGGAAGCTGACTTCGCAACCCTCAGTCCAAGCAAATTTCTTGTCCTTATTTAGCAATTCTGTCATTGGCTTAGCAACCTTCGAGAAATTTTCAATGAACCTTCTGTAGTAACCTGCTAAGCCAAGGAAACTACGAACTTCCTTCACATTCTTGGGTGATTCCCAATCTGTCACAGCTGAAACTTTAGCGGGATCAACTGCAACACCATCTTTTGTCATAACATGACCAAGAAAACCAACTTTCTCTAACCAGAACTCACACTTGCTGAATTTGGCATAAAGTTTATGCTCTCTTAACTTTTCAAGTATCAAGCGTAAGTGTCTTTCATGTTCTTCCTTGCTCTTGGAGTAGACTAGGATATCGTCGATGAAAACGACCACAAACTTGTCAAGGAATTCCATGAATACCTTATTCATCATGTTCATGAAGTATGCTGGAGCGTTGGTTAAACCAAAAGGCATCACAGTGTACTCATACAATCCATACCTTGTGGTGAATGATGTCTTAGGTATGTCTTGCTCTCTTATCTTGAGTTGAAAATAGCCTGAACGAAGATCAATCTTCGAGAACACACATGCTCCTTCTAGTTGATCAAACAAGTCGTTGATTCTTGGCAAAGGATATTTGTTCTTGATAGTAACCTCATTGAGAGATCGGTAGTCAATACATAATCTTTATGTTCTATCCTTTTTCTCCACAAACAATACTGGGGCTCCCCAAGATGAAGAACTTGGTTGAATAAACCCTTTCTGCAACTGTTCTCCTAGCTGCTTCTTGAGTTCTTTCAGTTCATCAACTGACATTTTGTATGGTCTCTTAGCTATTGGTCCTGATCCTGGCACCAAATCTATCAGAAACTCCACATCTCTATCCGGTGGCATTCCTGGTAACTCCTCCGGAAATACATCCGGATATTCACACACAATTGGCACACTGTCCATGCTAACCCCCTTAAGATAATTCAGCCTACTTCCTTTGGATTCAAAGTTTGACTTAAATTTTATTCTTTTTTCCTTTTGGGGTTGTGAGTGCAACAGTACGATTAGCACAATCTAGTACTCCTTCATACTTAGCCATCCAATCCATTCCCAAAATTACATCTAGTCCTTGGGAATCTAGGATTATCAGGCTTACTGGAAACTTATGTTTACCAAACTCTATGATGAGATCCCGGCATCCAAGGCTTACTATCATATCTCCCCCCGGAGAACTAACCTTTATTGGACACCCAATGTTTTCTGATGCAAACCCATTTCTATCAACAAATGCCTTTGATATGAATGAATGAGATGCACCGGTATCAAAGAGTACAAATGCTGAAATTGAATTGAGTCTGAACTTACCAGCAACGGCATCAGGCTCCTCATAGACCTCCTCCACATTAATGTGGTTAACCTGTCCTTTCTGAAAAGGATTTGGCTTGTTAGGTCCTTAAATTTTCTTTTCAGGGCACTCATTAGCATAATGCCCCAGTTTCTTGCATTTGAAGCACTCAACTTGACTGATGTCCTTTTTAACATGCTGACTTCCACTTCCACTACCATTTCCACTGTGGTGGCTCTTATGTCCACTCTTGTGGTTCTTGTACTTATCATTGTCATGACTACGGTGATGCTTGTTGTCATGACGGTTGTGGTTGTGGTGCTTGTTGAATTTCCCATGTTTATGGGATCCTGAGCTGCCACTGTCATCATAGTGAGATCGTTTGTGAGACGATCCCGAGCTGTGTTTGTCGGAGTGTTTCCTCTTCCTACTCTCGACTTGCTTCATTTTACTTTCCAAAATAGCAGCCTTGTCACACAACGACTGATAAGTTGGAACATATGCCACAGACAACTGTAGGTTCAGCTCATCATTCAAACCTTCCAAGAACTTTTCCTTTCTCTTGGCATCTGTATCAACCTCATCCGGTGCATAGCGCGCCAGATTGTTGAACTCTTCTATGTATTCTGCCACACTGCGGTGGCACTGTTTCAGGTTGTGAAACTCCTTCTTTTTCAGACTCATTATCCCTGATGAGATATGAGCGGTGCGGAAACCATCTTCAAATATGTCCCAAGTCACTTCATCAATGGGAGTGGTGATTTGGAAGTTATCCCACCATGTGGCTGGTCCTTCCAATAGATGTCGCTGAATCGACTTTTTCAGCATCAGCACTTTGTCACTAAGTCTTTGTTCACAGAACGTAGCCAGTCATCGGCTACCATGGGATCAGTTGTTCCCGAAAATTTTGCTGGCCTCAGACGCAGAAATCTGGTGAGCATATCAAAACCCGGAGGGTTGTTGTTGTTGTTGTTGTTGTTGTTATTGTTGTTGTTGTTGGGGTTGTTGTTGTTATTGTTATTCTGGTTCTGGATGAATGTTGTCATCATTTGCATAAGCTGTGTTTGTGCATTCATCATTTGTTGCATTTCCGGGGTGATGTTGTTGGGGTTGGGGTTTGCGCGACGGGGAGGCATCTGTGGTTTGTTCAAATAGATAAGAATGAGATACCCATAGATGTTTCATGCACAATACATCACAAGCAAACACATAACATGCAACATAAGAATAAAAGTTCAACAACCACATAACAAACTCATGAAGTAAAACACACAAGTGGCAAGCCATCCACATGTCGGATGGTCCAATAATAAGTTCGCAATAACAAGTATGAATATGAAAGGTAAACGAGTAGTCAAGTCTACTCATCAGCATCTATCTCCTCCTCGACGAAGGTAAGACCTGCGTTCTCCATCGCGGTCTTGTTCTCCTCAATCGTAGTGGTCAAAGAATCAACCTTGGTCTTGAGAGCCCTCTTCTGGGAGCGAAGCCTCTCAATAACCATCTCCTGCTGCTCAAGCTCGAAGTCTTTGGACTTCAGTTCCTCGGTCATGTCCCGGATCCTCTTGTTCCTATCCTGGACGCGTTTCTCCTGACTCTTGAACTTGCGGTCCTGGGCCTCAAACTTTGTCTCCATTTCCTTGATCATCTCATCCTGCTGCGCAAAAAGCTTGTCCTTCTCGAAGCTGCACAAGCTTCGTCATTACCTAGCATGACGTTCGTCCTGTCCGTATCTACGTGCCTGAGAAGAGTCTCTAAGTCCTGAAGATAAAGACGTATCGGCTCCGCAGTGCTCCTCGAGTCGTCCTCAAAGTCGATGGACTCTCCATCAACATCACGTCTTCTGAAGACGTGAAAGTGAGTACCCCTAACCTGTCGGGAGTGATGGCCTAACAGTCGTCCTATCAAGTCCTGCATGACTACCTCCATGCCTCTCTCCCTGTCATCGTGCATCAGCTTGAAGACGATGTCCTCTGTAGTAGGCTCAGTCTGGCGTCCTGGATGGGTCACCTTGAAGCCCCAGAGGTCCTTCCTCTCGAACTTGGTGAGTGGGTACACCGTTATGGTAGGAAGAGGGAGATCAAGCAGAGTGGTAAGCTCAATGATACGGGAACCAAAACGAGTAACCCGAAACTCCTCAACAGTGCTGATGGCAATAGGCATCTATTTATAAGATTGAAAAAGTTAGAACAATGCAATTCAAGGTAAATCAAGACTAACATTCATACATATCCAAGAAACATAATTGTCACACAAGTCATGCATACTTAAGTTCATTACATCATTCAAGGTACCAACTTATTTAAAATATCTTTTGAAAACAAGGTGATAAGTGGTGGTCCAACTAACGAAGTGTCCTTACAATCCAATCTCACGGGATCTATTATTAAACACAATGTTCCTAGAGGCAATCCACCAATCTTGCTCTCTTGAATCTATCACTAAGTCTATAACATCTCCCCTTATTTCTTGGTTGGTGTCTTCCAACTCTTGGGTAAGCTCCTTCTCTTTCTCTAAGTCATTTTGGAGGTTGAGCATTCTGCACTTGACTCTAGCACTTAATTCTTTGATAGTCCTCTAAGCTGCATCCCTGGCTGACTCAAAGAATGTGGTGTGCATTGTAGTGTTGGTGTACATGCAAAATCCCCTTTCTTTGTGGTTGTCTTCCTTGTTTTTGTACAAGTGAAGTTGCACCCACCAATACTCCACTCCTTCATCCATCACTGGAAAGCCCTTGTACACGGCTTCACCATGTGCATCCATTGCCTCCATGAGGTCCTTGAGAATATTGGGAAACTCAGTTTCACACTCCAAGGTCATGGTCATGAGTGGTCCCTTCTTCACGGCTTCGTTGATGGAGTTCATCTACAAAGGAAGTTGAAAGAGATTAGAAAAGTTTTACGAGAAGAATAAATAAGTGTAGAAATAGTTGAAAAACTTTTCCTTAGTGGTTTTCAAATCCTAGGGTCATAATCCTACAGGCAACACGGTGCTCTGATACCATCTGTTAGACCCCTCCTTTATAAAGGAAAGGATCCCTGTGATTGCAATGCTAGTCCCTGGATCAATGCTAGCATCCACAGTTTAAGATGAAGTACACATATACCAAGGTCGTTTATTACATTCATTCCAGAGATAAACCTAGTCTTTTACAACTCGGGGCCATAGGCCTAATACAAGAGTTTAAGGAATAAGTAAATAAACACAAGTCTTCATCTTCATGTGCCACGAGCAAGCATGTTGAGTGTAGACTCATGACTCCTATTCATCATCGAGTAACTGCAACATCACAAGTTCTGACCACGGAGGGTCAATACTTTGGAATAGTATTGGCAAGTGATACCTTAGTATATTTTAAGTGGACTATAATACTATATGCATTTTGGCTAAGTGTAGCTTGGCTTGCTTTGCTTGAAAATAAGTTTTTCCTATTAGTTGAAATAACTAAGTTTTTCTTTGTCAAAACATTCCCAAGAAACCACCAATAGACATTGGGGTCCTTCACCCTTGTTCACCCACAAATTTTTACTTAGAAATTGGAATGATGAGATTCTTGTAGCTTCCATGTCTTGATGCTCAAAAGTGTCCATTGCCTTGGACTAGGCTAAGTACTTAGGTTTTTCCATCTGCAGGGGTTGTGCACTTTCCCCAGACTTGGTTTCCCAAGACAGGACCTTTCAGAAGCCTTTCCTTAGTCAAATGGACGCGCTCCATCCTATCATCCCATCTACCACCAACTGTCCAAATGACTAAGTTCTAGCAACCTATATGATCAAGGCAGAGCCCATATTTCCAAGTGGTTGCACTGTAAGCTTTCTCAACACTTGGCCTCCAAATCCCTTTGTGCCTGGGTGGCTTACCACAAGTGAGATACACAACCCAAGTCCATGGCCTTGTGTAACCACTCAACATAACCCATACTTTCCATTCCACCCAGGAGGTTCATTTGACTTAGTGGTTTTATTAGGAAAGTATAAGTCTCATGACTTAGAAATATTTTCTTCATTGTAAGTGTAGTTTTCACCAACCCTTGTTTTGCTATAAGCTAGGCTAATCAAAGTATGGCAACTTATCTTAGGGATAATTCCTTAGCAATTCTACTAGACTACATAGGATTTCCCATCTTTTGCATTAGACCAAATAACATGCAATAATATAACAAAATATCTAATGCTAGTTCAAAATATAGGACAAATATATTCATGTAAATATCACTTGCCTTGGTAGTGGGGAGAGTAGCACTCTTCACAATCACAATCACTAGCAAAATCTACACAAGAAATTTAAGCATAAATACACACAATTATATACAACCAAAAATAATATGAATGCATGCATGCAAGAATTTACTAAGTGGTGATTTTTGAAAATTCTACCAAGTATGTTCATGTCCACAGAAACTTAACATGTCACAAGTTTGCCAACTAAACTTATTTGGCCCCAATATAATTTACAAAAATTATCTATATCTAAAAATATCCCTAAACTTGTTCCACAAATAAAATCATTTTAACTGTTACTATATGCTAAATAAATTGGATATTCGGAAAGATCTTGTTTCACTGAATCCAATGGTATAAAGTTTGCAAAAATCTAACGTGGCATTTGAAAGTTATGAGCATTTGAATTTGGATCAAAATTCTGGTTTTTAAATCTGTTTTCAGATCTAACCTAGCCACGCGTCATGTTCTTATTCGCCCATACCGTTTCGCACTGGATCGAACTCCACAGCCGTAGGATCTAAATGACATCTGGCGGCTCAGATTGCGTACCTCTTTGGTTTAAGTGGATCTATCCTAGCGCTACGATACAGATCTAACGGCTCCTATCGATCTGGCCAAGAACTGGCGGCGGAGCGGTGGTTACCGGCCGGAGCGATCGGTCGAGGCGGCGCGCTGAGGTAAGTGAGCAGGATTAGCTCACCGTGCTCAGGAGGTCTTGGCGAAGCTCGTCGTACTCGCGGTTGGTCAAGGGGCGCTCGGGCACGGTTGCGATTGCTCGCCGGAGTGGAGGACGGCGTCGGTGCGTCAGGTGGTCGTCGTGGACGTCGCTGTGAATCACCCCAAGGCAAGACGAGGACACGGTTAGATTCACAGAGTCAAGGCAGGGTCGTGTGCTTGAACTAGAAGACGCGGGGCGGTCGGGGCTTACCACTAGAGCTCGCCGGAGTTCGTACTGAAGACGGTGGCGGCCAGTTGATGATGCTGCCGGAGCTACGGTTCATGCGAGGGTTGACACCGCGAATTAAACACAGAAACGCTCGCGTTGATTTGGGGACGAACGGGTCGTGCGGGTGGAGACGACGCCAACGTGGAGATGGCCCGCTTGTCAGCGAGGTGCGCGAAGTATGGGTGGGGTCTGCCTGTCAGCTCGGTAGCGTCGCTTCGCGTGAGTAGAATAAGAAGACCCCGGGTGGGCTTGCTGGGCTTGATTTCTTTGGGCCAGATTACGGCCATGACCTTTTCTATTGAGGAGCCTTTTTCTTTTTCTAAATTCATTTTCTGGTATGAATTTGATATGAATTCAAATCCTTTTGAAACTAAACTGCCTTGGGAATTTTTGCAGGGTTTTGTGAATTCAAAAACAGTCATTTTTAACTAAGTGGTTACTTTGCAAGGCTTGGTCAAGCTTGGGTTTCAAAGTAATCAGAGGCTTGCTCTAGTTTGCAAATATTTGAAAAAGGATTTTGAAACCATTTCCAAATTTGGAAACTTGGGTTAAAAGCTTCACCTAATCTTTCCATCAATGGAGGCAAGCAAACAGGTACCTAACATTCAAATTTTCAAAGGGTGATGGCCATTTGAGAAAAATGGCCCACATGAAATCATAGCTCAACATCTGTCTCTAAATGATTTTTAAGAAAAACCCTGACTGAATGAATGATGCAAAGATGATATGAATGAGTTTTGAAACTATGATTTTTGGGATGTTACAACCACCAACTGTCCAAATGGCTAAGTTATTGCAATCTATATGATCCAGGCAGAGCCCATAATGCCATGTGGCTACACTAGAAGCTTCTTAACATTTGTCGTCTCAAATCCCTCTGTTCCTGGGTGGCAATCCACAAGTGAGATACACAAGTTAAACCATAGAAATGGGCCTTGTGTAACCACTCAACCAAAAACCACCAAGCAATTACCATTCCACCCAGGTGTTTCATTCACTTAGTTGTTTTATTAAGCCAAAAAATAAGTCAAAGACTTAGCAATATTTTTCCATAGCATGTATATATTCCAGCCTTGGTTGCTACTATCTAGGATAAGCATGGCAATAGCAAGTATCTTAACTTAGAGAAAATTCTAACAATTCTACAACTACTAGGATTTCCCAAGCATAGCATATAGATAGTTAGCAAAAATATTCATGCAAGCCCTATACAAAATATTTCTAATGCATAGTCAAAATATTGGGACAAAAATATGAAGCACCACTTGCCTTGGTAGTTGGGGGAGTAGCAACAATCCTCACAATCACATAAAATGATAGCACCAAATTCACATATCAAAATAAACAAGCAAAAATATATGAATGCATGCAAATGCAATGTGATGATTTTTATAAACCAAACAAAACAAGTGGAACAGTACTGAATCATAAACAAAACAATTATACACTAAATAAAATCAATTTGGCCCTTATAACATTTTCTATATAATTTTTATACACAAAATAAGCTTACAAATGTCTCTGCAAAAACAACTAAGTTTACGTAAGCAATTCATTAAAAAAAGTTTATGGTTGGATAGAATTATTTCTCCTGATTCTAATGATATAAAATTTACAAAATTTGAACGTGTGGATCAAAAGTTATGAATTTTGCAAGTTTGAACATCTAATAGATCTAATCCAGATTTTTAAATCAAACTGCAGGCCACGCGGCGCTATCTGATTGGTCGATACCGATTCACGCGGATCAGGCTTTCTAGATCGTTGGATTAAAATGCATCGCACGGCTCAGATCTAACTTACCTCTTCGCTTAAGTGATCTATTCCTACACGCCCGATCTAGATCTAACGGCCCACGTCAAACGAACCATAAGTCAGCGGCGCTGCAACTGTGGCTGGCGGCGGCGCGGTCAGATGGTGATGCTTCCAGTGATATAGGAAGCGAGAAGGGAAGGGGGTAGCTCACCGAGTTCGCGGGACGATGCTGATGCTCAAGGTGGTCTTCGTTGGTGGCGGGGCGCTCGGAGTCGTCAGGGATTTCTCACCGGAGTTCGTGAAGGCGTCAGGCATGGCTGTTCGTCGTCGTTGGCAAGGATACATATCACGCCAGGGAAAAACAAGCAGTGCGTCAGATGCGTGAGGTGATGAAGGTCACGCGAGTATCAAAGAGAGGGCAAGGCACGGTCATAACTAACCAGGAAAGCTCGCCGGAGTTGATGGTTTCGTCGGGCTCGCAGTCGTCGATGTTGACGAGGCTCTAGATGGGCCTAGCATGCACCAGAGGTGTTAAACAACGCGCAAGGATGCAGTGAACATGCTAGAAAGACCAGGAGGCAAGGGGCAGAGAGGGCTCACCGGAATTCTCCGCCGGAGGTCGTCAGTATTGCGGTGGTTCGAGCTCAAATACGAGCAGCCTGGTGCTGGAGCGAGCGAGTGAAGTGAGGGGAAAGGTGCGGGGTGGGGAGGGATTTTTGTAGCCGGTGCAGGGGCGACAATCATGTGGCCAATCAATGGGATTTACGCTAGGTTTATTCACGGCGTCATTGCAGAGAGGTAACGGCGGAGCGGCGTCTGCACGCGAGGATTCGGGGGGAGACGACAATGACGTGGAGAGGGCCTAGCGTCATTGGCTGCGGGGTACGTTTCGCGCAGGTGAGAGAGGGGGTAGAGGAGGACTGGCCCGGGTGGGCTGGTTCTGTTATTGGGCCGAAAGGGTAGCGACGGCTTGTTTCTATTTCTTTTATCTTTTTCCTTTTCTGATTGGATTTTCTAGAATCAATTTCAAATGGTTTTCAAATGGGTTTGAATTCAAACTTGTTCTGATTTTTTGTAAAGTAGAACTTGCACCTTTTTGGCTACAGAACAAAGTTGCTTACTCAAAATACTTTGGCCCATTGGGATTTAAAATAAACAATGCCTTTATCACTTATTTAATAAGGACATATGCTTGGTTTTTTTTAAAATTAATATTTTGTTTTGAAAACTTTGTCCAAGCTTTAGAAAATATCAATCAACCTTAGGGTCAATTCTCTACTGATCAAAACAAGCATTTTCTTCTTATGAGGTAGCAATAAGGCTAATGCCTTGCTTTATATAAAATGATAAATCACAAAGTTTCTGTTTTAGAAGAAATGATCCTAAAATGGGTATAAATGCATGAATGATATGCAAACTTTGAAATCATGATTTTTGGGATGTTACATGAAAAGAATTGGATTTGTTTCTGTTAGAAATCTTGGACTAGGAACACTCAAAGTGGTCCAGTGGTTAACTTTGGTCAAAATGACCATTTGCTTATATTTCTAATTTTTGATTTTCTCTTCATTTGATCCTACTTGGAATTGATCTAGATGATATTGTTTTCATCTTTAAACCAATCCTTAGCATTCATAGCAATCAAACATGGCATTGCAAGCATTCATTCATTAATCACACACACATGCATTCATATTAATTTTAATAATAAAAGTTTTTGTTAACCCTAAACTTGTGTGATTAGAATTTGATAATATTATTTAATATTTTTGGGGTGTTACATTTCATAATCATGGTGCATTTATGCCAACTGACAATGAAGTCATATCATTAGAAAATGATGTGATGTACATTACCCAATATAAGTATTGCAACATGATCAAGTCATAGGTTCGTCGTTGCAATAGTTATAAACGAAGTATCCTAATCCTTAGAATGTGAAATCATGTTTAATCATTGTCGCCCAAGGCTACTTCGACAACATCAACCATCATGATCGTAACTGGGTGACCATAAAGGTGTATCTTGGGTATTCCAAAGGTGCAGGTTGAGGCGCATGCATCAAGATCGGGATTTTTTTCTCCTGCGTGACGGGAAGATACACTAGGCCCACTCGGTAAATTACATTCATAAGCAATGCAACGTATGACTAGGTAATGGGAATGGAATATCATGGGAACGAGTAAAGCAACACTTGTCGAAAACAAGAATGAACAAGGTATCATGATACTGATGATCATATCTCGGACAAGTCAGGTATCAAAGTGACAAAGGGATTTGGACTCAACATTTGCGGTTCAAATGACGTTGAAATCATGGAACACACAAGGGTCATTATGGGCATCCCGGTCCTGCTACTGATCATTGATCCAAGAGTTGTCTCGATCATGTCTATGATGTTCCCAAACCTTGGGGTAACACACTTAAGGGCTTTATGACGCTTAGAGATCATTCTGGAATTGATGGAATCACAGGATGGAAGAGAAAGGTACACCAGAAGTGTTCCGCGAGAGAACTGGAATAGTTCTGGGAAATTCGTAAGGAAATTGGACTGAAACGAAAGGTGTTTTGGGTCAAAAGGATTTATTGAATATGTATTTTATATTAATCATTGTAATTAATGATAAAATAATATTTAATTAAGAATAAAATGGGGTAACTTCCCTATTGGGCCAAGTTCCTGGAGCGAGAGAACAAGGCCCAAAAGGAAGGGCCACAGGAAGCAGCCGCCACCGCATGGTGGGAGGTGGGTGGGTACCACCCTAGCCACCGGCGCCTCCATGGGCCGCACGCGGGTGGCCCACCTAGCCCCGCCTAGCCTAGCCAGCCACTGCATCCTCCCGTGCACGCCGCCTCCACGTCCTCCTCCCTTTAGTCCCACCCCAGGACTTGAGGGGATGGGGTGCCCCCTTTTCCCCTCACGAGGGTTCGACTTCTCAATGGCCATTGTTATGGACTTGAGTTTAGAGGAAGAGGGCTAGAGATCGGGAATGGCTAACATACAAACAACACGGGACAAAGGATTTACCCAGGTTTAGGCCCCCGAAGGAAAAACCCTACTCCTGCTTGTCTGCTCTTGATTGATGGTGGAACCGAAGGTTACAAGGGTGCACAGATGAAATGTGGCGGGTGAGTATGCTAGCGTTTTTTGTGATCCTCCTCGCCGTGCCCTCCTAGCCTTTATATGGGAGGCCAGTTCTCAGGATTAGGTCGAGTCGGTTACATATTAGGGTTTTACCCTTTAAACTTTCTATCTAAAGCTAGCCTTATCCTCCAAGGAATCGCCTCCTTCATGGGCATGGGAAAACCCAATCCTTCATGTGCTTCGTCGTCAGGTGTGTATCATCACATGAGCTTTTACTGGGCCGGACCGGATAGGCTAATATTGGGCACCCGTAGGGCATACCCATGTCAGTATATTCCGAGTGTTCAGTCGAATCGTAGATTCGACTGGAGGCTTAGAAGCCTTCGAGTGCCTTCATCCAAATAAGCTTTTGGGTCATAATGTTTAGTTCATAAACATATTTGATATGCATGCCTGGCTCAGCCGATGGATCGGGGTCAGTTGACTGCCTTTGGTCAAAACAATACTATCTACTTAGATTCGAGTCCCTAGACTCGAATCATGTAAGATGCTGGCGTAATTCGACTCAGGCCGCGAAGGTCTTATAGGAGTCAAATTCCAGTATTATCAGATATGTACCCAACGCATTCGTCGGGATTTTCATCGCGCCTGCAGGCATGGAATGTTGCTGGTAGAGCGCATTCGGGTGCATTACCAAGACGTCAGACTGTATCTATAGGTCTAATCTTTGTGTTGCAGACACAACATCCGAATGTTTGTCATCACGGAGATGATTCGGGTGGCTAGGGAGACGTCATCTACTAGCATAAATATTGGGTGAAGTTGCCATGTTTTCGATTGCATGTCGGCTTTTATGACGTAGTCGCTGTAGAGGATCCGAAGGATTATCGTTGATTTGTTCATAGGGTGCGCGGCCAGAGAACTACCTCTGGGAGTAACACCCGAGTGTGTGTTCGAGTCATAGACTCGAGAAGAGACTATAATCTTGTGAATTCCACTAATAGTCAAAATTAACTCAACAATGACCAGCGCTCCCTATGGGAGTAGCCCCCAAGTCCGTAATCGAGTCATGGACTCGAAAAGGAGTCGAGACGTTTTAATTCCTCTAATAATTGTATTCGGGTGCTTGTTTGTCCAATAGATTCTTTGGGTACATGGCCAGTGATCCAGTTAGGAGTAGCCCCCGAGTATTTGGTCGAGTCCTAGACTCGAGTAAAAACTCATTTGTTGACTTGAGCGGTATAAACATGGATGTGTTTCTTCCTTTGTGACTGATAGTGACATCATTGCTGACAATTGGTGAGCTCATCCGTCTATGGCGGTAATGTTGATGGGATGAGACGATCATGGGTCCCACATTCTGACTAGAATTTGACTAGTCATGCGTAAATTATGCGGATTTAACTGTGCCTCCTCGATTTCTATGCATAGTGGGGAGCATGTTGGCGACGGTTCGGGCGATAGCTACCACGTGTGCGCTGTGATGCATGACACGCATACTGCTCGTGGGGATCTATAGATCTCCTTCATCGTCTTTGCCGTTTAATACGCTTAAGGGCGCTGGTAAATTTTCTCTTCTTCCCACTGCTTCTCATCTTTCCTTTGCTCGCTGCCCCTTGCCTCCATTGCTCCCACCTTGCACTGGAAGGATTCCGCATTTTTCCTTTTGTGATCATCCGAGCGCAAGGAACATCATACTAGGATGGGGAAATCGAAGAAGAACGTCGGATGATGGGGATATGCCGAGTGGGGTGTACCCAGTAGGACGTTTCCTACTGGCTCATATTGCCAGCGAGTGGGCCTGCAGGATGGCGACTGGATCACGACCCAAGAAGAAGCTAGGCGACTGGAAGCTGGAGGCCTAGGAGCATAGCTAGGCCCAGTCGGATTAGGTCAAGAACCCTCTGAGTCCTTATCCAATTCGGTTGTAGATCTATAAACCCTAGCGACGTGACTCTATATAAACCTCCCTAGGGCACGCATAGAACTTACGTTCCATCATACACCCCTTCGACTCGCCGCCTAGCCGCCGAGCTCGCCCTTTGTACTCTCTCATCAACACAATCTAGCAGGAGTAGGTCTTTACCCTCCGGGGGCCGAACCTGGGTAAAACCCTGTGTATTTGCCCTCATCTCGCACCATAGATGTCTAGCCGCCCTTGCCCCTCGTTCTACTACTAGATGCCAATTGCAGCATCTTCCGTGGTCATTCCCACGACAATGGCGCCCACAGTGGGGCCTGGCCAGCCAGGCCTGTGTTCTGCGGGAGACCCTACTTTCCAATCAACCAGATGATCGCCACCGGCCGCATGATCGCCATCAGCAAGATCCTCCAGATCTTGCCGAGCATCTACATCTTGGTGGCGCGCCCGGTCATGCATAATGTGATCATGCCAGTCGGCACGATCAACCACTTCATCGTCTTCACTGACGTCATCATCTCGGAGGATTCGGCTCGCATCCGCGAGTCGCCAACACGCGATCGGCTCTCTGAAAGTCAGGTCCGACCATCCACCGCCTCGCCTCCGAGTATGGCTCGATCAACAACAACGTGGCCGAGACCAGCGTGGCCACGGTGTTGGAGATATGCCCTAGAGGCAATAATAAAAGTGGTTATTATTATATCTTTGTGTTTATGATAAATGTTTACATTCATGCTATAATAGTATTAACCGGAAACATTGATACTTGTGTGATTTGTAAACTAAATTAGAGTCCCTAGTAAAGACTCTTTATAATACTAGCTTGTTAGTTAATAGATGATCGTGGTTTCTCGATCATGAACATTGAAATGTTATTAACAACAGATCATATCATTAGGAGAATGGTGTGATGGACATACTCCTATAGAAAAGCATAGCATAAATATCAAGTCATTTTAATAGTTCGTTTGCTATAAGCTTTCTGATACATAGTAACCTAATTACTTCGACCATGATATCATGCTAATCACCATCACCGGAAGGATGCTTTGATGACATCAAACACCACACCGTAACTGGGTGGCTATAAAGGTGGCATTGAGTGTTTGGAAAGTATGGGTTGAAGCACATGGATCAAGAGTGGGATTTGTCCATCCATATGACAGATAGATATACTCTGGGCCCACTCGGTGGAATGTCATCCAATTGTCTTGCAAGCATGTGACTGGCTCACAAGGGATCACATATCACGGGAACGAGAAAAGGTACTTATCGGTAACGAGGTAAAACTAGGTATGCAGATATACCGACGATCAAAACCTCGGATAAGTAAACTATCATGAGACAAAGGGAAATTGGTATCGTATGTAAGTGGTTCATTCGATCGCAAAGTAATCGTAGAAATATGTGGGAGCCATTTGAATTTCCAGATTCCTCTATTGGTTATTGATCGGAGAAGTGTCTCGGTCATGTCCACATAATTCACGAACCGTAGGGAGACACACTTAAGGATTCGATGTTGTTTAGAGATATGGAATGTTAGTAGGGATACCGAATGTTGTTCGGAAACTCGGATGGTATCCGGGATATCATGAGGAGATCCGGAATGGTCCGGAGAATAAGATTCATATAAGGAAAGTCCGATTCCGGAGTTCGGGAAAGATTCCGATGTTTTCATCGGCGAGGTTCTAGAAGGATCACCGGTACGGAAGGAGAATGGTCCATGAATGTGTCATGGGTAAGTGGAATGATTGGATCATATCCTAGGTCACTTGGTGTGTGCATTTGCAAGAGAGAATTAAAGCTCTAAATTGAAAGTCAAATGGGAAGTTTGAAAAGTCAAACTGGAACAATGGTTTCCTAGTGGGAGAAGAAACAAGTCCTTCTCTCAATCCAACATGGGTTTGGGTTTGGATTCAAACCCACCCCTCCCAAGCCTGCCCCCCTCTCATAAATAGAGGGGGAGGGCTACCCCAAAGCACACAAGCCCTAGCCCCTCTCCACCTGAGCCGCCGCCGCCAACGACCCGCCGCCGCGCCGCCACTGGTCCGTCGCCGCCGCTCTAGCCGCCGTCGACACCTCCTCCTCCTCCCAGTTTTCTAAACCCTAGATTTCCAGGAAACCCTAATCCACCATAACTCGCACTGGCTTAGGCGAAGCCCTGCGGGATCTTCCCTCTACTTCCGACACCACGCTGTCGTGCTGCCGGATTCACGAGGGGAGAACTACAACCTCCGCTGCCTGCTGGAACAAGGGAGAGGAAGGTATTCATCAAATCTTGAGCGTGTGACCGATCATGAAGCGCTACCGGAACGCAGCGCCGGAAGGATCGTCTACGCGATCTTGAGATCGACAAGTGTACGACTACATCACCCACGAGAATCTGCTCTCGTTAACTGCTTTGGAATCTTCAAGGGTGAGTGCTTCTATCGACTCATTGCTACAATCTAGTAGATAGATCTTGGCTTGTTTGTGTGCATGCGGTAGAAATTTTTTTTTCCATGCTACGAACCCCTACAGTGGTATCAGAGCCAGGTCTATATGTAGATCTGTTGCACGAGTAGAACACAATGGTCATTGTGGGTGGTGGTGCTTTTATTATCAATTGCTTTTTGTGTACTTTGCATCTTGCGGTATGATGGGATGAAGCGGCCCGGGCTAACCTTACATGACATCGTTCATGAGACTTGATCCACGCTTAACATGCAACTTGTATTGCATAAGTGGCTTTGTGGGTGTCTGTCTCTCCCATCATAGTATAGATTCAATTTACAACGGGCACTTGATAGTTCAAGCATCAACGTTGTGGTTTTTGTTTGTAAGTTAGAACGACACTTATTGAAATCCCCAAACCACGTAAAATATGCAAAGAAAATTAGAGGCATCTAACTTTGTTTTGCAGGGGTGTGCTGTGATGTGATATGGCCATGATTGTGATTATATATGATGTATGCAATGTTCCTTATTGTAAGTTGGCAAGCGGCAGGAGCCATATGGTTGTCTTTTAAATTCCGTTAAGACATGCGTGTCTATTCAAAGTAGTTGTAATAGTTGATGCTAGTGGACGACAACCATGAAGCGGCGCCATTGACCTTGACGCCATACCGGTGATGATGGAGATCATGTTCGTGCTTGAATATAGAGATTGGAAGCACAAGAAGAAAGGCCATATCATATCACATATTATGAATTGCATGTGATGTTAATCCTTTTATGCATCTTGTATTCCTTAGTTCACGACGGTAGCATTATAAGATGATCCCTCAAGCACAAAAATTTCAAGTTTTGAAGTGTTCATCCTTAGTAAGCACCGTTGCTAAAGCTCGTTGTTTCGAAGCACCACGTGATGATCGGGTGTGTTAGATTCTGCGAGTGTATACAACGTGAGCAAGCCAGATGTGCTCATGTGGAAGCTAAGGTTTGATCTTGACGAGCCTAGCATGTACAGACATGGTTTCGGAACACGGATCACCGAAAGGTAAAGCATGAATCATATAGTAGATATGATGAACATGTTGATTGTTCGCCATTGAAGCTACATCAATTCTCGTGATGATCGGTTTTGATGTGGTGGATTTGGTTCATGTGATCACTAAAACAATTTGAGGGATATTGTTTTGAGTGGGAGTTCACCTAGATTAATTTAACTATTAATTAGAACTCAATTTGTCATAAACTTAGTCTAAACTATTGCAAACTAGCTAAATGCCCGTGCGTTGCTACGAAATAAAAAAATATTGACACGCCAATAAAACAATTGTCATAATTTCGAAAAAGATGTTAGACGACCCGGTGTCAATTTATGCATCAACAAAGTCCAATTATCTCTCCAATCTCTTTCATGTCTGAAATTAATACATATGAAGACGTCTCACATACCGCTTCAGGCTAGCTGCTATGAAAACAAGTCACCAGATCAATGGCCTCTATTATCCTAAATTCCGAAATCCCAGCACATTACCTCTTTTTTGACTTGCATGATATCAGCATTGCATTGGCACTCATTCTCAGCTAGCTAGCTAGTATAGAGCACAAACAGGAAGTACTAACTAAACCAACGCTAAACTGTACAAAAGCTGCTGCTCAGAGTACAATCTTCTTATTATGTTCCTCTCACCGTAGTCAGAATACCAGCTCTGATTTTCTCCTGAACTCCATCAGCCTCACAACGAAGCATATAACAGCAGACCACAAACTAAGAAAAAACTATCATCCAAAAAAACTACTTATCTAGGATGTCCAAAGCATCTAGGACTGCACGCTGCTGTCATTACCTTGCTTGAAGAAAGTCAGAGCAGTCAGCAGTGGGTCTTGAAGTTCAGACGCGGTGGACATGTATCCAGCTCGATGGTTTAGTCGGAGAAGATCGAAGCTGCCGGACCAGACATCACCCTCAAATTTGACAGTTTTTTACATGCGACTGGGCTACCTATGACAGGTGCATCGATCCTGAATCCACATGAGCTCGGCTTATCCGTAGCAAACCCCAGAACGCAAGCTCCACGTGGGACAGCAGAGATCAAACTACGTGCACCGCCTTGGTTGTGGACTGCAGATTACTCTCTCCTACTTAACCTCTCAATTTATCGCCGCAACAGCAAAGCTAAACACTTATTGATCAATCTCGTTCTCAATGTGGCTCCATCGACGCAAGCAGCAGCCGACCCTACAATTTCTTCCTGGCGCCTCCCTCCTTTCCATCTCCTCCCCTCTTCCTCGAGCCCACCGCCATGCCTCCTCCACTCTCCTTCCATGAGCGGTTGTCCTCCTCTCCCATCACCACCAGACTGGCACCTCTTCCTGCACCCCACCACCACCAGCCAGCAAGCGCGTCAGTCGCCACCATCGGTGCAGCAGGAGAACTCGGGTGGAGGGAGGAGGGAGCGGGGTCGCAAGATTGGATTGGGAAAGAGGAGGGTCTTGGGAGGTGGTCGCGGAAGCAGTGCTTGAGGGTCGAGCAGGCTCGGGAAGGAGACGTCGGGATCTGGGGCGAGATTTTTTGGGGCGGGGGTTCCGTTTCTCCCGCTAGACGAGGGCGAGCGCCGATCCTGCGGGGCGCGTGTGGCATAGCGGGTAAATACTTCTAAGAAGCAGGGGTAAAATCGTCTA
This sequence comes from Avena longiglumis, assembly GCA_030063025.1. NCBI lineage: Eukaryota > Viridiplantae > Streptophyta > Magnoliopsida > Poales > Poaceae > Avena > Avena longiglumis. Next base: position 450,379,130 of record CP125976.1, read on the forward strand.
AAGACCGACGGACGAAAAATTGGGATGACGAAAACCACCTTAACATAAATTATATAGTAGAGATATGTTGTAGATCAATGGCGGCCCCTACCATCAATTTTAATGCGTTCCTAGAGAAAGAAAAGTTGAAAAACAATGGAAGCAACTTCGCGGATTGGTTCCGCAATTTGAGGATTGTCCTCAATGCTGGTAATTTGACCTATGTGCTGGATGCACCGCTGGGTGACCCGCCTGCAGCTGATGCTACCGATGAGGTAAAGAATGTTTTCCTCGCTCGGAAGAATCAGTACTCCACAGTTCAGTGTGCTATCTTGTATGGTTTGGAATCGGAGCTTCAGAAAAGGTTTGAGAACCATGACCCACATGATATTGTCCGTGAACTCCAAATGATATTTGAGGCTCACGTGGCAGTTGAGAGTTATGAGGCTTCTGAAAAGTTCTTTAACTGCAAGATGGAAGAGGACAGCTTCGTCAGTGAGCACGTGCTTAAGATGTCTGGGCACGCAAGCAAGCTTCAAAGCTTGGGTATAGTGATTCCTAATGCTTTGGGGATTCACCGTGTCTTCCAATCACTACCACCAAGTTACAAGAACTTTGTGATGAACTACAATATGCAAAACATGGACAAGTCGTTACCCGAACTCTTCTCCATGTTAAAGTCTATAGAAGTGAAGATCAAGGAAGAGCACCAAGTGTTGTTGGTCAATAAGACCACCAAATTCAAGAAGCAAAGCAAGTGTAAGAAAAAGGAAAACTTCAAGAAGGGCGGTAAGAAAGTTACCGTGCCGGCGAAGAAGACCAAGGCTAGGCCTAAGCCTGATACTGAGTGCTTTTACTGCAAGGGAGAAGGTCACTAGAAGCGGAATTGCCCAAAGTACTTGGCGGATTTGAAGAACGGCAACATCAAGAAGAAAGGTATATCCGATATACATGTTATTGATGTGTATCTCACTAGTACTCGTAGTAGTGCCTGGGTATTTGATACTGGTTTGGTTGCTCATATTTGTAAATCTAAATAGGTACTGCAGAATAAAGGGAAGCTAGCGAAGAACGAGGTGACGATGCGCGTTGGAAACGGATCAAAGGTTGATGTGATCGCGGTCGGCACGCTACCTCTTCATCTACCATCGGGATTAGTTTTATACTTAAATAATTGTTATTTGGTGCCTGCGTTGAGCATGAACATTATATCCGGATCATGTTTATTGCAAGATGGTTACTTGTTTAAGTCCGAGAATAATGGTTGTTCAATTTATATGAGTAATATGTTTTATGAACATGCACCTTTGATAGATGGTCTATTCTTATTGAATCTCAATTGTGGTAATACACACATTAATAACATTGAAGCTAAACGTTTGAAATTGAGCGATAACTCAACCTATATGTGGCACTGTCGTCTTGGTCATATTGGAGTGAAACGTATGAAGAAACTCCATTCCGATGGACTTCTTGAATCACTTGATTTTGAATCACTTGAAAGATGTGAAGCATGTCTGATGGGTAAAATGACTAAGACTCCATTTTCTGGTATGATGGAGCGAGCTACGGACTTGTTGGGAATCATACATACCGATGTGTGTGGCCCAATGAGTGTAGCATCGCTCGGTGGTTATCGTTATGTTCTTACCTTCACGGATGACTTGAGTGGATATGGCTATATCTATTTCATGAAACATAAGTCCAAAACTTTCGAGAAGTTTAAGGAATTTCAAAGTGAGGTAGAGAATCAACGTAATAAGAAGATTAAATTTCTACGATCTGCTCGTGTTGGAGTTACGAGTTTGGAGAGCATTTGAAGAAATGCAGAATACTTTCACAATTGACACTGTCGGGAACACCACAGCGTAATAGTGTGTCCAAACGTCGTAATCGAACTCTCTTAGATATGGTTTGTTCTATGTTGTCACTTACAGATTTACCGCTATCGTTTTGGGGTTATGCATTAGAAACAGCCGCATTCACTTTAAATAGGGCACCATCTAAATCCGTTGAAACGACATTGTATGAATTATGGTTTGTCAAGAAACCTAAATTGTCGTTCCTTCAAGTTTGGGGTTGCGAAGCTTATGTAAAGAAGTTACAGCCAGACAAGCTTGAACCCGAAGCGGAAAAATGCGTCTTCATAGGATACCCGAAGGAAACTATTGGGTATACCTTCTATCATAGATCCGAAGGCAAAATCTTCGTTGCCAAGAATGGATCCTTTCTAGAGAAGGAATTTCTCTCGAAAGAAGTGACTGGAAGGAAAGTAGAACTCGACGAGGTTGTCGAACCTTCTCTCGAAATTGCGAGTAGCGCAGCACCGGAAGAAGTTCCTGTGGTGCCTGCACCAATAAGAGAGGAAGCTAATGATGGTGATCATGAAACTTCGGTTGAAGTTACTACAGAGCCTCGGAGGTCAACGAGAACTCGTACCACTCCAGATTGGTATGATCCCGTTATGAGTGTCATGTTGGTGGACAACACCGATGACCCCGAGACATATGAGGAAGCGATGATGAGCCCAGATTCCAATAAATGGCAAGAATCCATGAAATCCGAGATTGGATCCATGTACAAAAACCAAGTATGGACTTTTGTGGACTTACCAGATGGCCAGAAGGCTGTCGAGAACAAATGGATATTCAAGAAGAAAACTGATGCTGATGGTAATGTTACTGTCTATAAAGCTCGACTTGTCGCAAAAGGGTTTCGACAAATTCAAGGAGTTGACTACGATGAGACTTTCTCACCGGTAGAGAAGCTAAAGTCTGTGAGGATTATGTTAGCAATCGCTGCATATTATGATTATGAGATATGGCAGATGGATGTCAAAACGGCGTTCCTCAATGGAGACATTGATGAAGAGTTGTATATGATGCAACCCAAAGGTTTTGTCGATCCTAAAGATGCTAACAAGGTATGCAAACTTCAACGGTCCATATATGGATTGAAGCAAGCATCCCGAAGTTGGAATCAACGTTTTGATAAAGTAATCAAAAGCTTTGGTTTTATACGAACTTATGGAGAAGCTTGTATTTAGAAGAAAGTGAGTGGGAGCTCTGTAGCATTGTTAATACTATATGTAGATGACATATTGTTGATTGGGAATGATGCAGACCTTCTTAATAGTGTCAAGGATTATTTGAATAATAGTTTTTCAATGAAAGATCTTGGCAAAGCAGCTTATATATTAGGCATAAAGATTTATAGAGATAGATCGAGGCGCCTAATATCATTGTCACAGAGTACATATTTGGACAAAGTTCTAAAGAGGTTTGGAATGGAAGATAGCAAGAAAGGGTTCTTGCCCATGTTGCCCAATACGACCTTGAGTAAAACTCAAAGTCCAGCAACGGCAGAAGATAGAGAAAGGATGAGTAAGACTCCCTATGCCTCGGCCATAGGATCTCTTATGTATGCCATGCTATGTATTAGACCCGACATTGCATATGCTGTTAGTATGACTAGCAGATATCAAAGTGATCTAGGAGTCAATCACAGGACAGCGGTCAAAAACATCCTTAAGTACTTGATAAGAACTAAGGATATGGTTCTTTCTTATGGAGGTGATGAACAGCTCGTTGTTAATGGTTACACCGATGCTAGTTGGAACACCGATCCGGATGATTCTAAATCTCAATCTGGATACGTATTTACTTTGAATGGTGCAGCAATTAGCTGGAGGAGTGCAAAGCAAAGCGTTGTGGCGAGATCTTCAACTGAATCGGAATACATAGCTACTTTGGAGGCTTCACAAGAGGCGATATGGATGAAGGAGTTCATTACAGAGCTCGGTGTGGTTAGAAGTGCGCTGGACCCAATGTCTATCTACTGTGATAACATGGGCGCCATAGCCAATGCGCAAGAACCAAGGTCACACAAGAAGCTGAAGCACATCAAGCTACGTTTTCATGATATTCGAGAGCACGTCCAATATGGTGACATAAAGATTTGCAAAGTACACACAGATCTGAATGTGGCGGATCCGTTGACTAAACCTCTCCCGAGGGCAAAACATGACCAGCACCAAACCGCCATAGGTGTTCGGTATATTACCATGTAATCTAGATTAGTTGACTCTAGTGCAAGTGGGAGACTGATGGAGATATGCCTAGAGGCAATAATAAAAGTGGTTATTATTATATCTTTGTGTTTATGATAAATTTTTACATTCATGCTATAATAGTATTAACCGGGAACATTAATACTTGTGTGATTTGTAAACTAAATTAGAGTCCCTAGTAAAGCCTCTTTATAATACTAGCTTGTTAGTTAATAGATGATCATGTTTTATCGATCATGAACATTGAGATGTTATTAACAACAAGATCATATCATTAGGAGAATGGTGTGATGGACATACTCCTATAGATAAGCGTAGCATAAAGATCAAGTCATTTTAATAGTTTGTTTGCTACAAGCTTTCTGATACATAGTAACCTAATTCCTTCGACCATGAGATCATGCTAATCACCATCACCAGAAGGATGCTTTGATGACATCAAACACCACCGTGAATCGGGTGGCTATAAAGGTGGCATTGAGTGTTTGGAAAGTATGGGTTGAAGCACATGGATCAAGAGTGGGATTTGTCCATCCATATGATGGATAGATATACTCTGGGCCCTCTCGGTGGAATGTCATACAATTGGCTTGCAAGCATGTGACTGGCTCACAAGGGATCACATATCACGGGAACGAGAAAATAGTACTTATCGGTAATGAGGTTGAACTAGGTATGCAGAGATACCGACGATCAAAACCTCGGATAAGTAAACTATCGTGAGACAAAGGGAAATTGGTATCGTATGTAAGTGGTTCATTCGATCGCAAAGTAATCATAGAAATATATGGGAGCCATATGAATTTCCAGATTCCTCTATTGGTTATTGATCGGAGAAGTGTCTCGGTCATGTCCGCATAATTCACGAACCGTAGGGAGACACACTTAAGGATTCGATGTTGTTTAGTAGATATGGAATGTTAGTAGGGATACCGAATGTTGTTCGAAATCTTGGATGGGATCCGTGATATCACAAGGAGATCCAGAATGGTCTGGAGAATAAGATTCATATAAGGAAAGTCTGATTCCGGAGTTCGGGAAAGATTCTGATGTTTTCATCGGAGAGGTTCTAGAAGGATCACCGGTCCGAAAGGAGAATGGTCCATGAATGTGTCATGGGTAAGTGGAATGATTGGATCATATCCTAGGTCACTTGGTGTGTGCATTTGCAAGAGAGAGCCACCGCTCCAGCGAAGCAGCGAAGCAACAAATCCTTCCAGAAAAAGCCACCGGGAACATGTATCTCGCTGATCCGAGACCATGGGGAAATTCTAAAGGGGGAGAGAGATCCTTCGCGAGGAGGTGTGAGATGAGAGGAGGGAGTGGGGTGCCTTTTATAGGGAGAGGGGGGCACCCCCTCCCATGGTGTGGCAGACATGGAGGTGCCCCCACCTCTTCCACATTCATGTGGGTGGAGCTCCCACTCACATAAATAGCCACCCACTCAAAATTCCACTCACCTCCATTAAATTTACACCAAATTTAATGTAATCTCTCATTAAATAAAACTCTTTTATTTATTTATTCAGAATTTTTTTAATTACTTTAATTAACAAACATTCACATAAAACAACTTTCTAGTATTCAATTTCACATGCAGAACCAGTTTCAGCAATTTCAACCGAAACAGTTTCGGTGTCTAGTGAAATAAATTCCTGCGCTTTCCTTTTTCTTTCTCTGGCATATTATTTGCTCCAAATGGTGTCGTTATCCCTTAAGTGTGTCACCCTACGGTTTGCGAATAATGTATACATGATCGAGACCCCTCTCTGATCAATAATCAGCAGCGGGACATGGAGATCCGTATTGACTCCCACATATTCAAGGATGACTTCTGTGATCGTGTGAACCTTATGCGCATGTAACTCAATCCCTTTGTCTCGCGATATACTACATGCCCGAGATTCGATCATCGGTATCCCCATACCTAGTTTGATCTCGTTACCGACATGTACTCTTTTCTTGTTCCTGTGATATAACATTCTAGTGATCAGATCACTTGCTTGCAAGCTAACCAATGTGATATCACCGAGAGGTCCTAGAGTATATCTCTCTGTCATCGGGATGGACAAATTCCACTCTTGATCCATGAGCCTCAACATAACACCTTCGTAGCACTGAACCCATCTTTATAATCACCCTGTTATGGTGTGATGTTTGATGTTATCAAGATACTTTTTCGGTGTTAGTGATTAACATGATCTCATGGTCTAAGGACTAAGATTACTTCGTATGATGTTATAGCAATATAAACACAATGACCTTGATCGTAATGCTATACTTTGGATGAATGTTCATCACATCATTCCAACAATGTTGTGACCTCGTTATTGACAACATCCAATGTCCATGATCAGGAAACCTTTGATCATCTTGTTAATCAACGAGCTAGTTTATAAGAGAGGCATAACTAGGAACTTCCTTTTTGTGTATTAAACACACATGTATTAACGTTTCCATATTAATACAATTATAGCATGCAAAATAAACATTTATCATAAATAAGTAATACGATAATAACCATTTTATTATTGCCTCTCGGGCATATTCCCTTCAGTCTCCCACTTGCACTAGAGACAATATCTAGTTTGAAAACTTTACGTATTGAACACATATGGCTTTCTGGTGTTCCATATATGCAATTGCAAGTGGTTAACATAATCTACGGATCTGACGCTTCAGGTCCGTGTGTATTTGTATGTCTTTGCGTCTTCACGCATCACTCATTCTCCAATGAGATGGCATTGTATAAATTTGGTCTTTTGGTGATACCTTTAGTTCCTTGGGGTTAAATCATGTCGATACTATTGTCATACAATATATCTTCAGTGTTAGCCCGTTGTGAACCACACCTTAGTTTGATAACAAACTACTTGACACAAATGCCCTCCTTTGCTTCTACTATAGCAGTGGACTTAGCCTTTTGTTGTAGTATTCGTCACACTGTCTTAACTTAGGAATTCATCCAAATCCATCATGGAAACTTACTTTCCATTTCATTGTGCCACCCATAGTTTAAATTGAGATAAACTTAATTTGTATCTGGTGATAAAACTAGTATCAATGTAATGCTTTACAATGAACTATTTGTAATTGTTTATCACCTCTACACAAATATATTCTTAGTTATTCCAAAAGATCAAAAGAATATCCTTACTATCGTCCAATGATCATTTTATGATTCATTCTGGTATATTCTCATAACTCTTAGAGCATAGTACATATCTGGATGTGTACATATCATGGTATGATTGATCAAAACATTCTTGTGATTTCACTCATCATGTGTCAAAGCACTTGAATCTTGTTTCACTTATCAAGTGTCGATACACTTGAATCTTGATTCAATTCCTTTCCATGCGACAAGAACTGTTTCTTGTCTTTTCTATATTGAACTCTTTCAATATCTCATATATGTACGTTTGGCATAACCATATTAGCGTCACAGTTTATCCACTATAGACATTCATGCTAAATATTCGAGTTTTGCCTAAGTCTTTCATCGAAATGAAATTATTAACCTTTGTCAATAAAAATTACATCATTTCTAATCAACAAGATGTCCTCCACATAATGTATTAGAAATATGTCTCAGCGCTCCCACTTAATTTCTTGCAAATGCAAGCATATCCATCGTATCCTGATGAAAACTCCGTTTCATGACGGTGAAGATTCCAACTCCGTGATGCTTACTTCAACCATTGAATTTTGCATGCCCTTTTAGCATCCTTTGAATTTAACAAAACCCTTTGGACTGTGTCTTGTACATGTCCTAGGTAACCATTATATTAGAAGATTTTTGTTTTGTTTATTCATCTACCATATACCAAATTATATGTAGTGGTTGCTACTTTAATCCATCCAGACTAAATATCGCTATGAAAGATCGAATCTTGTCATAGTCAACTCCTTGAACATTGTCGTAAAATACTTTACGACATGTCGACTATTTCATAGATGTGAAACATCCATGTCTGTTTGTTTATAGATCCAAATACGACCGATAGATTTTTACACCTTTCCGGAGGGTCTTCCAAGTTCAAAACTTGATTTCTCGTGTATGGAACTATCACGGATTTTATGGCTTCAAGCCATTTGACGGAGTCAGGGCCCATCATCGCTTCTTTGCATGTAGTCGGTTCATCATTATCAAATAATGATTTACTCTCAAATCTCAACATTTGATTGTTTATCCGACCTACTTGGTTCAATAGGAACTTAGACCTCTGTGACCGCAACCTTTGAGGCACGTGAGCCATGAGCATTATGGATGCCTCTGGAACATTTTCCGGCGCTGCGCAACTCAGAACATATAGCTAAGGTTCGTTAACCTTATCAAAGTTCTATTGTCCTTCCACTTAACATTTCTGAAAAATTCCTTCTTCAAGAAACTTCACGTTTCAAGCGACAAACCCTTTTGTCTTCGGTGTTATGGAGGAATAACCAATTGTTATTCAAAATAACCTACAAAGACATGCTCATCCGACTTTGGTTGTAAACATCTTACTTAAGTTTAGCATACCAACATTTAAGAAATGACAACTTGGGTTTTACCCCAAACCATAACTCATATGGTGTCATTTCAACGGATCAAGATGGAGCTCTTTTCAGTGTAAAAGCGGTAGTCTCTAAAGCTTTAATCTTTTAAAACATAATGGCAGTTTTATAAATAACACCTTTGATCCAACCATGTCAAACAAGGTTTCATTACAAATCTCAAACACTCCATACTCCTATGGTGTTTCGGGAGATGTAAATCTAGGTGTTTTGCTAAACTTGTAACTCAAATAAATCCCTTTATGATAAAATCATAATTCATTTATTTTCTTGTTACACTTGTAACTCAAATAAATCCCTTTATGATAAAATCATAAATCATTTATTTTCTTGTTACAATGATTTTCCACTTCATCTTGAAAGTCTTTGAAACATTTTCAAATATTTCATACTTATTTCTCATTAAGTGAATATTCACTCAACTTTCCGGAGAAAGCATATGAAGTTGAAGTCCATTGCTTACGACTACACATAATGGACTACATACATCGATATGTATAAATTCCAATAATTTAGTCGTTCGTTCTTCTTTGGCCTTTGAACGAAGTTTTTAATTATCCCAAGGAAAGTCTCACAAGAGTCACTTGATCAAATCAAAGACTCCAAAAATCCATGAATATGGAGATTCTTCATGTTCTCTTTCCAATATAATTTAAACGGCGATGTCACTTCATAAGTGATCTTTCAATCATTTGTCTTGCGACATTTTAGCATTAGATTTCTCCAACTAGATTTGTAAATCATCCATCTTATATGGAATATGGTAATTATTTGAACAACCTTTGTTCTCATAATACCTTATTTAAATAACAGTTATTAAAACAAATCTTGTAGTCAAGCTTTGATGTCAACGAGAAATACAAACAACGGTTTGTTTGTTTTCGATGAACATCATCACATATTCTCTTGCTAGTTACTTAGGCCATTGTGGTTTATGAATTGCGTCGTTCCGTATGAAATTTCATACCAACCAATTCGGTATCCAATAACCAAGAACCACATTGTCTAACAAGCAAAGAATACAACCATAACATGTATATCAACCATATACCTAAATTGGGTACTTCCAATCTTTTTTTTCTGCCAAATATATTTCATAGATTCTCTTTCAGCATTTCCTTTTCCTTTTAAAAGAATCTATCAACATCAAAAGTGGTGCCATATACATGACAAATAGGCCAAAGCGTGTATATTCAAATAATAATACCTTTGGACTTGCACTTTGAAGTAGATCACCATCATCAAAATGATCGGCATTCTTTCAAAATCCATTCTTTAGTAATCTTTTAGTGTAGTAAACACTTTACATAAATCTTCTATTCATCCTTATCATGACGACTTTCATGATCAAGCTACTGTAGCTTATAAAGGCGAGTCGTGAGTATAACATTACTTTCCAAAACCCTTTTGGACGATTAGGATGTCTAGCATCTCCAACCTTTGCAAATTCTCATCCAATATGAGAACATATATTATACTCTATCATATTGCAACCAAAAACATTGTATCAGATATCGTTATATCTGCCACACACATGATGGTTTCTGAAACAATTCTTTCAGCTCCTAGATAAACTTGATATTAAAACAATCAAGAATCATGGAGGCAAACATGATACTTAAGATACTAACACTAGAATTGTTACTCTCGATTTAATACTAATTATTAAAATTCACGGAGTAAACAGAGTTTTTTGAAAGTTTGCAATAGGACTTTAAACTTTAGATTGACACTCAACACAATACGATGCCAGTTCGTAAAGTAAATATCCAGAATTCTATAGTTCTATTATCTCAATTACAACTATGCATAAGGTGGTGAACGAATGCCAATGAATACAATAAATTATGCAAATTCACTTTGATTTAATTTATGATAAATTGAGTTCTTCTAATCCAAATTAGAAATGAACTCCCACTCAAAAATGACATCCCTCGTGTCTTTTTAGTGATTACATGAACCAAATTCACTACACCAAGTCCGATCATCACGTGAGTCGGTGTAGCTTCAAAGGCGAGCATCCATATGGTCATCATATCAAAACATATGACTCATGATTAACCTTTCGGTCCGTGTTCCGAGGCCATGTCTATACATTCTAGGCTTGCCAAGTAAGAACCTTAGTATTCGCGTGTGTAACTGTCTTACACCCGAGATATGCTCGTGGATTCAAGTACACCCGATCATCACGTGATGTCTTGAAGTGACGAAACATTGTCGGTGCATACTTAAGGAAGAACACATTTTTATCTTGATATCTAAATGAGGGATCATCTTATTATGCTAATAAAACACCAAACAAGCAATATAAGATGCAACAAACATCTCATGTTAATAAGTGAAATGATATGGTTCTTGCACTTGATCTTCATCATGTGCATGATGGTATGATCACTATCATACCTCTATGTGTAAGGCCAAGGTCTATGGAACTTACACGTTATATGTGTTGTAAGAGTATCGACTTATACTTCTACTTACAACATCACCATATCATGACACTAGCACAGCAACAATCTAAACTAGACGCCTCTAATTTATCCATTGCAAGTTTTACGTGGCTTAGGGCTTTCGAAGATAGAACCGTTCTTACCTACGAACATGAACCACAATGAGGATAACCAAATTGTTGACAACTAGCTACAAATTAGATATTGACTATAGTAGGAGAGACAGACACCCGCTAGCCACTTATGCAAAACTAGTTGCATGTCAAGCGTGGAATAGGTCTCATGTGCGAGGACATGTAAAGTTTGTCCGGGACACTTCATCCCACTATGCCACCAATATCCAAAGTACAACTAAGAAGCAATAAATGATCATCATCTCCAACATACTCATATGTGTACTACCCGTGCATAGCATCTACGCATAGATCTGGCTCTGATACCACTATAGGGTTCGCATCATAGAAAACAAAAAATTTCCTACGATGGGAACATCTAAGTACCAAGATCTATCTACTAGATACAAGCAACGGGTGGATATACATCCATAGAATACATACCCTCAAAGACCGTATAGCGTTAACGAGGTTGTACTCGTGGATGATGTAGTCAAACGCTTGCCGATCTCAAGATCGTGATGAAGTCCATATGGTCCAGCCGGTCCAGCACCATCACGTCCAACACTGCAAAGCAGTGGTGCATCCGTGATCACACACACGTCCGGGTAACCCTACAACCTCCACGCCCTCGCTCCAGCGAAGCAGCGGAAGCAACAAATCGTTCCAGAAAAAGCCACCGGGAACATGTATCTCGCTGATCCGAGAACATGGGGAAATTCAAAAGGGGGAGAGAGAGATCCTTCGCGAGGAGGTGTGAGATGAGAGGAGGGAGTGGGTGCCTTTTATAGGGAGAGGGGGTCATCCCCCTACAATGGTGTGGCAGACATGGAGGTGCCCCCACCTCTTCCACATTCATGTGGGTGGAGCTCCCACTCACATAAATAGCCACCCACTCAAAATTCCACTCACATCCATTAAATTTCCACCACATTTAATGTAATCTCTCATTAAATAAAACTTGCTCCAAAGTTGCTCCAAATGGTGTCGGTATACCTTAAGTGTGTCACCCTACGGTTCGCGAATAATGTAGACATGATCGAGACCCCTCTCCGATCAATAATCAGCAGCGGGACCTGGAGATCCGTACTGACTCCCACATATTCAACGATGACTTTTGTGATCGTGTGAACCTTATACGCATGTAACTCAATACCTTTGTCTGGCGATATATTACATGTCCAAGATTCGATCATCGGTATCCCCATACCTAGTTTGATCTTGTTACCGACATGTACTCTTTTCTTGTTCCCGTGATATAACATTCTAGTGATCAAATCACTTGCTTGCAAGATAACCAATGTGATATCACCGAGAGGGCCTAGAGTATATCTCTCCGTCATCGGGATGGAAAAATTCCACTCTTCATCCATGAGCCTCAACATAAAACCTTCGTAGCACTGAACCCATCTTTATAATCACCCTGTTACGGTGTGACGCTTGATGTTATCAAGATACTCTTTCGGTGTTAGTGATTGACATGATCTCATGGTCTAAGAACTAAGATTACTTCGTATGATGTTATAGCAATATAAACACGATGACAGTGATCGTAATGCTATCTTCGGATGAATGTTCATCACATCATTCGAACAATGTTGTGACATCGTTATTGACAACATCCAATGTCCATGATCAGGAAACCTTTGATAATATTGTTAATCAATGAGCTAGTTTGTTAGAGAGGCATAACTAGGAACTTCGTTTATTAAACACACATGTATTAACATTTCCATATTAATACAATTATAGCATGCAAAATAAACATTTATCATAAATAAGGAATACGATAATAACCACTTTATTATTGCCTCTCGGGCATATTCCCTTCAATGGTACCTTCTCGTTAGCTTCCACTCTTGCAACTTCCAGGTTGTTTTCCATGGTTTGCAGCCAATCATCTGCATCGAGGGGCTCTTCTGACTTAGTGAAAACTGGTGGATTGGTGTTCTGGAAATTCTTGAACTTAGATCCATGGTTGTCCTGATTTCCATGGCCTTGATTGTTGTTGGCCATTTGAGTTATCTGCTGAAGGGTGGCTAAGTTTTCTTGATGTTCGGCTCTTTTGGCTTCACGGTCAGAAACCAACTTTTGCAAGATTTGCAACATCGTGTCCGGGGATGAAGTGCTTCCTCCGCGAGGCATCTGAAGATTGAGATAGATCATGAGAAAAGAGGGAAATTTCTAAGGTTCCAGAGTTTTGTGTTTGAAAAGTTTTCAAAGTTTGACTCAAATTTTTCTAGCAACTTGCTTTTCATTCATTCATCGCACACGATACAAACACACACCACAACAAAGGAAAACAGATGGTTTTAAGAACCATTCTCGGAAACTACGATACAGTGGGACCGAATACAACTCACTAATGCTAGTGCTCAAGTGCTACTACTCCTTGGATTCAGTGTCCTCATCATCCTCATCATCATCGATGAAGGCGAAGTCATCCTCATCGGTGAAGAAGTCCATGGCCTGATCCTCCAGAAAGTCATCATCATCACTGAGATAGGAGTAGGGGTCTCCACGAAGGTCTTCCCCTGCATTCTCCCTCTCCTCCAACTACATGTCTCTCTCATGGACAGTCTCCTCCAACTCTGTGATCCGGTGGTGAAGACGTGCAATGATGCGCTCCTTCTTGTCGAGCTGACGGTGACGAGACTGGCGATCCTTCACTAGCATGGCAATGGTCTGATCCTTCTTGGCGGTGATGGCGTACTTATGGTTGGCGTAGGAGAGGGCATTGTATAACTCCTTCTGACGGTCATACATCATGAAGCTGAGGTAGTCCAATTGACTCTTCAGCTCATGGTGATATGGGGCCTTCAGTGGCTGTCCCATAACATCACACCTTGGGTAGAACTCAAAGCGGGTACCCTTGATCTGATTGATACTCTGTCCACACAGACGGGCAAGAGCTTCCTGCATGGCCCTGGCAAGTCCATCGAGCCAGTTGTTCTCTCTCAAGGTGAACTGAATTCCCTCTGAGGTGGGGGCTTCAATCTTTCCCCGGAGACTTGCAACAACTAGCCACTGCAAATCCTCTCCTTCCTGATCATTGAGCTGAGCTCCAAAGAACTCGAGGTGCGGACACTCCAGCATCTCTGACATCTGGTCCAGGTCACGCTCAAAGATGAGGTCTCCTCCATTCCCAACTGATAAAACTTGCTATACTTCACGTCTATATATAAGAATATAGGATGAGTAAGTTAGTAGAGTGATCAAGTGTGTCAAATTTTATGTAATTTTGCAAGAATTTTTGAGGAACATGAATTTTCATGAAAGAGTCTAAGTGGTAAGAATGATAATAAGTTTTCATAAATACTCACTTCCTTGGTTTTGAAACTAAGTTTTTGATTCAAACGCCCATTCTAAACTAGGGTCTCCTATGGTCAGAATGACTCTGATACCAACTTGTCAACACCCGGATTTTTAATCCCAGATGCATGTTATGCCATACATCGCAATCCTAGGATTACCATTTTTGTGAGACATAACAAATTGGATATCATAGTACATCATCCATTACAAACCATACATACGGTCTTACACAAATAAGGATCTCATGATCCAGTCTTAATACAATTCAAGCAGCGGGAATAACGTAATAATAACGATAGAGTAAGAGAGGCTCCATCTTCATGGTCACAGGCAATGCTGACGATGGGAGATGATCCTAGTTGTCGTAACCTTCCTGCTGTCCGTCCTCCTGATACTCCTCTTCATAGTCTAGCCACGGGAATAGCCAGGGACAAAGCCATGAGTACTCTTTAAGTACTCGCAAACTAATACTAACAAGTAAGGTGGGTTTGAGATAGGAAGTACTAAGCTCTAGGGTTATTTTGCAAAAATCCAGGTTTACCTTAACTAAGTTCAGAAGCAAAGAAAGCTAATTGAAAGTTTTATAACACCTAAGTGTAACTTGAATTTCATGTCACGACTCTATTGTGGTCAAGTCAAAATCATAATTCGTTTCACAAGTCATTTTTAAAACATCTGACGACGGAACAGTATGGCCACTCCAACTGTCCTAACCACGGACGCGGCTATTCGAATAGTTTGACACTCTGTAGAGATTGTACACTTTCACCACAACATTCGATACATCCGTCAGGAACAATCCCGAATTCACCATATTTAGTATGCGAATAATCAATCCTAACCTTTCAATTACACGCCCTAGTATAGGCACCTCTCCTGTGAGTTTGGCCTCCCAACCATGACCAACTATCATCTTGGGAACTGCATAGGTGGACAATCTTCACAAGGTAGCCTCACCTCAGACCTTGGCCGCAAGGGAACCCATACTAAGGTATATAAATTTCCAGTCAAGCCCTACCCAGATTTCGGGTATTGTGGTTGTATGGTAAAATTGGAATGGTATCGCATCCAGACAACCATCAGTTTTATAAAGGGCTAAGGCTCATGCCTTAACATTTTCATCAATAAAAACATCTGGTGTTCAAGAACACATGGCAAAATATTTTAATAGAATGACTCATCATTCTAAGGTTTTCATAACCATTTTCACCAAGTATTCCCATCTAAAGTTGATCAAGTTTTATGCTTAGCACTAGCATCTACAGGTGGGGGTAAATACTAATGAGGGGTTATAAGCAATGGGATCTTATCTAAGTTCAATCTCATGCCTCAGGATGACATCAATATTTATCTAACTTAGGCCAAGTTTTATGCTCTTTATGCTACCTTTAAAATATCTTTCTGAAATCTATAAGTCACTAAGTAAATTCTAAGAGAAAGCTTTAATAAATAAATAAATAAAGTAATAAGCTTGCAAGTAAAACTAGGATAGGGTATCATCAAATGTATCTAACCAAGCATGCTCAATGCATGGCATAGATTATCGAACTTTCATAGTTGCAATGGTTAGCTTGCAAAGTCAATAGCTTGCCTTGTGCAGAGCAGTGGTTGAAGTTCTCCTCGGCTTCTTCCTCGTAGTATCCCCCTTCCTCCTCGTATCCTTGGTTGGTACTAGCGTCTATAAATAAATATGAGGTACACGATCACCACACAATTCTTAACTACTCTATTTAGCACACAAAGGTTCACACTAGATGATCTAGTATCATCACTATTATCACAAAGATTAAAGCACTTCTCTTATTTATTTTATTTTAGAAAAGTAATTTCTACTCATTCAAAAGCTACTTAAGATTTAACTCCAACTAAAACATGGGATCATGTTGACACATGTCATCACCACATATTTAAGTACTTGGGAATGTGATTTAAAGTGGTATCACAATTTAATAAGGTTTAACCTTTTTATTTTAATTAATTAAAATGACTATAATGGCCTATGGGGCATTCTTTTATTACTTGATCATTATTTCTGTAAGTAAACCTATATATTTTTAGATAATCTAAAAGGTATTGTTAATTATGATTTTTGAGAGTTGGAATCAACTCAAAAGCTTTTATGGTTGAATTTTGAAAAATATTTGAATGCAGAAAAGCTTCTGCCTTGTTATTTTTACCATGGGTGATCTACAACTCCAATTGCTTTGAATCCAACGGCCTTGGATTAAGCACTCCAGTACCTTTCTAACAAAATAGTTTTCATGCATTTTGGTTCAGTGAATCGAGCTGGGTTTATTTTTGAATATGGGTACGGAACTAAGTTTAGAACTAAATGGAAAAACCTAAATTTGAATTGTTGGGTCACGCGGGATGTTTAACTGGGCCGGCCCACTACGCACAACGCGCACGGCATGATTAAGTGGCTGTCCCCACTCGTCAGTGAGACAGAGAGTGGCGAAGCGGTACGGGGTGATCTAGGCCATGCGATCTAGCTATAATCATACGGCTGTGGTTTATCGCCCACGCTTGAACAGGACGCGGCGAGGTTGAACCCTAGCGCGGACAGTGGGGGTCGACGGGGGCTCACCAGGGCTCAGGCGATGGTCGGCGACGGGGGCGAACGACGAAGTCGACAACGGCGATCCTCCTGGTACCAGCAGCTCCTCCTGGGGCGGCTCCAATCGACGGCGCCTCTCCTCCTCTGCAGCGGCAAACTCCGGTAAAATTCCGGCCACCTGGTGGTCGCCTTGCTCCGGGGGTGAGTGGGTGTGATCACTGAGAGGTGGGGAGTGAGATGGTGTGCTCAAATCGAACGGGGGTGGCCTCCTTTTATAGTGCCTGAAGGGGACCGACGAGCGCGGGTGGAGCTCGTCGTGGTCGTCGGCATAGCGTGCTAATGGCACGAGCGACGATAGGGGGCGGTGCGTTGCCTCCTAGCGAAGCTCAACGGCTTGGGTGTGGGGCGGTGAGGAATGGTCAGAACATCGTGGCGCTCTGGGCAGGTCCGACGGTTATTTTAATGGCGCACAGTGTCCATGGTCAGCATGGTGGCGAACGGGGTTGTCTGGTGGGGTGCTAACGATCACGCACACAAGTGACGGGGCGGCACACGGTCTGTGGGCTGGTGTCGCGTGCGGCGCTCTGGAGCGCTCTTGGCTAGCTCGCAGAGAAGCTGGGCGCGAGCTTGTCGTGTGGTACAGGGGATGGCAAGGCTCGGGGCTTGGTCAGGGGGTGGCAGTGGACGGTGTTACGTGTCCCAGACAAGGTTGGCGAGGCTAGAGCTTCTCCTAGCTCGATGGCGACATGGGGGTGGAAAGGGTGCTCTCGGCATGGTTACTATTGATGGCTATGCATGCTCACAGTGGTGATAAGGCTAGTTAAATTAGTTTGATCATCTACTGAGAGTGTAGAGTGACCTAGAGAGGGAACAAGGTTGGCCAAAATCAATGCTTCTAATAGTGTTTGTGTTTGTTTGTTTGTTGCTTACAAGGTGTTTGATGAAATGGCCTCAAGAGATTGGGTTTGCTAGTTACATACTAGGGAGTCTCTGGTCAGTTGGATTGGTCAAGGGGCACTGGTTAAGTTGGGTTTTGAAAATGTGGGATCTTCACATATGTTATAGATTCAATTTTAAATTGTCATTTGAATGGGGTTGCCAAATGTTTCTGCAAGTTTGAAAGGTAGGCTTTGATTCACTTTTACTTGGTCTAGAAAGGGGTGAAAAGAATTGGAAAAGTTTTTGTTTGAAATCTTGGACTAGAAACACTCAAAGTATCCTAGTGAGCAAGATTGACAAAAATGACCATTTGCCTTATTTGATTTGTTTTTTATTTTCTCTTGATTTGTTTCTGCTTGGAAATGTTTTAGATGATGGTGTATTTATATTTAAACCATTCCTTGTTATTTAGATCAATCACACAAGTCCATTCATGCATTCACACAATCATCATATACACACATGCAATCATAATGATTTGAATTAACAAAAGTTTTTGTTAACCCTAATTTTGGTGATTGGAATTTGATAATCATTGTTCAACATTTTTGGGATGTTACACTTTGTCGGCTACTCTATCGAGTGGATCGACCGGCGCAAGAAAGAAGAGGTCGACGCCCTCTCTCGCATCTGGTCGGCCCGCCACGAGCAACCCGTCGGTGTCTTCCTCGACACCATCACCAAGCCATCGGTCTCTCCCCCGAGGGAGATCGACACCGGGATACCACTGCAACCAGAACCAGCCTTGGTCTCCTTGATCGTGGAGCCAAGTGAATGGACCACTCCATACATCACCTACCTCGAGGGAGGGACCCTACCCGCAGACGAGACGGAGGCTCGCATGATCGTGCGCCGCTGCAAGTCCTTCATCATCATCAACGGCGAGCTTCACAAGCGTAGCATGACCGGCATGTTCCAACGCTGCATGCAGCCCGCGGAAGGACGCAAAATCCTCCAAGAAATCCACGCCGATGACTGCGGCCACCACGCTGGTGCCCGGTACCTAGTCGCCAAGGCCATGTGACATGGCTTCTACTGGCTCACCGCACACACCGACGTGGTCGACATCGTCCAACATTGCGTCGGGTGTCAGAAGTACGCCAATCAAACGCATGTACCAAGCTCGGCGCTCAAGACCATCACCTGGCGATTCGCCGTGTGGGGCATGGACATGGTGGGCCCCTTCAAGAAGGCCCCCTCCGGCTACACCCACCTCCTGGTCACATTCAACAAATTTACCATGTGGGTGGAGGCCAAGACAGTCTGCAAGTGTGATGGGAAGACCACCGCCAAGGTCCTACGCAAGCTCGTCTACCGCTACGGGTTCCCGCACAGCATCATCACGGACAACGGCACCAACTTTGCCAAGGGCGCCATGGCCAAGTACTGCGAGGAGAACAACATACGGCTCGACCTCGCCTCATTCGCCCACCCGGAGTCTAACGGCCCGGCGGAACGCGCCAACCAGAGCATCCTCCACGGCCTGAAGCTACGACTGCAAGTTCCCCTCGAACGAACTCTGGGGTGCTGGGTCGAGGAGCTCCCCTCCGTCATCTGGGGCATCTGCACCTCCATCAACAAGTCGATGGAGGTGCATTGAAGTCGTCATGCCGACCGACCTCAAGCATGACTCGCCTCGGGTGGTCAACTACGCGGAGGCCGACAACGAGCTCACACGCCAAGACGAGGTCGACCAGCTCGACGAAGCACGCGACCTAGCTCGCTCCCGTACCGCCATCTACCAGCAAGGACTCCGCCGCTACCATAGCCGTCGAGTCCGGACTCGCACCTTCCAGGAAGGCGACCTGGTCTTGCGATTGATCCAGGACATGAAGGGCATGCACAAGCTCTCTCCCCCGTGGGAATGAACATTTGCCATAGGGCGAGTCCTGGGCAATAACGCCTACTACCTCATCGATGTCTGAGGCGACGGACAGCTCGATGTCAAGCGGTCGTGGAATGTAAACTTCCTAAGGAAGTTATACACCTAGAACTCCGACATGTACTCCCCCGCTATGAAATAAAGATGATTGATTCGCACAAATTGTGTCTACTCTCCAGATCTTGTGCCACTCGCACTCATAAAAACAGCGTTACGCTAATCATGGAAGTCAACCCTTGGTCGCGCGACCGGCACGGCTAAGTAGTGTGGTACGAGGGCATCGATAAAATTCGAGCCTTGTGCTGTCCATGAAAACACCAACCCGGAGCCCCATCGGAGTCGCCTCGCTCGACTGGGCCGTCGGGCCAAGACAACCGCATTCACTTCTCACAGCGACCCAGTCCTCCGCATCATTGGCACAGCGACTCGAACAGTCAAGTACCATGCTCGGGGACTGACGCCAGTCCAAACCCATGCGACTAGGGGAAAACACCAAGTATGAGAGCGCGTCATGGACTCGCCATGCGGCTGACTCTCCGAGTCGGGCGGAGCGACGCGCCAAATACAATGCGCTTCGTCCAAACCTACCTTGGGCATGCGACTAGAACAGCTAAGTACCACGCTCGGGGAGTCGCCCAACCAACCCCGTTCGCGTCCGGGAAAACGGCTAAGTACAGAGCACCCCTTGGGGTCGCCATGCGACTGGCTTCCCAAGCCACGGCGAGTCGATCTCAACTAACTAAAAGTAGAAAAACAAACATACACACAAAGACACGAGGTAAACCCCATGAAAGGGCAGACGCGCTCGGGAATCGCACAACAAAATAACCCAAACACAATTCAAAGCTGACAAAAGCATACTTGGATTCCTTACGGCAACAAATTGTGTTCGCTTACAAGAGCAGGCATACACTTCTTACAACTGACGCCAATCGACAAAGTGGTTTACTCCGCAGGTTTCGACGACGACACGCCACCGCCACCGCGGACACGGATGAAGGGAACCCACGGGTTCGACGGATATGTCGTCAGGGCGCCCGCCATCAGTTATCGGAATGGCTGCTCCACCTTGAAGTCGCGGTTCGCCGGCTCGGGGTTGTTCAGGGCGACGATCGTCTCTTGATACGGTAGAATATCACCTATAGCCAGCACCTGATCGGACTAGACCGCGGCCCGACGGTCAACTTTAGCACGTCAGAGATCTCGACCGAGCCAGTCGACGAGGGATACCCGCTGGTGACATCGTCGAGGTCGAAGTCGTCGGGGAAGTGCACGAGCCCAAGGCTCAGCGCAGTTGTAGCCCCACGGTGGAATGTCGACCGCGACATGAACTCCACAACCGTCGGAGCCCTCTCCAGGTAGCGCCAGACCTCAGTGAGTTCACTGGGGATCACCTCCGTCGTCAAAATTTCCTGAAGATACGTGCGAATACAGGTCGTCGAAAGGGCGGCAGAGTCCACCAGCATGGTGACACACTATCGCGCATCATACGACTGCGCATCGGTCTCTTCATCAAGAATTTTCCCTGCGGAAGCACAAGCAGCTCAACGTTAGAAGGATGCATGACTCAAATCCACCCACACGCTCGGGGACTCGCTAGTAAATTCAAAAGGCAATATGAAGGAATTCACCAATCAGGGGACGACAGCGCCCCGTTATGAAGTCTTGGAGACCAGACAAATCAGTCTGCAGCCCCACGACGAGAGCATCCGATACCTTCCGCTCCTCCGCCGCGGCAGCGACAGCTGCCTTAGCCCTCTCATCTGCCGAGCTCGCCTCCGTCTTGGCAGCCTTGAGCTCTCATTCCAGTTCGGCCACTCGCTTCTCTATGATGGTCAACGATGATTCGTCGGCCGTCAACTCGCTAGCAGGGACCAAACACTCACGAGCCTTCGCCACCACTGCCACATGTCCCTCTACAGCAACGTAAGTGTGAGTAGAAAATCCGAAAAAAGACATCTATGGAGAAGGGCACCTCGAAAACCTACCAGCAGTCGCTTGAAGCTGTTTGTTCACCTCCTGCATGGAATGGAGGTCTTTCTCTAGACACTCCTTGGTGGAAATTGCTCCGCCGACTCGCGCTGGAGGCCCTACACAGACATGATCAAGCATTAGCAAACATCAAAGAAACTCGTACGTGCCTAGCCGCTGAAATTCAGCGACTAGCCACTCGGGGACTGGACATTGAAAAAATTCCTAAGTGCCTAGCCGCTGAAATTCAGCAACTAGTCACTCGGGGACTGGACATCTAAGAAAAACAAGAAGAATCTACCCACTGAAATTCAGCGACTAGATCCTCAGGGACTGGACTTACCTGAATAGCCGCACCCAGCATGCTATGCAGCTCGACCGCATCCACCGATGGGAGCACAAGAGGTGTGCGCCCGCAATGCTGCTCGACTTTCGAGCCAAAACCTCGGGCGCTTGGGCCGACTGCGCCGACACACTTGTGGTGGAGGCCCTCGCCATAAAACGAGGGAAGGTCACCACCGCCGCTCCCACAGCACTCGTCGATGGGCCCGCCGCCCCGACCAATGCTGCATGTTCTACCTGCTGCGACCCCGCGTCCACTACGGCCTTCACGGCCCCATCCACTCCAGTCGGAGCCTTACTAGGGGCGTCGACTGGCTCGTCCGAGATCGTGACGACCTTGTTGCCCTTCATCTTCTTTCGCGCCTTCAGCAGGCGCCTAGGCGTCGTCACCCTTCCTCTTCTTTGAGGGATCAGCCTCCGCCCCCGTGGCGTGTACTGGAACTTTGGCCACCAAGGGTGACCGATCTTCTTCACGCCTGTCCTACAAAAAGAAGTAATTAGCGAGCTTGCCTGACAATTACAAACCAGTAGATCAAAAGAATACATCAAGACGGTTACCTAGCGACTGGGATGAAGTGCGGGCCAGTGCGGATATGTCATGGCTTCTCCAACTCCGGCCCCAGCTTCCGGATGATGCCCGTCTCGAGCAGGGTCGGAGCCCACGACACGGAGGGCTTCTTCGAGGACGAGTCCACGGTAGGAAGATCCCCTTCGGTCGACGCAGGTGCTTCCCTTGATGGCGATGCCCCCGTGAGTGGAGCAGCCCCGAGCCCGGTGACTGCGGAGAAGGGTGGCGGAAGCGATGCCAATGGCACCTCGTCTTCCACCACGGCCGCATTGGCCACCGTAGTCTCCCGCACCGACGCGCTAGCCCCGGCCTCGTCGGCTGCGCTAGTCGCGGATCGAGGCAGCGACACCGCTTTGGGCACCCCCTTCTTCGGCGACTTCTTCTTCGACGGCGTAGCCATGCGCCATGAAGTATGCTCGAAGGCTTCGTCTTCGCCCCGTCGTGAGCCTCGAGGCTCTTGCTGGCCTCGAGCTC
This sequence comes from Avena longiglumis, assembly GCA_030063025.1. Lineage (NCBI taxonomy): Eukaryota > Viridiplantae > Streptophyta > Magnoliopsida > Poales > Poaceae > Avena > Avena longiglumis. The sequence goes on from CP125976.1 coordinate 450,402,346, forward strand.
GCGTTGCTGTTGTCCGCGGGTCTTCTGAACCACGGGTGCGTCGACCTCTACGGCCTCGTCATCATCATCATCATCGTCGTCATCTTCGCCTCCGACATTCTCCTTGTCGGAGGAAGATTCGCTCTCTCCCTCGGCGAACTCGTTTGAACTTTCGTCATTAGCGGGTGGAAGCCAGCCTTCCACCACTTGGAACAGCTGCATAAGCGAAACATGATCAGTAAGCCGCGACTGCATTTCTGTGACTGTGAAATAGACAAGGAAGGGCAGACTTATCGGTGGCGCCTTGCGATTCATGGTGTATGGGGAATCCCGGCCTTTGGGTCGAGGTATTCTGCATCAGTGATCTTCTTTAGCGCGAGGGCGTAATCATCAGCACTCCAATTGGCGGTGCAGGACTTGGTCGCGTCGTCCTTGCCCATTTACTTGTACATCCAGTGAGCACGACTGGCCAGGGGCACCAGCCGCCGCCCAAGCCAGCAGTTGTACAGGTTGATGGTTTGGAGGACATTCTTCTTCAGCTGACGAATCGTCGTCAACCTCTCCTCGACTACCATCCGCAGGTCGAGCGGAAGCTTGGCGATTTGAAGTCGACGCGGCTTGGGCCGGTCGGCGGAGTACATCGGTAGCGCCACCTCGCCGTCCGGAGTCGATTCACTGACATAGAACCAGTGCTTCTTCCATTCATTCGCCGCCTTCTTCGGCAGCATGAGGTCGAGGAAGGAAGCCTTGGACTTCGGTTGGAAAGTGAGGCCGCCCGCTTGTCGTGGTGGTGTCACGGCAGATGCCATGGGTAGGCTTAAGTTGGGGGGCCGAATGGACGCTTGTGATAACCGGGGACGGAGTGCACGGTCTAGCCGCGCATGAAGAACAAGATGAACTCTCCACACTTAGGATTTTTATTGATCCAAGAAGTTTACAAGTGCTCCTAGAGCTGTTTGAGCATAGCCTCAGGGCACTAGTTTCCTACTTGCTCCAACCTCCTCTAAACCCTAGCTATGCCCCTCCTTATATAGGAGATGGCCAGCTAGGTTACATCCCTTTGGGTCCTAGGGTTATTGTTTGGATCTTGGTCTTTACTGTGCAGGCCGGGTCATGGGCTAGCCCTAAGCCCTTGACCCAGTCCACAAAGACATCCAGCTAATGGTCTTCTCATACGTAGCCTCCTGCTCTTTTGGCATCATACGGTAACTTTGTACGTCAGCCTTTGCTTTGGGCGTCACTCGGCTCCTTTTGTGTCATTCGGCGTCGCCCTTCTCCTTTGACCATGCTTTACCATGGTCCCTCCTGAATCTTACTCGAAAAGCTTCCACGCATCCTTTCTGACTCGGCCTTTCCTCGTGAGACTCGGCTTGTTGCTTCCTGCAAGGTAAACAAACTTGTCTTATACGGGCCGACATAAGCACACGACTTTCATACCCGGCCGTTGTTACCCGTCCTGAGACACCTTTGACTCGACATAAGCCAAGTTAGGCAGTGTTTTACCCCTTATGACCCTACCGGGGTTATCCCCCCGACATTAGTCCCTGAAGCTGGTGAGGCCTAGTAGTTTTTGCTATTAGGAGTCTCCAGGTTCCTTTAATGTGCTTGGAACTTCTCTTTATCTTAGCATTTACTGCTTAGGGCGCTCTGTTTGGCGCAACCTCGATCTTTGCCGAGTCTATCTTGCCCCTTTCGAGTCTCATCTTTCGACGCTGTCGAGTCATTCTAAGCTTGCCTTAGTCACTGACAGGTTGTAATCATGATTGCTTGCCTAAAATTTTGTCTCAAATCCTGACTGCACAGTGATTGCGGCGCAGTAACTCCTCGTCACTGTGGCAGTCCCATCGCTCAGCGCCTCGTGTCCTGCACAGCATGACGTGGCTCTGGATTTTCCGTGTATTGCCTACACGTGGCGCTCGCTGATTAGCTTACTCGGCCAAATACACGGCAACACCGTGGCCACACGGTGCAAAAGGATCCCACGCCGGGTTTTTTTACTCTCCTTAAGTAGGGGTGTGGGGAACTTAACTGCCTTTGCCTATTCTGTTTCCCCCTTGCCTTCTTCTTCCTCACGCCTCCCAATCCTAAACTGCCTCCTTGCGGTTCCTCCCTCCTACTGATCCTCTCCGGTGATTCTCTTCTTCCCCTTTCAATTCTTCGATGGGTCCTTGCGTCTCCAGGCCTCTTCCAACGGTGGAAGAGCCCGAATCGAACGACATTATGGACGCTCGCGACACCGGTGAGGAGGTGGAGGAGCATGAGGCTATTGGCGAGCATGGCGGTTGGGAGGGCTCCGAGGTCACGGTGGAGGAACTCGAGTGGCTACGCTCTACCAGGTGCATTCCCCTCGAGGTTGATTATCGCCTTCCCCTAGGTGAGATCTTTCCTAAGCTTGAGCCCAATGAGAGGGTGGTTTTCCTCTCGCACTTTGAGTGTGGTTTCGCTCTTCTTGTTAGCAATTTCTTTGTGTCTTTCCTCTCCACCTTCCAAATGCAAACTCATCATCTGCCCGCCAATGCGAGGGCTATCTTGGTATTTGGCCCACTGTTCTTCTTTGGTCCAAGTATTTCAATTTCCGGATCCAGGTTGTGCTTGATCCCGACGTTCCCCGTGGCGAGAAGAGGCCCACCAGGTGTGGTGCTGCTAACATCACACCCAGGAGAGACTCGATCTTTCCTCGGGCCACTGGCATTGATTCTTGTAAGAAGTGGCACAGAACCTTTTTCTATGTCAAGAACAGCGGGTACAATGACTACATTCGGCTTCCCCTTCAAGGATGAGGTTCCCAGCAAGGAGCTATGGAATCTTGACCCGTGTGACAAGAATACGGCTGTGAACGAGGCTCACGGGATCATTGAGAGGCTCCTTGACTCGAAGGAGAACTTTCACTTAACTGAGGAAGATCTCATGTGTGCTTTAATCGCACGCCGAGTCATCCCCATCCAGGCCAGAAGGCACAAGATGTGCTTCATGAGCGGCCCACGAGATCCTACCCGGCACTCCACTCTAGAGCTCACCAATGACTCTGTGGCCCGCCGATTCAGCTCGATTTTCAAGCTGAACTTAGCAGAAAACTGGGCCTGGAGCTGCCCCCTTTCAGCTGAGATAGGCCTGTCCCGTGGGTAAGCATCCAAATCATTGAATCGCTGCCGACATAACCTTTCTTGTATTCTCTCATTGTTCTGTTTCTTTATTGATCTCATTCTGTTTGTCTTTCATAGAATCTCGTTCACCAGGTTGATGACAGTACCGTCCCTCCTGGCGGCTATTTCGATGATCGCTCTGACGCTGATGAGGTTGAGTTTGACCTGGAGTGCTTCAACCCGATCCCGCATGTTGCTGCTTCTCCTGCTTCGGGTAAGACCTTTACTCGAAATCCTTTGCAGGATTGGTCTGATGATGATGATGATGATGATGATGTGGACTACATAGTCTTGGAGGTAGTTGTCCTTTGACCTTAACTTTTTGACCTATCCCATTGAGCTTGTCATTTACTCATGTAGCTGGCCAGGTACACGAGGAACCTCCCCTTGCCGTAGGCGGGTATGGAAAGCTCCCTACTGCCAAATCGAGTAAGCGCCGCGGGGCCTCCTCCAGCACTCAACCCTCGAAGAAGCGCCGAGTCGATCCTTCCGCTCCTCCTGTAGTTATGTCCTCCCAGACTCGCAAGACCACTATGCGTCGGGTCGCTTGTCGCACTCCGCACGACCCGACCGTATTTGGGTAACTTTAGCTGCCTGTTACCTTTCATTTTCTTTTCCTGTTCTGTGTATGTCCTCTTATAGGCTTCTATTTTTATTTTCAGCGCTGCCATGTCCGCCAACCAAGCTGCAGCAAGCATGGTTTCTTCCTCATTAAGGCCTGCTTCTCCTCCTCGTACTGATTCCGCTATGTAGAGCCCTGTTCGGGTCACTTCCCCCACTACTGAGGCTCATGAGTCTTAGAGTGAGGCCGACCCGGCGGTGCGCCCGACAGAGGAGATCCGGCTTAACTCTCTAGTTGCTTTACCCGATCAGAACCTTGACCCTAGCGCCAGAAACATCGGCGCCGAGAAAACCACTGTTGTCATTTCTCCTGTTACCAGTTTAGCAGCAGATCCAGTTGTTGCCCCTCCTTCTGTTGTTGAGCCTGCTCAGTCGGCTCTTGTATCCTCAACCAGCCCTAGACCCGCTCCTTCTGCCTTCTTGGCTAAAGGCAAGACCCAGCCTGCTGCTCAAGGCCAGGTTTGCTCCGTGCCTAGCAAGCCATCTGCAACCAAGCAATTGACATTGGTCCATGCCCCAGGCTCTGCTCCGTAGATTCTTCCCACACCATCAACAACGATACCCGCTCCGGCGGGTCAGTTGGGCGAGTCTGCCATTGTCGGGTCTGGTAGCATTTCCAAAGCTGGTGCCTTGCATACCAGTGTCGCTGCTACCCCTGTCGGGGTGGGGACCAGCCTGAAGAAAGGGCAAGTACTAACTCGGAAGCTCAGCGGGCAAGGCCTTGGTTCCGCAGAGCGCTATGCGGTTGCTTGGAATGCGGCTGGTGAACACGAAGTGAGCTCCAGTTCTGGCCAGAAGCTGAAGCTGGGCCCCAAGGCTGTTTCTGAGATGACTCAGCAGGCCATTGCACTGATGGCCAAAGCAGATCAAGCGGATGAGGTATGTAATGTCCTTACTCTTTTGCATACTGAGTATTTTTATATTATACATGTTCCCTAGTCCCCGAGGTTACTGCTGAGTAATGCATTTACTTAGCTGTAAGCTCAATCATTTGCATACATCCTCTGACGAGATCTTTTTCGTGTAGCTCACACACAACGGGCGTACCAAGGTGCATCAAGCTCTCATCTGGGAGTATCGAAAGCTTGAGCTCGCTCACCAAGATCTGAAAGTTGAGGCTCAGGGCCAAGGTACTTTTTCTTACTCGGCTTGCTTTTACTTGATAGATCTATGTTTGTTTCATCTCCTTAAATATTTCACGTTGTCTTTACACAGCTTCTGCCCAATACACCATAGATGCGCTGCATAAACAAATCAGCGATGCTAAAAGTAATTCCCTTTTCCTTAGAAATTTTATGTCTACTCAGTATTTATTCATTTTCCATTTTTATCTCGGCAAATCCGAGATGGTTTGTTGTTACTCATGAGTCGCATGTTTTGAATAAGCAGATAAGTACCTAGTCGAGCTTCAGAAGGAGCGGGACGAGGTGACCCGGATAAAGTAGCAGATGGCGGATATGGAGCTGAAGCAGAAGTCCAAGCTGAAGGGCCTGCGCAAACAACTTGCCAAGAAATATGGCCAGCATGCTGCCAGTGCTGAAAAGATTAACCAACTGCTCAAGGAGGCCGAGTTGGCAGATCATTTGGCGCATCAAGACCTGGAAGCTCTTCAAGCCAAGGCTAAGATATGGCAGAACAAGCTCGGCGTGATCAACTCATTTCTCGGTAGTGAGTTCTTACTCTTTTCACCGTACTTCTATCCTTATTCTTTGCCCCCTCTTCCCTTGTTTGTTAATGTTCTCCCATGTTTGCAGAGAACTTCCCTGAGGCTGAGATGTTCGCCTTAAGGGCAATGAAGAATGTCCGAGCCGAATCTGGGCTCTAGCTGACGGCGAGATCACCATCGATGAGCATCTGGTAGAGCTCTCAGAGCGTGCGACCACATTGAAGTCATGCGGTGTCGACTTGCTTTAGTCTGCAATCCATGCATTTAGGATGCTCTGGCTAGATGAGGATGTGCCCACGCTTGTTGAGCCCTTGGATGCCAAGTTGCTTCTCACTGAAGAAAGGTTGGATCAGTGGCGCGAGTCGGTCAGTCGTGCTGCAGCAGACAAGGCCCTTTCTTTTGTGCTCTCATGGTATGAGGATATCAACCTTGATGTTCTCCAGCATATGAGGGCCGAAGGCAAGTGGATCATCGAACCTGAGCTCATCAAGAAGTGCCAAGAGGGATCCTATGCCATGGTAGAGTATGCTCTGGTACACGCCTGGTGCGATGGGCCCAGCTTTCTTGACCTTGCCGAGCCGCTTGCCGAGATAGCCGACGATGATGATGCTGACAGTGAAGCCACCGAGTCAGACGTGGCAGACTCGGCAGACGCACCTGATTCGGCCAACGCTCCAGACGATGCTCCCAGTTCTAGCCCCAAGGATGCTCCATCGAGTCCAGCTGCCTCTTAAGCTGGTTATATCAAAAAAAACTTAATTCTGATGAGATCCCAAGTATGCCAGGTGCATAATATATTCTACACTTATTTTTGGGTGTGTGCCTTTCTAAGGCTTAAACTTTTATTTTTCTTGAAAGCAAATCATCCTGGGGCAAGTCACCGAGTTTCATTTGTCGTTTTCCTTGTCCTTGAATTTGGCTCTTTTCTACCTTTTTAGCGTTTGACATTAGAGTCTCAAAGTTCTAAGGACTCAGTTAACATATATGAAACTAGACAACTTGACCTAGAATCATTCGACATACAAGCTGATATAACCTGCAATGGGTTAGTTAAAAGCATACATAGAGCCGACTCACGTTTCTCCCTATACTTATCCGGTGTTCATGTTTACTCGTCGTTGATCTTTTCCTCTTGCTTTCCATGAAGCCGTGTTTTCGGACAACAGCATAGTCGAAGAGTTGATTCTATACGAGTAAACATTACTTATTCCGAGATAAGTTTAAGTGTCAACGCCATCCGATAGAATTTTCAAGAATAAACACAAGGGGCAGTCCCCGAGTCACTTTTTCGAGTCATGCCCTTTTATTATCAGCACATAGCCGGCATAAGTATCCGACATATGAGAGTTTGACAGATACATACACTGCTTCTCCTAAGTGTAGAAAGGACGTAGCAGTGCCACATTCCACGGCCTTTTGGTCTCATCACCTGATCTGTCCGCCTTGTTCTTTTGTAATTCACGAGCATCTATTAGGTTATATGAATCATTGTGCAATGCTTTGCTTACAATGAATGGTCCTTCCCATGGGGGTGATAGTTTATACATCCCAGCTGTGCGTTGCACTAGTCTGAGCACCATATCCCCTTCTCGGAAAACACGAGGTTGAACTTGCTGGCTATGATAACATTAGAAACTTTGTTGGTATATGGCGGATCTGGATAATGCCAATTCTCTTGCTTCTTCGAGTAAGTAAACTCCATCTTCTCGGGCCTCTTTTACCTCGTCTTCCGAGTATTGCCTAACTCTTGGTGAGTCATGTTCTATGTCGGCAGGCAAAACTGCTTCTGTCCCATACACAAGGAAAAATGGTGTATAGCCTATTGATCGATTCGGAGTTGTTCTTAAGCTCCACAGCACTGAGGGTAGTTCCTCAATCCAGCATCCAGGTGATCTCTGGAGTGGTATCATTAGGCAGGGTTTTATCCCGGATAGAACTAAGCCGTTAGCTCGTTCAACTTGTCCATTTGATTCTGGATGGGCGAATGACGCTACGTCAAGTCTTATTCGATTTTTCCCACAGAATCGAGCGAAAGCTCCTTCAGCAAAGTTTGTGCCATTGTATGTGATCACACTGTGAGGGTGACCATATCTTAGGATTATGTCTTTTAGGAATGTGACAGTTGTTTTTCCATCTAGTTTTTTTATGGGCTTCACTTATATCCATTTGGTGAACTTGTCAACCATCACTAGTATATGAGTCATGTCGCCCCTCGCTGGTTTGAACGGTCCTACCATATCCAGGCACCATACTGCGAACGGCCAGGTGATTGGTATAGTTTTTAACTCAGATGCTGGTAAATGTGACTTTGATGTGTATTGTTGGCAGCCTTTGCATTTCCTCACTAGGTCTTGCGCTTCTGCCAGTGCACTTGGCCAGTAGAATCCATGTCGGAATGCCTTGGCTACCAATGCTCTTGATGAGGCATGGTGCCCACATTCTCCTTGGTGAATATCCAACAGTATTTCTTGACCCTTATCTGGACTTATGCAACATTGCAATATGCTCGTCACACTCCTTTTGTACAACTCCTTGTTAATTATCGTGTATGCTTTTGCTCTTCTTTCTGTTTGTCTTGCCAATACCTCGTCATCAGGCAAGGTTACATCCCTCAAGTAGTTGTATATTGGTTGCGCCCAGGCTGGTATCACTTGTGCCGGATCTGTTTCTCCCTCAATATCCATTGGCTCAGCTGACATATGTTCTGCTGACATAACCTGAGGAGTCCCCGAGTGAGATTCGGAAGCCCCTGGGTTGGGCGGAACAGTCCCCGAGTTACTCGAACCTGCCCCTAAGTCAATGTCCATTGGCACAACGTCTGACTCCTGGCTTGCAGGGATGAATATTGACTCGGACTCTGGTGACGGCTTGATCGATGGTTTTTTGAGATGTTCCAATGCTACTCCTGGTGTGATTGCTTGCCGAGATGAGCCTAACTTGGATAATACATCAGCTGCCTCATTCTATGCTCTAGGTATGTGATAAAATTCACACCCGTCAAAGTATCCTGAAATCTGCTGCACATGAAAACGATACAATGCCATGTTTGCATCCAATGCGTCCCAATGCCCAGATACTTGCTATATAACAAAATTCTAGTCACCAAAACGCATGATCCTTTTGATGCCGATCTCCTTGGCCACTTTTATCCCATGGACAAGTTCTTCATACCAGGTTATATTATTGGATGCAGCGAAGTGGATTTGCAATACGTATTTGATTTGATCCTTCTTTGGTGATGTAAGTACTATCCCGACACCCAGACCCATCTTTGTCTTGGATCCTTCAAAGTGCATCCTCCAATAATTCGGGTCTGGCACTGGTGGTTCATATTGCATTTCCATCCAATCCACAAATAAATCCGCTATAGCTTGAGATTTTATTGCATCTCGCTTGTCGTGTTGCGGTGTGTATGGTGCTAGCTCTATGGCTCATTTTTCCACTCGGCCACTGGCATCTTTGCTGCCCCAATATATCCGAGATAGGTGCCTCGCATATTACCCGGATTGGGTGTCCTTGGAAATATTTCTTCGGCTTCTTTGCTGCCATATGCACCCCATATGTCATTTTTTGATAATGGGGGTAATTTTTCTTTTATATAGAGAGCACTTCGCTCAAGTAATAAACTGGCCTTTGGACTGAGTTTCCCTCTTCTTCACTCTCTACCACTATCACTGCACTAACAACTCTATTGGTTGCCGCGACATAGAGCAGCATTGGCTCTTTGGATAATGGTGAGGCTAATATTGGTGTTGTTGCCAACATCTTTTTGAGTTCATGGAAAGCGTTATCAGCTTGTTGTGTCCATGTGAATTTGTTTGATTTCTTCATCAGTTGATACAATGGTAAGGCTTTTTGCCTAGACGACTCACAAAGCTACTCAACAAGGCCAGGCATCCTGTAAACTTCTAGACATCGTTGAGGGTTTTAGGAAATTCCATTCTTTTGATGGCCCTGATCTTTGTCGGGTTAGCCTCAATTCCTCGGCTGGACACAAGAAATCCGAGTAATTTTCCAGCTGGGACACCAAACATGCATTTTCCGGGTTAAGTTTCATCCAGAATCTTCTTAAATTTGCGAATGTTTGACGCAAGTCCTCCATTGGAGTATGACTTTGTTTGGTTTTTATTACCACGCCATCGATGTATACTTTAACATTTTTGTCCAGTTGGTCTTGCAAGAATTTTTGCATGCACCTTTGGTATGTTGCACCTGCATTTCTCAATCCGAATGCCATAGTACGATAGCAATAAGCCCCATACAGGGTGATAAAAGCTGTCTTTATTTGATCATCTGGATTCAGTGGTATCTGGTGAAAACCAGAGTACGCATCCACAAATGATAACAACTCACACCCAGAAGTAGAGTCAATGACCTGATCAATCTGTGGCAAGGGGAATGGATCTTTTGGACACTCCTTATTAAGGTTCGTGTAGTCAATACACATGCGCACACCACTGCCATGTTCGGATCATACTTTTTCTTTTCGACCAAGACTGGATTTGACAACCAATCTGGGTGCAGTACTTCCATGATAAACCCGACAGCCAAGAGCCTGGCTATCTCGACGGCTATCACTTTCCTCCTATCTTCGGCAAAGTGGCAGAGGGGTTGCTTCACCGGCTTTGCATCTGGCCTTACATGAAGAGAGTGCTCAGCCAGCTCCCTCGGAACTCCTTGCAGGTCTTGTGTGGACCATGCAAAGATATCCCGATTCTCACGGAGGAAGCTGGTGAGATCGCTTTCCTATTTGTCAGATAGCCCGGCACCAATGGTAACTGTGCGCACTGTGAAGGCCTCATCAACCTTGGTGGCTTGGAATGATACACTACCATGCGGGTTAGTAAGTGTCGGCATAGACATCTGTGCTGCCTTGGCCAGTGCTGCAACTTCCATCACTTGCTGCTTTTCATGTGCTATGACCAGTGACTCAGCCAGCGAAGATACAGCTTAGGCGCATGCAATAGATCTTTTGTAATCACCCTCAACTGTGATAACTCCACACGGACCTAGCAGCTTCATCTTTAGGTAAGCAATATGAGGAGTAGCCATAAACTTTGCCATATCCGGCCTGCCGAGTAAGGCATAGTATGAGCTGACTAGGTCTACCACCTCGAACTCTATGGCCTCAGTGCGACAGTTTTCCCTGTTGCCGAATAAGACATTAACCCAGATTTTACCAAATGGCTCATAGGACAGTCCCGGCACAATACCATGGAAAGTTGTCTTAGTCAGCTCCAACATGTTCATAGTGATGCCTAACTTGAGCATGGTATCCTTGAAGGGATACGGGTAGGCTACACTAGCGCAAATCAAAAATTTCTACCGCGTAAACTAGGATTACTGCTTTCATAGATCACGGGATTACCACTAGACGCATAGTTGCGAAACTTGATGAAGCGCGTAGAGGCGGTGTAGATGTTCTATGTCTCCTACTCGTCCTTGTCATACGAGCAGCTCCCCTTGCGCGGCTCATCCTAGTGCCACAGATGCAGCACCTCCAAGGTATTCACATGTGCGGGATGCAAGCGTCAGACGCCGGACTGCTAGGTCCACGCATGCAACACAGGCGTGAGGAGTGGCGGCTGGGTGGAATGGTCTAACCATGGTCATCTCGCCCCACCCTCTCTTATATAGGCATACCTAGTGGGCTTCTACATTAGCAACCCATTAGTAGCCTAAGCCTGGTCTAATTCGGATCTAATCCTCATTAGGCTTCCGGCCCCTTAAGTGTGTGACCCTATAGGTTCATATACGTATAGACATGACACGGATACACTTATTATGTCAATAGTTGGTAGAGGCCTCTAGCAAGATGTTCTAACTCCTAAACGCATCCAAAGATCATATCGAACAAACCATCACAAGGTTTAGTACATGTCTTTCCCTTTGCCTCATGATATTTGGTCTAGCTCCAAGCTGACCTCCCTTTCTCGATACTGTGATTCGGAATCCCTTTACTAGGTTAACTCTTAACCTTATGTAGCACGGCCATGCATTTCTGGATCCGATCACTCGAGGGGCCCAGAGATATCTCTCTCAAGTAGAGAGGGGTAAATCCCATCTTGATTGACCATGCCTTGCAGCATGCTTCAGGACAAACCCGAAAGCTACCTTTATAACTACCGAGTTACGGAGCAGCATCTGATAGCCCCAAAGTAGGTCGATCCACATCTCAAGTACATGCGACAATCTCAGGTCTAAGGACAAAACGTACACGATGTGTAGAGAGAGCTGCAAGTCTAATTGCTAGTCTCAAGTTGGTTCAGTCCAACCCCATGTTCATAATATGTGTCCACATCATTAGTTTGACATCTCCGTGTCTATGACTTGCGAAACATAGTCATCAACCAATCGATGTGCTAGTCTAATATTCATGTGTGTCCTCACATGAACTCCGACTAGGGACAACTATTAGATAACCATACAAGTAAAGAGTTTCACAAACAATTCACATAATTTCCAATCAATACAAGTTGCCTGATATGGATATTCAAGGAACATTACAATAACTCATGGATACATAAGAAATATAAGCATCTCTATGATTGCCTCTAGGGCATATTTCCTTAAATCCTTGCACATGATATTGATGCTAATGCCATCGTCTATCAGTACCTTAGAGAACTTCACATTAATATCAGGCCCATGAACGTTGGATCCAAGACATGAGCATAACCTCCTGGCATTGGCACGATCTTGGGGTGATCCTTTATGCTCCAAATTATCTCCTGTTTAGACCAATGCATGTACTTTGGTATTGTCGGCATTGTGGCGTTCACTTCCATCATCTGTCTCTATTGACTTTTCTTGTCATTCAGCTCTGTGACAAATACGACATAGCTCTGGTGATGCTCTCTGTACTCATTTCTGGTCCCATGGCCGACATGAGCGCCGTCACCTCTTGGGTTATGCACCTGATGCACAACCTCTCTTCTTTATTGGTTATGATATCTCGGCTGCATGTTCTCATATCTATGCTCGGCTCCAATAGCTTAAGTATTTCCTCATGTGAGCGGTGGTGGGGGAGGTGGTGGTAACTGCTGAGTCGGCGAGTCCACTCTGTCTCCCTTCTGAAACCAAGTGCATTGTCGTGTTGTGTGATTCGTCGGCTTACTCGGACTTGGCGTGCGGAACTTACACAATTGATCCAAGATCATTTCATAAGTATATTTCTGCCTGTCTTGATATGGTTTTCTCTCCTCATATGGATTTTTGCCATCATTCTTTGATATCCATTGATGTTGCCCATTTGTCCTTTGACATTGGCTACTTCCAGCATTTGGATGATCCTGACTTATGGCTGCGACTTGAGTCAAACCATACCTGTAGTCTGGTCTTTCATCTCTTCTCTTGCTTCTATACTCGGCCCTTTCTTGGCGCCTATGCTACCCAGCTGCGTCATAGATCTGAGTGTCAGTCATACCATCTGCCGACATAAGAAGAGGCTGAGTCGGATCTCCTAGCGCGTACGAGTCGGCAATCCTTATCGTTTCTGCCAAGCTTGTCGGCATATGTCTCTGTAACCTCTGCCACAGTACACTTCCATGCCTGCATCCTTGCGCAAACCATGCAATCGCCTGAGATTCAATTACCCCTTCACAAGAGTTGCGCATTGTGCACCACCTTGTGAGGAATTCCATGTCTGTTTCATTAGGCCTTTGCTTACACATAGCTAATTGTTGTGGGCGATTCGGCTCTTGTACGTGCTTGTGAAATTGCTCACAAAAGCTTCCTGAAAAATCAATCCAGCTGTTGATGCTTCCGGGTGGCAAATTATTCATCCACACCCTTGCTGGTCCTTCTAGCATTTGCGGTACATACCGCACTGCCCATCTCAGATTTCCCCGCGCGATCTTTACTGCAGTTCCATAATCTATGAGCCAGTCTTCTGGCTTTGTGCTTCCATTGTAGGTCTTTGTTCCTCTGGCAAGCTGAAAGTTTGGCACTGGCGGCTCCTTCATGATCCTCGGGCCAAAACATGGTGGACGTCAGCCTTTGCTTTGGGCGTCACCTGGCTCCTTTTGTGTCATTTGGCGTCGCCCTTCTCCTTTGACCATGTTTTACCATGGTCCCTCCTAAATCTTACTCAGAAAGCTGCCACGCGTCCTTTCTGACTCGGCCTTTCCTCGTGAGACTCGGCTCATTGCTTCATGTAAGGTAAACAAACTTGTCTTATACGGGCCGACATAATTCTTATGTCGTCCGCACACGACTTTCATACCCGGCTGTTGTTACCCGGCCTGAGACATCTTTGACTCGGCATAAGCCAATCTGGGCAGTGTTTTACCCCTTATGACCCTACCGGGGGTTATCCCCCCGACACCATTGCCAGCATCGGGTCGCATGCCCCTTCGCGTCTGACCCGCCCCTGGAATAGCTCCTGCCACAGGGGGAAATATGGGCGACAACCTAGATAACACTCGCAAAGCGCCATGAAAATGGCGAGTTGCTCGATGCTATGCGGCCCCAGATTCGATGGCTGGATGCCGTAATACGAATAGAAGCGGCGGAAGAAGATCGAGGTGGGGAAGCCGAGTCCCCTCTCGAGATGGCTGGTGAAGCAGATGAATTCCTCGGCGCGCGGATTTGGCTCCACCTCTCCGGCCGCGGGAATTCACCATCTACCGGCACAGAGAATTCCCGCGTCCTCGAAGGACTTCAGCAGCACCTTGGTGCACTTGGATCTCCCCCACAAATCTTTTGGGGGCGCCATCGGTTGGAGGATCTGGGATCGCGAGATTGCTATGGAATCGCTAAGATCGCTCTTGGTTGCTCTGGAAGGAATGGAAGATTGGGAGACACACAAAGTTGGAGGAAATGTGGGGAATGCACGCTTTTCGCCCGTCACTCTCCTTATATAGTGGTTGGTACCCGCCATTTTTGGGGAGCCGTTACCGCGCGGTTATTACAACGATATTACCGTTGGATTACCCAACGGCTAGTTTGACCAGGTTGACGGTCCAACTTCGTCTACCTGACTCGCCGACCTATTCGCCATAGCTGTGATTCGACTACTCGCCGACCTATTCGCCATAGCTGCGATTCGACTACTCGCCAACCTATTCGCCGTAACTGCGACTCGACTATTCGTCGAATTGGCGATTCGACTGGTCGCCGTTATTGCAACTAAGGAAACATGATGAAGATTCTTTCTTTCATTGAAGGAGTCCACCGCCGATTCGACTGGGCGTCCAAATTGGACTCAAATACTCCGACTGCCAAAGAACACCTGCGACGAATCAATGATGGCCTCGGGGACTACTGATGGGGATATGCCGAGTGGGGTGTACCCAGCAGGACGTTTCCTACTGGCTCATATTGCTAGCGAGTGGGCCTGCAGGACGGCAACTGGATCACGACCCAAGAAGAAGCTAGGCGACTAGAAGCTGGAGGCCCAGGAGCATAGCTAGGCCCAGTCGGATTAGGTCAAGAACCCTCCGAGTCCTTATCCAATTCGGTTGTAGATATGCATACCCTAGCGAGGTGACTCTATATAAACCTCCCTAGGGCACACATAGAACTTACGTTCCATCATACACCTCTTTGACTCGCCGCCGAGCTCTCCCTTTGTACTCTCTCATCAATACAATCTAGCAGGAGTAGTTCTTTACCCTTCAGGGGAGCGAACCTGGGGTAAAACCCTATGTCTTTGCCCTCATCTCGCACCGCAGATGGCTGGCCACCCTTGCCCCTTGTTCTACTACTCGCTGCCGATTGCAGCATCTGCCTTGGCCATTCCCATGACATCGGAGCTAGGAAGAGCACCACTTGCGCTTCTAGGAAGAGCACTGGAGGCCACGTCACCAACGGCGGATGGCGGCGGTCCACCATGAAGGCCGTCAATTTGCTCCACCTATGTGTGGCCAATATCATTCCGTAGAAGGTGGAGGATTGCGTTCTCCCTAGTCTAGAGGTAATCCCCGATCCTCCCTTCGGATTCCGGGTTATGTTTCTTGCCTTTGTCCTTTGGGGCCTTTCTCTTCCCATCCATGATTTCATTCGTGGGCTTCTCTTTCTCGACGGGCTTCAAATGCATCAGTTGTCTCCCAACTCCATTCTTCGCATTGCTTGTTTCATCACCCTATGCGAGTGTTGGCTCAGAATCAAGCCGCACTTCAGCCTCTTCAAGAAGCTTTATGCCTTGAAGAGGCAGTACTGCTTTCGTGGCTCAGTTTACAAAGTTGGTGGGTGCGAGATATATATCCGCCCCAACCAACAGTATTCTCTTTCAATCTCGTCGAGTCTGTGTAAGGATGGAGGAACAAATGGTTATACATCCATGACGAGAATATGGCCGACCAAATGTATTCCCTCCTTCATTCGACGCGGGCACAGAGATCATCAGGAAGCATTCCTGGAAGAATGACATTCCTTCGGGTGAGATCGAGGTTGTCGAGGCGCTATACAAGCGTGTGGAGGCCTTGCAGCTGCGGCGCAGCCAAAAAGTCACCAGCATCGACATCATCCGCACTTTCATCAAGTGTTATACAGCCTCTCTAGGCTAGGGCATATCTGATGTTTTTATATGCTGGCATCAATGATCCAACGAGGGTATCATCAGAGGAGCTATCATCGACAGAACTCGATAGGACCCGCAGGACATTGTTAAGGCTTAGAGCTGATGAGGCCTTGCCGGTGGAGACATCGACTGCCCCCTTCAGCGAGTCCAAGACTATTCCTCAGGGGATATCCTTAGTTGCTTCTTATATGTCTTGTAACATTATGCGGTCTTGATGTGATTGTGGCTGACATAGTATGCTTTGTTGTTTGTAGGATCTGAAGGTGGAGGAGATGATGCCTCCCCTTCCTAAGCAATTTAAGAAAGCTCCGGACGGTGGGGACATGGATGAGTCAGAGTCGACCATCCCCTCTTCCCAGTCACTGCTAGAGGAAGCCCCCAAGCCTAGCGATGGCAATTCTCACAAGAGGAGCCGGAGCTAAGGCTCGGATGCTTCAGCGCCGATGACGCCGAAGGGACATGCCTTTCTGCAGGAGCATGCATCTTCTGGAGGTTCCATTGGGCCCATTCTAGCGGTGCCTATCCAGGTCGTGGCTCCTGAACCGCAAGCCAAGAAGCAGGAAAAATGGAGGGGTTTGACCTCTCCAACATTTCCATGTAAGTATCTTTGATGTTTCCATTTGGATGCGTCGCTTGGTTTTGGCGACTAATGGTTATGTTTTTGGGTTAGGGGATCTTCTCCGAATGAGTCCATGAAGGACAAGGTCGATGAGGTCGTTGTTGACTCCAAAGTGGCGAGTGCTGAGGCAGCAGTACCATCCCCGAAGATGGTGGCTAACTCCAACAGTAGCTCTTCGAGTTCATCCAAGCTGAGGACTCGCAAGATTGTTACCCGGACGACAAATTCACAAACCTCGGAGTCTTTAGGTGAACACATAAGTGATCTCAAAACTGTGCTGACCATCCCCTGAGCCTTTCGTAGTGCTAACTTGATCTACTGTGATCAGCCCTTTCTATGGGAGCTGAATCATTTGGGGCAGCAACATGTGCGCCTCGAATTAGAGTTCCGTAAGCTCCGCGGTGATTATCTTATTGCCGATATTTAGGGGGTAGCCTTGATGGGCTTTGACTAATCTTTTTTGCCTTGGCTGTAGATGAGAACAACAAAGCGCTCCGCCAGCTTAATTCCCTTGAGAAGAGTCGCGTCCAGGCGGAGACTTGGGAGAAGGGCTCCATGGAGGGTCTCGAACACTTTAAGCTAGAGGCGAAGGAGCGTGAGGAGAAGCTGGCGGCTGAGGCAACTGAGCGAGAGAAGGCCCTTGCTGACCAACTTATGGCTGCTACCCAGGCGTTTTCTGGTAAGTTACGCACGTCATGCAAGTTCTTCCTTCTTGTTCCATGTTTCTATTTTTCTTGAGTTGATGAGTTCCCTTTTTCGCAGAGGCAACTAGCATCATCTTCGATCGCCAAGTCTTGGAGTGTGGAGATCTTCTGGCCGGTGCTATTGCTGCGGTCAAAGACCGTTGCAGCTCCACCTGGGACACCTTGGTCAAATATAAGGAGGTGCTCAGCCGCTTCCACCAGGAGATATTCCCAAAGAATGATGCTCTAGAGGATGTTGAATCCTTGGAGGAGGCTTTGGCGGGGGATGTGCCTGCCAAATACAAGAAAACACAGAAGGGCGGGGTTGCATCCCTTGGGCTGGCGATGGCGCAGGCGTGCGACACCCATCTGGACCTCAACAAGGACACCTCCAAGGTGCCTCTTGCAGGGGATGGCGCTGAGGTAACCTTCGCTCCCTTTGCTTCTCATTGTAAGAAGTACGGCACGTGGCTCATCGATCTGCTCGCGAGGTACTCGGCGGAGCAGAAGCGATTGGCTGTGGCAAAGGCCACGGAGGCAGAGGCTTCCCCAGACATCCTGAATCCCTTAGGTGCCTCTGTGTAGTCGCATATTTAGCTTAGTGTAGTTGCTTCCCACGAGTAGCTCATTATCGTTTGTATCAGACAATGTCTTGAACTGCTACATTGTAGCTTTTTTGTAAATATATGATTTGTCTTCTTTTGCCTTGGTCGTGCTCTTACTATGTTATCTCCTCATTTGCCTAGGTCTCTATGAATATTGTTCTGGTGGCTTCGCATGTCCCCCTGGCTATGTCTCAGCCGACGGCAAGTGAGATGTCGCAACTTTCACTGTTTTGCGACTGCATAAAGAGCTTGGAGAAGGACACAGCTATCATACGTGGCCATGCGGACGTGTGTAAGTCAAAGGCGGACAAAGCCTTCAAGAGGGATAAGTATCTCCTTAGGGAATTCGCACAGATAGGCGAGCAGCTACAGTGTAAGCATGATTAGGATGTTCATTATTTTGCCATCGTTTTCTGCCTTGTCGACTTACATGATATTGTCCTTTGTAGTTGTCAATCTCATTCCACATAAAGAGAAAGATCACATCGATATTCGACCGGACTGCCTGACTCAGCAGGAGCTGGAGGTTGGAGGATTCTTCTGGATGAGTCAGAATCGAGCCGTGGTGGTGGCGACGGTGCAGGACCGAGTTCACAAGGTTCTTGAAGTATTGAAGCATGCGAGGTCAGCACTCCCTGGGATCTTTGGTGCCATGTTCCCTCTGGATGAGGCTCCGTCCAGTGTACTAGGGATGCTGTAGAAATTCCGAAGCATGGGCACAGTGAAGGAGTGTGTGTGCACCGGCAGATCATTACGAGTGCCAAGGTTGCGTCGTCCCTTATGCACCTACGCCGCCCATATGTTGATATAGCGGAGATAGCAGCGGGGCCACCTTCTCCTCCTGATGGTATGGCATGGAATATGCGCCCACACTATCGCATGGTTGCTCAGCATGCTAAGGATATTGTCCAGCTGTTTGATGAACACACCAATGTAATCCATCAACATCGACAACAATAGATTTTCCCGTGTACGAAGATGTAAAAGATGTAAAGCCTGTATAGTTTTAGTTGGGCTTCCTTTGCCCTTGTAAGTATTTTATAAGTTATGCATGTTATGCATTTTGTCTGCGTAAATAGGCGTGCCCTTTTCGTTAGCCTGACACTCTGTCAATCTCAACTCCTTTCCAACCTGTCAGCTGGGTTGCAACTAGGCTAGAGTTTTCAAGGGTTCGATTTCATAGTCGGCTACTCAGGTGGATGCGAGGGTAAGGAGCCGACGGGGTCGTCAGGTGAGGCATAGCCCCTGAGTATAATTTGTCTATTAAATTGCAATGGAGATAGGCATATTGGCCGAGGAACTTAGCTTTTATTCATTACAGAGCAGGAGGTACATGTTTCGGCTGAGTAGCCTAGCTGGATAGCCTTGAAAGTAAAAAATATCTAGGGGTAGAAATGTTGCAGCTATGCGATGTTCCAAGGGTTGGAGTATGTGACTCCAAATTCTACGTCTTTGAGGCGATAGGCGCCACCTGGAGTCACCTTGGTGACTACATAGGGTCCTTCCCAGGGGGATTCAAGTTTCATATGCCCCTTCTGCTTGAGTTGCAGGACGAGGTCGCCTTCGACGAAGGACCTTGGTCGTAGCCATCGGTTGTGGTAGTTGCGGAGGCTTGTTGATACACCGTCGAGCGAGCAACGGCTATGTCATGTGCTACGTCCATTAGGTCAACGGAGTCTTCGAGTGTGGTCGTAGATTCGGCCTCGCTGTAAGACACAACCCATGGGGCCTTGTGGTGCACTTCGTCTGGTAACACCGCCGTGCACCATGAAGTGGAGCTTCTTGGTGTTGTGCGCAAGCTCCATATTACAAAAGGTAGCTCTTCTTATCAAGCTCATGTCGCTCGTTCGAGAGGTCGTATGGGTCGCTTCTTAATCCTGTTACAGATGAGACTGTTGCCCTTTTCGACTTGACCGTTGGTCTGAGGATGCACAACTGAGGCGTAGCTGATGTTGATGTCGAGGTCGTCGCAGAAGTCCTGTAACTCCTTCAAGGTGAAGTTTTTCCATTGTCGGTGATGATGATGTGTGGCACTCCGAACCTAAAAACAATAGATTTGAAGAACTTGACGGCGGTGGTGCCAGTTTGGTTGGTGACTGGTGTAGCCTCTATCCACTTGGTGAATTTGTCTATGGCAACAAGGAGGAAAATGTAACCTCCAGGTGAGGACCGTTGTAATTTTCCAACCATGTCAAAGTCCCCATTGCACGAAGGGAAAGGCCAGCGGTATTGGCCACAACTTTGATCCTGGTGTGTGTGGCTTGTCGGTGAACTGTTGGCAAGTGTTGGATCTTTCGACTATGCTCTTGGCGTTGCGCATCATTGTTGGCCAGTAGAAGTCAGCTCGTAAGGCTTTGGCGACTAGGGCACGACTTCTGGCATGGTGGCCGCAGATGCCCTCATGGATGTCGAGGAGGATGCTTTTTCTGTCATCGCTGGTGACACATTGTTGGAGGACCCTGGTGATGCTCCATTTGTAGAGCTTTCCATTAATTAGGGTGAAGGCTTTGGAACAACGAGCAATCTGTTGCACGTCTGTTGGATCATCTGGCAGCTTCTTATTCAGCAGGTACGCAATGTACAACTGAGTCCAAGATTGCTCGATCATCATGACCTCCATGAGGTTTTCGATTGAAGCTTCCGACCCTTCTTCTGCAGTGTCACGGATTTGTCGGGTGGCTTACTCCCCGAGTGTGCTGCTGCACCTGATGTGTCCTTAGGTGGCTTGCACTTGATGGAACGCTCGCATATCTTCTCCAGGAACATCGCTGGTGGAACCGAGGCATAGTTAGAGCCGATGTTGGTGAGCTTAAGGAGTTGTAGCCGTCGAAGTATCCTTTGAGTATGTTGTATAGGTAATGGTAGGTGATCATGTTGTCGCTGACAGCATCGCAGTTGTTCATCGTTTCCTACACGACAAGGTTGGAGTCACGGTAGATGACCAGTCGAGTGGTTCCGCAGGCTTTATCCATGTGCATGTCGTGAAGAAGGGCCTCGTATTCCGCTTGGATGCTTTAAATTTCATCTGTAGCACGTATCGCATCTTGTTGCCTTTTGGGGATGTCAATATTACTCCGGCTCTGGCTCCTTCTTGATGTTTGGATCCGTCGAAGTGCGTCGTCCAGACTCGCGACATGTCTGGTGTGTCTGGAAGCTGAAGTTCCATCCAGTGGACGAGAAAGTCAGGGAGCACCCGCGACTTGATGGCGGTGCGTCGCTCATAGATGATGTCCCGTGGGGACATATCGATGCCCCAAAGGGCCACCCACCCCATTGCTTCGGGGTTATTGAGGATGCGGAAAAGGGGTGCGTCTTTGACTACCATGATCTGGTGCTCCTGGAAGTAGTGGTGCAGTCGACGTGCAGTCATGAACATGTCGTAGGCCAGATTTTGATAGTGAGGGTACCTCAGCTTTGTTGGTGTTAGTACCTCGTTGAGATAGTATACTGTGCGTTGTACCCTGTGGGTCTTGCCCTCTTCGGGTCATTCGATGACGAGTGTGGTGCTGACCACCTGATGCGTTGTCGCTATGTATAGCAGCATAGACTCCTTTTCCTGAGGCGTCACCAAGACTGGGGAGGTTGACAGTAGACGCTCGAGATCTTCGAATGCCTCCTGAGATTCAGCCGTCTACTCGAACTGTTCTGATTTGCAGAGGAGTTGATAAAAAGGGGAGAGCCTTTTCACCCATGCGGCTGATGAATTTGCTTAGCACCGCGATTTTCCCAGCGAGCTGCTAGACGCCCTTGATGTTCTTCGGCTTTTCCATGGCCATTATGTCCTTTATATTCTTCGGGTTCGCTTCGATGCACCCTCGCAGAGATGAAGTACCCGAGTAGTTTACTGAAAGGGATGTCGAAGGCACATTTTTCTAGGTTCAGCTTGATCCTATAGCGACCGAGGTTGAGAAACGTCTCGCAGATATTGTCAACCAACATTCTTCTCTCCTTGGTCTTAACCACTATGTCATTGACATAGACTTGGATGTTCCGACCGATCTGGTTTTTAAGGCAGGTCTGCATGCACTGTTGATAGGTGGCCAACTATGTTCTTTAGCCCGAAAAGCTTTGTGTTGTAGCAGAAGACTCTAAATGGTGTGATGAACGTTGTTTTCTCCTGGTCCTCTACCTTCATCTGAATCTGGTGGTAGCCTGAGTAGGAATCGAGTAAGGAGAGGCGCTCGCATCCCGTGGTAGAATTGATGATTGATAGATCCACGTAACAGTAAGTGATCCTTCGGGTACTGCTTGTTGAGGGCCATGAAGGCCACACACATTCGCAAGATATATGGTGTCCTTTTTGGGAACTAGCACGGGGTTGGCTACCTAGGTGCTTTCCTTGATTTCTCGTATGAAGTTGGCGTCGAGGAGTCTATTGACCTCCATACCGACCTCCTCGGCTCGTCCCTCAGATAGTCAATGCATCAGTTGCTTAACTAGTTGTGCATTAGGATACATGTTGAGTGCGTTCTCGGCGAATTCCCTAGAAAATCCTGGCATGTTTGCAGGACACCAGGCAAAGATCTCCCAGCGCTCATGGAGGGATTCGACAAGCGTGAGTTGCTATGCGGAACTCAGGTCGTTGGTGCTGAGGGCCATCGTGGTGGGGTCCTTCGAGTGGACTTGGATCTCCTTGGTGTTGACCTTGGAGTCGAACGACTGATCGGGAGCATTTTTCTTGGTGATAGGTGGAGGCTAGTGTCTATTGACTCCTTTAGTCTTGCCAATTCCTCCTGCATGACAAAGGACTAGGAGATTTTGTTGAATTCCCTGTCGCAGTTGTCGGACCTAGTGAAGCTCCCTAGGACGATGATGACGCCATTTGGTCCTGGCATCTTCAGTAGGAGGTATGCATAGTGCGGTACCGGTAGGAACCTTGCGAATTCCCAACATGGTACTTCCTCGAGAAAATATTTTCAACATCCCAATTCCAGCAACCCTGATTTGTTGTCCAAAATGCAAAAAATAGGGAGGATAAAAAAAATCTTGTTAAGTAATGCAATGTTTGCTTGCTTGTTAGTAGTGCTTATGCATCTGATGGTGTAGTAGATGATATACTCCTTACCTCACCCTCAGTTTACAAAAGATATTTAACAAAAACCATATTGGCTTATTTTACATATTCTCAAATGTTCTGACATTTCAAAATCTTGAGCCAAGATGACTTTGCCACAACAATTTTTTTACTAAGCTTCTATTAACAAATTATGTAGATCTATAAGATATAATCTCCTTATGTTTTCAATACAGAACATTCCACTACTCTTACCTCTTGGTATTCCAAAATTCTTTATAAAACCTTTTGAACTCTACTCTTGGTAGAAATACCAAGAGACTCTTACCTTACTTCAAAACACAACCTTTTCAAAATACCCAACCTTAGCTCAAGCCAGGCTTGATGGTAACCTCAGTAGTAGTTTGAATTTGCTAGTTAAGATGAATTGCCTTTATATGTTGTTTGATAAATTATCTTGATCTGCTGATGTGTTGATTTCTTAGGAAGTAGCATGAGACACCCTAGGAGCTCATCCTACAGGAACCAACTAGATTAAGGAACACAAATCCTAACCAAGTGTACCAAGCTTGATCCATCTCTAATCACTAAAGTGACCCTCTCATCTCTTAACAAGATCAAACTAGAACTAATCCCTTCTACTAGCATCCAAGCCAATGGAGAGCCACTTTATACATGGATCCTCTCTACTCAATCTTCACATAAAAAAGATCCACTTGATAATGAGTTTGGAACTAGCATACTCTCAAATTCATCTCCTTTTGTAATCTATTCTAAAACCCTAAATCTGCCAAAATGGTTGTCTAGAACTATTATCAAGATCACATCTTTGAGTCCTTGCCTTTCTCTTGTATATTTTTGGAAATACACTTGAACCATCTTGTAGACTATCTTAAGGACTATAAAATATCACTCTTTCCCTTGACCAAATCATCATTTGAACCACTTGCTCTTGATGGTTTTCCAGGCAAGAAAATAATCTTTTCTACAAATCTAATCAACATGCCAACTTTAACAGAAAATCACTTCCCCATGCTATCTTCCTTTGACAAAATCTTTGCATGGTTATGACCTAATAACCATGGTATATCAACCCCCACTTACCTTGTTTCAATTGGAGCCCTATGCTTCTTAAATCCTCATGGTTTTAGAGGCTAAATGCTAATCTGCTTTGGCAGTCTTAATTTCAACAAAGTTTGGGATCTTTTATAGAAGCCTCAAATATTATCAAGCTCAGATATTTGTATAATGATCATATATATAACTTGTTCTACCCATACATCTATCCCATGACCGAAGGTGAGCTCTGAGCTCCTTATTCCAACAAGGTTTATGTAACACCCTCGCCTGATAAGGCTGAGTTCATGTGTATAGTGCCAATCCATGGATCGGTTCAATGGCACACACACAGTACAAAATGATACCAAATATAACTGTGCATCATAAATACAATGAATATGATCCAGAATTTACATTATTTATTCAAGTACACAGCGGAAAACGAATACAAGGTAGATCTCCATCCTTCAAATGTGCCACAGGCGAACAATTGTTGAGTGGAGTCTCGCGACCTATGAACGATCACTCATATACGATATAACCTGCAACATGAAACGTTGCAGCCACGAATGGTCAATACATTGAATGTATGGCAAGTAGGCTAAAGTGGTTAACAACAGATCTATCAACTACATGCTTATTTGGCCAAGTGGAGTTCAGGCTTATTTGCATAATGCAATACAACTTTTCCCTACTTTCAAAATACTTTTCTTTCTTCAAAAAAAAACAATCTTCTAAGGACATACCAGCATAAACCCATGTAGATACAAGACAGTTCAGCTTCCGTATGCTCCTAAACCCATGTTCATCCATCAAGTTTTAGTAATTAAGAAATTAGGATGAGTGAGAAATATCATAGCATCAGTATCAGGTCGCTCAAATTGTCCATAACCGGGGACACGACTAAGCACTTAGTTTATACACCCTGCAGGGGTTAGTACACTTTACCCATGTGACTTGGCCAGCCCAGCTCGTACCACCACTCTCATATTGGGTGATGATAGGGAGAAGTCCAAGAAGGAACCATTCGGGAAGTAGCTCCCCAATTCCGACACGCACCAGTCCAACCTACACTATCTACATCTCTGGATACGCAGGTTCGAGTTACCACAACCTACTGAGTTCAACCAACCGCCCATTCCATTATTGGCACATGGTTGCACACGAAGCTTCCGAACAAAGAAACCAATCATTTCTCGGTGTCCTGGGCGGCATTCCCCACCAAAATCCACACTCGATGACCCAATCAATGCCATTCCGCCCAGGTGGTTCATTAAAACATGTTGGTTTGTCATTTAGCAAAAACATAATCCTTTCAAAACATATAACTTTTCATGATGTGATTCCCTTCCTCGTCTAAATAGCATAGCTAAGCAATCTACCAATACGATGGCTCATAAACAAGGAATACTAGGGAATAATATGGGACATAGCATAGCATATACACATCAATTCCTACATATGCAATTCTACAAAAACATCTACAATGCATAGGAAAAGCAAGAGGACATTTATGACCAAGATAGCACCACTTGCCTTTGTTGTAGATGTAGTCGATTAGATAATCCTCACAATTATAATGGCCTCTTTCATAATAACCACAATACTTGCAATCATAGTAGTTGCAATCATAGTAGTTGCACTTCTCGCAATCTAACGTTTGAAGCAAACACAACAAACACCATTCAAAACATTGCAAACATGCAACAGTGCAACATTACAAGAAAACAATGATGAACAGATGCATGCATGATGATTTAACGAGTCACAATGGTTGCATTTAGTGTTTCGAACATAGTTAGATAGCATGATGCATGTGGAAAGTCATTTAATGCACTAAAGCTTTTATTACTAAAGTTGTATCGATTTAATATGGTGTATACCACTTTAATTGATCTAAACATATTTATGTTGTATTAAATTGTGAACTAGATGCTACTGGATAGATAATGCAATTTAGAGATAGTGGCAATTTGAATCACCTAAAAAGGAGTTATAGATATTTTCCTATGATTAAAACACTATTTCAATGGGTTTAAAATATTTCTGTATGAAAATTTCTGTTTTAACAGTACCAAATAATTTTTCAAGAAATTTCTTTGTATAGCTATTGTCAATACAAAACCGTAGCACTTGGATTCACCCTAATCGGAGTTATAGATCTTTTTGTATGATTTAAATAGTGTTTAATGGTTTTAAATGATTCATATAGTTTATGTTGTCTAAAAATCAAACTAAAATTATATCTGTAATCTCCACGGAATTGTGATTTCAGGAACATATTATTTGTAATTTTCTGAATAATATTTATTTTCTTATGAATTTATTACTCTAAATAAGCCATTAAACCATTTAAATCTTCACGGCAAAACCTTACAGTAAAATGCTGAACTAATTGCATATTGATGATCTACATGGAACCAGTTTTCCATCGGTATATCATTTATATTTTGTGACAAGCAATTAATTTACTATGAATTTAATGATTTATAAAGCCATTAAAACTAATTAAATTGCTACAGGTTAAATAATCGTCAAAGGCTAGATCCGACCAGATATCATTAAAGTACATTACATTAGCTTCAATTTGATATATTGTTCATATTTTTCGGAGTTACAGATAATTTCTTATGAATTTATTAACCTAAAAGACCATTAAAACTAATTAAATTACTGCAGTAACCACGTACAGTAAAAGTTGGATCTATTCTGATAAGATGATTCTACATGAAATTATCTTCAATTTGATATATTATACGCAATTTTTGGACGTGGTATGAATTTCTAATGAATTTTACAAGTTAGATCTATAATATGCAATTTTAAATTCGAACGGAATATTCCAGGGAATATTCCGATTGAACAGTTGACTTTGCATGCTGTTGGGACTAGATGTTGACCTTACGTTGACGTGGCGTTGATAAGGAAGATGACCGGGATGACGACATGGCACGCACGGTTTGATTGGATCTCGCCATGCGGATAGGATCCGGTGGCTAGAAGAAGAGATTGACCCGATTTTGGCTCAGAATAGATAAGAAATAGATCTGTGTTAGAGAGACAAATCTGTAGGTCAAATCGAAAAACTCAGAACATGAAAATTGTGGGGAATCATTATTCCTACCTTCTCACCAAAGGAATTTGGATTTGAAGAAACGAGCGCGAGTACATCTTGGATTTACACCGTAAGATCTGAAATATTGCGATACGAAATTATCCGGCTGTGGTGGATTAAAAGAGGTGAGGTTTGTCGGGATTGAAAGATTTCAACGATCCCTACAACTTTCTTGTTTTGACCGAAATCAAACGACGAAGTCTAGATGGGTTAAAAAGCGAAACAAGATTCGGCCAGATGTAGATTCAGGATTTCGAGAGAAAAAACTTGTACAGCTGTGGCTCCATGAGTTTATATGGAGGTTTGAGACGTTGTAGAGATAGGCCTTGGAGTAAGGAACAAGTAGAAACAAACGGAAGTCAATTCGGAGTTGTAGATAAAAAGTTATAAGAGTTTGAGTAGAGATAGGTATAGAAAATCAGTTTTCACACGCTTTTTGGAGCAATTTGGGCATGTAGGTGCGCGCTGGCCGGCTGGCTCGGTCCGGGTGGGCCGGCCCGTTAGGAAATTTTTTTTCTTTTTTCTTTTTCTTTTTCTATTTACTTGTTTTTCTTATATCTTTTGCATACGAACTCCAAATGACACGATTCTTGTTTCTAAATTTTTCTAAAATCAAATAGATCATTGTAGGATCATATTTATAATCTTTTTACTAGTTTGTAAGTTGTGGGTTTATAAATCCTTATATATTTCATTTTATTTATATCTTTATGTGTTTGTATTTATTCCATAACTTTTTCATAATAGCTCCAAATGAGCTCAATTTTGTTTCTAAAATTTTGTAGTATTAATTGGATCTCTTTAGGCTATAAATATTAATAATTTATGCCTTAGCAAGAGTGGGTTTTATAAAGTCAATTTAATTTCCCTTAGGGACATTTGGGCAAATCGACTATAGGATTTAGATACCAGGATTTGGATTCAGTTTGTGAGATCTTTGCATGGATGAAATGCTTATGAATGAATCATGATTTTCATTTTGAAATCTTGCACACCAACTCTACAATCCAAAATCAATCCATGCCTTTTTGCCTATATGGCTACTTAGGTCTTAACAAAAGAATATAAGATTTTGAATTCAAGGTTGAGAGGATTTTCTATTTAAAAAAATTCTTCTCCTTGAGAATTTTCAACATAGTCAAACAATCAATCAAACTTATTTATTTATTTCACATTCCAAAATTAGGAGAATTTTGGGATGTGACAGTTTAGATGGTACAAAAATATTGGAGCCCTAGATCCTCCATTTCTTGTTTTCTTTCAAAATCAAGTTTGATTTTCAAAACCCAAGGTTGAAAATGATGGATACAATATGTTGACATCATCTAAATTTATTATAAAGATTTATAAAATATTTTCCATAATTATTTTGATCCTAAAACTATTTAATTCCTTTCTTTTGCAAAATCTCCAAAACTCCCTCTATTGAAGAAACTTTGTTTTTCTCCAAAACATTTATTAAACTAAAGGAACATTTGAGGCCTATATATTTATACCTATCTTCCCAATTCAAAAGTAAATATTTTTGACAAGTTTTATTATTTCTTTTCTCCCTTTTTATTAAATGACAGAAATGATAAATAAGTGTTTAAAAATACTTTTCCTTCTCAATAATCTTGGGAAAATTCTCCAAGGTTAATATTTGTATTTGAGACCATCTCAAATCAAAAACTATCCTTGTCCAATTCAAAAATCTCAAACTAAAACCTGAAAACCATTTCAGCACTATTTGAGAATTTGATATAAAGAGGACCTAAACTATTCTGAAAAATCCCAAATAGTTTTCTAGGGTATATTGACCTAAAGCATATACCAGTATCATTGCCCCACTTTGCCAAGATCAAAATTCAATACTTGCATCATGACCATCCACTTTGGCCAATTTGGCTTAAAAGTTAAACGCACACCTCCGCCTCTATTTGATCACCACAACAACGATCACCCACCCTATGGATGAAATCACTGTAGAAACCACTATAGCTAACTCTAGTTGTTTCCCATGTGCTTGTCCTCAAGGGAGACAAAGAAAACACCAAAAACCTTGCCATTACATCATCTTGCAGCAAACCACATGTCCCTCTCAGTCCCTTCTCAACCATATCCACCTCACACCTCATCTCCATCGCCCATGAAAGCCAATCCCCTGCTACCATCTCTCCCCAAGCTCTCCATGGACATAGTCCACCTTACACCCACCCTCTCGGGTTTATAAGGCCATAAACCCTGACATCTCTCCTCCCTACCTCATTTACCTCCCTGGACACCAGAGAACCCCCATCGAGCTCCTTGCTTCTCATCTTCCTCTACATAGCCATGGGCAGGGAGAAAACCCTCTCCTCGGTCTATAGTCATGCAAGGGACACCACCCTTTGTATCTTAATCCTCTCCCCTCCCTCTTATTATATTCAGAACCCTATAGCTCTAACCTACCTTCCCCGGCCCTTTTCTTCTTGCAGGGATGCCTAGAACACCCTCCTGTATTCTGTCCCTGACCATGCATTCGGGTGAGAAAGCCCGCGTCCTCTCCTGAAGCGAAGTGACCCTTGTCGCCCCTTGTTGAGATCGTCTTGGTGTGTCGCCTCTCCTCCGCCGTATCCCCATCATAGGAAAAGCCCAGATGAGCTCCCCGCGCCCCTGCTCCCCTCTGCTAGGGTTTCCTCACAGCGGCACTGATACCTGTGGAGACGACGGCCCTGAACCATCCATCTCCTTATAATCGAACGACAACCATCCTCTCATACCCCTTTAATTCCTCTCCCTCGCAGATGATTGGGCCACCCCTGGTAGTTTCAAGCCCCGGCTTCCGCGTGTCGTGCTGCCGAAGTGGGCCGATTTCCCTTCATTATCCTGTTTCCCTCCTAGATCTGACCCGCAACACCCTTTTCTCTTTTGCTTTATTTTATTTCTTTGCAAATATATTATTGCACTACTAAAACAAATACTAAATAAAATGTAAGTTATATCAAAATGTCCAGATCTAAGTTTCTACCTCTAGCCCTGTGTTTTTCACAACTTCCAGAACAAGTTTTACCCCTAGATAATATCCAATTATTTTCTAGTAATTAAAGTACAACAATGTATCTTTTTTCACTCAATTTTTCTTTCTGGGAGTTTTGTAAACCCAAATGGGGTAAATCCAATTTCCTATGGTAGATATTTAAAATACTTACCTATTAGCCTTAGTCCCATACCAGTTTGAGGTTTGGTTTCCTATAGTAAAAATAACAAAATAAATTCATATCTACCTTTTAAAAAATTCCTAAGCCAAACTAAAACCTATTTTGAGTTAATTCCAACTATTAGTGGTTAGTATTACAAGACCTAACAAATCGTAGGAGATCCAGATTTATTGAACTATTAATAATTTATAGGGATTTAAACAACTCTGCTTAGTATGGTTTCACTAGATAAATTATAATAAATGTTCTGGAACTCCAAAAATAGTGTTTCCCATTTTCTACTGGAAGGTATTGATAATACCTATCCATTGTCTTTGCTCCCATATCTTTTAGACCCGTATAATACATCTTGTTAAAAAGACAAATTGACTATGGAACTGACTTTGGGATTTTTCCAAAGGCATTCTGGTAATTATCTTGAAGTGATTCCAACTCTCAAAAATCCTAAACTTAAATATTTACAATAAACTCTAAGGAAAAATTTATTTGATCTACAGAGAATTTCTAGTGATTTATTCCCTAAAACTAGGGATTATTTCACTAGAAAATTCATAACTAAATAAAGAAAAGTGCTAAAATAGTGAAACAAATTTTGGTGGCTTTATTAACTCAATACCTATCTTATGATATCCTTTTTGAATATTTGTATCATACAGAACTTGTCCTTTGTTTCCAAACCCTTATATAGGTGGTATTTGGCTTTCAAATTCCAAAGGACATTTCCAAATGCAACTAAAACATTTCATTTGTTTCCAAAACCAAGTTATCAAAACCTATTGAAGTAAATATTGTCTTGTTTACTTGATTGTTGTATTGTATTAGTGTTGTATGCTTGGTGTTGATTGTGCTATTGTCCGCTTGCATGTGTGATCCTCGACGACGATAGTTGCGATTGCGTTGACGACGAGAACAAGGGATCATATTATATTGGGTATTATGGTTTTCTAATAAGAAGTCGAGGGACATATAATGCCATGTTGCTCATCATAGGAAAGACACCATATTGCTCATAAGCACTTGTCCTACTATTTTACTTATGCATATTTTGTCTACCTATTTATGCAAATTGCATGATTTTTACTATATTATGTTTTACATGTGGGAAGGTTTGGCTCCTCCAAACCATTACCACTTTAGTACCACTAGGTACCACCCTTTGATGACACCTACTTGTCCATCATAATGTATGTGGTGTATAATACCACCATCCCTTGGAGACCTCGATTTAGCCAAAGAAAAAACTTAGGATGGGAAGACACCGGAAAAGTTAACAAAAATGTTTTATGAGAAAACCTTGGTGAGGTTTGACCCACCAAGAGAAGTTGAGAAATAAAAATGGTTTGTTTTCAAAAATGATGCTGAAGCAGAGAAGGAGAAAAAGGTTTACGAAAATGCACCCATTTCTTTACAGTTTTACTCGAACAATTATCTCGTGCAACCACATTACCCTGAAATGGAACCGGGCTTGACTTGACGTTTGACTACCCTGGTATGGGTTTCCTCAAGACTACTTATAAGGGATCATATCCCTCGAATGCTGGGTCTTATTTATGAAAAAGGGTCATCTGTTAGACAGTCACCTGGTGGAGATGTGAACCGTCCTTGTAGGCATCTGGATAATACTATGAGCCTCTCCTAAAGTAGTTGGTGGCGCTCTGGTTGGTCCGTGGATCCTGACGTCCCGATGTTGAGGGAAAAAACCCATAGGGTAGGGCTTGTGCCAGAGTGGGCATCCTGATGGTTTTGACCGGGTGATCGACCCACGACCAGTGTAGATCAGGGCAGGGTACCCAGATGGTGTGGGTAAAGTGTACAACCTCTGCAGAGTGTAAATCTATTTGAATATCCATGTCCGCGGTCATGGACGTTTGGGAAGGTTGTTGTAGAGCGGTGCTGGGTTTTTTTCAAAAAGGACTTCTGGAAAAGAAAGTGTTTTCAAAACTTCATTGAGTAAGGACCGTGGAGATAACTAGGATGAACTAGTCCTAGTATTTAAAAAACTTCTCAAAAGTTTACAAAGAGGTTTTACATAAGATTCTTCAACAAAAAGCTGTAGATGATATATCTACAAGAAAAACTATTTTAGAGAGGAACCTCCTTTGGAGACCTCCTAATCCCACAACCATATTGCATATCTTTTTTATTTTTATTATCCTAAGGTGGTTTGCGAGTACATTCCATGTACTCACCGGCATTATCCCTGGATATTAACTTAGACAGATATCGAGAAGATGGTGACTTGACGACTATGCGAGCTAGGACGTTCTCCCAGTCAGTTGCCTGTAGGTTAAGGCATGGCTCAACTCGAGGTTGTACTAAAGTTCCGCTGATGATGCTTGATGTAGCCATAAGGGCATTAAGGTATGACTTGTATTCACTTAAGTAATGGATGTTTACTTTGATACTTGTTGGTTATGCTCACGGCTCACTAATCATGGGAAAATGAATTGCAGGCATAACGGGGAATTCTCGGACTATAAATCCGGGGTCCCACATTTCTTATGGAAGGTGTTAGTGGAATATAGCATAATCGTTAGCAAGGTTTTACATGACCTCTGAATTGTCTAGTAAGTGCAACGGAACATGTTCCAGGAAAACAAAGTCAACAAATAGAAGGAAAACCATTCATAAAATATCATAATGTTTTAGCTGACACTTTTATTAAAGAAAGTAGGATTCGAGAATACATTCTGCCACCTCTAGAACTACATTGTTGATTCACTTGTCATGTTATTGGAACACGTCATACCTATGAACCACAAAAAAACAAGGATGGACCTAAGAAAAAGAAATGACTAAGAGTCATGAAAGCCAGCATTAAGTTGCATTTAAGGATTGCAAAGTAAAAGGTTACTTAATATTGTTAAGTAATTTGCTTAATCCTTCCCAGTAAACTGCAAAGTTGAAAGGGAGAAATGAAACTTAAAGGAAGACATAAAAGCTCGATTTGTCATAAATGATGTTTTGACAAATTTAAAGGGTTGACTACAATATGTAGTGATGCTTGAAGTCTATTGACTTTACACCAGCAATTGATCCAATTTAGCAATTGGTAAAGATTGATCTCAAGTATTCAAGATTTTGAAGAAAGGGTTCTAACTAGTACAACGGACAGGTATGTCAAGTCATGAGATTGCTAGTGTCTTGTAGTAAAGAATTCTCGAGTTGATAAATGATCAAAGAATTTTGGATTGTCCAAGATTGTCGAGAGACCCTATATTTACAATAACTTCAGTGGGATCTAAGTAGTTTTTCTAAGTCAAATATGTGTATGACATATTTGAGTGGGAGATGAGTGAAATCCTAGGCCATAATATATGAGTTATATATGTGAGTGGGAGCAAGATCTATTTCAGGTGTCTTCTCCTCCAAAGTGGCTGGATGTTTGCTCTCCTCCTTGCCCAGCGTGGTAGATGGTTCCTTGCTCGATTATGACAGAACATTTCATGATCCCCAGTGTTTTTTGTGTTATATAACAATACCAAGGATTATTTAATGTGTTTTGAAGTGTTGCAGATCTTTACCTTGAAAAGGAGTTTGAAACTGATTTGGGGGGGCGGATAATCCGCCCCTCCCCAAACTCAAAAGGGCGCAACCCTCAGAATGGGTGGCTGAATATCCACCGGATTTTCCGGCCAGGGTCAGAGTTTTGCCCAGGCCAGATAATCCGTCCCTCCAGGGGGGCGGATAGTCCACCCCCCCCCCCTCCCTAGTATCTGCCTCAAAGGTTGCCACAGCGCATCACTCAGAGAGGGCGTGGAGTTTCCCCCAGACTTTCCGTCTTTGGGGCAGATTTTCCCCAGGGGCGGATAGTCCGCCCCTTGAGGGGGGGATAATCCGCCCCCTCGAGGATTTTCACCAAGTCAAGCTCGGCGAGACCTACTATGTGGGGGTGTATTTTCCCCCGGACTTTCCGTCCAGGGGGCAATTTTTTCCCCAAGACGGATAGTCCGCCCCTAGTGGGGGAAGATACTCCGTGTAACATCCCTAAAATCATGTTTCAGAACTAATGCATATCATCCATGCATCCATGATCATTTAGGGTTCCTTTTCAAAACCATTTCAAAAACAGGAGCATCTGATGCTCATTATTTTATGTAAGTATGATATGGCCTTATTGCTACCTTCTAATGAGAAACGTACTTATTTTAATCAGTAATGTTTTGAGTTCAAACTTAAGTGTTGTTTCTAAAGTCTGGTCAAGGTTTCAAAACAAATTATGATTTATAAACCAATCCTTTACTATTTATAAATACTTAACTAAAGCTTGTTTTAAATTCTTTTTCAAAACTCAAGTTGATTTTTAAAGTGCGAACAATTGTGTTACACATCCCAATAGGCAAGAATCAGCAAACTTTAGTGTGGAGAAAGTTTCATTTAAAACAGATTTGATTTGATCTTTCAAATTCAAACCAGAAATTCGAATCAGAAAAAGAAAAAAGTGAAAGGTAGAAAAAAATAAAGCAAACAGTCTAATCTGGCCCAACCCAGCCAGATAGCCCATTCAGCCCAACAGACTCTCCCGCGAGGAAAACGTTTTGCAGCAGTTGTTCAACCCGCCCCCTCACTGACGTCTGGCCCCCACCTCCTCTCTTTTTCTCTTGCTGACAACAGCGACCCACACGTCAGTCATCGTCTCCACCCCCAGCGACCAGTTCCTCCCCTAATTCCTCCCGCCGTTTTCTGTTTAATTCCGCGGCTTCAATTCCCGTTGAATGCATGAGTAAATCCTGCCCACAACCACGCGTACTTAAGAGCCATGCTTCCCTTCTCCTTTCCCCCCAAACCTCACCCCACCAGAGCCACCAGGCTGCTCGGAATCTTATCGGGACACCCCTCTGCTCCGACGAGCTCGTCGTAGAATTCCGGTAAGCCCCGCATTCCCCTCTGCCTATGGTTCAGACTAGCTTATTTTACATCCCCGTACGCACCTACTGACACCCTCCGCTTGCTCGCGCATGCTCCAGAAGCTCTACTCCGACCTCGCCTACTCGCCGTAGCCGTCTGCCTCTTCTCCGACGACCATCTGTGGTAAAAACCGACTGCCCCTCTCCTCCTCGTGGACACACGCATAATCAGGATCATCGTACGCATCTAATGGACTATTTCTCTTGCCTTTCCGAGCCCTGCAGCGTCGCCAACGTCGTCCGCCCAAGCACACCGCCGCCAAGAACTTCTCCGACGAGCAATCCACGACGACCCCGAGCGCCCCTTCGTCAACTGAGGCATCGTTGAGCATCAGCATGTTGCGACGACCTCGGTGAGCCTTGCCTCTACCCTTTTTGCTTCCTGTATCGCCGGCTCCGCCGCTGACTTACCACGCCGCCGCCAGCCACCGCTATTAGCGCCGCTCGTTTTGAGTCAATCAGTTTGGGCCGTTAGATTTAGATATGAGCGTCACGATAGATTCTTAAACGAAGAGGTAAGTTTTGTTCTGTGCCATGCGATGCGCATTAGATCCAACGGCTGTCCTCTGTCGATCCGCACGAACTGTTATCACCCAATAGGAAGCAGCCACGTGGCATGTCTGTTTAATAAAAACCAGAAATTAGATCTATTAGATGCTTAAACTTGAATAATTCATAACTTTTGATTCCCACGTCCAAATTTGACAAATTTTATATCAATGGAATCAGGAGAGAAAAACCTTTCCATTTATGCAATGTGTTTAATGTTTTGCTTCTGTTAAAATGATTGTTTTCATAGAATCATTTGTAGGCATAACTTGGGTATAGAAATTATTTGAAAAATGTTTTATTGCTCAAATAAAGTTTTTTTTGGCAAGTTTAGAACTAGTTTAAAATTCAGTACTGTGCACATGTCTTGTTGGGTGTAGAAAATCATCACATGGCATTTTGCATGCATCCATATATTTTTTCTTGTATATATTTTGTATGTGATTTTGGTGCTATTATTTTATGTGTAGATTTTGGTGCAAATAGTGATTGTGATTGTGAGGATTGTTGCTACTCTCCAAACTACCAAGGCAAGTGGTGCTTCATGATATTATTCCTATGTTTTTCAACTATGCACTAGAAATATTTTGCTAGACTTGCATGAATATTTTGATCTATATGCTATGCTTGGGAAATCCTAGTAGTTGTAGAATTGCTAGAAATTTCTAAATTAAGATGCTTATCTATGCCATGCTTAGCTTAGCTAGTAGAAACCAAGGGTGGTTATATATTCATGCTATGATAAAATATTTCTAAGTCTTTGAACTTGTGTTTTGCTTAATAAAACAACTAAGTGAATGAAACACCTAGGTGGAATGGAAGGAATGGTTTGTGTTGAGTGGTTACACAAGGCCCATTTCTATGGTTTACCTTGTGCATCTCACTTGTGGAAAGCCACCCAGGAACAAAGGGATTTGAGATGCCAAATGTTAAGAAGCTTCTAGTGCATCCACTTGGCATTATGGGCTCTGCCTGGATCATATAGGTTGCAATAACTTAGCCATTTGGACAGTTGGTGGTAGTGGTATGATAGGTTGGAGCGTGTCCATTTGGTCTAAGGGGAGGCTTCTGAAAGGTCATGTCTTGGTGAAAATCAAGTCTTGTGGGGAAGTGCACAACCTCTGTAGATGGAAGAATCTAAGTACTTAGCCATGTCCCTGGTATTGGACAACTTGAGCATCAAGACATGGAAGCTATCAAGAATCTCCTCATCCCAATTTCTAAGTTAAAACTTGTGGGTGAACAAGGGTGAAGGTTCACCAATTTCTGTGGCACATGAAGATGAAGACTTATTTATCTTATTATATTTGAACTCTTGTATTAGGCCTGTGGCCATGGAGTTTGTAAAAGACTATGTTTGTCTCTGGAATGATATGTAATAATGACCTTTGTTTCTTTGTACTTCATCTTAAACTATGGATGCTAGCATTGATCCAGGGACTAACATTGCAATCACAGGGATCCTTACCTTTATAAAGGGAGGGATCTTACAGATGGTATCAGAGCACTGTGTTGCCTGTAGGATTATGACCCTAGGATTGGAAACCACTAAGGAAAGAAATTAACAAAACTTCCACACTTGTCTTTTCTTCTAGTAAACTTTTCTAATCATTTTTCTCATTTCTACTTGTAGATGAACTCCATCAAAGAAGCCGTGAGGAAGGGACCACTCATGACTATGACTTTGGAATGTGAGACAAAATTCCCCAAGGCTCTCAAGGACCTCATGGTTGCCATGGGAATACATGATGCAGCTGTGTACAAAGGTTTTCCTGTGATGGGTGAAGGAGTTGAGTACTGGTGGGTGCAACTTCACTTGTATAAAAACAAGGAAGACAACCACAAAGAATCAGGATTCTGCATGGTCACCAATTCAGTGATGCACACCACATTCTTTGATTCAGCAAGGGATGCAGCTTGCAAGGCCATCAAGGAACTTGGTGATAGAATCAAGTGTAGAATGCTCAACACCCAGAATGACCTTAAGGAAGAAAAGAAGCATACCCAAGAGTTATAGGCTACCAACCAAAGTTAAGGAAGGACATCATAGACTTAGCAATGGAGTCATGTGATCTAGATAGACAGATTGCCTCTAAGGATGCCCTGTTAGCCAACTTGGCAAGTGAGATGGGATTGTAGCGTACTTCGTTAGTTGGACCACCACACTTATCATTTTATTTATCAAATGTTGTTTAAAATAAGTTGAACCTTGGTTGTTTGTAATGGATCCATGTATGCCATGACTTGTGTGTTTTGATTTCCAAAGATATGCATGTGATGCCTTGTCTTGTGATTTATCTTAAATTGTGTTGATTCTAAATTTTTCTATCTTATTAAATAGATGCCTAATGTTACTATTAGCACGGCTGAAGAGTTCAAGGGAACTCGTTTTGGTACTCGTATTATTAAGCTCACTAGTTTGCTCAATCTCCCACTTCCTACCATCATGATGCTTCCTCTCACCAAGTTTGAGAGGAAAGACCTTTGGGGCTTCAAGGTTAATCAGCCAGGACGCCAGACTGAGCCTACCACGAAGGCAATCATCTTCAAGCTCATGCATGATGACAAGGAGAGAGGCCTAGAGGTAGTCATGCAGGATTTGCTTGGACGTTTACTAGGGAGACACTCTCGAGAAATTAGAGGTACTCACTTCCACGCCTTCGGTAGACGTGATGAGGATGGTGAGGCCATTGACTTCGAGGATACTGCTAGAGAAACGGCAGAGCCGATTCGTCTATACCTCCAGGACTTAGAGGTTCTTCTTAGGCACCTAGATACTGATAGGACCAACGTCATGCTTAACAATGACGAACTCCAGGTGCAGTTGCGTGAGAAGGACAAACTCTTCGTGGAGCAAGATGAGATAGTCAAAGAAATGGAGGCCAAGTTTGAGAGTCAGGAAAGAAAGTTCAAGAGTCAAGAGAAGAGTCCAAGATAGGAACAAGAGGATTCGAGACATGACTGCAGAGCTAGAGGCCAAGGACTTCGAGCTCGAGCATCAGCAATGTGTGATTGAGAGGCTTCATGCACAGAAGAGGGCTCTCAAAGCCAAAGTAGAGACCTTGACCACCAATGTCGAGGAATACAAGACCGCTATGGAGAATGCAGGTCTTACACTTGTTGATGAGGAGGTTAATGCAGAGGAGTAGTGATGACTACTCATTTACCATTTATATACCATGCTTTTGATTATTGAGTTGCAATGACCATCCAACATGTGGATGGCTTGCTATTGGTGTGTTTACTTTTTAAAAAACTTGTTGTCTGTGTTGTTGAACTTTTTACTACTATGATGCATGATTGTGGTTTGTTATGTGGTGTATTGTGCATGTTAGCATCTATGGGTATCTCATTCTTATCCTTATTGAAAACCACAGATGCCTCCCCGACGTGCCAATCCCAACCCCAACAACAACATCACCCCGAGATGCAGCAGATGATGACACTCGGACTCGATTGATGCAAATGATGACCACGTTCATCGAATCGAACAACAACAACAACAATAATAATAATAATAATAATAATAATAATAATAATTAGAACAACCCACGGGTTTTGACATGCTTACAGTTCTTAAGGCGAGGCCAGCAAAGTTCTCGGAACTCGATCCTATGGTGGCCAATGATTGGCTACTCTGTGAACAAGGACTTGGTAACTGCTATCGTCTTGATGAAGAGAAGGTCAGATTTGCAGCACACTTTTTGGAAGGACCAGCAGCCACTATGTGGGATAACTTCCAGATCACCACTCCCATTGCAGATGTGACATGGGCTATCTTTGAAGATGGTTTCCGTACCGCTCACATCTCATCCGGAGTGATGAGTCTGAAGAAAAAGGAATTTCATAACTTGAAGCAGCGCCATCGCAGCGTGGCTGAGTATATTGAGGAGTTCAACAATCTGGCGCGTTATGCACCGGATGAAGTTGACACTGATGATAAGAGGAAAGAAAAGTTCCTTGAAGGATTGAACGATGAACTGAACCTGCAGCTATATGTGGCCTATGTTCCCACTTATCAGTCTCTTTGTGACAAGGATGCTATTTTGGAGAGCAAGATGAAACAGGTTGAAAGCAGGAAGAGGAAGCACTCTGACAAGCACAACTCGGGATCGTCTCACAAGCGTTCCCACTATGATGACAGTGGGAATTCTGGATCCCACAAGCATGGGAAGTACAACAAGCACCACAACCACAACAGTTATCATGACAACAAGCACCACCGTAGTCATGACAATGACAAGTACAAGAATCACAAGGGTGGATATAAGAGCCACCACAATGGAAGTGGAAGTGGTAGTGGAAACCAGCCTGTCAAGAAGGATCTTAGTCAGGTTGAATGTTTCAAGTGCAAGA
Source organism: Avena longiglumis (assembly GCA_030063025.1). Classification (NCBI taxonomy): domain Eukaryota; kingdom Viridiplantae; phylum Streptophyta; class Magnoliopsida; order Poales; family Poaceae; genus Avena; species Avena longiglumis. The sequence continues at coordinate 450,442,363 of CP125976.1, forward strand.
AAATGGGGCATTATGCAAATGAATGCCCAGAAAATAAAGTTGAAGGACCCAACAAGCCCAACCCTTTCCAGAAGGGGCAAGTGAACCACATAAATGTGGAGGAAATCTATGAAGAGCCAGATACTGTGGCTGGTAAGTTCAAACTCAATTCTATTCCAGCACTTGTTCTTTTTTATACTGGAGCATCGCATTCATTCATATCAAAAGCATTTGTTGATAGAAATGGGTTTTCAACTGAAAACATTGGGTGTCCAATAAAAGTAAGTTCTCTAGGTCGAGATATGATAGTAAGTCTTGGATGCCGGGATCTAGTGATAGAGTTTGGAAAGCATAAGTTTCCAGTGAGTCTGATAATCTTAGATTCCCAAGGACTGGATGTAATTTTGGGAATGGATTGGATGACCAAATATGAAGGAGTACTAGATTGTGCCAATCATACTGTCGCACTCACAACCCCAGAAAAGAAAAGGATAAGATTCAAGTCTAATTTTGAATCGAAAGGGAGTAAGCTTAATTCTCTTAAGGGGGTTAGAATAGACAGCGTGCAGATTGTGAGTGAATATCCGGATGTGTTTCCAGAAGAATTGCCAGGAATGCCACCAAATAGAGATGTGGAGTTTCTTATTGATTTGCTACCAGGATCTGGACCAATAGCAAAGAGACCGTACAAGATGTCAGTTGATGAGTTGAAAGAACTCAAGAAGCAACTTGGAGAACAGTTGCAGAAAGGTTTTATCCAACCAAGTTCTTCATCTTGGGGAGCACCAGTTTTGTTTGTGGAAAGGAAGGATAGAAGTCAAAGGTTATGCATAGATTATCGTTCACTCAATGAGGTGACTATCAAGAACAAATACCCTTTGCCTAGAATCAATGACTTGTTTGATCAGCTAGAAGGAGCCTATGTGTTCTCAAAGATTGATCTATGATCAGGATATTTCCAACTCAAAATAAGGGAACAAGACATACCTAAGACAGCTTTCACCACCAGGTATGGATTCTATGAGTACACCGTGATGCCTTTTGGTTTGACCAATGCACCAGCATACTTTATGAATATGATGAACAAGGTGTTCATGGAGTTCCTTGACATGTTTGTTGTCGTATTCATCGATGACATTTTAATCTACTCCAAGAGCAAAGAAGAGCATGAAGGACATTTGCGTTTGATACTTGAGAAGCTTAGAGAGCATAAGCTATATGCCAAATTCAGCAAGTGTGAGTTTTGGTTGAATGAAGTTGGATTTCTTGGACACGTTGTGTCAGGAGATGGTGTAGCAGTTGATCCTGCTAAAGTTTCAGATGTAACTGAATGGGAATCTCCTAAGTCAGTGAAAGAGGTTCATAGTTTCCTTGGCTTGGCAGGATACTACAGAAGGTTCATTGAGAATTTCTCCAAGATTACTAAGCCAATGACAGAGCTACTAAAGAAAGACAAGAAATTTGCTTGGTCTGAAGGATGTGAACTCAGTTTTCAAGAATTGAAGAAGAGACTAGTGACAGCACCAGTCTTATGTTTGCCAGATTTGGAGAAAGATTTCCAAGTATATTGTTATGCATCTCATCATGGATTAGGTGCAGTACTTATGCAAGAAGGGAAATTTGTGGCTTATGCCTCGAGACAACTCAAAACTCATGAGGTAAATTACCCTACTCATGATTTAGAGTTAGCCTCTGTTGTCCATGCACTCAAAACATGGAGACACTATCTTTTGGGAAAACAATGTGAAGTGTTCACAGACCACAAGAGTTTGAAGTATATCTTCACCCAGAAAGAAATTAACATGAGACAAATAAGATGGCTAGAACTCATCAAGGACTATGACTTGAGTCTGCAATACCACCGGTAAAGCAAATGTTGTAGCGGATGCTCTAAGCCGTAAAGTTTTTGTGGATGGCCTTACTAAGGGAGAATTGCCAGATGATCTGTGTACCCAATTCAGAAATCTCGGATTGGAGATTGTGCCTGAGGGACATCTCATGTCTTTGGATGTTCAACCCACTTTGTTGTACAAGATCAAAGAAGCCCAGAAGACAGATAAGGAAATTGAAGAGATTAAGGAAAAGATTGGCAAGGGAAAAGCCAAAGGATTCCATGAAGATGAACAGGGTACTTTATGGTATGGAAAACGTATCTGTGTTCCACAAGATCCGGATCTTCGAAAACTGATTTTACAAGAAGCCCACAACTCACCATATTCCATTAATACGGGTAACACCAAAATGTACATGGATATGAAAGAAAGATTTTGGTGGAATAATCTCAAGAAGGACATCGCTGAACATATTGCCTTGTGTGATGTATGTAGTAGAGTGAAAGCGGAACATCAGAAACCAGCAGGATTGCTACAACCACTACCCATTCCTGATTGGAAGTGGGACAAGATTGGTATGGATTTCATTACCGGATTGCCAAGGACCAGGTCAGGATATGATTCTATTTGGGTAGTAGTGGATCGCTTAACTAAAGTGGCTCATTTCATACCCGTGGAGACAACCTACACAAGTGCTAAGTTAGCCAAGATCTATATGAGCAGAATTGTATGTCTACATGGAGTACCCAAGAGTATTGTGTCTGATAGGGGAACCCAATTCACTTCTCATTTTTGGAGACAACTACATGAGTCATTGGGAACGAGGTTGGAATTCAGCACTGCTTTTCATCCTTAGACTGATGGACAGACAGAAAGGACCAACCAGATACTTGAAGATATGTTGAGGGCATGTACCCTGGACTATGGAGCCAGTTGGGATGAAAGTCTGCCTTACGCATAATTCTCTTACAATAATAGCTATCAAGCTAGTATTGAGATGGCACCCTTTGAGTTTCTCTATGGGAGAAAGTGTACCACCCCATTGCTATGGAATGGTGTGGGAGAAAGAAGTTTGTTCGGACCAGAACTAATCAAAGAGGCTGAAGAGAAAGTCAAGCTAGTTAAGGACAGATTAAAGATAGCACAGTCCCGATAGAAGAGCTACGCAGATCCTAAGCGTAGAGAAGTCACCTATGAAGTAGGTGATAGAGCTTATCTTAGAGTGTCACCACTTCGTGGAGTAAAGAGATTTGGTGTCAAAGGTAAATTGGCCCCAAGATATGTTGGACCATTCAAGATTTTGAGCCGTAAAGGAGAAGTAGCTTATGAGATTGAATTTCCAGAATCTTTGTCTGCTGTTCACAATGTGTTTCATGTGAGTCAGCTAAAGAAATGCCATCCAGAAATGGAAGAGACTTCTTTGAAGGATACTATACCTTTGGAAGAGGTCCAGTTGGAGAATGACCTCACTTATGAGGAGAAACCTATCAAGATTCTTGAGACTGCAGAAAGAGTTACTCGGACTAAGACTATCAAATTCTGCAAAGTTCAATGGAACCATCATTCCGAAGAAGAAGCAACATGGGAAAGAGAAGATGATCTTCGGAAAGACCACCCTCACCTATTTTCTAGCCAACCCGAATCTCGAGGGCGAGATTCACCTTAAGGGGGTTAGATTTGTAACATCCCTAAAATCATGTTTCAAAACTCATGCATATCATCCATGCATCCATGATCATTTAGGGTTCCTTTTCAAAACCATTTCAAAAACAGGAGCATCTGATGCTCATTATTTTATGTAAGTATGCTATGGCCTTATTTCTACCTTCTAATGAGAAAGGTACTTATTTTAATCAGTAATGTTTTGAGTTCAAACTTAAGTGTTGTTTCTAAAGTTTGGTCAAGGTTTCAAAACAAATTATGATTTATAAACCAATCCTTTACTATTTATAAATACTTAACTAAAGCTTGTTTTAAATTCTTTTTCAAAACTCAAGTTGATTTTTAAAGTGTGAACAGTTGTGTTACGCATCCCAATAGTCAAGAATCAGCAAACTTTAGTGTGGAGAAAGTTTCATTTAAAACAGATTTGATTTGATCTTTCAAATTCAAACTAGAAATTCGAATCAGAAAAAGAAAAAGTGAAAGGTAGAAAAAAATAAAGCAAACAGTCTAATCTGGCCCAACCCAGCCCATTTAGCCCATTTAATGAGACTCCCTTGAGGAAAAGCGTTTAAGCAGTTGTTCAACCCACCCCCTCTCTTTTTCTCTCGCCCCCACCTCCTCTCTTTTTCTCTCGCTGACAACAGCGGCCCACACGTCAGTCATTGTCTCCACCCCCAGCGACCAGTTCCTCCCCTAATTCCTCCGGTCGTTTCCTGTTTAATTCCGCGGCTTCAATTCTCGTTGAATGCACGAGTAAATCCTGCCCACAACCATGCGTACTTAAGCGCCATGCTTCCCTTCTCCTTTTCCCCCAAACCTCACCCCACCAGAGCCACCAGGCTGCTCGGAATCTTATCGGGACACCCCTCTGCTCCGACGAGCTCGTCGTCGAATTCCGGTAAGCCCCGCATTCCCCTCTGCCTATGGTTCAGACTAGCTTATTCTACATCCATGTACGCACCTACTGACACCCTCCGCTTGCTCGCGCATGCTCCAGAATCTCGACTCCGACCTCGCCTACTCGTCGTAGTCGTCTGCCTCTTCTCCGACGACCATCTGTGGTAAAAACCGACCGCCCCTCTCCTCCTCGTGGACACACGCATAATCAGGATCATCGTGCGCATCTAATGGACTATTTCTCTTGCCTTTCCGAGCCCTGCAGCGTCGCCAACATCGCCCGCCCGAGCACACCGCCGCCAGGAACTTCTCCGACGAGCAATCCACGACGACCCCGAGCGCCCCTTCGTCAACTGAGGCATCGTTGAGCATCAGCATGTCGCGACGACCTCGGTGAGCCTTGCCTCTACCCTTTTTGCTTCTTGTATCGCTGGCTCCGCCGCTGACTGACCACGCCGCCGCCAGCCGCCGCTAGCGCCGCTCGTTTTGAGTCAATCAGTTTGGGCTGTTAGATTTAGATCTGAGCGTCACGATAGATTCTTAAACGAAGAGGTAATTTTGTTCTATGTCGTGTGATGCGCATTAGATCCAACGGCTGTCCTCTGTCGATCCGCACGAACCGTTATCACCCAATAGGAAGCAGCCACGTGGCCTCTCTGTTTAATAAAAACCAGAAATTAGATCTATTAGATGTTTAAACTTGAATAATTCATAACTTTTGATTCCCACGTCCAAATTTGACAAATTTTATATCAATGGAATGAGGAGAGAAAAACCTTTCCATTTATGCAATGTGTTTAATGTTTTGCTTCTGTTAAAATGATTGTTTTCACAGAATCATTTGTAGGCATAATTTGGGTATAGAAATTATTTGAAAAATGTTTTATTGCTCAAATAAAGTTTGTTTGGCAAGTTTTGAACTTGTTTAAAATTCAGTACTGTGCAAATGTCTTGTTGGGTGTATAAAATCATCACATGGCATTTTGCATGCATCCATATATTTTTGCTTGTATATATTTTGTATGTGATTTTGGTGCTATTATTTTATGTGTAGATTTTGGTGCAAATAGTGATTGTGAGGATTGTTGCTACTCTCCAAACTACCAAGGCAAGTGGTGCTTCATGATATTATTCCTATGTTTTTCAACTATGCACTAGAAATATTTTGCTAGACTTGCATGAATATTTTGATCTATATGATATGCTTGGGAAATCCTAGTAGTTGTAGAATTGCTAGAAATTTCTAAGTTAAGATTCTTATCTATGCCATGCTTAGCCTAGCTAGTAGCAACCAAGGGTGGTTATATATTCATGCTATGATAAAATATTTCTAAGTCTTTGAACTTGTGTTTTGCTTAATAAAACAACTAAGTGAATGAAACACCTGGGTGGAATGGAAGGAATGGTTTGTGTTGAGTGGTTACACAAGGCCCATTTCTATGGTTTACCTTGTGTATCTCACTTGTGGAAAGCCACCCAGGAACAAAGGGATTTGAGATGCCAAATGCTAAGAAGCTTCTAGTGCAGCCACTTGGCATTATGGGCTCTGCCTGGATCATATAGGTTGCAATAACTTAGCCATTTGGATAGTTGGTGGTAGCGGGATGATAGGTTGGAGCGCGTCCATTTGGTCTAAGGGGAGGCTTCTGAAAGGTCCTGTCTTGGTGAAAATCAAGTCTTGTGGGGAAGTGCACAACCTATGTAGATGGAAGAATCTAAGTACTTAGCCATGTCCCTGGTATTGGACAACTTGAACATCAAGACATGGAAGCTATCAAGAATCTCCTCATCCCAATTTCTAAGTTAAAACTTGTGGGTGAACAAGGGTGAAGGTTCACCAATTTCTATTGGTGTTTCCTTGGGAAAGTTTTGTCAAAGAAAAACTTAGTGTTTTCAACTAATAGGTAAAACCTATTTTGAGCAAAGCAAACCTAAGCTACACTTAGACAAAATGCATATAGTATCTAGTCTACCAATATTCTACTAAGGTATCACGTGCCAATACTATTCCAATGTATTGACCCACTGGGGCTGTAACTTGTGATGTTGCAGGTTATTCTGATGATGATTAGGGGTTATGAGTCTACACTCAACATGCTTGCCTGTGGCACATGAAGATGAAGACTTATTTATCTTATTATATTTGAACTCTTGTATTAGGCCTGTGGCCATGGAGTTTGTAAAAGACTATGTTTGTCTCTAGAATGATATGTAATAATGACCTTTGTTTCTGTGTACTTCATCTTAAACTGTGGATGCTAGCATTGATCCAGGGACTAGCATTGCAATCATTGGGATCCTTACCTTTATAAAGGGAGGGATCTTACAATCCGCCCCCAAACTTCACCAACGGCCAGATCTGTGCATGGGGTATTTAAACCAGCCATCTCCCTCTTGCCAGAACTCTTGGTTCATTCGAAAAAGACAAGATATGCTCTTCAAGTTTCATCCAAGAGAGCTCCACCTTCATCCACCCAAAGGCCTCGTTCCTTGGGCAATCGAAGGAGGAGGACTCGATCTTCACCAACTGCAATGAAGCGCTTCATCTCCTCTCCATTCATTTGGAGAATCTTCGGTCTAGTATTTCTTGAAAATATCTAGATCCTTGTGTTGATTATATTGATAATACTTGTTCTTGTGACAGCTTGTTGTCTTTACGGGAGCCCCCAATTCGGTTGTGGGTGTGTGCCTCGGTAGAGTTGTAAAGGCACTAGTTCCTGCCTTGAAGGGTACCAATAGTGGAGAAGGTGGATCAGGCCTTTCGTAGCGAGATCCATCGGAGAATAGGGTGAGGCCTATTGTGGCATGGTGGTCTTAGAACCGCCCACCCCTACAATGCAGATGTACTTACCTTAATAAGGAAGGAACTGCGGTAAAACAAATCCCTGTGTCTCTGCGTGCTCCACTACGGTTTCCTCGCTCCTCTCTTTACGTGCTTAGTAGCTAGGTTTGCATATAGGGAAATTCTCGTAATTCCATATCTAGAGAATTTACTTCGTGTCAAGCCTAAAACTGAAAAAGAACTAAAAATTTAGTAACACCTATTAAACCCCCCTCTAGGTGCCCATACGATCCATTTCAATTGGTATCAGAGCCCCAGCTCTTAATTTGGACTTAACCGCCTAAGAGTAATATGGGTTCCAAGGGAGATGGGAGTGATGCTCCGGAGGTAGTCACCATGAACGATCTCAAGACGTTGGAAACAACCTTGATTAGTTCCATGGAGGCTAAGATGGAAGAGATGCGTCAAATGATAATGCGTCTCTCCCCATCCGCAGCATCACCTCCATCTGCCTCTAAGGCTACCACTCCGCAATCCAAGGAAACGGGTAAAACCGATTCCAAAGAGAACGAAGTGGTTGGTGATGGCACTATCAAGAGCTCCTCCTCAAAAAAGGATAGTGGTAAGGAAGGATACAATGAGGTTTCCCATGTGTATTCGCTTAATCCACCTATCCCACACCCTCATATACATAATAGGGGTGATCCACCCAAACTTTTAGCATCTTCTTTTAATCAATGGCAAATTTTTATGAAGTCTCATGTGTGCAGATCCTCCATTGAGTTGTGGAAAATCATAGAGAATGGTCTTCATGTTGGAGATCCCAACAACCTAACAAGAAGAGAGGTTGTGGACCGTCAACTCAATGCAACAGCATTACACATGATTCAGCTTGGTGTGGGTACCAAAGACATGCCACACATTGAGCATCTCAACACAGCTAAGGAAGCTTGGGATGACCTCACCGAGCTCTTCACTAGAAATGAAAGCATGAGAAGAAATCGATATGATGCTTTGAGTAATGAAGCTGAAGGATTCTATATGTTGGATGGATAAGACCACGAGGACATGTATAGGAGGCTCAAGTCAATAGCCACCACTTTCAGAAATCATGGTGCCTCTCATGTTGATGATGCTTGGATCAAGCGCAAGTATGTCAGTGCTCTTATGCCATTTGAGCCCACAGATTTGAAGAGTCTCCAAGGAAGGCATAACTACCACCTAATGACATCCAATGAGTTAATGCAAGAAATGGCAGCTTTCAAAGTGGCTACCAAGAATGCCGAAGATGCTCGTGCACGAGCCATTGGGATGCAAAAGGGGGTCAACATGGCCTCGAAGACTAGTGTGGCTGATCATGATGAAGATGACATAGAAGATATGGACTGTCCCAAGGATGTAAAAAGAGCTCATGGACAATACATGGCCTTCTATGCTAGAAACTTTTGGAAGGATCCAGCCAAAGCCAAGTCTGAACTAGAACACAAGAGTAGAGCAAATGGAAGAAGGGAAAACGGTCCCAAGATAAGAACTTGTTTCAATGTGGAGACCGGCTGCACTTTGTAGCCGAGTGTCCTTATCAAAGTAGGGAAGATAAATGGAGGAAGAGTCATTCTCAAGGAAAATTCAAAGGCTCCATGAAAGAAACAATTTGTGAAGAAGAATGCTCCTTTCAAGAAGCAACCAAAGATTGTTCTAGTGGCTCAAGAAGAATATACTTCGGGAAGTGAAGATGAAGACGAGGACGATAGCTCTCGAGAGGTTGCTGCTATAGTCACCACATCTACACGAACATCTCTCTTCGACTCTCCGAACGAAAACGTCATCAACAAGAACGCTACTTGTCTCATGGCAAGAGGTTCTGAGGTATCATCTTCTAACACTTCTTTTCCTAAGGCTATGATTGACATGGATGATCCTACTAGTGTTAAGGTTAAAGAAGAAGTTATTGCTTTGGACTATTTCTTCACTAACTTGCAAGGTGAGCACAAAATACATTTTGAGGCTCTTATGGACTAGCTGGCCCGAAATGAAGTACTTCTTGAAGAAAAGGACAGGATTGAAAGGGAGGATGCAATGGAAATTGCATCCTTAAAGAATGCTCTAGAAGAAGAAGAGGCTCGGGTCTCTCTTGAAGAGAGGCTTGAGTCTATTGAGGAGTCACATGAAGAAATGGTGATAAAGCTTGTTAAGGAACGTGACAATGCGGTAGAAAAAGCAAAGAAGCTAAAGAGATAAAAGGTTGACTTTGGGGCTGCTCATGCTAGACTCTCCGAGAAATTGGAGAAACTTGACATTGATCACAAGGCTTTGAAAAGTGAATTTTCCATTCTCAGTGAGTCGCATGATCAGCTCCAAATTCGAATGACCAAGTATGATGTTTCTAGCACATCTAATCAACATATATTCACAAGGAAAATGCTAGGGTGGAAGATGAGCTTGTCAATGACACCACTCCCAATGTTAAGGGTGTCCTTGACGATATTCTTGGCAAGAAAAGATCAAATCTTGGAAAAGAGGGACTTGGATATATCACCAAGTCCAAGAAGAAGAAGAAGAAGAACAACAACAACAACAAGAAGAAGAAGAAGAAGAACAACAACAACAACAACAACAACAACAACAACAACAACAACAACAACAACAACAACAACAACAACAACAACAACAACAACAACAACAACAACAACAACAACAACAACAACAACAACAACAACAACAACAACAACAACAACAACAACAACAACAACAACAACAACAACAACAACAACAACAACAACAACAACAACAACAACAACAACAACAACAACAACAACAACAACAACAACAACAACAACAACAACAACAACAACAACAACAACAACAACAACAACAACAACAACAAGACCAAGAGTGAACAAGCAAATACAAACACCATTGATAAGAATGTCATAAAAGACAAAACTGACCATATTGGTTTTGCAGGGTACCACAATCGAAATTATGAACTTTTTTGTGATTATTATGGTGATGTGTATGCTTATTATGTTGGTACTTTTGATGAATATGTTACTTGGTATCTTTGGGTTCCAAAGACCCTTGTTACTAACATGAGAGGACCCATCGAAAAATGGGTACCTAAAACCAAGAAGTAATTCTCTTGCAGGGCTATGCTTCTGGTGGGTCTAAATGGGTGCTGGATAGTGGGTGCACTAGTCATATGACCGGAAGCAAGGAGATCATCACGGAGATGCGGCCCAATCATGATCATATTACCGTCTCCGATGGTGATAAGTCTAAATCTGAGGTATTGGGTCTTGGCAAGGTTGTGGTTGCCCATGATATCTCTCTCGTGGATGTCATGCTTGTTGAGACCCTCAGTTACAATGTACTTTCTGTTCGTGCCCTTGGTAAGATGGGCTTTTCTGTTTTCATTGATGGTGATTTAGTGGTACTCTTGTGGAGCTAGTCTCTAAAGGTCGCTTTCGTTGGGTACGTCGAAAATGACTGGTATGTGGTGGACTTTTCAGGGAAAACCACTTCGGGTCTGATGTGCTTATTCGGAAAGGCCAACGTGGGTTGGCTGTGGCATCGCCATTTAGCTCATGTCAACATGAGAACTTTGCAAAGTCTTCACAAGGGTGGCCACATCCTTGGACTAAAAGAAAATGTTTCCTTTGCCAAAGATCGTGTTTGCAGGGCTTGTGTTGAAGGCAAGATGCATGACTCTCCCCACAAGAGGAAAACTATTGTTTCCTCAAAGAGGATCTTGGAGTTACTTCATGTGGACTTATTTGGTTCTCCATCTCATGCTAGCCTTGGTGGGAAGAAATATTTCTTGGTGATAGTTGATGATTACTCAAGATACACATGGGTATACTTCTTCAAGCTAAAGAGTGAGACTCAACAAACTGTCATTGACTTCGCAAATGAGGTTCCGCGTCAACACAACGTCCCCATTTTGGCGATAAGAAGTGATAATGGCTCCGAGTTCAAGAACTACACACTAAATGAATTTCTAAGTGAAGAGGGGATAAGACATCAATATTCCACTGCGTACACCCCTCAACAAAATGGTGTAGTCGAGAGGAAGAATCGCACTTTGATGGATATGGCTAGATCAATGTTGGTTGAACTCAAGTCTCCTTAGAACTTTTGGGTTGAAGCCATATCCACTGCTTGTCACTCATCAAATCAGCTCTACCTCCACAAGATCTTGGACAAAACTCCATATGAAATACTTACTGGTAACAAGCCCAACATTTCGTACTTCCGGGTATTCGGTTGTAAGTGTTTCTTTCTCATCAAAGGAGTCCGCTTGTCTAAATTTGAGTCTAAGGCTTTAGAAGGTATTTTTGTTGGTTACGGTGCTGAATCCCACACTTATAGAGTCTACAACAAGCTCTCCGAAATTTTTGTAGAATCTTGTAGTGTGGAATTCGATGAAAATCATGGCTCCCATGTGGGGCAAGTTGATGTTTGTGATGCAGATGTTGAAATACCCCAATATGCCATAAGAAGAATGGGCGTGGGATTTTTCCGCCCCATTGAGGAACCCCTTATGGCGGATCGGGAAGGACAATGCTCCACTCAAGTGGAGCCCTCATCTACACAAGATCAACAAGCCCCTACTGCTGGAGAAACCTCTACACCAACACCACAACCTGCTGAAGATCACCTGTCTTCTAGGAAAAATGGTAGTCCCAGGCTGGACTATCCGCCCCCTCCAAGGGGCGGACAGTCCGCCCCTGGCACTCCAACTCGCTCCAAGGGACATCATGAAGAGCAAACAAGTCAATAAAATCCCAGGCCGGATTCTCTGGCCCCAAGGGGCGGATTATCCGGACCTGGCTCTCCAAGTTGTGCCAGGGATGTTCAGGAAGAAGAAATTGTGGCCACATCTCCTAAGCCGGATAGTCCGGCCCGACCCAGGGGCGGATTGTCCAGCCCTGAAGAACCAGAACAGCAACAGTCGCATATTTCAAGCTCAGATCAGAATCAAGGGAAAGGTAGTGGCCAAAACAAGGATCCAAATGCTGAATCAACTCCTTCTATAAACAATAAGTTAATTGAGGCTCGTCGCAAATCTTGCGCTAATCGGAACCTTGAGTTAAGGGGTCACACACTTGATAAGGTTGTCGGTTAAGAAGAAGTGTCTACTAGAAGAGAACTTGCTAGCTTCTGTGATCATCAAGCACACATTTCAATGGTTGAACCAAAGAAGGTCTTTGATGCTCTTGAAGATCCCGATTGGGTGGTTGGAATGCACGAAGAACTAAATAACTTCGAGCGCAACAAGGTCTGGAAGCTCGTAGAGAAACCCAAAGAATGCCGCAATGTTATCGGCACCAAGTGGATTTTCAAGAACAAACAAGATGAAAATGGCATTGTTGTAAGGAATAAAGAAAGGCTAGTGGCTCAAGGATTCTCTCAAGTGGAAGGCATTGATTTCGGCGAAACATATGCTCCTATGGCTCGCCTTGAATCCATCTGTATCCTTCTCGCTTATGCTACTCATCATAATTTTAAATTACAGCAAATGGATGTTAAGAGTGCTTTTCTTAATGGTCCACTACATGAGTTGGTATACGTCAAGCAACCCCTGAGATTTGAGGATCCTAAATTTCTGAACCATGTCTACAAACTCGATAAGGCTCTCTATGGCCTTAAACAAGCCCCACATGTGTGGTATGAGCACCTTAAAGAGCTTTTGTTAAATCGTGGATTCGAAGTTGGGAAAATCGATCCCACTCTTTTTACTAAGAAGGTTAATGGGGAGCTTTTTGTATGCCAACTATATGTAGACGACATTATTTTTGGCTCTACTAACCAAGCTTTTAATGATGATTTTTCAAAGCTTATGACTGATAGGTTTGAGATGTCTATGATGGGAGAATTGAGGTTCTTTCTTGGATTCAAGATCAAACAACTTAGATAGGGAACCTTCATTAATCAAGCTAAATACATCCAAGACATGCTCAAGAGGTTCAAGATGACGGATCTCAATGGCGTTGCTACTCCAATGCAAACTAAGTGTCATCTTGAGCTTAATCCAAAGGGTAAAGACGTGGACCAAAAGGTATACCGATCCATGATCGGCTCTCTGCTTTACCTTCGTGCTTCTAGGCCTGATATCATGTTGAGTGTAGGAGTGTGTGCAAGGTACCAAGCCGCTCCTAAAGAAAGCCACTTAGTGGCAGTCAAGAGAATCTTCAGATATTTGGTTCATTCCCCAAATTTTGGTTTATGGTATCCCAAAGGCTCGAGTTTCTCTCTATGTGGTTACACTGATTCAGATTGGCCTCGTGACAAGGATGATCGAAAATCAACTTCTGGTGCATGTCAATTCTTGGGCAGGTCTCTAGTGTGTTGGTCTTCGAAGAAACAAAATTGCATATCACTCTCAACCGCCGAAGCTGAATATGTCGCTGTTGCAAGTACTTGTACACAATTATTATGGATGAGGCAAACTTTAAAGGCATATGGTGTCAATTGTAACAAAGTGCCTATTTTATGTGACAATGAAAGTGCTATTAAAATTGCTTACAATCCGGTGCAGCATACAAGAACATAACATATTGAGATTCACAATCATTTCATTCGGGATCATGTTTCTCGTGGCAATATTGCACTATCTTTTGTGAGCACGAAGAACCAACTTGCTGATATCTTCACGAAGCCACTTGATGAAGCAATATTTTGTTTATTTGAGGAATGAGCTAAATATCATAGATTCAAGGAGCTTGGCTTGACTACCCTTGCATACTCACTTACACGTCTTCATGTATTTGGTTTAGATGTGGGCATAAACATAGGGGGTGTGGTCCTACTTGATTGGGCTAACCCTCCCCCCATAATGCCGAAAGCAAGAAAAATCATTTCCCTTAATATCATTTTGTGATATGTGGGTCATCGATGAGCATTGGTTTCGAACTCAAGATACATCTTCGCGGTGTCATGCCATGCGCTCCAACATGGTGGCTTCGGCCACCGCCCTCTTCCTTGAGAAGAGTTGGTTTCTATTGGCTCTCTTTGGATTTTCTTGCATATCTCTTGTTCTTATGGAAAACACACCCAATTTTGGCTTTTAGTTGATTTGTTCTTGCAATTTTGGGTGTGTAGTACCATCTCAGTGTGTTGCTCTAAACCCAAGCCTTTTTTCTCTCCTTGAACCATCTATTCTTGCACACAAGTCCTTTTATACTTGCGAGGGGTTTTGCAAGGAGTGCTCCGGCCTGAATCTGTGCTGGCAGAAATTTTAGAGGGGGTGGACTATCCGCCCCAAGTGGGGGCCGGATAATCTGCCCCTGGGCGAATCTGCCCATTAAGGTCTAGGCTCGGGGAGGAAGGGCTCAAACATAGTAGCCATTCCTCCCCCAACCCGTGCCTTGACCCAAGCCACCGTCGGAGCCTCCGCCCCTCCCCAGAGTCGATTCGACCATCGGATTCTCCGGGCTCTCCCCGGATCTTCTTCCCCTCGCCTCCGGGTACCTTCTCCTTCGATCCTTTCCTCCAATGAGTGAGGGTAACTCCCTCATCCATCTCCTTTGTATGGAAGTCATTGTTTTTGGTGGAAATCTCGTTGTAAAAGCTACTTTGTGTTTCCCCTTGCTTATTAGAGTCAGTAGTATTGCAACCATGTTTCCCGATCTGCGTTGCCATGGTGAATCTGGGCCGTGCAGATTATCCGCCCCTGCCAGGGCCAGATAATCCGGCCTGGAGGTTCACTGCCTGTTCTGGTTTGTCTTAGATTTTCATAATGCACATCTTTTGGACCATGGATTGTTTTCCTACTGTTTCTAATATTCCTCTTGGACTTGTGTGTGTGCTTATCCCCATGCTACCTATCACATGCTTTTCACGGGTGGTTCAAGTGCTCCTAAGACCTACAAGCATCGTCCCCGTGCCCGTTATCTCAGGACCAACACAGAGGGTAAGTTTGTTGACGAAACTGAAGTCCGCAGGTTGGCAAGAGAGTCTGAACGGATGGCCGAGGCAGCAAGGAAAGCCAAGAGGGTCGCATCTCATAAGGGAAAGGGCAAGGGCAAGTGTTGACTCCTTGATGGCGCCAGAGAACTTGGTGCTTGATGTGGAGTCTGTTGGGAACCCCAAGAGCAAGGGGTGAAGCGACAATGACAAGTCTTCCTCGATGAGAAACCGAGGTTATCGAACCAGTAGGAGGAAGGAAACGTCACGCAAGTGTTGCAAGCAATGCGGAGACCTGCACAACACAAACTCAAGACTTTGCCCAACTAACAGTGAGGTTGTCAAGCTCACCGGTTTGCTGTAACAAAGGATTAAACGTATGGTGTGGAAGGTAATGGTTTGCAGCAAGTAAACAAGTAATAGTGGAAGATGTATCAATGGTAAAGATTGGACCAGGATCCATAGTTCACTAGAGGTGCTCTCCTTAGATAAACAACATGGCATGAAGGGCAAACAAATTACAGCATGGCAATTGATAGGAACTGAGCAAGGCATAACAATGCAATTACTAGTCAGAAATATCCTATGAGATTTGATTGGGCAATACAACAAGATACATAGACCGCCATCCAACTGCATCTATGACTAGAAGTCCACCTTCAGGTTATCATCCGAACCCCTACAGTATTAAGTTGCAAGCAACAGACAACTGCTTTAAGCAAAGTGTGTAAGGTAAACAGTCAACATGTTCCATGAACAAGAGACCGTTGTTTTCTCCCTAGTGGCAACATCACATCTACAACCGAAGAGATTTCTGTCACTTCCCTTGGAAACTAGAGGCATGAACCCACTATCAAGCATAAATACCCCCTCTTGGAGTCACTAGCAACTACTCAACCAAGATAGCTACTAACAACGGAGAGCATGCAAGATCACAAACAACACAGACATGATAGAATCATAAAGACAAAACTAGTAATCAAACCAACATAATAATCTCAATATCCATCAGATCCCCGCAAACACAACATGCATGATTACAAATAGATTAGATATTGATCATGAATGGAGCTCATAAGATCTATACATGAAAGCACAAGGAGGAGATACCAGAGAGAAGGCCTCCGGGATGATCTCCCCTCCGGCAGGGTGCCAGGAAGAACTTCAGATCCCCCCGATCTAGGGATGATGGTGGCGGCGGCTATAGACGGTTTAGTGGAGATTTTATAGGGTGCTTAGGGTTTCTGCATCGGGGGCTTCTTATAGGCGAAGGGGAGGCCGAGGAGGCGGACAAAGTCCCCAAACCCTACCTAGGCACGGGGCAGGGCCCACCCTCACCTAGGAGGGTTTGGGCACCCTGGCTTGCGTCTCCGTCTCGTCTTCTGGATTCTTGTTCCCCACAGAAAGTTATTGACTTTGACGTTTGTCCCGTCCAATTCCGAGAATATTTCCTTACTAGCTTTTTTGAAACCAAAAACAGCAGAAAACATGCAACTGGCACTGTGGCAACTTGTTAATAGGTTAGTACCAGAAAACATGTAAAAAGCACCTCAAAGTGTACAAAGCAAAGCAAAGTAGATACTAACAAGCATGGAACATCAAAAATTATAGATACGTTTTCGACGTATCAACAAGTAGTCCCGGCCCAACTACAAGGCCATGGACAGCGTTGAGTACTCCTCCATTCGCCACATTGATTATTATGCTGAGGCTGACAGTGATGGTCCTCCAGAGGATCCCATGTTTTGGTGCTCCCACTTTCGGTCCATTCATGATGATGTTTATGCTACTCTCAAGATTCGCCCCATGCATCCTCTTAATATGACTGAGGCTCAAAGCAAGGCAAGACTTCGTGAGGCCTTGGATGTGACTCATATGATGGGACTGCATCACCTTATGACACTTCAGTGCCACTATGACTCCTCTGTTGTGAAGAAGTTTTTCTCTACCCTTGTGATCTGTGGAGACGAGATTCGCACCATGAAGTGGATGACTAGGACAACTATGATTCGGTCAGACTTCCGTATCTTTGGCCAAGTCCTTGGTTATGCCTTTCATGGGCGTGACAGAGCTTCTAGCCACTGCATCATTTCTCCGCTCAAGCCATCCAAGGACACTGTTCTTGATCCGCGCCTAACGTTTGATGGCATTGCTGGTACCTTTGCTGGACTTTATCCTTTGTATGCCACTCTTGTTGGCTTGTTTCAGGAAAGCATCTCTCCAAGTGGGGTAAACAATGATAAGATCCGTGGTCACCTAGTTCCTTTGCTTGCTTTTGCACATGAATGTGCCACCAATGCTGGTTCATCTACATGTTACAAGATGGATGTTATGGACTATATATATCATGAGATGACTGATGCTATGTGCAACCGGCTCTCCATCCCATATGCTCCCTTTATTATGATGCTCATCAAGCACATGCTACCACATGAGGATTTTGGTACTGGTTTGGATGGCGTTCACAAGCCCAAGAAGATCTACAACAAGGCTCAGAAGACCTCTCACCCTTCCACTGCCCCCGGGTCCTTCATGCGTGATGCATGGGCTAGTGGTCGTCGGCCCGTGGTGTCCCCAATGGCACGTGAGGTCAAGCAGCTCAACTGGTTTTAGAGGCATATCGTATGCATGGGCATCGACACTCACAAAGGCCAGTATGATGCCTACAGGAGGAGCCATGAGATGGCCCACACCCAACAGCTCATTCTCCACCATGTGTCTAGGGAAACTGGCCATCCACCACCTCCTACAGCTCTGGAACCATATGCTCAGTGGAACACCTCAGGGATCAACTATGGATAGCTCGAGAGTCACCTGTTTCCTCCACCATCGAGGGCGCCTACTCCTCCAGTTGATGATGATGATGAGTATGATGACGAGGAAGGGGACGGGGATGACTACGACGAGGATGAGGACGAGGAGGAGTGATCTTCTGGGGCAATAGCATCGCTCTTCTTCCTTTTGGCGTTTCGATGCCAAAGGGGGAGAAGTAGTTCTATTAGGTTTCGGATTTGCATGGGTCGGGCGCAAGCATTTGCCTCTTTATCATTTGTTTTATTTGCTTGCTTGTGCCCTTTTTATCGTTGAACTTATTTGTGCTTGGTTTGTATAAGACTATGACGTGTGATACTATTTGTGCTCGTGTGTGGATTTATGGAATTCAAGATTTATCTCGTGGAACTATTCGTATGGAATTCTGGATTTATCTATGGAGTGGAATTATGTTGATGGCATATGGAATTATGGAGTTATCTATTGATTGCATCAATATGGTGGGATGTGTTTGAGGCCTAATACTCTCATTGTTCACATTGGCTATTTCACATCCCGGTGGTATGACTATGTTTCCTAACTCACCTTGCTATAGTTGTCAATGTTATGAAATTGGTTTGCTCTTTCGTGTGTGCATTTGTATTCAAATGCAAATTATAAATATGCACACATTTAGGGGGGAGCCTCTTTCATTTCCTTAAGGTGTTGTTAGTAGGTTTCATTGCAAATCCTAGTATTGTCATCTAACACCAAAAAGGGGGAGATTAAAATAACATTTCATGATCCCTAGTGTTTTTTGTGTTAGATAACAATACCAAGGATTATTTAATGTGTGTTGAAGTGCTGCAGATCTTTACCTTGAAAACGAGTTTGAAACTGATTTTGGGGGGCGGATAATCCACCTCTCCCCAAACTCAAAAGGGCGCAAGGGCTCAACCCTTAGAATAGGGGGCGGAATATCCACCGGATTTTTCGGCCAGGGCCGGAGTTTTGCCCAGGCTGGATAATCCGCCCCTCCAGGGGCCGGATAGTCTGCCCCCAGGATCTACCTCAAAGGTTGCCACGGCGCATCACTCAGAGAGGGGGAGGAGTTTCCCCCGGACTTTTCGTTTCTCTAGGGCGGATTTTCCCCAGGGGCGGATAATCTGCCCCCTCGAGGATTTTTGTAGCATCCCAATTGTCTAACAATTGCAATGGTACTAGCCTAGTCTATATAAATGCTACTTCCTATATATAATTGTTGCATCATAATTATATCATGCTCATGTCATCATGCCACCTTGCATTTGAGCATCATATAAAACCCTTTTTGGTTTGGTTCTTCTCTCATATGCATTGTTAATTGTAATTGCCTCTTGATATTATATTTGGTTCTTGATATATTGTTTTAAATGCCCAAGTTGAGTTGGGGGCATATCTTTTATTAACTCCACCACCTTTCTTGTCATCACCCCATCATTCCACCATTCCACCATATATGAGCATTGCAACTTATTTGGTTTACCTCTAGCTCATGTGGGTTGGGATGGATCCAATTCTATCTCCACATGCTCTCATATATGCACCATATTGTTTCCACATTATTGGTTTATGAGAGCCACATGGCCACCTTTGCATGCCTTGTGAGTGGAACCTTTTTCTAGCTTCCATATGGGTTGTTTTGGGGTTATTATCATGTTGGGATATTTTTGGGCTTACTAAATACCTAGTGGCACATACACACTAGCAGGTCCCATTTTTATTCAAATATGGTCATCTCCATCTACTCCACATGGGGCATCCTTTCACTTCTTTTAGCTTGGCTTATTCCCTATTTTTGGAATGCATATGTATAAATGCTATGGATATTTATTTTGTTTTCACAAGATGAAACCTAGCATTAATATTTTGCATGGGCCATGCAACCATCTCCAACTTTGTCCTCCTTTGCTTTATTTGGATTTTTTGGGTGAACCATCTCATCTCTCACCTCTCTCTCCCTCCTTTTGGCTTGGTCTTAGTTAATCTTGCTTAAACCCCATCACCACCTTTTACCTCTTCCTCTTTGTGGGCTAGCTCTTGTTTGATCTTGTTTTGTTCTTGCTTGAGCTTGCCCAAAAGGAAACCCATCACCCAATCCTCTATCACCACCCTACCTCATCTCTCTCTATCTCTCCTCTCTCTTTACCTTTCTCTCTAAACCACACCCCCATCTAACCCTAAACCGAGCCTCCCTAGTCCCACCCTCTCTCTCGGCCTCTCTCCTCTCTCCCTAGCTGCCATGCAGGTCCCACCTAGCCACCCTACCCCCTGGCCGAGCTACCCTTCTACCCCAACCCTAGCACCTGCCCTAACCCGAGCCTACTCCTCCAACCCTAGCTCCATGCCACCCTCCCTCTCTCCTTCTCTCTCTGCCATAAGGCCCCACACCGAGCCTGGCCTCCTTGGCCTCGCCTCGACCCCACCTGGCAGCCTACATCTACCCCTCCCTCTGCCCCTGCCGTCCAGCCGAGCACGTGCTCGAGGGGAAAAAGGTGGCACCGAGGCCACCCTCATCTACCCCTGCCACGACTGCTCCTCCTTCCTCCCTCCTTTTTCCCCTTCCACACGGCTCTCCTCTGCCTCCCAGATCCACCCCAGGGCCTTGCCCTCTGCCCTCTCTTCTCCACCGCCACCATCTACCCCATCGCCGGCCACCGTCGGCCTCCACCTCCCCTTCTCTTACCAGCCGGTGGCGAGGTGTTCTGGGTGTCGAGGAAGACCGAGGACCCTTCCCTGCTTCGTCCTGTACGTACCAGCGAGGAGGAGGAGGACCAGAATCCCTAGGACCATCACCGCTAGCCGAAACCCTAGATCGCCGGACCGCCAGCCTCGTCGTCGGTCCGCTGCTCCTCTGCCCGATCCGACCGTACCAACCACCTCCTGGTGAGCACCCGAACGACCCTGACATCCTCTCCTTCCTCTTCATGCCCTGCACCTCTAGTTCGTTCCGTCGAGCGGCCTCCGTGCGCCGCCACTGCTGCGCGTCGCGCTCGGCGACAGAAGAATGCGGCATTAAATCCCCTCTTTTCTCCGCGTGCCTTCACTGTAGCCCTCCTCCGATGATGCTCTCTGAATGAAAGTTGTAGATTCCAGTACCCCCTTCGTTTTTCGTTTTTGGGGCGACTCGTTTCGTCCAGCGTACGCTTCGCCATCGTCGCCGGAAGGCATCTTTGCTTCGCCGTGACTGCGTCCGTCGAGTCGGCGGCCGGCAGCCTTTTTGCGCTGGAGCCCCTGCCCTTTTTCCCGCCTGAACCCGCCGTCCCCAGAGCCCACCTGTCAGCCTCGGTGTCTTTTTGCAAGAAAACCCCTGCACTCTAGAGTTTCTCCGCCCGCGTCGCCCTGGATCGCCCACGTGTCGCCCACCGGCTGGCCGTGCGCGTGAGTGGCACCGTGGATCGACCGGTCCCATCTGTCGGTCTCGCGGGCTAGACAGACGCGCGGTAAGAAAAGTCCGGTTCTGTCCCCGCCACGCCGGATGCTGCTGAGTCAGCGCTGGACCCGCGCGTCAGTGTCACGGGCTAAGATCCTCTGAGTACAAAAAAAGTGTGTATGATTTCTGTTTTAAATAAAACAATTTCAGAAAATGTTTTTATAAATGATTTAATTTCTGTTTTAAATAACTTTTAAAATATAAATCCAAATAATACATGTAATATATGTTTTGAAATCAGAAAAATGTGAGGAATTCAAATATTCCCTTCAAAATATATTTTGAACACTTTAAATTTCAAGTTGACTAAAATTACAATAAAATGCCCTTTTTCCTTATTTATTTAATAACTTTTTTTTTATAACTCCAAATTTGACAAATGATATGTCTAAATTGATCAGCTCGACGAGACCTTTCTGTTTATACATTCCATGTTCGGAATTGCAGCATGCATCATATAAATATAAAGTATACAGCAACTTTTATGAGGTTAAAATGTGACCAAAACTCAATAAAATGCTTATTTCTTGTATTCCACACCTCACCCATGCCATGCTACTTTATTGCCATGCAAATTGTGCATCATTCATCATGGCATGATTGTTTGCTTGTCTCATTTTATTCATATGCTTGTGCACTTTATTTATGTTGGCCCTTGTTTGTTTGGTTCTTCTTCGAATAGACGTTGAGCAGGGGATATATCAAGAAACCCAGGAGCACTACCCAGATCCTTCTCTCGCTTCAATCGAGCTGCCGCAAGCACTACCACATGCTTGCATACATATAGTACCTATTGCCTCTATCTTATTCTTGCATCATTGAGTCGCGATCGCATTAAACTGAATCCCAAGTGCATAGCCTTTACTTTTAAACCCCAAGCTTGTTCCTCCATCCCATGAGCCATTACTACAGGAGTTGTTTGAGCCATGCGGGTCATAGAACAGAATGTGTAGGGTATGTGAGTGTCTGATGGATAACGAGGTACCTATACAACTTAACCTGAGTAGTAATGGGATAACTAATGAAAGTGGCACCGGTGAGCAATATCTGCTATTTGGTTTTTCATGCTCACTTGTGTCCTGTAGGACCCCGAGTACTTGATTCCTGTTCCTTGAATATTCGCGCTATCCACATCCGGGAGGCTTATGGGACCCCCTGAGCCAGAGCTTGATTCATTCTTATTTCTTGGGGCCACAATTAGTTTGGGGCTTTATTACTATCCTGTACTTATGCCATGCTTTACTGCTTTATTTACGATTGTGCGAGGAGCACCTGTATTGTTTAGGTCTGTGACATGTTTTCGCTGTATCGACAAGCCCAGTCACACTTTCGGGTTCCTAGTCGTTTACAGCCGTCCACACAAACCTTGAGTCCGTCTCGGAGCCGGCCAGTTTCGTTGCAGGTAGCTTAATGGGGTGGCCCCCTGAAATATTTCTGAATCCTGTGATTGCTTTGTCGTGAATGCCTCGCTGGGTTTTGATTTGGTTTTTCCGAGGTTGATCGAGTGTGTGTTGCTATTTGTGCACCCCTGCAGGGTAAAACTTTCTGAAAGCCGTGTCCGCGGTTATGGACGACTTGGAGCACAGTTTCTCGATCATAGACAAGTATAACTAAAGTACCGCTTTTAATTTGACTAAGTAACTGACTAGTAAATAGTGCAACACTCATGGAATGGATAATAAAACTGCAACGGCTGGGGGTGTTCGTCCGCTTCCTCGTTGGTAGCGAGGAGGAGGATGGATCTGATATTATTATTATAACTGTTGTTATTAATTCACGGACATCCGTCTATCTTTGGTTAGGCGGATGGTTAGCGTATCTATAGAATTGTTAGGTATTATCTTTTGCTGCAATTCGTCACCCAGGTTGTGTCCCTTTAGAGGCATAAAGACTTCTTGAGTACCCTAGGGTCTCACACGATAAATTATTTGATTCAGATGAACAGGTACACTCACAAGATGGATACTGGGTGGAGGAGACGGACGATGTGGGCAACGATCATTCGGTGTAGAGATTCCGGGAACGGGGATCCATGAGATCTTTGGACGGGATGTGTTTATTATGGGGCATCTTATGCCGATTTGCTTCTTATCCGTACTCGGATCTTGTTTGCCGCTTCCGCCTGATACTCTGATGTTTGATGTATGAGGAGATATCCTAAACTATTATATCTATCTAGGACATCTGGATCTTGCCGTATGGCATTGCAATATTTCTATTTCTTTTAGATGGAATGGCTCTGAGGACTGTTGTATGGTGTCTTGCATACATACTCATTTGTGTATGTAGTTGATCCCTTCTCCTGCCGATTACGCCGCCCGTTCTTGTCCCGATGTTTGGAAATGGTTAGGGCGGCCGAAAGGTCTACCTATGAGTGGCATTTGGGCCCCACCGTACTATTTTAACCATTTCCGCTCATCCAGGCTTGTAACTAGGAGCGTAATTCACCGAGGTAGTTACAATTGGTATCAGAGCCATCCCGCCCTTCAGGGTCTCAGCCAAATGGTTGTTGTCAGTCTAGCAAATATTTTTGGTAGCTATGTATACTAGGGAAAACAAAACGCGAGAGTAGGACTGCTTCCACTTTTCTTCTTACCCACCCACCCACCCTTTTCTGGTAAGGAAGTGTAACGTTTTCTATCCTCTTCTTAAATTCAAACTAGGATTCACGTGTTCTGGGTTTCCGTAGTACCATAGGTTGAGTGTGTGTGTGTGTGTAATTCCTTGTCTATCTGTTGTATCCAACATGTTATCTTTATCGCCTTTGGTTATCAACTGTTGGTATATTCCATACTTGTGAGCTTTTGAATACCGGCGATCTATCGACTCCTTAACCGTGCCATCTTCTTAAGGGTGTCCTTCCTTCTAGCAACTCCACATTACGTGAAACCATCGTTGCTAATCGCTACGATAAGTGTTTTTACATCTATTGGTATTTTAATGCCGAAAATGCGGAAAAAATTTCTTTGATACATCTGTGCTTCCACACTCCTTTTCAGTCGTGTGTGAAACATTATCTATCTCCCTTTTATCAGCATGTCCATGCTAACTCATTCTTTTGTCACCGGCGCTTAATCCTAGAGTTTCATTTCATCTCCAATTCTCTTGGGCTAATTACATAACATGTGTCGATTCGATCTTTGGTGATTGTAATTTGGTTCTCGGCATAGCTATATGACACTTATCTTGAGTGGAATATGGAAAATGCAATCACCACTATCCTCCAAATGGTGACGGTTATCTCCTGTGATTTTGAGTACACCGCGATCATATCTATGCATATTCAAGCATCTTTGGCAATCCAGAGTTTCTCCAAGCACTCTGACGGTCTATCATCATCCATCATGCGCACATCCTTTTGAACCCCATATCCGCACAATTCTCACGGATACGAGGGAATTGCATCTTTTAAATCTCGATAGCTTTGATTAAGGTATGAGCTATCATCGGTTCTTATCCAAGATCTCTTTATCTTTGTAACCGTGATCCGATCAACAATGTGAACCGGTGACATATCTTTTCTTCGAAGGACCAGTTAACCTATTCATCGGCGCATCTTCTTCAACAGGAATCCTTACTCGTAACGTTGATCTTTCAAAGAGCGTTGAGCTCAGAAAGTGTTTCAAGCATTTGTTCGTTCTCCCGCCTCTTGAACTTGGTATTCTGGGAATATCTTGTTAATCCATGGTGGTATATGTTGATAATATGCTTGCCTATTCGATATCTATGGAAGGACATGGAAGATCATCTATGCCTCTTTCTCTCGAGCTTCGTGAGCACTGCCTGTGTGCAAAGTCTCAAAGTGAGAATTCTGACTTTTTGAAGTCACATATCTCGACCACGTCCTTCTGCTAAATACATTACTTCAACTCTGGAATCAGCAAGTCCATTGTTAATTCCATCCTCCATCTTCAACCAATCCGGAGTTGTTCCTTGTTGGCAAGTTATCATCGTCGTTTCGCTGAAGATTTCCTCAAGGATGCTAAATCTCTCTCAATCATTTCAAGAAGAACATGGAGTTCTTTCACCTCAATCTCGTTAAGTAATCTCTTCAAACCCTCTCGCTCTATCGTCTATGCTCAATCCACCGGAGGCCATGAAGACCTTCCAGATCTTGTATTCCTTCTGTTCAAGTGGTGCTATCTTTTTTCTATATCTGTGAAATTTTGCAGTTGTCTCCGTGATCTTCCTTTATATCTTTCCGGTGGCTTGGTACTTCCGACATGACGACAACATCATCACCTTTATCTATATATGAATCCGGCGAATCGTTTGCATCTATCCTTGTTTTCTAACGGAGTTCTATGAGTTTTTGCCAACACCTTCAGTCTGTTTCGGTAGTTGGGTTGCATGATTTTCTTATTCATGTGCGGAGTAATGCTTTTAGTGCGGGATGGAGTAGCTACCATACCACTACCCTTATCATTCGCTCTTGTACATTGAATTGGTGAATTAATGTGATTTCACTCATTCCACGGAAGTTAGAAGTGGCCTTTATCCCTTGATACTTTTACTTCCGTCGTTGTTTTTCCGGAGTGTTCTTTCGAAGAAAGTAATCAATAATCTCTTGTTGGTGATCTCAACCTTTCTACACGGAGCAAAATCCTCAATTATCTGGTGGAAACAAACGCAAACCTTTTTCTATCCACGTCTTTCTACCGATGCTCGATATCCCCAAACAAGATTAAAGGAAACTATCTCTCTCTTTGTTTCATCAATTCTTTTTCTGTGGTAAAGCCAATTATGGTTGATGCCATCAGCCGCAAATCTATTGCGTTAGCCTCAAGGCTAAAGAAAGCAATAAGTATCTATACAATAAACTCCAGATCCTCCATATTCTTTGCTTCTCGGGATTCCACCATGATCTGGCTTCACAGCCATCTTTGGAAGTTATATCTGCGCACCTAAATTGCGTGATCCTTGGTTCTTACCGGCGCAACAAGAATCTAATCCGACGATGTCTAACTAAATCTTTCTGTTGTTATCAAGGGACTATATTGTTTGAAGGCAATATTGTTTCCGAACTTCTTTTATCAAATCCGAGAGAAGATACGATGCTATTGTAATAGTGGTTCAAAACCTCTCCAATCTAGCTCCTTTCTTCCGGCGAGACAAAGATTCATCCTCTCTCGTATCGGTAAATCTTTAATCTTAATGGTATGTCTTTCTTTATCCATGATACATCATCTTCTCCTTTTCTTTCACAAGTGGTTATATTCTTTTATCATGATTCTTGGGAAAACCGGAGCTATGCCCATCCTATACTTCTTGTCTCACGACAATCCTTCAACTCTTCTAACCCGTTGTTTCTCAAGAAAAACGCAAGACTCGCAACAAGTCTAGCAAGTTTTGCAAGGTGTAGTGGTCGCACCATTCCGTTGTTCATCAACTTGGGAACGTGAGGGTCACCTTCGTTCGAACACCCGCCTCTCCTTGTGTTGTTTTCTTTTTCCTAGGAATCTCGGGGCGAGATTCTTGTTTAGTGGGGGAGAGTTGTAGCATCCCAATTGTCTAACAATTGCAATGCTACTAGCCTAGTCTATATAAATGCTACTTCCTATATATAATTGTTGCATCATAATTATATCATGCTCATGTCATCATGCCACCTTGCATTTGAGCATCATATAAAACCCTTTTTGGTTTGGTTCTTCTCTCATATGCATTGTTAATTGTAATTGCCTCTTGATATTATATTTGGTTCTTGATATATTGTTTTAAATGCCCAAGTTGAGTTGGGGGCATATCTTTTATTAACTCCGCCACCTTTCTTGTCATCACCCCATCATTCCACCATTCCACCATATATGAGCATTGCAACTTATTTGGTTTTACCTCTAGCTCATGTGGGTTGGGATGGATCCAATTCTATCTCCACATGCTCTCATATATGCACCATATTGTTTCCACATTATTGGTTTATGAGAGCCACATGGCCACCTTTGCATGCCTTGTGAGTGGAACCTTTTCTAGCTTCCATATGGGTTGTTTTGGGGTTATTATCATGTTGGGATATTTTTGGGCTTACTAAATACCTAGTGGCACATACACACTAGCAAGTCCCATTTTTATTCAAATATGGTCATCTCCATCTACTCCACATGGGGCATCCTTTCACTTCTTTTAGCTTGGCTTATTCCCTATTTTTGGAATGCATATGTATAAATGCTATGGATATTTATTTTGTTTTCACAAGATGAAACCTAGCATTAATATTTTGCATGGGCCATGCAACCATCTCCAACTTTGTCCTCCTTTGCTTTATTTGGATTTTTTGGGTGAACCATCTCATCTCTCACCTCTCTCTCCCTCCTTTTGGCTTGGTCTTATTTAATCTTGCTTAAACCCCATCACCACCTTTTACCTCTTCCTCTTTGTGGGCTAGCTCTTGTTTGATCTTGTTTTGTTCTTGCTTGAGCTTGCCCAAAAGGAAACCCATCACCCAATCCTCTATCACCACCCTACCTCATCTCTCTCTCTCTCCTCTCTCTTTACCTTTCTCTCTAAACCACACCCCCATCTAACCCTAAACCGAGCCTCCCTAGTCCCACCATCTCTATCGGCCTCTCTCCTCTCTCCCTAGCTGCCATGCAGGCCCCACCTAGCCACCCTACCCCCTGGCCGAGCTACCCTTCTACCCCAACCCTAGCACCAGCCCTAACCCGAGCCTACTCCTCCAACCCTAGCTCCATGCCACCCTCCCTCTCTCCTTCTCTCTCTGCCACAAGGCCCCACACCAAGCCTGGCCTCCTTGGCCTCGCCTCACCTCGGCCTCCATCTACCCCTCCTCTTGCTTTGTCATTAGGTAGCACGTGCTCGAGGGGAAAAAGGTGGCACCGAGGCCACCCTCATCTACCCCTGCCACGGCTGCTCCTCCTTACTCCCTCCTTTTCCCCCTTCCACACGGCTCTCCTCTGCCTCCCAGATCCACCCCAGGGCCTTGCCCTCTGCCCTCTCTTGTCCACCGCCACCATCTACCCCATCGCCGGCCACCGTCGGCCTCCACCTCCCCTTCTCTTACCAGCCGGTGACGAGGTGTTCTGGGTGTCGAGGAAGACCGAGGACCCTCCCCTGCTTCGTCCTGTACGTACCAGCGAGGAGGAGGAGGGCCAGAAGCCCCAGGACCATCACCGCTAGCCGAAACCCTAGATCGCCGGACCGCCAACCTCGTCGTCGGTCCGCTGCTCCTCTGCCCGATCCGACCGCACCAACCACCTCCTGGTGAGCACCCGAACGACCCTAACATCCTCTCCTTCCTCTTCATGCCTTGCACCTCTAGTTCGTTCCGTTGAGCGGCCTCCGTGCGCCGCCACCGCTGCGCGTCGTGCTCTGGCCAACAGCAGCAGCTGCAGCAACATTCGTCCCCCTCTTTTCTCCGCCGTGCCCCGCGCGCTGTAGCCCTCCTCCGATGATGCTCTCTGAACGAAAGTTGTAGATTCCAGTACCCCCTTCGTTTTTCGTTTTTGGGGCGACTCGTTTCGTCCAGCGTACGCGTCGCCATCATCGCCGGAAGACGGGATCTTTCGCCACCGTGACTTGCGTCCGTCAATCGGCGGCCGGGCCTTTTCTTGGAGCCCCCGCCCTTTCCCGCTGAACCGCGTCCCCAGAGCCCACCTGTCGGCCTCGGTGTCTTTTTGCAAGAAAACCCCTGCGCTCTGGAGTTTCTCCGCCCGCGCCGCCCTGGATCGCCCACGTGTCGCCCACCGGCTGGCCGTGCGCGTGAGTGGCCCCATGGATCGACCGGTCCCATCTGTCGGTCTCCCGAGCTAGACAGACGCGCGGTAAGAAAAGTCCTGTTCGCCTCCCGCCCGGATGCTTTGAGTCGCTGGACCCAGCGTCGATGTCGAGCTAAGATCCTCTGAGTACAAAAAAAGTGTGTATGATTTCTGTTTTAAATAAAACAATTTCAGAAAATGTTTTTATAAATGATTTAATTTCTGTTTTAAATAACTTTTAAAATATAAATCCAAATAATACATGTAATATATGTTTTGAAATCAGAAAAATGTGAGGAATTCAAATATGCCCTTCAAAATATATTTTGAATACTTTAAATTTCAAGTTGACTAAAATTACTATAAAATGCCCTTTTTCCTTATTTATTTAATAACTTTTGTTTTATAACTCCAAATTTGACAAATGATATGTCTAAATTGATCAGATCGACGAGAACTTTCTGTTTATACATTCCATGTTCGGAATTGCAGCATGCATCATATAAATATAAAGTATACAGCAACTTTTATGAGGTTAAAATGTGACCAAAACTCAATAAAATGCTTATTTCTTGTATTCCACACCTCACCCATGCCATGCTACTTTATTGCCATGCAAATTGTGCATCATTCATCATGGCATGATTGTTTGCTTGTCTCATTTTATTCATATGCTTGTGCACTTTATTTATGTTGGCCCTTGTTTGTTTGGTTCTTCTTCGAATAGACGTTGAGCAGGGGATATATCAAGAAACCCAGGAGCACTACCCAGATCCTTCTCTCGCTTCAACTGAGCTGCCAGGCAAGCACTACCACATGCTTGCATACATATAGTACCTATTGCCTCTATCTTATTCTTGCATCATTGAGTCGCGATCGCATTAAACTGAATCCCAAGTACTGCATAGCCTTTACTTTTAAACCCCACCGAAGCTTGTTCCTCCATCCCATGAGCCATTACTAAAGGAGTTGTTTGAGCCATGCGGGTCGTAGAAAGACATGTGTAGGGTATGTGAGTGTCGATGGATAACGAGGTACCTATACAACTTAACCCGAGTAGTAATGGGATAACTAATGAAAGTGGCACCGTGAGCAATATCTGCTATTTGGTTTTCATGCTCACTTGTGTCCGTGGGACCCCGAGTACTTGAT
This sequence comes from Avena longiglumis, assembly GCA_030063025.1. Lineage (NCBI taxonomy): Eukaryota > Viridiplantae > Streptophyta > Magnoliopsida > Poales > Poaceae > Avena > Avena longiglumis. Next base: position 450,472,513 of record CP125976.1, read on the forward strand.
TTCTGTTCCTTGAATATTCGCGCTATCCACATCCGGAGGCTTATGGGACCCCCGAGCGAGCTTGATTCATTCTTATTTCTTGGGGCCACAATTAGTTTGGGGCTTTATTACTATCCTGTACTTATGCCATGCTTTACTGCTTTATTTACGATTGTGCGAGGAGAACCTGTACTGTTTAGGTCCGTGACACGTTTTTATGTCGACAAGCCCAGTCACACTTTCGCTTCCCGATCGTTCTGATTCCACAAACCTTGAGTCCGTCTCGGAGCCGGCCAGTTTCGTTGCGGGTAGCTTAATGGGGTGGCCCCCAAATATTTCAATCTGTGATCGCTTTGTCGTGAATGCCTCATTGGGTTTTGATTTGGTTTTCGAGGTTGATCAGTGTGTGTTGCTATTTGTGCACCCTGCAGGTAAAACTTCTGCAAAGCCGTGTCATGGTTATGGACGACTTGGAGCACAGTTTCTCGATCATAGACAAGTATAACTAAAGTACCGCTTTTAATTTGACTAAATAACTGACTAGTAAATAGTGCAACACTCATGGAATGGATAATAAAACTGCCAACGGCTGGGGGTGTCCGCTTCCTCGTTGGTAGCGAGGAGGAGGATGGATCTGATATATTCTTGTTACTGTTGTTATTAATTCACGGACATCCGTCTATCTTTGGTTAGGCGGATGGTTAGCGAGTATCTATAGAATTGTTAGGTATTATCTTTTGATGCAATTGCGTCACCCAGGTTGTGTCCCCTTTAGAGGCATAAAGACTTGATGAGTACCCCTAGGGTCTCACACGATAAATTATTTGATTCAGATGAACAGGTACACTCACAAGATGGAGACTGGGTGGAGGAGACGGACGATGTGGGCAACGATCATTCGGTGTAGAGATTCCGGGAACGGGGATCCGTGAGATCTGTGGGCGGGATATGTTTATTATGGGGCATCTTATGCCGATTTGCTTCTTATCCGTACTCGGATCTTGTTTGCCGCTTCCGCCTGATACTCTGATGTTTGATGTATGAGGAGATATCCTAAACTATTATATCTATCTAGGACATTTGGATCTTGCCGTATGGCGTTGCAATATTTCTATTTCTTTTAGATGGAATGGCTCTGAGGACTGTTGTATGGTGGCTTGCATACATACTCATTTGTGTATATAGTTGATCCCTTCGCCTGCCGATTACGCCGCCCGTTCTTGTCCCGATGTTTGGAAATGGTTAGGACGGCCGAAAGGTCTACCTGTGAGTGGCATTTGGGCCCCACCGTACTATTTTAACCATTTCCGCTCATCCAGGCTTGTAACTAGGAGCGTAATTCACCGAGGTAGTTACAATTTTCACCAAGTCAAGCTCGGTGTGACCTACTGTGTGGGAGGGGCGGATTTCCCCCCGGACTTTTTGTCTAGGGGGCGGATTTTTTCCCCAGGGCGGATAGTCCGCTCCTAGTGGGGGGCGGATAATCTGCCCCCAAACTTCACCAATGGACAGATCTGTGCAGGGGTATTTAAACCAGCCATCTCCCTCCTGCCAGAACTCTTGGTTCATTCGAAAAAGACAAGATTTGTTCTTCAAGTTTCATCCAAGAGAGCTCCACCTTCATCCACCCAAAGGCCTGTTCCTTGGGGAATCGAAGGAGGAGGACTCAATCTTCACCAACTGCAATCAAGCGCTTCATCTCCTCTCCATTCATTTGGAGAATCTTCGATCTAGTATTTCTTGCAAATATCTAGATCCTTGTGTTGATTATATTTATAATCCTTGTTCTTGTGACAGCTTGTTGTCTTTATGGGAGCCCCCAATTCGGTTGTGGGTGTGTACCCCGATAGAGTTGTAAAGGCACCGGTTCCTGCCTCTAAGGGTACCAATAGTGGATAAGGTGGACCAGGCCTTTCGTGGTGAGATCCATTGGAGAATAGGGTGAGGCCTATTGTGGCGTGGTGGTCTTAGAACCGCCCACCCCTCCAACGCATGGCTTTTCCTCAATTTCATTTCAGTGAACTAGTGCGGCAAGGGGACGTCCTTTTGGGGGATGCCCTTGGTGTAGATCTAGTAGAGCCCCAAGGACTAATTGATCCTATGCGACAAGGTCCTGCCCAGGTTGGTTCCCCAAGCGAGTTAGCCTGGTGATGCTACTCCATGTAGTCCACCATGGTCCCGAACGGGTACATGGGGTGTATCCGGTCAATTCCATGGTTGTCCATAGCTCCAGAGAGCATGCCAACCTCTCTAGAGACTTGTGACTGACTGGCTTCTGCGGATTGCCGAACGGATGGCTTGCTCATGATTTCTCTGGGATCTGACCTCCTAGTTAGGTCTTAACTCTCCCAGGTCCTCGGGTTGAGTGGTGTATGGCCTGATCCGCTTTCCGCGAAGTGTAGCCTCCTGTTGTGCTCGCTGGAAGCTCAGGTCTTCATCAGAGGCATCACGGAGCTCCCTCTGGTGGGATTCATGCTCCACAGTCCTTGGCCTAGGTAGGACGCATAAGATGAATGCCCTCGCCATTGTGTAGGCCATGGCAAGGAGGGAGTCTCTGGGCGGGCCGCCTTCATCTTCCAGTATTGAGTTTGGTTGAGGTGCGTGTGCTCTTAGCTCCCTGGGTTCAGTGCTTTGTCTTGGTAGGTCCTCCCGTTTCGTGATAGACCCTCCCTTGGACCCATGAGGTATAGAGTCTGGTCTACCGGGTTCAGGTAGTCCTCGAACAGGGTTAGCTGCTTGCATCCTAATATGACCATCCGACGTGTTGGTCGGTCCACGACCTTAACATGCAAAACTGAGTCATAAAATTTCATGTCTCACCGAAGGTAACAGGGAGCGTGACTTCTTTGGTGTCCTCATACGGGTTGCTGGTTTCACGCTCTAGTCTAACCTGATTTACGAGGACCTACAAGTAATCCAAGAGCCTAGAGGATATTGTAATCCTGATTGTGGTTGGATCTTCTATGTTCCCCCGTATTCGTACATTAGCGATATACGGGGAGACGAGGAGAGTCGAGATGAGTTGGTCGCCCCGGGCGAAGGGCTACGGGGCGTGAGATTTCGAAGCTTCCGAGGACCTGAACATGGCGGCCTAGGATATTCTTCTGTTGACCTGACTAGTCATATATCTGGTCCAGAGGTGGTTCGGCTCGTAGGGGAGAGGTTTCCATGGACTAAAGGGTGCTGGCGGTTCCATTCCCCTGACTTCATCTCTCCTTAGGTTCATGTATGTTGAGAGGTGCCATGGTGCTTGCTTCTACTATGCCTCGAATTCTATCCAACAATGCACCGTGTGGCACTGGTTGTATCCGCGAGATCTTGTCCTATGGTACCCGCACTAGTTGTCCCTTGTCGGTCGTGCCGGTGACATTCTTCTAACATGGGGAGGGTCCGCCCAAGAGCTGCCCTGTTGTTGGGTGCTTGCTAATCACCTGACGGGGTCGGGCTGAATCCCAGTGTGTCCCGGTCCTGTGACAGAGGAGAAATGTATTTTGCATCCTACCCTCATGATCATTCAAGATTCCGTTGTGTGCGATATCCCTGTCTGAAGTCCAGATGGCCTCGCGTAGTGGTCTAGTTCCTATATCCCGACTTGGGGTCCTAGGGTCCTGGTGCCTCCAATAATATTCTTCCGGGTAGAGAGGCGAGACTTGATTTCGTCCCACCGACCCGAGTGGTTGGACAGGACTCCATCGAGGTGCATAGATCCCCTAGGCTCACGACAATGAGGTGCGTCCCATGCTGGCGTATCCCAGTAGGTTGACGTGCTCCATGGCTCCTTCATAGTAGCATTCTTCATGGTTGCATCTCGTGGCGGGCGACCATGATTCCCTGAGGTCAGTGCAGCTGTACATGAGACTCGTGTCGCATGCCTTGTGCTCCCCCACTGGGTTTCAGATGGAAAGAATCTTGATGTCCTTCTCCCGAAGAAGAAAGCTTCCTCAGGTCGAGATCTGCGAGCTTCCCTATCCTCGCTGCCATGTCCGGAGTGGCTCGAGTCGTCAGGGACCTCATAGATCCGGCGGCCTGAGTATTAGGGTGTCATGATGATAGATCCGATCTACGGGACGCGGGCTTACCCTACCCGTCGCGCCAACTGACGAAGGATAGTGTAGCATCCCAGTTATCTAACCCCTGTAATGCTACTAGTTATAATAATAAAATGGGCCACTTCCAACATATAATTGCTGCATCATCATCACATCATGCTCATGTCATCATGTTCCCTTGCATTTGAGCATCATATAAAACCTTTCCTTGTTTGGATCTTATCTCATGTGCATGATTAATTGTAGTTGCCTCTTGATATTGTATTTGGTTCTTAATAAATTGTTAAATGCCTAAGTTGAGTTGGGGGCATCTCTCTTTTTGACTCCACCACCTTATCTTTCACCACCTTATAATTCCACCATCCAATAATATGGGCTTGGCATTTTATTGAGTTATCTCTAGCTCATGTTGTTGGTTGGACCCACCCATCTTCTTTTGCTTGGCCTTTGCCCACTTTTTGGGAATGCAAGGAATAAAGCCACATGAAATAATGTTGTTTTCACAATATAACCATTGGGCATTAATTATGTTGCATGGGCCATGCAAGTGCCACTTTTTCTAGTTTTGGTTTTAGTTGAAATTCTAATGGATCCCTTCTTCAATTGTTTGATCTTGTTTGGTTAGGAAGAAACCCTGGCTCTCTTCCTCTCTTTTTCCCTTTCACCTTCCCCTTCCCCCATGCCCCATGCACACACATGTGCTATGTGGCATGCACATCTTAGCTACCCCCCTTTTTCTTGGATCTTGCTTGGTCCTTTGTTGGATCATGCATGGGCCATTTAGAACCACCCCATCACCTTGAGCACCTCTCCCTATCCTTCCCCTTTCTCTTTTTCTTGAACATGTGTGTTTGTATGGAAGCATGCATGATCAACCTTTAGTGCCATCCTCCCTTCTCTCCCCTCTCTCTTAGCCACCCTAAACTCCACCTTGCCATCCCCCATTCTACCTAATCAAAACTCTAGCTACATCCTCTCTAAACAAACCCTAAGCCACTCTTTCCCCTCTAATCTACCCCTTTTTCTCTAAACAAACCCTAATCTACATCTACCTAAACAAAAACCTAAACTACCTTTTTCCTCTAAACAAAACCTAGCTACCATCTACCCCTCTCCCTCTCCTCTCTAGTTATCTACCCTAGTACCCTCCTCCCTTCTAGCTACCAGCTCGCCACTCCCCTCTCTCTACCTGCCCCACGCGACCAGGGACCCTCTAACCCTAGCCTAGCCGAGCATGCCCCTTTTTCCCTCCCCTCTTTTCCTCTCTCTCTACCAGCACCTGCCCAGCGCCCCTACCCCACCTGCCTGTGCCCTAGCCTAGCTACCCCACCTGCCAGCCCCCCTGGTGCCCAAGCTCGTGCCTGCCTTGCCCTGGCCTGGCCCCTTGCTGAGCACGTGAGGGAGGGCTAAAAAGGTGGCCGATGCCACCTTCCTCCCATCAAACCCTCCCCCACGCCATCTACCTGCCTCGGCCTCGTTCTTATCCCCTCACACACCCCCTGTCCTCGCCCCAGATCCCTCCCCTAAGGCGCCATCCCCTTCCTCCTCCCTCTACACCTCTTCTACCCCGACGCCGGCCAGACCACCGTCCACCTCGCCAGTTCACTCGCAGCAGGAGGCGTGGGCTGCAGTGTCGAGAAGATCCGAGCCTCGCGCCATCCTGAGCGAGGAGGAGGCCCAGCTCGCCGAGACCTGCGCCCGAGGAAACCCTAGCGCTCGCCGTCGCCGGCCTCGCCGATCACCCGCGCCTGCGCCCGCGTCACCAGCAGCCTCGCGGTGAGCCTACCTTCCCGAACAACCTCGTCGTGCCCGTCTCATGCGAGCTGATCATTGCGTCGGCGCTCTCATGCGGACGGCGAGTTAGTTTCTACGCTCCCGAGCGGCCATCTTATCTAGCTTCGCGCTCACTGTCGCCTAACCTAGCCCACCCGGTGGCAGACCCGCTAGCGCGCCCGGCGTGGGTTGAGCATCACAGCGCCCAAGGCGCCATGCGGGTCATCGCGCCGTCAGGCTTCAGAGGAAGATCCACAGTACCAGCGAGTCGATTTTTGCGAATACCCCCTTCCCCTTTTTGCCACGCCAACCGCCCCCTCTAGGCCCACCAGTCAGCGACGTTGACCGTTTTCTAAAAAGGCACTCGTGGTTACCTGGACGCAACCCGCAGTCCTCCCCTGGCCCGTGTGCTCTTTTCGCAAATAACCCCCTGCCCTTTTTGGTTCACCAACCCGCAGTCCCCTCGGCCCCGCTGTCAGCGTCTGTTGGTTTTTTGTAAAGAGGGTCCTTAGGTTTTGTTTATTCAACCCGCGGTACAGTTTGTTCCGAAATTGGCGTGTGGGCGAAGAACCCCCCCCCCCCCCACTGTCGTGACCGAGCTGGTCGTCGTCTGAGTAGAAAAGCGTTGGGGACTTTTAAATTCAAACCTGTTTAAATAAATTCAAAATTCAAATTCTATGCGCTAAATAACTTTTCCATACTTAATCCAAATTTGACAAATGATATATGTTTGGATATCAGAAAAATGAGAGGATTCCAAATATGCCATTCAATTTGACTTTTGCACAAATAAAATTCCAAGATTATTTAAATTACACAATTGCCACTAGGATTTAAATAATTCATAACTTTTAATTCCTAAATCCAAATTTAGCAAATGATGAGTCTAAATTGATCAGCTCGACGAGACCTTTCTGTTTATGCTATCCATGACTTCAAATGCAGCATGCATCATATAAATATATATTGAACAACAACTGTTAGGGCAATGAAAGGTGACTAAAACCCAATTAAAATGTTATTTCCTTGTCCACCACACCTCACCATGCCATGCTACCTTAATTGCCATGTAAATTGTGCATCATACATCATGGCGTGATTGTTTGCTTGACGCATCTTATTCATATGCTTGTGCTCTATATTCATGTTGGCCTTGTTTGTTTGGTTTTTCTCGGATAGACACTGAGCAGGGGTTGTATCAAGAGAACCAGGAGCACTACCCAGATCCGTCCCTTGCTTCATCTGAGATACCAGGCAAGCACTATCACATGCTTGCATACATACAGTACCTATTGTCTCTATCTTATTCTTGCATCATTGAGTCGCGATTGCATTAAATTGAATCCCAAGTATGCATAGCCTTTACTTTTAAACCCCACCAAGCTTGTTCCTCCATCCCATGAGCCATTACTATAGGAGTTGTTTGGGCCATGCGAGTCGTAGAACAGCATGTATAGGGTTTGTGAGAGTCTGTTGAATAATGAGGTACCTAAACAACTTAACCTGAGTAGTTCTGGGATAACTAAAGAAAGTGGCACCGGTGAGCAACATCTGCTATTTGGTTTTTCCTTCTCACTTGTGTCCCGTAAGACCCCGAGTACTTGATTCATGTTCCTTGTTTTATCGCGCTATCCACATCCGGGAGGTATATGGGACCCCCCTGGGCCAGAGTTTGATTCCGTCTTATTTCTTGGGGCCACAAACTAGTTTGAGGTTTTAATTACTATCCTGTACCTATGCCATGCTACTTTATGTATTTAAATTGTGCGAGGTACTGCACACTGTACTGTTTAGGATCGGGACACGTTTACGCGGTATCGACAAGCCCAGCCACACTTTCGGGTTCCCGCCGTTCCGCCCACCCAAAACCTTGAGTCCGTCTCGAGTCGCTATCCGCTATGGGATCTACTTAAGGGGTGGCCCCCTGAAATATTTCTGAATCTTGTGATTGTTCAGTCGTGAAAGCCTCGTTGGGTTTTGATTTGGTTTTTCCGAGGTTGATCGAGCGTGTGTTGCTATTGGTGCACCCCGGCCGGGTAAAACTTTCTGAAAGCCGTGTCCGCGGATATGGACGACTTGGAGCACAGTTTCTTGATCATAGACAAGCATAACTAAAGTACCGCCTTAATTGGACTAAGTAACTTGACTAGTAAATAGTGCAACACTCACGGAATGGTTAATAAAATTGCCAACGGATGGGGGTTGTTCGTCCGCTTCCTTGTTGGTAAGCAGGGAGGAGGATGGATCGGATGAGATTACCATTATAACTGTTGTACTTAAATTCACGGACATCCGTCTATCATTGGTTAGGCGGATGATTAGCGCTTATCTGTAGAACTGCTAGGGTTTATCTTTCGCTGCAATTGCGTCACCCCAGGTTGTGTCCCCTTTAGAGGCATGAAGACTTGCTGAGTACCCTTAGGGTCTCACACGATAAATTCTTGATTCATATGAACAGGTACCTTCTCGTGACGGATCTTGGGTGGAAGAAGCCATGATGTGGGCAACGATCGTTCGTGTAGAGATTCCGAACGGGATCCGTGAGACCTGTAGTTGGGATGTGCTTATTTCTATGGCATCTTATGCCGATTTGCTTCTTATCCGCACTCGGATTCTCATTTGCCGCCCGCATGATACTCCGATGTGTGTTGTATGAGGAGTTATCCTAAAATATAGATCTATCTAGGTCATTTGAATCTTGCCGTATGCTATATTTTCTTTCTTTCTAGATGGGATGGTGTGATGTACTCTTGTATGGTGGCTTGCGTACATACCCACTTGTGTACGTAGTTGATCCTTCGCCGACCACGCCGTCATACAGGTCCCGTTGAGAGGGTAGTGGTTGGGACGTCTGAAAGGACTACCAGTGAGTGGCTTTTGGGGCCCCACCGTACTATTTCAACCACTACCACTCATCCAGGCTTGTATCCAGGAGCGTAGTTCACCGAGGTAGTTACAATTGGTATCAGAGCCATCCCGACCTTCAGGGTTTCAGCCAAACGGTCGTTGTCAGTCTAGCAAATATTTTGGTAGTTATGTATATTAGGGAAAAACAAAACGCGAGAGTAGGACTGCTTCCATTTTTCTTCTTACCCTCCCACCCACCCTTTTCTGGTAAGGAAGTGCAACGTTTTCAATCCTCTTCTCAAAGTTCAAACTAGGATTCACGTGTTCTGGGTTTCCGTAGTACCATAGGTTGTGTGTGTGTGTATGTGTGTGTAGTTCCTTGTCTATCTGTTGCATCCAATTTGTTATCTTATCTGCCTTTGGTTATCAACTGTTGGTACATTCCATACCGACAGGCTTTTGTAAACCGACGCAATCTATCTTCCTCTTTGTATCCGACGCTATCTTGTTTGGGGTGTTCGTTTCCGTAGTACCAATCTTAGGTTTCGTCGTGAGAAGAAGGGGTTAGGATATGTGTTCCACTTGTTCATGTGCGGAGTAATGATTTGAGTGCGGGATGGAGTCGCGACCATACCACTACTTGTATCATTCGCTTTTGTATATTGAATCGGTAGAGTCACTAATCTTGATTCGTTAAGTAATTTTATGCATCTATTGGTATTTTAATGCCGAAATTTGTGGAAAATTTTCTTTGATATATTTGTGTACCACACTCCTTTTCATCGTGTGCGATATGCTTAATATCTTTTAGGTGCTATGAACTTTGTTGATATTTTAATATCATCTCGATAAGAATTGTATCCTTTAATCTTGGTTAATTCCATCTTGGTACTATTTTGGATTATTATCATTCTCCATTATAGTACTGACTTGAGTTTTATATCAATGACAGGATGGCTCCCCACGCCTGCATCAAGAGGACATCCTCCGAATCGGGCTCAGCCATTGTCAAGCATAGCTAATGCTTTGGCGGCAATGCAAGAGAACCAGCAGCGCTTTGAGGAGAGCGTCCGAAGGAACGAGTTTGCTCCACTTCCTCCACCTCCCAGGCGTGGTGACATCAAGAGCTTCCTCAAGTTCAATCCTCGTCAGTTTGATGTTTCTGACCGACCTCTTGATGCGGATGATTGGCTGCGTGAGATCTCAAGGTTGCTCGAGACTGCTGATGTTCCAGAACAGGAGTGGGTCAAGTGTGCTACTCACCTTCTCAAGGGATATGCAACTCTTTGGTGGGAGAACTACTTGAAGGCAAGCTGCACTGGGTTCCAGCCTACTTGGGAGAGGTTCACTGGAGCGTTCAAGGAGCAGTTTCTCTCAGAGATTGTGATGGAAAGGATGAAGGAGGCTTTTCTCAACCTGAAGCAGGGAAATGATAATGTCAACACCTATATCAGGAACTTCATGAATCTGTCCCGTTATGGTGGTGATGAGGTATCTGATGACAAGAAGAAGCAGAAAAGGTTCAGGCAAGGGCTCAATGCGTCGATCAAGTATGCAATCACGCATGCAAGACCGGCAACCTTCCTGGAACTACTGACACAAGACTACAAGAGGAGGCAAGCGGGCAAGTGTTCAAGAGTCCAAGAAACACACAGGATGCATCAAGCTCTGCGGTTATGGCAGCTCCTTCTAAGCGGCGTGTCTGGGTTCCTAACACCCCACCGACGCTCCCGGCTCCACCAAGATCTGCAAGTTACGCGCAAGGCCAAACTTCACCACTGCGGCTCCTGGGGCTACAACAACCTTACTGAGCGCTGGCGGAGTCCTGGCTACTCGCTCCACGTCCACACGGTGCTTGTTACACATGTGGAGATCATGGTCATCCCACTGAACTGCCCAATGAAGAACAAAGCTCTCCTCCACCCCGCCAAGATCTGCAACAAGCTCTCCGTCGGTTCGTGCACCACCGCCGGCTCTCAACATCAACACTAAGCCCGGTCTGCGGTTGTTCGAGCTAATCGTCAACGCCTCTCAAGCTGAGCTCGCACCTGGAGTTGTCATGGGTATGCTTTCAGTTAACTCAGTTCCTGCACGAGTTCTCTTTGATTCTGGTGCATCGCATTCCTTTGTGTCATACAAGTTTGCAGAAGAGAATGAGCTAGTCTTGGTTCCTCTCTCTAAGCGGTTGGTGGTACAATCACCTGGTTCAAACATGAGGGCTGAGCATATCAGTCATGGAAATCAAGTTGAGATTGGTGGTTCTTCATTCTTGGCTTCTTTGATTGTTCTGGGCAACTCTGACATTGATGTCATCCTGGGCATGGATTGGTTGACAGCAAATGCAGCTGTGATCGACTGTGTTGAACGATCAGTGTCTCTGAAGATTCCTGAAGGCCATGTAGTCTTTTCTCCAAGTCTGACTCCTGCTGTCCAGCTCTATTCCTTGGCTACTCTTAATGATGATGCTATGGAAGCTATTCAGAAAGTACCAGTGGTCTGTGAGTTCCCGGATGTCTTTCCTGAAGAGTTGCCAGGTATGCCTCCGGATCGCGAGGTTGAATTCGTGATTGAGCTTGAACCTGGAACGGCTCCTATCTCCAAGAGGCCATATAAAATGGGTCCGTCTGAGTTGGCTGAACTCAAACGACAACTGGATGAACAAGAGAAGTTGGGTTTCATTCAACATAGCACTTCTTCTTGGGGTAGTCCAACAATCTTTGTGAAGAAGCGTGACAGAACCGATAGGCTATGTGTTGATTACCGGGCTCTCAATGCTAAAACCATCAAGAACAAATATCCTCTTCCTCGGATAAATGATCTATTTGATCACCGTGAGCCGTGGTGTTCTCTAAGCTGGACTTGAGAAGTGGTTATCACCAAATCAAGATTCGCAAAGAAGATGTGCCCAAACAGCTTTCACCACCCGCTATGGCCTGTGAGTACACGGTCATGTCTTTCGGTCTCACCAACGCACTGCTACCTTCTCGAGGTGATGAACTCCGTTTCATGGAGTACTGGACAAGTTTGTGGTGGTATATCTGGATGACATTCTGGTCTATTCCAAGTCTAAGGAGGAGCATGAAGAGCATCTGCGGTGTGTCCTGAACAAGCTTCGTGAGAACCGCTTGTATGCAAAGTTCTCTAAGTGTGAGTTTTGGCTGCCTGAAGTAACATACTTGGGTCATGTTATCTCTGACAAGGGCATTGCAGTCAACCCGGAAACCGTGAAGACAATAGTTGAATGGCTTCCTCCTGTGAATGTCAAGGAAGTGCGGAGTTTCCTCGGCTTGGCTAGCTATTGCCGTCGCTTTGTGCAGAACTTCTCGAAGATAGCAAAGCCTCTTACCGATCTCCTCAAGAAAGGCAAGAAGTACCTGTGGACTCCTGCTTGTCAAGAAAGTTTTGAGACCCTCAAAGAGAAGCTCACTTCCACGCCAGTCTTGGTTCCTCCGGATACATCTAAGCCTTTCCAGATATTCTGCGATGCCTCTTTGCAAGGATTGGGCGCGGTCCTGATGCAAGAGAGACAGGTGGTTTCTTATGCTTCTCGCCAGTTGAAGACACATGAGATCAACTATCCCACACATGACCTTGAGCTAGCAGCAGTGGTCTTTGCTTTGAAGCTATGGAGGCACTACTTGCTTGGTAACCGTTGTGAGATCTTCTCGGACCACAAGAGTTTGAAGTATATCTTCACTCAACCGGATCTCAATCTTCGGCAAAGGAGATGGATTGAAGCAATCAATGACTTTGATGTGACCATCAACTACACCCCAGGCAAAGCAAACGTCATGGCAGATGCGCTTAGCCGTAAAGCTTATGTCAACAACCTCATGGTAGAAGAGCAGCAGCCTCTCTTGTGCGAGGAATTCCGTCAGCTAAACCTGGAAATCGTGGAACAAGGGCATCTCCTGAACCTTCTGGCTACTCCTCTCTTGGAGGAACAGATTCGCTCTCGTCAGCGTGGTGATCCGCACACCAGAAAGCTCATCTCTAAGCTTGGCCTTCCGAAGTACGAGTCCTTCCATGTTGATGATCAAGGCTCGCTCTTCTTTGAACACCGGATGTTTGTTCCAAACTACCCGGGTCTGAGAGACCAAGTTCTCAAGGAGGCACATGATTCGGTTCTTTCTATCCATCCTGGCAGCACAAAGATGTACATGGACTTGAAAACACACAATCTTGGTGGCACAGGTTGAAAAGGTATTGTGCCAAGTATGTCTCGAATGTGATGTCTGCCAGAGTCAAGGCTGTCCATCGAAACCATTTGGTCTTCTACAGCCATTGAAACCTCCGAATGGAAATGGGAGAAAGTAGAGATGGACTTCATCACCGGCTTTCCAAGGTCGCAGAAGGGCAACAATGCAATCTTTGTTGTCATCGACAGCTTTCTAAAGTGGCACACTTCTTCCCGATCAAAGAAACAATTTACGGAATTCAGTTGGTGAGCTCTATATCAACAGGATTGTCTCTTTGTATGGGGTTCCACTTGAAATCAGTTCGGACTGGAAGCATCTTCACCTCAAAGTTCGGGAGAGTTTCCAAAAGCTTTGGGAACAAAGTTGAACTTCAAAGACTGCTACCACCCTCATCGCAAGGACAAGTGGAGAGGATCAATCGATTCGGAGGATATGCTTAGAGCTTGCGTCATCTCTTTTGGCATGAAGTGGGAAGAATGCCTTCCATATGCTGAATTCTCCTACAACAACAGACTTCGGAAAGAGTCTCAAGATGGCACCATTCGAGGCTCTCTATGGTCGCAAGTGCGTAACTCCCATTGGTTGGTCGGTGCGGAGAAAGAATCTGGTTTGGCCGACATTGTGACTCGAGAGGAGAAGGTGCATATCATTACGGAGAACTCAAGATTGCTCAAAGTCGTCGGAAGAGCAACTATGATGAGAAGCACCGGATATGGTATATGCCCTGGTGATCTCGTCTACCTTCGTGTCACTCCCATGAGAGGAACACACCGCTTGTATCAAAGGAAAGTTGGCTCCTAGATACATCGGTCCTTTCAAGATACGTGGTAGAAGAGGAGAAGTTGCTTATGCACTAGAGCTTAGGAAAACTCAAAGTCCATGATGTTTTCCACATCTCTCAGCTCAAGAAGTGCTTCAAAGATCCCGGCAAGACCGTGGATCATGAGCTAATCGACCTCCAAGAAGATCTCTCTTATCGTGAACACCCCACCAAAATCCTTGAGACCCTTGAGCGAAGGACGCGCAACAAGTCCATCAAGTTTTGCAAGGTGCAGTGGTCACACCATTCTGTTGATGAAGCAACATGGGAGCGTGAAGATGACCTACGTGCCAACCATCCTTCTCTCTTTGTGTCTTCTTCTTCTTCCTAGAATCTCGGGGCGAGATTCCTGTTTAGTGGGGGAGAGTTGTAGCATCCCAGTTGTCTAACCCCTGTAATGCTACTAGTTATAATAATAAAATGGGCCACTTCCAACATATAATTGCTGCATCATCATCACATCATGCTCATGTCATCATGTTCCCTTGCATTTGAGCATCATATAAAACCTTTCCTTGTTTGGATCTTATCTCATGTGCATGATTAATTGTAGTTGCCTCTTGATATTGTATTTGGTTCTTAATAAATTGTTAAATGCCTAAGTTGAGTTGGGGGCATCTCTCTTTTTGACTCCACCACCTTATCTTTCACCACCTTATAATTCCACCATCCAATAATATGGGCTTGGCATTTTATTGAGTTATCTCTAGCTCATGTTGTTGGTTGGACCCACCCATATTCTTTTGCTTGGCCTTTGCCCACTTTTTGGGAATGCAAGGAATAAAGCCACATGAAATAATGTTGTTTTCACAATATAACCATTGGGCATTAATTATGTTGCATGGGCCATGCAAGTGCCACTTTTTCTAGTTTTGGTTTTAGTTGAAATTCTAATGGATCCCTTCTTCAATTGTTTGATCTTGTTTGGTTAGTATGAAACCCTGGCTCTCTTCCTCTCTTTTTCCCTTTCACCTTCCCCTTCCCCCATGCCCCATGCACACACATGTGCTATGTGGCATGCACATCTTAGCTACCCCCCTTTTTCTTGGATCTTGCTTGGTCCTTTGTTGGATCATGCATGGGCCATTTAGAACCACCCCATCACCTTGAGCACCTCTCCCTATCCTTCCCCTTTCTCTTTTTCTTGAACATGTGTGTTTGTATGGAAGCATGCATGATCAACCTTTAGTGCCATCCTCCCTTCTCTCCCCTCTCTCTTAGCCACCCTAAACTCCACCTTGCCATCCCCCATTCTACCTAATCAAAACTCTAGCTACATCCTATCTAAACAAACCCTAAGCCACTCTTTCCCCTCTAATCTACCCCTTTTTCTCTAAACAAACCCTAATCTACATCTACCTAAACAAAAACCTAAACTACCTTTTTCCTCTAAACAAAACCTAGCTACCATCTACCCCTCTCCCTCTAGTTATCTACCCTAGTACCCTCCTCCCTTCTAGCTACCAGCTCGCCACTCCCCTCTCTCTACCTGCCCCACGCGACCAGGGACCCTCTAACCCTAGCCTAGCCGAGCATGCCCCTTTTTCCCTCCCCTCTTTTCCTCTCTCTACCACCTGCTGCCCCTACCCCACCTGCCTGTGCCCTAGCCTAGCTACCCCACCTGCCAGCCCCCCTGGTGCCCAAGCTCGTGCCTGCCTTGCCCTGGCCTGGCCCCTTGCTGAGCACGTGAGGGAGGGCTAAAAAGGTGGCCGATGCCACCTTCCTCCCATCAAACCCTCCCCCACGCCATCTACCTGCCTCGGCCTCGTTCTTATCCCCTCACACACACCCTGTCCTCGCCCCAGATCCCTCCCCTAAGGCGCCATCCCCTTCCTCCTCCCTCTACACCTCTTCTACCCCGACGCCGGCCAGACCACCGTCCACCTCGCCAGTTCACTCGCAGCAGGAGGCAGGCGTGGAGCTGCAGGTGTCGAGGAAGATCCGGAGCCTGCTCTGCATCGCCCTGGAGCCAGACGCGAGGAGGAGGAGCCCCAGCTCGCCAGGACCTGCCGCGCCCCGAGGAAACCCTAGCGCTCGCCGTCGCCAGCCTCATCGCCGATCGTCTGCACCCCGCGCCTCGCCACCGTCACCAGCAGCCTCGCGGTGAGCCTACCTTCCCCCCAGACAACCTCGTCGTCGCCGTCTCGCCCTGTACGAGCTGATCATTGCGTCGAGCGCTCTCTGTGCGACGGCGGCGAGTTAGTTTCTGCTCGCTCCCAGACGCGGCCATCTTATCTAGCTCGCGCTCGTCACCTTGTCGCCTAACCTAGCCGCTTAGCAGACCCGCTAGCGCCAGGCGTGGGTTGAACGCCGCGCCCAGCAGCGCCATGAAGGGCGCTATCACGTCAGGCTTCAGAGGAAGATCCACAGTACCAGCGAGTCGATTTTTGCGAATACCCCCTTCCCCTTTTTGCCACGCCAACCCGCGCCCCCTCTAGGCCCACCAGTCAGCGACGTTGACCGTTTTCTAAAAAGGCACTCGTGGTTACCTGGACGCAACCCGCAGTCCTCCCCTGGCCCGTGTGCTCTTTTCGCAAATAACCCCCTGCCCTTTTTGGTTCACCAACCCGCAGTCCCCTCGGCCCCGCTGTCAGCGTCTGTTGGTTTTTTGTAAAGAGGGTCCTTAGGTTTTGTTTATTCAACCCGCGGTACAGTTTGTTCCCAGGCACTGGCGTGTGGGCCAGAGAACCCCCTGGCCCCACCTGTCAGTGACCAGAGCTGGGTCAGTCTGAGTAGAAAACGTTCAGGGACTGTTTTAAATTCAAAACCTGTTTAAATAAATTCAAAATTCAAATTCTATGCAGTTTCAAATAACTTTTCCATACTTAATCCAAATTTGACAAATGATATATGTTTGGATATCAGAAAAATGAGAGGATTCCAAATATGCCATTCAATTTGACTTTTGCACAAATAAAATTCCAAGATTATTTAAATTACACAATTGCCACTAGGATTTAAATAATTCATAACTTTTAATTCCTAAATCCAAATTTAGCAAATGATGAGTCTAAATTGATCAGCTCGACGAGACCTTTCTGTTTATGCTATCCATGACTTCAAATGCAGCATGCATCATATAAATATATATTGAACAACAACAATTTAGGCAATGAAAGGTGACTAAAACCCAATTAAAATGTTATTTCCTTGTCCACCACACCTCACCATGCCATGCTACCTTAATTGCCATGTAAATTGTGCATCATACATCATGGAATGATTGTTTGCTTGACGCATCTTATTCATATGCTTCTGCCACATATTCATGTTGGCCTTGTTTGTTTGGTTTTCTCGGATGAACCTTTGGCGGGGTTGTATCAAGAGAACCAGAGCACTACCGATCCGTCCCTTGCTTCATCTGAGATACCGCAAGCACTATCACATGCTTGCATACATCTGATACCTATTGTCTCTATCTTATTCTTGCATCATTGAGTCGCGATTGCATTAAATTGAATCCCAAGTATGCATAGCCTTTACTTTTAAACCCCACCAAGCTTGTTCCTCCATCCCATGAGCCATTACTATAGGAGTTGTTTGGGCCATGCGAGTCGTAGAACAGCATGTATAGGGTTTCTGAGAGTCTGTTGAATAATGAGGTACCTAAACAACTTAACCTGAGTAGTTCTGGGATAACTAAAGAAAGTGGCACCGGTGAGCAACATCTGCTATTTGGTTTTTCCTGCTCACTTGTGTCCCGTAAGACCCCGAGTACTTGATTCCTGTTCCTTGTTTTATCGCGCTATCCACATCCGGGAGGTATATGGGACCCCCCTGGGCCAGAGCTTGATTCCGTCTTATTTCTTGGGGCCACAAACTAGTTTGAGGTTTTAATTACTATCATGTACCTATGCCATGCTACTTTATGTATTTAAATTGTGCGAGGTACTGCACACTGTACTGTTTAGGATCGGGACACGTTTACGCGGTATCGACAAGCCCAGCCACACTTTCGGGTTCCCAGTCGTTTACCGCCGTCCACCCAAACCTTGAGTCCGTCTCGGAGTCAGCTATCTCCGTTGCGGGATCTACTTAAGGGGTGGCCCCCTGAAATATTTCTGAATCTTGTGATTGTTCAGTCGTGAAAGCCTCGTTGGGTTTTGATTTGGTTTTTCCGAGGTTGATCGAGCGTGTGTTGCTATTGGTGCACCCCGGCCGGGTAAAACTTTCTGAAAGCCGTGTCCGCGGATATGGACGACTTGGAGCAGTTTCTTGATCATAGACAAGCATAACTAAAGTACCGCCTTAATTGGACTAAGTAACTTGACTAGTAAATAGTGCAACACTCACGGAATGGTTAATAAAATTGCCACGGATGGGGGTTGTTAAAGCTTCCTTGTTGGTAAGCAGGGAGGAGGATGGATCGGATGAGATTACCATTATAACTGTTGTACTTAAATTCACGGACATCCGTCTATCATTGGTTAGGCGGATGATTAGCGCTTATCTGTAGAACTGCTAGGGTTTATCTTTCGCTGCAATTGCGTCACCCCAGGTTGTGTCCCCTTTAGAGGCATGAAGACTTGCTGAGTACCCTTAGGGTCTCACACGATAAATTCTTGATTCATATGAACAGGTACCTTCTCAGGACGGATACTGGGTGGAAGAAGCCGATGATGTGGGCAACGATCGTTCGGTGTAGAGATTCCGGGAACGGGGATCCGTGAGACCTGTAGTTGGGATGTGCTTGTTTCTATGGCATCTTATGCCGATTTGATTCTTATCCGTACTCGGATTCTGTTTGCCGCTTCCGCATGATACTCTGATGTGTGTTGTATGAGGAGTTATCCTAAAATATAGATCTATCTAGGTCATTTGAATCTTGCCGTATGGCGTTGCTATATTTTCTTTCTTTCTAGATGGGATGGCTGTGATGTACTCTTGTATGGTGGCTTGCGTACATACCCACTTGTGTACGTAGTTGATCCCTTCACGCCGACCACGCCCGTCAGTCCCGTTGAGAGGGTAGTGGTTAGGACGTCTGAAAGGACTACCAGTGAGTGGCTTTTGGGGCCCCACCGTACTATTTCAACCACTACCACTCATCCAGGCTTGTATCCAGGAGCGTAGTTCACCGAGGTAGTTACAGATAGTTTCTACGATCTGTCTGCAGTCTCACTTTTGAGGAACGAAGGAGAGTTTATTTGTTCAGCGGATGGATCGGGCCAGCAGTTTTGGATCTCAAAGATGAAAATGTGTGTATAATGGGAGGAATACCTCAAAATTTATTCATAAGGTGACCGAGAGATCGTACAATGTGTCTACAAGATGATCTCGGTGGGTTTATAATGATACCCACGAGAGATATGAATATAGAGCTATGACTAAGGCTAATGGCGAAGACTCGGCCATGATGGCGTATCCCTCAGGGGTGAATGTTTTTTGGTACTTATAGGCATCAATGGTGGCCGAGTACTTCTTAGTCATGTCAGGTCTTCATATTGTCTTGCAAGTAATCGTGATCTCCGATCTTCCTTGCATGTTAGTCTGGTCTTCGGGATCTCCAGAGAGTCATCTTATAGCCTCACATGTCAGGTCGGTTGAGAGTTTTTAGATACATGCCTTCAGGTCTTTGATTTTCAGAGATCGTCATGGGCAGGGATCATGGGTTCAGGCCCATGTCAAGTACATGCCTGAGTCCACCCATCATAGACACCTTGGACATTCGAAGATAGGTGACCATAATGTAAAAATAAGGCTTGGTCGGGCTATTGCTAGCCTGGCCTGGTCCGTATTCTTCTCGGACTATCAACTCGGGCATATTCCCTCATCACGCTCGGAACACTTCCGCTGTTGTTGTCAGTTGAGAATGCTAGTAACTACATGACTAAGCTGCCTTTGCACTGATGTGAAGTAGTATGGTAAAGGGAACCGTCACTAGCTGCTGCCGTTGAGGAAGCCTGTTTCCATCAAGTGCCAACGCATGACCTCGGTGACATAAACAACTCACTGCGTCATGTGATGTCTACTCCCTCCGTTTCAAAATATAAAATGTTTTAGGTTTGTGAAGAATATGAATCTATTGTTTTAGTATGTAGGTTCACTCAACTTTGGAATAAATCTACACACTAAAAGAAGTCTAGATTCATTTTCTTCACAAACCTAAAACATCTTATATTTTAAAACAGAATGAGTAGCTTATACCGGTGGAAGGGAAAGCATTTTAAATCTATTCCTAAAGAGCTTGAGAGCATGCGGGCTCAACTTGATTCCTTGCAGCAAAACACGTACGAGGAAAATATGCAGGCACGACATGAGATTATGCGTGAAATGGACGAGTTGCTATACATGGAAAAAATTCACTAGATGCAAGTATCGTGTATTGCGTGGCTACGCGAGGCAACCGGAATACGAAGTAGTTTCATCGGAAGGCATCATAGAGAAATAAAAAGAATAAAACCCGTAAGTTAAAACAAGGGGATGGTACGTAGACTTCAAACATAAATGAGATGGAATCGATGGCTCGGGAATTTTTCTAGAATTTATATACTCGTGATGATCAAACAGACCCTGGGATTGTAAGGGAGCTGATGCAAACATGTCTTGAAGACCAAATGAATGAGAGGATTTGTGCACCTTTTTACGAGAAAGAAATTAGTGATGCACTTTTTTCAAATTGGCCATTTAAAAGCCTGAGACCGGATGGTTTTCTAGCTTGCTTCTTGCAAAGAAATTAGAATATTCTTCGACACGATGTGATACGAGCGGTACAATGTTTGTTTGAGGATGGCATCATGCCTGACAATGTCAATGATACGGCCATTGTCCCAATTCCTAAGAAGAATGATCCAGAAAAGCTCAAGGACTTTAGGCCAATAAGTCTCTTTAATGTGGTATTTAAAGTGGTGTCAATATGCATGGTTAATCGACTTTCCCTTCTACTACATGATATCATATCTTCTATGCAGAGTGCTTTTAAATTTATACCAGGGAGGCAAATCATAGATAATGCTTTGGTTGCGTTAGAATGCATCCATGCTATTCAAACTAGTTTGGCGGTGAGATCAAAATTTGTGCATACAAATTGGATTTGACCAAGGCGTATGACCACGTTGATTGGAGGTTTTTGGAGAGAGTTTTAGCGAAACTAAACTTTTATAGTCAATGGATATAGTGGGTGATGGTGTATGTGACCACCGCTACGCTATTCAATTCGCTTTAACACACACTTGTTGGACTCTTTCATTTCTTCGTGTGGGCTTCACCAAGGTGATACTGTGTTACCTTATTTATTCCTATTTGCTATTGACGGACTTTCATGTTTGATCATAAAGGAAATAGAGGATGAATCCTTGAGAGAACTATATATCTATAAGAGAGTTCCGGGTATCTCGCATTTGCTATTTTCTGATGATAACCTATTACTTTTTGAGGGGTCGGTCGAGCAAGCTCAAGTGGTTAAATCCATCTTAGACCACTATGAGCAAAGCACGAGACAATTGGTGAGTCTTGGTAAATGCTACGAGCAAACGTTGATGTAGTGTGTCACTATGTTAGTAAGAGAGCAGGTCTAGGCATCATTGTTCATAACCATCACGGTTAGGTAATTGTTTCAGACTGGAAAATTCTACCATGGTGTCCTAGTGTAAAGGAGGCGGATGTACTGGCGTGTCTGGAGGGAGTGAACCTAATCAGTCTTCAGTGTATCTCAATAAGTTTGGAGTCTTACTTTCTTCGTGCAGTTTAACTACTGTCTGCCGGAACTAAAGTCAAATCGTTAAGTTGGAGTCTGTGAAGGACATAACTTTTGAAAACTTATCAGCATATTAGTGTGTTTAAAGTGAACCGCGTGAGCAATAGAGTGGCACAATGCTCTACTGCAATTAGGCAAGAACTATACTAGTAGTATGTTAGGCCTTTTACAATGGTTTGTATCATGTTTTTATATAAGCAACTAAAACTTAAGAAACAACTATGCATTATTTCTTAAGTGGAGTCTCTACATTTAATAATTTAGAAGACATGCATGCATGTGATTAGTCTAACAATGTTTTTTGCCTATGGTTCCGTGCAAGTGGTGTTTCTTAAGATACAACCTCACTCTCTTTCTTCATTAACTATAGTGTCATACTCCCTCAGTCTCACAGCTTAGGGCGTTAAATTTTTTTCGGAATTTACTCAGAGCTTAAGGCGTGGAGGCATGAGACTTGCTAGCCTTCCTGTTTTACCCTTTGATTTGTTTCCTCGTTAGCATCCCAGTAATTAAAGAGTGACGCCTTCATGCTTCGTCTTTCGTGTGGTATTAAATTTTCCGAAGAGAGCGCTGCCTACATGAGAGAGAAACGAGGAGCTGGGACAACCGTACAAGAGAATTAAGGAGGTTTTCACGCATGCATGCAGGGGCATAGTAGGAAGTTTTATGGTCGTTTTCTTCATGCCGATTGCTTCTTAATGAGCGTGCCAGAAAATATACGCCCTAAGCCATGGGATGAAAGAAGTATAAGCAAATCGTCAAAGATATGAAGCTAAAAAACCCCATTATAAAAGGGCTTAAGTGATTCTACCCGGCCTTTGTGTCAGTGTTGACCACGAATGATTGTACTATAAATTAATAAAACTCACGAGTTCCTTCAAAACAAAAAGAATTATGAGACGGAACTATGAGGTATATTGTTTTTAGCGCCAGGAGGCTTTCTAGTTAGGTCAAGCCACAAACTAAGCCCACTAAGGCCCATCTTATCTCCGGCCCCGTACAGATCGCACGGCCCAAACTCCAACTTCCCCGTCGCCTATAAAGTCATAAACCCTAACGCCTCCACTCTCCCTCCTCTGCCGCCGCCACCCACGACCACCACCGGAGCCGGAGGCAGAGAGGAAGGGAGTAGTCAACAAGGAAAGGCAAAGATGGTGTCCGGCTCCGGTGTGTCCGCGCGTCGCGTGGTGGTGGACGCGCGTCACCACATGCTGGGCCGCCTCGCGTCGATCGTCGCCAAGGAGCTCCTGAACGGGCAGCGCGTGGTGGTTGTCCGGTGTGAGGAGATAAGCGTCTCCGGCGGGCTGGTCCGGCAGAAGATGAAGTACCTCCGCTTCCTCCGCAAGCGGATGAACACCAAGCCCTCGCACGGCCCCATCCACTTCCGCGCCCCATCCCGCATCTTCTGGCGCACCGTCCGCGGCATGATCCCGCACAAGACCCCCCGCGGTGAGGCGGCGCTTGCCAGGCTCAAGGCGTTCGAGGGAGTCCCGCCGCCGTACGACCGCACCAAGCGCATGGTCATCCCCGACGCGCTCAAGTACGCTCCTCTCTCTTTATCGCTGTCTCCTCTATGGCCTATTTTATTGGCTCTGTAGAGATGATCTTTGTGTGGCTTCTTGTTGGCTAGGGTTCTGAGGCTGCAGCCGGGTCACAACTACTGCCTGCTCGGCGAGCTCTCCAAGGAGGTCGGATGGAACTACCACGAAACCATCAAGGTACGTTGCATTGCGTCGATCACACTCCTTGTCATCTCTACGAACACAATGTTGGTGCTGTGAGATCCGAAGCTCTGATTCACTATATTATCTGTGGTTGACTGAGGCTATGATGTATTACTCATGTGTAGATAGCTGCCAAACTTTTACTGTTATATTAGCTGTTACATGGTGGGGACGTACATATAGGCTGACTTGAAATGAATTCATGTTCAAATCAAATGCAACTTAGATAGTTATAGGCTACATAATAATTTTATCGAATTGGGTGCTTTTATTTTTGCAGATTTTGTTGGAGTTCGTCTTTGTCCATGCCCGTGTTTTCTTGTGTGATTTTCCTAGTATTCCCTTGGTTTTGACTGCCCTTTTGATTCTGAGTGGAACATTTTCTATTTGTTTTAGTCACTGAGCTTTGTGCAACATGAGCATGACTGGGATGATGCAGAAACTAGGACTGATGTCCATTGATTTTTCACAAAGATGATTTATAACCAGCTACTTTTGACCAGTCATGTTATTTGACAATAAATGCCAATTTAAATTAGTATTTCCATAACTAGCTACTTTTGATCAATTATACCATTACACCATTAGGTGCAGCAAATTTTCTATGAGGTTATTCTCTTTGAACCGTGTGTTTTCTCTTTTATGCTGTGCATTTTGGTTGCTTCTTTTTTGCTTTGGTTATAAGCCCACGATGTGAGATCAATATTTGCTACTCTTGATGGCCACTTCTCAGTTGACGACCACAACCACCAAGATCTATGAGGCCTCTTATGTGATAACCATGAATTGTTTCTTGTCTTTGTTTAATTAATTGTTGTTTAGTACTTTATATCAGTTTTGTTCGATTATACGGATAGCAAATCATCAAAATTGCTTCAGAATAGGGTTTTGAATTTTGTGCTTGTAATTTTTGCTAATTATATATATTGCAGTCGTGTCTTTTGTCCATGTAAAACGTTTACATATCTCATATTCCTAGTATTCCATTTGTTTTACTAATTGAGCTGTGTGCAATGTGAGCATGACTGGGATGATGCAGACACTAGGACTGATGTCCATTGATTTTTTGGCAAAAATGATGCTTACAACCAGCTACTTTTGACTAGTCATGTTATTGTTTCACAGTAAATGTGAATTTGATCTACTATTTAATCAACTTGATGGGTATGCTTGGTATTTAGAATAAAGTGTATTCTTATTGATTGATTTTGGAAGGATGATTTCCATAACCAGCTACCTTTGATCAATAATGGCATTGGGGGTGACATATTTTCTATGGAGTTTTCATTTAATCTTTGGTGTTTCTTTTACCGTGTATGTTTTTGTTTGCTTGTCTTGTACCTCCTTGATAAGCCTATGATGTGAGATAAATATTTGCTACTCTTGATGGGTACTCCCCAGTTGACGATCATAACCACCAAGATCTCTGAGGCCTCTTATGACAATAAGGGATTATTTTTGTACAGTTTAAATGTTGGTATTTATTTCGAATTTTTTATTCAGCTAGCAAATCATAGAACATAAAATTGCACATTTGTCTTTTCAGTGTGCATTTTTTTCTCAGAACATGCATTTTTAGTGCTAGATACACTCATATCTAGACAGATTTGAGTCAACTAATATGGGTCAGAGGGAGCACTTGTTTACTTACAACTTACTCTTTTTTAAGGGGGCGCTGATGTTAGATAACCTACTTTCATGCTTGTTTTGGGCATGCCTTTTAAGATGTATTGACATTTTTATAGATTTAATAACTCCTAGAGTGGCTCATATGACAGGAGTATGGATTTAACCTTTTTTTATGTTTTTGATCTGGCAGGAACTTGAGGAGAAGAGGAAGGAGAAGGCTAAGGTCTCGTATGACAGGAGGAAGCAACTGGCCAAGCTGCGCCTCAAGGCTGAGAAGGCTGCCGAGGAGAAGTTGGGTTCTCAGCTGGAGATCCTGGCACCAATCCAATACTAGTGTGCTGCACAATCATTCTTCATCGGTTTCGCTGGACAATGCTTGTGATCTTTATTGTTTATCTTAGTAGCCTAAGGGTGTCAATGAGATTTCGAACTGCAGATTATCTATACTATTTCAGACATGTAGTGAATAGATTGTTTGTTTCATGGAAATGTCAGAATTTTGTGATTGTTGTTTTCCCCTGTCAGATCCGAAGCTGTTGCTGTTTTCTCCTGTCATTTCATCACCACCATGCCTTTGGGGATGAAGGACTGTTTTTTTTTGTCGCAGGCGGTTGATATGGTTCTCTGTTCAGTTTCTCCTGCTCTGACATGCCCAAGTCTGCTGCAACATTCTGGTGTTTTCTATTGGAGATGCAAATTGTGGCTCAAACATATGGCCTTGCTGACGTGAAATGGATACGTCGAAACAGAGACGTAGACTGTATTTCAGTCATTTCACTGGCTGGAGTCACACTTCCCAATGGAGGTCGTTTGGTTTGTTAGAGCATTCCCCCTCGTTGGGATGTATTTGGGTCTGGACGAAACTAGTTTCTTAATTGCGAGTTACCGTGTTTGACTAAAATTCTGCTAAAATTTAACAAATTTCGGTATAGATAGGCGAACTTTTGGCGAATTGCGAGTTACTGCGTTTGACTAAAATTCTGCTAAAATTCAACAAATTTAGGTAAATATAGGCGAACTTTTGGCGAATATGAGTGAATATAAGCGGTTTTAGGCAATATGGGCGAATATAAACGGTTTTCGATGAACTTTGGGCGAATATGAGCGAATATAGATAAACTTCGGTTGAATATAGACGAACTTTAGACAAACTAGGAAACATGCCCGTGCGTTGCAACGGGAGAGAAAAACATTTTTATTGATATGTCTTTAATGCATCCATTGTGCGAGCGCCACTACCTCCTCTCACCGCCACCACCGCGAAGGCTTTCGCCTCCTTGGGGTAGGGTTCAGAGGATGTAGGGATAATCAAATATATGTTAGCAGGAGTTATAGATTGCGGATTGATCTAATCGACCTGAATTGTCAAGATAATTATATTTTCGGGTTTAGATTTTTTTTAAATGGTGAAAAAGATGGTAGAAAATTTCATGTTTGTTGTCATATGATGTATGGTATCATTACCATAGTGCATGTTGTTGCCCAAGGAATGACTCCCATATGTCATAATAGGATCTAGCGGCATATCTATCAAGATATCTTCTCATCTACTAATTGTACCAAAAAACAAAAAATGTCTATGTTCCAACCAACCAAGTTTTTTCCACAATTGTTTTTACTAAATTGAAATTACACTTTTTTGTAATCTGGAATTGCACTTTTTAGAAAATTGAACGAGATATCTAAAATATTTTATCGACCAAGAAAAAGAAAACAAACATGGAGTAAATCATGTGGAGAAGTAGAACATGTGATGGCATGCCCTTGCTTGCATCAACCTCCTTAAATTACAGACATCGGTATCTCTACAAACTTGAATGCACCTCCAGTAGGAAGATCGAGGAACCGCTCCTGGTTCATGGGATCCTAACCTAGATGGGTTACTGAAGAATAATTTCGTAAGTCCATCAAATTACAAAGACGCATGCACTACAAATAAGAGATCACTTCTCAATAAAAAATGCATGCACTACAAGGACTCGTGCACTACAAACACGTATGCGGCTTCATAGTGTAATAAAGAGGCAATAATTGATAGAATACTCCATAAAATTATGAACAACAAAGGATATTTAGTAGTAGAAGGTAACAAATCACAGAACACCCGTAATCTAGCAACTTCACAACAGTTGTAACGCCGGGGGCCATGGTCGTTATAATTGAGGCAGTGCAGCTTCCTGTCATTCATGCGACCAAATTTAGTCTACCAAATTAGCAATAGCACAACAATTAGTTGCTCCATCGTATCATTACTACAATAGAGCCAGTACTACCTCTCGGCAATAGAAATAGTTAACAGGAGGAGGGGAGAGTTCAGCCGACCTTTACCTCGTCGAGCTTGCAGGAACAAGTGGTCGGTGACCTTGTTGATTGTTGTTCGGAACGGAGACCAAGGATTGACGGGGCGACCTGGGCCCTGGCATGTCGACACGGTGTGCCCAGTTGCCTGGCTCACGGTTGAAAACAGGGGCGCCATTGCAGGTTGTGTGGCTCGAGCATCCGCCCTGATGACCATCGTAGTGGCCCCATGCGCCGAGGAGCCCAGGCTGCGGATGGCCGGGGATCATCAGCACATGTCCTGAAGACCATCAATGGCAGCATGCACCGAGGCGTGAAGTCCGCGGATGGCCAGGGATCGTCAATATAAGGAGATAGGCGGGCTGTTGCCGCAATATTTATGTTGATTGGCATGTGCAGCTCTCCGTGGGCTAGTTGGTGTTCTTCTCCGCGTATTCGGCCAGGCCACGGGCAGTCCAAACATGCGAGCCGGCGAATCCTGACGACGTTCGTGACTCGCGTGGTGAAAGCAAAGATGGAACCAGCTATGGCTTGCTAGATGCGTTGCACTATTTTTCCGATCCTTGGTTTGTCCAGGGGACATCCATCACCGATCACCGATGAGAGGTGGAGTTTGATGACGCTACTGTACATGATGAGAGGCCGACGCTAAGTCCTCGAGGATGACGGAATTCTTGTAGATCGGATCCTCAACGAAGAAACCCTTAGGAAAGTTGATCGATTCATGACTTACCGGCAAAATCGGGCTGCCCTTACGAGTGCACATTGACCCGGAGATCGAACCTTTTTTTTACAATAATACTATACCACGGTAGTTCTTTTATTAAAGAAGAAAACATTTCGTGGGCAATGTTTTTACCAAGCCATACTTACCGATGGCATTGGTGGGTAATTTATTTTCTAATAAGAGGGTAAAAGCATTGCTAGGTTTGAAGTATATCTTGATTTGGGTTGTGCCATTGTTTTAGAAGTATATTTTTTTTCACCTAAATTTCAATAGTCCGAGATTTTTTAGTACACAACAATTCAGACAAAAGGTTATACCTAATATGAATAGGAAGAACAGAGAAATGCTTCTTCTCGCATTTATTTTGTTGCTCTATCATAATAAAAATTCACCGCCTCTATATTAATATTAAACATAGAAAAAGAATAAATTTATCGAACTTAGCTTCTTTTTAAATCAATACGGCCAATTAGTTATTCTTCTGAACTTTGACAGTCGACACCCTCTTCAGATATTTTCTATTCTCCATCTCCATTATCGATGCCAATTTTCTATTCTCCATCTCCAACTTTGACTACGTACAATTCATCTTTTTGCACTGAACATATGATGAGCTCCTCTTTTTTCTCTGAAAATATCTTTCAATTTTGTCTCAAAATCTGCAGCAAAATCCACCAAATCTCCACACTTGAAGCCCAAATCCATCGATCCAATCATTTTCTCAGCCGTATTTGCTTGTATATTTGTATCACTTGGAGTTATAGACCCCATGAACGCCAAGAGAAGCAGCAAGACTTGTACCATGAGTAGATGGGCATTTTCCGGTCTCAACATCATGAGCGCTGACGCTGCACACAACTATTCCCTCTTGCACCGCACCATGGCCTCCTTGTCTTCAGCCGGGCACACCGGTGACCGGCCGCGCACGATTTAGCATCCCTCTAATTAGTCCAAATCGATGCCATGCACGTGGTTCGCGCTAGCTACCGCGCGTCACCCCGTCGATCACACGCGCCACGCCGGCACATGCCTCGCTGAAGTCGCCACTGGTGGATTTAGTGGAGAAAACCCGGCCAGCCTGCGCGGAGGTCCTCCCTCTGTTTGTTGCCATGGACGCGTCTCGGCGATTGCTATGCTAGGGTTTTGATTGGTAAATAATCGAGTTGAAATACTGATTGGTCCGATTTGATTTCAAGAGGGGCGGCCTGGCTTGGTTTGTTAAGGAGGAAGGAGGTAGCGGCTGTGTCTCTCTCGTGGATCCTTTTTATCTCCTTGCTCGCGTTTTTATCTCCTCCCGTGGTTGCCGTGGTGGCGATCGGAACTCGAGAGAAAAAAATAGTCGTATTGTGCTTTTTTTACTTAATGGTGGCATTTGATGTAATATAAAATTGGTGGGAGGGCAAAGCCGTCTTAAAAAGTATAGGTACTATAAGAAACACTCCTTCCTTTATTATTAGGTATAGATATAGATAGAGGTATAGATATGAACGAACTTTGGAATTTTTTTGATGAATATGGGCGAATATAGGCTAATTGGACGAGTCCACTCGTCGGCCAGTTTTTCAGTCAAATTCGCTTCGTCTGGCAAAAAGTTGGCCTAATCCGAGCGAAATTGGGATCCTTGAAGCTGTGTCAATCTTCGGCTCCAGACAAAAAATTGGTTCTAGGTTTGGCATTCTGTGAACGTGCGTGGAGAACTTGGAAGGCTGTTGGAGCAGTTTTTTTTTGTCTCAATTGGTAAAATAGCGATTGGGGCAAAATATAGCTATTTTTTTTAAATAATACATTTTTTTATTCAATTTCACAATTAATACGGGCAAATTGCAAATCTGTTGGTCGATCGACCGTTCAACAGACGAAACACTGCCTTCGTCCGTTCAACGGACGAAACACTGCCTTCATCCGTTCAACGGATGACACGCTGCCTTCGTCCGTTCAACGGACGACACACCTTGCAAACCCAGCAGAGTGTGTCGTCCGGACGAAGGCAGTGACGAAACGAGTCTGTCGTCTGTCGAACGGCCGACCGACCAACAGATTTGCAATTTGTCCGTTTTGTGTATTATTTGTGCAATTCAATAAAAAAAATTGTATTATTTAAAAAAAATTAGCCAAAATATAGCAATGCTCTTGGAGAATTGAGACCAAAAAAACCGCTCCAACAGCCTTCCTATAAGTGGTCCCTCACTAATTTTTTTTAGCAAGCTTCCTATAAATTGTGGCCAACTATGTATATTTGTCAATCCAATGCAAATTACTAAAAAATTTATCAACCCTCTAAAGTGATCCCCGCCTCCCATTTGTCCCATTGACATGTGGGACCAACCTTTTTGCAATTTGAAGTGTACTAATGTGCCGTGTAGCGTACGTCCTGATGTAGTGTATGCGTGCATGTGTAAGTGTGTTCTGCGTGCATGCGTGTGTATACATGGCCGTGTACACACGTGTTGTGTGTGCCATGTATGTGCGTACGTGTGTATACGTGTGGCCGTATACGTGTGTAGTGTTTATATGGCCTAGTATATGTATCAATGTACATGTATGTGCAACTGTGTATTTGTGCAGTCATCTACTTATACATATGTATGTGATGTGTTTTAGTCTGCGTATAATGGCGACCTCTGCTATAACTATATACATGTATCTATACTAAAAGAGAGACCCATTGACAAATGGGTCCTACAATTTTGGCAATTGCTATTATAAAAAGGCTGGGAAAACATATTTGTGTTTGGATTGCTAAACCTCCTCTCTCCTTTTCATATACCTAAATTTTAGCAATCCAATATACAAATGCTCTTGGAGATGCTCTTATACCCATATGAGTTTTATCTATGGGCTATTTTGCATACAATTTTTTGTGGGGAAAAAATAGACCTCACACCACGTAAAGATCTCAATATTCCAGGCATTGTTGTTTGGATTTTGGAACGTTCAGCGAACTGAAATTGATAATGTCTCCCGTTTCCAATCGGTTGTTGAACTTTGGCTCGCTACGGCGGAAACAGGGGAAGGGAGCTGGTATTGGAGCCCATTTCCAATTCCAGATTGATTTGGTACTGCCACGAATATTTTTCTAGACTCAACTCGTTGCAGGGGCTCCTAGCAGGTCACTCTTATGCAAATTATAAACCCTGGCCATCGTGTTCTAAGCCACTAGCTTTTTGTGTGAGAATACGACCTGTCAGAGAGTACATCAGAGCATCATTCATCTATAAAAAATAGAAATTTATTGCGAATTCGATAGACAAGATCCAAATATATAGATAGCAAACAGAGAACATATGTCCCAACATTACACCACACAACAAACGGAAGCGAATAAAGGATCCAAGTACGAATCAAGATGCAAATAGACATAAGATGTCAATACTTAACATAATCAAGTGAATACCACGTCCACACGTGCCCACACGTCTTAGGAGTTTTGGTAGGAGGACCTGTCAAAATTCACCCCCTTTAGGCCCAGCCTCAGGGAATTTTTCCCAAGTTTCAGTGAGAACATCTGTTATCCATTCTTGCGTTTTCAGTTCCTATACGCCATGATCAAACATGTCATAACATACTACTCCTACGGTTTTTCTAAACCTGTGTATTGGAAATCCTGCAAACCAAAAAGGCTCTTACCTACCCCCAATGCTGGCATTCATATTTCTCAGCCCTGTACAAGGAAACGCTGCAAACAATTCCAATCCCACAGCATTATCTCAAAGAGTGCTTCAAGCATAGTCGCACCGCACATATTAACAACCAGCAAATTCGATTGCAATGATACTGATTATCTGAACATGTTGCGGTCAGTCCTCTTCCTCACCAGAAAAGAAAAAACAAGGCTTATCATCTTGCTAACTATACTAAGGCTATTCCTGAAACACAAAGCGGCATATCCGCATATGTACATCTTGTCCTCCAATCTGCTGCGCTATAAGCCTATAACAGACCACTGCTCACCATAAGCTCGGCTGACCTGCACACATGAAATGGCACATGTCAGTAACGACATCTTCACAAATTTAAAATAAGAGATAACCATAAGCCTCTGGACGCGCTACAGAATTAGAGAAACAATCATATTCAGGTATTATTCGTTCCCCATATTCTGCAAATAGGAGCGCACTTCGTATGCTGAACCATCAAATGATTTTGTCAGTTACGCATGTCCTTGAGCAAAGTGAGATTTCCCTTGATAACGGGGAAAAAATATATACCACTCTAACAGCTTGAAAAATGCATCAAGAGAGGCTTTGCTAGATGTTACTATCAAAATAAGTTTTTCTAAGTGTCCATTGACACTTCATTTTGGAAAACAATTTCTTCATGCCAAATTATCCTCTCTTTAACATCCGTTTTCTCAACCAAGCACCACATTTGGCACCAACGTTTAGTTGTATACTTTCCTCCATATTGGGGTATGTGGGCAAATTCCCTGTATGGAAATAGTTACGCAAGATGCTAATTATGATTTACCAAAAAGACCATTTGAGATTATTGACGCCTGTACTTACGAGCTATGTGTGAGATTTTACAAATGGAACACTTCTCCACAAGAGATGCCCTATTTGTTAACACTTATGCACGAACCATAAGACACTACGTCATGGCACAGGAATCAATACTGTATGATGGTATGGGAAGAGTTAGTAACAAGTACTAGCAACATAAACACTGAAAAATTCCTTTAAATCATCACATCAACATAGGAATGCAAATATATCCCAAAGTAAACCAACTTTATTCCATGGGTACATTGGCGGAGTTTGACAGGGATTGTTGAGGAAGATCAGTCATGCTTAAACTTTGAGTAATATTTGAAATTTAGTCTTAAAATTAGTGATAACCTGCTGATCACCTCCTTTCATGCTGTTCCTAGTAAGAAGGTGGACGGAGTTCTCTCAGACGTCGAACAACATGCTTCATTGTGGGCCTAGAAGAAAGCAGCTCTGATGTGCACATGACCCCCAGGTTCATAATCTCAACCAGGTCATCATGTGGGGCCTTATCCCACAAGCCCTCGATGAAGAACTCACGAACCTTGCCTCTTTGGAGTAGCTTGTTAGCCCAATTAATGATGTTGAAACCATTTCCATATGGAGAAAATGATGGATCCAGTGCCTTCTTATCGGATATCAGTTCAAGAAGTACAACCCCGTAGCTATAAACATCAGCTTTATCAGAGACACGGCATGTCATTGCATACTCTGGTGCGACATAACCAAAAGTACCAGCGACGTTTGTGGTTGCATGGGTTTCTGAGTTCCGAAGAAGTTTTGCTAATCCAAAATCAGAGAGATATGCACTGAAGTCATTGTCGAGTAATATATTGCTTGGCTTAACATCTCGGTGTAGAATGCGGGGGGAGCACTCGTCGTGCATGAAAGCAAGAGCCCGAGCAATATCCAGAGCAATTTTGTGAAGCATTCTCCAACCAATTTGCCTCTTAGTTCTCTCCTGTATGAACCTTTCCAAGTTGCCACCAGGCAGATAGTTATATATCAGGAATGTCTCTTGGTCACTGATATGGAACCCAATGAGGGTGACAAGATTAGGATGACGGCACCGACCAAGGGTTTCAACTTCTGCTTGGAACTGCTTGGCACCATGCTGCTTCCCAATTGAAAGCCTCTTTATTGCCACCAAGATCCCAGGTGCAACCTCAGCCCTATATGTCGCGCCAAAGCCACCACTACCAATGCAGTTGCTTGCATTGAAATTTCCAGTGGCGCGCACAACTGCCTCGTAAGTTAGGGATGCTCCAATTTCAAGACCATGAAAAACCTTCACCTCCCTTTTAATACCAGATCGTCTTGCTGATCTCGGAGTCCATCTCCTTGTGCAAATGTATATGATAGCCACAAGTAACAGAACAACAATAACAGCTGATGCTGCAGCTACCGCAACTATCTCTGCGGTTCTCAAGTGACCACCATTGCCACTACCATCAGACGGCGTGCCCAGGTTTGCCTCGGTCAGTACCCGGCTGTTTCTGAATTGGGGGATGACTGTAAATAATTCATTTAACTGAGGATGAGAATTTACCACTGAACTATCCCCTGCCACCGAGGAAACATTAACCACTTCAAGTGATGACATAGGGGCGGATACCTCCCCAGAGAGCAGATTGTTGGCAAGCAGTAGAACAGTGTGATTTCTTAGTGCCACTAGATCAATGGGAATCACTCCTGATAGAGAATTGGAGGACAAATTTAGGAACCTGAGTGTGCTCAGCTGACCCAGGCCGGATGGTATCTCACCACTGAAATTGTTCCCAGCTAATGACAGAAACCTCAAGCTCTTGAGCTCTCCGAGAATGGAGGAAGGCACTCTTCCATAGAGCAAATTTCTGCTGAGGTCCACCTTGACAAGAGAGCTGCAATGCCGGAGCTCTGGCGGAACGGCTCCGGCGAGCCTGTTCCCGGACAGCTCCAAGACTCGCAGCTCGGCAAGCTTCCCAATCTGCGGCGGGATGAAACCATCCAACGAATTGGAGGACATCTGAAGTCGCCGGAGCGCCGCGCAGTCCCCGATACCAGGAGGGATTCTTCCAGAGAAATGGTTGCCAGAAAGGTCCAAGCTCCGCAGCCCCTCAGGGAAGGTGGCCGGAAGGGAGCCGCGGAGGGAGTTGCCCGCGAGGTTGAGAACCTCCAGGTGCTGTAGCCTCCAGACCTCACCGGGGATTTCTCCTTGGAGTCCACGGGAGGGCAGGGAGAGGACTTTGAGCTCGGTGAGGCGAGCCACCGCCGGTGACAACTCCCCGGCGAGCGCCCCACCGGGTCGAGAAGGGACGGAGATGGCGACGACCCGGGACCGCGAGTCGCATCTCACCTCCTTCCAGTAGCAGTGTTGACCGCTGGATTCTGGTGACCAGTGGCCGGGAACGTCGCCGGAGCCGGACGAGAGTCCGTTCTTGAGCTGGAGGAGCGCTGTCTTATCATGTTCTTGGGGTACCGAGGAGGAGGCAGCGGTGGCGAGAAGGTGAAGGATGAATATGGTGGAGGTGGTTGTGTATCGGAGCGTGCTCCGGCGATGGGAGGCCATCTCCGACTATTCGCCGACGAGGTCCTGGCAAGCTGAGGCTGTCGAGTCAGTGTGAACAGAGAAATGTGGGGTGGGGTCGATGCTCAAGGCCGGTATTATAACATGGGCGAAGCGACGACAGGAGTATGATTAGTGGAAACTTAAGGGGCTAGACTGCGAGAACCGGATGGCAACTTTTGTTATGGTTAATTTCTCCCGTTGATTTCTATACACGTCCTGTACTTTTCATGGTCTTATTTTTCGAGGAGCCTTTCCTTATTTGCCAATATAACTTGTATATATGGGCATTACGGTAGTAACATAAAATATATGACCTTATTAGCCGTGTATTTTGTTTGGTAACTTCATTTGGTGCTTGCTTTATGTATTTCCTTATGGACTTATGAATGTATTATTTTGGCGCGAGAATGTTAGTATACTCAAATGTTTAAAATAGCTTGGGCCCAACTAGAGTGATATATCGCTTTTGGTGTTCATGTTGTTTCAATCCTCTCGCTGCGGTCCATAAAGATTGGCTCCAACATTAACTGGACCGAAAGTTTGGGCTCCAACGTCCCCAATCTCGCTCATCTTACAATAGGGAAAGACATTCTTGGCCTACTCGGGTGGAAGCGTTTTCGTGGAAATGTCAATATAGTTGCTACCGACATTAAGTGTCTACTGATTATTGTATCGGCACAAATTCAATGTTTTGGCTATGGTCCACAAAATTGGAAGGTGATCTTAGTTGGGCCGAAGGTTTGGTCTTCGAATGGCCCCTATATTCTCGCACACAAAGCTCTTGACCTAAGCCTATAACTTTCTCGCACAAACGACAATAGACATATTGTGTTGCTAATGAGGTCGCTGCATTTTTATTTGTCGCCTCCTTATCTGAAATTTCTCATAGGGGTTTGAAACTCAACTATTATATTCGACTTGCAGTTAGCAACTACTAAAAGAATTGAGCATACAATGATCGTATATGTTTTAAACAGGGCCATTGGTCGCTAGAAGGTCCAATGAATTAAAAAAAAGGCATAGTCCTTACCTTAGCACTCGTGTGTCGGTGTTTGGTGTGTCATAGTAAATATAATATTTTGAGTTGCACATGTATTTACTATATTAACTTGTCATCCCAACCCATTTTCCTTTTTTGTGCCTAAAATCGGCATATAATTATTTTTCAAAGATAGACGACATCAAATACAAACTTGAAACACTTGTAACAACATTCGCTGCTTACTTTATATATTTTCATATGGACTTATGAATGTATTTTTTTGGTTGCCAAAATGTTGGTATACTCAAGCATTCAAAATAACTTTGGGCCCAACTAGACTGATATATTGCTTTTGGTGTCCTTAATGTTTCAATCCTCTCTCTATGGTCCATAAAGATTGGCGCCAACATTAATTGGACTGAAAGTTTGGGCTCTAAGACGTTCTTGGCCTATTGGGGTCACAGCATTTTTGTGGAAGCGTCAATACAGTTGCTACCGACATTAAGTGTGTACTATCGATGCAAACTCAATGCTTTGGCTATGGTCCACAAAATTGGAAGGTAATGTTAGTTGGGCCGAAGGTTTAGTCTTCGAATGGCCTTTATCGCCGCACACACAAAGCTCTTGACCTAAGCCCATAGCTTTCTCGCACAAACGGCAATATACTTCATATTGTGTGGCTAATGGGGTCTCTACATTCTTATTTGTCGCTTCCTTATCTAAAATTTCTCGTAGGGGGTTTGAAACTGAACTACTATATCGACTTGCAGTTAGCAACCACTAAAAAAATGATCATACGATGATCATACACGTTTTAGACAGGGCGATTTGTCGGTATAAGGCCAATGAATTCGAAAAGGCATAGTCCTTGTCTTAGTTATCACTCATGTGTCAGAGAGTCAGGTGTGTCATAATAAATACTCTTTTGAGTTGCACACATATTTACGATTACTATATTAACTTATCATCCCTACCCATTTTCCCTCTTATGTCTAAAATCGGCATATAATTATTTTTCAAAGATAGACGATATCAATACAAACTTGAAACACTTGTAATTACATTCGCTTCTTGCTTTATGTATTTTCTTATGGACTTGTGAATGTATCTTTTTGGTGCAAAAAATGCTGGTATACTCAAGTGTTCAAAATAACTTGGGCCCAACTAGAGTGATATATTGCTTTTGGTGTTCATTTTGTCGCAATGCTCCTGCTACCGCACTACGGTCCATAAAATTTGGCGTCAGCAATAATTGGACCGAAAGTTTGGGCTCCAATATCCGCAATCTCTCTCACCTTACGGTAGGGCAATATGTCCTTGGCCTACTCGGGTCGTAGTGTTTTCGTGGAAACACGCTAGCGACATTAAGGGTGTATTGTTTATTGTGTCGATACAATCTCAATGCTTTAAATCAGACGGTTATGTTAGCTGGGCCGATGGTTTGGCCTTCGATGGCCCATGTCTTCGTGCACACACTGCTCTTGACCTAACGAGCCCATAGTTTTCTCGCGGAGACGACAATATACCTCATACTAGGTCTTCGATGGCCCATGTCTTCACGCATACAACACTCTTGACCTAACGAGCCCATAGATTTCTCGCGTAGACGATAATATACCTCATATTATGTGGCTCATGGTGTCTCTGCATTCTCATTTGTCGCCTCTCTATCTAAAATTTCTCATACGTGTTTGAAACTCAGTTATCATTCCATCTTGCAGTTAGCATCTGCTAACAAAACCAAGCATGCAATGGCCATACATGTTTTAGACAGGGTGGTCGCTAGAAGGTGCAACACATTCAAAAACATGTAGTCCTTGCCTTAGTTAGCACTCATGTGCACGAGCCAGGTGTATCGTAGTAAATATACTCTTTTATGTTGCACACATATTTACAATATTAATTTATCATCCCTACCCATTTTCCTTTTTTTGTATGCCTTAAATTGGGCATATATATATAAGTATAAAGAGCATAGGGGGCTGGTTAAAAACCCACCCCCTCGAGTTTCCAAATATTTACGTTTGAAGCCTCGGGGGATGTTGAATTGGCTCGGACCACCCATTAGTACGGGCAGTACTTGTGTTAATAATTACCAAGTTGATCGGTAAAGCCGAGAAAGAAAAGGAAAGAGGGAGACTTGATCAATATGCAGACTAGTCCAGTCGAGTGGAGCCATGGACACTTCTGGCCGTAAACTCAGTGGAAGCCGATTTAATTTGGACGTCGCCGAGAAGGAAGCGTGCCAACTCGGACAAGGAAACTTCGACCGGCTGTCGATGTCTGCCGTGTATAGCTCGCCTAGGCCCACACGCCAGCCAAACAGGAGTCGGTGTATTTTCTTTTTTGTCTGTTCGTCAGTTCTCGGTGTTGGTTGTTGGGAAGAAAAAAAAAATAGAGAAGAGGAAAAAAAAGACAAAGGGACGGATGGTGCAGCCCTGCTCGTCCACCGGTTCATAAACCTCTCTCGTATAGTTCCAAAAAGTGTAGATAGATAGATAGATAGAGGAAACGATAAAGAAGGAAAAGCGCCGGTTGCTTTTCCAACACAGAAGCAAGCACGCCAGCCAGAAGGCCACTCTGTCTTCTCTCGGACGCCGTCCCGCGGGGTGGCGGGGCCCACGTGACACCGGCCCCCACAGGCCACCGCGGAAGAACAAGCGGCCAAGGAAGGCGGAACCCGGTGTCGTTTGACAGGTGGGCCACCAGGTGTCCGCGTGGGCTCCATCTGGCGCGCGCCGCACGCGCCGAGCGGTACAACCGAGGCCCGAGGGGGAGCCACCGCTGTGGACCGGGTCCAGCGCGCCGCGAGCGCATCCCTGCCGTAGAACCCCCTCGTCTCGAGATCGGCGATTGATTGTCTGTCTCCACAGAGCAGCGTCACTGAAGATGGATGTAGATAGATAGATAGATGGATGGTGACAGCAGTAGGAGACAATGGTCGTTGGTGTCGCCGTGCTGACGACGACGTGTCGGTGGTGATGAGGCAGTCGCTCGGTCTTCCTGGTTGAATGGGAACAAAGATTGAATTTAT
Organism: Avena longiglumis; assembly: GCA_030063025.1. Taxonomy (NCBI): domain Eukaryota; kingdom Viridiplantae; phylum Streptophyta; class Magnoliopsida; order Poales; family Poaceae; genus Avena; species Avena longiglumis. The sequence goes on from CP125976.1 coordinate 450,511,305, forward strand.
TGCTCGTCCCTTTCCAGCGGCAGGGGCTGCACCGCTTCTTTTTTACTTCGCTTATATTCACCGTTATGATCTGCCTGTTACGATTAGTTTGCGGTGCTGGGTGTGTGTCAAAATTGTGTAGGAGTATAACAATTCCTTGAGGACAGTAAAAGAGGTTTGGATTGACACGGCCTACAATATGCACATGGATGCCTCGATTTTCTCTATAGCAACACTTGAGATAGATACTTAAACACAGCCTTTTTTTAATCCGATTATTATCTTATATAACAACAGACGACTCACAGCATCATCGTTGTTCCTAAATGAACGACATTCAAACATACAATCCATCCATTGTTTAACAACACGTTTGGTAACAGAGACCCATTGGAGTACACGATTCTTTCCGGGTTCTCCTAATGGGCTGTACTCATCATCATGGCTCCGCTCCACGCCTTGGCCTCGTCTTCCCAACGGAAGAGCTCGAAAAATGGCTTCCACTGAAGTCGCCAGTTCCTTCTTCTCGTCATTCACTCGTCGTCGTCACTGTCGAAAACGACTGCCTTCCGACGATGAACCTGCTGCTTCTTCGGTGGGGAATCCTCGTCCGAGTCCACCTCCCTGCGCCTTTGGCTCCCACTCGCACCTGACTCTCTCTTCCGCTTCGGTTCCTGCACAAGCAGCACCACCAGTTCCAGTTTCATTATTGTTACTAACAGCAAATAACTGCAATGACTTTCCTTTCAAGGCTGCATGCGGTCATTATCAGAATGACAAGTTTATCATCTTGTTTCCAAATCAGCATGGCACCACAACAGAATAAATTATCTATCAAGTCAGGTTTTTAAATGTCAGTTCAGAAGGATGGTCATATTCCTAGTGCCAAAGTGACCAGCAATCCTGTACTTATCTTCTACCAACTACTCAATTCTTTGCATGCATGTCAAAGGAGAGGGCCTTGCCAAACTGGAAGATCACTGCAATGCACCACATCGCCTACTTCATACAAGGAAGATTGTAATTTGAGGCAAGGAGATCCTACCTGGATTTCTTCATCTGACATGGCAGCCTCCTCCTCCACGTCTTCCTCATATTCATCTTCCTCGTCCAGCTCATCTTCCCTTCCAGCGGTTGGTGAGTGCTCAATGTCCTCGCCTTCAGTTTCATACTCTGATTCCTCCCTTTCGCTCTCAGAGTATTCCTGACGTCTTGGTGGGCGAGATGGAGGGAATGATGGTTTGCGAGGAACACCCCCTCTACTCAAATTCGACTGGAAATGTGAACAGAAGACACATGAGCCTTAACACTAGTAGGTTACTTTGAATGAGAAAATGTCTTTACTCAGTTACTCACCTTCTTTGCGTTAATTATACGCCTTTCCGCTTGTGCTTCAGCCTCCAAGTCATCCTCAAAACGACCACGGGATGCCATTCGCCGAGAGCTGTAGTGGTTATCGGTCTCCTCATCCTGCCAAAAATGATGATACGTTGAATGGATTCTAGCCACATTTGGATTACTACCCAAAACTGCGGAGCAAACCTAGTAATGGACATGCACATAACAACATTCATGGCCAACACAAGCAGGAGTCCCATCAAATGCAACCTCGTTTATTGCTATGTCCAAAAAATTATCCTGGCAAGTTCGAATCAGCAGAGCATTTGATATTCTCTAGTCTTTTCAAAATAGCAACTGTGCATGTGCCTCTAATTTCCATGAGAACTTATGAGTGAAATTATCCACCCCAGAAACTGGAAATCTCCATTCAAGAAGGTAAACCCCAAAGGTTTGAGTAAACTGGGCAAAGCATGAAATGAATCTCATACAGAACTAAACTGCCAAAATTATGATCTAACATTTGCATCATTCCAGATAAACCTAGAGTAAGCTTTAACTAGTACACGATACACCCACGATGAAAACATAAACGGCATGTACACTTAGATATAAATGGTTGGTGAATGTTCAAATGGCATTTACTAGTGCAAGTTAAAAGAAACTGTGCCTAGGTTAAGTATTATTTATTCTACATACTAACACTGTATTATACCCCAATAGCTAATTATACCATAACCTTCTTGATCGGCAAAAGGCAGAGAAACAACAAACCCACCTCATCTAGCGCATCTTCCAAAAACCCTGGAGAAAGCTGCCGTCTTTGCCTGGATGGTTGTGTATATTTGCGGCTCACCTTTTCTCGTTTGCGTTGAAGAAGTGAATGGGCTCGAATATTTTGGCCCTCAGCCTGTACAGTTGCTATGTCAGTGGAAAAGGGCAAATTCGCTGAAAAGCAAATGAAATCGGTTTTGAAGAAAAGATGAAAAGATCAGCAAGAAACACGATTAATATGCCTCCTTAACTAAGGGACAGAAACATATAATTGTCACGCCTTCTTAAATGGCAACTTTACTGGATATGATGTTTGGAATGTTCTCACCATAATCATCAGGTCCAAACCGAATAATGACTGCAATAACCATTAGACTAAATAGGCTGAAAATATCTGGATGGAACAAAAACCTGAGTAGATCTTCAGAAGTAACCAAAGTCAAACTCTACAGAAACAACAGGTTTAATAATGTTGACTTATGCTAGCTGGTATGAAGTGGCAGAATATCAGACAAAATAAATGGGGACATAAGTTTAAAGCTTCCTCATGTGCGGGGAGGCCTCAACTCTGCCAACCTCCCTTTACAAACGAGAGGGAACTCATTGGCACCAAGTCCTGTCTTTGATCCAGCAGGGAGGGAAAGTAGTTCGAAGATCAATAAGAGAGAGGAGAAAAGATGAGCAGAACAAAGGGCTGGACTGTTGTTCTTTTGTTTTCTCTCACATAACAGGGAACCCTTTACTTGTAGGCTTAATATCTTAAATACATGCTCTTCATGCCTGCATTTGATGCTGCAGACCCTACTAGGAAGTAGTACTTCCACTATCTTAGAAAAAAACGTAGATGTGGACAACATGTCAAGCCCTATGGCCCCCCCCCCCCCCCCTGAGAGATAGATCGAAGAGAACATGTAATACGACACAGGTGTTATTATGTCTGAAGCCTTAGCTTAAACATCTTAAGTTGGATAAACACAAATCAGGAACAAGCCAATGAGCACATACAACCAGTGGACTAAATATTGAGTGTTGGTTACCTTTTCTTTTTCTTGCTTCACTCTCTCAGGATCCTTAGCATCAAACCATTTTTGCATCTTAACTGTTTTCTTATTCTGAGAATCAACCAGAGCAGTTAATAAACGATGTGACTTTGAAGACAAGGAAGATGGCATAAATCTCATTTTCTGTAGAAGTCTTCCTTGTGATTGTAGAACTCCCTGTATTACAATTCAAATTAACCAGGTCAATGAAAACTATTGTGGATGATGTCAAAAGTATAGATAAAAGAAGAGGCTATAGGTAATGCTGTTGAAATGCAGACAAGAAATAGCTTACCTTCCCACTCCTCAGAAACAGATGGGACTGGTCGTGATTTGCTTCATGTACGGATATATCAAGAACTTCATTGCCAATCAGAAGCTGCATGGTTCCATCTTTCCATTTGACAAAGCGTGCATTACTTTCAACCTGCAAGAAATTATTGTGCAATATCTTCAATAATTGGTGGGGAAGACAACTCCCACTAATACAACAGCAAACACCGAACAAAAAAAATGCATAGGAGCACCAAACACCAGTAACGACCTTCATAGGCTACTCACAATGATAAAAAAAGAAGTTGTGGCAGGCAACTTATGTTAGGCGTAACAAACACACAGCTCAAAGGTGAGGCTTCAAATTGTGCTTTCAACTGGGATGAAAACGGAGCAGAAACAGACTGAACTTAGTGCTGCCACATTTGTTTTTTTTTTTTTTTTTTTTGCAGAAACGGAAATGAATAAAGAAACCCCGGAAACAAATATGGATAAAGATATCACCGGAAGCAGATGCGGACTGAATATGGTGAGGACACAGAGCGGGAAGCAGATGTTTGCCGGAACCAAGAGACTGCTTGAATCATGAAGAACTCAAGCATCACATGAAACCGACAAACCTGATCCCTAACTCTAGCGCAACTGCTCATCGTACTAGGGAATAGGGAAGGGTCGAACCGTCAAAGTCTCCTCAAACTCACAAATTGATTAAGTTGCCAGTATTGGGATGGGCCGCTTTGGCAGTTTGGCTTGACAAGATCGCATATTAGGCCTGCTGGATTGGGCCATGCACATTAAACTCTAAAACAGAAAATTCCGTATTAGGCGGAAACGGAATTTCCACATCTGTTCCGACAGAAAATGCTGTTCCGTTTTCGTGTCCGCCAGAAGGATTTTGTTTCCAATTCCGTTGCGCCAAATTCAATTTCCGTGTCCGTATTTTTTTTCCATTTCTGTTTTTCCGCTTAAGGCCCCGTACGGTTATTCCCTGAGAGGCATGGATTGACCTGGATCGCTGCCAAAACCCAGTTGTCCAGCCCAGCAAGGTATTATTTCCAGCCCATCAGAAGTTTGGTCTTCGTTTAATCCCGCTGTATTATAGGCCCAACTCATCCCGCTCATCTGCTTCTAACTCAGCCTGGAAAAAAATTATACCCACTCGACCTATGGATTAATTTCCAGACGTGGGAGAGCAGAGCGAGCAAAGAGCATGGAGATGGCGATCTCAGATTAGCAGGGGTTAGCCGAACGGCTAAAACGTACGAGGGATTTTCGAGAATGGATTAACTGGGGTTAGCTGGGATTGGGTGTACGGATGGGGTCAACCCATTCCATGCCTGGATAAATTCCATGTCTGGATACAAACCCAGAAAAACGAACGAGGCCTAAAGGTCAGAAACTTTCCGCTCCACTCTCATCCCTACTTTCAACACAAGCAGCCAAGTTGGAAGCACATACAAGATCCAATGTAATCATATTATTATAAATAGGCTAGCGAGTTCATAACCTAGATATCCTAAAAAATGTCTCGTCAACTTCAAGGAGAGAGAATATGGAAGATGGTGGTGTAATATAAATGCATAGCGATATCATAATGCTACAGCTACATGAAAAAACTACTTACAGATGTACTGCCATCAGCATTCTTAACAGTTCTCCAGCGCACAATATTGTCCTCCAGTCGTATTTTTTTCTTGGTCCCAGATTCATCTGTAACATAAACATCTTCTTCCACATATGTTTTGGGATCAAAAGGCCTTGGATCAATCCCCATAATGTTTGATACCTTGATCACATTCATCTACAAGATAATAGATCATTAGGTGCCAAAATCCTACTTGAATAGTTGTAGAAGTGCAAAACTATTCGGCATGGATCATAACACTCCTACTGAAGCCTATAAAACATGGCATGGTTTTATCTCTAATATGAGCATATCATAAAGAAAAAAATAACTAGAACAAAATGCTTTTATCGTCAAGTATAGGAATAATGTTCGTCACAGCATGAGTTCTTCCCTTCGTGACATTTATTATACCAGCCAGGTGAGTACCAGGCATGAAATAGAACATCATCCATTAGATTATTAACTAGTAGTAACAGATATAAAGTTATAATAAGCAACGTTTTGCATGTACTCCATGCAGATCAGAAAAAAGGCATGCAGCGGCAATATAAAATTGTCGGACATGATAAAGCAAATAGGCAAGCGAGCTTACGAAAACAGGCTTATACAGAAAAATAATACTGCTTCTAGACTTCATGCTTCATGAGACTGTTGTACAAAGATTTCAGGGAGTAACTAAGTGCACCAACATTCAATTATATCATCAGAAAAGACAACAGTGGGTAACGGATGCATGGCCAAAGACTGAAAGATGTGGTTTAAGTCTGTAGTCAACTCACTTTGTCAGGTCGAGCTGGTGGCTGCTGAAGTGGAACCATCAAGTTCAACGGTGGCCCAACTGGTTTCTCTTTTGTTTTCAGTTCACGGTTGTCATCTGATTCATACCGCACATCTTCATCACCCACAACATCCTCTGGCTGCAAGTCTTTCTCATATTGCTCTTCATCTTCCATAGGAGATCTCTACAAAAGGAGAGTGAGGAAAACTTATTGCGTGCATAGGGCATATGAAAAGGCTCCAAGATAACAAGATAATTGGTAATAGATGTGAAAATTCATCAAATCTGATTGGAGGCATAGGTCATATTCATGCAGCACAAATGCAAGAAAAGAAAGAAAAAACAGGTGTTCACGTGACCACTTAATAAAGCTAAAAATTATATAGGGAAGCACAAAATGACAAATCAAAAAGTAAAGTGGGACAGGATAATGAAAGACCACCAAATTCCCCATTGTTCTTTATCAATGAAAAATCAGTTAAACTAACATGTACGACATTATCACCATCATCCAGTGAGCAACTAAACCATTGCTTTCTGTAGTCATAAACTCATAATAACTAACAACAGGGAGTCTTGCCACAAGTAGTAACTCTGATTAAGATATCTTCTGGAGTTCTGAAATTCCTACATTTTATATAGAAAATGGATGGGAAACAAAGAAATTGAGATTTGAATATTACGTGTGGATCTTCATCAATTTCATCCGGGGCACGATAAGGAGCAGGTTCATCTTCATCACTATCACCAAACACATCGCGGACAACTTCATGATCCCCTTCTTCCTCCATTGGCGAGCTGTGAAATGATATTGTGATTCTTATGAGTCACTACACTATTCGAGATGATCTATGATCTATAAACAATTACTCAACCATTGAATTGGTCAATTAGTAATGTCAGGTCTCGAAAGCATATAATGTATAATCTAACAAGTAGAATTCTGGTTTTCCTTGCCTTGGTCTCCTCTGAGGAGCTTCCTCATCTTCAGGAGCTTGAGCTGCATAATAATTATCTTCGGATCCCTCCGACTCGGAGGCAACAGCTCCTCTTCTTCTGCTCGCGACTGCCTGCTGCTCATAGCCCTCATCTTCACTTTCCATGCCCCCTGCATCAGTTTGCATCACCCCATCACTGAGTTCTCTTTCTGGTGAGCTCTGAACCTTTTCCATGTCACTTTCTCCTTGATCAAGATCAGCAGGGTGAGCCTCTGCCTCACTTTCCTCTTCCATCCCAATTTGCCCCTCACTCTCACCTTCTCCTTCTGCTTCACCTTCCCCTCCATGCTCCGCCTCGCCTTCCCCTTCTTCCTGGGTAAACACATGAGTAACCAAATGCAACATCAGATAGCTTTATTTATGTCGATGAAGATTAGGGCATATAAGGAAATCTGCAGGAACCTATGTTTATAACTCTTTAACGAGACTAAAAGTTCAGTTTTAAAAGTAAGAGAGCCCCATCGTTTCTCCAGATCACTTGCTACACGGCTCACAATTCCCAATATATCTACAGATTCTACCACTCAAATAATTGGTAGACTGGCACACATACACACGCACCTCCTATTATTACGAATTTTCTACTTAAAAATGTTCCAATTAGATTTCCGGGATCGACGAAACAGAAATCTGCCCAATTTCTCAAACAGTTGCAACCACAATCGCAAGTCTTCCAGACGACGACTCCCCGAGAAAAAAAACTAAGCCCTAGCCCAGGATGGGAAGTAGAGCAGGGGAGATCAATCACAGGGCGAGGGGAGACAGGGATGTGTGTTACCGAGTGGTAGGGGTCGTGGGCTGGGCCGTGGCTGTGTCCATCGTCTTCTTCCTCCTCGTCATCCTCCTGGTCCAGGTCGTGGTGGTGGCGCTGCTGCTGCTGTGGCGGCTGCTGGTCGTCCTCGTCGACGACCTCGATGGGCTCCTCCTCCTCGTCCTCCGACTGGTCGCCGAAGAGGTTCTGCATCATCTGGCTGCGCGTCTCCTCATCGACGTCCCTCTCCCTGTCGCCGCCTGCCATCGCCGCCGCCGCCGCCGCTCTTCCCCGCTCCGGTTCAGGTTTTCTTCTTCTGTTTCCGCTCTGAGGTGAGGTGTGCGTGGGTCGCGTGGCGTTCGGGCCAGGACATATGTAACTGAAGAAGAGAATTGCGTGCGGGTCAGCTTGATCAGACCTTTTTTTTTAGAGGGGTCAGCTTGATCAGACCGTTGGACCTATATGTCATCAACTTTAAAATAATTTGATTTGTATTTCTTTATCTTTATTATTACTTTCTTCGTTCTGAAAATAATGTCACAGATTTGTTCATTTTTTTAAGAAACATAGTACAATCATAAATGTTCACAACATATGCATGCATCCGCTCTACGAATGCACACACGCACATCCTATCCCTATGAGCCTCCGAGAGACTGGCGGATCGTGTCTTGAGATTAACAAAGTCATCACAGACATCTCGCTGTCGATAAAAACGTCATTTCCCACTAAAAGGATATTCTGTCTTTTTATGCAACACACAGTGTCAAATCTAGGGTTTAAACTTTGATGGGCTAAGGATACAACCACCCTCGTAGCCACCCAACCACAAATTGATTTGCAGATTTATTAAAATTTGTATAAATCTAGACATGTTTTCATATATAGATACATCTAAATTATAACGAATTTAAGTCATCCTTTTTATGACGAATGGATTAATATTATTAAACATCCTTTTTAGGACGAAGGAATTAATATTATTAAATAGGAGATGTGTTCGTAGGTCATCACTTGACACAAAAACATTAGAAAAATCTGGACCATCAAATTGTCATTGCTAAATATCGGAGGAACTAAGACCAGCCAATTGTGTGAGAAATAAATATATTCCTAATCAACATTTAATAAAGTATCTTCACTATTAAATTAAAGTTCATGTCGGTATGTCGCTTTTAACTTTAAACATTGAGAGAATCATGGCCATTAAACTACTCTCAAACAGTCCCACCAAACATGAGCAGAATCAACACCACACAAATCACGCCAGAGGATAATATGGAAAACAAACACCAATTTTCAACAATTAAGAAAGTATAAACATGCAAAGCAGGCACCAAATACAGTAATTAAAAACACATAAATCAATCATGGAAACGGCGGTATCTCACCTGAATGTCGTTGAGCTACTTATTTGCATGATAGATACTTTTGTTACCGAGTTGTAGGGGTTGTGGGCTGGGCCATGGCTGCGTACATCGTCTTCTTCATCCTCGTCCTCCTCCTGGTCCAAGTTGTGGTGGTGGCGCTGATGGTCGTCCTCGTCGACAAGCTCGATGGACTCCTCCTCATCATCCTCTGGTCGGTCACCGAAGAGGTTCCGCATCATCTGGTTGTGCGTCTCCTCAACAACGTCCCTCTCCCTATGACTGCCGGCTATCTTCGTCGTCGCTGTCGCTCTTCTCCGTCCCGGTTCAAGTTTTCTTCTTTTGTTTCCACTCTGAGGTGAGGTATGTGTGTGGGTCGCGTGGCGTTCGTGCCACGACATATGGAGCTGAAGAGAATTTCATGCGGGCTAGCTAGATCAGACTTTCGGACCCACATGTCATCAAATTCAAAATAATTAGATTTGTATTTCTTTATTATTACTTCCTCCATCCTGAAAACGATGTCATGGATTTGTCAAATTTTGCATAAATCTAGACATATTTTAATATACAAATACATCTAAATTTGAGACATTCTTTTCAGGACTGAGAAAGTAATATTATTAAATAGGAGATGTGTCTCTAGGTCATCACTTGACACCAAAACATTGGAAAAATCTGGACCATCATATCATCTATTGGAGGAATCAAGACAATCTAATTGTGTGGGCATCAAATATATTACTAATCAACATTTAAGAAAGTAGGAATCAAGACAATCTAATTGTGTGGGCATCAAATATATTACTAATCAACATTTTAAAAAGTATCTTTACTATTAAATTTTGATGTTGGTATGTCACTTTTAACTTTAAACATTGAGAGTCATGATCGTTAAACTACTCTCAAACAGTCCCACCAGACATAAGCAGAATTAACACCACACAATCACACCAGAGGATAATATGGAAAATAAACACCAATTTTTTTCAACAATCAAGGAAGTAGAAACATGCAAAGCAAGCACCAAACACAATAATTAAAAAACACGAAAATCAATCATGGAAATGCTGGTATCTCACCGCAATTGCATGATAGATACTTTTGTTACCTTGTGATAGGGGTTGTGGGTTGGGCCATGGCTGCATCTGTCGTCTTCTTCATCCTCCTCCTCCTCATGGTCCAAGTTGTGATGGTGGCGCTGATGGTCGTCCTCATCGATGACCTCGATGGGCTCCTACTCCTCATCCTCCGACTGTTCGCCAAAGAGGTTCCGCGTCATCTCATTGTGTGTCTCCTCATTGACGCCCCTCTCCCTGTCGTCGCTCGCCACCTTCGTCGTAGCCGCCGCTCTTGTCCACTTCGGTTCAGATTTTCTTCTTCAGTTTACGCTCTGAGGTGAGGTGTACGTGGGTCGCGTGGCGTTTGGTCCAGGACATATGTAACTGAAGAGAATCGTGTGCGGGCCAGCTAGATCAGACTGTTGGACCCACATGTCATCAACTTCAAAATAATTTGATTTGTATTTCTTTATCTTTATTATTACTTCCTCCATCGTGAAAATGATGTTACTAATTTGTCGAAATTTGCATAAATCTAGACATGTTTTAATATATAGATACATCTAAATTATGAAAAAATTGAGACATCCTTTTCGGGATGGAGGGAATAATATTATTAAATAGGAGTCGTGTCCCTAGGTCATCACTTGACACCAAATCATTAGAAAAATATGGACCATCAAATCATCCTTGCTAAATATCGAAGGAATCAATACCAGCCGATTTTGTAGGCATCAAATATATTCCTAATCAAAATTTAAGAAAGTATATTTACTATTAAATTAAAGTTGATGTTGTCACTTTTATAACTTTAAACATTGAGAGAATCATGATCGTTAAACTACTCTCAAACAGTCCCACCAACATGAGCAGAATAAACGCCACACAATCATGCCAGAGGAGAATATGGAAAAAAACATCTGAAAGAGTAATTGCCCCTATGTGTGGTTTTGGTGATTAATGACAATCCCTATGGACTAACGTTTTCACTGAGTTTTATATGAAGGAATATTCCATAGGTCATGCTTATAGTCTATGTGTTGGATTCAAGTATGGATGCCATGAAGATAAAGATATACCTTGAGTATTGGCATCAAGATAATTGTAACTACCTCGGTGAATTACGCTCCTAGCTACAAGCCTGGATGAACGGTAGTGGTTGAAATAGTACGGTGGGGCCCCAAAAGCCACTCACGGGTAGACCTTTCGGCCGTCCCAACCACTTCCAATTCATCGGGACTGTCAGACGGCGTGAATCGGCGAAGGGATCAAATACATACACAAATGAGTATGTATGCAAGCCACCATACAAGAGTACATCAGAGCCATACCATCTAGAAAGAAAGGAAAATATAGCAACGCCATACGGCAAGATTCAAATGACCTAGATAGATCTAATATTTTAGGATACTTCCTCATACCACACACATCAGAGTATCATGCGGAAGCGGCAAACAAGTCCGAGTACGGATAAGAAGCAAATCGGCATAAGATGCCATAGAAATAAGCACATCCCAACCACAGATCTCACGGATCCCCGTTTCCGGAATCTCTACACCGAACGATCGTTGCCCACATCATCAGCCTCTTCCACCCAAAGATCCGGTCTGCGAGGTACCTGCTCATCCGAACCAATAATTTATCGTGAGACCCTAAGGGTACTCAAAAGTCTTAATGCCTCTAAAGGGGACACAACACAGGGTGACGCAAATGCAGCGAAAGATAAACCCTAGCAGTTCTCTGAGATAAACGCTAACCATCCGCTTAACCAATGATAGGCGGATGTCCGTGAATTAAGGTCAGCAGTTATAACGATTTCATCGATCCATCCTCCTCCTCGCTACCAACGAGGAAGCGAACAACCCCCATCCGTTGGCAATTTTATTAACCATTCCATGAGTATTGCACTATTTACTAGTCAAATTACTTAGTCGATTAAAGTGGTACTTTAGTTATGCTTGTCTATGATCGAAACTGCGGCTCCAAGTCGTCCATAACCGCGGACACGGCTTTCAGAAAGTTTTACCCGGCCGGGGTGCACCAATAGCAACACACGCTCGATCAACCTCGGAAAAACCAAATCAAAACCCAACGAGGCCTTCACGACAAAGCAATCACAAGGTTCAGAAATATTTCAGGGGGCCACCCCATTGAGTAGACCCGCAACGAAGTTAGCTGACTTCGAGACGAACTCAAGGTTTGCGTCAATGGCTGTAAACGACTGGGAACCCGAAAGTGTGGCTGGGCTTGTCGATACCGCGAAAACATTCCGCTTACCTAAACAGTACAGTGTGCTCCTCGCACAATCGTAAATACAGGAGTAGCATGGCATAAGTACAGGATAGTAAATAAAACCTCAAACTAGTTTGTGGCCCCAAGAAATAAGACGGAATCAAGCTCTGGCTCAGGGGGGGTCCCATATACCTCCCGTATGTGGATAGCGCGATAAAACAAGGAACAGGAATCAAGTACTCGGGGTCTTACGGGACACAAGTGAGCAGGAAAAACCAAATAGCAGATGTTGCTCACCGGTGCCACTTTCATTAGTTATCCCATTACTACTCAGGTTAAGTTGTTTAGGTACCTCGTTATCCATCAGACTCTCACATACCCTACACATGCTGTTCTACGACTCGCATGGCTCAAACAACTCCTGTAGTAATGGCTCATGGGGTGGAGGAACAAGCTTGGTGGGGTGTAAAGTAAAGGCTATGCAATACTTGGGATTCAATTTAATACAATTCGCGACTCAATGATGCAAGAATAAGATAGAGGCAATATGTACTGTATGTATGCAAGCATGTGGAAGTGCTTGCCTGGCAACTCAGTTGAAGCGAGAGACGGATCTGGGTAGTGCTCCTGGTTCTCTTGATATATCCCCTGCTCAGCGTCTATTCGAGAGAAGAACCAAACAAGCAAGGGCCAACATAAATAGAGTGCACAAGCATAGGAATAAAATACGACAAGCAAACAATCATGCCATGATGAATGATGCACAAGTTGCATGGCAATAAAGTAGCATGGCATGGGTGAGGTGTGGAAGACAAGAAATAACATTTTAATGGGGTTCTGGATCACATTTGTTGCCATATTAGTTGCTGTACACTATATTTTATATGATGCATGCTGCAATTGAAGTCATGGATAGAATAAACAGAAAGGTCTCGTCGAGCTGATCATTTTAGACATATCATTTGTTAAATTCGGAGTTATAAATGAAAAGTTATTAAATTATTTAGTTCCAGTGGCATTGGTTGTAATTTTACCCATCTTGGAATTTAAAGTGTTCAAATAATATTTTGAATGGCATATTTGAATTCCTCACATTTTTCTGATTCAAAAACATATATTATTTGTATTATTTGAAAATATGAATTTAAATTTATTTTAAGTCAAAATTAATAATTAGGGTCAAAGTCAAAGGTGGACTAAATAAAATAATTCTGAAAATATTTGAATAAGGATTTGAATTATGATTCAAAAACTAAACATTTTTCATATAAGGTTTGAATTCAAATTCCAAACCAGGAATAAGTTATGAATTCAATTAAATTTGAACTGATTTGAAATTGAATTTGATTTGAATTCATTTGCGAAGATTTTGAATTTGGAAACAGACAGATTCCTGGGCTTTTTCTACTCAGGCGGATCTACTCACAGCCAGTGACAGGTGGGGTCGGATCTGACTGGGCTGCCACGCACGCATAAAACCTTTTTGCACTCAGGTAAGCCTAGCCCGAGGCACTGACGTGTGGGTCCAGGGGTCTAACGGCCGCAGCGTCAGCGACCATCCAGGCGCGACACGTGGGCGATCAAGGACCGCGGTGGAAAAGCAGAAAGCGAGGACTTTTTGCAAAAAGCCAGCGCTGGTAGCGGGTCGCGGGTCTGCGGTTTAGGGGAGATTCTGAGGATGAAAGCAAAACGCTCGTCATTGGGCGCGATCGCAGGCGTGGTTCTGGCCGGATTTTCGGTCGACGATGGCGACGCCGTCGCTGATCGAAACAACATGGCCCCAAAACGAAGAGCGAAGAGGGAACCACGGCCTACAACATCGGTTCAGGGTGCTAGCGCGGAGGAGGACCACACGGCAGGCGAGCGTCGAGCAGTGGCGGAGCCATTGCTGCCGGCAGCGCGACGCGTGGCGCACTCTCTGGCGAACTAGAGAGGGGAAGGGGGTGTCTAGGGGCTGGAGGAGCTCACCGCGGTGTCGTCGGCGGTGACAGGTAGGCCGGGGAGGCTGCTGATCGGCGACGGGGCAGGAACCCTGGAGCTGCTGGTACTCGCGGGCGCGGCGACGGCGGGGTTACTCCGGCGGTGTCCGGCTGGTTCCTCGCGTCCTGGGCGATGCAGTGGAAGCAGGGGAGGCTCCTGGTCGCCTTGGGCACCCTCCAACACGGCTCCTCCCGCTCTCCTGCTGACCTGGCCGAGCTAGGGTTAGAGGGACATGGTCTCGCTTGGGGAAGAGGAAGGAGGGAGGAGGGGTTCCTGGGGACTGCTTGGGGATCTGGGGGAGGCTAGAGACGAAGGGGGAAGGATAAGAACGAGAGGGGGCAGGTAGATGGCGTGGGGGGGAGGGGAAGCACATGGCTACTTTATGCCAAAAGGAGGGGTGGCTCGGGTGGCTAGGGTTTAGGAGGGGGAGAGGGACCAGGGTAGCACATGGGAGGGTGATGGTACCAGGGGGTTAGGTGGGGCCTGCAAGGCAGAGAGGAAGCTAGAGAGAGGAGGGAGGCCGAGAGAGAGAGAGAGAGCCTCGGGTAGGGTTAGGTTTGGGGGGCTCGGTTTAGAGTGGAGAGAAAGAGGGGGTACTTTGGGTTTTGATTAGAATAGGTGTGGTTTAGGTTAGCTAGGATGGGTTATGGGGGTATGGGGTAGGTGTTAGAGAGAACTAGGATAGAGGATTAGAGAGAGGGGGTGGCTTAGGGTTTTGGTCTAGAGAGGGGGAAGGTTAGATGCTAGGGGTTCCTTTTGACAAGAACCAACCATGCACCAAACAAAACCCCATCAAGATCCAAGACTAGAGCAAGGGAAAAAGGTGATGAGGTTTGGCAATGATCAAACAAGACCAAGCCTAAGGGGTAGTAATAGATGATCCATTGTAAAAATCCAAATACAAACAAATGTCAAGCTAAGGGGTACTTGCATGGGCCATGCATAGTTGATTCACACCATATTTATCTTTGTGAAAACAAGATTAATTACCTGGCATTTTCTTATGCATTCCAAAGTGTGGAATAAGGCCCAAGCAAAAGAAATTAGAAAGAATTCCAAGTGGGGTATGAGGAGATGATCACATTGGATTATATTTGGGACTTGCTAGTGTGTATATGCCACTAGATATTGATTGAGCCCACAAAAATCCCAACCTGATGATAACCCCAAAACAACACATATGGGAGCTAGAATTAGGATCACACTCACAAGACATGCAAAGGTGACCAGGTGGCTCTCATGTTCCAATATTGTGAAAACAACTTGGTGCAAACGTGGGAGCATGTGGAAAGAATTGGATCCATCCCAACCCACATGAGC
Source organism: Avena longiglumis (assembly GCA_030063025.1). NCBI lineage: Eukaryota > Viridiplantae > Streptophyta > Magnoliopsida > Poales > Poaceae > Avena > Avena longiglumis. The sequence goes on from CP125976.1 coordinate 450,526,823, forward strand.
TAGATGTAAAACTCAAAAATGCCAAGCTCATATTTAGTTGGATGGTGGAATATAAGGTGGTGAAAGAAAAGGTGGTGGAGTTAATAAGAGATATGCCCCCAAATCAACTTGGGCATTTAACAATATATCAAGAACCAAATACAATATCAAGAGGCAAATACAATTAATAATGCACATGAGATAAGAACCAAACAAGAAGGGGTTTTATATGATGCTCAAATGCAAGGTGGCATGATGACATGAGCATGATATGATGATGATGCAACAATTATATGTAGGAAGTGGCCCTTTATTACTAGAACAAGTAGCATTACAGGTGTTAGACAATTGGGATGCTACAATAATCGAGTTGAAGAGAAGAATATGATATGATCAAGATCTTGAGAGTGTGATCTCAATATAAGAATTCGAGATATGGCTCTAAGACGATGTCATGATAGCCTCATTAGTTGAGCTATGATTGACTAATATTTAGAGCATGTAATCAAATTAAGAGTTCTTTATGTACCTCAATATATTGAGATGGAGCATGAAAAGATACATGGTTGACCTATACAAAGAGTGAAGAGTGATTTCAAGTTGATCAACACATGAAGTATAAAGAATATACCACATGAATCTTGTGGTATGGTAAGCCTTGTCAATTGTGCATCATGAACTAACCCATTATATATGTGCCTTTGCGTTTTCTATATGGGATAGGTATCTTTCCATGGGCATGCTACAAAAGTGAAGATCTTATATAGCCCATGAGAGGATGACATCAAGTGGTGATCGTCATCAAGGTTGAGAAGGGCAAGTTCAAGATAAGCATCTCGAGAAGATCATTTGTTTGAATCTTGCCGTCCATATTGGTGATAATGGACATTTGAAGACATGTATTAATGAAGCTATCCGATAGTGGTGTATGGCGGAGAAAATTAGGAGTCTTCACGAAGCAACAATGATCAAGTGATGCATTCCGGCTTGGACGGAGATTAAAGTGTTGTCATCAAGATCAAGCGGGATGCGCAAGGCAAAGGTATGTCCTTACTAGGTTTTCCTTTTACCGGTCTCAAGGTGGTTGTTGGGAGACCGGGTTATAGGATACATAGCCACACTATTAAGAGGGGCATTCGGTTGGGTAACTTGATCACATCGTCATAGGGAGCTCAATCCTTTGCATTCTTTGCATCTTCCTATTTTGTTTCTTCTTGTTGTTTCTCCATGTGAGGTTCTTGAGCTTGTTGCTATCTCTTCAACAAGCCCAAGTTCATCGAAAACGGAATTCGTATGCATCTTCTATGGCGTTTTCGAGTTTGAAGGTTTTATCGGTTCTTCTTATAGGGAGGCTTCTTACCTTTCTTCATTCGGTTCTATCCTACTCTATTTGACTATGATGTTTCTATGCACCATCTTGTAGGGCTTGTTGTCCTCGTCAAAACAAGCCCAAGATCATCGAAATCGGAGTCTGAACGCAAAAGTTATCGTCGTTTTCGTGTGCCATGTTTGGTTCCAGCGGAATTCCGGCGGGAATTCTGGCGGACCGAGTCTGTGGCCGGAATTTTCGGCGACCGCCGGAAATTTCCGGCAAACCGCCGTAAAACTGTTCTATATGCTATTCAGTTTGTACCGGAACTTTCGGTTCTTACCGGAAATTCCAACGGCGCCGGTTTCGTCGCCGGAACGTGTTCGCCCAACGCATCTTGCTTCCAACGGTCATCCCCTTGAAGGGGTAAAAAAGTTGGGATTCCTCCCCAAAGTTCTAAGGCTCTTGAGCATGTTTTTGACCTCCATTGTTGACCCCTTTGAGCTTTCTTCCTCTCTCTTCACTCCTATGATTCTTGCATCTTTTTGAGGTCTTTAGAAGAGGAGATCTAGATCTACAATCCCCACCAATCAATTCCTCCTCTAAGTGAGGGGAACCCATTGGATCTAGATCTTGGAGTCATTTGTTGGTTTCCACCATTGTTCTTCCTCTCTAATTCCTCCCTAGAACTTGTTGCTTTGGTGGGATTTGAGAGTGAAGGATTTGAGAACCCTTGGTGTTCTTGCTTTGCATTCTTGCATAGGTGTTGAGCTCTCCATTACGATTTGTTCGAGTGAGAGACCGTGAGCTTGTTACTCTTGGAGGGTGACTTCCTAGTTGGCTTGGCGGTTGGCGCCACGGTGTTGTCTTCGTGGAAGATTGTGAAGAAACCCGGGCTTCTCCTTCGTGGAGTTTGTGAAGTGGTTGTGGAGCTTGCCATCTTCGGAGTGGAGGAAAAGCTAGCCATAAGGAAAGGGCCTATTCCTTCGTGGGATGGACTCAGAGAAGAAGGTGAGCCTTCGTGGCTTTGGAAATCCTTCATGGAATCCCACACCTCTCCAACATGACGTACCTTACTTGTAAGGGAACACGGGAATACATCTTCGTCTCCGCGTGCCTCGGTTATCTCTATACCCGAGCTTACTTTCCTTGTGATAGCCATCGAACTTGAAGTACTTACATCTTGCTTATCACTTGTGGTAAATTATCTTGTGATTTCTTCCTTAGCTTAACTTGTTGTTGGTTCACTTAGTTGAGCCTAGTGTATTTAGGTTTTGTGCTTATAAAATAAACGTTAGTTTAATTCCGCATTCTATCAAGCCAAAACCGTAATAGTTTTAAAATTTCCTATTCACCCCCCTCTAGGCGATATCTCTATCCTTTCAACATCAATTGTCAACAATTAAGGAAGTAGAAACATGCAAAGCAAGCATCAATCACAGTAATTAAAAAACACGAAAAACAATCATGGAAACGCCAGTAACTCACCCCAATTTTGCCGAACTACTCCTTTGCATGATATATACTTTTGTTACCGAGTGATAGGTGTTAGGGATATGCTAAATGGGTATCACCATTGCATGTCTCTAATCCGGATAACCCGAATGGCCCATAGTTGGTAGCAAGGCATATGGCCTGCTGGGTGGCCCAGTTAGATGGATCCAGAAGGGAAGCCCATGCCGGATGAAGGAAGGCTACGGTAGAGTCATCGGCGTACCCGGAGCCTTGGAATGCAAGACACGTTAGACTAGTTGTATACCGTGTAGGACTCTGTAACCTGTCCGGCTAGGACTTTCCCTGTAACCCTAGGATCTAGCGTCTATATAAGCCGGACCTAGAGGAGCCTTTAGGGCAACAATCAGACAACTGAACTCATATCGCTCATAGCGTACTGATCCCTGTAATCTGGTGTATTGCCGTTATAGTGATTTATAGCAGGAGTAGGATTTTGCCACCGTCGTGGGATCTGAACCTGAGTAAGCTGTGTCACCTCGTACCCGCCAACCTTCCTCTTTACCCCATGTCTCTAAACACGCTCTATGAGGACCCCTCCATGGCGTACTCCTCTGTAATACCATGAAAATTGGCGCCCACCATGGGCAAGAGGCGCTTCAGGCTCTACAATAGGCAAGGTCAAAGCTCTTCGCGGGAATCAGCCAAACTGTAGACATTGGTCATGTTCTTGTAGGGTTCGCAGCATAGAAAACAAAAAATTTCCTACGATGTGAACTATATACCAAGATCTATATAATAGATACAAACAACGGGCGGATGTATATCCGTAGAGAACATACCCTTGAAGACCGACAAAGCTTAACGAGTTCAACTCGTGGTTGATGTAGGCGATCTCTTGCCGATCTCAAGATCGAGAGGAAGTCCTAGCGCCGCAAATCAGCAGCGCATCCGTGCTCGCACACACGTTCGAGGCACCGAGCAACCTCCGCCTCCTCGCTCCAGCGATGCAGCGGAAGCACAACTCTTTCTTGCCGAATAGCCACCGGGAACATGTATCTCGCTAGTCCGAGACCATGGGGGATAAATTCTAGAGGGCGAGAGATCCTTCATGAGGAGGTGTGAGAGACAAGTGAGGAGGGGGCTCCTTTTATAGGAGGAGGGACCCCACGGGGTGGCCGGCGCATGGGGCTTGCCCCCTTGCCCTCCCTCTTCATGTGGGTGGACACTCCACTCACAAAACTCCTTTAAATTCCCTCCACTCAAAAGTCCACTCAAATTCCCATTAAATTTCCACCAAATTTAATGCAAACTCTCATTAAATAAAACTCTTTTATTTTATTCAGAATTTTGTCAATTACTTTAATGACAAACATTCACAAATAACCCCTTGCTAGAATTCTATTTCACATGCATAACCACTGCAATTTCACCCAAAACCTGTTTCGGTATCTAGTGAAATAAATTCCTGCGCTTGTTCATTCTTTCGGCATGAAACATTTGCTCCAATTGGATGTCGGTGTCTCTTAAGTGTGTCACCCTACGGTTCGGGAATAATGCGGACATGATCGAGACCCCTCTCGGATCAATAATCAGAAGCGGGATCTGGAGACCCATACTGACTCCCACACATTCAACGATGACTTTCTTGTGATCGCGTGAACCTTTTACGCTAGTATCTTAATCCCTTTGTTTCACGATATATTACATGTCCGAGATTCGATCATCAGTATCTCCATACCTAGTTTGATCTCACCGACATGCACTCTTTTCTCGTTCTGTGATATAACATTCTAGTGATCAAATCACTTGCTTGCAAGCTAATCAATGTGATATCACCGAGAGGGCCCAGTATATCTATCCGTCATCGAGATGAACAAATTCCACTCGATCCATGAGCCTCAACATAACACTTTATTAGTTACGAATCCATATTTATAATCACCTGATTACGGTGTGACGTTTGATGTTATCAAGAAACTCTTTCGGTGTTAGTGATTGACATGATCTCATGGTCTAAGGATTAGGATCACTGTAAGTTGTTATAGCAATATAAACTCAATGACTTTGATCGTAATGCTATACTTGGATGAATGTTCATCACATCATTACACTAATGTTGTGATCCCGTTATTAACAACATCCAATGTCCATGATCGTGAAACCTTGATCATCTTGTTAATCAACGAGCTAGTTTATGAGAGAGGCATAACTAGGAACTTCATTTGTTTATTAAACACACATGTATTAACGTTTCAGATTAATACAATTATAGCATGCAAAATAAACATCTATCATATACTTGGAATACACATAATAAACACTTTATTATTGCCTCTCGGCATATTCCCTTCCTCCCACTTGCACTAGAGACAATAATCTAGTTACATAGTGATAAATCTAACACCCATTGAGTTATGGTGTTGATCATGTTTTGCTCTAGGAGAGTTTTAGTCAACGGATCTGCTACATTGAGATCCGTATGTACTTTAAATCTTTATATCTCCATCCTTGACATGCTCATGGATGGAGTGAAACCGGCGCTTAATATGCTTGGAATGCTTGTGAGACCTTGGCTCTTTGGCATTGGCAATGGCACCATTGTTGTCACAATAGATCACCATTGGGTCCAACGCGTTTGCCACAACTCCTAGTTCGGATATGAACTCCTTCATCCAAACTGCTTCCTGAGCCGCTTCCGAAGCAGCAACATATTCGGCCTCCGTTGTTGATCCCGCTACCAGGTTGTTTGGAGCTCCTCCAACTAACCGCTCCGCCATTCATGAGAAATACGTATCCGGATTGAGACTTAGAGTCATCCGGATCGGTGTCAAAGCTAGCGTCGACATAACACTTAGCGACGAGCTCTTCTTCACCTCCGTATACAAGAAACATATCCTTAGTTCTTCGTAAGTACTTAAGGATATTCTTGACCGCTATCCTCCGATTGGTACCTACTAGTCAAACTAATAGCATGTGCCACATCCGGTCTTGTACATAGCATGGCGTACATTATAGAGCCTATGGCTAAAGCATAGGGGACTTTGTCCATTATCTCTCTTTCTTCCGCCGAAGCCGGACTTTGAGTCTTACTCAATGTCTTGCCTTGCAACATAGGTAAGAACCCCTTCTTACTTCCGTCCATTTTAAACTTCTTTAAAATATTATCAAGGTATGTACTTTGCGATATCCCTATTAGGCGCCTAGATCTATCTCTATAGATCTTTATGCCTAATATGTATGACGCTTCACCTAGGTCCTTCATTGAAAATTTGCTGTTTAGATAACTTTTAACACTGTTTAAAAGTTCTATATCATTTCCGATCAATAATATGTCATCCACATATAATATCAGAAATGCCAGATTGCTCCCACTCACTTTATTGTAAATACAAGCTTCTCCATAAGTTTGGACAAATCCAAACTCTTTGATCACCTCATCAAAGCGGAGATTCCAACTTCGTGATGCTTGCTTCAATCCATAGATGGATCGCTGAAGTTTGCACACCTTGTTAGCATCCTTAGGATCGACAAAACCCTTTGGTTGTATCATATATAACTCTTCTTCAATATTACCATTGAGAAACGCGGTTTTGACATCCATCTGCCATATCTCATAATCGAAATATGCAGCAATTGCTAACATAATCCTAACTGACTTTAGTATCGCTACGGGAGAGAAAGTCTCATCGTAGTCAACTCCTTGAATTTGTCGAAACCCCTTTGCGACAAGTCGAGCTTTATAGATGGTCACATTACCATCGATCGCTTTTCCTTTTGAAAATCCATTTGTTCTCCACGACCTTTCGGTCGTGAGGTAATTCCACCAAGTTCCAAACTTGATTTTCATACATGGATTCCATCTCGATTTCATGGCTTCTAACCATTTGTTGGAATCGGGCTCATCATCGCTTCTTCATACGTCGCGGGTCATCATTTTCATCAACCATGAAATTCATGACAGGATTTCCGTGACTCGGGAGTTGCAGCGTCTGTTTGACTGCGAGGTTCGGTAGTACTCTCTTCGGAGTTTCATGATCATTATCATTAGTTCCCTCTTCAACAGGTGGAGCCAACTCCGAACAACTTCCTGCGCTACTCGTCATACTTTGAAGAGAAGGTTCCACAACCTCTTGAGTTCTACCTTCCGACTACTCACACCTTTCGCGAGAAACTCTTTCTCTAGAAAGGATCCATTCTTGGCAACAAAAACCTTGCCCTCGGATCTGTGATAGAAGGAATACCCAATAGTTTCTTTAGGGTATCCTATGAAGACGCATTTTTCCGCTTTGGGTTCGAGTTTAGCCGATTGAAGTCTCTTCACATAAACATCGCATCCCCAATCTTTAAGAATGATGCTTAGGTTTGTTTCCAAACCACAATTCATACGGTGTCTTTTCAACGGATTTAGATGGTGCCCGATTTAAAGTGAATGCAGCAGTTTCTAGTGCATAACCCCAAAATGACAACGGCAAGTCCGTCAGAGACATCATAGATCGAACCATATCTAATAAAGTACGATTACGACGTTCTGACACACCATTTCGCTGTGGTGTTCCGGCAGGTGTGAGTTGTGAAACAATTCCACACTCTTTCATGTGAATGTTAAACTCGTAACTTAGATACTCACCTCCACGGTCGGACCGTAGAAATTTGATCTTTCTATTACGATGATTTTCCACTTCATTCTGAAATTCCTTGAACTTTTCAAAGGTTTCAGACTTGTGTTTCATCAAGTAGATATAACCGTATCTACTCAAATCATCCGTGAAAGTAACAAAATAACGATATCCACCTCGCGCTGACACACTCATTGGACCACATACATCAGAATGTATGATTTCCAATAAATCGGTCGCCCGCTCCATTGAACCGAAAAGCGGCGTTCTAGTCATCTTGCCCATAAGGCATGGCTCACATGTATCAAATGATTCATAATCAAGTGATTCCAAAAGTCCATCCGAATGGAGCTTCTTCATCGTTTAACGCCAATATGACCTAGACGGCGATTGCCACATATATGCGGATATATCATCATTAAGTTTAATCCTTTTAGCATCAACATTATGAATATGTGTAACATTATCATCGAGATCTAATAGAAATAAACCATTCATCATCGGTGCATGACCATAAAAGATTTCATTCATATAAATGGAACAACCATTGTTCTCGGATTTAAATGAATAACCACTTCGCATCAAACACGATCCGATACAATGTTCATGCTCAAGGCAGCACCGATAACATTTATTCAAGTTTATAACTAATCCCGGACGGTAAGTGGAGAGGCAGCGTTCGACGGCGATCACATCAACGTTTGATCCATTGCCGACACGCATCTTGACCTCACCCTTGCTAGCGGTCGCTTGTTCCGCACGATTCGAGTTACAAATATTAGCAACCGAACCGGTATTAAATACCCAGGTGCTCTGCGAGCACTAGTCAAGTACACATCAATAACATGTATATCATATATACCTTTGTTTGCCTTGCCGGCCTTCTTATGCGCCAGATACTTGGGGCTTGCACTTCTAGTGGCGATCCCCTTACAATAGTAGCACTCGAATCGACTTAGGTCCAACTCGGGTTTCTTTTCAGCGACAACAGGCTTGCCGCCTTACTTCCTTCCGTTTTCCTTCTTGTCTTTCTTGAAACCGGTGTTCCTATTGATCATCAACACTTGATGTTCCTTTTTGATCTCCACTTCAGTTTTAAGCATTGACTGAAGCTCGGGGAGAGACTTCTTCATGCCTTGCATATTATAGTTCATCACGAAGCTCTTATAGCTAGGTGGCAGAGACTGCAGAACACGATGGATGCCTAAGTCAATGGGAATCGATATTCCCAAGGACACAAGCTTATCGGCGTAACCCGACATCTTGAGTACATGCTCACTAACGGAGCTGTGCTCTTCCATCATGCAGCTAAAGAACTTTTCTGAAGCATTGTAGCTCTCTACAGCAGCATGTGTGTCGAAAATCATTTTCAACTCACCCATTGTATCAAATGCATTGCCGTTTTCGAAACGCTTTTGAAGTTCCGGCTCTAGCCCATACGATATGCCGCAATGAACTAAGTTGTGGTCCTCCTGACGAGTCTGATAGACATTCTTCTCCTCGTCAGGGGCATCATCAAAAGGTGGGGGGCCTAACGGCGCTTCTAGCACATATTGCTTTTGTGCGTGAGAGGAGAATCCTCAAATTCATGGCCCATTCAGTAAAGTTTCTACCGTTCGTTGCTAGTTTCTCTTTCTCCATGAACACATTGAAATTAAAAGCAGGTGGTGCCATCTACAACAGAATTTGTAAAGTTTAGACTAAGTGTATGATAGATTGAGTTCAACTAATCTATATTACGAATGAACTCCCACTCAAAAGCGACATCCCTCGTGCCCTTTTGGTGATTACATGAACCAAATCCACTACACCAAGTCCGATCATCACGTGAGTCGGTATAGCTTCAAAGGCGAGCATCAAATGGGCATCATATCAACTATATGACTCATGCTTAACCTTTCGGTCTGTGTTCCGAGGCCATGTCTGTACATGCTAGGCTCGCCAAGTTAGAACCTTAGTATTCGCGTGTGTAACTGTTTTACACCCGAAATATGGTCGTGGATCCAAGAACACCCGATCATCACGTGATGTCTTGGAGCGACGAAAACATAATCGGTGCATACTAAAGGAAGAACACATTCTTATCTTGATATTTAAATGAGGGATCATCTTATTATGATAACAAAGCGCTAAACAAGCAATATAAGATGCAATCAAAACATCATATGTTTATTAGTGAAATGATATGGTTCCCGCAGATGATATCTATCATGTGCATCGTGGTATGATCACTATCATACCTATATGTGTAAATCCAAGGTCTATGGATTTTACACGCTATGTGTGTTGTAAGAGTATCATCTCATACTTCTACTTACAACACTACCATATCATAACACTAGCCCAGCAACAATCTAAACTAGACGCCTCTAATTTATCCATTGCAAGTTTTACGTGGCTTAGGGCTTTCGAGATAGAACCGTTCTTACCTACGAACATGAACCACAACAAGGATAATCAAATTGTTGACAACTCGCTTGCAAAATAGATATTGACTATAGTAGGAGAGACAGACACCCGCTAGCCACTTATGCAAACTAGTTGCATGTCAAGCGTGGAACAGGTCTCATGTGCGAGGACATGTAAAGTTTGTCCGGGCCGCTTCATCCCACTATGCCACCAATATCCAAAATCACAACAAAGGAGCAACAACATGATCATCATCGCCCACATACTCATATGTGTACTACCCGTGTAAAGTATCTACGCATAGATCCGGCTCTGATACCACTGTAGGGTTCGCAACATAGAAAACAAAAATTATCCTACGATGTGAACTATATACCAAGATCTATATACTAGATACAAACAACGGGCGGATGTATATCCGTAGAGAACATACCCTTGAAGACCGACAAAGCTTAACGAGTTCAACTCGTGGTTGATGTAGACGATCTCTTGCCGATCTCAAGATCGAGAGGAAGTCCTAGCGCAAATCAGCGCATCCGTGCTCGCACACACGTTCGAGGCACCGAGCAACCTCCGCCTCCTCGCTCCAGCGATGCAGCGGAAGCACAACTCTTTCTTGCCGAATAGCCACCGGGAACATGTATCTCGCTAGTCCGAGACCATGGGGGATAAATTCTAGAGGGGGAGAGAGATCCTTCGCGAGGAGGTGTGAGAGACAAGTGAGGAGGGGGGCTCCTTTTATAGGAGGAGGGGGGGAACCCCAAGGGGTGGCCGGCGCATGGGGGCTTCCCCCTTGCCCTCCCCTCTTCATGTGGGTGGACACTCCACTCTCAAAACTCCTTTAAATTCCCTCCACTCAAAAGTCCACTCAAAATTCCCATTAAATTTCCACCAAATTTAATGCAAACTCTCATTAAATAAAACTCTTTTATTTTATTCAGAATTTTGTCAATTACTTTAATGACAAATATTCACAAATAACCCCTTGCTAGAATTCTATTTCACATGCATAACCACTTTATGCAATTTCACCCGAAAACCTGTTTCGGTATCTAGTGAAATAAATTCCTGCGCTTGTTCATTCTTTCGGCATGAAACATTTGCTCCAATTGGATGTCGGTGTCTCTTAAGTGTGTCACCCTACGGTTCGTGAATAATGCGGACATGATCGAGACCCCTCTCGGGTCAATAATCGAGCGGGATCCGAGACCCATACCGACTCCCACATTCAACGATGACTTTCTTGTGATCGTCGGAACCTTTTACGCTAGTATCTTAATCCCTTTGTTTCACGATATATTACATGTCCGAGATTCGATCATCGGTATATCCATACCTAGTTTGATCTCGTTACCGACATGCACTCTTTTCTCGTTCCTGTGATATAACATTCTAGTGATCAAATCACTTGCTTGCAAGCTAATCAATGTGATATCACCGAGAGGGCCCAGCGTATATCTATCTGTCATCGGGATGAACAAATTCCACTCTCGATCCATGAGCCTCAACATAACACTTTATTAGTTCTGAATCCATCTTTATAATCACCCTGTTACGGTGTGACGTTTGATGTTATCAAGAAACTCTTCCGGTGTTAGTGATTGACATGATCTCATGGTCTAAGGATTAGGATCACTTCGTAAGTTGTTATAGCAATATAAACTCAATGACTTTGATCGTAATGCTATACTTCGGATGAATATTCATCACATCATTACACTAATGTTGTGATCCCGTTATTAACAACATCCAATGTCCATGATCAGGAAACCTTGATCATCTTGTTAATCAACGAGCTAGTTTATGAGAGAGGCATAACTAGGAACTTTCTGTTTGTTTATTAAACACACGTTTCCGTATTAATACAATTATAGCATGCAAAATAAACATCTATCATATACTTGGAATACACATAATAAACACTTTATTATTGCCTCTCAGGGCATATTCCCTTCAGTTCTATTCTCCGGAAACGTTCCGATCGTCCCTCCTGACGAGTTCTGGATCCCGGTGAAGACAAGCCCCACCCGCTGCTCGATTGTCCCAATCAGGGACATCCACCTCTTCATCGGCAAAACCGATTCGGGCACTGGTTCCCTGGAAGCCGAAGGATCGTCAAGGCCCACACGGACTGCCCACGGGAAGGATACGTTCACGGAAGGATCGAAGTCTGATCTCTCTTTGGAGTTTACCGGCCTAGATCAGAAAAATTCAAGGCCCACCCAAACCGCCCCTATGCTAGAAATAATGGTGGAAGATCGCTGCAAATCCGCCGGCTTCGCCCGTGCGTCTAGAAAGCAGAGATCGCACTTCGTCGGCGTGGTGACTATCTTCGATCTGGTGCGATGCGTTTAGAGAGAGGGTGAAAATCCCCGTGATTACCTCGCCAGATGGCTCCGGATACGGCCCGACCTGGAACACTACCCCAGTGATGATGTTATCTATCACTATGTGGAAGGACTGGACCGCGGTACACTTCTCCGACATACGCTAAGACGGCAACAGGTAGCAGGTCTCCTCACCTTAGCATGATCTGCACCATCAACAGTTACGCGGCCGCTGATGCAGCTGTTCAGGCCGAGATCGCTGCCATACTCGGGCCCCCACCGCCACCACCTCCAGTCAACGTCCTTGCTACCTCAGCATCATCCTCCGGCATCGAGGAAGCCTCCACATCCTCCGACTCCATTCTGGACGCGCTCTACGCCGACATCAACGTGGATTCAGAGGATATGGATATCAACCCGGAGGAGCTCGACTCAGCTATGCAGGAGATGGAGGAAGATATCAAGCGTGAGGAGCAGGCCGACAAGGCCGTCACATCCCGAGAGGTGTTCGTCGCCATTGGGAGCATGATGGAAGAAGACCAACCTGGACAAGCTCCGCCTAAGACGCCGGACAAGGGGAAGGGACCAGCCGATGCTGCCGACAACGATCGTGCAAAGGCCATGCCGCCTAACCCAGCGCAAAAGCCGCATGAACTCAACACCGGTCCGAGTAACACCAACACCGCAAATCCGCGTCCACCAACATCTACGTCTGCGGCCGCCCAAGTCACTCCAGCTGATAGAGTGATGTATGGCAATTTGCTCGTCGAGCCCATGATTGTGGCCAATATACGGAACATAGTACAACTTGATGAGAAGCGCCAGCAACTACTGGAGGAAGCGCAGGCCATCACGGAGCAAGGCGCAAAGTTAGATCGAGATATGGCCAAGGCGCAGAAATCAATCGAGGTGGTGATGGTGGCTCTATTGATGTAGAACCTATTGGGAAACCTCGAGAGGAAGGTATGATGAGCATAGCAGCAAGTTTTCCCTCAGTTATGAAACCAAGTTTACCAAACCAGTAGGAGAAAGAACCATCTCCCAAGGTGTTGCTAGCAACATGGAACCTGCACAATACAACCACAATACTTTGACCCAACTTACAGTGAGGTTGTCAAGCTCACTGGTTTTGTTGAAAACAAAGGATTAAACATATAGTGTGGAAGATAGTAATTGCTTGAAAGTTATTGCAGAAAGTAAACAGTAAACAGTAGATTGAATATCAGTGGGAAGGAATGGACTAGGGTCCACAGTTCACTAGAGGTGTTTCTCCATAAGATAAATAACATGTTGGGTGAACAAATTACTGTTGGGAAATTGACAGATAGAGAATGCATAAAAATGCATGTACATGGCATGATGATCACTATGATATTCGTTTGGGCATTACAACATAATACATAAACCGTAATCCAACGGAATCTATGACTAATAATCCACCTCCGGGATATCATCCGAACAACCCTTGGGTATTAAGTTGCAAGAAATAGATAATTGCATTAAAAAAAGTGTGTAAAGTAAATAATACAATTGCCCTTGGACAAAGGATTGTTGTTTTCTACCTAGTAGCAACAACACATCTACAACCTTAGAGGTTTCTGTCACTCCCTCAGACTACTAGAGGCATGAACCTACTACCGATCATAATACTCCCTCTTGGAGTCACAAGCAAATACTTGGCCAGAGTAACTAATAACAATAGAGAGCATGCAGGATCACAAATAACCTAGACATGATAGAATCAATAATCAATCTTGACGTAGTACTCAATATCCATCGGGTCCCAACAAACACAACATGTAGGATTACAAATAGATGATCTTGATCATGATAGGCAACTCACAAGATCTAAACATGATAACACAAACAGGAGAAACAACCATCTAGCTACTTCTATGGACCCATAGTCCAAGGATGAACTAGTCACGCATCACTCTGGAGGCTGGCATGGTGATGAAGAAGGCCTACGGGATGATCTCCCCTCTCTAGCAGGGTGGCGGGAAGAGCTTCAGATCCCTCCCAATCTAGGGACGATGGTGGCGGCTATAGACTTTTTCATGGAATTCTGATCGGGTACCTAGGTTTTTCTCCTCGAGGGGTTTATATAGGCGAAGGGGCAAGGTCAGTAGAGGTCCAGGGGGCACACCATAGGGCGGCGTGCCCCTGGCCGCGCATGGGCCAGGTGTGGCCGCCCTGGGGTGCGCCTCCCTCTGGCCTTTGGACTTCGTCTTCGCCTATGAAAAATAGGAAGTTCAGCTTTTGTTTTGTCCAATTCCGAGAATATTTCTTTACTAGATTTTCTGAAACCAAAAACAACAGAAAATAGGAACTGACACTGTGGCATCTTGTTAATAGGTTAGTTCCAAAAAATATATAAAAATGCCTCAAAGTGTAGATAAAACATAAGATAGTTGGTACAAAACAAGCATGGAGCATAAAAAATTATAGATTCGTTTACAACGTATCAAGCATCCCCGAGCTTAACTCCTGCTCGTCCTCGAGTAGGTAAGTGATAAAAGAATAATTTTTTAGGTGACATGCACCATCACAAACTTGATCAAGGTATTGTAAAGCATTGATAGCTAGGATCAAAGTACTCTAACATAAGCATGAAAGATATATTTCTAACAATAAGACATAGCAACTATGTTCCAACATGAAAGGTTACACAAACAAAAGATCATAAATGATGCTTCGAAAGACATTTGTTTGTTTCACATATAGAAAACATAGCAAGAGTGGTATTCAGGTTGTCCTTTATGGAATAGCAAAACATAAATGCATAGGAAACCTTCAAAGTTTATAAGGGTGACTAGATACAAATAATTTATGAGCAAGCAATACCATAATTATGAATCAATCAACAAGTTTTGGGACAATGCACAATGAACTAAGAATGACAACTATGCTCTCTTAATTGGTGCATAAAGATAGAAGATGGAGACTCAACAAAAAGTAAAAATAAAGGCCCTTCGCAGAGGGAAGTATGGATTTCAAGTTTCATAAAGAGCTTTCAAAAATTATGGTACTTACTAGCTTTGATCTCTCATTGCCCCTATCATAAGCATCTTGAAGTGATTAAGGTTAAAGTGGCACAAATATGAGTATATGCTTTACAAATCACAAGTTGAAAATCTCATGCCCCTTGCGTATGAGTACTAAACCTCATGCTACTCAACTTTGGTCACAAGCAAGTTCTTGTCATTGTAAGTATATTTGTATCATAGAGAACCACCAATGGGGCACCGCTTGCCCAATGACACATGAGCTATCCCATATCAAAGTGACAAGGCAACATACAATGAGCATCTCAGCGATCTTTTTATTTGCTATTTGCATAGGTTTTTATTGAGGATGCTTCACAGAATGCTCATTATGGTTATGCTGCAAGTTTCCACCATGATTAGACATTACTTAGGCTAGATGCCTAGGAATTTCTCTAACACATATACAAACTCCATGGACTTACAAGCTCCCCTTTTATTTCACACCGCCGGGATCCATAAACAAAAGAACATGATATCAACTAAATATAATAAGTGCAATATCGAAAGCGTTCCCCATGACAACATGGTTCTGCTAACTCCCAACTTATAATTTGCAAGCAAGCAACATAGATGGGCACAATGGTTCAAGTTTATTAAGTGCAAGAAAATAAAGTGTGCTATCAAGTTCATGAGAGCTTTAATCACTAATTTTCACATAACAAAAAGTTAATTTGGAAGATAAATAAACACATGAATATACTTGGAATGGTGTAACACACCATGCATAAGAATTTATAGTGGACTCTTTGGAAGAACTTGGTTTCTTGGGAGTTGGATGCACGAGTAGAGCTCATACTCAGTACAGGTGGAGGCTAGCAAAAGACTTGGAGCGACCAACTAACAGAGCAATAATAGCCATAATCATGCAGAGCGACAAAACATTATTAATCAAAGCATAAAGTGATATCACAAGTCAAAAACTAAATGATCATAGAGGCTAAGGTGACTGGTTCATAGTCTTAACATGGTGTAAGCATGTGCCAAGTCAACCCAAATAAAGCATCAAAGGAGAAACCACAATATTATGCTTTTGTATGCTAAAACAACGCATGATTCTTTCAAGGCACATTAAGCAATCTCAGTTGTTTGAAACAAGTCATGCTAAATCAATAATCACTAAGCATATGGTCAAAGCAACATCTAACATGACATGATAAAGTATAAACCACAGTCAAAACAAGCTTCCTTTCGTACCATTATAAGCATGAAACATTATACTCTTTTCCAACACCAATCATCTTATTTGAAACAACTCACAAAGATAATAATCAATAAAGACCAGAGATCTTGTCTCACCTAACTACAAAGAAGAACTAAAAAGTTCTAAGCAAAAAGAATAAGAAAACTAAAGCTAAACGCAGTGCTAGCAAAAGTGAACACTCATAGAACAATAAGAGTGAAAACTAGAGTGCTCTAGGCAATGAAGAACTAGGTGTGACTTCTCAAAAATATGTGTGTTGGGGTCCGACCAACTTATTGCAGCAAAAAAATCAAAATAAAACTAAAAACAAAAACAAAGATGCTCCAAGAACAACACAATAGTGCATGAAGCAAAAATAATGTGTCTTGAAAGAAGACTTGAGATTTTTATTGATGAAGAAGGGGATGCCTTGGGCATCCCCAAGCTTTGACACTTGTACCTCTTGAGTGTTTCTTGGGGTGACACGGGTGGCATCCCCAAGCTTGAGCTTTTTTCCATACTTCATCTCATCACATCATTATCTCCCTACACTTGAAAGTTTTCTTCATACAGAACTTCACACAATCTTCATTAGCAACATTAGTGTATTCAAGATAATAAGCCTTTGGGTTTAGTTTCAACTCAAGTAGAAACATCCATTAAAACATAAGCTACTGTTGCAGCTCCTTTTTAAAAGCTCAAGTGATCAAAGAGAACTAAAAAAGAAACCGATTAAGAGGCAAATGCAAATAATGGCAGAAATCTGTCAAAACAGACTAGCAGGCAAAGACCGATTTTTTAAAAAAATCTTATGTTTCTCAAATCGAAAAGTGCAAAACTAACAAATGTTGGGTAAATACCATGGGCATGCAAACAAAACATTTCAACTCAATCCGACGTTCCGGAATTTTTCACGATTTTTTACAGCGAAGCACAGAAATCTGTTTCGGCACAGCAACTTCCCCAAATCTTACTTCCTTCTCATTAGAGGTTATTCTTGGCACAAAAATCACAAAAAGGATAAGGAGAGGTTATTACAGATGCAATAACTTCCAAGACTCAACAAAAGGAAAACTTACCAAAATAAAAATTGGGTTATCCCCCAAGAGTGTTTTTCTTTAACGCCTTTCAGCTAGGCACAGAAAGCAAGAATCAAGTATTTTCAAATGAAGAAGCATCAAGATCAATACGAGAAATATCTTCAATAAGACAAGGTATCTTATCCAAATAAGTTCTTGAGAATCCTCTCTCGATACTCTTGGGTTCACTATTTTCATCAAACGGGTTTTCAGGAAAAATCCAATCAAAATTCTTTTCCAAGGCTTCATGCACTCCTACAAGTTTAAAAGGTATTGGTATTTAAATTTCCTCCTCATTTTTGGGTTTGGTTTTGTCCAAATTTTCTAGTGTACCAATAACATCTACACATGAGCCTATCATATTAAAATGATCAAAGACCTTTCTAGCTTCTATAGCAACATCATTAAATTCTTTAAGCAAAGTTTCCAGGATAAAATCTCTCTTTTCAGTGTCCTCAATATCATTAAGGTTAAGGAACATTACCTACATCATGGGTTAAGGTTAACAAACCTAGCCTCTAACATGTGAACTAAATAAGCCGCATCAGTTTCATAATTTGGAGCATGTTCTGTTAAGGATGTCGTGGTATTGCCGACGAGTACGCCATGGAGGGGTCCTCACAGTGCGTGTTTAGAGACGTGGGGGAAGGCGGACGGTTGACGGGTACGAGGTAACACAGCTTACCCAGGTTCAGATCCCACGATGGTGGCGGAATCCTACTCCTGCTATAAATCACTATAAGGGCAATACGCCGAGTTACAGGGATTGGTTCGCTGTGCGAGGTTGTCTAAGATTGTGTGGAGTTATGCCCTAAAGGCTCCCATAGGCCCGACTTATATAGTCGTCAGGTCCTAGGGTTACAGGGAAAAGTCCTAGCCGGACAGGTTACAGAGTCCTACACCGTCTATTACTAGTCTTGTGTGCCTTGTACTCTAAGACTCCGGGTATGTCGGTGACTCCAACCTTAGCCTTCCTTTATCCGGCATGGGCCTCCCTTCTGGATCCATCTAACTGGGCTGCCCAGCAGGCCATAGGCCATGCTACCAACTGTGGGCCACCCGGGTTAGCCGGATAAGAGACATGCTATAGGGATACCCATATAGCATATCCCCAACAGTAGCCCCCGGAGAACTCCAAGATATTGCGCCGTCTTACCTCTTCTCGTGGAATGCTTCGTCTAGATAGATGTCGGCAAATCGTCAAGCAATATCTTGTAGTCCTCCCAAAGAACCCTGCAAGGTTTTCTCCGTCTTCAACTTGTAAGTCGGAGAAATGCTGAATCTTCCATCGTACTCTTCCGTAGCCGGACTGGATCCATCCATGCCAGAATCTTCGATGTGACGGCTCATCTGCCTGTGTCAGCTAGGGCGACGTAGGCTTAGGTCAGCGATGCCTCGTAACTCACACATGTAGAGAACACAATCATGTCTGATTTTCCCGCGCGAGCGGTACGAACCGTTGGCGGCGACGGTTGGAAACGTGGCGAAATTTCCGCACACGTTCACGAACACGTTGTCTACGCGGCAACCGTCCGATCAAGCTACACGAATCTCGATGCTGGAGATGATAAATAGTAACCGTGGTGGAATTTTCACCTTTTACCTCATTCTCCTCGCATCATTTTCTTCCTCCAGCGCGTGCCTCCTCGAGCTCTCTGCAAAAACTCTCGAAAAAACCCTAGCCCTAATCCGCACCAGTCACCTCCATACTCACTCCATGGCTAGAAAAAGCACTTCCCCTTCCATGACGGCGTCGACTGAAGCCGCGGCGAAGCTGGCGAGCTCCATCGTCGTGCCCCCAGGGGGTTTGGTCATCCCCGTTTCTGCGGTGGTTGAGTCCACCGGCGACGACCATAATCCAGCGGCGTTGGAGCCGTTGGAGGAGGAACTTGACTCGCATAAGGGCGACTGGCACGGCTCAGACATCACTGACCGTGATATCAAGGAGCTGATCGTCGAGGGATACCTCCCTGCGACGGAGGGGCTCGCCTGGCGGTGCTGGTCGACGAGGTGACACCTTCTCCCCAAGCCGGAGAAAAGGTGTACCTCAAAGCCCAACTGGTACGCGACGTCTCCCTGCCCATCTCTAACTTCTTCCTCTCCGTCTTGAATCACTATAGGGTCCAGCCCCAGAACCTCTCCCCCAATAGTATCTTAGCGCTTAGCAACTACGCGGCGCTCTGCGAGGGTTACTTAGGGATAAGGCCTAGGCTAGACCTCTTCGTGTATTTCTTCACCATCAAGCGCGAAGCCGGAGCCGTCAAAGATGAACTTAGAAATTGTGGCACCATAAGCTTAAAGATCCGTCCTGGCCGGCGGTTCCCCGACATCGTCGGCCACGAGTCCTGCAAGAATTAGCAGCGTACTTACTTCTACGACCCAGATATCCCTCTGGCTGGCCGAGAAGTAACGTACCCGGACTTCGTGGACGGAGCCGCCGCTGAAGTTTCCACATGGAGATCCCAAGCCTCCCTTCCATCCGACATCGACGCCTCTCGTGCTATAAGGCGGATTGAGTGGCTCGTAGACACGGGTTTGACCGGTTTGGACCTAGCCATGTGATGGTTCATCAGGCGAATCCAACCTCTTCAGCACCGCTCGAAGCTGATGCACGAGTATACCAACGATAGAAGGGATAGCCTCCGCATCTCCATGGACAACTTCTCAAGCGACTCCGTCAAGCTTCGCCTCAAGGACATCGTCAAGGTGAAGGACAAGAAACGTGGCTTCGCCATCACCTACGACATGTTCGTAGAGAGCAAGTGACCAAAGGTATTTATTTTCCGTGTATGACTTTTACTCCAGTTATTTCCGTCTAACAACTGCCATATCATCTAACACGGTGGTCCTTCACTTAACAGCTTTGCGACATAAATGAGGACAACATGGATCCCAAAATCTATGGACCAAAGATGAAGGAGGTTACCATCGTGTCCGACGACGATGCTCCGGTGGCGCGAAAGCGAAATATCTCCACCTCTGACGCTGCCGACAGAAGCAAGAAGAAGAAGACGGAGGGTGGAGCCTCCAAAAAGACTACCGACGCCCTGGAGGCAGAGAAAAGAAAAGCCATCGGGATCCCTTTTGCCAAAGCACCCCCACTTGTGTAAGATTCTTTTCTTCCGACATTGTCTATTTATCCGTGTTCCTCCTGTACTTATGCACTTTGCACGTTTCAGGAAGAAAGCCACGACCAGCCTGAATAAGACCTCCAAATCATTGGGGGCTTCTAAAACCGTGAAGGACATGTTGCATCGCGACGCATATCCCACCATCGCCCCTACCACTCCCTCTGTCAAGCCCTCATATGATTCGACAAGCTCACAAGCTAAGGAGACATCTGGCCCTTCCGCCATGGAAGTGGACTCAGGCGCCTCTACCGAGATCGCTGTTGTCGGCGAGCAGGTGACACAGGAAAGTGCCACTCACCAAATGGTTGAAGCTCTGGCTAAGGATGCCATCGGTAGCGGTAAGGCGGTGGTGGAAGCTGGTACTTCTGCCGAAGGCGGCGCCCTTGCTCCCCAGAAACCTTTTGAGTTCCCGAAGATAGTCTACCTGACACTTATACCGAGTAGCACAACTCTGGTTCCTGGTGCAGAACCGACATCTCCGACGTGTGGTCTTGAGGAGCTCCTCCGACAAGCAGACATCTTGTGAGGAAACATCATCTCCTTTGGCAAGTTTCTAGCCGAGAGCGCTACCAATCTCAAGATCATTGCACTTGTAAGTTTTATTTTCCTTTTGCATTTCATATGAGTAACCCACTGTAGCCCCCGAGGATGTAGACGGAAAACAATAGGTCTTTGCGTCTAGATGCTCTAAGAGTTACTAAGCTAGAAAACTTCTCACTGTAGCCCCCAAGCATTTAGATGGAATGAATTACTCCAACTATATGCTTTAAGAGTAGCATACACAGTGTTTATAAATTTCAATACTGTAGCCCCCAAACCTCTAGTTGTAACTGAATTAGTTTTGACTAGATGCTTAAAGAAAAGCTAAGCATATTTTTAAGTCAAAAACTCTCGTTGTAGTCCCCGAGCGTCTAGGTGGAAAATTTCCGGCTAGAAGCTCCAACAAGTAGACCAAACAACGTTTTAACTTTTTCCCTTGTTTCCACAGAACGAGAATGCTCAGAGGGGCATGGCCAATGACAAGTATCAGAAGATGCACGCAGACCTTGAAGCCGAAAAGGGTAAAACTGCCATCTTGAAGGAATAGATCATCAAGAACAAGAGTCTGTTTTCTTTATTCGCATTCCGTCTTTGTTCTGTGCCCATTTTCTCCGAGTACTCACTATGTAATTTGAATTCTCCGACTTGTAGAACATGTTGCCAAGGCTAAGGACATTGTTGAGCAATCCAAGCACTTTCAGCAGCTGGATAGCAAAAACAAGATCCTTAAGGAGGAGAGGAAGGACATGCTGAAAAATGCATGAGGAGTCAATGAAGGCCCTGTAGGGCTCTGCCACCGAGGAAATCAATCGCTTGAAGGAGGAGATTGCGATCTTAAAAGATCAGAAGCAAGCTGCCGAAGAGCAGAATCAACGCCATAGCGAGGCGTATAAGCTCCTCCAATAAGAGAAAAAAAATCCTTGGTGGACACCCTCTGGAAAGCTGAGGCCAACATCTTCAGTAAGTTTTCTTCGCCTTGGATTTCTGCAGTTTGGATACTCTGAATTGTGGAACTCATGTACCCCTTGTCGGATTTTGCAGCTCCTATGGGTTTGAACCATTCGCCTCCTCCGGCCAAGGAATGCATGGTTCTTGCTGGCAACTTCATCAAGACCGCCATCACGCAAGACAAAGAGATCGCCAAGCCCCTTCAAATTAATATCAAGGCGTCGTACTTAGTGGCGATGTACTCGCAGATTCTACGCCGAGCCCCCGAGCGTATCACAAGCTGGAAAGCTTCATGTGCACGGGCTGGCGCAAGGATGGCACTGTCAATGGTGAAGTCACACTACGAAGATGCCAACATCGACACGGTGACCTCTGGCATTCCTGACATAGACAACAATGGCAAAGAAATTAATCATGAATCCATCTTGACGTCTCTTGTGGGCTATGACACCAGAGTTGCCGAGTTGATTGACATCAATGTCTTCGTGCCTAGGAATACCATCGATGACGGCGACCAAAGATCCTCCGAGTGTCTTCACACCGCCGACTTCGAGGGTGACTCTCTTGCTGCTGATGACGTTGTGTCCAAGTCGCCTGTGCCAAAGGAATGAAGAACAACTTTGTAATATTTGTTTCACCTTTGGTGCATATGCGGAAAAAACTTATGTATGTAACCTTATGGCGGAAAACAATGGTTGTTATTTCTTGCCACTCAAGAACTAATTTCCAGCATGTGTATATTTTTAAGCAAGTGCTGGATTATCCATTACTTTGGTTCTGATGCTTGACTTTTCGTGAGTCGGAAGACACGTTGTCGGAACCATGCACTCAGGTGATGATGCCCAATGGCACCGTCAATAACCTAAACACAAAATCGCCAACAATAAGTGTCAAAAGTCGCTACTCTAGAATCCACATAAAAACGACAAATAATGTGTAGACCAGAAAACTTAAGCTAACGCCCGTAGGCGGAATTTTCACAAGTGCAATCGCAAAACTTGTGCATAAAGGTTTTACATGATCCAAAAATGAACACTAAAGGAGGTAAAAGACTCAAAAATATGAGTGAATCAGAGAGCTTTATTTCATTGATCATATAAGAGGTACACAATTAGATAAAAATGCTAAATGTAAAAAGGACGTAGCTGTGCTATGTTCCATGGCCGATCAAGCTCCGGGTAGTCATCATCCGGTTCACGTCGCTTACGCTTATGATCCTCGTTGGGTCTATCCTTCAGTTCACGGTTGTCAACGAGGTAGTAAGACCCATTGAGTAGCGCCTTGCTTATGATGAACGGTCCTTCCCATGGCGGGGATAACTTGTGTGACTTCTTCTGCTTAAGTCGGAGCACCAAATCCCCCTCTTTGAACGAGCGATGCTGGACGCGGCGACTATGGTAGCTGCGTAGCTTCTGCTGGTAGATGGCAGATCTTTGGCATGCCAAAATGCGCTCCTCCTCGAGAAGGTCCACATCTAGGCGTCTGGATTCTTCAGCGTCATCTTCGTTGTAGGCGGCAACCCTTGGTGCATCGTGAAGTATGTTAGAAGGTAGGATGGCTTCTGCTCCATAAACCATGAAGTAAGGGGTGTAGCCGGTGAATCTGTTGGGTGTAGTTCGTAAACTCCACATCACAAATGGTAGTTCCTCCGCCCAGGCTCCAGCTGCTCTGTGTAGCGGTGCCTCAAGACGTGGCTTGATTCCCTGCAGAATTAATCCATTGGATCGCTCGACCTGACCATTGGATTGTGGATGTGCCATTGATGCAAGGTCAAGTCGGATGCCCTTCTCCCAACAATAAGCCTCCACTTCTCCGAGAGACAAGTTGTTGCCATTGTCGGTGATAATGCTGTGTGGGAGACCAAATCTCACCACTAGATCCTGGACAAACCTGACGGCAATTGCCCCATCAAGCTTTCTAATGGGTTTAGCTTCTATCCATTTAGTGAATTTATCAACTGCTACAAGCAGATGTGTAAATCCACATGGTGTCGTTTGTAATGGTCCCACCATGTCTAGCCCCCAGATTGCAAATGGCCAAGTTATTGGTATTGTTTGCAATTCTTCAGCAGGAACATGTGGTTGTCGGGCATAATACTGGCATCCCATGCATGTCTCAACCAGCTTGTCGGCCTTCATGTCGGCCAAGAGAATCCTTGCCGGAAGGCTTTCGCGACCAACGATCGAGGAGCGGCGTGATGCCCGCAATCTCCAAGATGGATTTCGCGTAGGATTTCCATACCTTCTAGCTAGGAAACACACTTTAGGTATACACCAGTAGTGCCCCTTTTGTAGAGTTTCCCATTGATTATGGTGTAACCCTTTGCTCGTTGTACTATTTGCCGTCTTTCGACCTCGTCGCTGGGCAAAGTTCCATGTTTGAGATATTCCATGAACGGTTTTGTCCAAGCCGGAGGGACCTTTGTCACCAAGTTGACGAAAGAGTCAGCTCTATCCGGGTTGTCGATGTTGGCTCCCTTCACGGATGGTGTGCGCAAATGCTCTATGAAAACTCCTAGCGGAATTTGCTTGTGCCCTGATCCAAGCTTAGATAGCAGATCAGCCGCCTCGTTTTGCTCCCTAGGCACATACTTGACTTCGTATCCCAAGAAGCTCTTGGCTATCTCGTCCACTTCGTCTCGATATGCCTCCATCATAGGGTTCCGCGCATTCCAGGTGCTAGCCACCTGCTGGGCAACCAAGTCAGAATCTCCATAGCAAACTATGCGCTTGATGCCAATATCCTTGGCTACACGTAGTCCATGAATGAGTGCTTCATACTTCACCATGTTGTTTGTAGCCTCGAAGTGGATCTGCAGAACATAGTGTAGCTTGTCGCCAGTTGGTGACTGTAGCAATACACCAGCCCCCGAGCCGTTGAACAACTTTGATCCGTCAAAGTGCATCACCCAGTACTCTGGTTTCGGCAACGGAGTAGCATCTGGCATCTCCGTCCAATCTGCAACAATATCCGCCAAGGCTTGTGACTTGATAGCCTCGCATCTCTTGTAGGTGATCTCGAAGGCGGCAAGTTCTATGCCCCACTTCGCGACCATTCCTGTAGCATCGCTGTTGTTGATAATGTCGGATATTGGAGTCTTGCTCACCACTGTGATTGGGTGCTCCTGAAAGTAGTGCCTCAGCTTCCGAGAAGCGAGGAATACTCCATAAGCTATCTTCTGGTAGTGCGGGTAACACTGCTTGGACTCCTTCAAGACCTCGCTTACATAGTAAATTGGTCGCTGAACTCCGTACTCATAGCCTGGTTCCTTCCGATCTACCACGACGACGATGCTGATTACCCGGTTGGTTGCCGCCATGTAAATTAACAGGGGCTCGCCAGGCTCGGGTGCTGCAAGTATAGGCGCCGAGGAAAGAGTTTCCTTGAGCTGCTTCAATGCTGCATCTGCTTCGTCCGTCCATGTGAATTTGTCCGCCTTCTTCAGCAACTTGTACAATGGCAGAGCCTTCTCTCCAAGTCGGCTAACAAACCGACTAACTGCTGCAACACAACCTGTTAGCCATTGGATGTCCTTTAGGCATGTCAGATGGTTTATGTTTAAGAGGGCCTTGATTTTCTCCGGGTTGACCTTGATTCCGTGTTGGGAAACGATGAATCCCAACAATTTGCCTGCTGGAACCCCAAAGACGCACTTCTTAGGGTTATGCATCATGTTGTATTTCCGGAGATTGTCAAAGGTTTCTTTCAAGTCGGAGATTAAGTCATTTGACTTTTTAGACATCACCGCAATGTCGTCCACATAGGCGTGAACGTTCGGACCAATTTGGTCGTGAAGGCAACGTTGCATTGTCCGCTGGTAGGTAGCACCTGCGTTTTTCAGCTCAAAGGGCATCGTAATATAGCAAAACATGCCATATGGGGTAGTGAACGAAGTGGCCAATTGGTCCAACTTCCTCATCTTGATCTAGTGGTATCTTGAGTATGCATCGAGAAAACACAAAATTTCTGAGCCAGCCGTCGAGTCAATGACTTGGTAAATGCGAGGCAAAGAAAAAGGATCTTCGGGACACGCTTTGTTCAAGCCGGTGTAATCAACGCACATTCTTAATTCATTGGTTCCCTTTTTGGGGACAAGTACAGGATTGGCCACCCATTGGGTGTGAAGGACTTCTTGGATAAAACTAGCCTTAAGTAACCTAGCTATCTCTTTGCCAATGGCGTGTCTCTTCTCATCTCCAAAGCGTCGTAGAGGTTGTTTCACTGGTTTGGATTTTGGATCAATGTTTAAGCTATGCTCGGCAAGTTCCCTAGGTACACCTTTCATGTCACCAGGCTGCCAGGCAAAGATGTCCCTATTCTCACGGAGGAACTTGGCGAGCGCGCTTTCCTATTTGGGATCCAGCTTCGTCCCAATGGCGGTGGTTTTGGAGGCATCGCCTACCACAAGTTCCACCGACTTGGTCTCGATGGCGGCCTTGAACGCAGGAGTGGAGTCGGAGATCTGCTTCTTCGACACGGGCATCTCTGAGTCATCGACCTTGCTCTGGATCTCTTTGAATTGTTCGCTGTAGAGGACAGCTTCCGCAACGGCTGCTTCATTGATCTCACAGTCCCTTGCCTTGGTAAAGCTTCCGGATATGGTGATGACACCATTTGGCCCGGGTATCTTGAGTATGTTGTAGATGAAGCATGGCTTGGCCATGAACGTGTGGAATATGTCGCGGCCGAATATGACGTGGTACACGCTCTTGAAGGGGACCACCTCGAAGGTCATGCGTTCTTGGCGGTAATTGTTAACATCGTCGAAGGCAACTTAAAGTGTAATGCACCCATGGGACTGAGCCTCACGACCAGGAACTACGTCGTGGAAGATGGTGTTGGTCTTCCTTAGATTTCCCTCCATCAAGTTCATCTTCTGCAGTGTATCCAGGTACATGATGTTGATGCTGCTTCCACTATCCACCATACACTTGGTGAACTCCACGACGTCAATCAAGGGGTTGATGACCATGGCGTACCGGTTCTCCGTAGGGATAAGGTCTGGGTGGTCCGTCCTGTCCCAAGTCATTGGAACCTCCGAACAATGCAAGTACTGGGGAACTGGGGGTAGAGTAGCCATCAGGATCCTCAGAAAGGTCTTCTGTTGTCAGACGGTGGGGGTGCCAAGGAAAGTGTGGTAGACTGGTGCCTTATTTGCGAAGGGGTTCTTGCCCTTGTCGTCGCTCTTGGCGGTGTGCTTGGGGTCAACGTCCTCGTCCATGTCACTTGAATCCTTGGATTCTTCCTCCTTATTCTTCCCCTTGCCCTTGCCTCGCGGTCTGTTCTTCCGACTTTGCTTGTAGCCGGACTCCGGGTCTTCCTTGAGGTTGTTGACGAACTTGCAGTGTCGATTGGTATGGGTGGCTTTACCGTTGGCGTCGAGGTGTACGAGGCACGTCATATCGCGGTACTCTTCGTATGTTTGGGGAACACGGAGCGGCGCCGAGGTAGTTTCGCTTCCTCGTTGTTGTCCCCGACCAGCTCCCCTTCCTCGACCATGTTGTCTGCCATCGCCTCGCCCTGAAAAATTCATAATGACCATGTCGGTAGATTACTTTTCTTCTGGAGCGGTTTTCCGCTTTGTGCTGCTGTTCCTCCGAGCCTAAGTTGGAACGGCCGTTTCCGGCAAAGAGCCGCGAGCATCGTCTTCGGCAGCTGCGAACTCACTGGCTAACTGAATCATCCGATTCAAGTCAAGCTGGTGATTGTCCTGCAAGTGCTTCAGCTTATGTCGGAGCAACGTGCCCCTTTCCAACCCATCGATGAAGGCGGCCATGGCGGTCTGAGCGTGCACTCTTGCGCAGGAATTCTTCATGTACAGCCAGCGGGAGAGGTATGCGCGAGATGTCTCGTCTTTCTCTTGCACGCACCGCTGTAGATCGCCAACAGTACATGGACGCTTGTATGTACCCTCAATGTTCTTGGTGAATGCTTCTTGCATGTCCAACCAGTTGTAAATAGATTTCTCTGGAAAGTCGTTGATCCATTGACGGGCAGTGCCCGCCAACATTAACGGGAGGTACTTGACGACGATGTTGGGGTTGCCACCGGCAATCTCCACCGCGTTGCCGTAGTCCTGCAACCATGTGGCTGGCTTGGCGGTGCCGTCATAGGGCTTGATGGTCTTGTCAATCCGGAAACCTTTGGGGTAAGTTGCGGACCATATTGCAGGTCCAAAGCAACGTGGTCCCAGGTATGGTCCTTCCCGGGCCTCGTGGATCTTATCGATCCTTGAACGTGCATCGTATGGCTCCGGGCTCTTATTTTTCTTGTCAACAGGGGATGGGCTACGTGAACGACGCATGCCTATTCCGCCATGGTGACTGCTAGGTGGCGACGGAGGCGGAGGTGGCGGTGGGTTGGCTTTCTTGCTGTTACACTCCTGCGATGCCTCGCGCCTGTCATGGTTGCTTGTCGGATGTGGAGGGTCATGGCGTGACCTGCTCTTGTGTCCTTGGTTGCGCTCTCCGTCATGATGGGTCTACTTCGCGTTGTCGCGGATGACGATGCCGCACTGCTTTGGTGGGGGCATATCCGTACGATGGTGAGCCTTGTGATCTTCACGATGTCGGGGGGACTGGGGCGGTGGCGATGGGCAACGAGGTCGGGCCTTTTCCCTGTGGTCGGAGGATATGGGGATAGCATCCTTCCTGTTGCGAGCATCCCTCCGTCTTTGTTATGATGAAACCGTCTGGGACCCGACATCAAGAGGAGATCTATCCCTTGGCGGCTTATACTGACTAGACTGGCAAAGTGCTGGGTCGGACTCAAGCCTCTGAGAGGTGGCCTTTTCCTGCTGCTTCAACGCCTTGGACACTAGGTCATAGACCTGTTCCACTGCCTCGGGCGATCTATCCTGCTCCAGAAGGGTCTTGGCAACGGCGAGGTTAAGGAGTGGGGTGGGCATCACCTGTTTGCCCTTACTGTCAATGTATGGCTTGGCCTGTGCCAGCTTCGAGGGAGCCCATCCTAGGTTTCGCCGTACACCAGGATCGTTGATGACGCGAGCCAGAGCTTTCTTGGTCTTCTGCTGCAGCAGCAGAGTCTTGTATTCGGCCTCCATTACTCTAGCCTTCTCTATTGATTTCTGCGTATTTACCAGATCTTGATCTAGCTTAGCGCCTTGCTCCGCGATGGCTTGCGCTTCCTCTAGCAGCTGCTGACGTGTCTCCTCGATCTGAGTCACGTTCCGGATATGAGCTACGGTCAGTGGCTCAACGAGGAGGTTGTCGTACATTGCTCTATCAGCTGGAGTAACTTGGGCAACAACAGACATAGATGCCGAAGGCGTCAAGTTTGCGGTGTTGTTGTTGCTCGGGCCGGTGCCGAGTTCCTGCGGCTGCTGCGCTGGGTTAGGTGGAGGCGACATGACCTTTGCGCGATCATCGTAAGCAGCAATAAGTGGCCCATTTCCCTTGTCCAGCACCGTAGGCGGATCTCGTCTGGGCTGATATTCATTCATCGCCGTCCCAATGGTGACGAACACCTCTCGAGATACGACGATGTTGTTGGCTTGCTCGTCGTGCGTGTACTCCTCCTCCATCTCCTGCATGGCGAAGTCTAGCTCTTTTGGACTGAAATCTATCTCCTCTGAGTCTGCACTGAAGTCATCATAAAGCGCATCAATAACATAGTCGGAGGGTTCCAGGACTTCCTCGATGATGGGCGGTGGAGGTGCAATGGCAGTGACGATGTCTGGAGGTGGCGTCACTGCTGCGACGATGGCGGCTGGGGGCGGTGGTGGCGGTGGCTGAATCGGAGGGGCTCCGTCAGCGAGTGAGAGAGCTAACTGAGCTGCTACGTCAGCCTCCGCGTAGCTGTTGACGGTGTTCACCATGCCTTCGAAGGTAAGGAGACCTGTCGCTTGTTGTCACCTCAGGGAATGTCGGAGAAGCGTGCCCCGATCCAGTCCTTCCATGAAGTGATACATAGCGTCCTCATTGGGGTAGTGGTCCAGATCGGCTCGTACATGGAGCCACCTGGCCAGGTAATCGCGGGGGTTTTCCCCCTCTCTCTGAACACAACGCGCTAGGTCAAAGATGGTAACCACGTCGAAGAACTTGGATCTCTGCTGTCCAGACGCTCGGGCGAAGCCGGCGGACTTGCAGCGATCTTCCACCGTTATATCCTGCACAGGGGCGGTTTGGGTGGGCCTTGAATTTTTCCGATCTTTGCCGGCAAACTGCGAAGAGAGATCCGACATTGATCCTTCCGCGAACGTATCCTGCCCGTAGGTGGTCCGTGCGGGCCTTGATGATCCTCCGACTCCCAGGGAACTAGTGCCCGAGTCGGTTTCGCCGATGAAGAGGTGGATGTCTCTGATAGGAATGATCAAGCACCGCATAGGGTTCGTCTTTGCCGGGATCCAGAACTCCTCAGGAGGGACGATCGGAACGTTGCCGGAGAAGATAACACGACCAATGGCTACGGTTTTGCCGATTCCCGTTAAGATCTTGGTCCTCGCCTGCTGAAGAGCCTGAAGCGCCTCTGGCCCCACGGTGGGCGCCAACTGTTGTGGTATTGCTGATGAGTACGCCATGGAGGGGTCCTCATCGTGCGTGTTTAGAGACGTGTGGGAAGGCGGACGGTTGACGGGTACGAGGTAACACAGCTTACCTAGGTTCAGATCCCACGACGGTGGCGGAATCCTACTCCTGCTATAAATCACTATAAGGGCAATACACCGAGTTACAGGGATTGGTTCGCTGTGCGAGGTTGTCTAAGATTGTGTGGAGTTATGCCCTAAAGGCTCCCATAGGCCCAACTTATATAGTCGCCAGGTCCTAGGGTTACAGGGAAAAGTCCTAGCCGGACAGGTTATAGAGTCCTACACCGTCTATTACTATTCTTGTGTGCCTTGTACTCCAAGGCTCCGGGTACGTCGGTGACTCCAACCGTGGCCTTCCTTTATCCGGCATGGGCCTTCCTTCTGGACCCATCTAAATGGGCCGCCCAGCAGGCCATAGGCCATGCTACCAACTGTGGGCCACCTGGGTTAGCCGGATAAGAGACATGCTATAGGTATACCCATATAGCATATCCCCAACAAAGGATCCATCCTTAATATCTTTATGCTTACTAACATGATTAAAGAATTCTTCAATATTATATTTCCCAATTATAGAGCCACTACCTATTGAAAGGTCTTTTAGGGTGAACTTAGGGATCAACATGATGAGCTAAGAACAAGGTAACAAAATAACAACTAAAGAAGGAACTATTTTTGTGTGTTTTTGATAAAAAGAAGCAAACCAAACAAAGCTAAAGAAACAAAGCAAAACAAAAACAAAGTAAAGAGATTGGTAGTGAGAGACTCCCCTTGCAAAAATATTCTTTCTCCTAGAAACGTTTTTTGACGGGGAGGAAGAGATTGAAGTTGTCATGTATCTCCCCATCAACGGCGCTAGAAAATGCTTGAAGGTGGCTCTATTGATGTAGAACCCATTGGGAAACCCCAAGAGAAAGGTATGATGAGCACAACAACAAGTTTTTCCTCAGTTATGAAATCAAGGTTATCGAACCAGTAGGATAAAGAACCAGCTCCCAAGGTGTTGCTAGCAATGTGGAACCTGCACAACATAACCACAATATTTCGCCCCAACTTACAGTGAGGTTGTCAAGCTCACTGGTTTTGCTGAAAACAAAGGATTAAACGTATAGTGTGAAAGATAGTAATTGCTTGAAAGTAATTGCTGAAATGGATCGTATGGGCACCTAGAGGGGGGGGGGGGTGAATAGGTGTTACTCAATTTTTAGTTCTTTTCCAATTTTAGGCTTGACACAAAGTAAATTCTCTAGATATGCAACTACGAGAATTTCCCTATTTGCAAACCTAGCTAGTAAGCACATAAAGAGAGGAGCGAGGAAACCGTAGTGGAGCACGCGGAGACACATGGATTTGTTTTACCGCAGTTCCTTCCTTGTTAAGGGAAGTACATCTGTGTTGGAGGGGTGGGTGGTTCTAAGACCACCACGCCACAATAGGCCTCACCCTATTCTCCGATGGATCTTGCAACGAAAGGCCTGATCCACCTTATCCACTATTGGTACCCTTCGAGGCAGGAACCGGTGCCTTTACAACTCTACCGGGGCACACACCCACAACTGAATTGGCGGCTCCCGTAACGACAACAAGCTATCACAAGAACAAGGATTATTAATATAATAAAAAGCAAGGATCTAGATATTTGCAAGAAATACTAGATTGGTGATTCTCCAAATGAATGGAGAGGAGATGGAGCGCTTGATTGCAGTTGTTGAAGATCGAGTTCTCCTCCTTCGATTCCCAAAGGAACGGGGACTTTGGATGGATGAAGGTGGAGCTCTCTTGGATGAATATTGAAGAACATATCTTGACTTTTTCGAATGAACCAAGAGTTCTGGCAGGAGGGGGAAGGCTGGCTTAAATACCCCCTGCACAGATCTTGCCGTTGGTGAAGTTTGGGTGCGGATAATCCGCCCCCACTAGGGGCGGACTATCTGCCCTGGGGGAAAATCCGCCCCTGGACGAAAAGTCCGGGGGAAGGTTCGCCCCCCACACAGAAGGTGACGCCAGTCTTGACTTGGTGAAAAACCTCGAGGGGGCGGATTATCCGCCCCTCAAGGGGCGGATTATCCACCCCTGGGGAAAATCCACCCCAGAGACGGATAGTCCGGGGGAAACTGTAGAGGTCCCAACCTGATAAGGTAGAGATCCATGTGTTTACAGTGCTAGTCCCTGGATCGAATAGCTAGCACCCACAGTTTAAGATGTAATATCAAGAAACAAAGGTCTTATTACAACTTATAACCAGTAATAAAATAATTCATTACCACTTACATAGCTCATATGGCTATCTTATTACAAAGCAGCAGATATAACTATATAGCATGGAGTCCTTCATCTTCATGTGCCACATGCAATCATGTTGGTTGTAGACTTGTAATCCCTACTCAACAAACTTCACTAACATCAAACAAACCTGCAACATAATAAGTTACAGCCACAAGGGTATATACATTTGAATTGTATTAGCAAGTGATATCATATTGATATGGAGAATCTAACATCTACATGAATATTTGTCTAAGTGGAGTTTTGGCTGGCCTTTGCATAAAACAAGTTTTCCCTATCCTTTGAAAAATAGTTTTCTCATTATCAAAAAATTTTGTCACACAATGGCATACTAGATACACACCATGTGCTTCCCTTATTCACCCAACAAGTTTTAACTTACAAAAATTGGGATGAGGAGATCCTTAATCATTTCAATGTATTTGATGCTCAAAATGTCCATTATAGGGGACACGACTAAGTACTTAGGTTTTACCCTCTCGAGAGGTGGTGCACTTTTCCCACAAGACTCGACATGCATCAAGACGAGACTTTTTAGAAACAATCCTCAGATCAGCACAGACGCGTTCCATCCTATCATCACTACCACCAACTATCTGTCTGTCTGAGTTCTTGCAACCTAGCTGGTCAAGGCAGAGCCCATATGCCATGTGGCTACACTAGAAGCTTCTCAACACAAAATATCTCAAATCTCTTTGTTCCTGGGTGGCCATCCACAAGTGTGATACACAAGGTAAACCATAGAAATGGGCCTTGTGTAACCACTCAACACAAACCATTCTCACCATTCCACCCAGGTGATTCATTCACTTAGTTGTTTTATTAATCAAAAAGTTAGTCATAGACTTTGCATAATATCATAGCATGAATATTCCACCCTTTTATTTCTAATAGCTAGGATAAGCATACTAGCATAACATGTTTCTTAACTTAGGAGGATTCCTACCAAGATATGTTCTATAGGATCTACTATAGCATAGCAATATATAAAATTAGTCCTATTATGCATACTACAAAAATATCACTAATGCAATATTGAAAAGATAGGATTTTTGATGACCAAAGTACCACTTGCCATTTTAATAGAGAATCTAGGTACTCTCCTTGATCTTGCAAATGTCACACTCTTCAAAGTTCACTGCAATCAATCAAGCAAAAGCACATATTCAAAACTTGCACTCAAACAATTCAAAACACAAAATAATAAAACAAAGAAATGCATGCAATCATGCAAAAGGTTGTTTTATTGAAAAGTTTGTTTCTAACAAGGTTTTAAACATTTCAAAACACCTACTGGTCATTTATAAAAGTGTCAATTCATTTGAAACCAAGTTAGTGAAAATAGGCTTTTTAAATCATTTTTGTTTTACTAGAAATGTTTTTATTCAAAGGAATAATTCCTAGTGTTAACAAAATATATTTTTAAATTCAGAAGTTAGTTTTTATTGTCAATGGGTTCAAAACAAATCTATTTGCATAAGGTTTCACTCAAAAATCATTTTTAGAACAATTTTTATACTCAAAATAGCCCTACAAATGTTTCTACATAAAACTCTAAATTTTCAGAAACAAGTGACCAAACCAGGGCCATAGTTCCAAATTACACATTTTTATGAATCCATTGATATAAAATTTGTAATTTTT
This sequence comes from Avena longiglumis, assembly GCA_030063025.1. Taxonomy (NCBI): domain Eukaryota; kingdom Viridiplantae; phylum Streptophyta; class Magnoliopsida; order Poales; family Poaceae; genus Avena; species Avena longiglumis. Next base: position 450,561,321 of record CP125976.1, read on the forward strand.
AGACAAGCAGATCAAAAATCATGATTTTGCAAAATCAAACAACTAATAGATCAAAATCTGGTTTTTAAAACAGAGCCTGGCCACATGTCTTAATTCTACTGGTTCATATAGCTTCGGGTGGATTGAGCTACGCAGGCCGTTAGATCTAAATAGCATCGCACGACACAGATCATGCATACTGCTTCGTTTAAGTGATTTAATCCTAGCCCTACGTTCTAGATCTAGCGAACCAGAGTGCATGGCCAAGAACTGGCGGCGCTGCTGGCGACGGTGCGCACCGGCGGCGTGTCTGGTGGCAGTGGTTCGGCGATTTTAGGGGGAAAGGGAGGGAGTGCAGTGGCTTACTGAGTTCACGGGGTCGTTGCGGTGCTCAAGGTAGTCGTGGCTGGCGAAGGGGCGCACGGGGTCGTCGCTGATTCCTCGCCGGAGGTCGCGTCGGCGTCGGGTGCGTTCGAACGTCGTTGAAGGCGGTGCTACAAAGCGTGCTAAGCAAAATAAAACGTTAGTTAGATGCGCGAGAGTAAGGTGAGTGTGAGAGTATCAACGAGAGGAAGAGCGGTGGCCAGACTTCGTCGAAATCGTCGTCGGAGTCTGTCGGAGCAGCAGTGGCGCGAGGTCAAATTGGGGCAGCCTGGAGGCTCTCTAGGCGTGGTGTCTGAGGGAAAATGGAGAGGGGAGGGAGGCGTTTAATCGAGCGTGGTTGCGGGGGAATTTAATTCATGGAATTACTCGTATTGATTCGAATTGAATCGAGGAGTAAACAGTCAGAGGGGGGGCGAGTTCATCGCGGGTGAGGACGATGATGACAGCGTGGCGGTGGAGCCTGTGCGTCAGTGGGGATGCGGGTGAACACGTGGGTGAGAAAGATCTAGGGCAGAGAGATAAAGCCGGGGTGGGCTAGTTACTGGGCCTGGGTTGGGCTAGATGGGCCTAGGGTGCTGGCTGGCTTCGTTTTCTTTATTTTTTTCTTCTAAATCTTTTTCTTTTTCTGATTTCTGTTTTAATTCAATTTATTTGATTTAAAACTCAAATGAATTTCAAATTTTTACCAAACCTTTTTAGTAGCTTTTATTCAAAAAGTGTGTTGACTTATTAGTCCATTTTGGAAATTTCAAATATTGTCCCATGATTTAATTATTCATTTATATTACGCAATTTTGTCTTTATTCAAATAAAATTGAATATGGTTCAAACCCATATAATTTTATTCAAATAATTTTTGATTCCTTTATTTTATTTGAATTACTTCCATTCCATTTGTTTATGGATTTGGCCAATGGTTTAAATTGTCTTTTAAATATTTCTTATTTATGTAATTCTGTCTTTGTCTTATAAAATCTATATCTTTTTATTTATTGCTCCAAAATTGGTGATTCCACTTTGTATAATTTTATTTAATATTATAATTCTATTTTTAAATCCTTTTAGGATTACTTTGTCCACAAATTGGTATTGATTTTAGTTAGGATCTTTATTAGCCTTGGAATTTCTTTCTTTTATCTTATTAAAATCATAAGTTTTTATCCATGGCTCCAAATTGAGTGAAACCAATTTCCATGGTTTTGTAATATTTTTGTTTATTATTTTCGATCATTTAGAAATGTTTGTTGATAAAATTTTATATGGGACATAGCCATAGTCTTAGAGTGATCTTGGAGATGATTTGTTTCATTAGGGTTTAGGGTTTTGGTTTAACTTTTATAAGTGCTCTAAATTCAAGGTACATCCAGTTATGAATGTATTTAATTCTTACAAAATTTGTTTGTTGCCTTCTTATTAAAATTTTGTTCAAGTAGGGTTTTGATGTTTCCATTTAGAAGCAAAAAGTTTCTTTTCACCCTAAATTTCAACAATTATTTCTTTTGTTTGTTTATTTTTCACATTTCAAAATTTGGAGAATTTTGGGATATGACAGAAACTCCGCCCCCTCTCTGAGCGATGCGCCTTGGCAACCTTTGAGACATATTCTTGGGAGGGCGGACTATCCGGCCCCTGGAGGGGCGGATTATCCGGCCTTGGCAAAAACTTCGGCCCTGGCCGGAAAATCCGATAGATATTTCGCCCCCATACAGTAGGTTGCGCCCTTTTGAGTTTGGGGAGGGGCGGATTATTCGCCCCCCAAAAATAGTTTCCAACTCCCTTTCAAGGTACAGATCTACATCACTTCAACACACATTAAATAATCCTTGGTATTGTTATCTAACACACAAAACACTAGGGATCATGAAATGTTCTTTCAATCTCCCCCTTTTTGGTGTTAGATGACAATACTAGGATTTGCAATGAAACCTACTAACAACACCTTAAGGAAATGAAAGAGGCCCCGCCTAAATGTGTGCATATTTATAATTTGCATTTGAATACAAATGCACACACTAAAGAGCAAGCCAATTTCATAACAACGACAACTAAAACAAGGTGAGTTAGGAAACATAGTCATACCACAGGGATGTGAAAATAGCCAATGTGAATAATGAGAGTATTAGGCCTCAAACACATCCCAACATATTGATGTAATCAATAGATAACTCCATAATTATATGTACCTTCAACAGAATACCATACTCCATAGATAAATCCAGAATTCCATACGAATAGTTCCACAAGATAAATCCAGAATTCCAGAAATCCACACACGATCACAAACGTATCACACGACATAGTATTATACAAACCAAGCACAAATCAATGATAAAAGGGCACAAGCAAGCAAGTGAAGAAAACAAATGATAAAGAAGCAAGTGCTTGCGCCCGACCCATGCAAATCCGTGACCTAATAGAACTACTTCTCCCCCTTTGGCATCGAAATGCCAAAAAGGAAGAAGAGCGATGCTAGCACCCCAGAAGATCACTCCTCCTTGTCCTCGTCCTCATCCTCGTCGTAGCCCCCCTCTAAATTTCTGTAAACACAGATTCAGGCCGAAGCACTCCTTGCAAAACCCCTCGAAAGTGTATAAAGGACTTGTGTGCAAGAATAGATGGTTCGAGGAAAAAAGGCTTGGGTTTAGAGAAACAAACTGAGATGGTACTACACACCCAAAGTTGCAAGAACAAATCAACCAAAATCCAACATTGGGTGTGTTTTGCATAAGAACAAGAGATATGCGAGAAAAACCAAAGTGAGCCAATAGAAAGCAACTCTTCTCAAGGAAGAGTGCGGTGGCCGAAGCCACCATGTTGGAGCGCATGGCATGAAACCACGAAGATGTATCTTGAGTTCAAAACCAATGCTCATCGATGTCCCAGATATCACAAAATGATATTAAGGGAAATGATTTTTTCTTGCTTTCGGCATTATGGGGGGAGGGTTAGCCCAATCAATTAGGACGACACTTCCCTATGTCTATGCCCGCATATAAACCAAATACTTGAACAAGAGTAAGTGAGTATGCAAGGGTAGTCAAGCCAAGCATGTTGAATCTATGATATTTAGCTCATTCCTCAAATAACAAAATCTTGCTTCATCAAGAGGCTTCGTGAAGATATCAGCAAGTTGGTTCTTTGTGCTCACAAAAGATAGTGCAATATCGCCACGAGCAACATGATCCCGAATGAAATGATTGTGAATATCAATATGTTTTGTTCTTGTATGCTGCACCGGATTGTAAGCAATTTTGATAACACTTTCATTGTCACATAAAAGAGGCACTTTGTCACAATTGACACCATATTCCTTTAAAGTTTGCCTCACCCATAATAATTATGTACAAGCACTTACAACAGCAACATACTCAGCTTCGGCGGTTGAGAGTGATATGCAATTTTGTTTCTTCGAAGACCAACACACTAGAGTCCTTCCCAAGAATTGACATGCACCAGAAGTTGATTTTCGATCATCTTTGTCACCAGCCCAATCTGAATCAGTGTAACCACATAGAGAGAAACTAGAGCCTTTGGGATACCATAAACCAAAATTTGGGGAATGAACCAAATATCTGAAGATTCTCTTGACCGCCACTAAGTGGCTTTCTTTAGGAGCGTCTTGGTACCTTGCACACACTCTTACACTCAACACGATATTAGGCCTAGATGCACAAAGGTAAAGGAGAGAGCCGATCATGGATCGGTATACCTTTTGGTCCACGTCTTTACCCTTTGGATTAAGCTCAAGATGACACTTAGTTTGCATTGGAGTAGCAACGCCATTGAGGTCCGTCATCTTGAACCTCTTGAGCATGTCTTGGATGTACTTAGCTTGATTAATGAAAGTTCCCTCTCTAAGTTGTTTGATCTCGAATCCAATAAACAACCTCAATTCTCCCATCATAGACATCTCAAACCTGTCAATCATAAGCTTTGAAAATTCATCATTAAAAGCTTGGTTAGTAGAGCCAAAAATAATGTCGTCTACATATAGTTGGCATACAAAAAGCTCCCCATTAACCTTCTTAGTAATAAGAGTGGTATTGATTTGCCCAACTTCGAGTCCACAGTCTAACAAAAGCTCTTTAAGGTGTTCATACCATGCACATGGGGCTTGTTTAATGCCATAGAGCGCCTTATCGAGTTTGTAGACATGGTTCAGAAATTTGTGATCCTCAAATCCTGGGGGTTACTTGACGTATACCAACTCATGTAGTGGACCATTAAGAAAATCACTCTTAACATCCATTTGCTGTAATTTAAAATTATGATGAGCGGCATAGGCAAGAAGTATACTGATGGACTCAATACGAGCCACGGGAGCATAAATTTTGCCTAAATCAATGCCTTCCACTTGAGAGAATCCTTGATCCACTAGCCTTTCTTTATTTATTACAACAATGCCATTTTCATCTTTTTTGTTTTTGAAAATCCACTTGGTGCCGATAACATTGTGGCAATCTTTGGGTTTCTCTACAATCTTACAAACCTTGTTGCGCTCGAAGTTATTTAGTTCTTCGTGCATTGCAACCACCCAATCGGGATCTTCAAGAGCATCAAAGACCTTCTTTGGTTCAACCATTGAAATGTGTGCTTGATGATCACAGAAGCTAGCAAGTTCTCTTATAGTAGACACTCTTGTTCTTAGATCACCTACAACTTTGTCAAGAGTGTGGCCCCTTAACTCAAGATTCCGATCAGCACGAGCTTTGCGATGAGCCTCAGTTTCCTTGTTGTTTCTTGATGGAGTTGATCCAGCACTTGGATCCTTGTCTTGGCCACTACCCTGTCCTTGATCTTGATCTGAGCTGACAAGAGGAGACTGTTGCTGAATAGGTTCTTTAGGGCCGGACAATCCGCCCCTGGGTGGGGACGTACTATCCGGCCTGGGATATGCGGCTGCATTTTCTTCTTCCTGAATGTCCCTGGCAGAACTTGAAGTTCCAGGTCCAGAAAATCCGCTCATCGGGGATGGAGAATCCGGCCTGGGATTTTCTTGACTGGTTTGCTCTTCATGATGTCCCCTGGAGCGAGTTGGAGTGCCAGGGTAGTACTGTCCACCCATTGGAGGGTCGGATAGTCCGGCCTGGGACTACCATTTTGCCCAGAAGACAGGTGATCTTCAGTAGGTTATGGTGTTGGTGCAGAGGTTTCTCCAGCAGTATGGGCTTGTTGATCTTGTGTAGATGAGGGCTCCACTTGAGTGGAGCATTTTCCTTCCCGATACGCCACAAGGGGTTCCTCAATGGGACAGAAAAATCCCACGCCCATTCTTCTTGTGGCATCTTGGGGTATTTCAACATCTGCATCACAAACATCAACTTGCCCCACATGGTAGAGCTTGTTGTAGATTCTACAACAATTCCAGAGAGCTTGTTGTAGACTCTATAAGTGTGGGATTTGGAACCGTAACCAACAAAAATACCTTCTAAAGCCTTAGACTCAAATTTAGACAAGCAGACTCCTTTGATGAGAAAGAAACACTTACAACCGAATACCCGAAAGTACGAAATGTTGGGCTTGTTACCGGTAAGTATTTCATACTGAGTTTTGTCCAAGGTCTTGCGGAGGTAGAGCCGATTTGATGAGTGACAAGCGGTGGATATGGCTTTAGCCCAAAATTTGTAAGGAGACTTGAATCCAAACAACATTGATCTAGACATATCCATCAAAGTGCAGTTCTTCCTCTCGGCCACACCATTTTGTTGAGGGTGTATGTAGCGGAATATTGAAGTCTTATCCCCTCTTCACTTAGAAATTCATTTAATGTGTAGTTCTTGAACTCGGAGCCGTTGTCACTTCTTATTGCCAATATGGGGATGTTGTGTTGACGCTGGACTTCATTGGCGAAATCAATGACTGTTTGTTGAGTCTCACTCTTTATCTTGAAGAAATAGACCCAAGTGTATCTCTAGCAATCATCAACTATCACCAAGCAATACTTCTTACCACGGAGGCTAGCATGAGATGCAGGACCAAATAAGTCCACATGAAGTAACTCCAAGATTCTCTTTGAGGAAACAATAGTTTTCCTCTTGTGGGGAGATTCATGCATTTTGCCTTCAACACAAGCCCTGCAAACACGATCTTTGGCAAAGGAAACATTGTCTTTTAGTCCAAGGATGTGGCCACCCTTGTGAAGACTTTGCAAAGTTCTCATGTTGACATGGGCTAAACGGTGATGCCATAGCCAGCCCACATCGGCCTTTCCAAATAAGCACATCGGACCCGAAGTGGTTTTCCCCGAAAATTCCACCACATACAGGTCATTTTCGACATACCCAACGAAAGCGACCTTTAGAGACTTTCTCCACAAGAGTACCACTAAATCACCATCAATGAAAACAACAAAGCCCATCTTACCAAGGGCACAAACATAAAGTAAATTGTAACCGAGGGTCTCAACAAGCATGATGTCCACGAGAGAGATATCGTGTGCGACCACAACCTTACCAAAACCCAATACCTCAGATTTAGACTTATCACCATAGGAGACTGTAATATGATCATGATTGGGTCGCATCTCTGTGATGATATCCTTGCTTCCGGTCATATGACTAGTGCACCCACTATCCATCACCCATTTTGATCCACCGGAAGCATAGCCCTGCAAGAGAATTACTTCTTGGTTTTAGGTACCCATTTTTCAATGGGCCCTCTCATGTTAGTAACAAGGGTCTTTGTAACACAAATAGACCAAGCAACATACATCAAAAGGACCAACATAATAGGCATACACATCGCCATAGTAATCACAAAAGAGTTCATAAGTTGGAATGTGAGACCCTGCAAAACCAATATGGTCAGTTTTGTCTTTTGCGACTTTCTTCTCAACGATGTTTGTCTTTGCTTGTTCAATCTTAGTCTTCTTCTTGGACTTGGTGACATATCCAAGTCCCTCTTTTCCAAGATTTGATCTTTGCTTGCCAAGAATATCATCAAGTACACCGTTACCTTTGGGTGTGGTGTCATTGACAAGCTCATCTTCCACCCTAGCATTTTCCTTGTGAATATATGTTGATTTAGATGTGCTAGGAACATCATACTTGGACAATCAAATTTGGAGCTGCTCATGAGACTCATTGAGAATAGAGAATTCAATTTTCAAAGCCTTGTGAGCAATGTCAAGTTTCTCCAATTCCTCGGAGAGTCTAGCATGAGCAGCCCCAAAGTCAACCTTTTCTTTCTTTAGCTTCTTTGCTTTTGCTACCGCATTGTCACGTTCCTTAAAAATCTTGGTCATCATTTCTTCATGTGACTCCTCAATAGACTCAAGCCTCTCTTCAAGAGAAACCCGAGCCTCTTCTTGTTCTTCTTCTAGAGCATTTTTTAAGGATGCAATTTCCATTGCATCCTCCCGTTCAATCCTGCCCTTTTCTTCAAGAAGCACTTCATTTTGGGCCAGCTGGTCCATAAGAGCCTCAAAATGTATTTTGTGCTCACCTTGCAAGTTAGTGAAGAAATAGTCCAAAGCAATAATCTCTTCTGTAACCTTAAGACTAGTAGGATCATCCATGTCAATCATAGCCTTAGGAAAAGAAGTGTTAGAAGTTGATACCTTGGAACCTCTTGCCATGAGACAAGTAGCGTTTTTTGTTGATGACGTTTTTGTTAGGAGAGTTGAAGAGAGATGTTGGTGTAGATGTGGTGACTATAGCAGCCACCTCTCGAGAGCTATCATCCTTGTCTTCATCTTCACTTCCCGAATAATACTCTTCTTGAGCCACTAGAACAATCTTTGGTTGCTTCTTGAAAGGAGCATTCTTCTTTAAAAATTGTTTCTTGCGTGGAGCCTTTGAATTTTCCTTGAGAATGAGTCTTCCTCCATTATCTTCCCTACTTTGGTATAGACACTCGGCTACAAAGTGCAGACGGTCTCGACAGTTGAAACAAGTTCTCAGCTTGGGACCGTTTTCCTTCCTTGCATATGCTCCACTCTTGCGTGCTTGTTCAGGTTTGGCTTTGGCTGTATCCTTCCAAAAGTTTCTAGCATAGAAGGCCATGTATTGTCCATGAATTGTTTTTACATCCTCGGGACAGTCCATATCTTGTATTTCATCTTCATCATGATCAACCACACTTGTCTTCAAGGACACGTTGACTCCCTTTTGCATCCCCATGGCTCATGCACGAGCATCTTCGGCATTCTTGGTAGCCACTTTGAAAGCTGCCATCTCTTGCATTACCTCATTGGATGTCATTAGGTGGTAGTTATGCCTTCCTTGAAGACTCTTCAAATCTGTGGGATCAAATGGCATAAGAGCACTGACATACTTGCGCTTAATCCAAGCATCATCAACATGAGAGGCACCATGATTTCTGAAAGTGGTGGCTATTGACTTGAGCCTCCTATACATGTCCTCGTGGTCTTCTCCATCCAACATATAGAGTCCTTCAGATTCATTACTCAAAGCATCATATCTATTTATGCTCATACTTTCATTTCCAATGAAGAGATCGGTGAGGGCATCCCAAGCTTCCTTAGCTGTGTTGAGATGCTGAATGTGTGGCATGTCTTTGTCACCCACACCAAGCTGAATCATGTGTAGAGCCGTAGCGTTGAGTTGACTGTCAACAACCTCTCTTCTTGTTAGGTTGTTGGGATCTCCAACATGAAGACCATTCTCTATGATTTTCCACAACTCAATGGAGGAGCTGCACACATGAGACTTCATCAAAAATTGCCATTGATTAAAAGTAGATGCTAAAAGTTTGGGTGGATCACCCCTATTATGTATATGTGGGTGTGGGATAGGTGGATCAGGAGAATACACATGAGAAACCTCATTGTATCCTTCCTTACCATTATCCTTTTTCGAGGCGGAGCTCTTGCTAGTGCCATCACCAACCACTTCATTATCTTTAGAATCGGTTTTACCCGTTTCCTTGGATTGCAGAGTGGTAGCCTCAAAGGCAGATGGAGGTGATGCTGCGGATGTGGAGAGACACATTATCAATTGACGCATCTCTTCCATCTTAGCCTCCATTAAACTAACCAAGGCTGTTTCCAACGTCTTGAGATCGTTCATGGTGACTACCTCTGGAGCATCACTCCCATATCCCTTGGAACCCATACTTCTCTTAGGCGGTTAAGCCCGAATTAATAGTCGGGGCTCTGATACCAATTGAAATGGATCGTATGGGCACCTAGAGGGGGGGGGGTGAATAGGTGCTACTCAATTTTTAGTTCTTTTCCAATTTTAGGCTTGAAACAAAGTAAATTCTCTAGATATGCAACTACGAGAATTTCCCTATATGCAAACCTAGCTACTAAGCACGTAAAGAGAGGAGCGAGGAAACCGTAGTGGAGCATGCAGAGACACATGGATTTGTTTTACCACAGTTCCTTCCTTGTTAAGGGAAGTACATCTACATTGGAGGGGTGGGCGGTTCTAAGACCACCACGCCACAATAGGCCTCACCCTATTCTCCGATGGATCTCGCCACGAAAGGCCTGATCCACCTTCTCCACTATTGGTACCCTTCGAGGCGGGAACCAGTGACTTTACAACTCTACCGGGGCACACACCCACAACTGAATTGGGGGCTCCCGTAATGACAACAAGCTGTCATAAGAACAAGGATTATCAATATAATCAAAAGCAATGATCTAGATATTTGCAAGAAATACTAGATCGACGATTCTCCAAATGAATGGAGAGGAGATGAAGTGCTTGATTATAGTTGTTGAAGATCGAGTACTCCTCCTTCGATTCCCAAAGGAACGGGGCCTTTGGGTGGATGAAGGTGGAGCTCTCTTGGATGAAGCTTGAAGAACAGATCTTGACTTTTTCGAATGAACCAAGAGTTTTGGCAGGAGGGGGAAGGCTGGCTTAAATACCCCATGCACAGATCTTGCCGTTGGTGAAGTTTGGGGGCGGATAATCCGCCCCCACTAGGGGCGGACTATCCTCCCTGGGGAAAAAATCCGCCCCCTGGATAGAAATTCTGGGGGAAGGTCCGCCCCCACATAGAAGGTGACGCCGGTCTTGACTTGGTGAAAAACCCCGAGGGGGCGGATTATCCGCCCCCTCAAGGGGCGGACTATCTGCCCCTGGGGAAGATCCGCCCGAGAGATGGAAAGTCCAGGGGAAACACTGCCCCCTCTCTGAGCGATGCGCCTTGGCAACCTTTGAGACAGATTCTTGGGGGGGGGGGGTACTATCCAGCCCCTGGAGGGGCTGATTATCTGGCCTGGGCAAAAACTCCGGCCCTGGCCGGAAAATCCGGTAGATATTCCGCCCTCTTACAGTAGGTTGCGCCCTTTTGAGTTTGGGGAGGGGTGGATTATCCGCCCCCTAAAAAAAGTTTCCAACTCCCTTTCAAGGTATAGATCTGCAACACTTCAACACACATTAAATAATCCTTGGTATTGTTATCTAACACACAAAACACTAGGGATCATGAAATGTTCTTTCAATTGCAGAAAGTAGACAGTAGATTGAATATCGATGGTAAGGAATGTACAGGGGTCCACAGTTCACTAGAGGCGTTTCTCCATAAGATAAATAACATGTTCGGTGAACAAATTACAGTTGGGCAATTGACATATAGAGAATGCATAACAATGCATGTACATGGCATGATGATCACTATGAGATTCGTTTGGGCATTACAACATAATACATAGATCGTAATCCAACTGCATCTATGACTAATAATCCACCTCCGGGATATCATCCGAACAACCCTCATGTATTAAGTTGCAAGCAATAGATAATTGCATTAAGCAAAGTGTGTAAAGTAAACAATACAATTGCCCTTGGACAAATGATTGTTGTTTTCGCCCTAGTAGTAACATCACATCTACAACCTTAGAGGTTTCTGTCACTCCCCCAGATTACTAGAGGCACGAACCTACTATCGAGCATAAATACTCCCTCTTGGAGTCACAAGCAAATACTTGGCCAGAGTAACTACTAGCAACGGAGAGCATGCAAGATCACAAATAACATAGACATGATAGAATCAATAATCAATCTTGACGTAGTACTCAATATCCGTCGGATCCCAAATAAACACAACGTGTAGGATTACAAATAGATGATCTTGATCATGATAGGCAGCTCACAAGATCTAAACATGATAGCACACAAAGGAGAAACAACCTTCTAGCTACTGCTATGGACCCATAGTCCAAGGATGAACTACTCACACATCACTCCAGATGCTAGCATGGTGATGAAGAAGGCCTCTGGGATGATCTCCCCTCTCCGGCAGGGTACCAGGAAGATCTTCAGATCCCTCTCGATATAGGGACGATGGTGGCGGCGGCTATGGACTTCTTCGTGGAATTCTGATCGCGTACCTAGGGTTTTCTCCTCGGGGGTTTATATAGGCGAAGGGGCAAGGTCAGTAGAGGTCCAGGGGACCACACCATAGGGCGGCGCTCCTGGCCGCGCCTGGGCCAGGTGTGGCCGCCCTGGGGTGTGCCTCCCTCTGGCCTCTGGACTCCATCTTCGCCTCTGAAAAATAGGAAGTTCGGCTTTTTTTCGTCCAATTCCGAGAATATTTATTTACTAGCTTTTTTGTAACCAAAAACAGTAGAAAACAGGAACTGACACTATAGCATCTTGTTAATAGGTTAGTTCCCGAAAATGTATAAAAATGCCTCAAAGTGTAGACAAAGCATAAGATAGTTGGTACAAAAGAAGCATGGAGCATAAAAAATTATAGATATGTTTACGATGTATCAGCAGCTAGAGCCATGGAAGCCGAGTACAAGACTTTGCTCAAGCAGCAGAAGGCTAGGAAAGCTCCGGCTCACATTGTCAACGACCCTGGCGTATGGCGCAACCTAGGATGGGCTCCCTCGAAGCCGCCACCGGCCAAGCCATACATTGACAGTGAGGGCAGGCAGGTCATGCCGACACCTATCCTCAACTTGGCCGTCGCCAAAACCTTACTGGAGCAGGATAGATCACCCGCAGCCGTCAAACAGTAGAAAAAGGCCACCTCTCAGAGGCTTGAGTCTGATAAAGTATATTGCCAGTCTAAGAATCCTAGGCCGCCAAGGGAGAGATCTCCTCACAATGTCGGGTCCCAAACGGGTTCGTACGAACAAAGACGGAGGTACGCGCGCAACAGGAAGGACGCTATCCCCATATCCTCCAACCACGGAGGCAAAGCTCATCCTCATCGCCCATCTCCACCCCTTCGATCCCCCTGACATCACGAAGACCCAAGATCTTACCACCGTACGAGCATGCCTCCGCCAAGACGCCCTCAGGGCTACATCGTCATTCGCGATAACGCGGAGCAGCCTCATCATGGCAGGGAGCACAATAGCAATCATGGACATAAGAGCAGGTCACACCATGATCCTCCGCGCCCGCAAGCAATCACGACAAGCGTGAGGAGTCGTAGGAGGGTAATAGCAAGAAGGCTAACCCATTGCCACCTCCGCCTCTATCGCCACCTAGCAGCCACCATGGCGGAGGAGGTCTGCGTCGCTCACGCAGCCCCTCCCCTGACGGCAAGCAGAAAAAATCAAGCCCAGAGTCATACAACGCATGTTCACGCTTGGACAAGATTCACGAGGACCAGGAAGGACAGTACCTACGACCACTTTGCTTTGGACCCGTAATATGGACCACAACTTAACCTAAGGGTTTCTGGATAGATAAGACGATCAAGCCCTCTGACGGTACCGCCAAGCTAGCTATGTGGTGGAGATCGCCGGGGGAAACCCCAACGTTGTCGTCAAGTACCTCCCACTGATGTTGACGGGCACGACCTGCCAATGGATCGACAACTTGCCAGAGAAGTGCATATGCAATTGGTTGGACATGCAAGAAGTGTTCACCCAAAACTTCTAGGGTACATACAAACGTCCCTGCACTGTTGGCGATCTACAACGGTGCGTGCAAGAGAAAGACGAGACATCTCGGGCCTACCTCTCGCGCTAGCTGGATATGAAAAATTCCTGCGCAGGAGTGCACGATCAGACCGCTATGGCCTCCTACATTAATGGTTTGGAAAAGTGTATGTTGCTTCGACATAAGTTGAAGCGCCTGTAGGACAATCATAGGCTAGATCTTAGTCAGATGATCTCATTGGCTAGTGAGTTCGCGGCTGCCGACGATGATGCTCGCGGCTCCTTGCCGACAATTGCCATCCCAACCCAAGCTAAGAGGAACAACAACACTAAGTGGAAGAGTCCTCCAAAAGAAAAGCCAACCTCCGACATGGTTGCAATGACGTTTGCAGGAAGAGGTGATGGCAGACAGCGCAACCGAGGACGGGGGGCTAGTCGTGGGCAGCAACGCGGTAGTGAAACTACCCCGACATCGCCCCGAGTTCCCCAAACGTACGAGTAATACCATTATATGCCATGCCTTGTACACCTCGACGCCAATGGCAAAGTCACCGACACCAATCGCCATTGCAAGTTCGTCAAAGATCTCAAAGAAGACCCAGAGTCCGGCTACAGACTAAGACGGAAGAACCGACCGCGAGGCAAGGGAAAAGGGAAGAATAAGTAAGAGGAGTCCAAGGATTCAAGTGACATGGACGAGGACGTTGACCCCAAGCACGCAGACAAGGGAGATGGCAAAGGCAAGAACCCCTTCGAGAAGAAGGCCCCCGTCTATCACACTTTCCTTGGCACCCCAACTGTACGGGCACAGAAAACCCCACTAAGGATACTGATGGCCACCCTACCTCCAGTTCCCCAATACCTGCACTGGTCGGAAGTTCCAATCACTTGGGTCAGGAAGGATAACCTAGACCTCATTCCAATGGAGACCCAATATGCCATGGTCATCAACCCTTTGATTGACAGCAATGAGTTCACCAAATGCATGGTGGACAGTGGAAGAAGCATCAATATCTTGTACCTGGATACACTACACAAGATGAACTTGATGGAGACCAACCTAAGGCAGACCAGCACCGTGTTCCATGGCGTAGTTCCTGGTCGGGAGGCTTGGTCCCTTGGGCGCATCACGCTTCTGGTCGCTTTTGGCGATGTTAACAACTACCGCCAAGAACGTATGACCTTTGAAGTGGTCCCCTTCAAGAGTGTGTACCACGTCATATTCTGATGCAACATATTCCACTCCTTCATGGCCAATCCATGCTTTGTCTACAACAAGCTCAAGATACCCAGACCAAACGGTGTCATCACCGTATATGGAAGCTTTTCAAAGGCAAGGGACTACGAGATTGGAGAAGCAGCCTTTGTAGAAGCTATCCTCTACAGCAAAGAATTCAAGGAGATCCAGAGCAAGGTCGACGCCTCGGAGATGCCAACATTGAAGAAGCAGATTTCTGACCCCGATCCCTCCTTCAAGGTCGCCATCGAAACCAGGTCGGTGGAACTTGTGGTAGGCAATGCCTCCAAGGTAACCGCCATTGGGATGAACCTAGACCCTAAATAGGAAAGCGCGCTCGTCGAATTCCTCGATGAGAATAGGGACATCTTTGCCTGGCAACCTGCCGACATGAAAGGTGTACCTAGGGAACTTGCCGAGCACAGCTTGAATATTGATCCAAAATGCAAACCGATAAAACAACCTCTACGACACTTTGGAGACAAGAAGAGACGCGCCATAGGCAAAGAGATAGCTAGGTTACTTAAGGCTAGTTTTATCCGAGAAGTCCTTCACACCCAATGGGTGGCCAATCCTGTACTTTTCCCCAAAAAGGGAACCAAAGAATTAAGAATGTGTGTTGACTACACCGACTTGAACAAAGCATGTCCGAAGGATCCATTTTCTTTGCCTCGCATTGACCAAGTCATTGACTCGACGGCTGGATCGGAACTTTTGTGTTTTCTAGATGCATACTCGGGATACCACCAGATAAAAATGAGGAAGTCGGACCAATTGTCCACTTCGTTCACCACACCTTACTACACGTTTTGCTATGTCACAATGCCTTTTGGGCTAAAAAATAGGTGCTACGTACCAGCGAACTATGCAACATTGCCTACACGACCAAATTGCTCAGAATGTTCATGCCTATGTGGATGATATCGCGGTGATGTCTAAAAAATCAAATGACTTAATCTCCGACTTAAAGGAGTGCATCTTTGGGGTTCCAGACGGCAAATTGTTGGGCTTCATCGTTTCCCAACACGGAATCGAGGTCAACCCAGAGAAGATCAAGGTCATTCTAAAAATTAACCGTCTGACATGCCTGAAGGACATCCAACGGCTCACAAGATGCATTGCAGCAGTAAGCCGTTTCGTCAGCCGACTTGGAGAGAAGGCTCTGCCGCTATACAAGTTGCTGAAGAAGGCGGACAAATTTATATGGACGGACGAAGCAGATGCTGCGCTTAAGGAGCTAAAAGGGATACTTTCTTCGGCTCCTATACTCGCAACACCCGAGCCAATGGAGCCTATGTTGATTTACATGGCGGCCACCAACCGGGTTATCAACATCATCGTTGCGGTGTAACAAAAAGAACCAACGCATGAGTACGAAGTACAACGACCAGTTTACTATGTAAGCGAGGTCTTGACGGAGTCCAAGCAGCAGTACCCGCACTACCAAAAGCTAGCTTATGGAGTGTTCCTTGCTTCTCGAAAGCTAATGCACTACTTCCAGGACCACCCTATCACAATAGTGAGCAAGGCTCCACTGTCCGACATTATCAACAATAGCGATTGAAAGGATACGGATGTCGCCTAGAGGGGGGGGGGGTGAATAGGCGATTAAAACTTTTCCTAGAGTGGCTCAATAAAGGCGGAATAAAACTAGTGTTTACTTGTTAAGCACAACCTAGAACAACTAAGGTTCACCTATGTGCACCAACAAATTATGCTAAGCAATACAAGCAACAAAGTGATAGTAAGGTATATATCACTTCAAGCACGAAGGCTATCACAATGTAAAGTGCATAAGTAAAGAGCTCGGGTATAGAGATAACCAAGGCACGCGGGGACAACGATATTTTACCGAGTTCCTCCCAACATGGAGTACGTCTTGTTTGGAGAGGGGGTGGTATCAAACCACCAACTCCACAAAAGGCCTCCCTTATTCTTCGGTGAATCTCACCCCAACGGGATCGATCCACGCTTCCACTATCGGTGCACTTGTGTTAGAGGTCTCAACCTAATACGGTAGATTCCTCCTGTGTTTACAATGCTAGTCCCTGGATCAATAGCTAGCATCCACAGTTTAGATGTAATATCAAGAAACAAAGGTCATAATATAACTTTATAACCAGGAATAATATAATTTTATTACATCATACATAGCTCATTTGGCTATTACATTACATTGCAGCGGAATAACTATAGTCATGGGGTCCTTCATCTTCATAGTGCCATAGGCAGATGTTGGTTGTAGATCTTGTAATCCTAATCAAACAATCTTCATTAAAAATCAATCGAACTTGCAACATTACAAGTTACAGCCACAAGGGTCAATACATGATGGGGATACGCCTACTGGGGTATACTCAGCGGGACGTTTCCGACTGGCCCAAGGGTTGGCGACTGGGCCTGCATAACGGCGAGTGGATCAAAGCCCAGCAAGGTACTGGGCGACTAGAAGTTGAAGGCCCAGGCGAGTAGATAGGCCCATTCGGACTAGGTTAAACGATTACCAAAGCTGTAACTGAATCGGTTGAGATATGTAAACCCTAGGGGAGATGAGCTTATATAAACCTCCCTATGGGGTGAGTAGAGACACGTTCCCTCATACACCCAAGCAACTCGCCGCCTAGTCGCCGAGTTCGCCCATTGTAAACACCTCCATAATACAATCTAGTAGGAGTAGGTCTTTACCCTCCGGGGGGCCGAACCTGGGTAAAACCCTGTGTCTTTGCCCTCATCTCGCACCGCAGATGGCTGGCCGCCCTTGCCCCTCGTTCTACTACTCGCTGCCGATTGCAGCATCTGCCGTGGCCATTCCCACGATAGTGGCGCCCACCATGGGGCCTGGCCGGTCTGGCCGGTGTTCTGCGGCGAGATCCAATCTGCCCATCAACGAGACGGTCGCCACCGGCCGTATGATAGCGATCGTCGAGATGCTCCAGATCTTGCCGAGCAGCTACGTCCCGGCGGCGCGACCCGTCACGCGACAGTAATCCCGCCAATCGGCACGATCAGCCTATTCGCCGGCCTCACCGACGCCATCACCTCGGAGGACTCAGCATCCGCGAAGTCGCCACCACGCGATCGGCTCTCCGAGAGCCAGTTCGCACGATCCACCGCCTCGAGTACAATTCGCCCACGAACGTGGCGGGAACTCAGCCGCCGGAAGATGCGGCCCTCACCGACGACGCCGACTCGGCGACCCCGGCGTCATTCGCCGGATCCATCACCGCGGCCTCGTCCGCAGGCTCCATCGCCCAGGTCTCCAACGCGGGAGATTTTGAGGACCCCTCCATCCTCGGGATCTTCGAATTCGACTCCGGGTCGGAAAACTCCGCCGACCTCCACGACGGAACCGGTCGCCACGCCGCGACCTACATGGCCACCGGCGCCGATCCGCCGGAGGATCCTTTCTCCACCCCAATCCCTCCTAACGCCACGGCAACGGAGGTCGAGGAACTCCGCCAAATCGGGCGGAGGCGCAAAGAGCAGGCCGAGCGCGAAAAATTTCGCCTCGAGCAAGTGACGGCGCAGGAACTGTCACGCTACCACCAGCAGCGGATCAGGTCACGCCTGAACCCCACCGTTCAGGGGCGCGCCCTGAACTTCGACGACGAAAACGACCCGCCAGATAGCCGAGCGCGATTCGCGAGAACGCGCGCCAGAGGAAGCGCCACCGCCAGATCGACGGCGATGGGTGCCCGCCACCACCCAACCGCACCCTCCTGTGGACCAGCCGCAGATAGTCGTCTCCTCACGGGAGCGAGACGCGAACGGCCTCCCACTGTTCTCCACCCCGATGGACAACCTCGTGGCAGGCCGAGCAGCAGCCGACAGCATCACGGCCACCGGCGACGGCGCCTTACAGATCCAGTACGTCAAGGCCCAGCTCGCGAAGGCCGTGGAGCAGCAAAGAGCGGGCGCCGACTCGCAAGGGCGGGTATATTCGCGCTCCTCGGGAAGCAGGGCGTCAGCGGCCGCCAGCGCGGCAAACACCTCAATTGCCCGCCACCGAGCCATCGCAGCTCAATGCCGCCCGTGAACGCGCACTCTCCACCAACGATCCCAGGCCGGCGACCAACTTCGCCGCTAACGGAGAACCCATCGACGCCGCACTCACATCATCAACAACCAAAATCGGCGCGACGCCACCGACGACTTGCGGCACACCTAACTAATCGCCGCGATGGCGAGCCCATGGGGTCGCTCAGTCGACTAGGGCCCAAGTGCTTCGGACCAATGATCCGAGGCGAAAAGTACCCGCCAAACTTCAAGGCGCCAAAGGAGATAGAAAAATACGACTCCTCGTACGACCCAGCGGCAGCTTGACACATACCTCATGGCAATGGGGATCGCGGGTCACATCGACCTACCGCCGCCTGCTACCTCCCACTAATGATGGAGGGACGTGCGGCAATGGATCAACACGCCCCCGTGATGATCGACTCACGGAGGAAATGCGACGCCGTCAGCACTTCGAGTGCTCCTACACACGCCACCACCATCGAGGACCTGAACGATCGCCCAGGGACCCCGCGAGTCGACCAATCGGGTCCAACGGTGGCAAGAGCTCTGGTACAACGCGTCGGCATCCACCCGGACACCGCGATCCATTGCTTCAAGACCTCGTGCCGCTACGAGCCTCTAGTCGCCAAGCTCAAGCGACACGCCCGCACACTCGATAACATCCCCGACCTCCTCGAGATCGCCAAACGGTACGCCGAGGAGGACCCCAACCAAGAAATCGACGAGTCAGGAGGGCAACGCCGCACGGGCGGCAACGACGGCGGACGCCGAACCGACCTACGCTATAGCGGCACCCGCCTCACAGGCAAGCGCCGCAACGACGGGCGAGTCGACTTGCCGCTAACGCCGGCACGCATAACGCGAGCCCAAGAGCTACCGCGACGGAGGGCAACGACGCCGATGGCGGCAACTATAAGAACAAGCCAAGGTTCGATCCGCGCCCTCCTTAACCAACCATGTGCGTTTCACAGCAGGGAAGGAAAGCCCGCCACGCACACCACCGCCGCCTGCCCCACCCTCAGGGAAACCGAGAAGGCACGGCACGCGCGGGAGGACCCCGACAACGACCCGCCAAATGGCAGAAAATTCGCAAAGTAGCCGCTCGCCCACACCTTCACAGGCTTCAACACGGCGCGAAGAAGGTCATCGCCAGCGCCGCCGCCAACGCTGTGGCCCAAACAGACGTCCCCGCCTCAACTGGTCGGAACAGCCCATCACCGGAGCCGGCAAGACCACTCGCCACACATAGAGTACCAGACGAGTCGCCTTGGTGGTCAAGCCAAGGTTGGCGATCATCGCTCCCCAAGACACCGATGGCGGCGGCAGCTCCATCAACATCCTCTACTCGACACCTTCAGCGGCGGCTCCCGCAATCGATGATCGAACAACCCACACCACGCTCCACGGCATCGTCCCGGTCGGAAGGCGTACCCGATCGGCAAAGTCACGCTACGTCACCTTCGGTACTCCGCAAACTTCCGCACCGAGCGGATCGCCTTCGAGCTGGTGCCCTTCGACAGCCCTTACCATCGCTGCCTGGGCGCCAGCGTCGCCAAATTCATGGCAGCGCCACTCACGCTGCAACGCGATGAAGCTCCCCGCCGTGCGGCGTCATCACCATCAACGACCCGACATGGCCGAATGCGAGGCCAAAGGAGCCGAGCTCGCCGACACCGCCATCGCGCGAAGCTAATCAAGTCGACGAGCTTGCCAACACGCGAGGTCAACAATGACGACCCACAATACTCAAGAAGCCCAACTCGAGGGCACAAACACCTCAACCTTTGAGGCCACGACGCGACACCGCCGTCGAGCTGGTCCCAGCGACCCCAGACGGTGACGATCGGACAGGCATGAGCCCAGATAGGAAGGCGCCATCGAAGTTCCTTCGTGAGAATAGGGACATCTTCGCATGGAAACCCTCCGACATGCCTGGTGTCCCTAGGGAGCTCGCTGAGCACAAACTAAACGCCGACCCCAAAGTTCGACCCGTCAAGCAGTCGCTACGGCCCTTCAATGAAGAACGCCGTCGAGCAATCGCCGAGGAAGTGCAGCGCTCGCTGCCGGCTTCATCCGGCCAATCAAATACTCCAAGTGGCTGGCAAACCCAGTCCTGGTCGAGAAGAAAACGGGACTGGAGAATGTATCGACTACACAAACTGAACGAATACCGCCCAAAGGAGCGATTCGTCCTCCCCGGATCGATCGATAATCGATTCAACCGCGGGCGCGGAGTCGCTGTGTTTCCTCGACGCCTACTCCGGGTACAACCAGATCAAAATGGCTGTCGAGGATGAGGAGAAGACGGCGTTCATCACGCCATTCGGAGCATTCTGCTACACCGCCATGACCTTCGCCTCAAGAACGCCGGCAACCTACCAGCGGCATGCAAGAATGCCTCGCGAGCCAAATTGGCCGCAACATCCACGCTACATCGACGACGTGGTCGTGAAATCCGCCGCCAAGGAGACCTACTACGACCCAGCGGAGACCTTCGCCAATCTGCGGAGATACAAGATAAAGCTCAACCCAGCAAGTGCACCTTCGTACCCGCCGGCAACTACCGGGTACGTCGTCTCCAAACGAGGGATCGAGGCAAACCCAACGAAGATCGACACGATCGCCTGCCGGCAAACCCGAGTGCTGCGTGACGCCCGTAGCTGGCCGGGCGTAGCGGCTCGCCGCTTCATCCCCCGCTGGGCAAGGCGATGCCCCTATACCGCTCGATGCGAAGAATCCCACCTTCCAAAGGGGACAAGGAGGCGGACGACGCGCTCGCGACCTTAAAAAGGTGCTACTGCCGCACCACTACCGCCGCACCACGACAAAGAGCCCATGCTGGTTTACGCCGCGGCGTCCGAGCGCCGTCGCCGTAATGGTTGTCGAACGACCGAGGAAGGAAAGGAGCCCGGTCCAAATGCCGGTGTACTACATCAGCGAGGTCCTCACCGAGTCGCCAGCGATACCCACGTACCAAAAGCTAGTATACGCGGTCTTCAGGGCTCAGCGAGCTCGCCGACTACTTTCGGGAGCACCCGATCACGGTCGTCTCCTCAAGACCACTACAAGACATCATCCGCAATCGCGAGGCGACCGAGGGTCGCCAAGTGGGCCGTCGAGATCGGCGTCCACAACATTAAATACGAGCCACGGCGGGCGATTAAGTCCTGTGCACCGCGACTTCATCGCCGATCGAGGAGGCCCAAGAGCGAGAAGCCGCCGTACCTCCATCGAGCCTGCACTTCGACGGGTCCAAGAACGCGACGGTGCAGGAGCGGGATAGTGCCGACTTCACCAAAGGCGACAAGCTCCGCTACATCCTCCGCCTCGAGTTCACGCCCGCACCAACAACATGGCTGAATACGAGGCCCTACTCCACGGCATGCGAGCCGCAAAGGAGATGAGCGCCAATCGCCTTCGATACGGAGACTCCGACCTCGTGGGACAAGTCGCCGCACCGCGACGCCATCTCCCTACCATGGCGGCGACGCCAAGAGGTGGATAAGTTGGGCGGCCACTTCACCGCTACTGGTCGAGTGGATCGATAGGCGAAAACGAGGAGGCCGACGCCTTCTCGTGATCGGGTCGGCTCGACTCGCACCACCGCCGGGTGTTCCTCGACACAATCTCCAAACCATCGCCTCCCCGAGGGAGATCGACATCGAGTCCCACTCAACCAGAGGCAGCCTTGGTCGCACTCATCACCGAGCGCACGATCGACCAAGCCTACATCGCTTACCGAGACCGCACTGCCCGCAGACAGACAAGCGCCAATGATTGCTCGCCGATGCAAGTCTTACACCATCATCGACGGCGAAGCTACACAAGCGTCACCGGCGTGTTCCAACGTTGCCCAACCGCAAGGACGCAAAATCCTACACGACATCCACTCAGCGATCGCGCCACCACGCCGCCAAGGCCCCTGGTCGCCAAGGCTATGCGACACGGCTTCTGGCCCATCGCACACGCCGACGCTGTCGATATCGCCCAGCGATGCGCCGGTGCCGGCACGCCAACCGCACGCACGTACAAGTTCGCGCCAAAACAATCCCCATCACCGCCATTCGCCGTGGGGCATGGACATGGTAGGCCCTTCAAGAAGGCCCTCCGCTACACCCACTTGGTAGTCACCGTCGACAAATTCACGGTGGGTGGAGGCCAAGCCAGTCCGAAATGCGACGGAAGACCGCCACTAAGTTCCTACGAGCTCATATACCGCCACGGGTTCCCAACAGCATCATCACGGACAACGGCACAAACTTCGCCAAGGGAGCAATGGCAATTCTGCGAAGAGCACCACATCCGCTCGACCTCGCCACCGCACACCCGAATCCAACGCCAGCGGAACGAGCCAACCAAAGCATCCTCCACGGCTGAAGCCGCGACTCAGTACCACTCGAGCGCACGCTGGATGCCGGGTCAAGAGCTACCTCCGTCATCCGGGAATCCGCACCTCGGTCAACAGGT
Source organism: Avena longiglumis (assembly GCA_030063025.1). Taxonomy (NCBI): domain Eukaryota; kingdom Viridiplantae; phylum Streptophyta; class Magnoliopsida; order Poales; family Poaceae; genus Avena; species Avena longiglumis. The sequence goes on from CP125976.1 coordinate 450,584,225, forward strand.
CGACGGGTTTCACTCCCTTCTTCATGGTCTACGGCGCCGAAGCAGTCATGCCCACCGACCTCGAACACGACTCGCCGCGGGTCGTCCACTATACGGAGGCCACAAACGAGCTGGCCCGCCAAGATGGGCTCGACCAACTCGAAGCACGCGACCTCGCTCGATCGCTGCATCGCCATTTATCGCAAGGGCTCGCCGATACCATACCACCGACGGGTGAAAACCCGCACCTTCGAAGGCGACCTGGTTACGCCTCATCCAGACAAGAAGGGCATGCACAAGCTCTCCTCCGTGGAAGGCCCGTCGCTATCGGGCGCCAGACGCAACGACGCTACTACTCATCGACGTCCATGGGACGGCGAACTCGACGTCAAGCGGCCATGGAATGTAAATCTCCTCCGGAAGTTCTACTCCTAGAACCCCACATATGTACTCTCCAGTCGTTATGAAATAAAAGAAACGGTTACTGCAAAGTTCGTCTACTCTCCATGCCTTGTGCCACTCGCACTCGTAATAAACAGCGTCATGCTAAAATGCAGAAGTCAACCTTTGGTACAGCGACCGGCACGGCTAAGTAGTGCGATGTAAGAGCACTGAGTCATTTCAGGTCTTGTGTCGTCCATGAAAAACGCCAATCCGGAGCCCCATTGGAGTCGCCTAGCTCGACTGGTTTTGCGAACCAAGACAACTGCCCTCGCTTCTCACAGCGACCTTGGTCCTCCGCATCCTCGGCATAGCGACTCGAACGGCTAAGTACCACGCTCGGGGACTGAATACCAGTTCGTCGCGATCGGTCAGGGAAAACGCCAAGTAAGAGAGCATGCCCAGACGCCACGCGATCGACCCACCGGGCAGGAGTGACGCGCTCACATCAACGCGCTCAGTCCTCAACCACCCTCGAGTCGCGCCTTGAACTACCAAGTACCACGCTCGGGGACTCGGCCACCCGACCCTGTTCGCGTACGGGAAAACGGTAAATTACAGAGCACTCAAGGGAGTCGCCTTGCGATTGGCTCTCCGAGCTCGGGCGAGTCGACTAAACTAACAAAACACATGATAACAACAAACATCATATATGAGGAGAGCCCCACAAAAGAGCGGACGCGCTCGGGGACTCATCCAAAATCAATCCAAAACACACAAATAAATAGAAAAATGGACACAATGTCCCATTCAATCGCATGTCGCATTGTCTTATATTACAAATTATGCCCGCTTGGCAGAACTGCTGCTAACACACCTAGGCAAACTACCCTATTCTGCAGGCTTCGACGACGACGCGCCAGAATCCCGACGCCTACGGATGAACGCGGTGTACGGGTTGGACGGATACGTCGTCATCTCACCCGCCATCGCCGAGCGGAAAGGTTGCTCAACCTTGAAGTCATGATGCGGCGGCTCGGGGTCGTTTGGCGCGACGACCGTTTCCTGGTAGGGAAGGAGGTCGCCCATCGCCTGACACGCCCGAGTACGCGCGCATGTTCTCGCAACTTGAGAACCTCGGACAGATCCACCGCGCCACGACGAAGGATACCCACTCGTCACATCGCCGAGGTCGAAATCTCGGGAAGTGGGCGAGTCTGCTGCTCCGCTGTCGACGCCCACGCCAAACGCCGACCGCGTCATGAACTCACGACGCGGGCGCCTTCTCCAAGTACTCCCACACCTCAACGAGGTCATCGAATAACCTCCGTGGCGACATCTCTTGAAGGTAGGCGCGATGCACGTCGCCGACAGCCGCCGAAGTCGACGAGCATGCTTACGCACTCCAAGAGAGAGCTCGCTTCTTCTTGGCTACCAATAACACGACCTGCGAGAAGGAGACAATTATGAGTACCATGGAAACCACAAACAATACAACTGAAAGACAGGAAAGACGCACTCACCAAGCAACGGGCGGGCGAGTCCCGTCATGAAGCTCTGAAGCGACGTATGATCGTCCTGAAGCCCAACAACGAGGGCTTCCGACACCTTCCGGTCTTCCGCGCCGCAATGCGGCCTTAGCTCGCCTGTCACGAGCTTGCTTCTTCTTTTGCCTCCGCAGTTCGGCCGAGGTCGGCGACCTCCGCCAAGAAGACTTAACGCAGATCGCCACCACTCACCAGCAGGGACAAGCTCTGGCGAGCCACCTCCGCCGCGCAAAGAACAGCTGAAGCTCCTTGTTTGCTTCTTGGATAGTGGCTCCTTCAAAGACGCCGTCAGAGCCAATCGCTCTGCCGACTCAAATGCAGACCAGACATCTTCAAAGTCAGACACATGAAATTACTTTGCCCACCCGCTAAAATTTAGCGAAAGCGCACTCGGGACGGCGACCACGAAAATTCCTTAGTGCATACCGCTAAAATTTAGCGCACGCACTCGGGACCGGATTCAAAGTACAAAACGAGAAACTATAAGAATCAAGCCGCCGCTAAGCACCGACCGATCCTCGGGACCGGAGGTACCGGATGGCCGCACCAAGCATGCCATGAAGTTGTATCGGCCCACGACGCATAGCAGCGGCGCAGCTCACGACGTTGGTCGATTTCAGCGTCGGCGGTCCCTGGAGCGAGGCTCGGGGGCGCAGCCCCACTTTCCGTGGCCGCCTTGGTCACGAAGCGGGGGAAGGTAGCAATCGAGGCGCCCGCCCCAAAGGAAGTCGCTTCCTCCGGTCTAGGCAAGGAAACGCCCTCCTTCGTAGACGCGGTTGCTTCCATCGCGGTACAAAGCGCGGCCGCCGGTTGCCGACATACAATGATGTCGTCGCCCTTGGCCTTCTTGCTGCCTTCCGCTGAGGCGGCGACCTCGTCCACTTTCCTCTTACGGGAAGGATCCTCCTTGCTAGCGGCGGAGGGTACCTTGGCCACGGTCGGGTGGCCCATCTTTTTCACTCCGGTCCTGCACATCAAGTCAAATCAATAAAAGACAATCGAAGTACTAAAAGAAAATAGAGAAGGCCGAATGCACTCACTTGGCGACTGGAATGAAACGCAGCCTGCACGAAGGCGGCCGTTTTTCCAGCTCAGGCCCAATCGGCATTAAGCCCCAGCCGGACGCCGGGGCAGGATACGGACGGCTTTTGACGTTGAGGTAGCGGTTGGCGCCCGGGACGCCTTCGCGGAGGCCTCGCGAATTGAGCTGCGGAGCCTCCTTGCGGGCGAGACCGCCACGGGACCTCCTTGCGAAGTCGCCACGCCACACCGGAGCCTTCCTAGCCCGGAGACCGCGCGGGCGGAGGCATTGAGGCCAGCGGCACTTCCACGGATGGCGCGTCTAGCGCGGTTGTCGCCGGGGCCGTGCCGTCACCGGCCGAGCTGTGAGCATCAGAGCTGCTCGTTGAGTGCGGCGGTGAGGCCGTCTTCGGCGGCTTCGCTTTCCTCCTCGTGGGGCCTCGCCTTTCCTTCTTCTTCTTCTTCGAAGGAGCACCGACGGTGAGGTGGTCTCGGGAGTTCGTCATCATCATGACGCTCGAGGCTCCTGCTCGCTTCGATTTCGCGCTGACGTTGCCCGCGGGTCTTTCGGACCAGTGGGGCAATTTCCTCTTCGGACTCGTCCTCGTCGTCCTCGTTGCCCTTGGCGGGTGGCGATTCGCTTGTATCCTGGGCGGATGGCCTGGGGCTCTCGTCATCGGCGGGTGGTAGCCACCCTTCCACCACTTGGAACAGCTGCGATGAACACGAAACAGAGTTAGAATTACCGCGACTGCACATGCTGCGACTGCGAACAAGATAAAGAAATTACCGTCGGAGCCGGACGCTTCGCGGTGTAGGGGGGGACCCCGGCCTGCGCATCCGCGTACGCCGCCTGGGTGATCTTCTTCAATGCTGAGAGGTAGTCCTCCAGCTTCCACTCGTCGAGGCAGGCTTTCGTCGAGTCTCCCCGGCCCGTGTACTGGTACATGTAATGGTCGCGCGGCGGCGGAACGAGCCGCCAAGCCAACAATTGTACAAGTTTACCGTCTGAGCCCTTCTTCTTCGCACCACGGATGGTCTGGAGCATCTCATCGACGACCATCCGCTGGTCGCCGGGAGCTTGCCGACCTGGAGGTGGCGTGGCTCAACGGTTGGCCGAGTACCGCGGATCGCCGCCTCCGGAGTCGCCTCGGTCACGTAGAACCATGACTTTTTCCAGTCGCTCGCTGCTTTGGCCGGCAGCATCAGGTCGAAGAAGGAAGCTTTGGACTTGAGTTGGAAAGTCAAGCCGCCCGCGGCTAGCATTGGGCCGCCCGCCTCCTCGCGGTTGATCCGTCCATGGAACAGATCTTGCCACAAGGGAAAGTAGGGCCGGCAGCCCAAGTAGCACTCGCAGAACGCCACAAAGATGGCGAGCTGCTCGATGCTATGGGGACCCAGATCTGAGGGCTGGATCCCGTAGTAGGCGCAGAAACGCCGAAAGAACAAAGACGTGGGAAACCCTAACCCCCGCTCGAGGTGACTGGTGAAACAGACGAACTCTCTCTCTCGCGGGTTTGGGGTCGTTTCTCCGGCTGCGGGGATACGCCAGCAGCCGGCCCGCAGGATTCCGGCCTCCTCGAAGGAGGCCAGCTGCGCCCTTGTGCACTTGGATCTGCCCCAAGGTTCGGTGGAGAGGGCCATGGCCGAGAGGATGTTTGGAGAGCGGAGGCAAAGGACGGAAGATGTGCGCACTCGGAAGAAATGGTGGGCGGTTGGCTCTGCGATAGCCTACTGTAACTACCTCGGTGAACTACGCTCCTAGATACAAGCCTGGATGAGTGGTAGTGGTTGAAATAGTACGGTGGGGCCCCAAAAGCCACTCAATGGTAGTCCTTTCAGACGTCCCAACCACTACCCTCTCAACGGGACTCAGACGGCGAGTCGGCAGCGAAGGATCAACTACGACACAAGTGGGTATGTACGCAAGCCACCATACAAGAGTACATCAAAGCCATACCATCTAGAAAGAAAGGAATATATAGCAACGCCATACGGCAAGATTCAAATGACCTAGATAGATCTATATTTTAGGATAACTCCTCATACAACACACATCAGAGTATCATGCAGAAGCGGCAAACAGAATCCGAGTACGGATAAGAAGCAAATCGGCATAAGATGCCATAGAAATAAGCACATCCCAACTACAGGTCTCACGGATCCCGTTCCTAATCTCTACACCGAACGATCGTTGCCCACATCTTCGCTTCTTCCACCCAAAGATCCGTCCCGAGAAGGTACCTGCTCATCGAATCAAGAATTTATCGTGTGAGACCCTAAGGGTACTCAGAAGTCTTAATGCCTCTAAAGGACACAACTGGGGTGACGAATTGCAGCGAAAGATAAACCCTAGCAATTCTTACAGATAACGCTAACCATCCGCCTAACCAATGGTAGACGGATGTCCGTGAATTTAAGAACAACAGTTATAATGGTAATCTCATCCGATCCATCCTCCTCCTCGCTACCAACAAGGAAGCGGACGAACAACCCCCATCCGTAGGCAATTTTATTAACCATTCCATGAATGTTGCACTAATTACTAGTCAAGTTACTTAGTCGATTAAGGCGGTACTTTAGTTATGCTTGTCTATGATCGAAAACTGCGTGCTCAAGTCATCCATATCCGCGACACGGCTTTCGAAAAGTTTTACCCGGGTGCACCAATAGCAACACACGCCGATCAACCTCGGAAAAACCAAATCAAAACCCAACGAGGCTTTCACGACCGAACAATCACAAGATTCAGAAATATTTGGGGCCACCCTTTGAGTAGATCCCGAACGAGTAAGCAAGCTCGAGACGGCCTCAAGGTTGCGCCAATGGTAAGCGACTGGGAACCCGAAGTGGCTGGGCTTGTCGACATAAGCGTAATCACTCCGCATACCTAACAAAGACAAAGGTGCTCCTCGCACAATTTAAATACGTAAAATAGCATGGCATAAGTACAGATAGTAATAAACCGCAAACTAGTTTGTGGCCCCAAGAAATAAGACTAATCAAGCTCGCCTGTGGGGTCCCATATACCTCCGATGTGGATAGCGATAAATCAAGGAACAGGAATCAAGTACTCGGGGTCTTACGGGCACAAGTGAGCAGGAAAAACCAAATAGCAGATGTTGCTCACCGGTGCCACTTTCTTTAGTTATCCTGAACTACTCAAAGTTAAGTTGTTTAGGTACCTCATTATTCAACAGACTCACATACCCTACACATGCTGTTCTACAACTCGCATGGCTCAAACAACTCCTATAGTAGTGGCTCATGGGATGGAGGAACAAGCTTGGTGGGGTTTAAAAGTAAAGGCTATGCATACTTGGGATTCAATTTAATGCAATCGCGACTCAATGATGCAAGAATAAGATAGAGGCAATAGGTACTGTATGTATGCAAGCATGTGGAAGTGCTTGCGGTATCTCGCTTGAAGCAAGGGACGGATCCGGTAGTGCTCCTGGTTCTCTTGATACAATCCCTGCTCAGCGTCTATCCGAGAAAACCAAACAAACAAGGCCAACATGAATATAGAGCACAAGCATATGAATAAGATGCGTCAAGCAAACAATCATGCCATGATGAATGATGCACAATTTACATGGCAAGTAAGGTAGCATGGCATGGTGAGGTGTGGACAAGTAACATCATTTTAATGGGGTTTTGGAATCACATTTGTTGTCATCACACTTGTTGTTCAATATATATTTATATGATGCATGCTGCAATTGAAGTTGTGGATAGCATAAACAGAAAGGTCTCAGAGCTGATCATTTTAGACATATCATTTGCTTAATTTGGAATTATAAAACAAAAATTATGAATTATTGAAAATCCAGTGGCATTGGTGGTAATTTAATTAAACTTGGAATTTTACTTGTGCAAAATGCAAATTGGATGGCATATTTGGACTCCTCTCATTTTTCTGATATCCATACATATATCATTTGCCCAAATTGGATTAAGTATGGAAAAGTTGTTTAAATCTGAATTGAATTTGAATTTGCAAATTATTTAAACAGAATTTGAATTTGAAAAAGATTCGGGACGTTTTACACTCAGCCTAACCCAACCTGAGTCGCAGACAGGTGGGGCCAGGGGGTTCTCTGGCCCACACGCCAGCGGCTAGGAGGGGAAGGACCGCGGGTTTATTCTCGGAATCGCCAGGAGCCTATCTGCAAAGATTACACAGACACTGACAAGTGGGCTCCCAGGGACCGCGGGTTGACGCAAAAAGGGCGGGGTTATTTATAAAAGAACACGCGGGCCGGGGAGGATCTGCGGTTGCGCCGTGTAACCACGAGTGCCTTTTTAGAACGGACAACGTCGCCGATCGGTGGGGCTAGAGGGCGGATGCAGAGGACAAACAGGAGGGTATGAGCAAAACCGCACCGCATCGCTCTCTTCGCCGACGAATCAACACGACGCTGAGGAAAACGAGGGCATGCTGGCTCGACCGCGGACGCGCCAGCGAGGGCGGATACCACTGGGCTGGGCCTTGGGGAGATGCTAGGAGGGGGCTAGGCGGCTAGGTAAGCTGGTGCGCGACGCGGCGACGCAGAGGACGCGCGCGCACGCAACGCACGCAGAGCGCTCCGCTGGGACCGCGTGCAGAGAACCACCGAGGGCGAAGGTGTCGGGGATTCGAGGCTCACCGCGAGATGATCGTGTGGACGGCGTGGCGCTGGGAGCGCCGGCCAGCTCGCGACTTGGAGCTAGGGTTTCCGGCGTGGCAGATCTGGCGCTCGGTCCGTCTCCTCCCTCTCGTCTGGGTCCAGCGTTCGAGGCTCCAGGGCTTCCTCGACACCTTGCAGCAACTCGCCACCAGCTAGATCGACGGGGGCATGTGGTAGACGGGCGGTGTGGGGGGAGAGGGAGTTGTGGTGGTGGAGAAGAAGGGCAGAGGAGGGGAGCGGTGCAGGGTCCCTGGGACGGATCTAGGGAGGCTAGAGAGGGGTGAGGGAGGATAAGAACAGAGAGGGGGCAGGTTGGTTGCGTGGGGGAGGGGAAGGTGGCCTCGGTGCCACCTTTTGCCTCCTCACGTGCTCGGCTGCCAAAGGCACAGGGCGGGCGTGGCACCAGTGGCTGGCAGGTGGGTAGGCTAGGGGCGGCGGTGTGGACCTGGGGCGGGCAGTGAGGAAAAGAGGGGAGAGGGGAAGGTCGGGCTAGGGCTAGGGTTAGAGGGTCCCTGGTCGTGGTAGGGGTAGCTAGGTGGGCCTGGGTGGGGCACTGTAGAGAGGGGCCGAGAGAGAGGGAAGGAGCATGGCATGGTGACTTAGGGTTTTGCTTAAGAGGGATGAGCAAGCTAGGAAGGAAAAAGTGAGGTGGCACTTTGTGTTGCTTAGAGAAAGGTGGGGATTAGGGCCTTAGCTAGTATGGGGTTTGGGTTTAGCTTAGGGTTTAGGGGTAAGGGAGGATTAGGGTAGATGGGGAGGGGTAGATAGATGGAGGTGGTACTTGACTTGGTAAAGCAAGCTTCATACAAGCCTCCCAAGATCAAAGCAAGAGAGAGAGAGGGAGAGAGATGATGATGAGGATTTGAATCATGCCATGATCCATTCCAAGAACAAGCAAGATCCAAGAAAGGGATGGTTGGTTTGGGAATGTCACATTAGCACTTGTGTGCATGGAGCATAGGGGTAGGGATCTAGCTAAAGGGAAAAAGAGAGGAGAGAGCTAGGTTTTATACTCACAAAACAAGATCAAGCAATGAAGGAGGGATCCATTTAGAAATCCAAATAAACCAAAACTGAAAAGGTGGAACTTGCATGGCCCATGCAAGATGATTAATGCCCAACTAATCCTTGTGAAAACAATAACATTAACAAGGCATTATTCACATGCATTCCCAAAAGGTGGGCAAGGCCAAGCAAAGACTATGGGTGGAATCCAACCAACCAACGTGAGCTAGAGATAACCCAAATTAAAATGCCAAGCTCATATTAATTGGATGGTGGAATTAAGGTGGTGAAAGATAAGGTGGTGGAGTCAAAAAGAGAGATGCCCTCAACTCAACTTGGGCATATAACAATATATCAAGAGCCAAATACAATATCAAGAGGCAACTACAAATAATCATGCATATGAGATAAGAACCAAACAAGAAAGGGTTTTATATGATGCTCAAATGCAAGGTGGTATGATGGTATGAGCATGATATGATGATGATGCAACAATTATATGTTGGAAGTGGCCCATTTTATTATTATGACATGTAGCATTACAGGGGTTAGACAACTGGGATGCTACAACTCTCCCCCACTAAACAGGAATCTCGCCCCGAGATTCTAGGAAGAAGAAGAAGACACAAAGAGAGAAGGATGGTTGGAACGGAGTTCATCTTCGCGCTCCCATGTTGCTTCATCAATGTAATGGTGTGACCACCGCACCTTGCAAAACTTGATGGACTTGTTGCGTCCCTTCGCTCATGGTCTCAAGGATTTTGGTGGGGTGTTCACGATAGGATAGATCTTCTTGGAGGTCGATTAGCTCGTGATCCACGGTCTTGCCGGTCTTTGAAGCACTTCTTGAGCTGAGAGATGTGGAAAACATCATGGACTTTGAGTTTTTCCTAAGCTCCGGCATAAGCAACTTCTCCTCTTCTACCACGTATCTTGAAAGGACCGATGTATCTAGGAGCCAACTTTCCTTTGATACCAAGCGGTGTGTTCCTCTCATGGGAGTGACACGAAGGTAGACGAGATCACTGGGGCATATACCATATCCGTGTGTTTCGTCATAGTTGCTCTTCGACGACTCGAGCAATCTTCGTGTTCTCCGTAATGATATGCACCTTCTCCTCCACGAGTCACAATGTCGCCAAACCAGATTCTTTCTCCCACCGACCAACCAATCGGAGTTCTGACTTGCGACCATAGAGAGCCTCGAATGGTGCCATCTTCGCACTCTTCGAAGCTGTTGTTGTAGGAGAATTCAGATATGGAAGGCATTCCTCCCACTTCATGCCAAAAGAGATGACGCAAGTTCAAGCATATCCTCCGTAATCTGATTGATCCTCTCCACTTGTCCTTGAGACCGAGGGTGGTAAAGGTTGAAGTTCAACTTTGTTCCCAAAGCTTTTTGGAAACTCTCCGTAACTTTGAGGTGAAGATGCTCCCACGGTCGAACTGATTTCAAGTGGAACCCCATACAAAGAGACAATCCTGTTGATAGAGCTCACCAACTGAATTCCGTAAATTGTTTCTTTGATCGGGAAGAAGTGAGCCACTTTAGAAAGCTCTGTCGATGACAACAAAGATTGCATTGTTGCCCTTCTGCGACCTTGGAAAGCCGGTGATGAAGTCCATCTCTACTTTCTCCCATTTCCATTCCGAGGTTGCAATGCTGTAGAAGACCAAATGGTTTCGATGGAGCCTTGACTCATGCAGACATCACATTCGAGACATACTTGGCACAATACCTTTTCAACCTGTGCCACCAAGATTGTGTTTTCAAGTCCATGTACATCTTTGTGCTGCCAGGATGGATAGAAAGAACCGAATCATGTGCCTCCTTGAGAACTTGGTCTCTCAGACCCGGGTAGTTTGGAACAAACATCCGGTGTTCAAAGAAGAGCGTGCCTTGATCATCAACGTGGAAGGACTCATACTTCGGAAGGCCAAGCTTAGAGATGAGCTTTCTGGTGTGCGGATCACCAAGCTGACGAGAACGAATCTGTTCTTCCAAGAGAGGAGTAGCCAGAAGGTTCAGGAGATGCCCTTGTTCCACAATTTCCAGGTTGAGCTGACGGAATTCCTCGCACAAGAGAGGCTGCTGCTCTTCTACCATGAGGTTGTTGACATAAGCTTTACGGCTAAGCGCATCTGCCATGACGTTTGCTTTGCCTGGGGTGTAGTTGATGGTCACATCGAAGTCATTGATTGCTTCAATCCATCTCCTTTGCCGAAGATTGAGATCCGGTTGAGTGAAGATATACTTCAAACTCTTGTGATCCGAGAAGATCTCACAACGGTTACCAAGCAAATAGTGCCTCCATAGCTTCAAAGCAAAGACCACTGCTGCTAGCTCAAGGTCATGTGTGGGATAGTTGACCTCATGCGTCTTCAACTGACGAGAGGCATAAGCAACCACCTGTCTCTCTTGCATAAGGACCGCACCCAATCCTTGCAAAGAGGCATCGCAGAATATCTGGAAAGGCTTAGATGTATCCGGAGGAACCAAGACTGGCGTGGAAGTGAGCTTCTCTTTGAGTGTCTCAAAACTTTCTTGACAAGGTGGGTCCAGTACTTCTTGCCTTTCTTGAGGAGATCGGTAAGAGGCTTTGCTATCTTCGAGAAGTTCGCAAGCGACGACAATAGCTAGCCAAGCCGAGAAAACTCCGCACTTCCTTGACATTAGGTGAGGAAGCCATTCAACTATTGTCTTCACGGTCTCCGGGTTGACTGCAATGCCCTTGGCAGAGATAACATGACCAAGATATGTTACTTCAGGCAGCCAAAACTCACACTTTGAGAACTTTGCATACAAGCGGTTCTCACGAAGCTTGTTCAGGACACACCGCAGGTGCTCTTCATGCTCCTCCTTAGACTTGGAATAGACCAGAATGTCATCCAGATATACCACCACAAACTTATCAAGGTACTCCATGAAAACGGAGTTCATCAGCCTCGAGAATGTAGCAGGTGCGTTGGTGAGACCGAAAGACATGACCGTGTACTCATACAGGCCATAGCGGGTGGTGAAAGCTGTTTTGGGCACATCTTCCTTGCGAATCTTGATTTGGTGATAACCACTTCTCAAGTCCAGCTTAGAGAACACCACAGCTCCTGCTAGCTGATCAAATAGATCATTTATCCGAGGGAGAGGATATTTGTTCTTGATGGTTTTAGCATTTAGAGCCCGGTAGTCAACACATAGCCTATCGGTTCTGTCGCGCTTCTTCACAAAGATTGTTGGGCTACCCCAAGAAGAAGTGCTATGTTGAATGAAACCCAATTTCTCTTGTTCATCAAGTTGTCTTTTGAGTTCAGCCAACTCAGAAGGACCCATTTTATATGGCCTCTTGGAGATAGGAGCCGTTCCAGGTTCAAGCTCGATCACGAATTCAACCTCGCGATCCGGAGGCATACCTGGCAACTCTTCAGGAAAGACATCTGGGAACTCACAGACCACTGGTACACCCTGAATAGCTTCCATAGCATCATTATTCAGAGTAGCCAAGGAATAGAGCTGGACAGCAGGAGTCAGACTTGGAGAAAAGACTACATGGCCTTCAGGAATCTTCAGAGACACTGAGCGTTCAGCACAATCGATCACAGCTGCATTTGCTGTCAACCAATCCATGCCCAAAATGACATCAATGTCAGAGTTGCCCAGAACAATCAAAGAAGCCAAGAATGAAGAGCCACCAATCTCAACTTTGTTGCCATGACTGATTTTTGAAGCTGCCATTGTTGCTCCAGGAGAAAGAACCATTAACTTCTTGGGAAGAGGATCTGACACTAACCCATTCTCATCTGCAAACTTTATAGAAACGAAAGAATGCGATGCACCAGAATCAAAGAGAACCTGTGCAGGGACTGAGTTAACTGAAAGCATACCCATGACAACTCCAGGTGCGAGCTCAGCTTGAGAGGCGTTGACGCAGTTGGCGCGAACAACCGCAGACCCGGGCTTAGTGTTGATGTTGAGAGCCCGAGGCGGTGGTGCACGAACCGAAGGAGAGCTTGTTGCAGATCTTGGCGGGGGTGGAGGGAGAGCTTTGTTCTTCATTGGGCAGTTCCAGCTGGGATGACCATGATCTCCACATGTGTAACAAGCACCGTGTGGACGTGGAGCAGAGTAGCCAGGGACTCCGCCAGGCGCTCCAGGGTAAGGGTTGTTGTAGCCCCTGGGAGCCGCAGTGGTGAAGTTTGATGGCCTTGGCGCGAAACTTGCAGATCTTGGTGGAGCCGGGAGCGACGGTGGGGTGTTAGGAACCCAGACACGCCGCTTAGAAGGAGCTGCCATAACTGCAGAGCTTGATGCATCCCTGTTGTGTTTCTTGGACTCCTCAAACATTTGCCTGCTTGCCTCCTCTTGCAGTGCCGTGTGCTGTAGCTCCAGGAAGGTTGCCGGTCTTGCATGCGTGATTGCATACTTGATCGACGCATTGAGCCCTTGCCTGAACCTTTTCTGCTTCTTCTTGTCATCAGATACCTCATCACCACCATAACGGGACAGATTCATGAAGTTCCTGATGTATGTGTTGACGTTATCATTTCCCTGCTTCAGGTTGAGGAAAGCCTCCTTCATCCTTTCCATCACAATCTCTGAGAGAAACTGCTCCTTGAAAGCTGCAGTGAACCTCTCCCAAGTAGGCTGGAACCCAGTGCAGCTTTCCTTCAAGTAGTTCTCCCACCAAAGAGCTGCATCTCCCTTGAGAAGGTGAGTAGCACACTTGACCCACTGCTCGGAACATCGCAGCCTCGAGCAACCTTGAGATCTCACGCAGCCAATCATCCGCCCGAGGTCGGTCGAAACATCAAACCGACGAGGGTTGAATTTGAGGAAGCTCTTGATGTCACCACGCTTGGGAGGTGGAGGAAGTGGAGCAAACTCGTTCTTCCGACGCTCTCCTCAAAGCGCTGATTCTCTTGCATTGCCGCCAAAGCATTAGCTATGCTTGACAACGAGCCCAGCCCGGAGGATGTCCTCTTCAGTCCGGCGTGGGGGAGCCATCCTGTCATTGATATAAAACTCAAGTCAGTACTATAATGGAGAATGATAATAATCCAAAATAGTACCAAGATGGAATTAACCAAGATTAAAGGATACAATTTACTGAGATGATATTAAAATATCAACAAAGTTCATAGCACCTAAAAGATATTAAGTATATCGCACACGACTGAAAAGGAGTGTGGTACACAAATATATCAAAGAAAAAAAAAATTTCCACAAATTTCGGCATTAAAATACCAATAGATGCGCAAAATTACTTAACGAATCAAGATTAGTGACTCTACCGATTCAATATACAAAAGCGAATGATACAAGTAGTGGTATGGTCGCGACTCCATCCCGCACTCAAATCATTACTCCGCACATGAACAAGTGGAACAGATATCCTAACCCCTTCTTCTCACGACGAAACCTAAAGATTGGTAACTACGGAAACGAACACCCCAAACAAGATAGCGTCGGATACAAAGAGGAAGATAGATTGCGTCGGTTTGCAAAAGCCTGTCGGTATGGAATGTACCAACAGTTGATAACCAAAGGCAGATAAGATAACAACTTGGATGCAACAGATAGACAAGGGATTACACACATACACACACACACAACCTATCGTACTACGGAAACCCCGAACACGTGAATCCTAGTTTGAACTTTAAGACGAGGATTGAAAACGTTGCACTTCCTTACCACAAAAGGGTGGGTGGGAGGGTAAGAAGAAAAGTGGAAGCAGTCCTACTCTGCTTTTGTTTTTCCCTAATATACATAACTACCAAAATATTTGCTAGACCGACAACGACTGCTTATTGAAACTCAAGGTCGGGATGGCTCGATACCAATTGTAACTCGGTGAACTACGCTCCTAGATACAAGCCTGGATGAGTGGTAGTGGTTGAAATAGTACGGTGGGGCCCCAAAAGCCACTCACTGGTAGTCCTTTCAGACGTCCCAACCACTACCCTCTCAACGGGACCTGTACGGGCGGCGTAGTCGGCAGGCGAAGGGATCAACTACGTACACAAGTGGGTATGTACGCAAGCCACCATACAAGAGTACATCAAAGCCATACCATCTAGAAAGAAAGGAAATATATAGCAACGCCATACGGCAAGATTCAAATGACCTAGATAGATCTATATTTTAGGATAACTCCTCATACAACACACATCAGAGTATCATGCGGAAGCGGCAAACAGAATCCGAGTACGGATAAGAAGCAAATCGGCATAAGATGCCATAGAAATAAGCACATCCCAACTACAGGTCTCACGGATCCCCGTTCCCGGAATCTCTACACCGAACGATCGTTGCCCACATCTTCGGCTTCTTCCACCCAAAGATCCATCCGAGAAGGTACTGCTCATCTGAATCAAGAATTTATCGTGTGAGACCCTAAGGGTACTCAGCAAGTCTTAATGCCTCTAAAGGGGACACAACCTGGGGTGATGCAATTGCAGCGAAAGATAAACCCTAGCAATTCTACAGATAAACGCTAACCATCCGCCTAACCAATGATAGACGGATGTCCGTGAATTTAAGAACAACAGTTATAATGGTAATCTCATCCGATCCATCCTCCTCCCTGCTTACCAACAAGGAAGCGGACGAACAACCCCCCATCCGTAGGCAATTTTATTAACCATTCCATGAATGTTGCACTAATTACTAGTCAAGTTACTTAGTCAGATTAAGGCGGTACTTTAGTTATGCTTGTCTATGATCGAGAAACTGTGCTCCAAGTCGTCCATATCCGCGGACACGGCTTTCAGAAAGTTTTACCCGGCCGGGGTGCACCAATAGCAACACACGCTCGATCAACCTCGGAAAAACCAAATCAAAACCCAACGAGGCTTTCACGACTGAACAATCACAAGATTCAGAAATATTTCAGGGGGCCACCCCTTTGAGTAGATCCCGCAACGGAGTAAGCAAGCTCCGAGACGGCCTCAAGGTTGCGCCAATGGTCAGGCGGTCGGGAACCCGAAAGTGTGGCTGGGCTTGTCGATCGCGTAATCACTCGCATACCTAAGCGACAGTGTGCTCCTCGCACAATTTAAATACAGAAAATAGCATGGCATAAGTACAGGATAGTAATAAATCCGCAAACTAGTTTGTGGCCCCAAGAAATAAGACGGAATCAAGCTCTGGCCCAGGGGGGTCCCATATACCTCCCGGATGTGGATAGCGCGATAAATCAAGGAACAGGAATCAAGTACTCGGGGTCTTACGGGGCACAAGTGAGCAGGAAAAACCAAATAGCAGATGTTGCTCACCGGTGCCACTTTCTTTAGTTATCCCAGAACTACTCAGGTTAAGTTGTTTAGGTACCTCATTATTCAACAGACTCTCACATACCCTACACATGCTGTTCTACGACTCGCATGGCTCAAACAACTCCTATAGTAGTGGCTCATGGGATGGAGGAACAAGCTTGGTGGGGTTTAAAAGTAAAGGCTATGCATACTTGGGATTCAATTTAATGCAATCGCGACTCAATGATGCAAGAATAAGATAGAGGCAATAGGTACTGTATGTATGCAAGCATGTGGAAGTGCTTGCACAGTATCTCGATTGAAGCAAGGGACGGATCTGGGTAGTGCTCCTGGTTCTCTTGATACAACCCCTGCTCAGTGTCTATCCGAGAAAAACCAAACAAACAAGGCCAACATGAATATAGAGCACAAGCATATGAATAAGATGCGTCAAGCAAACAATCATGCCATTATGAATGATGCACAATTTACATGGCAAGTAAGGTAGCATGGCATGGTGAGGTGTGGTAGACAAGTAACATCATTTTAATGGGGTTTTGGAATCACATTTGTTGTCATCCCACTTGTTGTTCAATATATATTTATATGATGCATGCTGCAATTGAAGTTGTGGATAGCATAAACAGAAAGGTCTCGTCGAGCTGATCATTTTAGACATATCATTTGCTTAATTTGGAATTATAAAACAAAAATTATGAATTATTGAAAATCCAGTGGCATTGGTGGTAATTTAATTAAACTTGGAATTTTACTTGTGCAAAATGCAAATTGGATGGCATATTTGGACTCCTCTCATTTTTCTGATATCCATACATATATCATTTGCCCAAATTGGATTAAGTATGGAAAAGTTGTTTAAATCTGAATTGAATTTGAATTTGCAAATTATTTAAACAGAATTTGAATTTGAAAACAGTATCTGGGACGTTTTACACTCAGCCTAACCCAACCTGAGTCGCAGACAGGTGGGGCCAGGGGGTTCTCTGGCCCACACGCCAGCGGCTAGGAGGGGAAGGACCGCGGGTTTATTCTCGGAATCGCCAGGAGCCTATCTGCAAAGATTACACAGACACTGACAAGTGGGCTCCCAGGGACCGCGGGTTGACGCAAAAAGGGGGCCAGGGGGTTATTTGCGAAAAGAACACGCGGGCCAGGGGAGGACTGCGGGTTGCGTCCAGGTAACCACGAGTGCCTTTTTAGAAAACGGACAACGTCGCTGACTGGTGGGGCTAGAGGGCGCGGGATGCAGAGGACAAAACAGGGAGGGGGTATGAGCAAAACCGCCAGCCCGTACTGTTCCTCTTCTCTGCTGACGAACTGAACACGCACGCGCGACAGAGGAAAACGAGGGGCATGCCAGGGCTCGATCTCGCGACCGCGGACGCGCCAGCGAGGGCGGATACCACTGGGCTGGGCCTTGGGGAGATGCTAGGAGGGGGCTAGGCGGCTAGGTAAGCTGGTGCGCGACGCGGCGACGCAGAGGACGTGCGCGCACGCAACGCACGCAGAGCGTTCGACGCTGGGACCGGCGTGCACAGAGAACCACGGCGAGGGCGAAGGTGTCAGGGGGATTCGTAGGCTCACCGCGAGACTGATCGTGTGGACGGCGTGGCGCGGGGAGCAGGCGATCGTCGGCGCGGCTCGCGTACTGGGAGCTAGGGTTTCCGGCGTGGCGCGGCAGATCCTGGCGCTCCGGTCCGTCTCCTCCTCGCGTCTGGGTCCAGCGGCGTTGCAGAGGCTCCAGGGGCTTCCTCGACACCTTGCAGCAACTCGCCACCAGCTAGATCGACGGGGGCATGTGGTAGACGGGCGGTGTGGGGGGAGAGGGAGCTGTGGTGGTGGAGAAGAAGGGCAGAGGAGGGGAGCGGTGCAGGGTCCCTGGGACGGATCTAGGGAGGCTAGAGAGGGGTGAGGGAGGATAAGAACAGAGAGGGGGCAGGTTGGTTGCGTGGGGGAGGGGAAGGTGGCCTCGGTGCCACCTTTTGCCTCCTCACGTGCTCGGCACGGCACGGCCAGTGCGTGGGCACCAGGGCTGGCGGGTGTGGCGAGGCTAGGGGCAGGCAGGTGGACCTGGGGGCGTGGGCAGGTGAGGAAAAGAGGGGAGAGGGGAAGGTCGGGCTAGGGCTAGGGTTAGAGGGTCCCTGGTCGTGTGGGGTAGCTAGGTGGGCGCTGGGGTGGGGCCTGCATGGCAGGTAGAGAGAGGGGCCGAGAGAGAGGGAAGGAGCATGGCATGGTGACTTAGGGTTTTGCTTAAGAGGGATGAGCAAGCTAGGAAGGAAAAAGTGAGGTGGCACTTTGTGTTGCTTAGAGAAAGGTGGGGATTAGGGCCTTAGCTAGTATGGGGTTTGGGTTTAGCTTAGGGTTTAGGGGTAAGGGAGGATTAGGGTAGATGGGGAGGGGTAGATAGATGGAGGTGGTACTTGACTTGGTAAAGCAAGCTTCATACAAGCCTCCCAAGATCAAAGCAAGCAAGAGAGAGAGAGGGAAAGAGAGATGATGATGAGGATTTGAATCATGCCATGATCCATTCCAAGAACAAGCAAGATCCAAGAAAGGGATGGTTGGTTTGGGAATGTCACATTAGCACTTGTGTGTGCATGGAGCATAGGGGTAGGGATCTAGCTAAAGGGGAAAAAGAGAGGGAGAGAGCTAGGGTTTTATACTCACAAAACAAGATCAAGCAATGAAGGAGGGATCCATTTAGAAATCCAAATAAACCAAAACTGGAAAAGGTGGAACTTGCATGGCCCATGCAAGATGATTAATGCCCAACTAATCCTTGTGAAAACAATAACATTAACAAGGCATTATTCACATGCATTCCCAAAAGGTGGGCAAGGCCAAGCAAAGACTATGGGTGGAATCCAACCAACCAACGTGAGCTAGAGATAACCCAAATTAAAATGCCAAGCTCATATTAATTGGATGGTGGAATTAAGGTGGTGAAAGATAAGGTGGTGGAGTCAAAAAGAGAGATGCCCTCAACTCAACTTGGGCATATAACAATATATCAAGAGCCAAATACAATATCAAGAGGCAACTACAAATAATCATGCATATGAGATAAGAACCAAACAAGAAAGGGTTTTATATGATGCTCAAATGCAAGGTGGTATGATGGTATGAGCATGATATGATGATGATGCAACAATTATATGTTGGAAGTGGCCCATTTTATTATTATGACATGTAGCATTACAGGGGTTAGACAACTGGGATGCTACAACTCTCCCCCACTAAACAGGAATCTCGCCCCGAGATTCTAGGAAGAAGAAGAAGACACAAAGAGAGAAGGATGGTTGGAACGGAGTTCATCTTCGCGCTCCCATGTTGCTTCATCAACAGAATGGTGTGACCACTGCACCTTGCAAAACTTGATGGACTTGTTGCGCGTCCTTCGTTCTGCGGTCTCAAGGATTTTGGTGGGGTGTTCCTGATAGGATAGATCTTCTTGGAGGTCGATTAGCTCGTGATCCACGGTCTTGCCGGGGTCTTTGAAGCACTTCTTGAGCTGAGAGATGTGGAAAACATCATGGACTTTGAGTTTTTCCGGAAGCTCCAGTGCATAAGCAACTTCTCCTCTTCTACCACGTATCTTGAAAGGACCGATGTATCTAGGAGCCAACTTTCCTTTGATACCGGGCGGTGTTCCTCTCATGGGAGTGACACGAAGGTAGACGAGATCACCAGGGCATATACCATATCCGTGTGTTTCTGTCATAGTTGCTCTTCGACGACTCGAGCAATCTTGTGTTCTCCGAATGATATGCACCTTCTCCTCTGCTCGAGTCACAATGTCGTGGCCAAACCAGATTCTTTCTCCCACACTGACCAACCAATCGGAGTTCTGCACTTGCGACCATAGAGAGCCTCGAATGGTGCCATCTTGAGACTCTTCCGAAGCTGTTGTTGTAGGAGAATTCAGCATATGGAAGGCATTCCTCCCACTTCATGCCAAAAGAGATGGCAAGCCAAGCATATCCTCCGTAATCGATTGATCCTCTCCACTTGTCCTTGAGACCGAGGGTGGTAGCAGTCTTGAAGTTCAACTTTGTTCCCAAAGCTTTTTGGAAACTCTCCCAGAACTTTGAGGTGAAGATGCTCCCACGGTCTGAACTGATTTCAAGTGGAACCCCATACAAAGAGACAATCCTGTTGATATAGAGCTCAGCCAACTGAAGTCCAGAAATTGTTTCTTTGACTGGGAAGAAGTGAGCCACTTTAGAAAGCCTGTCGATGACAACAAAGATTGCATTGTTGCCCTTCTGCGACCTTGGAAAGCCAGTGATGAAGTCCATCTCTACTTTCTCCCATTTCCATTCCGGAGGTTGCAATGGCTGTAGAAGACCAAATGGTTTCTGATGGACAGCCTTGACTCTGCAGACATCACATTCGAGACATACTTGGCACAATACCTTTTCAACCTGTGCCACCCAGATTGTGTTTTCAAGTCCATGTACATCTTTGTGCTGCCAGGATGGATAGAAAGAACCGAATCATGTGCCTCCTTGAGAACTTGGTCTCTCAGACCCGGGTAGTTTGGAACAAACATCCGGTGATCAAAGAAGAGCGTGCCTTGATCATCAACGTGGAAGGACTCATACTTCGGAAGACCAAGCTTAGAGATGAGCTTCCTGGTGTGCGGATCACCAAGCTGACGAGAACGAATCTGTTCTTCCAAGAGAGGAGTAGCCAGAAGGTTCAGGAGATGCCCTTGTTCCACAATTTCGTGTTGAGTCGACGGAATTCCTCGCACAAGAGAGGCTGCTCTTCTACCATGAGGTTGTTGACATAAGCTTTACGGCTAAGCGCATCCGCCATGACGCTTGCTTTGCACGGTGTAGTTGATGGTCACATCAAAGTCATTGATTGCTTCAATCCATCTCCTTTGCCGAAGATTGAGATCCGGTTGAGTGAAGATATACTTCAAACTCTTGTGATCCGAGAAGATCTCACAACGGTTACCAAGCAAATAGTGCCTCCATAGCTTCAAAGCAAAGACCACTGCTGCTAGCTCAAGGTCATGTGTGGGATAGTTGACCTCATGCGTCTTCAACTGACGAGAGGCATAAGCAACCACCTGTCTCTCTTGCATAAGGACCGCACCCAATCCTTGCAAAGAGGCATCGCAGAATATCTGGAAAGGCTTAGATGTATCCGGAGGAACCAAGACTGGCGTGGAAGTGAGCTTCTCTTTGAGTGTCTCAAAACTTTCTTGACAAGCAGGGGTCCACAGGTACTTCTTGCCTTTCTTGAGGAGATCGGTAAGAGGCTTTGCTATCTTCGAGAAGTTCTGCACAAAGCGACGACAATAGCTAGCCAAGCCGAGAAAACTCCGCACTTCCTTGACATTAGCAGGAGGAAGCCATTCAACTATTGTCTTCACGGTCTCCGGGTTGACTGCAATGCCCTTGGCAGAGATAACATGACCAAGATATGTTACTTCAGGCAGCCAAAACTCACACTTTGAGAACTTTGCATACAAGCGGTTCTCACGAAGCTTGTTCAGGACACACCGCAGGTGCTCTTCATGCTCCTCCTTAGACTTGGAATAGACCAGAATGTCATCCAGATATACCACCACAAACTTATCAAGGTACTCCATGAAAACGGAGTTCATCAGCCTCGAGAATGTAGCAGGTGCGTTGGTGAGACCGAAAGACATGACCGTGTACTCATACAGGCCATAGCGGGTGGTGAAAGCTGTTTTGGGCACATCTTCCTTGCGAATCTTGATTTGGTGATAACCACTTCTCAAGTCCAGCTTAGAGAACACCACAGCTCCTGCTAGCTGATCAAATAGATCATTTATCCGAGGGAGAGGATATTTGTTCTTGATGGTTTTAGCATTTAGAGCCCGGTAGTCAACACATAGCCTATCGGTTCTGTCGCGCTTCTTCACAAAGATTGTTGGGCTACCCCAAGAAGAAGTGCTATGTTGAATGAAACCCAATTTCTCTTGTTCATCAAGTTGTCTTTTGAGTTCAGCCAACTCAGAAGGACCCATTTTATATGGCCTCTTGGAGATAGGAGCCGTTCCAGGTTCAAGCTCGATCACGAATTCAACCTCGCGATCCGGAGGCATACCTGGCAACTCTTCAGGAAAGACATCTGGGAACTCACAGACCACTGGTACACCCTGAATAGCTTCCATAGCATCATTATTCAGAGTAGCCAAGGAATAGAGCTGGACAGCAGGAGTCAGACTTGGAGAAAAGACTACATGGCCTTCAGGAATCTTCAGAGACACTGAGCGTTCAGCACAATCGATCACAGCTGCATTTGCTGTCAACCAATCCATGCCCAAAATGACATCAATGTCAGAGTTGCCCAGAACAATCAAAGAAGCCAAGAATGAAGAGCCACCAATCTCAACTTTGTTGCCATGACTGATTTTTGAAGCTGCCATTGTTGCTCCAGGAGAAAGAACCATTAACTTCTTGGGAAGAGGATCTGACACTAACCCATTCTCATCTGCAAACTTTATAGAAACGAAAGAATGCGATGCACCAGAATCAAAGAGAACCTGTGCAGGGACTGAGTTAACTGAAAGCATACCCATGACAACTCCAAAGTAGCTCGGCTTGAGAGGCGTTAGCGGTTACGCGAACAACCGAACCCGGGCTTAGTGTTGATGTTGAGAGCCGAGGCGGTGGTGCACGAACTGAAGGAGAGCTTGTTGCGAGATCTTGGCGGGGTGGAGGAGAGCTTTGTTCTTCATTGGGCGGTTCAATGGATGACCATGATCTCCACATGTATAACAAGCACCGTGTGGACGTGGAGCAGAGTAGCCAGGGACTCCGCCAGGCGCTCCAGGGTAAGGGTTGTTGTAGCCCCTGGGAGCCGCAGTGGTGAAGTTTGATGGCCTTGGCGCGAAACTTGCAGATCTTGGTGGAGCCGGGAGCGACGGTGGGGTGTTAGGAACCCAGACACGCCGCTTAGAAGGAGCTGCCATAACCGCAGAGCTTGATGCATCCCTGTTGCGTTTCTTGGACTCCTCGAACATTTGCCTGCTTGCCTCCTCTTGTAGTGCTGTGTGCTGTAGCTCCAGGAAGGTTGCCGGTCTTGCATGCGTGATTGCATACTTGATCGACGCATTGAGCCCTTGCCTGAACCTTTTCTGCTTCTTCTTGTCATCAGATACCTCATCACCACCATAGCGGGACAGATTCATGAAGTTCGATGTATGTGTTGACGTTATCATTTCCACCTTGGTTGAGGAAAGCCTCCTTCATCCTTTCCATCACAATCTCTGAGAGAAACTGCTCCTTGAAAGCTGCAGTGAACCTCTCCCAAGTAGGCTGGAACCCAGTGCAGCTTTCCTTCAAGTAGTTCTCCCACCAAAGAGCTGCATCTCCCTTGAGAAGGTGAGTAGCACACTTGACCCACTCCTGTTCTGGAACATCAGCAGTCTCGAGCAACCTTGAGATCTCACGCAGCCAATCATCCGCGTCCAGAGGTCGGTCAGAAACATCAAACTGACGAGGGTTGAATTTGAGGAAGCTCTTGATGTCACCACGCTTGGGAGGTGGAGGAAGTGGAGCAAACTCGTTCCTTCTGACGCTCTCCTCAAAGCGCTGCTGATTCTCTTGCATTGCCGCCAAAGCATTAGCTATGCTTGATGACGAGCCCGGCCCGAGGAGGATGTCCTCTTCATCCCGTGGGGAGCCATCATCATTGATATAAAACTCAAGTCAAGATACTATAATGGAGAATGATAATAATCCAAAATAGTACCAAGATGGAATTAACCAAGATTAAAGGATACAATTTCGAGATGATATTAAAATATCAACAAAGTTCATAGCACCTAAAAGATATTAAGTATATCGCACACGATGAAAAGGAGTGTGGTACAAATATATCAAAGAAAAAAAATTTCCACAAATTTCGCATTAAAATACCAATAGATGCTAAAATTACTTAACGAATCAAGATTAGTGACTCTACCGATTCAATATACAAAAGCGAATGATACAAGTAGTGGTATGGTCGCGACTCCATCGCACTCAAATCATTACTCCGCATGAACAAGTGGAACAGATATCCTAACCCCTTCTTCTCACGACGAAACCTAAAGATTGGTAACTACGAGCGAACACCCCAAACAAGATAGCGTCGGATACAAAGAGGAAGATAGATTGCGTCGGTTTGCAAAAGCACATCGGTATGGAATGTACCAACAGTTGATAACCAAAGCGAGATAAGATAACAACTTGGATGCAACAGATAGACAAGGGATTACACACACACACACAACCTATGGTACTACGGAAACCCGTAACACGTGAATCCTAGTTTGAACTTTGAGAAGAGGATTGAAAAGCGTTGCACTTCCTTACCGTAAAAGGGTGGGTGGAAGGGTAAGAAGAAAATGAAGCAGTCCTACTCGCGTTTTGTTTTCCCTAATATACATAACTACCAAAATATTTGCTAGATCGACAACGACCGCTTGGCTGAAACCTCAAGGTCGGGATGGCTCGATACCAATTGTAACTACCTCGGTGAACTACGCCCTAGATACAAGCCTGGATGAGTGGTAGTGGTTGAAATAGTACGGTGGGGCCCCAAAGCCACTCACCGGTAGTCCTTTCAGACGTCCCAACCACTACCCTCTCAACGGGACCTCAGACGGGCGTAGTCGGCAGCGAAGGGATCAACTACGACACAAGTGGGTATGTACGCAAGCCACCATACAAGAGTACATCAAAGCCATACCATCTAGAAAGAAAGAAATATATATAACGCCATACGGCAAGATTCAAATGACCTAGATAGATCTATATTTTAGGATAACTCCTCATACAACACACATCGTAGTATCATGCGGAGCGGCAAATGTAATCCGAGTACGGATAAGAAGCAAATCGGCATAAGATGCCATAGAAATAAGCACATCCCAACTACAGGTCTCACGGATCCCGTTCCGAATCTCTACACCGAACGATCGTTGCCCACATCTTGACTTCTTCCACCAGATCCATCCCGAGAAGGTACATTCATCTGAATCAAGAATTTATCGTGTGAGACCCTAAGGGTACTCAGCAAGTCTTAATGCCTCTAAAGGGGACACAACCTGGGGTGATGCAATTGCAGCGAAAGATAAACCCTAGCAATTCTACAGATAAACGCTAACCATCCGCCTAACCAATGATAGACGGATGTCCGTGAATTTAAGAACAACAGTTATAATGGTAATCTCATCCGATCCATCCTCCTCCCTGCTTACCAACAAGGAAGCGGACGAACAACCCCCCATCCGTAGGCAATTTTATTAACCATTCCATGAATGTTGCACTAATTACTAGTCAAGTTACTTAGTCAGATTAAGGCGGTACTTTAGTTATGCTTGTCTATGATCGAAAGCGTGCTCCAAGTCGTCCATATCCATGACACGGCTTTCGAAAGTTTTACCGGCCGGTGCACCAATAGCAACACACGCCGATCAACCTCGGAAAAACCAAATCAAAACCAACGAGGCTTTCACGGTGAACAATCACAAGATTCAGAAATATTTCAGGGGCCACCCTTTGAGTAGATCCATAGCGGAGTAAGCAAGCTCCGAGACGGCCTCAAGGTTGCGCCAATGGCTGTAAGCGACTGGGAACCCGAAAGTGTGGCTGGGCTTGTCGATACCGCGTAATCACTCCGCATACCTAAACAGTACAGTGTGCTCCTCGCACAATTTAAATACAGAAAATAGCATGGCATAAGTACAGGATAGTAATAAATCCGCAAACTAGTTTGTGGCCCCAAGAAATAAGACGGAATCAAGCTCTGGCCCAGGGGGGT
Organism: Avena longiglumis; assembly: GCA_030063025.1. Lineage (NCBI taxonomy): Eukaryota > Viridiplantae > Streptophyta > Magnoliopsida > Poales > Poaceae > Avena > Avena longiglumis. Next base: position 450,609,891 of record CP125976.1, read on the forward strand.
CCCATATACCTCCCGGATGTGGATAGCGCGATAAATCAAGGAACAGGAATCAAGTACTCGGGGTCTTACGGGGCACAAGTGAGCAGGAAAAACCAAATAGCAGATGTTGCTCACCGGTGCCACTTTCTTTAGTTATCCCGTAACTACTCGGTTAAGTTGTTTAGGTACCTCATTATTCAACAGACTCTCACATACCCTACACATCTTTGTTCTCGACTGCATGGCTCAAAAAACTCCTATAGTAGTGGCTCATGGGATGGAGGAACAAGCTTGGTGGGGTTTAAAAGTAAAGGCTATGCATGCTTGGGATTCAATTTAATGCAATCGCGACTCAATGATGCAAGAATAAGATAGAGGCAATAGGTACTGTATGTATGCAAGCATGTGGAAGTGCTTGCCTGGTATCTCAGTTGAAGCAAGGGACGGATCTGGGTAGTGCTCCTGGTTCTCTTGATACAACCCCTGCTCAGTGTCTATCCGAGAAAAACCAAACAAACAAGGCCAACATGAATATAGAGCACAAGCATATGAATAAGATGCGTCAAGCAAACAATCATGCCATGATGAATGATGCACAATTTACATGGCAAGTAAGGTAGCATGGCATGGTGAGGTGTGGTAGACAAGTAACATCATTTTAATGGGGTTTTGGAATCACATTTGTTGTCATCACACTTGTTGTTCAATATATATTTATATGATGCATGCTGCAATTGAAGTTGTGGATAGCATAAACAGAAAGGTCTCGTCGAGCTGATCATTTTAGACATATCATTTGCTTAATTTGGAATTATAAAACAAAAATTATGAATTATTGAAAATCCAGTGGCATTGGTGGTAATTTAATTAAACTTGGAATTTTACTTGTGCAAAATGCAAATTGGATGGCATATTTGGACTCCTCTCATTTTTCTGATATCCATACATATATCATTTGCCCAAATTGGATTAAGTATGGAAAAGTTGTTTAAATCTGAATTGAATTTGAATTTGCAAATTATTTAAACAGAATTTGAATTTGAAAACAGTATCTGGGACGTTTTACACTCAGCCTAACCCAACCTGAGTCGCAGGTGGGGCCGGTTCTCGCCCACACGCCAATGCTAGGAGGAAGGACCGCTGGTTTATTCTCGAATCGCCAGAGCCTATCTGCAAAGATTACACGACATCGACAAGTGGGCTCCGAGGACCGCGGGTTGACGCAAAAGGGGCCAGGGTTATTTGCGAAAAGAACACGCGGGCGAGGGAGGACTGGGTTGCGTCGGTAACCACGAGTGCCTTTTAGAAAACGGACAACGTGGCCGAGTGGGGCTAGAGGGCGGGATGCAGGACAAAACAGGGAGGGTATGAGCAAAACCGCCAGCCATCGTTCCTCTTCTCTGGCCGACGAACACGCACGCCGATGAGGAAAACGAGGGGCATGCTGTGGCTCGATCATGACCGCGCGCCAACAGCGGATACCAGGCCGGGCCTTGGGGAGATGCTAGGAGGGGGCTAGGTAAGCCGGTGCTTGGCAGCCGACGCAGGGACGTCTTGCATACGCAACGCAGAGCGTTCGACGCTGGGACCGGCGTGCACAGAGAACCACGGCGAGGGCGAAGGTGTCAGGGGGATTCGTAGGCTCACCGCGAGACTGATCGTGTGGACGGCGTGGCGCGGGGAGCAGGCGATCGTCGGCGCGGCTCGCGTACTGGGAGCTAGGGTTTCCGGCGTGGCGCGGCAGATCCTGGCGCTCCGGTCCATCTCCTCCTCGCGTCTGGGTCCAGCGGCGTTGCAGAGGCTCCAGGGGCTTCCTCGACACCTTGCAGCAACTCGCCACCAGCTAGATCGACGGGGGCATGTGGTGAGCAGGCGGTGTGGGGGCGAGGAGGCTGTGGTGGTGGAGAAGAAGGGCGAGGAGGGAGGCGGTGCGGGGGCCCGGGGACGGATCTAGGGAGGCTAGAGAGGGGTGAGGGAGGATAAGAACAGAGAGGGGGCAGGTTGGTTGCGTGGGGGAGGGGAAGGTGGCCTCGGTGCCACCTTTTGCCTCCTCACGTGCTCGGCACGGCCAGGCGGCACGGCAGGGCGGCGTGGGCACCAGGGGGGGCTGGCAGGTGGGGTAGGCGAGGCTAGGGGCAGGCAGGTGGACCTGGGGGCGTGGGCAGGTGAGGAAAAGAGGGGAGAGGGGAAGGTCGGGCTAGGGCTAGGGTTAGAGGGTCCCTGGTCGTGTGGGGTAGCTAGGTGGGCGCTGGGGTGGGGCCTGCATGGCAGGTAGAGAGAGGGGCCGAGAGAGAGGGAAGGAGCATGGCATGGTGACTTAGGGTTTTGGTTAAGAGGGATGAGCAAGCTAGGAAGGAAAAAGTGAGGTGGCACTTTGTGTTTCTTAGAGAAAGGTGGGGATTAGGGCCTTAGCTAGTATGGGGTTTGGGTTTAGCTTAGGGTTTAGGGGTAAGGGAGGATTAGGGTAGATGGGGAGGGGTAGATAGATGGAGGTGGTACTTGACTTGGTAAAGCAAGCTTCATACAAGCCTCCCAAGATCAAAGCAAGCAAGAGAGAGAGAGGGAAAGAGAGATGATGATGAGGATTTGAATCATGCCATGATCCATTCCAAGAACAAGCAAGATCCAAGAAAGGGATGGTTGGTTTGGGAATGTCACATTAGCACTTGTGTGTGCATGGAGCATAGGGGTAGGGATCTAGCTAAAGGGGAAAAGAGAGGGAGAGAGCTAGGGTTTTATACTCACAAAACAAGATCAAGCAATGAAGGAGGGATCCATTTAGAAATCCAAATAAACCAAAACTGGAAAAGGTGGCACTTGCATGGCCCATGCAAGATGATTAATGCCCAACTAATCCTTGTGAAAACAATAACATTAACAAGGCATTATTCACATGCATTCCCAAAAGGTGGGCAAGGCCAAGCAAAGACTATGGGTGGAATCCAACCAACCAACGTGAGCTAGAGATAACCCAAATTAAAATGCCAAGCTCATATTAATTGGATGGTGGAATTAAGGTGGTGAAAGATAAGGTGGTGGAGTCAAAAAGAGAGATGCCCTCAACTCAACTTGGGCATATAACAATATATCAAGAGCCAAATACAATATCAAGAGGCAACTACAAATAATCATGCACATGAGATAAGAACCAAACAAGAAAGGGTTTTATATGATGCTCAAATGCAAGGTGGTATGATGGTATGAGCATGATATGATGATGATGCAACAATTATATGTTGGAAGTGGCCCATTTTATTATTATGACATGTAGCATTACAGGGGTTAGACAACTGGGATGCTACACCTACCATTCCTCTTATATAGCGGAAGTTGCCCGCCAAATTAGGGGGCCGTTACCGCGCGATGATTACGCCGAAAGTTACCGTTGAGTTACCTTAACGGCTAGTTTGACCACGCCTGACGGTCCACCTCCAGCCGCTCGGCTCGCTAAGTCACTCGCCGAGACCGCGTCCCGTTGGCTCGACTCGTCCAAGACGCAACCTTTCGTTGCGGATTTTTTCCTTCATGCGAGCCCGTCGACGATTCGACCGATACCAACTTGAAGCCGTATACTCCATCGCCAGAGCCACCCACGCCTAATCAACGGCCTCGGGTACTCGATGGGGATACGCCTCGGGGTATACTCGCGGACGTTCCGATCGCCCAAGGGTTTGGCGGGCTCATAACGGCGAGTGGATCAAATCCCATCAAGGTCTTGGGCTGGAAGTTGAAGGCCCAGCGGTAGATAGGCCCTCGGACTAGGTTAAACGATTACCAAAGCTATCAATCGGTTGAGATATGTAAACCCTAGGGAGGTGAGCTTATATAAACCTCCCTATGGGGTGAGTAGAGACACGTTCCCTCATACACCCAAGCAACTCGCCTAGTCGCCGAGTTCGCCATTGTAAACACCTCCATAATACAATCTAGCAGAGTAGGTCTTTACCCTCAGGGGCCGAACCAGGTAAAACCTCGTGTCTTTGCCCTCATCTCGCACAGATGGTGGCCCCTTGCCCTCGTTTCTACTACTGCCGATTCAGGCATCTGCCGTGGCCATTCCCACGACAATACATTTGAATTGTATTGGCTAGTTTCACTGTTATGATTAATATAAGTGGATCCTATCATTACATGCAAATTTGGTTAAGTAGAGTTTTAGAATTATTTGCATAAAGCAATATTTTATCCTATCTTTTCAAAAGGTTTTGGTCCTTTGTCAAATTTCTTTTCCAAGTCCCTTGAACTCCTTGGTAGAAACTCAAGTGTTCAAGTCCTTGTCAAAACTCCTTGAGCACCTTGGTAACCCCAAGTGCAACAAGTCTTATCAAATCTCATGAGTTCCTTGGTCACTCCAAGTACATCAAGTGTTTAAACAAAATCCCTTGAGCACCTTGGTAACCCCAAGTGCATCAAGCTTAACAAAATCTCTTTGAATTACTTGGTAGACACACAAGGGCATCAAGTTTTATTTTACTTTAGAAGTTGGAATGTCGAGATCTCCCATAGTTCAAACTTTAGTTGCTCAGTATTGTCCATAACCGGGGACACGGCTAAGTACTTATATTTTATTAACTTCTGCAGAAGGAGTACACTTTACCCACATGTCACAATCCCATCCTTTTGCCACCAGTGGCCTACTGGATTAGTGCTCACCAAGATGGAGTACCGGCAGATTGAGAATGTGACGAAGTCTTTCCAAAAGGTCCTCCCAAACACCATTGCTAGCTTGTCTTCAGCCCCCATGAAGCATTCCAGATCCCCATGTCCGGTAACTAAAGACAATGTATGGGTATTCCTAATTTAGTTGACTAAGCCAGAGCCATAATAGCATGTGGTTGCACACGAAAGCCACAATTGGAGAACCATGTTCAATCTCTAAGTTTCCTAGGTGGTTTTCTTTTGGAGCACAACACAAAGTGATTCCCATAGACATGGTTCCTTTTGTTGCCACCTTCTCCAAAACTTAAAGTATCCACCACCTAGGTGGTTCATTGAGTCCTTGTTTTATTATGTAAAACATAAGTCCTTTTCTCAACCTTTGTAAAATCTCAACATGTATCTCTTTTCAAAATAAAGCATGGCTAAGCATGTACAACTACAATATTTTCACTAAGGAGTGTATAGGGAATCCTATTAGGATTTAGCATAGCATAAGTATAAAGATATCTTTTTCATGCATGTTTTCATAATCCACTAAGTATAATGAAAATAGTAGGGCATTTGTATGATAGTGTAACTTGCCTTTTTGGTAGGGAATGAGGGTTTACTCCTTGATCTTGCTAGTCTCACACTTTGCTAATTTCACTACAATCAATCAAACAAGCATAGTATCAAGTAGCATTCCAAACCAATATTCAAACAACATTTCACACACACAAAGCAATGGATTCTAAGTCATGCATGGGAACATGCTTAAGATGGTTTTATTCACAAGGGAGGTCTCCACTAGGATTATAACTTTGTAAGGTCCAAATTGGTCATTTACCAAAATGGCAAAGTCATTTGCAAATGTGTTTTATCTTTAAACCATTTTCAAAACCTTTCATCATTTTATGTGGTGAAAAATATTTTCTTATCAAAGCAAAACTTTATGTTTTTCACCAAATGAGTTGCCATTGCAAAACTTGGTGTTTTTGGATCAGTAGGTTTGGTGCAAACCATTTTCTCAAATTTTTATTTCCATAATCATTTCCATAATAAAATCAATAATTTTATTTGGCTAGAAATTGGCTAAGTCAAATAATCCAACCTAAATTTTACCAAAATCATTTTTAACACCAAGGGTTGGTTCCTAGGGTCAGTAAGGTCACATCAAACCATTTTGCAAAAGTTTTAACCCTAAAATCAATTTTAAACAATTTTTATACTCTAAACAAGCTCACAAAAGGATCTGCAAAAACAAACAAACTAACAAATACTATTTGCTAAACCAAGGGCATGGTTGGCTAGGGTTTGTTCCACTGATTCCAACGATATAAAGTTTGCAAAAATTGGACGTGTGGATCAAAAGTTATAGGGTTTTCAAATTGCAATTCAAATCTGGTTTCTATCTGTTTTTAAATCATCAGCTGGACACGCGGCGACTTCCTATTCGTCGGTACCGTTTCGGTTGGATCACGCGACGACAGCCGTTGGATTTAAGTTAAATCGTGCGGCGCGCAGAGGTTACTTACCGCTTCAGTTACGTTCTATCGTGGCCATCCGATTACGATCTAACGGTGCTAGGCACACCAGCCACAGATGGGCGGCGCTGCGGTGGCTACCGGCGGCGGAGCTGTCGGTCGACGATGGTGCCGATGCTACAGGAGGTGAGGGAGAAAGGGGAGATGCTCACCGGGCTCAGGGGGTCACGGCGATGCTCAACGTGCTGATGGCTCGACGAGGGGCGCGCAAGGTTGCGGTTAATTGCTCGCCGGAGACGTGGACGGCGTCAGATGGTCCTGGAGCTCGTCGAGGGTGTAGCTGTGGTTCTCCCCGAGGGAAAATGAAGACGCAGTTAGTTGCGCAAGATCAAGGCGAAGCTTCTCGCGTGAAAGAGAGGCTCGGGGTGGTCAGTTCTTACCAAGAAACGTCGCCGGAGGTAGTTGCAGACGCGTCGGCGCTCGGAGCTTGTCGGAGACGGGTCTGCGATGCACGCTAGGACAAATGGAAGACAGTATCAGATGCCCAAGACCAAGGCGATGTTGTGTGCGTGATCTAGGAGGCGTGGGGTGGTCGGAGTTCACCTGAAATGCTCGACGGAGCAATGGCGTACGGCGCGACGCTTCGGTCGTCGTTCTGCCGATGCTCGGGCGTCATGTTGAACGGGTGGTACGGGGAGGAGTGTCTAGGAGTGGGGAAGCTTCTAGGGTGCTCAGGGAGGCAAGTGGTGGCAAGGTATGGCCGGAATCGAGGAATAAGCTTGTCGGAGACGGCGGCGGTGCAGAAGAGATTGGCGACAGCCTAGGGGCAGAGGAGGAATTGTCTGGGGGAAAATGTCGAGGTGGGAGAGGTGCTTAAGAATGCGCGGTCGTAGGAGCGATTAACTGCCGCGTTAACGTCAATTGATGCTCGCAATTGTCGCTTAAGCGGTCGAGGAGAGGGGGCGCCACCGCGAGGAATAAGGAGGAGTGGAAAAAGTGGGTTGGTCAGGGAAAAGAAATGAGGAGGAGGTCCACCGGTCGGTGACTTAACGGGTTGCTTCATGTGAAGAAAAGCAGTTCGGGAATAAGAGGAGGTGGTCATGGCTGTTGGGCTGGGGTAGTTGGACCATCTTTATACATTTTTTTCTTCTGAGTTCTTTTTCCTTTTCTATTTCTATTTTTCTGTTTTGAAATTTCAAACAAACAAACAATGTTCAAATCAATTCAAACAACACCCAAACTTTGTAATATTGAAATTAGTTCTGTTCAGTAACATGATCCAAAATCCAAATTCAAATTAATTATTTAAATAATAGGGCCCATTAATAATTAACTAAATAGATGTATCAACTATTAAATCCATAGGTTTTGATTTAATTCCAAAGTTCCACTTGAGAACTATTTAATTTTAAACCATTCAGTAGTTTATTTGGAAATACAGAATATTTAGAAAACAAAATTAACCTTTTATTTTAGGGTTCATTAAACAAAATGGGCCTTAGTTATCAAATCAAATATAGTTTGATTTTATTAATAAAATCTTTATTTGAAACCTAAATATTTTCAAAACCAAATCAGTGGGTTTTATTTGGGCAATATAGAATACTTGGAAACTTGTTTTAAAACAAAATAACATTTTTGCTATAGGGTCCATTAATGATTATATTCAATAGATCTTCATTATTAAATTAATTAGGATTTATTTATTTAAATTATTTATTTTGAAATCTAAAATAAATCTAAAACACTTCAGTAGGTTTTATTTGAGAAAATAAAGCACTTAGAAAACTTATTTAAAATAATTTAATAAGTTTTGATGTTTTAATTAAAAAGGGTAAAACTTTTTATTTGAATAAAATTTGGATATTAATTCCTTATTATTTTATTTAATCAATACTTTATTATTTTTATCTAAACAAAACATTTTTATTTCAAAAGCTTGGCCAAGGTTTAATTTGGCTTTATAAAATAGTCTTTATTTATAAATCCACCTTTTCTTTTGAAAACCAAATCTTTTATTAAAAGGATCCAAAATAGTAATTCCAAAACATTTTAATTTCCTTTATTAAATGTTTATCTTTATGATTCCCTTTAGGATTTTATTTAATTCAAATGGGTTTGAAGTTCCAATTGAATTCAAAAGTTTCTTCTGGCTCTGAAAATCAAACAAAGTTTTATTTCATTCATTTATTTTCACATTACAAGATTTGGAAAATCTTGGGATGTGACAACTTGTCGGTGGCAACTAGAACCTCTCACAAGGTTGGGGCACTTCTCCACAACTTAATTGGATGCTCCCAACAAATGCCACAAAAGGCCTCAACAAATTCCACCAAGGCCACAATGCCACCAAGGCCACAAAACCGTCTAGGGTTCCAAGAACCCAAGAGGGACAAGTCCAATGAGCAACTCAAACCAAATCCTCCGAGGAGAACTCAAACCGATGCACCAAATGCAAATGGCAAGAACACCACAAAGGTGCTCAAATCCCTCACTCTCAAGTTCCAAGAAAGCTACTAAAGCTATTGGGGGAACAAGAGAGGAGGAATCAAAGAGAGACACAAAATCCCCCAAAATCTAGATCCCAAAGATACACTCACAAAGAGATGTTTTGGTTTGGTCAAAACGTAGATCTAGATCTCCTCCAACTACTCCTAAAATATATGCAAGAATCAATGGAGGGGTGAGTAGAAATCAAGCTCAAAGAGTAAGGCAAATGGGGGCAAAGCTTAGACAAAAGGAGAAGGAAGAAGCAACCCTAAAAGACAAAGGGGCAAAGCTATTTAAAGAGACGGGCAGATTCTGCCCGTTGGGGCTATTTTTCGGACTGGTCCGGTACTACCGGAATTAACCGGTAGTACCGCATGCCCTAGGAAATACACGAAGCAGCAACCGTGCAGATGGGCCAGAGAGAGAGGGACCACAACAGCAGAAGCCGCGCAGTGCATGCGGCAGTAGCAGCGTGCGGGGCTGCAGGCGCGTGAGCGGCATGGCGGGCCCAGCGCGCAGCAATGCTGTAGGCGCGCGGGCGGGCGCGCGCGAATGAGAGAAGCGAGGCGTGGGGCAACCAAATACCAGCAGGCATGCTGCTGGTCAACGCATGCATGCGGCAGCAAGAGCGCCAAGCACGAAGCGAAGCACGAGGGCCCAGCACGCGAGGCCAGCAGAGTGCGGGCCCCTCGCATGCAGAAGCGCATGCAGCATCAGCGCGCGGGGCCAGGAAAACTAGATCTGGATCTGGGTGAATTTGGGAAAGAAACTGGGCCGGCCGGTACTACCGGCCCGCCCGGGCGGTAGTACCGGGCCGGTCCGGTAGAACCGGAAAATGGTACCAGGCCAGACTGAAGTGGAGCAGGCCGGATCAGGTGTGTCCGGTACTGGGTACGGTAGTATCGGACAGGCCAGGAAAAATCTTTTTCTTTTCTTTTTCAATTTAAATAAAGCAAATATACAAACGGTCATAACTTTTGATTGGAGACACCGATTGACCCGATTCCAATTGCGTTGGATAGAGGACAACAAGGGCTTCCCAATAAAAAGTGGAAATATTGATTATCACCAAGTGGGAGTGTATCAATTAATATAATGTGAGATACCTCACTTGGTGAGAAACCGAAAAGCCGCATAAATCAAAATCGCAACAAGATACATATGGGAGATCCGATTTTTATGAACAAGAGCTTGTTATGGAGATTACAACAAGCTCTATATCCTCACATGGATAAGACCAAATAACAACCAAATACGATGATGCAAGTATGCAAAGGTTTGAGGTCTCTCCGAACGATGTGACTGAATTACTCATACGAGAGTCCCTCTTGATAGTACGGTTATCTATCCTAAACCCGGTCTCACACACACAACGTGAGACCGGAAAAAGGGAAAACCTATCAAGATTATACCTTCCTTGAGCATTCCACTTGAGCTTGATGTATACGGTCTTGCCCTTCTCAAGATGGAACGCCTTTCTTAATTCCTCATCATCGACCTCGCATATTGAGCTTGCACAACATATCTTCTTTGCATTTCATCGACCTTGAAGCCAACACATGCTCCAAGCGATGCCAATGGACAATTCCTACAAGTACAACTTAATACACACATTAGTCCATAAAGATTGTCATTAATTACCAAAAACACACATGGGGGGCCAACATGTTCTTTCAGCGATGCTACGGGACGGGTCATGAAGTGGAGCATTGACCTTGCCGCCTTCGAGATCACCTACAAGAGACGTGACGCTATCAAATCACATGTCTTGGTGGATTTTATTGCATATTGGATGAAGATGTCAGATGCTACCCCTATACTAGAGCCAGATTATTGGGTGATGCACTTTTACGGATCAAAGCTACTCAACGTCTCGGGGTCTGGTGTGCCACTACAGTCACCAACAGGGGAAAAACTGCACTACGTTTTGCAGATCCACTTTGAGGCTACAAATAACATGGCGGAATATGAAGCACTCATTCACGGACTTCGCGTAGCCAAGGATATTGGCATCAAACGCATAGTTTGATGTGGAGATTTTGACTTGGTTTCTCAACAGGTGGATGGCACCTGGAACGCGCGGAACTCTATGCTGGCGGCATATCGGGACGAAGTGGACGATATAGCCAAGTGTTTCGAAGGCTACGGAATCAAGTATGTCAAGAGGGGGAAAATGAGGCGGCTGATATACTCAGTGTCTTCTACAAGTCTAGCCTTTTGCTTGGGTGCAGACTTAGGGATCGCATACTTGGCCTTGCCCTTCTTCTTCCAAGAAGTACCCTTTTTCTTGAAGCTAGGCTTGTTCTGCACATCCATCACAAGGCTATGCCCTGCACACTTCTTCATGTCACTTTCTGCTGTTTTTAGCATCCCGCATAACTCATTAAGGCCCTTCTCCACCCCATGAATATGGTAGTTCAAAATGAACTGCCCATAGCTGGATGGAAGAGACGCCAAAATAAATTCAGTGGCCAACTCTTGACCTAGTGTAAAACCAAGCTTTTCCAAAGTCTGACTGTAACCAACCATTTTGATCACATGGGGGCCTACAGTTTCTCCCTCTGCTAGCTTGTATTCGACAAAGGACTTGGCAACATTGTACCTCTCAGTCCTTGCCTGATCTTGGAACATGTCCTTAAGCGCGACGATCATATCGTATGCTTCCTAATCCTCAAACTTCTTTTGGAGTTTAGGTTCCATGCATGCAAGCATAAGACAGCTAACCTCAAGAGAATCATCACATGCTCTCTTGTAGGCGTTCTTTAGGGCAGCAGATGCATTATCAGCAGGTTCATCGGGGATTGGGGTATCCAGAACCGTTTCCTTTTTATCAGACCTGAGAATAATTCTCAGGTTACGAACCCAGTATGAATAGTTTGTTCCATTTAGTTTATCTTTGTCAAGAATCGAACACAAAGAAAAAGGTGATGTAGTGTTCGGTGCCATTGATCTACAACAGAAAACATGCAAAATACTAAGCCATGTAACCATGAAAGAGTAAAACATATTAAACAATTTAATAGCATATAATCCCACCTAAATCAATATCCCTCTATTGATACTAAGTGATTCAAGATCCACAATTAACAAGTCAACTAGTGAGCTTTAGCATCACTGCTAGAAGACAAGGTAAATCGGTAAGCAACACTTGCTAATCATATCACATATGGCTCTTGTTGTTGGGTGACATCTCTATGTACAAACTATGCGCCCAACCTTTATGCCCCAAGGTCCTTAACTATTAAGATGACCTTGTCAAGCTCACCAACCCTTATGCGTGTAGGTATCCGATACAAACCCATCCAGGAAAACCGCGGCACCCTAATTTCATAGGCCCACCAACGATTGTACAGGGCATAGGATGGTGCAAGGTTTGGTTGGGAGGGCATGGTTTAACTTAAACTTTGTGAGGGATCGTTCTACTTCTATCATCTAAGCATGCATAGCAGTAAAACACATAAGAATAGCATTCACATAGATGTGACACAGTATGGCCCATTTTCTCATGATGATCTCCATCGCCATAGAACTTGTCCACCATGATGATCTCCATCTTCATGTTCCATGTGAGCCATCTTCCAAGTGACGAGTCCTCTAAGAACTAATACAAGATATTACTCCTAACAGCTAGTAATCAAAATTACATAGTATTGGGATCATCACAAGTTGGCACGCATGCCATTTACAATAAATGACAACACATATGGCTCTAGCCGTGTTGCCCTACTCACGACACGCAGGTCATGAAAAATTTCATACATGAATCACATACATATATGGGCCATATTGATCACATACATCCTGCAAAAACAAGTTATGCATAGAATCGCATTCTACCGGATCATGTGACATCGCAACACCTAGTTACCTTAACGAGATAAAAAAGGGGCTACGATTAAGGGGGGTCTAGGGGGTCTCCCCCTGCGGGGTTCGAAGGGGCAGGGCCCCTCGCGGTAACGGTGAAAAATGAGAGATCGAATCTTCACAATTTTCTTTAAGGATTTTGATCGGCAAATCAAATTTACCATAAACCGACTCCTGTCCCGATTCAATCAAACTCCTTTGATCACGGTACATCGATTTTAGATCTAGGTTCCGATTTGATCAATCATATTGATCTTCGCGTGATTCAACAGGATTTATGTGTCACTGTCTACCCCGATGGCGGAAACCGACTGGTAGGGGTAAGTCGTTTGATAACCTCAGAATCACGATCACGGAAAGCAAGATCATAGATCAATCCTGAACCACCGCCATATAAATGATCACATCATTCATATCAATCTGCATATCACCATATGCAAACATCCCGAACCTATAACTTAACAACATCGGCTCTGATACCACTTAAGGGATACAGATAGGCTACACTAGTGCAAATCAAAAAATTTCTACCACGTATATCAGGATTACTGTTGTCATAGATCACGGGATTACCACTAGACACGCAGTTGCGGAATTGATGAAGCGCGTCGAGGCAGTGCAGACGTTCCACGTCTCCTCCTTGTCCTCGTCCCACGATAAACTCCCCTTGCGCGGCTCGTCCAAGCGCTACAGATGCAGCGCCTCCGAGGTATCCACACGTACAGGGTGGAAGCGTCAGACGCCGGACTGCTAGATCCGTGCGCGCGACACAGGCGTGAGGAGTGGCGGCTGGGTGGAATGATCTCAGGTCTAACCCTGGCCAGCTCGCCCCACCCTCTCTTATATAGGCGTCCCTAGTGGGCTTCTACATTAGTAGCCCATTAGTAGCCTAAGCCTGGTCTAATTCGGATCGAATCCTCATTAGGCTTCTAGCCCCTTTAGTGTGTGACCCTATAGGTTCATATGCGTATAGACATGCCACGAATACACTTATTATGTCAATAGTTGGTAGCGGCCTCTAGCAAGACGTGCCAACTCCTAAACGCATACAAAGATCATATAGGACGAACCATCACAAGGTTTAGTACATGTCTTTCCTTTTGCCTCACAATATTTGGTCTAGCTCCAAGCTGACCTCCCTTTATCGATACCGTGATTCGGAATCCCTTTACTAGGTTAACTCTTAACCATATGTAGCAAGGCCATGCATTTCTGGATCCGATCACTCGAGGGGCCCAGAGATATCTCTCTCAAGTAGAGAGGGGCAAATCCCATCTTGATTGACCATGCCTTGCAGCATGCTTCAGGACAAACCCGAAAGCTACCTTTATAACTACCCTGTTACGGTGCAGCGTTTGATATCCCCAAAGTAGGTCGATCCACATCTCAAGTACATGCGACAATCTCAGGTCTAAGGACAAAACATACACTATGTGTAGAGAGAGAGAGCTGCAACTAATTGCCAGTCTCAAGTTGGGTCAGTCCAACCCCATGTTCATAACATGTGTCCACATCATTGGTTTGACATCTCCATGTCTATGACTTGCGAAACATAGTCATCAACCAATCGATGTGCTAGTCTAATATTCACATGTGTCCTCACATGAACTCCGACTAGGGACAACTATTAAATAACCATACAAATAAAGAGTTTCACAAACAATTCACATAATTGCCAATCAATACAAGTTTCCTGATATGGATATTCAAGGAACATTACAATAACTCATGGATACATATGAAATATAATCATCTCTATGATTGCCTCTAGGGCATATTTCCTTCAGGCGACACATCTGGCAACGGCGACCTGATGGTGATAGGGGTGAGGGGAGGGTGCAAGGGTGTTACCGAGCTCACGTGGTCAAGGTGGTCGTGGTGGTGGACGTCGTTGACGAAGGGGCGCATGGGATCGTCAGGAATCCCTCGCCGGAGTTCATCCGCCGTCGGTGGCCTGCAGATGTTGACGTTGCTGAGCGTTTGGTGCACTAGCAAGCAAAAGGAAGGTATCAGTAGGTGCGCCCAAAGATGACGAGCAACCTAGAGTGAACCAGAGGGAAAGGGGGGGGGGTCTGTGCTCACCGGATTTTCCACCAGAGTTCGTCAGGTTCTGCAGCGGCGCAAGCTAAATTACGAGCAGCCTGGTGGCTCTCTGGGTGTGGGGATTAAGGGGAAACAGAGAGGAGGGAGAGGGGATTAAGAAATCGAAGTCAGGGGAGGGAATTATGCCGTGAATCAATTGATTTTATTCAAATTGAATCGGGGGAGAAACGACAGAGAGGGGACGAGTTCAACACGCGTTGAAAACGACTGTGACGTGGCGGTGGGGCCCTTGTGTCAACGAGGGGGTGTGGAGAGGGGCGGTGAGAAAAGTATCCAGCAGGGAGAGAGGGAGTGTCCGGGTGGGCTGGGTTGCTGGGCCTAGTTGGCTTGGCTGCTGGTAGGGTTTTTCCCTCTTATTTCTTTTTTTCCTTTTTCTGTTTCTATTTTCTGTTTTTATACAAATCAATTTGATTCAACTCCAAATTGATTCAAATCTTCACCAAAACTTTCAGTAGATTTTATACAAAAACCAAGTTGGTTATTTAGTCCATTTAGAGTATCTCAAATATTTTTTTATAAATTAATATTCATTTAAAATTGAGTGTGGCACATTGGCATTTATTTAATAAAATTTTAATACGGTACTTAAGCCCATATAATTTTATTAAATAAACTTTTATCCTTTTATATTATTTAAATATATTTTTAGTCCATTCAATTATGGATTTTATCCATAGCTTAAATTGTCTTGGCAATATTTTGTATTTCTTTTTCTTCATGTCTTATATAAATCATATTTTTTGATTTATATTTCCAAAAATGGTAATGCCAATTTGTATAATTCTATTTAATAATTATTTATCTTTATATATCCTTTAGAACTACTTTGTTCACAATTAAGTATTGATTTTATCTATGAGCTTTATTAGCCTTGGAATACTTTCTTTTATCTTATATAAATCATAAGTTTTTATCCATGGCTCCAAATAGAGTGAAAACAATTCCCATGGTTTTGTAATACTGTTGTTTACTATTATTGATTATTTAGGGATGTTGTTGCTAAATTTTTATATGGAACAAAGCCAAAGTATTTGAGTGATCTTGATGATGATTTGTCTTATTAGGGTTTAGGTTTTAGTTTTAACTTTTCCAAGTGCTCAAAATCAAGATACATTCCATTCATGAATGCATTTGATTTGTTTGTTAAATTCTCATTCAATTTTTTTCAAGTAAGGTTTTGATGTTTCCATCTAGAAGCAAAAGTTTCTTTTCCCCCTAAATTTCATCACTTATTTCTTTTGTTTCTTTATTTTTCACAATTAAAAATTTGCAAAATTTTTGGGATGTGACAGTGCCATTGGGTATGATCACCTGAACCCAAAGTTCCGACTAAGGGTCTTCCGACTCACTAAAAGTCAAGCATAAAAACCAGAGTAATGGATAAGCCAGCACTTGCTTAAAAAATATATACATGCTGGAATTAGTTCTTAAGTGAAGGAAATATGCCCTAGAGGAAATCATAGAGATGATTATATTTCATATGTATGCATGAGTTATTGTAATGTTCCTTGAATATCCATTTATCATGCAACTTGTATTGATTGAAAATTATGTGAATTTTTTGTGAAACTCTTTACTTGTATTGTCATCTAGTAGTTGTATCTAGTCGGAGTTCATGTGAGGACACACATGAATATTAGACTAGCACATCAATTGGTTGATGACTATGTTTTGCAAGTCATAGACATGGAGATGTCAAACCAATGATGTGGACACATGTTATGAACATGGGGTTGGACTGACCCAACTTGAGACTGGCAATTACACTTGCAGCTCTCTCTACACATCGTGTACATTTTTTCCTTAGATCTAAGATTTTCGCATGTACTTGAGATGTGGATCGACCTACTTTGGGGCTATCAACCACTACTCTGTAACTGGGTAGTTATAAAGGTAGATTTCGGGTTTTTCCTAAAGCATGCTGCAAGGCATTGGTCAATCAAGATGGGATTTGCCCCTCTCTACTTGAGAGAGATATCTCTGGGGCCCTCGAGTGATTGGATCCGGAAATTCATGGCCGTGCTACATAAGGTTAAGAGTTAACCTACTAAAGGGATTCTGAATCACAGTATCGAGAAAGAGAGGTCAGCTTGGAGATAGACCAAATATCGTGAGGCAAAGGGAAAGACATGTACTTAACCTTATGATGGTTCGTCCGAATGATCTTTGTATGCGTTTAGGAGTTGGCACATCTTGCTAGGGGCCGCTACCAACTATTGATGGAGTAAGTGTACTCGTGTCATGTTTAAAAGTGTATGAACCTATAGGGTCACACACTTAAGGGGCTGGAATCCTAATGAAGATTGGATCTGAATTAAACTAGGCTTAGGCTACTAATGGGCTGCTAATGTAGAAGCCCACTAGGGACACCTATATAAGAGAGGGTGGGGCGTGCTGAATAGGGTTGAGCATTCCACCCAGCCGCCACTCCTCCCACACCTATGTTGCACGCACGGACCTAGCAGTCCTGTGTCTGACGCTTACACCCCGGATGTCGGGGGGATGGTCCCCGGGTACCCCAAAGATTCCCCAAGACAGTCAAAAAAGTCAAGTACAACAGATTCGACCTGGGTTAGCTGTAGTCTTACAGCCGGCCTGCCCGCGCCCATCCGGAACATCGGCCGCCCCTCTTGTGTCGCCCGCTGTGCGCTCCTCTCGGCCGGCTCGACCGCCCCAGTCGGTCATCCGGCCGGGTGCAGCCGGATCGACCGCTGCACCCGAGGCAGCTGCTACCCCTTTGATCAGTACCAAATAAAGCCACCAGACAAGAAGGACAAGGACAAGACCAAGACCATGCAGCTAGTACAAATAGTGCCATATGATGTAGCAAATAGTCTTGCACTATGTATTACCTCATGCATGACATATGCACTAATAAACACTATGCATGACATAGTGTATCTCAATCAGATGATGCATGCATAGTATAGTTAGGCATGTGGGCCCACCCTTGTCCCTTGGCATGCTCTATAAATGACCAAGGGGGCTAACATGCAAAGGGGACTCACTCATTCACACCCCATCGATCAGGCTCACTTGGCTGCTAGCTCACACTCGCATGCACACACACACACTAGCACTAGCTCATTCTGATCAGCTCCTTGCTAGCAAGCTTAGTCTCATACGGGCACACGTACATTCTCAGTTACATCTCTAGGAGCAACTTTGTAGCCCGAATGTACCCACATATACTGCCAGGCATCCAGGAGTAGGAGTTTTACCTCATCACGAGGGCTCTAAACCTGGATACTTCCTGTGTCTCACCGCACTTGCTTGTACCCATTCCTGCCTGCGGACGACGTCGCAGTCGCCCTGTTCGCTCCCACACCTCTATCTAGCCTCCTTAGGCAATGCCGTTTCCATACCGATGACACTGGACATGTGGATACCTCAGAGGTGCTGCATCTGTAGAATTTGGATGAGTCGCGCAAGGGGAGCTGCTCGTGGGACGAGGACGAGGAGGAGACGTAGACCATCTACACTTCCCCAACATGGTTCATCAAGTTCCACAACTACACGTCTGGTGCTAATCCCGAGATCTATGACAACAGTAATCCTGGTTTACGCGGTAGAATTTTTTTGATTTGCGCTAGTGTAGCCTACCCGTAACCCTTCAGTGGTATCACAACCGATGTTGTTCAGTTATAGCTTCGGGATGTTTGCATATGGTGATATGCAGATTGATATGAATGATGTGATCATTTGTATTGCGGTGGTTCAGGATTGATCTATGATCTTGCTTTCCGTGATCGTGATTCTGAGGTCGTCGAACGACTTACCCCTACCGGTCGGTTTCCGCCATCGGGGTAGACAGTGACACATAAATCCTATTGAATAACACGAAGATCAATATGATTGATCGAATCGGAACCTAGATCTAAAATCGATGTACCGTGATCAAAGGAGTTTGGTCGAATCGGAACAATAGTCGATTTATGGTAAATTTGATTTGCCGATCAAAATCCTTAAAGAAAATTGTGAAGATTCGATCTCTCAACTTGTGATGATCCCAATACTATGTAATTTTTATTACTAGATATTAGGAGTAATAGCTTGTATTAGTTCTTGGAGGACTCATCACTTGGAGGATGGCTCACATGGAACATGAAGGTGGAGATCATCATGGTGGACAGGTTATATGGCGATGGATATGACCATGAGAAAATGGGCCATACTGTTTCACATCTATGTGAATGCTATTCTTATGCGTTTTACTACTATGCATGCTTAGATGATAGAAGTAGAACGACCCCTCACAAAGTTTAAGTTAAACCATGCCCTCCCAACCAAACCTTGCACCATCCTATGCCCTGTACAATCGTTGGTGGGCCTATGAAATCAGGGTGTGATGGCTCAGTTGATGTGGAGCCTGTTGGGAACCCCAAGAGAAAGGTGTGAAGCAGCACACCAACAAATCTTCCCTCAGTAAGAAACCGAGGTTATCGAACCAGTAGGAGGAAGGAAACGTCACACAGGTGTCGCAAGCAACGTGGAAACCTGCACAACACAAACTCTAGACTTTGTCCCAACTAACAGTGAGGTTGTCAATCTCACTGGTTGCTGTAACAAAGGATTAACTGTATGGTGTGTGGAAGGTGATGCAGCAAGTAAACATGTAACAGTGGAGGATGTATCAATGGTAAAGATTGGACCGGGGTCCATATTTCACTATAGGTGCTCTCCTTAGATAAAAAACATGGCATGAAGGGTAAAAAAATTACAGCAAGGCAATTGACAGGAACTGGGCATGGCATGACAATGCAACACTAGACAAAAAGATCCTATGAGATTCGATTGGAAAATACAACAATATACATAGACCGCCATCCAACTGCATCTATGACTAGAAGTCCACCTTCAGGTTATCATCCGAACCCCCTCGAGTATTAAGTTGCAAGCAACAGACAACTCCTTTAAGCAAAGTGTGTAAGGTAAACAATCCACTTGTTCCATGAACAAGAGACCATTGTTTTTCTCCCTAGTGGCAATAGCACATCTACAACCGAAGAGATTTCTGTCACTTCTCTTGGAAACTAGAGGCATGAACCCACTATCGAGCATAAATACCCCCTCTTGGAGTCACTAGCAACTATTTGGCCAAGATAGCTACTAAGAACGGAGAGCATGCAAGATTACAAACAATACAGACATGATAGAATCAATTAGACAAAACCATTAATCAATCTGACATAGTAATCTCAATATCCATCGGATGCCCGCAAACACAACATGCATGATTACAAATAGATTAGATCTTGATCATGAACGGAGTTCACAAGATCTATACATGAAAGCACAAGGAGGAGATAGAACCATCTAGCTACTACATGGACCCGTAGTCCAAGGTGGAACTACTCACGCTTCATACCGGAGAAGAAGGCATCTGGGTTGATCTCCTCTCCGGCAGGGTGCCGGGAAGAACTTCAGACCCCCCGATCTAGGGACGATGGTGGCGGCGTCTACAGAAGGTTTCGTGGAGTTTTGATCGGGTGCCTAGGGTTTCTGCACATGGGGCTTCTTCTAGGCAAAGGGGCGAGCCAGGAGGGCCACGCCGAGGGGGGTTTGGCCGCCCTGTGGCGCCTCTCCTTCTCGTCTTCTGGCTTCGTGTCGCCCATGGTAAAATATTGACTTTGGCTTTTGTCCCATCCAATTCCGAGAATATTGATTTTCTGCCTTTCTAGAACCAAAAACAGAAGAAAACAGGCAACTGACACTATGGCAAACTGTTAATAGGTTAGTTCCAGAAAGGATATAAAACACCTCAAAGTGTATACAAAGCAAAGCAAAGTAGATACTAAACAAGCATGGAGCATAAAAAAATATAGATACGTTTCTAACGTATCAGGGTGCCGCGGTTTTCCTTGGCTGGATGGGTTTGTATCGGATACCTACACGCATAAGGGTTGGTGAGCTTGACAAGGTCATCTTAACAGTTAAGGACCTTGGGGCATAAAGGTTTGGCGCCTAGTTTAGACATAGAGATGTCACCCAACAACAAGAGTCATATATGCTATGATTAGCAAGAGTTGGTTACCGATGTACCTTGTCTTCTAGCAGTGATGCTAAAGCTCACTAGTCGACTTGTTAATTGTGGATCTTGAATCACTTAGTATCAATAGAGGGATGTTGATTTAAGTTGGAGTATATGCTATTAAATTGTTTAATATGTTTTACTCTTTCATGGTTACATGGCTTAGTATTTTGCATGTTTTCTGTTGTAGATCAATGGCACCAAACACTGCATCACCTTTTTTTTGCGTTCGATTCTTGACAAAGATAAACTAAATGGAACAAACTATTCGGACTGGGTCCGTAACCTGAGAATTGTTCTCAGGGTTGATAAAAAAGAAACTGTTTTGGATACCCCAATCCCCGATGAACCTGCTGATAATGCAACTGCTGCCGTTAAGAATGCCTACAAGAGAGCATGTGATGATTCTCTTGAGGTTAGCTGTCTTATGCTGTCTTATGCTTGCATGCTTAGGGACATGTTCTAGACTCAGGCAAGGACTGAGAGGTACAATGTCGCCAAGTCCTTTGTGGAATGCAAGCTGGCAGAGGGAGCAACTATAGGTCCCCATGTGATCAAAATGGTTGGTTACAGTCAGACTTTGGAAAATCTTGGTTTTCCACTAGGCCAAGAGTTGGCTACTGATTTCATTTTTGCGTCTCTTCCATCTAGCTATGGGAATTTCATTTTGAACTACCATATTCATGGGGTGGATAAGGGCCTTAATGAGTTATGTGGGATGCTGAAAACAGTAGAAAGTGACATTAAGAAGTGTGTAGGGCATAGCCATGTGATGGCTGTGCCAAATAAGCCTAGATTCAAGAAAAAGGGCACTTCTAGGCAGAAGAAGAAGGGCAAGGCTATGGATACGATCCCTAAGCCAAAGCCTGCACCAAGCAAAAGGCTGGACCTGTATAAGACACCGAGTGATTGTTTTGTCATGAACATGGCCACTGGAAAAGAAACTGCATCCAGTACCAGGCTTCTTTGAAGAAGAGTGGAAGTAAGAGTACTTCCCACTCAGGTACGCTTGTTGTAAATGTTGTGGACATTATTCTCGTTGATTCCTATGTTAACTCTTGGGTATTTGATACCGGATCGGTTGATCATATTTGCAATTCGATGCAGGGGCTAATAAGGACTAGAGAAGTGCAGAAAGGCGAAGTGGATTTTCGCGTCGGAAATAAAGCAAGGGCTGTTGCATTGTTCGTTGGCGTCATGCAACTTCACCTTCTGCCAGGATTTATTATGGAGTTGAATAATTGTTATTACATTCCTAGCATGGTTCGAAACATTTTATCACCTTCATGTTTGATGAGGGATGATTATTCATTCGCGAGTGCAAATAATGGTTGTGTAATCTCTAAGAATTCTATGTTTATGGCTGATGCTCCCATTGTGAATGGGTTATTTATTTTAAATCTTGATGATGCATATGTTTACAACGTTAGTGCTAAAAGTCTTCGGCCTAATGATTTGATTCCTACCTATATATGGAATTGTCGTTTGGGGCATATAAGTGAAAAGCGCATGAAGAAGCTCCATGGTGATGGTCTTCTAACTTCGTTTGATTTTGAATCATATGAGACATGTCAAGCTTGTTTACTTGGAAAGATGACCAAGTCGCCTTTTTCGGGTCTACCCGAGAGAGAGAGAGAGACAGACAGACTTGTTGGAACTCATACATACTGATGTATGTGGACCAATGAGCACGACAGCTAGAGGAGGATATCAATACTTCATTACTTTCACTTATGATATCAGTAGATATGGTTATGTCTACTTGATGAAGCATAAGTCTGAAACTTTTGAAAAGTTCAAGGAGTTTTAGAGTGAGGTAGAGAATCAAAGTGGAAACAAAATAAAGGCCTTGCGATCTCATCGTGGAGGTGAATATTTGAGTCACGAATTTAGCAATCATCTTAAGAGTTGCGGAATTGTTCCACAGCTCACGCCGCCCAGAATGCCTCAAAGAAACAGGGTCTCCGAACGGTGCAATCGAACTTTGTTGGACATGGTTCGTTCGATGATGAGCCAGTCAGATTTACCATTATCATTTTGGGGTTACACTCTAGAAACAACAACTTTCATACTAAACTGGGTACCATCTAAATCCGTAGTTAAGACACCATATGAGATGTCGACTGGAAAGATTCCTAGTTTGTCTTTTCTAAAGATTTGGGGTTTTGATGCATTTGTCAAGCGACTTCAGTCGGACAAGATAACACCCAAATTGGATAAGTGCATTTTTGTGGGATATATGAGGGAAACCTTTGGGTATTACTTCTACAACCAAGAAGAGGGCAAAGTGTTTGTCGCTCGTAGTGGTGTTTTCCTAGAGAAAGAGTTTATCACAAAAGGAACGAATGGAAGGTTCGTATGACTTGAAGAAGTTCAAGATGAGCCACTCGGGGATGCTTCTGCGAGTGATGCTATTGTAGCAGAACAAGTTGAGGAACCCGTGGTAATAGAAGCACCACAACCACAAAGGTCAGCGAGGCTCCGCGAAACACGGGAATTATTATTGTTAGACAATGATGAGCCCGCGACCTATGTAGAAGCGATGGTGGACCCATACTCTGAGAAATGGCTGAATGCCATGAGATACGAGATAGAGTCCATGGGAGACAATCAAGTTTGGAACTTGGTTGACCTTCCTGATGGTTTTAAAGCCATCGAGTGCAAATGGATCTATAATAAGAAGATTGATATGGATGGAAATGTTCACATCCATAAATCTCGACTTGTTGCAAAAGGTTTTCAACAAGTTCAAGGAGTTGACTACAACGAGTATTTCTCGCCCGTAGCGATGCTTAAATCTATATGGATCATTCTAGCCATTGCTGCACATTTCGACTATGATATATGGCAGATGGATGTCAAGACAACTTTCTTAAATGGAATCCTTACTGAGGACGTGTATATGATGCAACCCGAAGGTTTTGTCGATTCAATCTGGAAAGGTATGCAAACTTCTAAAGTCTATTTATGGGCTAAATCAAGCATCTCGAAGTTGGAACATTCAATTTGATGAAGTTGTAAAGGAGTTTGGCTTCATCAAAAATGAAAAAGAACCTTATGTTTACAAGATGGAAAATGGGAGAGCACTCTTATTTCTAATCTTATATGTAGCTGACATATTGTTGATTGGAAATGACATTCCTATGCTCGAGTCTATTAAGACCTCATTGAAAAATAGTTTTTTGATGAAGGAATTTGGAGAAGTGGCATATATTCTAGGTATTAAGATTTATAGAAATAGATCAAGGAGGCTAATTGGATTAATATAGAGTACATACATTGACAAAGTGTTGAAACAATTTAGCATGGAAGAGGCTAAGAAGGGGTTCTTGCCCATGTCTCATGGCATTAAACTCAGCAAGACTCAGTGTCCTTCGACTACTGATGAGCGTGAGCACATGAGTAGGGTTCCATATGCTTCGGCTATTCGATCTATCATGTATGCAATGATATATACTCGCCCAGATGTTTCCTATGCTCTAAGTGTTACGAGCAAATACCAGGCTGATCCAGGTAAAAGTCACTGGGCATCTGTAAAGAATATCCTCAAGTACTTGAAAAGGACTAAGGATATGTTCCTAGTTTATGGAGGTGAGGATGAACTCAGTGTAAAGGGTTACACAGATGCAAGTTACCTTAGCGACTTGGATGACTCCAAATCGCAATCAGGTTATGTGTTTGTCATGAATGGTGGTGCTGTGAGTTGGAAAAGTTCCAAGCAAGATACAGCGACCTCCTCTTCAACATAAGCTGAATATATTGTTGCCTTAGAGGCTGTAAAGGAAGCTGTTTGGATTAGGAATTTCCTGATCGCTCTCGGTGTGGTTTAGGGCACGTCCAATCCCTTGGATTTTTATTGTGACAACAATGGTGCTATTGCACAAGCCAAGGAACCTAGATAGCACCAGAAGAACAAACACATTCGCATGGGTTACCATCAGATTCGTGAGTTCGTTGAGGATGGTAATGTCATGATATGCAAAATACATACATACTCAAATGTTGCTGATACCTTGACACAACCACTTCCGCAGCCTGCGCATGAAGCGCACACAAGAGCAATATGTATTAGATACATTTTAGATTGACTCTAGTGCAAGTGGGAGACTGAAGGAAATATGCCCTAGAGGCAATCATAGAGATGATTATATTTCATATGTATCCATGAGTTATTGTAATGTTCCTTGAATATCCATATATCAGGCAACTTGTATTGATTGACAATTATGTGAATTGTTTGTGAAACACTTTACTTGTATGGTTATCTAATAGTTGTCCCTAGTCGGAGTTCATGTGAGGACACACGTGAATATTAGACTAGCACATCGATTGGTTGATGACTATGTTTCGCAAGTCATAGACATGGAGATGTCAAACCAATGATGTGAACACATGTTATGAACATGGGGTTGGACTGACCCAAATTGAGACTGGCAATTATACTTGTAGCTCTCTCTCTACACATCGTGTATGTTTTGTCCTTAGACCTGAGATTGTCGCATGTACTTGAGATGTGGATCAACCTACTTTGGGGCTATCAACCACTGCTCCGTAACTGGGTAGTTATAAAGGTAGCTTTCGGGTTTTTCCTAAAGCATGCTGCAAGGCATTGGTCAATCAATATGGGATTTGCCCCTCTCTACTTTAGAGAGATATTTCTGGGCCCCTCGAGTGATCGGATCCAGAAATGCATTGCCGTGCTACATAAGGTTAAGAGTTAACTGATGGCGCGTGGTAGCACTTCATTGAGAAACCCCAAGAGCAAGGTGCGAGGAGCACATCAGCAAGTATTCCCTTAGTAAGAAACCAAGGTTATCAAACCAGTATGAGGAAGGAAATGCCTCAAAGGTGTTGCTAGCAACTTGGAGAACTGCACAACACAAACTCAAGACTTTGCCCCAACGAACAGTGATGTTATCAATCTCATCGGTTGCTATAACAAAGGATTAACTGTATGGCGTGGAAGGTAATAGTGGTTTGAAGAAAGTAAACAGTAACAGTGGAAGATGTATCAATGGTAAAGATTGGACCAGGGTCCATAGTTCACTAGAGGTGTTCTCCTTAGATAAAAAAACATGGCATGCTGGGTAAACATATTACAGCGGGGCAATTGACAGGACTGATCAAGGCATAACAATGCAATACTAGACATTCATGATCCTATGAGATTCGATTGGGAAATACAATAAGATACATAGACCGCCATCTAACTACATCTATGACTAGAAATCCACCTTCAGGTTATCATCTGAACCCCCTACAGTATTAAGTTGCAAGCAACAGATAACTGCTTTAAGCAAAGTATGTAAGGTAAGCAATCCAGTTGTTCCATGAACAAGAGACCGTTGTTTTCTCCCTAGTGGCAACAACACATCTACAACCTTAGAGATTTCTGTCACTTCCCTTAGATTAAATAGAGGCATGAACCCACTATCAAGCATAAGTACCCCCTCTTGGAGTCACTAGCATCTACTTGGCCAAGATAGCTACTAGAAACGGAGAGCATGCAAGATCACAAACAACATAGACATGATAGAATCAATAAGACAAAACAATTAATCAATCTGACATAGTAATCTCAGTATCCATTAGATTCCCGCAAACACAACATGCATGATTACAAATAGATGATCTTGATCATGAACGGAGCTCACAAGACCTAAACATGGTAGCACAAAGGAGGAGATACAACCATCTAGCTACTACATGGACCCGTAGTCCAAGGTGGAACTACTCACACTTCATACCGGAGGCTGGCATGATGAAGAAGAAGGCCTCCGGGATGATCTCCCCTCCGACAGGGTGCCGTGAAGAGCTTCAGATGCCCCCGATCTAGGGACGATGGTGGTAGCGGCTACAGACGGTTTCTTGGAATATTGATCGGGTACTTAGTTTTTTTTGCATTGGGGGGTCTTTATAGGCGAAGAGGCAAGGTAGGGGGCGGCCAGGGTGGTCACACCCCCATGCACGACTAGCCCTAGCCCGTGACGCCAGGGGGTGTGGCCCCTGGTGCCTCCCCTCCATATCGTATTCTGGCTCCGTGTTCCCCACGGTAAAATATTGACTTTGGCTTTTGTCCCGTCCAATTCCGAGAATATTGATTTTCTCCCTTTCTGGAACCAAAAACAGAAGAAAAAGGCAACTGACACTGTGGCATCTTGTTAATAGGTTAGTACCAGAAAATATATAAGAACACCTCAAAGTGTAGAAAAAGCAAAGCAAAGTAGATACTAAACAAGCTTGGAACATAAAAAATTACAGATACATTTCCGACGTATCATTAACCTAGTAAAGGGATTCCGAATTACGGTATTGAGAAATAGAGGCCAGCTTGGAGCTAGACCAAATATCATGAGGCAAAGGGAAAGACATGTACTTAACCTTGTGATGGTTCGTTCGAATTATATTTGTATGCATTTAGGAGTTGGCACGTCTTGCTAGAGGCCACTACCAACTATTGACGGAGTAAGTATACTCGTGTCATGTCTACACGTGTATGAACCTATAGGGTCACACACTTAAAGGGCTAGAAGCCTAATAAGGATTGGATCCGAATTAAACTAGGATTAGGCTACTAATGGGCTACTAACGTAGAAGCCCACCAGGGACGCCTATATAAAAGAGGGTGGGTGACCTAAATGATACATCGGAAACGTATCTATAATTTTTGATGCTCCATGATTGTTTACTATCTACTTTTCTTTGCTTTGTCCAAACTTTGAGGTGTTTTTATATGTTTTCTGGTACTAACCTATTAACAAGTTGCCACAGTTCCAGTTGCCTGTTTTCTTCTATTTTTGGTTCCAAAAAGGTAGAAAATCAATATTACCGGAATTGGACGGGACAAAAGCCAAAGTCAATATTTTACCGTGGGCAAGATGAAGCCAGAATACGAGACGAAGGAGGCTCACTAGGGGCCACACCCCCTGGCCACACAGGTGGGCCTACCTTGCGCCTGGGGGTGTAGCCGCCCTGGTGGCCCCTATGAAGTCCCCCCGATGCCAAAACCCTAGACACCCGATCACTATTCCATGAAACCTTCTGTAGCTGCCGCCACCATCGTCCCTAGATCGGGGGGGGATCTGAAGCTCTTCCTATTGGAATTATTCCCTAGAGGCAATAATAAATATGTTATTATTATAATTCTTGTTCATGATAAAGTTTATATTCCATGCTAGAATTGTATTAAGCGGAAACTTTGATACTTGTGTGGTTTATGAACAACACCGTGTCCCTAGTACGCCTCTATGGACTAGCTCATTGATTAATGATGGTTAAGGTTTCCTAACCATAGACATGAGTTGTCAATTAATAATGAGATCATATGATTGGGAGAATGATATGATGGACAGACCCAAATTAAGCAGAGCAATTAGATCGTGTCATCGTGTTCATCTTTGCGAAGCTTTTATTATGTCAAATATTGTATTCCTTAGACCATGAGATAATGCAACTCCTTGGTATCGGAAGAAAGCTTTGAGGTCATCAAACGTCATCCTATGAGAGGGTGATCATAAAGGTGTCTCTCAGGTGATCGGAAAGTGCCTGTTGGGTTGTGTGTATCGAGATGGGATTTGTCCCCCCCAAGTCGGAGAGATATTCTTCGGGCCCACTCGGTAATCGATATCAACACTGCTTTCAAGCACGTGGTTAAAGAGTTAATCACAAAGTGATATCGGATTACAGAACGAGTAAAGTACTTGTTGTGAACGAGATTGAACTAGGTATGCCGGTACCGACGATCGAATCTCGGGCAAGTAAAATATCGCGCGACGAAGGGAATATATATATGGGATTGATTGAATCCTGGCATCGTGGTTCATCTGATATGATCATTGATGAATGTGTGGGAGTCAATATGGGTTTCCAGACCCCGCTGTTGATTATTGATAGAAGATCATGTCTGCATGTTCTCGAACCCGAAGGGTCACACACTTAACGTGTCTCGGCGCTAGGATAGAATGGATAATTGGTTTATGAGTTTTTGTTCGTAGTCTCGGATGAGATCCAAGACGTCACGAGAGGTTCCGGAGTGGTCCGGAGAATTAGATTCATATAAGGCAGTGCAGTTTTTGGAGTTCGGAATTGTTCCGGGTTAATCGATATTGTACCGGAAGCTTCTAGAACCTTTCAGAGTGGGACCAACGTGGCCCCACTTGTCAGGAGGGGGCGTGGGACTACGAGGGAGTGCCCTGGCCGCATTGGGCCAGGGGCAAAAGGCCCCATAGGCCCAACCGGCCAAGCCCTAGGGGAAACCCTAGGGAGAGCTTCTAGAAGGGGAGGGGGGACTTGCCCCCCACTCCTCCCTTTTGGCCGCCGGCCCTAGGCTTGGAGGAGGGGAAAGGGGCAGCCGCCCACCCCTCTATATAAAGAGGGCAGGGGGCGCACCCTCCACCCACACCTCCTCAAGCCCTAGCCGGCCTGCTGCCCTCCTCTCTCTCTCTCCCTCCCGACTGCACGTAGGCAAAGCCCTGCCGCAGAAACTCTCCACCGTTTGCACCATGCCGTCGTGTTGTAGATCCAACCTATCTCTCCACCCCACTTGCTGGACCGAGGAAGGAGGATACGTCGAGGTGCCGCACGTGTGCATCTCTCGGAGGCATCGCCACTTGCGGTGTTGGATCGGATCGGATCGCGAGGAGGAGAAGCTAGTACGACTACATCAACCACGTTCCGTTGAACGTTCCGCTGTGCGAATCTTCAAGGGTATGAAGATCTCATCTATCCCTCCTCGTTGTTTGCATCTCCAAGATTAGATCTTGGCTTTTCCCGTTCACATCCGTAGAAAATTTTGATTTACTATGCCGCGAAACCCTTCAGTAGTATCAGAGCTAGATCTATGCGTAGATGTGTTTCACGAGTAGAACGCAACATGCTTGTTGCGGGCGTTGATGTTTTCTGTTGCAAGTCTCTTGTTTGTGTACTTCTTATGACGCGGGATAGTGAGATCGAAGCGGTCCAGGCCAACTTTACGCGACCTCGTTCGCGAGACCGGTTCCGCACTTGATGTGTGGCTTGTTCTACATGCTCGGTGGATGCGTTCTCTCACTATAGTTGTCATGGGATTTACACCGGAGTTTGGCAACCATAATATCACCGTTGTGGCTTTCCGTAGGTAAGAATCGTTCTTAGCTTGTTACTCCCATAAGCCACGTAAAACATGCAACAACAAAGTAGAGGCGTCTAACTTGTTTTTGTAGGGAGTGTTTCTGTGATATGGTATGGCCCAAGATGTGATGTGTATGTTGTATGCAATGATCATGTTTTGTAATGTTTCACGACTTGCATGTTGATGAGTACACAACCGGCAGGAGCCATATGGTTGTCTTTATAATTGTGTATGACATGTGTGTCAACTTCTTATACGCCATGTAATATCTTTGCTTTATTGCTAAGTAGTTAGCAATAGTTGTAGTTGCTATTCGTGGTGGAGGAAATCATGGTGGAGTGATGGAGATCATGATGGCACGCACAAGATGGAGATCATTGCGCGGAGATTGGCTATACCATGTCACATAAAATTATATGCATGTGATGTTTATCCTTTTATGTATCTTATTATGCTTAGATCGCGACGTTAGCATTATAAGATGATTCCTCACTTAAAGATCAAGATAAAACTATGTTCTCCCCATGTATGCACCGTTGCGAAAGTTCGTCGTGTTCAAGCATCACGTGATGATCGGGTGCTATAAACTCTACGTTCACATACAACGGGTGCAAGCCAGTTTTGCACACGCGGAAATACTTGGGTTTGACTTGACGAGCCTAGCATGTACAAACATGGCCTCGGAACACATGAACCGAAAGGTTAAGCATGAGTCATATGAATGATATGATCGACACTTCGTTGTCCACCATTGAAACCACATCTCTTCTCGTGAAGATCGGATTAGGTGTGGTGAATTTGGATCATGTTCACTAAACAACTTGAGGGATGTTGAATTTAGTGGGAGTTCATCTAGTAATTTTATTAAGTTGAACTAGTTATCATGAACATAGTCTAAATTGTACTTGCAAATTTTGTAGATCAAATGGCTAAGTCCAACTTCAACTTCAACATTTTTGCTGAGAATGAAAAGCTTAAGAACAATTGGTCTAACTTCACCAACTGGTTCCACAATCTGAGAATCTTTCTCACTGGCAGACAAAAGGACTATGTCCTTGAGAAAGCGCTAGGTGACGCCCCTGCTGTATATGCGGCGGCTGATGAGAAAGCTGTTTATCAGTCGCGCAAATATGATTATGGTGTGATTAAGAGCACCATGTTGTCTGCTATGGAATCGGACCATCAAAATCGTTTTGAGGATTTCCCCGGGCCCTTTGAGATTCTTTAGGGCGAAAACTATGTTTCGAGACTCGGCCGTTTAGAGATATGAGATCTCTGAGAAATTCTTTAACTGCAAGATGGAGGAAGGGAGTTCCGTTAGTGAGCACGCCATTAAGATGTTGGGATACACTCAACGCCTTGAGCAACTGGACTGGAAGATTCTAGAGGAGCTCAAGATTGACAGAGTTCTGCAATCACTCCCTCCTAGCTACAAAGGTTTTGTAGTTACTCATAATCATATTGGTTCCACTGATACGATCACTGAGCTCTTTGCTAAGCTGAAAGCTGCGGAGGTGGACATCAAGGAAGATAATCATGTGTTGATGGTCAACAAGCCCCCCAGCTTTAAGAAAGGTAAGGGTGCAAAGAAGCCCTTCAAGAAAGGCAGCGGAAAGCGCGTTGCCCCTGCTGAGAAGAAGCTCAAGTCTGGACCTAAGCCGGACACTGAGTGCTTCTATTGCAAGGACAAGGGTCACTGGAAGTGTAACTGTCCGAAGTACTTAACGGACAAGAAGGCTGGCACCATCAAAGGTATATTTGATATACATGTTATTGATGTTTTCCTTACTAGCCCTCGTTGTAGTGCCTGGGTATTTGATACTGGTTCAATTGCTAATATTTGTAACTCGAAACAGAAGCTGCGGAATAGACGACGGCTAGCGGGGGATGAGGTGACGATGCGCGTCGGCAACGGATCAAGACTTGATGTGATGGCCGTCGGCACGCTCTCCTTAGTTTTACCTTCGGGATTATGTGCCTGCGTTGAGCATGAACATCATATCTGGATCGTGTTTATTGCAAGACGGTTATTCATTTAAATCGGAGAATAATGGTTGTTCTATTTATATGAGTAACATCGTTTATGGTTGATGGGGATATGCCTACCGGGGTATACCTAGTAGGACGTTTCCGACTGGCCCAGGAACTGGCGAGTGGGCCTGCAAAACGGCGACTGGATCAAAGCCTGGTGTGGATCCAAGCGGGAAGTCAAGGCCCAGTGAGTAGATAGGCCCAGTCGAGTTAGGTTAAACGATTACCGAAGCCTTAACTGATTTGGTTGAGATATGTAAACCCTAGGGGAGGTGAGTCTATATAAGCCTCCCTACAGGGCGTGTAGAGATACGTTCCATCATACACCCAAGCGACTCGCCGCCTAGCCGTCGAGCTCGCCCATTGTACCTCCACCATAATACAATCTAGCAGGAGTAGGTCTTTACCCTCCGGGGGGGCGAACCTAGGTAAAACCTTGTGTCTCCGCCCTCATCTCGCACCGCATATGGCTGGCCGCCCTTGCCCCTCGTTCTACTACTCGCTGCCGATTGCAGCATCTGCCGTGACCATTCCCACGACAGTGGCGCCCACCGTGGGCCCTGGCCGGTCTGGCCGGTGTTCTGCGGCGAGATCCAATCTGCCCATCAATGAGACGGTCGCCACCGGCCGCATGATAGCAATCGGCAAGATGCTCCAGATCTTGCCGAGCAGCTACGTCCCGGCGGCGCGACCCGTCACGCACAGCGTGAACCTGCCGGTCGGCACGATCAGCCTCTTCGTCGGCCTCACCGATGTCATCGCCTCGGAGGACTCGGCTCGCATCCGCGAGTCGCCGCCACGCGACCGGCTCTCCGAGAGCCAGGTCCGCACGATCCATCGCCTCGCCTCCGAGTACAACTCGGCCCACAGCAACGTGGCCGAAAACTCCACGGCCGCGGAAGACGCGGCCCTCAACGACGACGCCGACTCGGCGACCCCGGCGTCACTCGCCGGATCCATCACCGCGGCTTCACCCGCGGGCTCCATCACCCAGGTCTCCAACATGGGAGACTTCGAGGATGCTTCCATCCTTGGGATCTTCGACTTTGACTCCGGGTTGGAAAACTCCGCCGATCTCCGCGACGGTACCGGTCGCCACGCCGCGACCAACATGACGACCGGCACCGATCCGCCGGAGGATCCCTTCTCCACCCCGATCCCTCCTAACGCCACGACAACGGAGGTCGAGGAACTCCGCCTGAGGCTGGCGGAGGCAGTCCGCAAGGAGCAAGCCGAGCGCGATTTTTTTTGCCTCGAGCAGGTGACGGCGCAGGAGCTGTCGCGCTACCACCAGCAGCGAATCAGGTCGCGCCTGAACCCCACCGTCCAGGGGCGCGCCCTGAACTTCGACGATGAAAACGACCCGGCCCGCGTGGACGAGCGCGCGATCCGCGAGAAAGCGCTGCCAGGAGGAAGCGCCCGGCCCCCACCAGGGTCGACGGCGAATGGCGCCCCACCTCCACCCAACCGCACACCTCCCAGGGACCAACCATGGATAGTGGTCTCCTCACGGGAGCGAGACGTGAATGGCCTACCACTGTTCTCCACCCCGATGGACAACCTTGTGGAAGGTCGAGCAGCGGCCGACAACATCTCGGCCACTGGTGACGGCGCCCTACAGATCCAGTACGTCAGGGCCCTGCTCGCAAAGGCGGTCGAGCAGCAAAACGCAGGCGCCGACTCGCAGGGTCGGGTGTACTCGCGTTCTTCAGGCAGCAGAGCGGCCTCAAGCGGTCGCCCACTGGCGCCAAACACCCTCAACTGCCCGCCACCAGAGCCATTGGAGCTCCAACATCGACCCGCGAACGCGGCACTTTCCACCAACGACCCCAGGCCAGCGAACAACTTCGTCGCCGCCAACGGTCAGCCCATCGACGCCCACACCCACATCATCAACAACCAAAGATGGCGCGCACGCCAGCCCGACGACTTGCGACACGCCTAACCAATCGCCGCGATGGCGAACCGATGGGGTCGCTAAGTCGACTCGGGCCTAGGTGCTTCGGACCAATGATCCGAGGCGAAAAATACCCGGCGAACTTCAAGGCGCCGGAGGAAATAGAGAAGTATGACCCCTCGTACGACCCCTCCGTGTGGCTGGATACATACCTCATGGCGATGGGGATCCCTGGCCACACCGACCTGCTAGCCGCCCGTTACCTCCCCTTGATGATGGAGGGGACGTGCAGGCAGTGGATCAACACCCTCCCGTGATAGCATCGACTCACAGGAGGAGATGCGACGCCGTCGGGCACCGAGTGCTCCTACACCCGCGCCACCACCATCGAGGACCTGGAGCGATGCGTCCAGGGACCCCGCGAGTCGACCCGCAACTGGGTCTAGCGGTGGCAAGAACTATGGTAAAACGCGGTCGGCATCCACCCGGACACCGCGATCCATTACTTCAAGACCTCGTGCCGCTACGAGCCCTTGGTCGCCAAGCTCAAGCGACATTCTCGCACACTCGACAACATACCGGACCTCCTCGAGATCGCCAAGCAGTGCAGCGGAGGAAGATCCAAACCAGGAAACCGACGGCGAGTCGGAGGCCAACGCCGCTTACGCTACAGCAACACTCGCCTCACCGGCAAGCACCGCAGTGACGGGCGAGTCGACTTCGTCGCCAACGCCGGGCACACGCAGCGCGAGCCCAAGAGCTTCCGCCGCGATGGAGGGCAACACCGCGACGGCGGCAATTACAAGGCGAAACCAAGGTTCAACCCCGTGGCCCTCCTTAACCAACCTTGTGCGTTCCACAGCAGGGAAGGGAAGCCCGCTACACACACGACCGCCGACTGCCACACTCTCAGGGAGATCGAGAAGGCACGGCGAGTGAGGGAGGACCCCGACAACAACCCGCCAAACGGCGGAAAATTCGGTAATGTGGCCGGCTCGCTCTATACCTTCACAGGCTTCAACACGAAGAGCGAGAAGAAGGTCATCGCCTGCGCCGTCGCCGTCAACGCGGTGGCCCAGGTGGATGTTCCCCAGTTCCTCAACTGGTCGGAGCAGCCCATCACCTGGAGCCGCCAGGACCACTCGCCACGCATCGAGTACCCATGCCGAGTCGCCCTGGTGGTCAAGCCTAAGATGGGCGACTACTGGCTCCCCAAGACATTGATGGACGGCGGCAGCTCCATCAACATCATGTACCTGGACACCTTCAGGCGACTGCGGCTCTCGCAGTCGATGGTCGAGATGACCTACACCACGTTCCATGGCATCGTCCCCGGTCGGAAGGCGTACCCGATCGGCAAGGTCACGCTGTCCGTCACCTTCGGCACACCAGCAAACTTCCGCACCGAGCGGATCATCTTCGAGCTGGTACCCTTCGACAGCCCCTACCACCGCGTCCTGGGGCGCCAGGCGTTCGCCAAGTTCATGGCAGCGCCCCACTACGCGTACAACGCGATGAAGCTCCCCGGGCCGTGCGGCGTCATCACCATCAGCGGCGACCCCGAAATGGCCGCCGAGTGCGAGGCCAAAGGAGCCGAACTCGCCGACGCCGTTATCGCGGTAGAGACCAACCACGCCGACGAGCTCGCCAAGTGCGCGAGCGGGGTCAACAACGACGACCCCACCATACTCAAGAAGCCCAACTCGGAGGGCGCAAACACCTCAACCTTCGAGGCAACGACGCACACCCGCACCGTCGAGCTGGTCCCAGGCGACTCCATCCAGACGGTGACGATCGGGACGGGCATAAGCCCAGCCTAGGAAGGCGCGCTCATCGAGTTCCTCCGTGAGAACAGGGACATCTTCGCATGGAAGCCCTCTGACATTCCTGGTGTCCCTAGGGAGCTCGCTGAGCACAAACTAAACGCCGAACCCAAAGTGCGACCCGTCAAGCAGTCGCTGCGGCCCTTCAATGAAGAGCGCCGCCGAGCTATCGCCGAGGAGGTGCAGCGTCTACTCGCTGCAGACTTCATCCGGCCAATCAAATACTCCAAGTGGCTGGCAAACCCAGTCTTGGTCGAGAAGAAGAACGGGACCTGGAGGATGTGTATCGACTACACAAACTTGAACATCGCCTGCCCGAAGGAGCAGTTCGTCCTCCCGCGGATGGACCAAATAATCGACTCCACCGCGGGCTCGTAATCACTGTGTTTCCTCGACGCCTACTCTGGGTACAACCAGATCAAAATGCCTGTCGAGGATGAGGAGGATATGGCATTCATCACGCCATTCGGAGCCTTCTGCTACACCGCCATGACCTTCGGGCTCAAGAACGCCGGGGCGACCTACCAGCGGTGCATGCAGGAGTGCCTCGCGAGCCAAATTGGCCGCAACATCCACGTCTACATCGACGACGTGGTCGTCAAGTCCGCTTGCCAGGGCGATATACTCACCGACGTGGCGGAAACATTCGCCAACCTACGGAAATACAAGATAAAGCTCAACCCAGGCAAGTGCACCTTCGGTGTACCAGCGGGACAACTACTGGGGTACGTCGTCTCCAAGCGCGGGATCGAGGAGAACCCCACCAATATTGACACGATCGCTCAACTCGGCAAACCCGAGTTCCTGCGCGATGTCCATAAGCTGGCCGGGCGAGTAGCGGCTCTCAGTTGCTTCATCCCCCGCCTGGGCGAAAAGGCGATGCCCCTATATCGCCTGATGCGCAAGAACCCCACCTTTCAGTGGGACAAGGAGGCGGACGACGCGCTCCGCGACCTCAAGAAGGTGCTACTCGCCGCACCGCTACTCGCCGCCCCCGCCGACAAAGAACCCGTGCTGGTCTACGTCGCGGCTTTCGAACGCGTCGTCAGCGCCGTCATGGTCTTCGAACGGCCAGAGGAAGGAAAGGAGCGCCCGGTGTATTACATTAGCGAGGTCCTCACCGAGTCGCGCCAGCGGTACCCACAGTACCAGAAACTGGTATATGCGGTCTTTAGAGCACAACGGCGCCTGCCGCACTACTTCCAGGAGCACCCAATCACGGTCGTCTCCTCAGCACCGTTGCAGGACATCATCCGCAACCGCGAGGCGACCAGGCGAGTCGCCAAGTGGGACATCGAGATCGGCGTCCACAACATCAAATATGAGCCACGAAAAGCGATCAAGTCGCAGGCTCTAGCGGACTTCATCGCCGACTGGGAAGAGGCCCAGCAGCCAGAAAAGCTGCCATACCTCCACTACTGGAGCCTGCACTTCGACGGCTCCAAGAACGCGGACGGCGCAGGAGCAGGGATCGTGCTGACTTCACCGAAGGGCGACAAGCTCCGCTACGTCCTCTGCCTCGACTTCACCCCCTGCACCAACAACATGGCCGAGTACGAGGCACTACTCCACGGCATGCGAGCTGCCAAGGAGATGAACGTCAACCGCCTACGCTGCTACGGAGACTCCGACCTCGTCGCTGGGCAAGTCGCTGGCACCTGCGACGCCGTCTCTCCCACCATGGCGGCATACCGCCAAGCAGTAGACAAGCTGGGGGGACACTTCGCAGGGTATTCCGTCGAGTGGATCGACAGGCGGAAGAACGAGGAGGCTGACACACTCTCTCGCATCGGATCGGCTCGACTCGCGCTACCCGCCGGCATCTTCCTCGACACGATCACCAAGCCATCAGTCTCTCCCCCAAGGGAGATCGACATCGGAGTCCCGCTGCAGCCAGAGGCGGCCCTGGTCGCACTCGTCGCCGAGCCAGACGACTGGACCAGGCCCTACGCCGCCTACCTGGAGGCTGGCACCTTGCCGGCAGACGATACGGACGCCCAGATGATTGCACGCCGATGCAAATCCTTCACCATCATCGATGGCGAGCTCCACAAGCGTAGCGTGACCGGCGTGTTCCAACGCTGCGTCCAACCCGCCGAAGGACGCAAGATCCTCCACGACATCCACTCCGGCGACTGCGGCCACCACGCCAGCGCCCGCTCTCTGGTCGCCAAGGCTATGCGACACGGCTTCTACTGGCCCACCGCACACGCCGATGCCGTCGACATCGTCTAGCGGTGCGTTGGGTGCCAGAAGTACGCCAACCAGACACACGTGCCGAGCTCAGCGCTCAAGACAATCCCCATCACCTGGCCATTCGCCGTGTGGGGTATGGATATGGTAGGCCCCTTCAAAAAGGCCCCCTCCGGCTACACCCACCTTCTGGTCGCGGTCGAAAAATTCACAAAATGGGTGGAGGCCAAGCCAGTCCGGAAATGCGACGGGAAGACCGCCACCAAGTTCTTACGCGATCTCATATATTGCTACGGGTTCCCAAACAGCATCATCACGGACAACGACACCAACTTCGCCAAAGGATCCATGGCCGAATTCTGCGAGGAACACCACATCCGGCTCGACCTCGCGTCAGTCGCCCACCCGGAATCTAACGGCCAGGCGGAACGGGCCAACCAGAGCATCCTCCATGGCCTGAAGCCGCGGCTCCAAGTTCCACTCGAGCGTACCGCCGGGTGCTGGGTCGAGGAGCTACCCTCGGTCTTATGGGGCATCCACACCTCGGTCAACAGGTCGACAGGGTTCACCCCCTTCTTCATGGTGTACGGCGCCGAGGCAGTCATGCCCACCGACCTCGAGCACGACTCGCCAAGGGTCGTCCACTACACGGAGGCTACGAACGAACTCGCACGTCAGTATGGAATCGATCAACTTGACGAGGCACGCGACATCGCTCGATCATGCACTGCCATCTACCAGCAAGGACTCCGCCGCTACCACAGCCGACGGGTGAAAACTCGCACCTTCCAAGAAGGCGACCTGGTGCTGCGCCTCATCCAGGACAAGAAAGGCATGCACAAGCTTTCCCCCCATGGGAGGGACCATTCGCCATCGGGCGAGTACTCGGCAACGATGCCTAATACCTCATCGACGTCCGTGGAGACGGCAAGCTCGACGTCAAGCGACCATGGAATGTAAACCTCCTACGGAAGTTCTACTCCTAGAACCCCACATATGTATCCTCCAGTCGCTATGAAATAAAAAGAATTGGTTACCGCAAATTGCGCCTACTCTCCGTGTCTTGTGCCACTCGCACCCATAATAACAGCGTCAAGCTAACTGCAGAAGTCAACCTCTGGTACAGCGATCGACACGGCCAAGTAGTGCGTTACAAGGGCACTGGGTCACCCCAGGACTTGTAACATCCACGAAAAACGCCTACCCGGAGCCCCCGTGGAGTCGCCTAGCTCGACTGGTTCTACGAGCCAAGACAACTGCCTTCGCTTCTCACAGCGACCATGATCCTCCGCATCCTCGACATAGCGACTCGAACGGCCAAGTATCACGCTCGGGGACTGACGACCAGTCCAGCACGAGCGACTAGGTAAAACGCCAAGTACGAGAGCATGCCCAGGACTCACCACGCGACTGACCCAACGGGCCAGGCAGGAGCGATGCGCTCACCATAACGTTCCAAGTCCTCACCCACCCTCGAGTCGCGCCTAGAACAACCAAGTACCACGCTCGGGGACTCGGCAACCCGACCTCGTTCGCGCAAGGGAAAATGGTGAAGTACAGAGAACTCATGGGAGTCGCCTTGCGACTAGCTCTCCGAGTTCGGGCGAGTCGACCCTAATAAACAAAACATTCAAAACAACAAACACATAATAAACGAGGTAAACCCCATAAAAAGAGCGGACGCGCTCGGGGACTCGTTCAAACCTCAATCAGAGACACACAACGATTCACAAAACAACACGATATTTCATTAAGTAGCATGTCGCAAGCGTTATAAAATACAAAGTATGCCCAATGGCAACACTGTTACTAACACCCAGGGCACAATATTCTATTCTGCAGGCTTCGACGATGACTCGCCACCACCCTTGCGATTGCGAATGAAGGGAGTATACGGGTTTGACGGGTATGTTGTCAGCTCACCCGCCATCGCTGCACGGAAGGGTTGCTCGATATTGAAGTCCCGGTGCTGCGGTTCGGGGTCGTTGGGCGCGACGACCGTATCCTGATAAGGAAGGAGGTCGCCCATCGCCCAGGACGCGCTCGGAGTATTCCGCGACGCGGTCCGTCAGCTTCAGCACCTCGGAGATCTCCACCGAGCCAGTCGACAACGGGTAGCCACTCGTCACATCGTCCAGATCGAAGTTCTTCGGGAAGTGAGCGAGCCCAAGGCTAAGCGCCGTCGCCGCTCCACGTCGGAACGCCGATCGCGTCATGAATTCGACGACTGACGGCGCCTTCTCCAAATATCGCCACACCTCGACGAGGTCGCTGGGAATCACCTCCGTGGGTGACATCTCCTGGAGATACGCCCGTATGCACGTCGCCAGACAACGTGGCCGAGTCGACCAGCGTGGCCACACATTGCCGTGCATCGAACGAACTCGCCTCTTCCGCGCTGTCAATGATTCGACCTGCGGACAGAAAGTGACAGTGAGTACATCAAATATTACACAATGCAAACGTTACATGCACAAGAAGACACACTCACCAATCAAGGGACGGGAGAGATCCGTGA
The DNA here is from genome assembly GCA_030063025.1 of Avena longiglumis. NCBI lineage: Eukaryota > Viridiplantae > Streptophyta > Magnoliopsida > Poales > Poaceae > Avena > Avena longiglumis. Next base: position 450,650,051 of record CP125976.1, read on the forward strand.
TGAAGCTCTGAAGAGAGGTGTAGTCATCTTGAAGCCCAGCGACAAGGGCATCGGAGACTTTATGCTCCTCAGCGGCGGCTGTAACGGTAGCCTTGGCTCGCCCATCCGCCGAAGTTGCCTCCTCCCTCGCCTCCTTCAGCTCGCGCTCAAGGTGGGAGATCCGCTCCTCAGCTGAGCTTAAAGCAGTCTGAGCTGCCGCCAATTCAGTCGCGGGGACGAGGCCCTGGCGGACCTCCTCTGCCTTCGCAGCAGTAGCCTGGAGCTCCTTGTTCGCCTCTTGGACGGCGGCCAGTTCCCTCTCCACATGACGTTTTGCAGCGAGACGGTCGGCCGACTCGCGCTGCAAACCCTGAACACAAGTCACACAGTTAGCAACAGCGGAATCCTAAGTGCCCACCCGCTGAAATTCAGCGCGTGCGCACTCGGGGACCGGCATTCAAAAATCCTAAGTGCCCACACGCTGAAATTCAGCGCGTGCGCACTCGGGAACTGGCATTCAAAACCTAAGTGCCCACCCACTGAAATTCAGCGCGTGCGCACTCGGGGACTGGCATTCAAAAACCCTAAGTGCCCACCCGCTGAACTTCAGGGAGTGCGCACTCGGGGACTGGACGCGAGAATTAAAAACAAGACATTTAAAGAATCAGACCACTGCAACACAGCGGCCTGATCCTCGGGGACTGGACATACCTGGATGGCTGCGCCAAGCATACCATGAAGCTGTATCGCGTCCACGGACGCAAGGAGAGCCGGCGTGTGCCCGTGACGTTGCTCGACCTCCGTGTCAGCAACCCCAGGTGCGCGGCTCGAGGGCGAGGTACCACTCGCCTTAGCCGCTCTGGTTATAAAGCGCGGGGAGGTTGCGATGGATGCGCCGACACCAAAGGAGGCCGGCTCGGCTGCTCCAGATGAGGGAGCACCCTCCTTGGTCAGCAAGGCTGCCTCCGCCACGGGTTCACTCGGCGCGATCGCCGTGTCGTCAGATACCGCGACGACTTCTTCGCCCTTGGCCTTCTTGGCGCTATCCGCGGGGGCAACGACCTCGTCCGCTTTCCTCTTCCGGGAGGGATCCTCCTCGCTGACGACTGTTGGCACCTTGGCCACGGTCGGGTGACCTATCTTCTTGACTCCAGTCCTACAAATTAATCACATGAGCAAGTGGTCCGAGTACAATGAAAACAAAAAGACAGGTGAATAAAACTCACTTGCCGACCGGTAGGAACCGCAGCCCTGTGCGGTGCCGGTCGGCTTCTCCAATTCGGGGCCCAGTCGTCGACTGAGGCCCATCTCCAGGACGTGGCGTGCCCAAGACACGGATGGTTTCTTTGCTGTCGAGGCCGCGACTAGAGCCTCCGAAACATTTTCGGCAGGAGCATCCTTGGGCGGCAAAGCTACCGCGACCGGAGCAGGCCCCGACCCAGAAACTGGGGCGAATGGCGGAGGCATCGAGGCCAGAGGCACCTCATTCAGAATGGCGGTGATATCTGGCTCCGTCGTCGTCTGTGGAGCTTCACCCCTGGCCAGGCTGGTGGCGTCGGAGCTGCTTGGCGAACGAGGCGGAGACGCTTGTTTCGCTGGCTTTGTCCTCTTCTTTGGAGGGGCCCTCACCTCCTCCTTCTTCTTCTTCTTCTTCTTCTTCTTCTTCTTCTTCTTCTTCTTCTTCTTCTTCTTCTTCTTCTTCTTCTTCTTCTTCTTCTTATTCTTTGATGGAGTGGCCTCGCGACGCGAGGTGTGCTCGGGGAGCTCGTCGTCGTCATCATCATGACGCTCGAGGCTTTTGCTCGCTTTGAGCTCGCGCTGCCGCTGTCCGCGTGTTTTTCGGACTAGCGGGGCAACCTCTTCCTCGGATTCATCGTCGTCGCCGCTCCCGTCACTCTCGACGCCTCACCTTGCCGGAGGCGATTCACCCACCTCCTGGATGGACGAGCTCGAATTCTCATCGTCCGCAGGCGGAAGCCACCCTTCCACCACTTGAAATAGCTGCAATAGGCATAAACAACATCAGTATGACCGCGACTGCATTTAACTGCGACTGCGAATGACGAAAAGATGACTTACCGTTGGGGCTGGATGCTTCGCGGTGTAGGGGGCGACCCCAGCCTTCGCGTCGAGGTACGTCGCCTGGGTGATCTTCTTCAGCGCCAGGAGGTAATCCTCGAGTTGCCACTCGACGAGGCAGGACTTCGTCGAGTCCTCCCGGCCCGCGTACTCGTACATGTAGTGGTCGCGGCGGGCCAGGGGGACGAGTCGCCGCCCGAGCCAGCAGTTGTACAAATTGATGGGCAGGAGACCCCTCTTCTTCAGGCCGCGAATGGTCTGAAGCATTTCATCCACGACCATCCGCTGGTCTGTTGGAAGCTTGCCGACTTAGAGTCGGCGTGGTTCAGGCCGGTCGACGGAGTATCTTGGGATCGTCGCCTCGCCGTCTGGAGTCGCCTCAGTGATATAGAACCAAGACTTCTTCCATTCACTCGCCGCCTTGGCGGGTAGCATCAGGTCGAGGAAGGAAGCCTTCGATTTCAGCTGAAACGTCAGCGCCGCCAGCGACATTGGGCACCGCTTCCTCGCGATCGATCCGCCTGGAATAGATCTTGCCATAGGGAAGTAGGGCCTGCAGCCCGGTAGCACTCATGAGCATACGAAAATGGCGAGCTGCTCGATGCTGTGCGGGCCCAGGTCCGACGGTTGGATCCCGTAGAAGGCACATAAGCGCCGGAAGAAAAGAGATGTTGGGAATCCCAGCCCCCGCTCTAGGTGGCTGGTGAAGCAGACGAACTCTCCCTCGCGCGGGTCCGGGGTCACCTCTCCGGCCGTAGGGATTCGCCACCTGCCGGCGCGCAAGATCCCGGCCTCCTCGAAGGACGCCAGTTGCGCTCTCGTGCACTTGGATCTACCCCATGACTCGGTGGAGGGGGCCATTGGCGGAAGGATTCGTGGGGGTCGGAGGATTTAGGTTCGGCTGGATCGCGATGCGGAGGAAAACGAAGGTGCGCGCAATCGGAGGAAAATGACGAGGAGGTGGTTCTCTGATCGCCTACCATCCCCTTTATATAGCGGTTGTTACCCGCCAAATCAGGGAGCCGTTACTACGCAGTGATTACGCCAAAAGTTACCGTTTGATTATCCCAACGGCTAGTTTGACTGCGTTTGGACGGTCCAACTTCAGCCACTCGGCTCGCCGACCCGATCAATGCAAACAGTGACTAAATATTCCGCCGACCCAATCGCCGAAGCTGCGACCAGAATGACTAGTTTCCTCCTTTATTCAGGAGCCCGCCGCCGATTCGACTGGATGCCCGCGTTGAAAGCCGAATACTCCGACTGCCAGCAACCACCTACGCCCAATCGACGACAGCCTCAGGGACTACTGATGGGGATATGCCTACCGGGGTATACCCAGCAGGACGTTTCCGACTGGCCCAGGAATTGGCGAGTGGGCCTGCAAGACGGCGACTGGATCAAGGCCCGGTGTGGATCCAAGGGACTGGAAGCTGAAGGCCCAGGCGAGTAGATAGGCCCAATCGGATTAGGTTAAATGAGTACCAAAGCCTTAACTGATTCGGTTGAGATATGTAAACCCTAGGGGAGGTAAGTCTATATAAAGCTCCCTACAGGGCGTGTAGAGATACGTTCCATCATACACCCAAGCGACTCGCCACCTAGCCGCCGAGCTCGCGCATTGTACCACCATCATAATACAATCTAGCAGGATTAGGTCTTTACCCTCCGGGGGCCGAACCTGGGTAAAACCCCGTGTCTCCGCCCTCATCTCGCACCGCAGATGGCTGGCCGCCCTTGCCCCTCGTTCTACTACTCGTTGCCGATTGCAGCATCTGCCGTGACCATTCCCACGACAATGGTCATGCACCTGCTATGAATGGTTTATTTCTTCTGAATCTCGAAAGGGATGAAACACACATCCATAAAATTGAGGCTAAGAGATGCAAGGTAGATAGTGATAATACTACTTATTTGTGGCACTGCCGTCTAGGTCATATTGGTGTAAAACGCATGAAGAAACTCCATTCTGATGGACTTTTGGAGTCTCTTGATTTTGAATCATTTGACATGTGTGAACCGTGCCTCATGGGCAAGATGATCAAAACCCCGTTCTCCGGAATGATGGAGCGAGCAACAGACTTGTTGGAAATCAGACATACCGATGTATGCGGACCGATGAGTGTTTCGACGCGCGGTGGATATCGCTATTTTCTCACTTTTACCGATGACTTAAGTAGATATGGGTATATCTACTTGATGAAACATAAATCTGAAACATTTGAAAAGTTCAAGGAATTTCATAATGAAGTGGAAAATCATCGTAAAAGAAAAATTAAATTTCTATGATCCGATCGTGGAGGTGAATATTTGAGTTATGATTTTCTCACGCATCTTAAAGCAAGCGGAATTGTTTTGCAACTCACGCCACCCGGAACACCACAGCTCAATGGTGTGTCTGAATGCCGGAATCGAACTCTATTAGATATGGTGCGATCAATGATGTCTCTTACAGATTTGCCGTTATCATTTTGGGGTTATGCATTAGAAACCGCTGCATTCACTTTAAATAGGGCACCATCTAAATCGGTTGAGACGACACCGTATGAACTGTGGTTTGGTGCTAAACCTAAGTTGTCGTTTCTTAAAGTTTGTGGATGCGAAGCTTACGTCAAGAAGTTGATGCCGGACAAGCTCGAACCCAAAGCGGAGAAATGCGTCTTCATAGGATACCCTAAGGAAACTATTGGGTATACCTTCTATCACAGATCCGAAGGCAAAGTGTTTGTCACAAAGAACGGATCCTTTCTTGAGAAGGAGTTTCTCTCGAAAGAAGTGAGTGGGAGGAAAGTAGAGCTAGACGAGGTTATTGAACCTTCTCTTGAGTTGGAGAGTAGCGCAGCACCTGAAATTGTTCCGATCTTTATGCACCAATAATAGAGGAAGCTAATGACAAGGATCATGAAGCTTGGATGATGCTACTCTTGAGCGTCAGTCGACAAGGTCATGTGCCCCTCCACAGGTACGGCATCCCTGTCTTAACTGTCTTGTTAGTAGACGACAGTGAACCTGCAAACTATGAGGAAGCGATGATGAGCCCAGACTCTGAGAAATGGCTAGAGGCCATGAAATCCGAATTGGGATCCATGAGCGAAAACCAAGTATGGACTTTGGTGGACCCTCCTAGCGACTGAAAGGCCATTGAGTGCAAATGGATTTTCAAGAAGAAAACGGACGCGGATGGTAATGTTACTGTCTATAAAGCACGACTTGTTGCGAAAGGTTTTCGACAAGTTCAAGGTGTTGACTACGATGAGACTTTCTCTCCCGTAGCGATGTTTAAGTCCATTCGGATTTTATTAGCAATTGCTGCGTTTCATGATTATGAAATATGGCAGATGGATGTCAAGGCTGCGTTCCTCAATGGCAACATTGATGAAGAGTTGTATATGATGCAGCCCGAAGGTTTTGTCGATCCTAAGGATGCTGATAAAGTGTGCAAACTTCAGCGTTCCATTTATGGACTAAAGCAAGCATCTCAGAGTTGGAACCTTCGTTTTGATCAAGTGATCAAGAGCTTTGGATTTGTTCCAAATTGCTATGAAGCTTGTATCTACAAGAAAGTGAGTGGGAGCTCAGTGACATTTCTAGTACTATATGTGGATGACATATTGATTATTGGAAATAGCATTGACATGCTTAACGATGTGAAGAGTTATTTGAACAAATATTTTTCAATGAAAGACCTAGGGGAAGCTGCTTATATATTAGGCATCAAAATCTATAGAGATAGACAAAGACGCCTAATAGCTTTAAGCCAAAGTACATACCTAGAAAAAGTTCCGAAAAGGTTCAGAATGGATAAGGCAAAGAAAAGTTCAGTGCCCATGTTGTCAGGTAAGATATTTAGCAAGGCTCAGTGTCCAGCTACGGTAAATGATAGAGAAGCTATGAGCAAAGTGCCTTATGCCTCGGCCATAGGTTCTATCATGTATGCCATGCTGTGTACTAGACCGGATGTGTCCAATGCTCTTAGTTTGACGTGCAGATACCAAAGTGATCCAGGAGTGGAACACTGGACAGCCGTGAAGAACATCCTAAAGTACTTAAATAGGACTAAAGAAATGTTCTTAGTCTATGGAGGTGATGAACAACTTGTCGTAAAAGGTTATGTCGATGCTAGTTTCGACACCGACAAGGATGATTCTAAATCTCAGACAGGATACGTTTATATTTTGAATGGAGGAGCTGTGAGCTGGAGAAGCTGCAAGCAAAGCGTGATCGCGAGATCTACAGTAGAAGGAGAATACATGGCTGCTGCAGAAGCGTCAAGTGAAGGAGTTTGGATCAGGAACTTCATCACTGAGCTTGGTGTGGTTCCAAGTGCCTTGGACCCACTGGAGATATTGTGTGACAACACTAGCGCCATAGCACTGGCTAAGGAACCAAGATATCATCCAAAGACCAAGCACATCAACCGCAAGTTTCATATAATTCGAGATTATATAACAGATGGAGATCTGAAGATTAGCAAAGTACATACATATCTGAATGTCGCAGATCCGTTCACTAAACCTCTTCCACGAGCAAAACATGATCAGCACCTTAGTGCCATGGGTTTTAGATTGTTGCCAGATGTAAACTAGATTATTGACTCTAGTGCAAGTGGGAGACTGTTGGAATTATGCCCTAGAGGCAATAATAAAGATTTTATTATTATAATTCTTGTTCATGATAAAGTTTATATTCCATGCTAGAATTGTATTAAGCGGAAACTTTGATACTTGTGTGGTTTATGAACAACACCGTGTCCCTAGTACACCTCTATGAACTAGCTCATTGATTAATGATGGTTAAGGTTTCCTAACCATAGACATGAGTTGTCAATTAATAATGAGATCATATCATTGGGAGAATGATATGATGGACATACCCAAATTAAGCAGAGCAATTAGATCGTGTCATCGTGTTCATCTTTGTGAAGCTTTTCTTATGTCAAGTATTGTATTCCTTAGACCATGAGATAATGCAACTCCCTGGTATCGGAAGAAAGCTTTGAGGTCATCAAACGTCATCCTATGAGAGGGTGATCATAAAGGTGTCTCTCAGGTGATCGGAAAGTGCCTGTTGGGTTGTGTGTATCGAGATGGGATTTGTCCCTCCCAAGTCGGAGAGATATACTTCGGGCCCACTCTGTAATCGATATCAACACCGCTTGCAAGCACGTGGTTAAAGAGTTAATCACAAAGTGATATCAGATTACGGAACTAGTAAAGTACTTGCTGTGAACGAGATTGAACTAGGTATGCCGGTACCGACGATCGAATCTCGGGCAAGTAAAATATCGCGCGACGAAGGGAATATATATGGGATTGATTGAATCCTGGCATCGTGGTTCATCCGATATGATCATCGATGAATGTGTGGGAGTCAATATGGGTTTCCAGACCCCGCTGTTGATTATTGATAGAAGATCATGTCTGCATGTTCTCGAACCCGAAGGGTCACACACTTAATGTGTCTTGACGCTAGGATAGAAAGGATAATTGGTTTATGAGTTTTTGTTCGGAGTCTCGGATGAGACCCAGGACGTCACGAGAGGTTCCGGAATGGTCCGGAGAATAAGATTCATATAAGGCAAAGCAGTTTTGGAGTTCGGAATTGTTTCGGATTGTTCGGTATTGTACCAGAAGCTTCTAGAACCTTCCAGAGTGGGACCAACGTGGCCCCACTTGTCGGGAGGGGGCGTGGGCCTACGAGGGAGTGCCCTGGCCGCATTGGGCCAGGGGCACAAGGCCCCATAGGCCCAGCCGGCCAAGCCCTAGGGGAAACCCTAGGGAGAGCTTCTAGAAGGGGGGGGGGCAAACTTGCCCCCCACTCCTCCCTCTTGGTCGCTGTCCCTAGGCTTAGAGGAGGGGCAAGGGGCAGCTGCCCACCCCTCTATATAAAGAGGGAAGTGGGCGCACCCTCCACACACACCTCCTCAATCCCTAACCGCCCTGCTGCCCTCCTCTCTCTCTCCCTCCCAACTACGCGTAGGCGAAGCCCTGCCGCAGAAACTCTCCACCGTTTGCACCACGCCGTCGTGTTGTAGATCCAACCTATCTCTCCACCCCACTTGCTGGACCAAGGAAGGAGGAGATGTCGAGGTGCCGCACGTGTGCATCTCTCGGAGGCATCACCACTTGCGGTGTTGGATCGGATCGGATCGCGAGGAGGAGAAGCTAGTACGACTACATCAACCATGTTCCGTTGAACGTTCCGCTATGAGAATCTTCAAGGGTATGAAGATCTCATCTATCCCCCCTCGTTGTTTGCATCTCCTAGATTAGATCTTGGCTTTTCCCGTTTGCATCCGTAGAAAATTTTGATTTACTATGCTGCGAAACCCTTCACTTCCCGGCACCTGCTGGAGGGGAGATCATCCCGGAGGCCTTCTTCTTCATCATGCCAGCCTCCAGTATGAAGCGTGAGTAGTTCCACCTTGTACTACGGGTCCATGTAGTAGCTAGATGGTTGTATCTCCTCCTTGTGCTTCCATGTATAGATCTTGTGAGCTCCGTTCATGATCAAGATCTAATCTATTTGTAATCATGCATGTTGTGTTTGCGAGGATCCGATGGATATTGAGATTAGTATGTCAGATTGATTAATGGTTTTGTGTTATTGATTATATCATGACTGTGTTGTTTGTGATCTTGCATGCTCTCTGTTGTTAGTAGCTATCTTGGCCAAGTAGTTGCTAGTGACTCCAAGAGGGGGTATTTATGCTCGATAGTGGATTCATGCCTCTATTTTCCAAGGGAAGTGACAGAAATCTCTACGGTTGTAGATGTGCTGTTGCCACTTGGGAGAAAAAAATGGTCTCTTGTTCATGGAACAAGTGGATTTTTTACCTTACACACTTTGCTTAAAGAAGTTGTCTGTTGCTTGCAACTTAATACTGGAGGGGGTTCGGATGATAACCTGCAGGTGGACTTCTAGTCATAGATGCAGTTGGATGGCGGTCTATGTATATTGTTGTATTGCCCAATCAAATCTCATAGGATCTTTGTGTCTAGTATTGCATTGTTATGCCTTGCTCAGTCCTGTCAATTGCCCTGCTGTAATTTTTTTACCCAGCATGCCATGTTTGTTTATCTAAGGAGAACACCTCTAGTGAACTATGGACCCCGATCCAATATTTACCATTGATACATCTTCCACTGTTACTGTTTACTTTCTGCAAACCATCATCACCTTCCACACCATACTATTAATCCTTTGTTACAGCAATCGGTGAGATTGACAACCTCACTGTTCTTTGGGGTAAAGTCTTGAGTTTGTGTTGTGTAGGTTTCCACGTTGCTTGCAACACCTTTGAGACGTTTCCTTCCTCCTACTAGTTCGATAACCTTGGTTTCTTACTAAGGGAAGACTTGCTGCTGTGCTGCTTCACACCTTGCTCTTGGGGTTTCCCGACGAAGTGCTCCATATCAACACAGCACCATCAAGTTTTCTGGCACCATTGCCGGAGAGGCTAAGGACGTCTTCACAAGGGGAGTCCTCCTCAACCTCTCTCTTTACTTTGTTTTTAGTTTGCTTGGTTTTGTTTGCCTCTTTTTATAAAAAACTCCAAAAAAAATTAGTCTAGTTTGGTTTTCTTTCTCTTATCAAAAACACAAAAAATTAGTTCCTGCTTTGCTGCTGATGTTTTTGGCTTGCCCCACTTTTGCCAAAATGAACTCTGCTAAGAACACCAAGTTGTGTGACTTCACTAGCACAAACAAGAACGATTTCTTTAACACTCCTATTGCTCCACCTGCTCTTGCTGCTACCTTTTATGGAATTAAGCCTACTTTGTTGGATCTTGTGATGAGAGAGAAATTTTCCGGTGCTAGTTCTGATGATGCTTCTTCCCATCTCAATAGCTTTGTTGAACTTTGTGATATGCAAAAGTATAAGGATGTAGATGGAGATATTATTAAGCTCAAGTTGTTTCCTTTCTCCTTGAGAGGAAAAGCTAAAGAATGGTTGCTATCCTTGCCTATAAATAGTATTGATTCTTGGATTAAGTGCAAGGATGCTTTTATTGGAAAGTACTACCCTCTTGCTAAGATTATTTCTATGAGAAGTGACATTATGAAATTTAAACAACTTGATAATGAACATGTTGCTCAAGCTTGGGAAAGAATGAAATCTTTGGTTAAGAATTGTCCCACTCATGGACTTACTGCTTGGATGATTATCCATACTTTTTATGCAGGTAAAATTCTCTTTAAGAAACCCGTTGGATTCAGCTGCCGGAGGTACCTTTGTGGGCATCACTTTGGGTGCTGCAAAAAAACTCCTTGATAATATGATGGTTAATTACTCTGAATGGCACACTAAGAGAGCTCCAAATGGTAAGAAGGTAAATTCTGTTGAAGAAACCTCCTCTTTGAGGATAAGATTGATGTTATTATGTCCATGCTTGTTAATGGGAAAGCTCCTTTAGATCCAAACAATGTTCCCTTAGCCTCTTTGGTTGCTCAAGAAGAGCAAGTTGATGTGAACTTCATTAGAAATAACAATTTCAACAACAATGCCTATAGGAATAATTTTGGTAGCAACAACAATTATAGGCCTTATCCTCCTAATAATGGCAATTCCTATGGAAACTCCTACAACAATGCTAGAAGTGCCCCCTTTGAACTTGAAGTCATTCTCAAAGACTTTATTAGTAAACAAACCTCTTTCAACAAGGCTGTGGAGAAAAAGCTTTTAACTGTTGAGAAAAATATCGCCTCTTTGTCTGAAGCACAATCCTCCTTGATTAATAAAATGGCTGCTAAACCTGAAACCTTGGAAAGTACCTTTAATGCTACTCATGCCATACAAGTTACTATTGATGAAAATGTCAGACTGTTATCTCAACTTCATGCTAAGTGGGAAAGGGAAGCTGAAATTGATAGAAACAATAGTGTGTGCACCATCACTAGAATGGATACCACTAAACCACAAGAAGTCCCTATTCCTCTTCCTACAGTGCCTAAGACTAATGAGTCTACTACTAGTGATTCTAAGTTTTATTTTGATATATATGGGTGCAATATTTCTGAAGTGATTTTGTTCCTACAAAAACTTGCTAGAAGTCCTAATGCTAGTGATATGCATGTTGCTTCCACCAAACACATTACAGATGCTCTTGTTAAGATTAAGGAAGAGAAGTTAAAACACAAAGCTTCTATTCCTAGGAAAGTAGAATATAGTTGGGAACCCATTATTAATATACAAGTGAATGACTTTGATCTCAAAGCTTCATGTGATCTTGGTTATAGTGTCTCTATTATGCCTAGGAAGATTTATGAAATGCTTGATTTGCCACCTTTGGAAGATAGTTATCTGGATGTCCTACTTGATGATAATTCTAAGAAGAAACTCATTGGGAGTATTAATGATGTTCTCATTATGGTTAAAAATGCTTATGTACCTGTTGATTTCTATGTTTTGGATGTTGACTACAATGCTTCTTGTCCTATTACTTTGGGAATACCTTTTCTTAGAACTGTTGGTGCCATCATTGATATGAAAGAAGACACCATTAAATATCAATTTCCATTCAATAAAGGTATTGAACACTTCTCTATGAGGAGAGATAAGTTTCTTTTTTCTCCTCCTTTGAAAGCAAGGTTTGATGTTAATGCTTCCTCATTTGAAAATACTTAATTTCTTGCTTCTTGTGCCTAACTTAAAGGTGTTAAAGAAAAGTACTTGTTGGGAGATAACCCAAGAGTTTCCTTGAGTCTTGGAAGTAATTACTTCAGTAATGACCTCTCCTTATCCTTTTTTTTATTTTTGTGCCAAGAATGGCCTCCAATGAGAGGGAAGTAAGATTTGGGGAGTTGCTATCCCGAAACAGATTTCTATCCTCCACCATAAAAAATTGTGAGGAGTCTCTGTACGTCGGATTGACCTAAAAATTTATGAAAAATCCCTCAGTATGTTATCTAACTTTAGTTAGTTCAACACTTTTTTATTTGAGCAACAAAATATTTTCGAAAAAATCGGTTTCTACCTGCTGGTCCGTTTTGACAGACTTCTGCCATTATTTGCATTTGCTTCTTATTGATTCCTTTTTGAGTTCTTTTTGGGGAAATTGAGCTTTTTGAAGGAGTTGCTACAATATCTTGTGTTTTTAGTGAAAAGTTTTGCTGTTCTAAATCTAAACCCAAAGGTATATTATCTTTTGAATACACTAATGTTGCTAATGAAGATTGTGTGAAGTTTTGTATGAAGGAAAACAATTTAGGTGTAGAGAGAGAATGATGTAATGAGATGAAGAATGGAAAAAAGATCAAGCTTGGGGATGCCACCCTGGTGTCACCCCAAGAAATATCCAAGAGGTACAAGCGTCAAAGCTTGGGGATGCGCAATGCATCCCCTTCTTCATCAATAAAAAGCTCATGTCTTTCTAGACACTTCGTTTTTATTGTTTCATGCACTGTTGTGTTATTCTTGGAGCATCTTAGTTTTTGTTTGGTTTGCTTAGTTTGTTTAGTTTTCTTGAATAAAGTTGTTTAGACCCCTGTTCTCGCTGTGTTGTTTGAAATAAGTCGATTGGTGTTGGAAAGGAGTAGAAAGTTCTTGCTTGAGAAGTGCAAGAGAGCTTGCATTGACTGTGACTTAGACTTTAGTATGACATGATAGGTGTTGTTTTGACCTTATACCTAGTGATTATTTTTGTAGCATGACTTGTTCCAAATAATTATGATTGCTTAGTGTGCCTTGAAAGAATTATGTGTTGTTTTAGTATACAAAAGCATAGTATGGTGGTATTCTCCTTTGATGCTTTGTTTGGGTTGACTTGGCACATGCTCACACCATGTTATGACTATGAACAAGTCACCATAGCCTCTATGATCATTTAGTCCTTGACTTGTAATACCACTCTATGTTTTGATTAAGTAATGTTTTGTCACTCTGCATTATTATGGCCATTATTGCTCTCTTAGTTGGTTGCTCCCAGTCTTTTGCTAGCCTCCACTTGTATGAGTAAGCTCTACTCATGCTTACAACTCTCAACAAACCAAGTTATTCCAAAGTGTCCACTATAAATTCTTATGCATGGTGTGTTACACCATTCCAAGTATATTCATGTTTTCAGATATTCTTCTAATTAAAAAGTGTTTTGTTATGTGAAAACTTAGTGATTAAAGCCCTCACAAACTTGATGGCACACCTTATATTCCTTGCCCCTAATAAACTTGAACCATTGTGTCATCTATGTTGTATATACTTGCACTTATACGTTGGAATTAACAGAACCGTGTTGTCACGGGGAACGTTTTCAACATTGCACTTATACTTTGTACATAGTTGATATCATGCTCTTTTTTTATGGATGTCGCCGGTGTGAAATAAAGAGGGAGCTTGTAAGTCCATGGAGTTATGTATTTTGTGTTAGAGAAATGCCTTGGCCGCTAGCCTAAGCCCTGCCTAATTATGGTGGAAACTTGCAGCATCACCATAATGAGCATTCTGTGAAGCATCCTCAATAAAAAGCTATCCACATAGTAAATAAAAAGATTGCTGAGATGCTCATTGTCTGCTTGCCTTGTCATTTTGGTTATGGGATAGCTCCTCTACCATGTGCAAGGGGTACCCCGTTGGCGGTTCTCTATGATACACATGTACTTACTATGACAAGAACTTACATGTGACTAAAGTTGAGTAGCATGCGGTGCGGCCCTCGTATTCAAGGGACATGTGATTTCCAACCTATACTTTGTCAAGCATATACTCCATCTTTGTTCACTTTAACCTTAATCACTTCAAGATGCTTATGTTAGGGGAAATGAGGGCTGAACGCTAACAAGTACCATAATTTTTGGAAGCTCTTTTTGAAACTTGAAATCCCTGCTTCCCTTTATGAAGGGCCTTTCTTCCACTATTATATTGAGTCTCCACCTTCTACCTTTAGGCACCATTAAGAGAGCATAGTTGTCATTCTTAGTTCTATGTGAAGTGTCCCAAAACTTATTGATTGATGCATATTGATGTTATTGATTGTTCTTGTGCTACTTGTATCTAGTCACTCTTATGAACCTTGAAGGTGTCCTATGCATCTATTTGCTACTCCATGATGGACAAGCTGAATGCCACTATGCCATGTTTTCTGTATGTGAAACAAATAAATGTTTTTCAATGCATGTTATTCATGATCTTTGTTTGTAGCCTTTCATGTTGCATGCATAGTTACTTTGTCCTATTGTTAGAACTCCATCTTTCATGCTCATGTTTAGAGTTCTTTAATCCTAGCTTTAAATGCTTGCAAATGGTATGATCTTGGTTTTGGTGGTGCATGTCACCTAAAAAATTATTCTTTTATCACTTACCTACTCGAGGACGAGCAGGAGTTAAGCTTGGGGATGCTTGATACGTTGGAAACGTATCTATAATTTTTGATGCTCCATGCTTGTTTAGTATCTACTTTGCTTTGCTTTGTCCACACTTTGAGGTGTTTTTATATGTTTTCTGGTACTCACATATTTACAAGTTGCCATAGTGCCAGTTGCCTGTTTTCTTCTGTTTTTGGTTCTAGAAAGGCAGAAAATCAATATTCTCGGAATTGGACGGGACAAAATCCAAAGGCAATATTTTACCGTGGGCAACACGAAGCTAGAATATGAGACGAAGGAGGCTCACCAGGGGGCCACACCCCGGCAGCCTTGCAGCCATACTGGTGTCCCCCGCCTCGCCTCTTCGCCTATAAAGTACATCCAATGCCAAAACCCTATACACCCGATCAATATTCCATGAAACCGTCTGTAGCCGCCGCCACCATCGTCCTTAGATCCAGGGGGATCTGAAGCTCTTCCCGGAACCCTACCGGAGGAGAGATCATCCTGGAGGCCATCTTGGCCTTCTTCTTCATCATCATGCCAGCCTCCAGTATGAAGCGTTAGTAGTTTCACCTTGGACTACGGGTCCATGTAGTAGCTAGATGGTTGTATCTCCTCCCTGTGCTTTCATGTATAGATCTTGTGAGCTCCGTTCATGATCAAGATCTAATCTATTTGTAATCATGCATGTTGTGTTTGCAGGGATCCGATGGATATTGAGATCACTATGTCAGATTGATTAATGGTTTTGTCTTATTGATTCTATCATGTCTGTGTTGTTTGTGATCTTGCATGCTCTCCGTTGTTAGTAGATATCTTGGCCAAGTAGTTTCTAGTGACTCCAAGAGGGGGTATTTATGCTCGATAGTGGGTTCATGCCTCTATTTTCCAAGGTAAGTGATAGAAATCTCTACGGTTGTAGATGTGCTGTTGCCACTAGGGAGAAAACAACGATCTCTTGTTCATGGAACAAGTGGATTGTTTATTTTACACACTTTTATTAAAGCAGTTGTCTGTTGCTTGCAACTTAATACTGGAGGGGGTTTGGATGATAACCTGAAGGTGGAATTCTAGTCATAGATGCAGTTGGATGGCGTTCTATGTATATTGTTGTATTGCCCAATCGAATCTCATAGGATGTTTGTGTCTAGTATTGCATTATTATGCCTTGCTCAGTCCTGTCAATTGCCCTGCTATAATTTGTTTACCCAGCATGCTATGTTTGTTTATCTAAGGAGAACACCTCTAGTGAACTATGGACCCCGGTCCAATCTTTACCATTGATACATCTTCCACTGTTACTGTTTAATTGCTGCAAACCATCGTCACCTTCCACACCATACAGTTAATCCTTTGTTACAACAGCCGGTGAGATTGACAACCTCATTGTTCGTTGGGGCAAAGTCTTGAGTTTATGTTGTTCAGGTTTCCATGTTGCTTGCAACACCTTTGAGACGTTTCCTTCCTCCTACTAGTTCGATAACCTTGGTTTCTTACTGAGGGAAGACTTGCTGCTGTGCTGCTTCACACCTTGCTCTTGGGGTTTCCCGACGAAGTGCTCCATATCAACATAGCACCATCACTGAATAGGGTTGAGCACTCCACCCAGTCGCCACTCCTCTCACGCCTGTGTTGCACGTGCGGACCTAGCAGTCCGGCATCTGACGCTTCCACCCCGGACGTGTGGATACCTCGGAGGTGCTGCAGCTGTAGCATTTGGACGAGCCGTGCAAAGGGGGCTTCTCATGGGACGAGGATGAGGAAGAGACATAGAACATCTACACTGCCTTGACGCGCTTCATCAAGTTCCGCAACTGCGCGTCTAGTGGTAATCCCGAGATCTATGACAACAATAATCCTGGTTACGTCGTAGATTTTTTTTGATTTGCGCTAGTGTAGCCTACCCGTATCCATTCAGTGATTTCTATAGACAGAATACAAGAACTAGATCTTTACTCAGCTCAATAGATGCTACACTTGCTCCTCGAGCTTTATGAGCGGGAGGAACAAGAAGCTCTCTGCAAGTTCTAAGTAAAAATGAATCGATCCCTCTCCCAGGAGGACCTGGATCACCTTATAAAGGGGTGTCCAGGTTACATCTAGGGCTGACATGGACAACATATTCGTGGAATATGCTTGTCCCAAAATAGTAACTCGACGGGAGCCTTTCCGTGTATCCCTTCTATCGGCGGCAATAACCCAGAGCCCACGACATGTGAGCCTCGGGCTCTAGGACTGTCACCTCCGTGATGCTCTTCTGCCTCTCTGTCCCTCTGTCTCTTGTCTGTAGCGCTTGGCACTGTACATATTCCTGAGGGAGAGACAGTATGCAGTGTTGACTTCAGGGTTCACCCTCTCCTTCTTGAGCAAGCTTCCCTATGACTCAACCTCGCCTTGTATGACTCGGCCAAACCCTAACCTGCAGGTATAGAGCATAATAGTTGTGTACCAACATACCTCATACGTCGGCGAGTCAGGCCTCAGTCACCTGACTCGGGATAGCCCGGTCCTTATTCACCCGGTACTGATATAACTCGGTCGGGTCATCCTATGACCCGGTCAACATCCTTGAGGGCTTTCCCCTTTTACCTTATCTTGAGCCTACCTGGGGTCATCCCCCCAACACAATAGAAAATAAATGTCATGAACATACCACGTCGTTGGCGAATGGCTGCTGGTTAGTGTCAAGACCCGAATTTTTAATCCCAGATGCCTGTTATGCCATACATCGCAATCCCAGGATTACCATTTTTGTTAGACATAACATATTGGATATCATAGTACATCATCCATTACAAACCATACATAAGTTCTTACAACAAATAAGGGATCACATGATCCAGTCTTAATACAATCATAGCAGCGGAATAACGTAATAATAACGGTAGCATGAGCGAGGCTCCATCTTCATGGTCACATGCAATGCTGACAATGGGAGATGATCCTAGTTTTCGTAACCTTCCAGCGGTCCCCTGTCCTGATAGTCCTCTTCATAGTATGGCCACGGGAATAGCCAGGGACAAAGCCATGAGTACTCTTTAAGTACTCACAAACTAATACTAACAAGTGAAGTGGTTTTGAGTAGGAAATACTAGGCTCTTGGTTGTTTTGTAAAAATCCAGATTTATCTCTACTGAGTTCAGAAGCAAAGAAAGCTAGTTGAAAGTTTTATAACACCAAAATGGGAACTTGAGTTTCATATCAGAACCCTGTTGTGGTCAAGTCGAAGTCATGATTCATTTCACAAGTCATTTTGAAAACATCTGACGACGGAACAGTATGGACACTCCAAATGTCCATAACCGCAGACGTGGCTATTCAAATAGTTTCACACTCTGCAGAGGGGGTACACTTTCACCACAATATTTTATACATATGTCAGGAACAATAACGAATTCACCATACTCTGTATGCGGATAATCAATCCTAACCTTTCAATTACACACCCTAGTATAGGCACCTCTCCTATGAGTTTGGCTCCCAACCATGACCATCTGTCATCTTGGGAACTGCATAGGAGGACAATCTTCACAAGGTAGACTTAGATCAAACCTTGGCCGCAAGGGAACCCATACTAAGGTATATAAACTTCCAGTTAACCCTACCCAAATTTCGGGTATTGTGGTTGTACGGTAAAATTGGAATGGTATCGCATCCAGACAACCATCAGTTTTATAAAGGGCTAAGCCTCATGCCTCAACATTTTCATTGTCAAAATCATCTGGTGTTCAAGAACACATGTCAAAACATTTGAGTAGACTGACTCATCATTCTAAGGTTTTCATAACCATGTTCACCAAGTACTCCCATCTAAAGGGATCAAGTTTTAAGCTTAGCACTAGCATCTACAAGTGGGGGTAAACACTAAAGAGGGGTGGTAAACAAGTGTGAAAGAGCTCAGTTCAATCTCATGCCTCAGGATGACATCAAGATTATCTCACTTAGGCCAAGTTTTATGCTCTTTATGCTACCTTTAAACATCTTTCTAAAATCTACAAGTCACTAATTAAACTCCAATAGAAAGCTTTGATAAAGAAATAAAATAACTAAGCTTGCAAATAAAACTAGGATTGGGTATCAAGTGGTGTAAGCTTGCAAGTAAAACTTGCATGGTTTGGCTTAGCTTGCTAAGATAGTAGCTTGCTAAGTTAACTTGTAAAGTGATGCTTGCATAATTGCAAGTATAAGCTTGCTTAGATAGCCTGCCTTGTGCAGAGCACTGGTTGAAGTTCTCCTCGGCTTCTTCCTCGTAGTATTCTCCTTCCTCCTCGTATCCTTGTTCGGTACTAGAATTTATAAATAAATACGAGGTACACAATCACCAAAAAATTCTTAACTACTTCTATTTATCACAAAGGTTCACACTAGATGATCTAGCATCATCACTATTATCACAAAGATTAAAGCACTTTGTCTTATTTATTTTATTTTAGAAAAGTAATTTCTACTCATTGAAAAACTAGTTAAGATTTAATATTGTCCAACTAAGACATGGGATCATGTTGACACATGTCATCACCACATATTTTAGTCCTTGGGAATGTGATTTAAAGTGGTGTCACAATTTAATAAGGTTTAACCCTTTTATTTTAATTGCCTATGAGGCATGCTTTTATTGCTTGACCATTATTTCTACAAGTACACCTAGATATTTTTATATATTCAGAAAGGTCTTGTAAAATGGGATTTTTGAGAGTTGGAATCAAATCAAAAGCTTTTGTGGTTGAATTTTAAAAAATGTTTGAATACAGAAAAGCTTCTGCCTTGTTATTTTTACTATAGGTGACCTACAACTCTAAATGATTTGAATCCAACGGGCTTGGATTAAGAATTTCCGTACCTTTCCAGCAAAATTAGTTTCATGCAATTTGGTTCAGCGAATCTATCTGGATTGATTTTTGAATCTAGGTACATAACTAAGTTTGAAACTAAATTAATAAACCTAAATTTGAATTACTGGGTCGCGCGGGAGGTTAACTGGGCCGGCCCACGGCGCACAGCACGCGCGGTTGAGTCTAAGTGAATGTCCCCACTAGTCAGTGAGACAGGGGGTGCGAAGGGGTACGGGGCAATCTAGACCATATGATCAACATCTAATCCAACGGCTGGGGATTGTCGTCTCCGTCGGGCAACGTCGGCGAGACTGAACCCTAGCGCGAAAGTGGGGGTCATGTGAGGCTCACCGGGGCTCAGGCGAGGGTCAGCGATGGGGGCGAACGACAAAGTTGACGATGATGAACCTCCTGGTACCGGTGGATCCTCCTGGGGCGGCTTCAATCGCTGACTCCTCTTCTCCTCCTCCGCGGCAGAATCCGGCAAAATTCCAGTGACCTGCTGCTTGCCTTGCTCCGGGGATGAGGTGAGGTGGTTCTGAGAGAGAGGGGAGTGTGAAGGTGTGCTGAAATCGAACGGGGTTGGCCTCTATTTTTAGTGCAGCGAGGGGACCGAAGGGCGCGGTTGGAGCTCGTCGTGGTCGTCATCACAGTGAGCTAATGACATGGGAGATGGTAGGCGACGGTGCTATGCCTCCTGGCGAAGCTCATCGGCATGGTCGCGAGGCGTGGGGTGGTGCGAATTGGTCGGAACGTTGCAGTGCTCTAGGCGGGTCTGACGGGAATTTTAATGGCGCATGGGCTCTCATGGTCGCGCGACGAGGAACGGGCATGTCCTGGCTGTTCCTGGTTCGGTGGTGATCACGCACGCTAGCAGCAAGGGCGGCGCGCGGTCTGTTCTCGAGTGTCATGTGCGGCTCTCTGGCGCGCTCTCGACATGGCACAAAGGCATAGGGCATGGTGGTTCTAGGGTGGTCCAGGGGCTGGCAGTGCTTTGGCGTTGGACATGGGGTGGCGGTGGATGGTGGTCAGTGTCCCAGACAAGGTTGGCGAGGCTAGATGTAGAGGTCTCAACCTAATAAGGTAGATTCCTCCTGTGTTTACAATGCTAGTCCCTAGATCAATAGCTAGCATCTACAGTTAAGATGTAATATTAAGAAACAAAGGTCATAATATAACTTTATAACCAGGAATAACATAGTTTTATTACATCTTACATAGCTCATATCGCTATTACATTACATTGCAGCGGAATAACTATAAGCATGGGGTCCTTCATATTCAAAGTGCCACAGGCAGATGTTGGTTGTAGAATTTGTAATCCTAATCAATCAATCTTCACTAAAATCAATCAAACCTGCAACATACAAGTTACAGCCACAAAGGGTCAATACATTTGAATTGTATTGGCAAGTGATACTATGGTAGTATAGTGGAATCTATCATCTATATGCATTTGGCTAAGTGGAGTTGAGGCTTTCATTGCTCAAAATAGATTTTTCTTATCATTTTGAAAATACTAAGTTTTTGCTTGTCAAAATCATTTTTCTCAATCAAAGATTGAGGATCCTTTCCAAGGCATCTCTCAATCAAAGATTGAAGATTTCAAACAACCCTTGTTCAAACCACAAGATTTTAACTTAGAAATTGGAATGATGGGATTCTTGATTGCTTCCATGTCTTGATGCTCAAATTGTCCTTTACCAGGGACATGGCTAAGTACTTAGATTTTACACTCTGCAGAGGTGGTGCACTTTCCCCACAAGACTTGGTTTCCCAAGACAAGATCTTTCAGAAGCCTTCCCTTAGACCAAAATGGACGCGCTCCAACCTATCAAACACTACCACCCACTGTCCATTTGGCTAAGTTCTTGCAACCTATATGATCATGGCAGAGCCCATATTGCCAAGTGGTTGCACTTGAAGCTTCTCAACATTTGACATCTCAAATCTCTTTGTTTCCTGGGTGGCCATCCACAAGTGAGATACACAATCCAAGCCCATGGCCTTGTGAACCACTCAACATAACCCAATCCTTCCATTCCACCCAGGTGATTCATTAACTTAGTTGTTTTATTAAACAAAACATAAGTCCTCAGACTTAGAGATTTTTCCATAGTGTGAATATATATTCCACCCATGTTTTCTATTAGCTAGGCTAAGCTTGATAGTAGTAGGAATCTTTAACTTAGGGAAAATCCTACTAAGGATTCATCTATTAGGTTTTCCTATAGCATGATCTATACTTGGCAAAATCCATGCAAGTTTACTTAGCAAAATCACTAATGCATAGTGAAAGTATTGGGACAAAAAGTATGAAGCATCACTTGCCTTTTTGGTAGGGAATGGTGGTTCACTCCTTGATCTTGCTAGTCTCACACTTCACTACAAGTCAATCAAGCAAACACCAATTCAATTTACATTCCAAACCAATAATCACTCAAACAAATTCACACATACAAGACAATGGAAACCAATTCATGCATGGGAGCATGCACAAGATAGTTTTATTTTGCAAAGGGGTCTCTATGGGGTTTCTAAACTTTGTAAGATCCAAATTGGTCATTTACCAAAGTGGCAAAGTCATTAGCAAGAGGGTTTTGTCCAAAAACTATTTTTAAATCCATTCATCATTTCATTCGGTGAAAAATGTTTTTATCAAGGTAAAACTCTTAAGTTGTTCACCAAATGAGTTGCTATTGCAAAGCTTGGTGTTTTTGGGTCAGTAGGTTTGGTCCAAACTATTTCCTTGAAGTTTTCTTTCCATAAACATTTTATAACAAAAACCATTCTTTTTATTTGGCTAGAAAATGACTAAGTCAAGTAATCCAACCTAAATCTTACAAAAATCATTTTTTAATACCAAGGGTTGGTTCCTAGGGTCAGTAAGGTCACAACAATCCAATTTGCAAAGGTTTTATCCCTAAATTCAATTTTAAACAATTTTTATACTCTAAACAAGCATACAAATGTTTCTGCAAATTCAAACAAGCTAACATATACTATTTGCTAAACTAAGGGCATGGTTCGATAGGGCTTGTTCTCCTGAATCCATTGATATAAAATTTGTAATTTTTGGACGTGTGGTTTGAAAGTTACAAAGGTTTGAAGTTTGCAAATAATTCTGATTCAAATCTGTTTTTAGTTTTAATCCTGGCCACGCGTCGCTGTTTCATTGGTCGATACCGGTTCGGCCGGATCGGCATCTTGAACCGCAGGATCTAACTGGAAACGTGCGGCGCAGATCGACGCATACCCCTTCGCTCACTTTCTTTCCTAGCCGATGGATGACGATCTAACGGTTCCTATCAACTAGCCAGGAACTGGCGGTGAGATGTTACCGGCGAGCGGCGGAGCGGCCAGTTGGCAGCGGCGCTGGCGAGACAGGAAGCGAAACAAGGAGAGAGTAAGCTCACCGAGGTTGCGAGGATGAGGTGATGCTGATCGTGTGGTCGTCGTGGCAAGGGACGCACGGGGACGGGCGGGATTCTTCGCCGGAGTTGGTTCTGGCGACGGACGCATGCGGTCGAGGTCGAGGACGACGCTAGGAATCACCCGGAGATAAACGAAACACATAGTCAGGAGCGCAAGGACACGACGAAGGCGTGTGCGTGAACGAGAGGGGTCGGGGTAGCCTGATTTACCAGAGAGGTTCCGCCAGAGTAGAGCTAGACGGTGGCGGTGCTGGGGTTGTCGTTGGCGAAGCTCAGGGGTGCCCGCGGGGAAGATGAGGTTCTGAGGCGGTGCTCACGAGTGGCGAACCTGCCTTGCTCGGGAAGTCAAGGGCGATGTGATGCCGCCGGAATTTGGCCGAGAACTCGTCGGAGACGGCGACGGTGCAGAAAAGATTGGCGACAGCCTGGTGGCTCTCGAGGCATGGGGTTTGCGGGGAATGTAAGAGGAGGAAGAGGGGATTTATCACGCGTGATCACTGCGAGGTTTAATCATGGCATTAAGTCGAATTGACGACGCGAAATCACTGCCAGGAACGGGGAGGAACGGTCGAGCTGGGTGAAGAGGAAGAACAGTGCCAAGTGGGGTCGGTCAGTCAGTGGGAAAGAAACGAGGAGGAGGTCCACCTGCCAGTGAGGGTGTGGGTTTCTTCTGGGGTGAAGAAAAACGTTTCGGGGGCGAGGGTGAGGTGGGCTAGGTGGGCTGCTGTTGGGCTAGTTGGGCCAGATGGTGGGCTGTTCTATTTTTTTCTGTCTAAATCTTTTTCTATTTCTAAATCTATTATTCTGATTTGAATTTCATCCAACTATTCAAGTATTCAAATAATTCAAACAATTCAATAATTGTAATGAGATTTTGGTTCTGTTTATCAACATAAACCAAATCTCAAAATAAAATAATATTTTTATTCATTTTAGGATCTATTTAATAGTTATATAAAATAGACCATAGTTATTTAATCAAATATGGTTTGATTTATTTAATAAAATCTTCATTTGAAACTCAAACATTTTCAAAGTCATATCAGTAGGTTATTTGGAAATAAAGAATATTTGGAAACTTATTTTTAAAACAAAATAACATCTTTATTTTAGGATCCATTTAATAATAATAAAAAATAAAATGGATTTTAGTTATTAAATTAAATAGAATTTGTTTTATTAAGAGATTTATTTTAAAACCTAAAATAAAGTCAAAACACTTTAGTAGGTTTTATTTGTGGATATCAAATATTTGGAAAACTTATTTTAAATAATTTAATAAGCTTTGATGTTTCAATTGATTTGATAAAACCTTTTATTTAAATAAAGTTTGGATATTAATTCCTTATTATTTTATTTAAATAAACCTTTGCTAATTTAAAAAAATGTTTTAATTCCCAAAGCTTGGTCAAGGTTTAATTTGGCTTTATAAAATATTCCTTATTTATAAACCTCTATTCCATTTGAAAACAATCTTTTCATTTAATTGTTTCAAAATAGTATTTCCAAATGTTTTATTTTTCCTTTTTATAAAATGTTTATCTTTTTTAAATCCCCTTAGGTTTTATTTAATTCAGATGGGTTTGAAGTTCCAATTGAATTCAAAAAGTTTCTTCTGGCTCTAAAAATCAAACAAAGTTTTATTTTATTCATTTATTTTCACATTACAAGATTTGGAAAATCTTGGGATGTGACACTAGAGCTGCTCCCACTACTAGAGAAAAGGCTATAGGAGACATGCTTATGCGAGGCACATTTAGCATATGCGCCTCCTATAAAAATAGGCGAGGCGCACTTTACAATATGCGCCTCTAGTATAAAAATAGGCGAGGTGCATATGATAAGAATGCGCCTCCTATAATCCCTGTACGGACAGAATCTAGCAGCCCCATATTATGCGAGGCGCATTCTAGTCATATGCGCCTCCTATATCGAATAGGCGGCGCATATGGACGAATCGCCTCACATATTTTGTGGGCCAGCGTGTTGGTAGGTGCGAATATGCGGCGCATATGGCTATATCGCCTCCTATATTTGATAATATCTGGCGCATATGACCAGAATCGCCTCGCATATTCTGTGGGCCAGCGTGTTGGTAGGTGCACGAATATGCGGCGCATATGGCTATATCGCCTCCTATATTTAACATATCGAGGCGCATATGGCCATATCGCCTCAATTAACTCATCTTGAGCCGGCGGTAGGTGGCCGCATATCAGGCGCATATTGCTATCGCCTCCTATAGTTTGATTATAGGGCGCATATTGTGCAATATGCGCCTCGCATAAGCTGGCACCACTTTTTTCTAGCTTTTTGCACATGGAGGCAACTACCACCCCACTCACTTGTGTCACTTCTTCCTCCTCCACCAAAACAAATCTGGTCGCCCCCCTCCTCCTCCCCACCTCATTTCCCCCATTGATTCACCTTCGACGCTTGCTCAACATCCATTGGTTGACACCCATATGTAAGTGAAGTCTCTTGCTCCTCTAGATCTACAACATGTCCATTTACTTCTCCTCCGGCTCTCTTGCGCAAGTCGTTGTTGGAGGAAGCGTGAAGGCGTTGCTTGCATGTATGCGCGTTGTCATAGACACCGACTATATGATTGTGTTGTGGTGATACTTTTTGTGCAGGGATTTCATTTGAGAAGCCAATGTTTCGCCGGAATGTCGATTTATTTCTTTTCCGGCGAATTTCTGGCACTCGCGGATGTCCTCTTTTTAGGGGAGGTCATGCCGAATTTTTCGGGCGATCCATGTCCATATATGCTCTAATTATTCTCTTGCTCTTTGTACCACGCAGGCAGCCATGGTCCGACCACTGATCAACAAAGCCCGCTTGGATAGGTGGATGACATGCGCGAGGGCTGACATGGAACGTGCAAACAAGACAGAGATAAGATGTCCATGTCGGGACTGCAAGCTGATGTATCTGATAAGGCATGATTCCGGAATGCTAGAGTCGCACCTGCTTCGACGTAGTTTCATGGATGGCTACACTCGATGGATACGTGATGATCACGAAGATCAAGATGGCAGTGATGATCACGAGGATCAAGACGCCAGTCACGATCACGAAGATCAGGGTGGTGTCACTGGACATGGACACGAAGATGATCAAGGTGGCGTCGGGCATGGACACGAAGATGATCAAGGTGGTGCCTACCATGATTCGAGCTGGTTGCGAGACCCTCATGTCCAAGATCTGCTTCTCAAGGAGACGAGTAACGCTAGAGCCGCCGGTAGAGAGAAGGCTAAACTGGAGCAAATGGAGAAAGACACGGTCACTCCATTGTTTGACGGATGCAACGACGGGGATACCCGTCTAAATGTAACGCTTAGGGCTCTGGAGATGAAGGCGAAACACAAAATGACCGACGAATGTTTCGACGACAACATTGTATTCTGGCACGATATTCTTCCCAAGAAGGGGAACACATGTCCGACTAGTATCGCTGAGGCGAAGAAAGTCGTGTGCCCTCTCAATCTACCGCACGTGAAATACCACGTCTGCATAAATGATTGCATCATCTACCGGGCGAGGCGGAGAAGACCACGTGTCCGGTGTGCAAGACCTCTCGATACAAGAGAGGGACCAAGAAAGCTCCTAGGAAGGTGGTGTGGTACTTTCCTCTAACTCCTCGTTTGCAGCGGTATTTGAGACCCTAAGGAAGCACAGCTCATGCACGCTTGAAAGAAAGAGGCCGGAAGGCGATGATCCGGAGAAGGAGGAAATGTTGAGGCACCCTTCGGATGCTTGCTAGTGGAAGGCGTTGGACCTACAATATTACCAACATTTTGGGAAAGAGTCAAGGAACCTCAGGCTGGGCGTGAGCACTAACGGACTCAATCCGTTTGGAAGCAGGAGCAACACACACACGGCCCGTGTTTGTATGGATCTACAACCTCCCTCCCTGGTTGTGCATGAAGAAGAAGTACGTAACCATGAGTATGCTCGTTCAAGGGCCAAAACAACGTGGTACAGACATCAATCTGTATCTCACGTTGTTGAAAGAGGAGTTAACACGTTATGGGAAGAAGGAGCCCATTACATGGGACGCCTCGAGACAAGAGTACTTTGACATGAGGCGGCGGTGATCACGACGGTGCAAGACTATCCTGTTACGGATACTTCTCGGGGGGTGGTCCAAGGATTCTATGGGTGCGTTAGGTGCAAGGATAATACAACGTCGCCAGCTACTGAAAGATCCGGGTCAGGAAAACCGTGTTCCTTGGGGCTCGAGGTGGCTTCCCAAGAATCACGCTGGAGAAAGCTAGGACATCTGTTTGATGGGACGATCGAGCTCAGGAATCCCACACCGAAGAGTGGCGGAAATCTACAAGCTGTTGAATAAGCGGAAGGAGTGCCTGCGCCAGAAAGACCGTAAGAAGCGAGCCGTTCTTTGAAGGTATGGAAGGCGAGGTCTGCATTTCAGGACTTGCCATACTGGAAGATCCTCCGCGTGCCTCATAGCCTTGATCTCATGCATATCACGAAGAACGTGGGCGAGTCTTCTTGCCACCCTCCTTAACACCGACAAGACCAAAGATGGGCCGAAGGCAAGGAATGACTTGAAGCATATGGGCATCAGGGATGAACTTCAACCACCACCTAGAGATGATGAGGAGGAGGACGAGGTGGAGGAGACAGAAACACGAATAGCCGTAAATCGCAAGGGAAAAAGTTTAAGAAGGAGAGGTCAAGCTCAAGGCCTCATGCTTCACTCTGAGTAAGAAGGAGGCCATGGGTTTATGAAGTGCCTCCTCGAGTCAAATTTCCGAGCAGCTACGGGAAGATAAGCGAGATGGCTAGGCGAGGCGGCGGCAGCGGGATGAAGTCTCACGACGTCGCCGTGCTAATGACGCAGGTACTCCCGGTCGCGATCCGAGGTATAATGGACAAGCACATCCGTGAAACACTGTTTGGCCTCTGCAACTTTTTTGACGTCATCTCTCGGAAGTCGATAGGCATTAAGAAGCTCACGAGGCTACAGGACGAGATCGTGGTGATAATGTGCGAGCTCGAGATCTATTTCCCCCCCGCTTTCTTCGACATCATGCTTCATCTGCTTCTCCATGTCGTGGAGGATATCGTCCAGCTCGGTCCTGCATTTCTGCGAAGCATGATGCCGTTCGAAAGGCTCAATGGACACATCAAGGGATACGTTAAGAACAAGTCCCGTCCAGATGGAAGCATAGCAAATGGCTTCCTGGCCGAAGAGTGCATCTCTTTCTGCTCGAACTTTGTACAAACCGAGATCCCTCTTGGTATGCCATTCAACAAGCACCTCGGGAGGCTCGCTGGATGGGGTCACCGCGAGGGTCGACTTGCAAAGCATGTCGACATGGAGGGCCGAACCAAGGACTTTGAAAGAGCAAACCTGGTCGCGCTGCAACACCTGAAGGTGGTTGATCCATACATACATGAGAACAAAGAGTTTATCAAGAAGAATTATGCTGATCAGGGGCGCCAGGTCCCGAGGGAGGAATATGTTATCAAGGAGCACAACTCCGGTTTCACGCGGTGGTTTAGGGAGAAGGTCATAGCTAATCCACCACAGGGCGAGTACTCGGAGGAAGATAAACTCATATTCTCATTGTCACAGGGCGCCTCACACAACCTCATGACCTATCAGGCTTACGATATCAACGGATACACGTTCTACACAGAGGAAAAAGACAATAACTGTGATTACCAAAACTCAGGGGTAACAGGGATATTCTACACCGGCGACATCCCGGAAAGATACTACGAAAGGATCGAGCAGATTTGGCATCTCGACTATGTTACGGAGAAGGTGCCGATGTTCCGTGTCAGGTGGGCCAAGAGCGTCGAGAAAGAAGACCGGTATTTCACCACGATGGTTATACCGTCAAAGTCCACCAACGCGAACGCACCCGCAAGAAATGAGCCTTGGGTTTTGGCTAGCAAAGTCGACCAATGCTGGTACATCAAAGACCCGTCAAAGCCTAGCCGGGTTGTCGTCAGGAGAGGCAAAAGGAACATTATCGGAATGGACGGAGTCGCCAACGAGCAAGACTTTGACCAGAACAGCGATCCGAAGATAGA
This sequence comes from Avena longiglumis, assembly GCA_030063025.1. Classification (NCBI taxonomy): domain Eukaryota; kingdom Viridiplantae; phylum Streptophyta; class Magnoliopsida; order Poales; family Poaceae; genus Avena; species Avena longiglumis. The sequence goes on from CP125976.1 coordinate 450,678,749, forward strand.
AGACGGGTATGGAAACCAAACACCGTACACCACAACCCTACCTAAGAAAGGACTTCCGTTCAAGAGAAGTAGTGAAGACGTCCCGGACCTAACCTATGCAACCGTGACAAAGAAGGGAAAGAAGACGACCATTGTCAAGAAACGCTAGCGCGCTCCGACCATTGTCAAGAACCGTCGTGTGTGTGGCCTACTATTATGTATCAAAACATTCTTAATTTTCATTATGTGTGTGTTATAATAATATTGCATTGAGAATATTATGTATCGACAATACACATTCATTGAGAATACTCACTTTTGTTGTTTTAGCAATATTTGTAGTATATTTTATAGTTCATATTTGTATGCTTTTACATGAAAATTGGCCTTTAAAAAAATTTCCAAAAAATTGCCCCCCTTAGGATTCGAACTTGGGTGGCCAGCAGTGAAGGACAAGGCATGTTACCACTAGGCTGCTGTGTGATAGTTGATAGAAACATGCGCACTGCCCTATTTGTCTAGAAATGCATATTATGCGAGGCGCATTTAGCCTAGATGCGCCTCGCGTAATATTATACGAGGTGCACTTTGCGATATGCGTCTCGCATAACCGGCTCCCATCGACCAAGTCGCACACTAGCAGCTAGTATAGACACGAGACTTCACATATCGATCGAAGGAGCCCGACGCCGTGGATCGGAGGAGCCCGACGCATCGATCGAAGCCGTCGCCGCCGAGGAGGAGCCCGCCGCCCCGTGAAGGAGGAGCTCGCTGCCGTCCCATGGAGGAGGAGTCCGACGCCGCCGTCCCCGTGAACGAGGAGGAGCCCGACGCCGCCGTCCCCGTGAAGGAGGAGGAGCCCGACGCCGCCGCCGCCACCCACGCCTCTTCCCCTCTCTCCGGTGAGTCCCCGCCCCCACCCACCCACGCCTCTTCCCCTCTACTCCCCTTCTAAAATCATTTCCTCCTCTTCCGGCACCGGCATGATTCTCTGATTCTCTGAACCGGCGCCGTCATGTGGAGCGGCGGCGGGAGGGGGAACGGTGGCTGATCCCTAGCCCTCCCCTAGCCGGCTTGTCCCTATCCCACCTCTTCCCCTCCTCTTCTGCCAGAAAGATAGGCATGATGCTGAGCTGAATTTATCTATAGACTGTCTCAATGTTTGTGACTTGACAGACTTGGGTTGGGTTCTTTTGGTCCCAAATATGCATGTCTACATGCATGAATGATCAAGTAGAGATTTCACACACAACTCATTGATGATTGTGCAGTGCAAAATGTGATTAGCACTTTGTCTGACCACTATGCTATCCTGTTGGAACTGAACAAACCAGTTAAGATAGATTGTTATCCAGAGCTCGTCAAGAAGGAGAAGCTAAGTTATCAGTCTCTTGAGGTGTTGTACTCTACCCTGATGGACCTGATAAACCTGTGTAGCACTGGTGTCCACCACTGAGATAGATTGTATGATGCTAGAATTATGTAATATTCACTGAACAAATCCCGTGATTGTATTAATCTGTTTTTCCACCACTGAGATAAATTGTACACTGTTGACTGGTTGTCCACCATCAGATATGTAGATATAAAGCTAAAAGATGGAAGTGCGGAATACATCATCAGTTTCTGAAGTTGGATAAATATTTGCAGATATTTTCTGGTGAAGGATGGCCATTATTCATCAGTTTTTACATCCCAGTTGAAAATAGCACGAGTATAGTTAGAGAAATTACCGTTGGTTAATTATCCATGAAGCAACCAGAATTGTATAAAATGCCACAATGCCATGAATTGTCCGTCCTCTTCTGTAAACTTTTAGAATATCAATGTGTTGTCTTGGGAGCTATTTTATTCTATAGTTGCTCAACAAGAAACCAACTCCTGCATGGGTAATAATAAAATCATTATAAATGTACATCACACTACTCTAAATTCCAAGGATATTACAATGTAGAATTGACAAATAGCCAGTAAATGAGCAGCTAAAGCCTGACTTACTTGTGTATGATCATGTATAGCAAATGTGACAAGCTTATGGTCCAACTGTTCCTAGGAGATGCAACTGATACAGGTGTACTTGGCTAGCTACTTGTAACAGCTACTCTTTATGCAAAGAAAAAACTTGCCTGTGTATGCATGATCCTATCTTCGGATATTTGGCTTTTGGTACAATTTCTTGGCAATTAACACCCAGTAAAGTGACTCTTCCTGTCTACCAATAATACAGTTCAAGAGCTTGAGCTCAATATATAGGTTTCCTGGAACTGAAACTGAATTTAGCTAAAGGTTTGGAAAATTCATTTTCATGAGGACATATTTTCATGAGTACTTTTCCAGCATGCTTTTGGAAAATTCATTTTCATGAGGACATATTTTTATGAGGACATAATTTAGCTAAAGGTGCCTTTTGGTCCTTATGAACCTGACAGTATTGCAGAAACCTGAAGATCAGGACACCATCTATTGCAGGAACCTGAAGATCAGGACACCGTCTATTGCAGGATCATTTATTCCTTTAGTTCCTGGTAACTGTACTATTCATGCTCAGGTTGTTGACAAGCAAACATATGATACATGGTGCCTCTGTGTATGTATGGCCTGGAGCATGATATATATACATGGTGTTTGTGTATGTATGCTAGCAAAATGGCTGTGATGATGGCTGTGTTTTGATCCTTTTTGTGCAGGTTTTTCTTTTTGAGTTCCCAATGTTTCGCCGGAATGTTGATTCATTTCCGTTCCGGCGAATTTCTGGCACTCCTAGACATAGAAAATTAGCAAAGTTCATGCCAAAATTTTCTATGAATTTTTGTGCTTATTAGTTTCATTTATTTGTGTGTTTAGAAATGTCGGATCCGGGCCCTTCTAGCCAAGCCCTTTTGGGAGCAGCGGAGATGGAATCCCTAGAGGCCCCGGAATTTGTTCCGCGGGACGACGAGATGGAGGAGGACAAGGATACCTCGTCGGGCAATGAGGAGATGGGGGACGCCGATGGTGACGCCACTACCACTGATGGCGGAGGTGAAGCTACTACAGACGGTGGTAGCGCATCGAAGAAGTCTCGGAAGGATCGGACCCCGATCATGGTCGACCTCAAAAGGTCCATCATCACAAGCGTGAGCCCTAAAGGTGCGCCTTTGGAGCCAGAAGAATTTGTTGGGGGTTACTCTAACCAGCTCGCGGCAATCCTACGGAACACCGTCACGATCAACATGGAGAACCTAAAGGCCGAAGAGAACAAGGGTTTCCTCATCCAGCTTTTCCGGAAGCTGCACGCAAGATACACATTCCCGGGTGATGAGGAAAACAAGTATAATAATGACAATCTCAAAGGGAATCCGGTGAACAAGTATGCCCTCGGGAGGATGACCAAGGCCTTGTCAAATTGGAAGGCACGGGTGAAGAATCTGATTTTCGAGGAGAAGCTAAGTTATCCAGAGCTCGTCAAGAAGGAGCCTCTGGTCAAGGAAGAAGACTACAATGTTTTCAAGGTCAGATGTAACTCCGCCTTGGGCAAGGCCAGGACTAAGAAGGGCAAGAATATGAGATCCCGAAACATTGGTACCCACCATCTCGGCTCAGGCGGTTATAGAGCCGCGAGGCCCAAATGGGATAAGGAGGACGTCGACGCTCGTGCAAAGGGGTTGACACGTCCCTTTGACGACATAAAGGAGGAGCAGGCAAAGAACTTCGTCAGGGCCCGGTTTGCCCGCAAGAAAGGGGTTGATTATTCTTGAGCCCGGCCCCTTTGCTCGAGGGTGACAGACTTCATGCAAAAATATGTAAGTAGTTTGCATGCAAGTCGATTAATTGCATTCATGATTAATCAATGAAGTCCAGTTTTCGATCAAATGCTTCGTTCCTTGTGCGCGGGCGAGGTGTAGGAGCTCCTCATCCTGTCGGCGCCACCGCTTTCGCTAAGTGGGACACCACTTTTAATAGGGGCTGAACCGGACCAAGAGTGTCGATCCTGGCCCGTCGGCTGGTCGTGTGGTCGGCTTTGGCGGCATATCATGGTCCGAGTACTATGGCACCCCGGAGCGGAAGGGCAAGAAGGCCGAAAGCGCCGAGGTAAAACTCCTAAGGGAACAGGTGTAAGCCTTTCCAAATATAGTCCAAGATGCCGTGAACAAGGCTGTGTCGGCTGCCGAGACCAAGTTCCAAGAACAAGTTGTGGCATCCCGCAAAACCACTACTAGAAAATCGCGTTGTTTTTGTGCATTGCATCGTCATCATCATGCATTGTTTGTCTGCATTATTTTGAAAAGCCTAGTTTTGATTTATACAAATACCCCTCTTAATTTCAAACACAAAACCCCGATCGCATCGGAGATTTTATTTGTCTAAAAACTGTTTGCAAAATGGCCTAGTTTTAAAATAGACAAGACCAAACAAACACACATTTTAAACCAGCCCCCTCTAAAACCTATCCCCACCCAATCCTAATCTACCCTCCAACCACAGGCCGCAACCTCACCCTCTCACCCTTCTTCTACCCACCTGCCACCTCATCAATCCACCACCCCTTTCTCCCTCTTTCACCCAGCCCCCTCCTACCCTCTCTCACCCACAGGCCGACCCCACCCCTGGTCCACATCCTCTCTCCCTCTCTCTCTCTCCCCCTCTCTCTCCCTGGACCCACTTCACAGCACACCCCACACCACACAGCCCACACCCCCACACCACACACCAAACACAACACACGCACGCAACACACACTTGCCGACAGCCACCTCCCCTGGGACCCACCCTGCAGGCCCCACCTCCCTCCTTTCCTCTCTCCTTCCTCCTCTCTTCCCCCTTGACCGCGTGCTCCCTCCTCCATGGCCTCTCTCCCTCTCCACCGGGCGAGCCTCCTCTCCTCTGGCGCCCCTCGGGCTCCCTCCGCCTTGTCCGCCCGGCGCCCAGCTCCTCCTCACCCCCTCCCTGCAGTGCCCGTCGTCCGCCCTCGACCACCTCCCGGCGTCCCCTCGCCTCGCCTCCTCCTCCATGGGCCTCTGCGCTCTCCGGCCCCGCCTCGCCGGCAACGCCCTCACCCGAGCCAGGCGCCTCTCCCCATCCCCGAGCCCGAGCACCTCTCCGCCGGCCTCCTCCGCTCTGCCCGGCCTCGTCGACCGCCCGCCAGCCCGCCGGCCTCCCTTCACTCGCGCTAGCCAGCGCCGTCGCCTGCCGGCCGTGGAAGGCCCCCGTCCGTCCGCCCTCCCGCACGTCCAGCCGCGTTCCCCTCGGCGTCGCCCCTCGGCTCCGGCGCCTCCCTCGCTGCGGCCTCGGCCTCCCGAGCGCCGCCGCTAGCCATTCCTCCCACGCCCGCAAACCGCCGCCTCCCCGACAGCGCCTCCTCGCGACCGCCGCTTGCCACCGCTGGCCTGAGCCCGGCCGCCGCCGTCCGCATGCCATCTGTCTCGTGAGCCGCCATGTGCACCCCCAGCTCGTCGGCGCCCCACACCGAGCTCCCTGCACCTCCGGCCGTCCCCGACCAAAGCTCTCCGTTTCCCAGGTGGGCCCCGCATCGGCCAGTGCGCTGCCTGCGCGTCCGCGTCCACCTGCTGTTCCAACCAGAGCAGGCACACCAGGGTCGACACCGACACAATAATCGAAGCCGCGAGAGACCTCAAGTTCCCCTGCATGAACAACAAGGTCGCATACCCGGACCTCAAAGCGCCAAGCCCTTCTTCCGAACCCGAACCCTTGGAACCTCGAGATCTTCACCACTCGTAGTGTTCCGTCAAGATCGCCATCGATAATGAACCCCGACACCAACACCAAGTGGCGCCCTATTCCAAGACCTTCGTCATGGACCCTGATGGTCAAGATTGGACCGAACCCTCGGACGCCAAGATCTCCCTGTCGGACCCGAAGGCGCCAAGACCCCGGACCCCAAGGTCTCTGCCGTGAGACGACAAGACCGTCGGCACGACCCGATGACCGCGAATGCGACAGGATCGTCCCCAGGACGCCAAGATTGCCACGAGAACGCCCCCGAACGCTAACACCGACTCGATGGCGCGGCCCGACAAGACCCTCGCAACGGCAAGATCGACCCCGGGGAACCCGACAAGATCGGCACAACGACAAGAACGACAGCAACCAGGGCGAGTCCGAAGCCCCGACGCCAGACCAAGTACTTCCTCCCGGAACGCCAAGATCTCCGCGTGAGACGACAAGACCGGCCGATCCGTGGGCCCGACAAGCTCGACCGCTTGGAACCAAGATCTCCGGCATGTCACGACAAGTTCTCCGTCTTGTATCCGCTCTCGCCGATCCCGTCGAACCCTGGACCCTGAGACCGACCCCGAACCCCGGAACCCCAAGTTCGTCGAGACCCCAATGTGTGAACCCCTTCCCGAAACCCTATTTTATAACATAATATAACTTCTCGCATAATAATTGTCTTGCATGCATACATTCATGTGGTTTGGGGGCCTTATGCCGATTCACCTCATAATTAAATATGGGGCCCATATGCGGGCAACTCTAGTCTCATATCGGCCTCATTTAAATTTGTGTAGCGAACCGGTGCTACCTTTTGCCATGTTAAAACAACATTTAAATCGTGGGGTATCTAAACAACATGAACCATTTAATTAATTGTCGGGACCCCGGTTCAGCTTAATATGACCTAATTGCATCGCACCTTTGCCATGTCATACATCATACATGCATCATGCCGATCTTCTGCCGTTGTATTAAATATTGCATCCGGTGTCTGTTCTAGTGTTTTGGTTCTTCGCGGATAAGGCCGTTGAGTTGATGTCAGCTTCGCCCGATCTTCGGTTGAACCTTTGGCAATGTTTTCAGGCGAGCATCTCCCCCTTTCTACCTATCTTACTTTTATAGTATTTATTCCCTCCTGTTGATCTATTGCTATCTATGTTGCGTTGCTCTAGTTTTTCGTACCCGTGATATCCCTTGCAGCCTATATTGCCTTGGACACATCCTATTACCTGTTGTTTGGTAGATAGTTGGAATTGCGCGTCGTAGTCGCTTGCTCAAGTGCTGTTGCGTGTCGTCAAGTGCCACAGTTGTTGGAGCCCTGCCGCATGTTTGATGTTGGAGATGATCGTGGTTTTACTTATCGTTCACTTTAATTCCTGTTTAACAACTAAAATTGAAGTAAGCAGAGGCATCGGTGGGTGACAGAAAATATTTGGTTTCCGAACGCCCACTTGTGTCCCGTAGGACCCCGAGTACTTGATACCTGTTCCTTGATTTATCGCGCTATCCACATGCGGGAGGTATATGGGACCCCCCTGAGCCAGAGCTTGATTCAGTCTTATTTCTTGGGGCCACAAACTAGTTTGAGGTTTTATTTACGATCCTGTACGTATGCCATGCTTTACTGCTTTATTTAAATTGTGCGAGGAGCACACTGTACTGTTTAGGTAAGCGGAGTGTTTTCGCGGTATCGACAAGCCCAGCCACACTTTCGGGTTCCCAGTCGTTTACAGCCATTGTCGCAAACCTTGAGTCCGTCTCGGAGTCAGCTGGCATTGTTGCGGGTCTACTCAATGGGGTGGCCCCCTGAAATACTTCTGAATCCTGTGATTGCTTTGTCGTGAAGGCCTCGTTGGGTTTTGATTTGGTTTTTCCGAGGTTGATCGAGTGTGTGTTGCTATTGGTGCACCCGGGCCGGGTAAAACTTTCTGAAAGCCGTGTCCGCGGTTATGGACGACTTGGAGCACAGTATCTCGACCATAGACAAGCATAAATAAAGTAGTACTATAAATTTGAATTTATAATGACTAGTAATCAGCTTCACTATAATGGAATGGTTAAATAATACTGCCCACAATTGCTTGTTTGAGTTGTCGCTTGCGACCATTGTACCTGACTAGTAAGTATTGCAACTACAACGGAAGGGCTAAATGAAAGTATCAACAACTGCTGGGTTTTGGGTTTATCTCATGCTATCTGTATCTGATTAGTAATTGTTGCAACTACAACGGAAGGATTAACTAAAAGTGCCCACTGCTTATTTTTATCAGGATGATTATCTACACCTGACTAGTAATTGCTGCAACCATAACTGAATAAATAAAATTGCCAACGGTGTGAGTTCCTCGGTTAACTTCCTCGTTTGGTCGCGAGGGGGAAATACCAGGATGGGTTTGTTTGATGGTAGCATTAGGTTGGTTCCAGATAGGTCTTTCTTACCCCTCTCTGATAGCCGCCAGGTGTATCGAGTCTCTATAGGTTGTTTAGTGCATCTTTGCGCTGCGCTTGATCCACCATACCTATGTAGGCGAGGACCGAATTCTAGCCTCGCTGTCTTGGCCTCAAGATCGACTCCTCTTTTTCCTTTGCCCTTTGTCGGCACCCCTTTTGTTTAAGCGGTTTTGAGATCGACGTTAGCGTGGTTACCCTTCCGGCGTGGCCTGGGCAGGGTTATGGACGCCATTGGTTATTCTTCAGGGCTCTTAGCCCCATTTGCATCTTGTCCGTAGCTGGACGCTCTATCGTTTTCAAGGTGATTTGGATCTTTGTATATTATATTTGTACTCTTGACTCATTGAGTCGCTGTTATATACATTACTCAGGTCCCATCGAGGACTGTTGTGTAATGTTATTACTTCGTTTTCCACCCGCACGAAAGTGCCTGGTGGGCACCTTTGAATCGTTTCTATGCGGGTTTGGCGGGTTTCGCTAAAACTTGCATAGGTCCGATTCTGAGGGTGTTACACAAGTCCAGTCACAAGTCCAGTCACAAGTCCATTCACAAGTGAACGAGAAGCTCAACACCATCCTTCCCGTCTACATGTAAAAGTACAACAATTGGCAGAAGGGTGGTAAACGGGGGCCGCCACCGGTTCCCAACCTCAACAGCGCCCAATCGGACAATGTGGCGCGGCCGGAGGCGTTGGTGACTCCTCTAGCAGGGCCGGTGGTGGTGGAGACTCCTCTAGCTCCGGAGCTTAACTTGCCCATCGGGCGCCGCCCGCCACCACCGTGGCATCGTGCAGCCACTCCGCCACTTGCGTGGTCAAGCTGTCGTCGGTGCCTCGACATTGGCCGAGTTTGACGCCCTCAAGGTAACTAACTAATTAAAGCGAGAGTTGGGAGGCTCAACCACACCGATGACTTGATCTCTGTTTTTCTAATGCTCGGCCTACATGTCGATCTTTCGTAGGGAGACACTCCTTGCACTCTAATGCATTGGGTGGGCGGCCAGTTGATGGATGTTGCCAAGGGTACTATTGTTCAACCAGAGAACCGCAAAATGCACAATGTCACAATGCCACCTGACATGATGATGTTCAAATACAGTATGGTGCTTCCGACTCACGAGCAAGTGGAACCTCCCTCTCAACCTCAAGGATGGGATGATGAGGACACGGCAGCGGTCCTCAATACCGGCTTCGGCTACTTGTACCTATGGCCGAAGAGCCAGATCCGTTTGGGGACAGAGGACCAGCTCAACATCACCCTAGAGGTAGCACAACCAGCACATGATGAAGACTTCGAGATGGGAGACTTGGATAACATGGCACAGAATCCCGATGATGATGAAGAAATTGACCCAAACTACGGTGACCAGTTTGTTAACACAAGGTTTTTTGATTTGTATGAGCCGGGACCATCAGGCACACATCAAGTTGCCGAGACCCAACCAAAGACCAAATGAACCCCCCTTGCAAGGTGCATCTCTTCCCAACTAGTCAGGAGATGCCGCCACCTGTCCCCTTCACCGAGCCTCCAAGGCCAGTAGTTCCTTTGATCAGCCCCGGCACCCTCCATAAGACGGTCGGTGAGGTGAACGCAGTGGCCGAAGCCGTAAAGAGAAAGAAGGGTCGCAAAAGGAAGCCTAAGGGTGATCGGGGCCGGGATCCAAATACTCTTTTCCGGGACGGCGCTGTGGGGCAAGCCAGGAATCAGCAACACGTGGCAAGTGTACCGATGATGTGTAAATCGATGCTCGAGGTCGCAGGCTCGCATATGCGTAGTATTCATTATGGATATCTCACAATTGAGCAGTGCCGCATTCGCGACAACGATCAGTCATACCTCGTTTTCAAGGCTAAGGTGCCTTCTCATATGTCGTGCTTCGTCACTGTACCCCCCGGGGATATCTTCTACGTGCGGCATACTGACCTGTTTGACATGTTGAACGGGTTTCGACTGCACAATACCCTGGTCCGGCTGTTCTCCCTCAATATGGCCATGGAGATCACCAGAGACAAGATCCCGGGCATCCAGATAGTGGATCCCTAATTCATGCGTGGCCGCGTCTGAAGATCCGAGGCCATAGATCTGGCGACTACCTCTCAAACTTCCGCAAACATACTCGGACAAGGATGTGATTCTCCTTCCTACCATCCCATCACGGAGGATGATCGGACAGGCTGTGTGCTCATAAGCTTGAATTTGAAACACTCAACAGCCTTGTACCTCGACTCAACAAAGGCGATCCAAAAAAACTACACCAATATCAAGAAAATTCTTGATGGCGCTCTCACCGGCTACGTCGCAGCGGGAGGCGTCAAACCGGCAAGGCCACATGTAAAGTTCGGCGCGCACGTGTTTCGCCACACGACGAAGTTTGCCTGCGTCAAGCAGCCGCCTGGCAGTGGGAAGGATGCCTTCTACGCCATTTACCACATGAAGGCGTTCTTCAATGACATGGAGGCCAAAACGCTGCCATCTGACCTCGTGAAGTGGGCTGAAAAGCTTGCATGCATACATGCTCGCAACCTCAGGCAACACTTCTTCAACATCCAGGAGGAGATCGCGACAATCGTGTACCAGGGAGTCATAAAAGCTGGAGGCACCTTCCACGGCGGCTATACACCGTCCAACAGGGAGATAGACGAACGCTTAGCACAGCAGGGTGACGGCAGGATGTTCATGCAAATGGCAAAAACTCGGTCGGGCTTCAACAATGCCCCCCAAAGCCGACTCAAGAGCCAAAGAAGACTTCATGATTGCATTGCCTGGGTACCTAGCTGTTAGTTCCGAACTCGTGTTGTAACCTCTTATCACTGTGTTAAACTTGCCTAGCAAAACCTCTAGAATATGTTTCGTCAACCGTTGAACTTGATTGTGAGAGACACTAGCTAGTTATTTGTGTTACGAACTATTTTAAGTGCTTGTTGCTTTTCATTTGTCATTGCTTCCCTACTTTCTTGTGGTTTGCTTTCTTTGTCTTTCTTCGAAATGCCGATGATTAGAACGTGTTGTGGTGTCACGTGTATGACTATGCCGTTGTTTGATCTTGTGTGCCAAGTAGACTAGTAATTTGGGCATATACTCTACTTGCCGCACGAGATCAAACAGCGAGCATTGTTATTTCCGTGCCCAATCTAAGTATGAGGCACTAATCCATGTCATTCTTGGTTTGCTTTTTTTGGTCTTTCTTCGAAATGCCGATGATTAGAACGTGTTGTGGTGTCACGTGTATGACTATGCCGCTGTTCGATCTTGTGTGCCAAGTAGACTAGTAATTTGGGCATATACTCTACTTGCCGCATGAGATCGAACATCGAGCATTGTTATTTCCGTGCCCAATCTAAGTATGAGGCACTAATCCAAGTCATTCTTGGTTTGTTTTTTTGGTCTTTCTTCGAAATGCCAATGATTAGAACGTGATTTCTTACATTTTGTTGCACCCATATATATATGCATGATTCTATCTTTGTGAACTGCTAGCTATTGCTTTCCACTGACATAAGAAATATCATATTTATTATGTGTAGGAGATGACGAGGTGTTATGTCGTGTACGTCGGTCGGGTTCCAGGTGTGTACGAGGAGTGGAAAGACTGCCAGAAGCAAGTGGACAACTTCTCGGGCAACAGCTACCAAGGCTATGAGAGTAGAGAGGTGGCGGAAGAGAAGTGGAGGAGGCATGGAAGGAAGAAGTGGAGGAACTTCCTCGTGATCACCACCTTGTTGGTCTTCATTGTAGGTTGTGTTCTACTTCATCTAGGTAGAGCTACATCGTTGGAGTTCTAATGTGAATTGTGAACTTGTACTCGAAGGTGTAATGTGATTGTGAACTTGTACTCGGAGGTGTGAACTTGTGGCACAAACACTTGATGTATGAACTTGTATGTCATGATTGATGTGTAATGTATTGTATTCATGTTGGTTCTATTATGCTTTGGCAAAATGAAAGTTTTTCAAAATTACATGGACTATATTGTATATTTGAATATTTGTATATTATTATTTATAGTGGTCTCAAAACTTGAATTTCAAAATATTACGGGCGCATATAGGATACTATAGGAGGCGCATATACTATAAATATCCAAGGCGCAAGAAACATATGCGTAGGCATATACTATAAATACCCGAGCGCATTACGAAACATATGCGGCGCATATGTTATGCGCCCTATACTTCACATATGCGAGGTGCATATCGATAGTCGCCTCACATATTATTATCATGTCGATCGATATGCCTAGCATATGTGAAGTATAGAGGCGATATCGATCTCGCATACCCTGAGGCTTGAAGCTAGAGGCACATGTGATATGCGCCTCGGATAGGCTTTTTGGTGTGCCTCGGATAGGATTTTCTCTAGTAGTGTCCTAGCTTGCTGTCGACAATGGGGTGGCCATTTAGGGTTCGGCATGCTCACCATTGATGGCAGTGTCAAGCTTACTGTGTGCTAGAGCTTGTTAAATGAACTAGAAGATATATTAAGGGTGTGCCGTGGGCTAGAGGGGAGACAATTTAGGCACAACGACTGCTCACTATAGTGTTTGATGTTTTGTTTGATTTGTGTTTGCAAGGTGTTTGATGAAATGGCTGAAAGAGATTTGAATTTGAATTTTTGGATGAAAATTGGTGGGTGTACTAGTCACATACTAGGTAGTTTCGGGTTAGTTGGTTTTGTCAAGGTGCACTGGTTTGGTTGGTTTTTGAGAATTGGTTATCTTCACATATGATATATATTGAATTTTTAATTGTCATTTTAATCTAGTCGCCAAATGTTTCTGTGGGTTTGAAAGGTGGGCCTGGGTTTACTTTTACTTGGTCTAGCAAGGGGTGAAGAGAAATGGAATTGTTTGTGTTTGAAATCTTGGACTAGAAACAATCAAAGTTGTCTAGTGAGCAAGATTGGCAAAAATGACCATTTGCTTATTTTGTTTGTTTTTGAATTTCTCTTGATTTGTTTCTGCTTGGATTTGATTTATATGATGTTTTTCATCTTTAAACCATTCCTTGCTATTCATAACAATCACACAAGTCCATTCATGCATTCATACAATCATCACATACACACATGCATTCATAATGATTTTAATTAACAAAAGTTTTTGTTAACCCTAATTTTGGTGATTGGAATTTGATGATCTTGATCAATATTTTTGGGATGTTACAAACCTTCCCTCCTTAAAAAAAATCTCGTCCAAAGATTTGAGAAAGAAGAAAAAGAAAACTAGGATTTAAAGAGATCGGGAAACTCCGTCTTGATGTAATCTTCTCGTTTCCAGGTAGCTTTTTCTTCAGTGTGGTTGCTCCATTGAATCTTGAGAAACTTGATGCTTCGGGTCCTGGTGGTTCTAAAAGCTTCCTCCAAAATACGAATGGGTACTTCGGGATACGTCAGGTCATCGTTGATCTCTATGCTTTGGTGATCAATGTTCTTGAAAACTTGAGTCGGGCATTTGCGAAGTAACGATATATGGAACACATTATGCATTGCTAACATCTCCTCTGGCAGTTCCAGTTGATACAATACTACTCCTCGATGATTCATAATCTTGAAAGGTACGATATATCTAGGGGCTAACTTTCCTTTGAGCTGGAAACATTGCATTCCTTTCAAAGGCGACACTTTGAGATACACAAAATCTCCGATATTTAAAGCGAGGTCTCGACATATCTTGTCGGCATAACTCTTGTGTCTGGATTAGGCGGTCTTGAGGTGCTCACGGATCTTGTGAACTTTCTCTTTTGCTTCTCGTAGTATGTTGGGTCCGAAAATCTGACTCTCTCATACTTCCGACCAATTCAAAGGGGTACGACACTTCCTTCCATATATGAATTCAAATGGGGCCATTTGCGAACTAGCTTGATAACTGTTGTTGTACGAAAATTCTGTGAAAGGCAGACAATCTTCCCATTTTGATCCATACTCTAGCACACATGCTCTCAACATATCTTCGATTATTTGATTTACTCGCTCCGTTTGTCCATCGGTCTGAGGGTGATACGCTGTGCTGAAATCCACTCACGTTCCTAATCCTTCTTGGACTTACTTCCAAAATCTCGAGGCAAACTGAGTTCCTCGATCCGACACAATGTTCTTGGGGACTCCGCGCAAACTGACAATTCTAGCAATATACAACTCTGCTAGCATCGAACTCTGGTAAGTGGCCTTGACTGGTAAGAAATGGGCTACTTTGGACAGTCGATCAACTATGACCCAAATAGAGTCATTTCCCCTACTAGATGTAGGCAATCCAGTGATAAAATCCATTCCAACTGAATCCCACTTCCATTTCGGAATCTGCAATGGTTGCAATAGTCCTGCGGGTCTGTGATGTCCCACCTTGACTCTCTAACAAATATCACACTTGACTATGTAGCTTCTGATTTCTCTCTTCATATTATGCCACCAAAATTGCTCCTTCAAATCTTGATACATCTTCGATCCTCTGGGGTGGATAGAATAAAGAGTATCATGGGCCTCTTTCAAAATAGCTTGCTTCAAATCTGAATATGCTGGCACACAGATACGTCCTTTGTACCACAAAACTCCTTCTTCATCTTCGGTGAATCCGGGTACTTTGCCTTTACCGATACGACGTTTTATTCTGTCGATACTAGCATTTCCTTTCTGTGCCTCCTTGATCTGGTTGATCAAAGTGGGTTGAAGTTCTATGCTAGCCAAAAATCCTTCACTTACCAGCTCCATTCTGAAATTTTCCATCTCCTTGTGCCAACTTGGTTGCTCCTTCAGAATCATGGAGTTCAAGCGGCACGGTAATCTGCTAAGGGCATCTGCTACCACATTGGCTTTATCTGGGTGATAATGAATGTCCAGATCATAGTCCTTGATTAGCTCTATCCATCTTCTCTGCCTCATATTTATCTCCTTCTTAGTGAATATATACTTTAGGATCTTGTGATCCAAATAAATCTCACAATGGTTTCCCATAAGATAATGCCTCCATGTCTTCAGGGATAGAACTACAGCCATTAGTTCAAGGTCATGGGTAGGATAATTCTGCTCATGCTGCTTCAGTTGTTGGGATAGGTAAGATATTACTTTGCCTTCTTGCATCAACACACATCCGAGACCAATCTTGGATGTGTCACAATACATATCAAAAGGCTTCGTGATATCCGGCATGATCAAGATTGGGGCTAAAATCAATCTCTTCTTGAGTTCTTGAAAACTCGCTTCAGATTTGTCCGTCCATTCAAACTTCTTATCCTTCTTCAACAATTGGGTCATGGGTCTTGCGATACTCGAGAATACTTCTATGAACTTGCGGTAATATCCCGCTAATCTGAGAAATGTACGATCTTGGGCATGAGTGGTTGGGGCTTGCCATTCTTCCACATCCTTCACCTTTGTAGGGTCAACGGTAATTCCTCCGGCTGATATGATATGTCCGAGGAATCCTACCTCCTGTAACCAGAATTCACATTTGCTAAACTTGGCATACAACTGATGCTCCCTAAGGGTTCCAAGGATGGTCCTTAGGTGTAGCTCATGTTCCTCTTTTGATTTGGAATAGATCATAATGCCATCGATGAAAACAACGACAAACTTATCCAGAAAGTCCATAAAAATCTTATTCATGAGGTTCATGAAATAAGCGGGGGCATTGGTTATTCCAAAAGACATGACAGTGTACTCATATAATCCATATCTGGTGGGAAAGGCAGTCTTCGGAATATCCTCTGCGTGAATCTTGAGTTGATGATAACCAGTTCTAAGATCAATATTAGAAAACACTTTGGCACCGGTCAACTGGTCAAACAGGTCTTCTATCTTTGGTAGTGGGTACTTGTTCTTGATGGTGACATCATTCAACTTCTGATAATCCATACACAAACGGTTACCTCCATCTTTCTTGTCCACAAAAAAACAGGTGATCTCCATGGCAACACACTTGGTTGGATCAATCCTATCTCCAGCATTGCATCAAGTTGCTTCTTTACCTCCACTAATTCAGATGGGTTCATACTATACGGTCTCTGGGCTATGGGTCCAGTTCCAAGGATTAGTTCAATCATAAACTCGATATACCGATCTGGGGGCATACTGGGCAAAACATCTAGAAATATGTCGGGGTATTCATAGACTATTCTGACTTGGTAAATGGTGGGTTGGGCTAGACTCTTGTTGCACTTGAATTGACGGGGCAAGGTTTCAGATACGTGCTCTACTGATATTCCGGTTGTACTGGTCATGGTTATGGATTTCTTGGCATAGTCGATTAATCCTTTATGTTTCGACATCCAATCCATTCCTAGTACTACTTCCAAACCTTTAGTTCCGAGTACTATTAGATTAGCATAAAAATCTATGCCATGGATTCGGATAGGTACGACTTTGCAAATTTGTCTAGCTTTGGTGGTTGAACCAGGTATTTGAACTATCATAACATGCTTCAGTTTTGTTGGTTGAATCTTACTAGTGCATGCAAATTATTCAGTAACAAACGAGTGCGATGCTCCAGAATTAAACAACACTCTTGCAAGTACTGAGTTAACATAAAACATACCCAGCACGACATCTGGCGCTTCTTGGGCTTCTTCAGCATGCATGAGAAACAGATAGCCGTTGCGGTTGAGCGAATTCCCTGGGAAAAATCTCCTTCCAGGCTGAACACGACGCTGCTGCTGGGCTGGGGCATTCACATTGGGGGCTTCTACAGTCTTCTTGGGGCACTCATTGGAATAGTGACCCTTGGTTCCACATTCATAACAAGTCACTTGGGACTTGTCCTTTGCTGCAATAGGCACAACATTGCTTCTAGTCCTTGGGGCAGTGTTGGTATTGGTGGCGACATTCTTGTTGTTGAACTTGGGCGGTGCATAGTTGAAATTGTTGGAATTTCCGGGGTTGTTGTTGTGGTTTCCTCCGGGCCTTGGGTTTCCTCCTCCACAGTTGGAATAGGTCGGACGGTTCATCGGGGGTCTATTGGTTCTTGGGGCAAATCCTGGAGATGGGTTGGGGCGATACTTTGGGGTATGGTGGGTTCCTAGTTGATGCATCATTCTACGTTTGCGATTCTCATTGGCTTGGTTGATCTTGACTTCCATCTGGATGGAAGAAATCACTAGGGCTTCAATGTACGCAAATGGGATATTGTAGAGGGAGTGTCCCAACCTTTAATAACATAAGGTGGTGTCCCCTGTGTTTACAATGCTAGTCCCTGGATCAATAGCTAGCATCCACAATTAAGATGTAATATCAAGAAACAAAGGTCATAATATAACTTTATAACCAGGAATAGCATAATTTTATTACATCTTACATAGCTCATTTGGCTATTACATTACATTGCAGTGGAATAACTATAGTCATGGGGTCCTTCATCTTCAAAGTGCCACAGGCAGACATGTTGGTTGTAGACTTTGTAATCCTAATCAATACACTTCACTAAATCAATCAAACCTGCAACATAACAAGTTACAGCCATAAGGGTCAATACATTTGAATTGTATTGGCAAGTGATACTATGGTATTATAGTGGAGTCTATCATCTATATGCATTTGGCTAAGTGGAGTTGAGGCTTGCATTGCTCAAAATAGATTTTCCTTATCACTTTGAAAACACTAAGTTTTTGCTTGACAAAATCTTTTCCAAGGCTTCTCTCAATCAAAGATTGAAGATTTCAAATAACCCTTGTTCAAACCACAAGATTTTAACTTAGAAATTTGAATGATGAGATTCTTGATTGCTTCCATGTCTTGATGCTCAAATTGTCCTTTACCAGGGACATGGCTAAGTACTTAGATTTTACACTCTGCAGAGGTGGTGCACTTTCCCCACAAGACTTGGTTTCCCAAGACAAGATCTTTCAGAAGCCTTCCCTTAGACCAAAATGGACGCGTTCCAACCTATCAAAAACTACCACCCACTGTCCATATGGCTAAGTTCTTGCAACCTATATGATCATGGCAGAGCCCATATTGCCAAGTGGTTGCACTTGAAGCTTCTCAACATTTGACATCTCAAATCTCTTTGTTCCTGGGTGGCAATCCACAAGTGAGATACACAAGGTCAACCATAGACATGGGCCTTGTGAACCACTCAACCAAAATCCACCAAGCAAGTCCCATTCCACCCAGGTGATTCATTAACTTAGTTGTTTTATTAAACAAAACACAAGTCCTCAGACTTAGAATATTTTTCCATAGTGTGAATATATATTCCACCCATGTTTTCTATTATCTAGGCTAAGCTTGATAGTAATAGGAATCTTAACTTAGGAAGATTTCCACTAAGTTTTTATCTACTAGGTTTTTCTATAGCAAGGTTTATACTTAGCAAAATTCCATGCAATTTTTACTTAGCAAAATCACTAATGCATAGTGAAAGTAATGGGACAAAAAGTATGGGGCATCACTTGCCTTTTTGGTAGAGTATAGGTTCACTCCTTGTCCTTGCAACAATCACACTCTTCAAGTCACTACAATTCAATCAAGCAAGGCACAAACTCAATCTACCAATCAAGCAAAACAACAAATAAAATGACAAAGTCAAAGTAATGCATGCAAGCATGCCAAGCTTTGTTTTGTTTTGTTTGAAAAAGTGGTTCATAATGGTCATAAACATTGGAAAACACCTAATGGTCATTTTGTAAAGTGGCAAAGTCATTTTCAAAAGGTTTCACTTCAAAAACCATTTTCAAAACAAAGTATCATTTTATGTGGTGTAGAAATATTTTTACTAAGGCTTTAATTTCCAAGGTTCACCAAATATGTTTTCAAACCACAAAACTTGGTGTTTAGGGTCAGAGAGTTTAAAACAAAACATTTCCCAAAGGTTTTCTTCCAAAACTATTTTTAATAAATAAACCACATTTCTATTTGACTAGAAATGGTTTTAACTCAAAGAATCATTCTTTTCCTTTACCAAATACATTTTTGAAACCACAAAGTGTTTCCTAGGGTCAGTAGGTTCAAATCACATCATTTGCCAAAGATTTTATCTCCAAAATAATTTTTGAATAATTTTTACATCCTTAACAAGCATACAAATGTTTCTGCAAAAACAAACATTTTCCTAGAAGCTTTTTACTAAACTAATGGCATGGTTGGCTAGGGCTTGTCTTGCTGATTCCATTGGTATAAAATTTGTAATTTTTGGACGTGTGGATCAAAAGTTGTACAATTTACAAAATTGGAACTCTAATAGATCAATTCTGTCTTTTAAATCAACTACAGGCCACATGTGATGTTTCTATTGGTCCATACCGGTTCAGTGTGGATCACGCTGCAGACCATTGGATTAAAAGGGATCTGTGCGGCTCTGATCAACGCATACCCTTTCGTTTAAGTCGCTGGTTCCTACGCGTCCGATCTAAAACGAATGGCTCTGATCTAATTGACCACAAAGTGGCGGCGCTGGCGGCGATGGTTGGCGGCGGCGCGCTCAGATGGTGTGGTCGCCGGTGATTTAGGAGGAGAGGGAAGCAGAGGGGTAGCTCACCAGAATCGCCAAAGCCTGCTGATGCTCAACATTGTGGAAGCTCGTCGAGGGGCACGCGGGTTCGTCCTTAATTGCTCACCGGAGTTGCTCCTGGCGTCAGATGGTCCTGCTCGTGGCCGGGGTGGGTGCTACAGATCGCAAGGAAGCAAAACGAGGGTATGGTTAGACGCGCTAGGACATGGTGTAGGTGTGTGCGTGAACGAGAGGAAGAGGGGCGGCCGGAAACTACCTGTGGGGCTCGTCGGAGTTGGAGCGGACGGCGGCGTCGTTCAGAGCTTGTTGCAGACGTTGCTCTGGGGCGCCCGCGGTCGTATGGGTGGTACGGGAAGAAGCGTCTGGGAGTGGGGAGTCTCCTAGTGTGCTCAGGGAGGCACGGGGCGGTGTTGAGTCGCCGGAATCGGCACCGGAGTGTCGTCGGAACAGAGGGAGTGCCAAGCCAAATTGAGGCAGCCTCGGGGCAGAGAGGGAGTGGCGACAGAGGGGAAAGGAGGAGAATACGCTGGCGTTTTAACGTGCATGGTCAAGGCGAGTAGTGGTGGCCGCGTTAAGACGAATTAAGGCCGCGGAATCACCGCAGGAAACGGCACGAGGGGAGGAAGAACAGGTTGCGCGGGTGGAAACAACGACAGCGTTTGTGGAGCCTACCTGGCAGTGAGGGGAGAGAGAGGGGTTTGGGGCCACCAGTCATCCACTCCACGGGTCAGGAAACGAGTGCGAAGCGTTTTCTTTGGGGAGGGAAAGCTGGGCTGTTTGCTGGGCCTAGTTGGGCTTCTGGGTTGGGTTGAGTCTGGCTTCTATTTTTTTTCTTCCTGAAACTTTTTTCTTTTTCTAAATCAATTTCTGTTTTGAATTTCAATTCACAAATCAAACAACAAAACAAACATTCAAACAATTCAAACACTTCCAAACTTGTAATGAGTTTTTGGTTCTGTTTATCAATATAAACCATATCCCAAAATAAAATAATATTTTTATTCTTTTTAGGATCCATTCATTAATTAAATAAAATGGACCTTTAGTTAATTAATCAAATAGGGTTTGATTTATTTAATAAAATCTCCATTTGAAATCCAAATATTTTCAAAACCAAATCAGTAGGTTTTATTTGGAAATGGAGAACTTGTTTTAAAATAAAATAACATTTTATTTTAGGGTCCAATAATAATTAAATGAATAGACCTTATTCATTTAACTCAAATAGGATTTGTTTTATTAAAAACTTTATTTTGAAAATCTAAAATAAAACCAAAACACTTTAGTAGGTTTTATTTGAGAATATAAAATACTTGGAAAACTTATTTAAAATAAATAAATAAGTTTTAGTGTTTATTTAAAATGGGAAAAGCCTTTACTTTAATAAAATTTGGATATTAAATCCTTATTATTTTATTTATGTAAACCTTTGCTATTTTTATTCAAAACAAAATGTTTTAATTCAAAAGCTTGGCCAAGGTTTAATTTGGCTTTATAAAATAATCTTTATTTATAAATCCACCTTTTCATTTGAAAACAAAATCTTTTATTAAAAGATCCAAAATAGTAATTTTAAATATTTAAAGTTTATTGTTTATTTAACTTTTTAAATCCCTTTAGGATTTTATTTGATCCAAATAGGTTTTGAAAGTTTCCAAATGGATTCAAAAAGTTTCTTCTCACTCTGAAAATCAAACAAAGTTTTATTTTATTCATTTATTTTTCACATTACAAGATTTGGAAAATCTTGGGATGTGACAGATATTAACTAACACTGTTTGCATCTCATCATGCAGACCATTCAGGAATCTCTCCTTCTTAGCTTTAGTGTCAATATCATCAGGTGCATATCGATCCAATGACAAAAATTTGTCACGGTACTCAACTACTATTCTCCCTTGCTTCAGTTCCATGAATTCATCTCTCATCCTCTTGATCAAACCCGGTGGCACATGGTTTCTGCTAAACTTGATTTTGAATTCATCCCAAGTCATCATTTGTCCTCCATTCATGGCGCAAACACTGTTCCACCATGCTCTTGCATCTCCAGCCAGATAGTGGGTGGCAAATAGTACTTTCTCATTAGCCTCCACTCCCGCGACTTCTAAGTTGTTCTCCATGTTTTGCAGCCAATCATCTGCATCTAGGGGCTCTTCAAACTTAGTGAAGATAGGTGGATTGGTATTCTGGAAGTTCTTGAGCTTGGATCCATGGTTGTCCTGATGTCCATGGCCTTGGTTGTTGTTGGCCATCTGAGCTATGTGTTGAAGGGTGGATAAGTTGGCTTGATGTTCGGCTCTTTCAGCTTCGTGGTCAGAAACCAACATTTGCAAGATTTGCAACATTGGGTCCAGGGATGAAGTCCTCCACAAGGCATCTAATAATTTGAGATAGATCATGAGAAAAGAGGGAAATTTCTAAGGTTTGGTTTTTTTTTTGAAAAGTTTATGAAGTTTGACTCAGATTTTCTAGCAACTTGCTTTTCATTCATTCATTCATAGGACATGATACAAACACACAGCACAACAAGGAAAACCATATGGTTTTAAGAACCATTCTATGAAACTACGATATAGTGGGACCGGATACAACTCACTAATGCTAGTGCTCAAGTGCTACTACTCCTTGGAGTCGGTGTCCTCATCATCCTCATCATCATCATCGATGAAGGCAAAGTCATCCTCATCGGTGAAGAAGTCCATGGCTTGATCCTCCAGAAAGTCATCCTCATCACTAAGGTAAGAATAGGGGTCTCCACGGATATCCTCCCCTGCATTCCCCCTCTCCTCAAGTGGCATGTCCCTCTCGTGGACGGTCTCCTCTAATTCGGTGATCCTATGACAGAGACGGCCAATGATGCGCTCCTTCTTGTCAAGATGACGACAACGAGACTGGCGATACTTCACTAGCATGGCAATGGTCTGGTCCTTCTTGACAGCGATGGCAGAGTTGTGGTTGGCATAGGAGCGGGCATTGTCCAACTCCTTTTGCCAGTCATATATCATGAAGCTGAGGTGGTCCACTTGATTCTTCAGCTCAGGGTGATATGGTGCCTCTAGTGGTTGTCCCATAGCATCATGCCTTGGGCAGAACTCAAAGCGGGTACCTTTGATCTGATTGATACTCTTTCCACACAGACGGGCAAGAGCTTCCTGCATGGACCTGACAAGTCCATCGAGCCAGTTGTTCTCTCTAATGGTGAACTGAATTCCCTCTGAGGTGGGTGGGGGCTTCAATCTTTCCTCGGAGACTTGCAACAATCAGCCATTGCAATTCCTCTCCTTCCTGATCATTGAGCTGAGCTCCGAAGAACTGGGGGTGCGGACGCTCCAGAAGTTCCAAAAGCTGGTCCAAGTCATGCTCAAAGATGAGATATCCTCCATTCCCCAACTGATAGAACTTGCTATACTTCACGTCCATCTATAAGAATATAGGATGAATAAGTTAGTAGAGTGATCAAGTGTGTCAAATTTTATGTAAGTTTGCAAGAAGTTTCGAGTAACATGATTTTTCATGAAAGAGTCTAAGTGGTATGAATGAGAATAAGTTTTCATAAATAATATCCTTTGTTTTGAAACTAGGTTTTTGGATTCAACTGTACATTCCAAACTAGGGTCTCATATGGTCAGGATGGCTCTGATACCAACTTGTCAACACCCGGATTTTTAATCCCAGATGCCTGTTATGCCATACATCGCAATCCTAGGATTACCATTTTTGCGAGACATAACAGATTGAATATCACAGTACATCATCCATTACAAACCATACATAATATCTTACAACAAATAAGAGATCACATGATCCAGTCTTAATACAATCATAGCAGCATAATAACGCAATAATAATGGTAGCATGCGAGAGGCTCCATCTTCATGGTCACAGGAAATGCTGATGATGGGAGATGATCCTAGTTGTCGTAACCTTCCTGCGGTCCATCCTCCTAATAGTCCTCTTCATAGTCTGGCCACGGGAATATCCAGGGACAAAGCCATGAGTACTCTTTAAGTACTCTCAAACTAATACTAACAAGTGAAGTGGTTTTGAGTAGTAAATACTAGGCTCTAGGTTGTTTTGCAAAAATCCAGATTTATCTCTACTGAGTTGAGAAGCAAAGAAAGCTAGTTGAAAGTTTTATAACACCTAAATGGGAACTTGAGTTTCATATCGCAAACCTGTTGTGGTCAAGTCAAAGTCATGATTCATTTCACAAGTCATTTTGAAAACATCTGACGACAAAATAGTATGGCCACTCCAACTGTCCATAATCATGACGCTATTATTCGAATAGTTTGACACTCTGCAGAGGTGGTACACTTTCACCACAATATTCGATACATCCATCAGGAACAATCCTGAATTCACCATACTTAGTATGCAGA
This sequence comes from Avena longiglumis, assembly GCA_030063025.1. NCBI lineage: Eukaryota > Viridiplantae > Streptophyta > Magnoliopsida > Poales > Poaceae > Avena > Avena longiglumis. The sequence continues at coordinate 450,702,710 of CP125976.1, forward strand.
TAATCAATCCTAACCTTTCAATTACATGCCCTAGTATAGGCACCTCTCCTATGAGTTTGGCCTCCCAACCATGACCATCTGTCATCTTGGGAACTGCATAGGTGGACAATCTTCACAAGGTAGCCTCAACTCAAACCTTGGCTGCAAGGGAACCCATACTAAGGTATATAAACTTCCAGTTAAGCCCTACCCAAATTTCGGGTATTGTGGTTGTAAGGTAAAATTGGAATGGTATCGCATCCAGACAACCATCGGTTTTATAAAGGGCTAAGGCTCATGCCTCAACATTTTCATCGTCAAAATCATTCGGTGTTCAAGAACACATGTCAAAACATTTCAGTAGAATGACTCATCATTCTAAGGTTTTCATAACCATTTTTACCAAGTACTCCCATTTAAAGTGATCAAGTTTTATGCTTAGAACTAGCATCTACAAGTGGGGTAAACACTAATGAGGGGTGGTAAACAAGTGTGAAAGAGCTAAGTTCAATCTCATGCCTCAGGATGACATCAAGATTATCTCACTTAGGACATGTTTTATGCTCTTTATGCTACCTTTGAACATCTTTCTAAAATCTACAAGTCACTAATTAAACTTAAATAGAAAGCTTTGATAAACAAATAAAATAACTAAGCTTGCAAATAAAACTAGGATTGGGTATCAAATGGTGTAAGCTTGCAAGTAAAACTTGCATGGTTTGGCTTAGCTTGCTAAGTTAACTTGTATAGTGATGCTTGCATAATTCCAAGTATAAGCTTGCTTAGATAGCTTGCCATGTGCAGAGCAGTGGTTGAAGTTCTCCTTGTAACATCCCACCATTAGAGCTTAGAAATAAGCTGAACCCAAATGTGTGCATATCATTCATGCATAGAAAATCTGAATAATTTTCGCGCTTTTGAACAAAACTTGTCAAAGTGATTGAAGCTTCTCTTAACTTGATGAAATTGAAGTAGATCACCAAGTTAACTGTGATAAGTTTCAATATGACCTTTGCTAAAACCTTATTTGGGTAAACATGATTTGATCTAAGGGTAGACCAGATATAATAAAATGTCACTCATAATACATTGCTTAAATGATCCATATATGATCTTTAAGGGATCATATCATACTATTCATCATATCAACCTAGGAATACTAAGTTAAGTTTACCTCTAAAATAATAAAAATGCAATGATTAATGCTGACCTATCTTATTCTTACTATGAGTGACATAGTAATACATAAACTTAAACTCTTTAATGAGTTGGAGTTGGAAAGATACTAAGTCAAGATCATCCACTATATATCTTTCTTTCTATAGAAATCTTTATGGAACTTATCTTAATATCTGTTGTTCATCAATGTTGGGTAATTCCCCATTGATTCACAGATTCTTTCACTATCAATCCTTGATCTACTATTTCTTGGTCTTATCATAACATCTACTTAAATCTTTTAAAGAGGCATTAGTCCATTAATAACCTTAATCCAATATGATATACTAAGAATATAATTTCAAGACAATGAAAAGTAGGATTGATAAAGCTTTGCTTAGCCAACTAAGAACTTAAGCAATAAATGATTAAAGGATTTTAATGGTGATGATTTAGCCACCAATATTGAATGCTTATATTTAGTATAAGTAATACTGGTGGGTAGAACATGATTGGAACCTTAGTAGAGATAAGTTATCCTAGAGTAGTCTGTAAGGTTCCCAACCTTTAATAAGGTAGAGATCCCTGTGTTTACAATGCTAGTCCCTGGATCAATAGCTAGCATCCACAGTTAAGATGTAATATCAAGAAACAAAGGTCATAATACAACTTTATAACCAGGAATAAAATAATTTATTACATCTTCCATAGCTCATTTGGCTATCTCAATACAATGCAGCAGAATAACTATATAGCATGGAGTCCTTCATCTTCAAAGTGCCACAGGCAATCATGTTGGTTGTAGACTTGTAATCCTAATCATCACACTTCACTAACATCAAAGAAACCTACAACATAATAAGTTGCAGCCACAAGGGTCAACACATTTGAATTGTATTGGCAAGTTTCACTACTATGTAGAAATAAGTGGATCCTATCATTTACATGCATATTTGGCTAAGTAGGGTTTAGGCTCATTTGCAGAAAGCAATATAGTTTTGTCCTATCTTTTCAAAATAGTTTTGATCTTTGTCAAATCTTTCTGAATCCCTTGGAAAACTCCAAGTGCTTCTAATCCCTTGTTTTCACCATCAAGTTTTACTTTGAGAAATTGGAATGTCGAGATCTTCCATAGCTTCAGGCCTTAGTTGCTCAGTATTGTCCATAACCGGGGACACGGCTAAGTACTTAGAATTTTGATCTTCTGCCGAAGTTGTACACTTTACCCACATGACACAATCTCGTCTTGACGCCACCAGTGGCCGCTGGATAAGTACACACCAAATGGAGTACCGGCAGATCGAGAATGTGATAAAGTCTTTCCATAGAAGTCCTCCCAATACAAAATGCTAGCTTGTCTACCAGGCGGCAATGTAAGGATATATTTCCAATACATAATTCTAGTTAACCTAAAGATGCCAATGCAAGGGTCTTCCACTATGTAGTTGACTAAGCCAGAGTCCATTTAGCATGTGGCTGTACACGGAAGCCACTGTACGAGAATATGTTCAATATCTAAGTCCCAGGGTGGTTTTCTTATAGTGCACATACAAGAAGATAGCCATATAAACATGGTTCCCTTTGTTGCCACCTTGTCCAAAATTGAGTATCCTCATTCCACCCAGGTGGTTCATTGAGTACTTGTTTTATTATATAAAACATATATTTTTCCAACACTTCATATATTCATAAAATGGTATTCCACCCCAAGTATATAGAAGGGCTAAGCATACTACAACTATGATGTTTTCACTAAGGAAGATGGATTTCCTAATAGGACATAGCTTAGCATAATAACATAGTAGCCCTATCATGCATACTACAAAAATACCACTAAGTGTAGTGAAAATAGTAGGACATGGATGATAGTGTCACTTGCCTTTTTAGTAGAGAATGTAGGTTCACTTCTTGATCTTTCAAATATCACACTCTTCTAACTTCACTACAATTCAATCAAACAAACACAATTTCAACTAGCATTCAAACCATTTCTCACACATAAAATAACAAAAACAAGGTCATGCATGCAAGCATGCAAAAGATAGTTTTATTTGCAAAAGTGGTTTCTACTAGGCTCTAAACATTTTAAAGTTAAAAGTGGTCATTTACTAAAGTGGTAAAACCATTTGTAAAAGGTTTTATCTATAAACCATTTTTAAATCAAATCAATATTTTATGTGGTTGAAAATGCTTTTAGCAAAGCAATATTCTTTTAAAGGGTTCACCAAATATATTTTTAATTCTCAAAACTAGGTGTTTAGGGTCATAAGGTTTGAATCAAATCATTTCCCAAAGGTTTCATTCCAAAAGATCATTTCTAAACCATAAACAATACTTTATTTGACTAGAAATGAGCTAATTCAATTATTTATTCCTTATCTTCAAAAAATAAATTTTTAAATCCACAAGTTGGTTCCTATGGTCAGTAGGTTCAAAACAAACCATTTTGCAAAGATTTCATCTCAAAAAAAATATCTAGAACAATTTTCATATTCAAAATAAGCCTACACAAGTTTCTGCAAATTCAACCAATTTTCCAGAATCAAAACATTAAACAAAATGCATGATTGGGTAGGATTTGTCTTGCTGATTCCATTGATATAAAATTTGCAAAATTTGGACATGTAGAATTAAAATTATGAATTTTACAAAATTGAACAACTAATAGATCAATTCTGTTTTTATTAAAATGGACAGGGCCACGTGGCTTGCTCCTATTCGCCAACTTGCGTTATGCGGATGCGCCTCGTGAGGCGTTGGATCAAAATAAATCGTGCGACACTGATGAGTTCATACCCCTCTGATTACGTTCTATCGTATCCGCTGGATGATGATCTAACGGCTATGGCTCTATGACCAGGAACTGGCGGCGCTCGATGGCAGCGCGCGGCGGTGATGCTCGGCTAACGGCTGTTCCAGCGATACAGGAAGCAAGGGAAGGAGGGAAGTAGCTCACCATGATCAGGGGATCGTGGCGATGCTCAACGTGGTCGCGAGGAGGCAAGGGGTGCACGGTGATGTCGGAGATTGCTCGCCGGAGTAGCTCCTGATGACAGATGCTCTCTGTTGAAGTCAGAGGCGTGCTTGTATGCCACGCGCGGATTATTGGAGGGCACCTGGAGATGCACAGGAAACAGGTGAACCAAATGGCGTAAGTCGCAACTCGAGGCGCGCATGAGGTTGAGGGCTAAGACTCACCGGAGATTCGGCAGAGGGCGGCAATGCTCAGAGGCAGACCGAGGCGAGCTCCTGGGGCACGCACGGGCGAGTGGGAGGCACAGGCAGGTTGGTGAGGGGGTGGCGAGCATGCTCGTGGAGTCCAGAGGGCAAGGAGAGGTCGGACGACGCAGGATTTCGCCGGAAAAGCTCGTCGGAACAGGAGGTTTACAACGGGCAATTGGGGCAGCCCGGTGGCAGAGAGTGGATGACGTCTGGGGGAAAATGAGGAGGAGGGCGAGGCGATTTATTGTGCGTGATTACGGACGAGTATTACTCGCGCATTGATGCGAATTCACGCCGCGGATTCAAAGCAGCAACGGCGAGGTGCGACGGGGAAAACGGTCGCAGCGGGTGATAACGACGACGTGCTGGCATGGGGCCGTGCTGTCTGCGAGTGAGAGAGAGGGGGCACAGGGTCCACTGCTCAGTGACTCAGCGGGTTGATCTCTGGGTGGAAAAAGTTTCATGCGTGGGGTGAGTAGGTGGGCTGGACTACTGGGCTTGTTGGGCCTGTTGGGTTGGGTTGAGTTTATTTCTTTTTTTATATAGAAAGCTTTTTCTTTTTCTATTTGAATTTCTGTTTTGATTTTCAAACAAATAATTCAAACTCCAAATCAAATCAAACCACCACCAAACTTTAGGTATAGATTAATTCTGTTTAACAACATAAACCAAAGTCAAAAACAAAATAATTTTTTTTCTCTTTAGGATCCATTAATAATTAAATAAATAGACCTTAGTCATTAATTCAAATAGGATTTAATTTATTTAAAAACTCTATTTGAAATATAAATAATATCAAAACCATTTCAGTAGGTTTTATTTGAAAACATAAAACACTTAGAATTCTTATTTAAAATACTTTAACAAGTTTTAGTGTTTATTTTTTAAAAAGAAGGGAAAAGCCTTTACTTAAATAAAACTAGATATTAATAAATCCTCATGGTTTTATTTAAATAAACCTTTACTATTTTTATCAAACAAAATATTTTATTTCAAAAGCTTGTCCAATATTTAATTTGGCTCTATAAAATAATCCTTATTTATAATTCTACCTTTGCTTTTTAAAATCAAATCTTTTCATTTAAAGATCTAAAAATAGTAATTCCAACTATCATAACTTTATTTATTTTTTGTTTATCTTTTTAAATCCCTTTAGGATTTTGTTTGATCAAAAATAGGTTTTGATGTTTCCAATTGGAATCAAAAAGTTTCTTCTCACCCTAAATTTCAACAAAAAATTATTTTGTTTATTTATTTTTCACATTTCAAAATTTGGAAAATTTTGGGATGTGATAGGCTACCACCCTTAAAAGAAATCTTGCCCCGAGATTTGGGAAGGCTAGGGTTAAAAGTTGGCTTCAAGGCAACTAGGGTACTACCACCCTTAAAATAAAGTCTCATAGGGTTACATTGATCGTTCACTTGACTATGGGTTCAACACTTAATATCTAGACAAGGAATCCTTATTTGACTCAACTGAGTTAACTAGTTTCTGACATCCAATTCTTCTATCTCTTCAAAGTTTCCATCCATGTCAATGTGGTTCACATGTCCTTTCTGGGTCACATTGGAGTCATCTCCATTGGCTCTTCTAGAATCTTTTTTCTTTTTCTTCTCAGGACAGTCTGATGCATAGTGTCCAAGTTCCTTACAATTATAGCACTCCAACTGGCTAATGTCTTTCTTTTTGAAAGTGTCATGTTGGCTCTGACCAAGGTCATCTCCATTGTTAGTATCATTTCCATTATATTGTCACTTCCATTGTTGTTGTGGTGATACTGATGTGGTTCAGAATCTTCCTTGCTCTTTTTGAATGAATGTTTCTTTTGTGATGATCCTGAGTGATTCTTGAGTTTATGCTTCCTCTTTCTATTCTCAACTTGATTCATCTTGTTTTCCAAAATGGTGGCTTTGTCACAGAGTGATTGATAAGTTGGGACATAGGCAACAACTAGATGCAGGTTCAACTCATCATTAAGTCCTTCAAGAAATTTTTCCTTTCTCTTAGCATCTGTGTCAACTTCATCCTAATGATCGTGCGTGCATTGTTGAATTCTTCAATATACTCACCACACCGAGGTGACGCTGCTTTTTGTGGAATTCCTTTTTCTTCAAGTACATCACTCCAGGTGAGATGTGAGTTGTTCTGAATCCATCCTCAAAAATAGCCCAAGTTACATCTTCAAGGGGAGTGGTGATCTGAAAGTTGTCCCACCATGTTGCTGCTGGTCCTTCAAGTAGAAATGCTGCAAACCTAACTTTTTCTTCATTGGTGCAGCCAACAATCACTAAGTCTTTGTTCACTGAACGTAACCAGTCATTGGCTTCCATTGGATCAGTTGTTCCAGAGAACCTTGCATGCCTAAGTTTCAGAAACCTGGTGAGCATATCATGTGCTGGAGGATTATTCTGATTGTTGTTGTTGTTGTTGTTGTTATTGTTGTTGTTGTTGTTGTTGTTGTTGTTATTGTTGTTGTTGTTGTTGTTGTTGTTGTTGTTCTGTTTCTGTATGAATGTGGTCATCTCCTGCATCAGTTGAGTCTGAGCTGTCATCATCTGCTGCATCTCAGGAGTGATGTTGTTGTTTTGGTTGGGGTTGGCACGACGGGGAGGCATCTGTTGGTTTGATAGGGATAAGTAATGATGGATAGTTTTTTAAGAAGTTCTAACACACAACTCAAAACAACCAAGTTCAATCAAACAATCAACAAGCAACTATCCACTTAACAACTTATGGGCTTAACCCATGAGTTGAAGGAAACAACAAGTTTTCTTGAAATAAATACTTAGTATAGTCATACCTCATAGGTCAATATGATCCATACTCTAACATGATTTCAATGTCTTTGGTAGGCAATCTAATGTCTCTTGGTTTTTCACTTGTAGTCCTTAGTGATGTCTAAGTTGAAGTTCTTAGTGAAACAAAAGTGAAAGTCATTGGTCATGGCTTTGTCCATCAGTTGAAATAGAAGAGATCTAGAATCAAAACCAAAAGGTTGAGGAAAGAGTTTACAAGATTGTTTGTAAATAATTTTTTGGAACAAACACAACTCCTATTTTTCTAAGGGGTTTTGTCCAATCCTAGGGTTACAATCCTACAGACAACACAGTGCTCTGATACCATCTATAAGGTTCCCAACCTTTAATAAGGTAGAGATCCCTGTGTTTACAATGCTAGTCCCTGGATCAATAGCTAGCATCCACAGTTAAGATGTAATATCAAGAAACAAAGTTCATAATACAACTTTATAACCAGGAATAAAATAATTTATTACATCTTACATAGCTCATTTGGCTATCTCAATACAATGCAGCAGAATAACTATATAGCATGGAGTCCTTCATCTTCAAAGTGCCACAAGCAATCATGTTGGTTGTAGACTTGTAATCCTAATCATCACACTTCACTAACATCAAACAAACCTACAACATAATAAGTTGCAGCCACAAGGGTCAACACATTTGAATTGTATTGGCAAGTTTCACTACTATGTAGAAATAAGTGGATCCTATCCTTTACATGCATATTTGGCTAAGTAGGGTTTAGGCTCATTTGCAGAAAGCAATATAGTTTTGTCCTATCTTTTCAAAATAGTTTTGATCTTTGTCAAATCTTTCTGAATCCCTTGGAAAACTCCAAGTGCTTCTAATCCCTTGTTGTCACCATCAAGTTTTACTTTGAGAAATTGGAATGTCGAGATCTTCCATAGCTTCAGGACTTAGTTGCTCAGTATTGTCCATAACCGGGGACACGGCTAAGTACTTAGAATTTTGATCTTCTGCTGAAGTTGTACACTTTACCCACATGACACAATCTCGTCTTGACGCCACCAGTGGCCGCTGGATAAGTACACACCAAATGGAGTACCGGCAGATCGAGAATGTGACAAAGTCTTTCGATAGAAGTCCTCCCAATGCAAAATGCTAGCTTGTCTACCAGGCGGCAATGTAAGGATATATTTCCAATACATAATTCTAGTTAACCTGAAGATGCCAATGCAAGGGTCTTCCACTATGTAGTTGACTAAGCCAGAGCCCATTTAGCATGTGGCTGTACACGGAAGCCACTGTACGAGAAACATGTTCAATCTTTAAGTCCCTGGGTGATTTTCTTCTAGTGCACATACAAGAAGATAGCCATATAAACATGGTTCCCTTTGTTGCCACCTTGTCCAAAATTGAGTATCCTCATTCCACCCAGGTGGTTCATTGAGTACTTGTTTTATTATATAAAACATATATTTTTCCAACACTTCATATATTCATAACATGGTATTCCACCCCAAGTATATAGCAGGGCTAAGCATACTACAACTATGATGTTTTCACTAAGGAAGATGGATTTCCTAATAGGACATAGCTTAGCATAATAACATAGTAGCCCTATCATGCATACTACAAAAATACCAATAAGTGTAGTGAAAATAGTAGGACATGGATGATAGTGTCACTTTCCTTTTTAGTAGATAATGTTGGTTCACTTCTTGATCTTTCAAATTATCACACTCTTCTAACTTCACTACAATTCAATCAAACAAACACAATTTCAACTAGCATTCAAACCATTTCTCACACATAAAATAACAAAAACAAGGTCATGCATGCAAGCATGCAAACGATAGTTTTATTTGCAAAAGTGGTTTCTACTAGGCTATAAACATTTTAAAGTCCAAATCATGTGCTGGAGGATTATTCTGATTGTTGTTGTTGTTGTTATTGTTGTTGTTGTTGTTGTTGTTCTGATTCTGTATGAATGTGGTCATCTCCTGCATCAGTTGAGTCTGAGCTGTCATCATCTGCTGCATCTCAGGAGTGATGTTGTTGTTTTGGTTGGGGTTGGCACGACGGGGAGGCATCTGTTGGTTTGATAGGGATAAGTAATGATGGATAGTTTTTTAAGAAGTTCTAACACACAACTCAAAACAACCAAGTTCAATCAAACAATCAACAAGCAACTATCCACTTAACAACTTATGAGCTTAACTCATGAGTTGAAGGAAACAACAAGTTTTCTTGAAATAAATACTTAGTATAGTCATACCTCATAGGTCAATATGATCCATACTCTAACATGATTTCAATGTCTTTGGTAGGCAATCTAATGTCTCTTGGTTTTTCACTTGTAGTCCTTAGTGATGTCTAAGTTGAAGTTCTTAGTGAAACAAAAGTGAAAGTCATTGGTCATGGCTTTGTCCATCAGTTGAAATAGAAGAGATCTAGAATCAAAACCAAAAGGTTGAGGAAAGAGTTTACAAGATTGTTTGTAAATAATTTTTTGGAACAAACACAACTCCTATTTTTCTAAGGGGTTTTGTCCAATCCTAGGGTTACAATCCTACAGACAACACAGTGCTCTGATACCATCTATAAGGTTCCCAACCTTTAATAAGGTAGAGATCCCTGTGTTTACAATGCTAGTCCCTGGATCAATAGCTAGCATCCACAGTTAAGATGTAATATCAAGAAACAAAGTTCATAATACAACTTTATAACCAGGAATAAAATAATTTATTACATCTTACATAGCTCATTTGGCTATCTCAATACAATGCAGCAGAATAACTATATAGCATGGAGTCATTCATCTTCAAAGTGCCACAGGCAATCATGTTGGTTGTAGACTTGTAATCCTAATCATCACACTTCACTAACATCAAACAAACCTACAACATAATAAGTTGCAGCCACAAGGGTCAACACATTTGAATTGTATTGGCAAGTTTCACTACTATGTAGAAATAAGTGGATCCTATCCTTTACATGCATATTTGGCTAAGTAGGGTTTAGGCTCATTTGCAGAAAGCAATATAGTTTTGTCCTATCTTTTCAAAATAGTTTTGATCTTTGTCAAATCTTTCTGAATCCCTTGGAAAACTCCAAGTGCTTCTAATCCCTTGTTGTCACCATCAAGTTTTACTTTGAGTAATTGGAATGTCGAGATCTTCCATAGCTTCAGGACTTAGTTGCTCAGTATTGTCCATAACCGGGGACACGGCTAAGTACTTAGAATTTTGATCTTCTGCCGAAGTTGTACACTTTACCCACATGACACAATCTCGTCTTGACGCCACCAGTGGCCGCTGGATAAGTACACACCAAATGGAGTACCGGCAGATCGAGAATATGACAAAGTCTTTCCATAGAAGTCCTCCCAATACAAAATGCTAGCTTGTCTACCAAAGTGCAATGTAAGGATATATTTCAATACATAATTCTAGTTAACCTGAAGATGCCAATGCAAGGGTCTTCCACTATGTAGTTGACTAAGCCGAGCCCATTTAGCATGTGGTCAGTACGGAAGCCAATCACGAGAAACATGTTCAATCTCTAAGTCCCTGGGTGATTTTCTTCTAGTGCACATACAAGAAGATAGCCATATAAACATGGTTCCCTTTGTTGCCACCTTGTCCAAAATTGAGTATCCTCATTCCACCCAGGTGGTTCATTGAGTACTTGTTTTATTATATAAAACATATATTTTTCCAACACTTCATATATTCATAACATGGTATTCCACCCCAAGTATATAGCAGGGCTAAGCATACTACAACTATGACGTTTTCACTAAGGAAGATGGATTTCCTAATAGGACATAGCTTAGCATAATAACATAGTAGCCCTATCATGCATACTACAAAAATACCAATAAGTGTAGTGAAAATAGTAGGACATGGATGATAGTGTCACTTTCCTTTTTAGTAGATAATGTTGGTTCACTTCTTGATCTTTAAAATTATCACACTCTTCTAACTTCACTACAATTCAATCAAACAAACACAATTTCAACTAGCATTCAAACCATTTCTCACACATAAAATAACAAAAACAAGGTCATGCATGAAAGCATGCAAACGATAGTTTTATTTGCAAAAGTGGTTTCTACTAGGCTATAAACATTTTAAAGTCCAAATTGGTCATTTACTAAAGTGGTAAAACCATTTGTAAAAGGTTTTATCTATAAACCATTTTTAAATCAAATCAATATTTTATGTGGTTGAAAATGCTTTTAGCAAAGCAATTTTCTTTTAAAGGGTTCACCAAATATATTTTTAATTCTCAAAACTTGGTTTTTAGGGTCAGAAGGTTTGAATCAAATCATTTCCCAAAGGTTTCATTCCAAAAAATCATTTCTAAATCATAAACAATATTTTATTTGACTAGAAATGAGATAATTCAATTATTTATTCCTTATCTTCACAAAATACATTTTTAAATCCACAAGTTGGTTCCTATGGTTAGTAGGTTCAAAACAAACCATTTTTCAAAGATTTCATCTCAAAAAAAATATCTAGAACAATTTTCATATTCAAAATAAGCCTACACAAGTTTCTGCAAATTCAACCAATTTTCCAGAATCAAAACATTAAACAAAATGCATTATTGGGTAGGTTTTGTCTTGCTGATTCCATTGATATAAAATTTACAAAATTTGGACATGTAGAATTAAAGTTATGAATTTTACAAAATTGAACAACTAATAGATCAATTTTGTTTTTATTAAAATGGACAGGTCCACGTGGCTTGATCCTATTCGCCAGTACCGGTTCGTGCGGATTGCGCTCTGTGAGGCGTTGGATAAAAACAAATCGTGCGGCACTGATGAGTTCATAACCCTCCGATTACGTTCTATTGTATCCGCTGGATGATGATCTAACGGCTAAGTCGCTATATATGACTAGGAACTGGCGGCGCTCGACGGCAGCGTGCGGTGGCGATGTTCGGCTAACGGCGGTTCCGGCGATACAGGAAGCAAGGGAAGGAGGGAAGTATATCACCGTGATTAGGGGATCGTGGCGATGCTCAACGTGGTCGCGAGGAGGCAAGGGGCGCACGGTGATGTCAGGGATTGCTCGCCGGAGTAGCTCCTGACGACGGATGCTCTCTGTTGAAGTCAGAGGCGAGCTTGTAGGCCACACGCGGATTATTGGAGGGAACCTGGAGATGCACAGGAAACAGGCGAACCAAATGACGTAAGTCGCAACTCGAGGCGCGCATGAGGTTGAGGGCTAAGACTCACCGGAGATTCGGCAGAGGGCGGCGATGCTCAGAGGCAGAACGAGGCGAGCTCCTGGGGCACGCGCGGGCGAGTGGGAGGCACAGGCAGGTTCGTGAGGGGGTGGCGAGCACGCTCGTGGAGTCCAGAGGGCAAGGGGAGGTCGGGCGACGCAGGATTTCGCTGGAAAAGCTTGTCGGAACAGGAGGTTTACAGCGGGCAATTGGGGCAGCCCGGTGGCAGAGAGTGGACGACGTCTAGGGGAAAACAAGGAGGAGGGCGAGGCAATTTATTGTGCGTGATCATGGACGAGTATTACTCGCGCATTGATGCGAATTCACACCGTGGATTCAAAGCAGCAACGACGAGGTGCGAGAGGGAAAACGGTCGCGGCGGGTGAGAACGACGACGTGCTGGCGTGGGGCCGTGCTGTCTGCGAGTGAGAGAGAGGGGGCACAGGGTCCACTGCTCAGTGACTCAGCGGGTTGATCTCTGGGTGGAAAACGTTTCACGCGTGGGGTGAGTAGATGGGCTGGACTGCTGGGCTTATTGGGCCTGTTGGGTTGGGTTGAGTTTGTTTCTTTTTTTATACAGAATGCTTTTTCTTTTTCTATTTGAATTTATATTTTGATTTTCAAACAAATAATTAAAACTCCAAATCAAATCAAACCACCACCAAACTTTAGGTATAGATTAATTCTGTTTAACAACATAAACCAAAGTCAAAAACAAAATAATTTTTATTCTCTTTAGGATCCATTAATAATTAAATAAAAAGACCTTAGTCATTAATTCAAATAGGATTTAATTTATTTAAAAACTCTATTTGAAATCTAAATAATATCAAAACCATTTTAGTAGGTTTTATTTGAAAACATAAAACACTTAGAATTCTTATTTAAAATACTTTAACAAGTTTTAGTGTTTATTTTTTTAAAAAGGTAAAAGCCTTTACTTAAATAAAACTAGATATTAATAAATCCTCACGGTTTTATTTAAATAAACCTTTACTATTTTTATCAAACAAAATATTTTATTTCAAAAGCTTGGCCAAGATTTAATTTTGCTCTATAAAATAATCCTTATTTGTAATTCTACCTTTCCTTTTGAAAATCAAATCTTTTCATTTAAAGATCTAAAAATAGTAATTCCAACTATCATAACTTTATTTATTATTTGTTTATCTTTTTAAATCCCTTTAGGATATTGTTTGATCAAAAATAGGTTTTGATGTTTCCAATTGGAATCAAAAAGTTTCTTCTCACCCTAAATTTCAACAAAATTTGATTTTGTTTATTTATTTTTCACATTTCAAAATTTGGAAAATCTTGGGATGTGACATAGTCATTGCAAGCCACATGAATATAATTTAGGGTTGGAGTGTGAGTTATTGGAGTAAAGTGAACATAGGATGATATTATTCAATTAAAGCTAGTATAGCATAGAGTTATAGAAGTGGTGTTATTCATCTTAAAGGATAGTCAACTTTAGAGAAAGGTAGTTGGTGTTATTCATCTTAAAGGATAGTCAACTTTAGTAATGAATGATTAATGAATATTATGAGTAGAGTTTGAAGGAACTATTTGTTGGATGGAAGGCTATCAATAGTAGAGTAGTAGATACAATCAAGCAAGGATATGAGGAAGTTATGAAATACTTTAGTATCAAACTCATTGGAGTCATCCATGAGTTTAGAAGGTTAATCAGTGAATGAGAATATTTCTATGAAGTAAAACTCATCATGTTAATCATAATGATAGATAGAAAAAGGTAGTATATCTAGGAAAGGAATTCCTCAATAAGAAGTCTAGAATTATGAATTATGGAAGATAGTAATTCTTGGAAAACAATCAACTCTAAATCTTAAAACCAAGTATAATATCTATTTCATAGTAAAAATTCCTCGTCTTATATCTATATCACTTGATAGGAACATTTCCTACAACAAATCACATAAACACATCTCTAACAATTCCAACCATCAGAATTAAATGTGCTTAGGAGTATCTTTATAAATTCCTTTCTATAAAACAATCAACATATAACTTTCAAGTACTAAAGGTGATGTCATCAAATATCCCAAACAGAAAACAAAATGCTTAGTTATTGAATCTTTAACCACATCCATAAAGGAGTCTAAGTATATTAAAAACCCTAAACCCTAGGGTAAATAATCATAATCCAAAATCCTAAACCTCTTTGTTTATCATAATAGAATATATACATTGTCATTTTCCAAATTAATGGAAGTAGTAAGAATCATATTAATTTCTTTCACATTTCATGCATCAACTAATGATATAGGATCATTATACATATAAAAATTTATATTCAAACTCCGAGCCAACTAGAGTTAAGCCTTATAAACAAATAAGAATACATCATTAAAGAAATCCATAATTAAAAGAGGAGAGAAAAATAATAAGAAAAACTTCTACAAATTATTAAAAGAGGTTCATATTGAGAAAATAAAATAAATATAAAAAGATTATATAATAAAAGTTCACAAATGATACTAAATATATTCTAGTATTATTGCAATTATCCAGCAAATAAATCCTACAAATAAAAGTTCAAAATATAAATCAAATTCAAATCTGAAAAGGAAAACAGAAAATAGAAAAAGGTAAATCAAATAAAAACATTACCTGGTCGTGGCCCAACATCTCTGTACTTATCTGACGCCCATGTGCAGCCCACAAAAGCCCAGCACCTAGCCCAGCTCGTTTCCATCTGTGACTGACAAGTGGGACCAAAGAAGGACAGTGGGTTGAGCTGAAAGAATCGCCAGTGGGTTATCCGAAAAACAACATGTCGTCGTCATCCTCATGCACACAGACAGCTCACTGGAGGAGCTCGCCGCCGCTTGATGCCATCATCGTCATCCTTGCACCAAGATCAACGTCGTCGTCGCCAAGAGAGGATAAGGATGCCACCGTGACGTCCTTGCTCGTCCTCATCCTCAATTTCCCCCTCTACAACTCTCTCTCTCAATTTCTTCTTCTGACCCGAGAGCCCTAGCTCGGAGGTGAGCTGGAGTCGGCGATTCCGTGCTCGCCTCGACCATGTAATACCACGGTGGAGACCGCCGTGATCTTCTCGTCCGTTTGCCCTAACTCGCACTAGCGGAGAAGGCGTGAATCAACCCAATCGAACCCTCGTTCCTGACGCTGTTTGTCGACCTCGCCGGCGTCTCCGACCGCGCCTCGCCAAACCAAGCACACCATCGCGTTCCTGGTGAGTCACTGAATCTCCTAGTATGCGTAGATCTTTCGTTTGCTTCCTAAATCCACGCCACCGTGACCGACCACAAGCACCGTCGCATGAGCTCGTCGCCGATGTAGTTCTGATGACCATTAGGAAGCGGCGCCACCGCCAATAGGTTCGCCTTGATCTCCTCTGTCCAACGCACCTAGTCACAGCCCCGCGCCAGATCGATCGACCGATCCTCAACCAGTGAGGATCAACTCGAGTGACATCATGCTCACCTCAGGATCGAACCACGCCAGCTAGTTTCACTGGTCTTTGTCTTGCGTGGCTGATGACATGGCCTTGGGCCCATGTGTCATCGACTGAGAGTAGAGAGAGGGTCAGTAACAAATGCATTTTCTAAACCTGAGAGCTGAGGTGGACTTAGGCCCACTAGTCTGTGACTCAGTGTAAGATCCCTCCTTTGTAAAGGAAATGATCCCTGTGATTGCAATGCTAGTCCCTGGATCAATGCTACCATCCACAGTTTAAGATGAAGTACAAAGAAACAAAGGTCATTATTACATATCATTCCAGAGACAAACATAGTCTTTTACAACTCCATGGCCACATGCCTAATACAAGAGTTCAAATATATAATAAGATAAATAATTCTTCATCTTCATGTGCCACATGCAAGCATGTTGAGTGTAGACTCATGACTCCTAATCATCATCAGAATATCCTGCAACATCACAAGTTACAGCCACAGTGGGTCAATACATTGGAATATTATTGGCAAGTGATACCTTAGTAGAATATTGGTGGATTAAATACTATATGCATTTTGGCTAAGTGTAGCTTAGGCTTGCTTTGCTCAAAATAGGTTTTTACCTATCAGTTGAAAACACTAAGTTTTTCTTTATCAAAATATTTCCGAAGGAACCACCAATAGACATTGGGGTCCTTCACCCTTGTTCAACCACAAGTTTTTACTTAGAAATTGGGATGAGGAGATTCTTGATAGCTTCCATGTCTTGATGCTCAAGTTGTCCAATACCAGGGACATGGCTAAGTACTTAGATTCTTCCATCTGTAGAGGTTGTGAACTTTCCCCACAAGACTTGATTTTCACCAAGACAGGACCTTTCAGAAGCCTTCCCTTAGACCAAATGGACGCGTTCCAACCTATCATCCCACTACCACCAACTGTCCAAATGGATAAGTTATTGCAACCTATATGATCCAGGCAGAGCCCATATTGCCAAGTGGCTGCACTAAAAGCTTCTTAACATTTGGCCTCTCAAATCCCTTTGTTCCTGGGTGGCTTTCCACAAGTGAGATACACAAGGTAAACCATATAAATGGGCCTTGTGTAACCACTCAACATAACCCATTTCTTCCATTCCACCCAGGTGTTTCATTCACTTAGTTGTTTTATTAAACAAAAACATAGTCCAAAGACTTAGAAATATTTATTCATAGCATGAATATATAACCACCCTTGGTTGCTACTAGCTAGGCTAAGCATGGCATTGTTAAGACTTAGAAATATTTCTGGCAATTCTACAACTACTAGGATTTCCCAAGCATAGCATATAGATCAAAAATATCCATGCAAGACTAGCAAAATATTTCTAATGCATATTTGAAAACATAGGAATAAAATCATGAATCACCACTTGCCTTGGTAGTTTGGAGAGTAGCTAAAATCCTCACAATCACAATCACTATTTGCACCAAAATCTACACATAAAATGATAGCACCAAATCACATACAAAATAACTACAAGCAAAAAATATATGGATGCATGCAATATGATATGTGATGATTTTCTATACTCAACAAGACAAGTGCGCAGTACTGATTCATAAACAAGTTCAAAACTTGCCAAACAACCTTTATTTGAACATTGAAACATTTCTCAAATAATTAATATACACAAAATAGGCCTACACATGTTTCTGTAAAAATAACCATTTTAACAGAAACAAAACTTTAAACACATTGCATATATGGAAAGGGCTTTCTATCCTGATTCCATTGATATAAAATTTGTCAAATTTGGACGTGGGAATCAAAAGTTATGAATTAAACAAGTTTAAACATCTAATAGATTTAAATCAGAATTTTAAAACGAAGAACATGCCACGCGGCGCTTTCTTACTGGCTGGTACCGCTTCACGCTGGATCGCTCTTCCGAGCCGTTGGATCTAACTAAAATGCGTGGCTCAGATCTAATCTTACCCCTTCGGCTACGTTCTATCGCATGCACTAGATCTAAATCAAACGGCCACAGATCTATCGACCATAGATGGGTGGCGCTAGCGGCGGCGACTGGCGGCGGCGCGCTCTGTGAGCGGTGGAGCCGGCAAACTAGGTCACGCGGGGAGGTGGGAGGATGATCACCAGAATCGCCGTGACGAGGAGAAGCTTGACGTGTGCTTGGTTGGCGAAGGGGCGCTCGGAGTCGTCGCGGATTGCTCGTCGGAGTAGTCCCTAGCGACGGATGCTTCTGTTCGTCGACGTTGGTGACACTCTGGGCCGCGCTAAGACGAGAGAAGGGTGTCGTTAGATGCGTAGGACACTGGGGATCTCACGCGTATCAAACAGGGGAAGAGGGGAAGCTGGGACTTACGGGAAACGGTCGCCGGAGTTCGAGCAGAGGGTGGCAGAGCTCAGTAGTTGACGTTGCCGAGGCTACAGACCAAGCTCGAGCAAACGTAGAGTGTTAGTAGGTGCGCACGGAGATGTAGAACAAGCCAGTATGAACCATAGACAAAGGGGAGTGCGGTGCTCACCGGAATTTGATGACGAACTCGTCGGAGCAGCGGGCGTCTAGAGAGAAATTCGTGCAGCCTGGTGGCTCCGGTGAGGTGTGGTTTAGGGGAAAAGGAGGAGGGGAGCATGGTGTTTAAGTAGGCGAGACGGGAGCATGATTTACTCAGGAATTGAACGGGAATTGACGCCGCGAATTAAACAGGAAACGCCCGGCGTAATTTGGGGATGAACTGGTCGCTGGGTGGAGACGACGATAGTCGTGTGGGCCGTGGTTGTCAGCGAGAGATAAGGAGTGGGGTGGGTCCAGACAGTCAGCGACTCAGTGGGTGCGGGTGTGAGTGAAAGAACACGATTCGCGGAAGAGGGGTTGCTGGGCGAGCTGGGTCGAGTGGGCTGGGTTGGGCCAGATTGGCTGTTTGCCTATTTTTTCCTCTTTACTCCTTTTCTTTTTCTGTTTGGTTTTCTAGAATTGGTTTTCAAACTCCATTTCAATTCAGTTTGAATTCAAACCTTCTCCAGTTTTTTTGTACAGTGTACTTTGTACTCAAATATGTGTCAAACACTTCTGTTCACTCAAACCTCTTTGGGTCATTTAAAAAATAAAATAAACCAAGCCTTTAGAAGATATAATAATAGGCATAAACTTGGTTTTATTTCATACTTTGTTTTGAAACTTGGCTCAAGCTTTTGAAATCACTTAAGTTTGAACTCAAAACATTTCTGAATGGATATTAGTACCTTTCTCATTAGCACGTAGCACAAAGGCTAGAGTATTCATACATAAAATAATGAGCAACATATGCTCCTGTTTTTGAAAAGATTTTGAGATGAAACCCTAAATGATTCATGGATGCATGGATGATATGCATGAGTTTTGAAACATGATTTTAGGGATGTTACAAATCTAACCCCCTTAAGGTGAATCTCGCACTCGATATTCGGGTTGGCTAGCAAATAGGTGAGGGTGGTCTTTCCGAAGATCATATTCTCTTTCCCATGTTGCTTCTTCTTCGGAATGATGGTTCCATTGAACTTTGCAGAATCTGATAGTCTTAGTCCGAGTAACTCTTTCTGCAGTCTCAAGAATCTTGATTGGTTTCTCCTCATAAGTAAGATCACTTTCCAATTGAACCTCTTCCAAAGGTATAGTGTCCTTCAAAGAAGTCTCTTCCATTTCATAAGCCTTCCCTTAGACCAAATGGACGCGTTCCAACCTATCATCCCACTACCACCAACAGTCCAAATGGCTAAGTTCTTGCAACCTATGTGATCCAGGTAAAGCCCATATTGCCAAGTGGCTGCACTAGAAGCTTCTTAACATTTTTCCTCTCAAATCCCTTTGTTCCTGGGTGGCTTTCCACAAGTGTGATACACAAGGTAAACCATAGAAATGGTCCTTGTGTAACCACTCAACATAAACCATTCCTTCCATTCCACCCAGGTGTTTCATTCACTTAGTTTTTTTATTAAGCAAAACACAAGTCCAAAGACTTAGAATTTTTTTATCATAGCATGAATAGTTTCACTACCCTTGGCATAGATAAGCATCTTAACATAGAAATGAGCTTATATGCCCATGTTTTTGAATTGATTTGTTTGAAATGAATTCTACATGATCATGGATGCATGGATGATATGCATGAGTTTGAAACATTATTTTAGGGATGTTACAAATCTAACCCCCTTAAGGTGAATCTCGCCCTCGAGATTCGGATTGGCTAGCAAATAGGTGAGGGTGGTCTTTCCGAAGTTCATCTTCTCTTTCCCATGTTGCTTCTTCTTCGGAATGATGGTTCCATTGAACTTTACAGAACTTAATAGTCTTAGTCCGAGTAACTCTTTCTGCAGTCTCAAGAATCTTGATAGGTTTCTCCTCATAAGTGAGGTCACTCTCCAATTGAACCTCTTCCAAAGGTATAGTATCCTTCAAAGAAGTCTCTTCCATTTCCGGATGACATTTCTTAAGCTGACTCACATGAAACACATTATGAACAGCTGACAAAGACTCTAGCAATTCAATCTCATAGGCTACTTCTCCTTTGCGACTTAGAATCTTGAATGGCCCAACATATCTTGGGGCCAATTTACCTTTGACACCAAATCTCTTCACTCCACGAAGTGGTGACACTCTAAGATAAGCTCTATCACCAACTTCATAGGTGACTTCTCTACGCCTAGGATCTGCGTAACTTTTCTGTCGGGACTGTGCTATCTTTAATCTGTCCTTAACCAGCATGACTTTCTCTTCGGCTTCTTTGATAAGTTCTGGTCTGAACAAACTTCTTTCTCCCACACCATTCCATAGCAATGGGGTGGTACATTTTCTCCCGTAGAGAAACTCAAATGGTGCCATCTCAATGCTGGCTTGATAGCTGTTATTGTAAGAGAATTCCGCGTAAGGCAGACTTTCATCCCAACTGGCTCCATAGTCTAGGGCACATGCCCTCAACATATCTTCAAGAATCTGATTAGTCCTTTCTGTTTGTCCATCAGTTTGAGGATGAAAAGCAGTGCTGAATTCCAACCTCGTTCCCAATGACTCATGTAATTGCCTCCAAAAATGAGAAGTGAATTGGGTTCCTCTATCAAACACAATACTCTTGGGTACTCCATGTAGACATACAATTCTACTCATATATATCTTGGCTAACTTAGCACTAGTGTAGGTTGTCTTCACGGGTATGAAATGAGCCACCTTAGTTAGGCGATCCACTACTACCCAAATAGAATCATATCCTGACCGGGTCCTTGGCAATCCGGTAATGAAATCCATACCAATCTTGTCCCACTTCCAATCAGGAATAGGTAGTGGTTGAAGCAAACCTGCTGGTTTCCGATGTTCCGCTTTCACTCTACTACACACATCACACAAAGCAATATGTTCGGCGATGTCCTTATTGAGATTATTCCACCAAAACCTTTCTTTCATATCCATGTACATCTTGGTGTTACCTGGATGAATAGAATATGGTGAGTTGTGTGCTTCTTGAAAAATCAGTTTCCGAAGCTCCGGATCTTGTGGAACACAGATACGTTTCCCATGCCATAAAGTACCGTGTTCGTCTTCATGGAATCCTTTGGCTTTTCCTTTGCCAATATTTTCCTTAATTTCTTCAATTTCCTTATCAATCTTCTGGGCTTCTCTAATCTTGTCCAATAATGTAGGTTGAACTTCCAAGGTCATGAGATGTCCTTCAGGCACAATCTCCAACCTGAGGTCTCTAAATTGGGTACACAAATCATCTGGTAATTCTCGCTTAGTGAGGCCATTCACAAAGACCTTACGGACTAGAGCATCCGCTACAACATTTGCTTTACCGGGGTGGTATTGCAAACTCAAGTCATAGTCCTTGATAAGTTCTAGCCATCTTCTTTGTCTCATGTTAATTTCTTTCTGGGTGAAGATATACTTCAAACTCTTGTGATTTGTGAACACTTCACATCGCTTTCCCAAAAGATAGTGTCTCCATGTTTTGAGTGCATGGACAACAGAGGATAACTCTAAATCATGAGTAGGGTAGTTTACTTCATGAGTTTTGAGTTGTCTCGAGGCATAAGCCACAACTTTTCCTTCTTGCATAAGTACGGCACCTAATCCATGATGAGATGCATCACAATACACTTGGAAATCCTTCTCCAAATCTGGCAGACATAAGACTGGCGCTGTCACAAGTCTCTTCTTCAATTCTTGAAAGCTGAGTTCACAACCCTCAGACCAAGCAAATTTCTTGTCTTTCTTTAGTAATTCTGTCATAGGTTTTGCTACCTTGGAGAAATTCTCAATGAATATTCTATAGTAACCTGCTAAGCCAAGGAAACTACGAACTTCTTTCACTGACTTGGGAGATTCCCATTCGATTCTGTGAAACTTTAGCAGGATCAACTGCTACACCATCTCCTGACACAACGTGTCCAAGAAATCCAACTTCATTCAACCAAAACTCACATTTGCTGAATTTGGCATACATTTTATGCTCCCTGAGCTTCTCAAGTATCAAACGCAAATGTCCTTCATGCTCTTCTTTGCTCTTGGAGTAGATTAAAATGTCATCGATAAAAACGACAACAAACTTATCAAGAAATTCCATGAACACCTTGTTCATCATATTCATGAAGTACGCTGGAGCATTGGTCAAACCAAATGGCATCACGGTATACTCATACAATCCATACCTTGTGGTGAAAGCTGCCTTAGGTATGTCTTATTCCCTTATCTTAAGTTTGAAATAACCTGACCAAAGATCAATCTTTGAGAACACACAAGCTCCTTCTAGCTGATCAAACAAGTCATTGATTCTAGGCAAAGGGTATTTATTCTTGATAGTCACCTCATTGAGTGAACGGTAATCTATACATAGCCTTTGACTTCTATCCTTATTTTCCACAAACAACATTGGTTCTCCCCAAGATGAAGAACTTGGTTGAATAAATCCTTTCTGCAACTGTTCTCCAAGTTGTTTCTTAAGTTCTTTTAGTTCATCAACTGACATCTTGTACGGTCTCTTTGCTATTGGTCCAGATCCTGGTAGCAAATCAATAAGAAACTCCACATCTCTATCTGGTGGCATTCCCGGCAATTCTTCCGAAAACACATCCGGATATTCACTCAAAATTGGCACACTGTCTATGCTAACCCCCTTAAGAGAATTTAGCATACTCCTTTTTGTTTCAACGTTGGTCTTGAATCTGATCCTTTTATTTTCTGGAGTTGTGAGTGAGACAGTATGGTTGGTACAATCTATCACTCCCTTGTGTTTAGTCATCCAGTCCATTCCCAAAATGACATCCAATCCTTGGGAGTTTAGGATTATCAAGTTGACGGGAAACTTATACTTCCCAAACTCTATGACTAGATCATGACATCCTGAATTCACTATCATTTTATCCGCCAGGAGAACTTACTTTTATAGGACACCCAATAATTTCTAACGATAGTTCATTTATTTCAACAAATGCTCTTGATATGAATGAATGAGATGCACCAGTATCAAAGAGAACAAATGCTGGAACAGAATTGAGTTTGAAATTACCAGCAACAGCATCAGGCTCCTCATAAATTTCCTCCACATTGATGTGGTTCACTTGTCCCTTTTGAAAAGGGTTGGGCTTGTTGGGTCCTTCAACTTTCTTTTCCGGGCATTCATTTGCATAATGCCCCATATTCTTGTACTTGAAACACTCAACCTGACTAATATCCTTCTTGACAGGCTGGCTTCCATTGCCACTTCCACTACCACTGTGGTGGCTCTTATATCCACCCTTGTGGTTCTTGTACTTGTCATTGTCATGACTACGGTGATGCTTGTTGTCATGATGACGGTTGTGGTTGTGGTTCTTGTTGAATTTTCCATGCTTGTGGGATCCTGAGCTTCCACTATCATCATAATGGGAACGCTTGTGAGACGATCCCGAGTTGTGCTTGTCAGAGTGCTTTCTCTTCCTGCTTTCAACTTGCTTCATTTTGTTCTCCAAAATAGCAGCCTTGTCACAAAGAGACTGATAAGTGGGAACATAGGCCACTGATAGCTGCAAGTTCAGTTCATCATTCAGGCCTTCGAGAAATTTCTCTCTTATTTTTGCATCAGTGTCAACTTCATCCGGTGCATAACGCGCCAGATTGTTGAACTCCTCAATATACTCAGTCACGCTGCGGTGGTGCTTCTTCAAGTTATGAAACTCTTTCTTCCTCAAACTCATCACTCCGGATGAGATGTGAGCAGTACGAAAACCATCTTCAAAGATAGCGCATGTCACATCTGCAATGGGAGTGGTGATCTGGAAGTTATCCCACCAAGTGGCTGCTGGTCCTTCCAACAAGTGAGCTGCAAATCTGACTTTCTCTTCATCAGTACAGCCAACTGTCACCAAGTCCTTGTTCACAGAGCGTAGCCAATCATTGGCCACCATAGGATCAGTTGTTCCAGAGATATTTGCTGGCTTCAATCTCAAGAACCTGGTAAGCATGTCAAAACCCGGTGGGTTGTTGTTGTTGTTGTTGTTGTTGTTGTTGTTGTTGTTGTTGTTGTTGTTGTTGTTGTTGTTGTTGTTGTTGTTGTTGTTGTTGTTGTTGTTGTTGTTGTTGTTGTTGCTGTTCTTGCTGTTGCTGTTGTTGTTGTTGTTTTTGTTGTTGTTGTTATTGTTGTTGTTGTTATTGTTGTTGTTGTTGTTGTTGTTGTTGTTGTTCTGGTTCTGGATGAATGTAGTCATCATTTGCATCAGCTGAGTCTGAGCTATCATCATTTGCTGCATCTCAGGGGTGATGTTGTTGTTGTTGGGGTTGGGATTTGCACGACGGGGAGGCATCTGTGGTTTGTTCAATAGAGATAAGAATGAGATACCCATAGATGCTATCATGCACAATACATCACATAAACAAACACCAAGCATGCATCACAATAATAAAGGTTCAACAACAAGATAACAAGTTTGCAAAGTAAACACACCAATAGCAAGCCATCCACATGTTGGATGGTCATTGCGACTCAAATAAAGTATGATAAATGTGTAGTCATCACTACTCCTCGGCATCAACCTCCTCCTCAACAAAGGTAAGACCTGCATTCTCCATAGAGGTCTTGTATTCCTCAACATTGGTGGTCAAGGTCTCTACTTTGGCTTTGAGAGCCCTCTTCTGAGAACGAAGCCTCTCAATCACAATCTGCTGATTCTCGAGCTCAAAGTCCTTGGCCTCCAGTTCTGCAGTCATTTCTCGAATCCTCTTGTTCCTATCTTGGACTCGCTTCTCTTGACTCTTGAACTTTCTGTCCTAACTCTGGAACTTTGCCTCCATCTCCTTGACTATCTCATCTTGCTCCGCGAAGAGCTTGTCCTTCTCACGAAGATGCACCTGGAGGTATAGACGAATCGGCTCTGCTGTCTCCCTCGAAGTGTCCTCGAAGTCGATGGCCTCTCCATCCTCATCACGTCTACCGAAGGCGTGGAAATGAGTACCTCTAACCTATCGAGAGTGTCTCCCTAACAGACGTCCAATCAAGTCCTGCATGACTACCTGTAGGCCTCTCTCCTTGTCATCGTGCATGAGCTTGAAGATGCTAGCCTCCGTGGTAGGCTCAGTCTGGCGTCCAGGCTGATTGACCTTGAAACCCCAAAGGTCTTTCCTCTCAAACTTGGTGAGGGGAAGCACCATGATGGTAGGAAGAGGGAGATTGAGCAAACTAGTGAGCTCAATAATATGAGGGCCAAAACGAGTTCCCTGGAACTCTTCAACAGTGCTGATGGTAACATTTGGCATCTATTTATAAGATAGAAAAAGTTAGAAACAACACAATTTAAGATAAAACACCAGGCAAAACATCACATGCATGTCTTTGGAAATCAAAACACACAAGTCATGGCATACATGGATCCATTACAACAACCAAGGTTCAACTTATTTTAAGCAACATTTGGAAAATAAGGTGATAAGTGGTGGTCCAACTAACGAAGTACGCTTACAATCCTATCTCACTAGATATGTTGGCTAACACAATATTTCTAGAAGCAATCAGTCTATCTTGAGCACATGACTCCATTACTAAGTCTATAATGTCTCCTCTTAAGGTTTGGTTGGTAGCCTCCAACTCTTGGGTATGTTTCTTCTCTTCCTTTAGGTCATTTTCGATGTTGAGCATTCTGCACTTGAATCTATCACCAAGTTCATTGATGGTCTTCCAAGCTGCATCCCTTGCTGAATCAAAGAATGTAGTGTGCACCACTGAATTGGTGAACATGCAGAATCCTGATTCCTTGTGGTTGTCTTCCTTGTTTTTATACAAGTGAAGTTGCACCCACCAGTACTCAACTCCTTCATCCATCACAGGAAAACCTTTGTACACAGCTGCACCATGTATTTCCATTGCAACCATGAGGTCCTTGAGAGCCTTGGGAAATTCTGTCTCACACTCTAAAGTCATTGTCATGAGTGGTCCTTTCCTTACGGCTTCGTTGATGGAGTTCATCTACAAATAGAGATGAGAAAGAAGATTAGAAAAGTTTACGAGAAGAATAGACAAGTGTGGAATTTGTTGAATTTTTTTCCTTAGTGGTTTCCAATCCTAGGGTCATAATCCTACAGGCAACACAGTTCTCTGATACCATCTGTAAGATCCCTCCTTTATAAAGGAAAAGGATCCCTGTGATTGCAATGCTATTCCATGGATCAATGCTAGCATCCACAGTTTAAGATGAAGTACACAGAAACAAAGGTCATTATTATAGTCATTCCAGAGACAACATAGTCTTTAAAACACTATGGCCACATGCCTAGTACAAGAGTTTAAATAAGTAAATAGATAAAAGTCTTTATCTTCATGTGCCACAGGCAAACATGTTGAGTGTAGACTCATGACTCCTAATCCTCATCAGAGTAACCCGCAACATCACAAGTTACAGCCACAGTGGGTCAATACATTGGAATAGTATTGGCAAGTTATACCTTAGTATATTATTGGTGGACTACATACTATATGCAATTTGGCTAAGTGTAGCTTAGGCTTGCTTTGCTCAAAATAGGTTTTGCCTATTAGTTGAAATCACTAAGTTTTTATTTGTCAAAACTTTTCCCAAGGAACCACCAATAGACATTAGGGTCCTTCACCCTTGTTCCCCCACAAGTTTTACTTAGAAATTGGGATGAGGAGATTCTTGATAGATTCCATGTCTTGATGCTCAAGTTGTCCTTTTCCAGGGACATGGCTAAGTACTTAGATTCTTCCATCTGCAGAGGTTGTGCACTTTCCCCACAAGACTTGATTTTCACCAAGACAGGACCTTTCAGAAGCCTTCCCTTAGACCAAATGGACGCGTTCCAACCTATCATCCCACTACCACCAACTGTCCAAATGGCTAAGTTCTTGCAACCGATGTGATCCAGGTAGAGCCCATATTGCCAAGTGGCTACACTAGAAGCTTCTTAACATTTGGCCTCTCAAATCCCTTTGTTCCTGGGTGGCTTTCCACAAGTGTGATACACAAGGTAAACCATAGAAATGGTCCTTGTGTAACCACTCAACATAAACCATTCCTTCCATTCCACCCAGGTGTTTCATTCACTTAGTTTTTTTATTAAGCAAAACACAAGTCCAAAGACTTAGAAATATTTTATCATAGCATGAATAGTTTCACCACCCTTGGATTCTACTAGCTAGGATAATCATGGCATAGATAAGCATCTTAACTTAGAAATTTACTAGCAATTCTACAACTACTAGGATTTCCCAACATAGCATAAAAGCAAAATATAACCATGCAAGACTAGCAAAATATTTCTAATGCATAGTAGAAAACACAGGGATAAAAATATCATGAAGCACCACTTGCCTTGGTAGTTTGGAGAGTAGCTACACTCCTCACAATCACAATCACTATTGGCACCAAAATCTACACATAAAATCATAGCAACAAATCACATACAAAATAAATACAAGCAAAAATATATGGATGCATGCAATATGACATGTGATGATTTTTATAAACTCAATAAGCCAAGTGCATAGTACTGGTTCATAAACAAGTTCAAAACTTGCCAAACAACATTTATTTAAACACTAAAACATTTCTCAAATAATTTATATACAGAAAATATGCCTACACATGTTTCTGTAAATAAAACCATTTTAACAGAAACAAAACATTAAACACATTGCATATTTGGAAAGGGCTTGCTATCCTGATTCCAATGATATAAATTTTTTCAAATTTGAACGTGGGAATCAAAAGTTATGGCTAAAACAAAATCAAACAACTAATAGATCTAATTCAAAATTTTAAAACGAACTCTGTGCCAAACGGCGCTATCCTATTGGCTGGTACCGCTTCGCGTCGGATGACGCTTTTGAGCCGCTGGATCTAACTTAATCACGCGGCTCTGATTGAATCATACCGCTTCGTCTAGGTTCTAACGTGACCACTAGATCTAGATCTAACGGCGCTCAGCACTCGACCATCAAGTGGCAGCGCTGGCGGCGGTGACAGGCGGCGACGGCTCTGTCTACGGCAGCGTGGTGGCTACAGGGGGCTCTGGGTTCGTTGGAGGTGCTTACCAGATTCGCAACGGTGTAATGGAGCTCAACGTGGCGACGTCTTGACAAGGGGCGCACGGACACGGCTGCACGGGCTCGTCGGAGTTGCTGACAGCGTCGGGCTCGGGTGGACGGCGACGTTGGCGACGCTCCTGGTCACCCTAGCATGAACCAAAGGCATCAGGGGGTGCGCAAGGCTACGGAGAACACGCTCGTGTGAATCAGCAGCGAAGGGGAACGCGGGGCTCACCGAATTTAATCGCCGGAGTTGAGGACGTCGTCGGGACCTTGCTGTGCTTGACGGAGTCGACGACCTGGGGTAGTATAGGATGAACCAATGGTTTCAGAATGTGCGCAAGGAAGTTGCGAGGCTGTCTGCATGAACTAGAGGGGAAGGGGCGCACGGAGCTCACCGGGATTGGTCGCTTGAGTGGGCTCTGTCTGTGGCGGTGCAAGGGCGATTGCGGGCAGCCTGGGGGCGCTTCTATCTGGCTTTGTTGGGGGAAATGGCCGCGAGGGGGAGGTGGTCTTATAGCCAGAGAGGGAGCGAGAATCACGCGAGGAAACGCCGGCAATAACTCGATTTAAAATGCGGCAGTGAATGGCGGAGGGAACGGCCGGCGACGTGGTCGTGGGCGCGATTTGGGGAAGATGATGATGAGCTGGCGAGGTCCACCAGTCAGTGACCCGTTGGGTAGCGCGGGTGCGGTGAGAAAATCAGAAGGAGAGGGAAAACCCGGGTGGGCTGGCTAACGGGCTGCTTTGCTTGTTGGGCCAAAATCCTGGCGCCGGCCCTTTTCTTTTTCTCTATCCTTTTTCTTTTTCTGAATGAATTTCCAGGAACCTTTTTCAAATGATTTCAAAATCTATTTGAATTCAAATCTTTTCATGATTTTTGAAGTGTGCACCAATCACATTTATGGGCATAAAACCAAGTGGTCACTCTGAAACTTTGGTTTAAATCTTATCAATATAGCAATACACTCTGAAAGCAATAAGACACAAGTTTTGGTTTACTGAACATCTATCTCATATTGGAGTATTTGTTTTTAAATGCTGATCACATAAAATAATGAGATTATATGCCCTAGTTTTTGAATTGATTTGTTTGAAATGAATTCTACATGATCATGGATGCATGGATGATATGCATGAGTTTGAAACATGATATTAGGGATGTTACATCCCTCAGGCACAATCTCCAAATTGAGATCTCTAAATTGGGCACACAAATCATCTGGCAATTCTCCCTTAGTAAGGCCATTCACAAAAACCTTACGACTTAGAGCATCCGCTACAACATTTGATTTACCGGGGTGGTATTGCAAACTCAACTCATAGTCCTTGATGAGTTCTAGCCATCTTCTTTGTATCATGTTAATTTCTTTCTAGGTGAAGATATATTTCAAACTCTTGTGATCTGTGAACACTTCACATCGCTTTCCCAAAAGATAATGTCTCCATGTTTTGAGTGCATGGACAATAGAGGCTAACTCTAAATAATGAGTAGGATAGTTTACCTCACGAGTTTTAAGTTGTCTCGAGGCATAAGCCACAACTTTCCCTTCTTGCATAAGTACTGCACCTAATCCATGATGGGATGCATCACAATATACTTGGAAATCTTTCTCCAAATCTGGTAAACATAAGACTGGTGTTGTCACTAGTCTCTTCTTCAATTCTTGGTAACTGAGTTCACAACCTTCAGACCAAGCAAACTTATTTTCTTTCTTTAGAAATTCTGTCATAGGTTTAGCTACCTTGGAGAAATTCTCAATAAATCTTTTGTAGTATCCTGCCAAGCCAAGGAAACTACGAACCTCTTTCACTGACTTAGGAGATTCCCATTCAGTTCCAGCTGAAACTTTAGCAGGATCAACTGCTACACCATCTCCTGACACAACGTGTCCAAGAAAACCAACTTCATTTAACCAAAATTCACACTTGCTGAATTTGGCATACAGCTTATGCTCTCTAAGCTTCTCAGTATCAAACGTAAATGTACTTCATGCTCTTCTTTTCTCTTGGAATAAATCAAAATGTCATCAATGAAAACAACAACAAACTTATCAAGAAATTCCATGAACACCTTGTTCATCATATTCATGAAGTATGTTGGTGCATTGGTCAAACCAAATGGCATCACGGTATACTCATACAATCCATACCTTGTGGTAAAAGCTATCTTAGGTATGTCTTGTTCCCTTATCTTGATCTGGAAATAACCTGACCGGAGATCAATCTTTGATAACACACAAGCTCCTTCTAACTGATCAAACAACTCATTGTTTCTAGGCAAAGGGTATTTGTTCTTGATAGTCACCTCATTGAGTGAACGGTAATCTATGCATAACCTTTGACTTCTATCTTTCTTTTCCACAAACAAAACTGGTGCTTCCCAAGATGAAGAACTTGGTTGGATAAAACCTTTTTGCAACTGTTCTCCAAGTTGCTTCTTGAGTTCTTTCAACTCATGAACTGACATCTTGTACGGTCTCTTTGCTATTGGTCCAAATCCTGGTAGCAAATCAATAAGAAATTCCACATCTCTATCAGGTGGCATTCCCGGTAATTCTTCCGGAAACACATCCGGATATTCACTCACAATTGGCACACTATCCATGCTAACCCCCTTAAGAGAATTTAGCTTACTCCTTTTTGCCTTCAAAGTTGGTCTTGAATCTGATCCTCTTATTTTCTAGAGTTGTGAGTGAGATAGTATGATTGGCACAATCTATCACTCCCTTGTGCTTAGTCATCCAGTCCATTCCCAAAATAACATCCAATCCTTGGGAGTTTAGGATTATCAAGTTAACGGGAAACTTATACTTCCCACTCTATGACTAGATCATGACATCCTGAATTCACTATCATTTCTCCGCCAGGAGAACTTACTTTTATAGGACACCAATAGTTTCTACCGGTAGTTCATTTTTTTCAACAAATGCTCTTGATATGAATGAATGATATGCACCAGTATCAAAGAGAACAAATGCTGGAATAGAATTGAGTTTGAACTTACCAGCAACAACATCAGGTTCCTCATAAATTTCCTCCACATTGATGTGGTTCACTTGTCCCTTTTGAAAAGGGTTAGGCTTGTTGGGTCCTTCAACTTTCTTTTCTGGGCATTCATTTGCATAATGCCCCATCTTCTTGCACTTGAAACACTCAACCTGACTAAGATCTTTCTTGACAGGCTGGCTTCCACTGCCACTTCCACTTCCACTGTGGTGGCTCTTATATCCACTTTTGTTATTCTTGTACTTATCGTTGTCATGACTACGGTGGTGTTTGTTGTCATGATAACGGTTTTGGTTGTGGTGCTTGTTGAACTTCCCATGCTTGTGGGATCCAGAACTCCCACTGTCATCATAATGGGAACGCTTGTGAGACGATCCCGAGCTGTGCTTGTCAGAGTGCTTTCTCTTCCTGCTTTCCACCTGTTTCATTTTGCTCTCCAAAATAGCAGCCTTGTCACAAAGAGACTGGTATGTGGGAACATAGGACACAGCTAACTGCAGGTTCAATTCATCATTCAACCCTTCAAGGAACTTTTTCTTTCTCTTAGCATCAGTGTCAACTTCATCCGGTGCATATCGCGCCAGATTGTTGAACTCCTCAATATATTCAGCCACGCTGCGGTGGCGCTGCTTCAAGTTATGAAACTCCTTCAAACTCATCACTCCGTATGAGATGTGAGCAGTACGAAAACCATCTTAAAAGATATCCCATGTCATATCCTCAATGGGAGTGGGTGATCTGGAAGTTATCCCACCAAGTGGCTGCTGGTCCTTCCAATAAGTGAGCTGCAAATCTGACTTTCTCTTCATCAGTACAGCCAACTGTTACCAAGTCCTTGTTCACAGAGTGTAGCCAATCATTGGACACCATAGGATCAGTAGTTCCTGAGAACTTTGCTGGCCTCAGTCTCAAGAACCTGGTAAGCATGTCAAAACCCGGTGAGTTGTTCTGATTGTTGTTGTTGTTATTGTTGTTATTGTTGTTGTTGTTGTTGTTGTTGTTGTTGTTGTTGTTGTTGTTGTTGTTGTTGTTGTTGTTGTTGTTGTTGTTGTTGTTGTTGTTGTTGTTGTTGTTGTTGTTGTTGTTGTTGTTGTTGTTGTTGTTGTTGTTGTTGTTGTTGTTGTTGTTGTTGTTGTTGTTGTTGTTGTTGTTGTTCTGATTCTGGATGAACGTATTCATCATTTTCATCAGCTGAGTCTGAGCTGTCATCATTTGCTGCATCTTAGGGGTGATGTTGTTGTTGTTGTTGGGGTTGGGATTGGCACGTCGGAGAGGCATCTGTGGTTGTTCAATAGAGGTAAGAATGAGATACCCATAGATGCTAACATGCACAATACATCACATAAACAATCATCGAACATGCATCATAATAATAAAAGTTCAACAACATAGACAACAAGTTTGCAAAGTAAACACACCAATAGCAAGCCATCCACATGTTGGATGGTCATTGCACTCAATAATCAAAGACATGATAAATAAAGGTAAATGAGTAGTCATCACTACTCCGCGGCATCAAGCTCCTCCTCAAAAAATGTAAGACCTGCATTCTCCATAGCGGTCTTGTATTCCTCGACATTGGTGGTCAAGGTCTCTACTTTGGCTTTGAGAGCCCTCTTCTGCGAACGAAGCCTCTCTATCACAGTCTGCTGATGCTTGAGCTCGAAGTCCTTGGCCTCCAGTTCTGCAGTCATGTCTCGAATCCTCTTGTTCCTATCTTGGACTCGCTTCTCTTGACTCTTGAACTTTCTGTCCTGACTCTCAAACTTGTCCTCCATCTCCTTGACTATCTCATCTTGCTCCGCGAAGAGCTTGTCCTTCTCACGAAGCTGCACCTGGAGTTCGTCATTGCTGAGCATGACGTTGGTCCTATCAGTGTCTATGTGCCTAAGAAGAACCTCTAAGTCCTAAAGGTATAGACAGATCGGCTCTGCTGTCTCCCTCGAAGTATCCTCGAAGTCAATGGCCTCACCATCCTCATCACGTCTACCGAAGGTGAGGAAGTGAGTACCTCTAACCTGTCAAGAGTGTCTCCCTAACAGACGTCCAATCAAGTCCTACATGACTACCTCTAGGCCTCTCTCCTTGTCATCATGCATGAGCTTGAAGATGATTGCCTCCGTGGTAGGCTCAGTCTGGCGTCCGGGCTGATTGACCTTGAAGCCCTAAAGGTCTTTCCTCTCAAACTTGGTGAGGGGAAGCACCATGATGGTAGGAAGAGGGAGATTGAGAAAACTAGTGAGCTCAATAATACGAGGGCCAAAGCGAGTTCCCTTGAACTCTTCAGCCATGCTGATAGTAACAGTAGGCATCTATTTATAAGATAGAAAAAGTTAGAGTCAACAGAATGATTAATTTACAAGACAAAGCATGACAAGCATAACATTGACAATCATACAAGTCATAGCATACACTAAATCCATTACAAGAATCCAAGGTTCAACTTATTTTAGACAACATTTTTGGAAAATAAAATGATAAGTGTGGTGGTCCAACTAATGGAGTACGTTTACAATCCCATCTCACTTGCCAAGTTGGCTAACAGGGCATCCCTAGAGGCAATCTGTTTGTGTAGATCACAAGACTCCATTGCTAAGTCTATGATGTCCTTCCTTAAGCTTTGGTTGGTAGCCTCTAAATCTTGGGTATGCTTCTTTTCTTCCCTAAGGTCATTCTGGGTGTTAAGCATTCTGCACTTGATTCTATCACCAAGTTCTTTGATAGCCCTCCAAGCTGCATCCCTTGCTGAATCAAAGAATGTAGTGTGCATCACTGTGTTGGTGACCATGCAGAATCCTGAGTCCTTGTGGTTGTCTTCCTTATTTTTATACAAGTGAAGTTGCACCCACCAGTACTCAACTCCTTCATCCATCACAGGAAAACCTTTGTACACAGTTGCACCATTCATTCCCATGGCAACCATGAGGTCCTTGAGAGCCTTGGGGAATTCTGTCTCACACTCCAACGTCATAGTCATGAGTGGTCCCTTCCTCACGGCTTCGTTGATGGAGTTCATCTACAAATAGAGATGAGAAAGAATATTAGAAAAGTTTACGAGAAGAAAAGACAAGTGTGGAAGTTGTTGAAATTTTTTCCTTAATGGTTTGCAATCCTAGGGTCATAATCCTACATGCACCACAGTGCTCTGATACCATCTGTAAGATCCCTCCTTTGTAAAGGAAAGGATCCCTGTGATTGCAATGCTAGTACCTGGATCAATGCTAGCATCCACAGTTTAAGATGAAGTACACAGAAACAAAGGTCATTATTACATATCATTCCAGAGACAAACATACTCTTTTACAACTCCATGGCCACATGCCTAATACAAGAGTTCAAATATATAATAAGATAAATAAGTCTTCATCTTCATGTGCCATAGGCAAGCATGTTGAGTGTAGACTCATGACTCCTAATCATCATCAGAATATCCTAAAACATCACAAGTTACAGCCAAAGTGGGTCAATACATTGGAATAGTATTGGCAAGTGATACCTTAGTAGAATATTGGTGGACTAAATACTATATGCATTTTGTCTAAGTGTAGCTTAGGCTTGCTTTGCTCAAAATAGGTTTTTACCTATCAGTTGAAAACACTAAGTTTTTCTTTGTCAAAATCTTTTCCAAGGAACCACCAATAGACATTGGGGTCCTTCACCCTTGTTCAACCACAAGTTTTTACTTAGAAATTGGGATGAGGAGATTCTTGATAGCTTCCATGTCTTGATGCTCAAGTTGTCCAATACCAGGGACATGGCTAAGTACTTAGATTCTTCCATCTGTAGAGGTTGTGCACTTTCCCCACAAGACTTGATTTTCACCAAGACAGGACCTTTCAGAAGCCTTCCCTTAGACCAAATGGACGCGTTCCAACCTATCATCCCACTACCACCAACTGTCCAAATGGCTAAGTTATTGCAACCTATATGATCCAGGCAGAGCCCATATTGCCAAGTGGCTGCACTAAAAGCTTCTTAACATTTGGCCTCTCAAATCCCTTTGTTCTTGGGTGGATTTCCACAAGGGAGATACACAAGGTAAACCATAGAAATGGGCCTTGTGTAACCACTCAACATAACCCATTCCTTCCATTCCACCCAGGTGTTTCATTCACTTAGTTGTTTTATTAAACAAAAACATAGTCCAAAGACTTAGAAATATTTATTCATAGCATGAATATATAACGACCCTTGGTTGCTACTAGCAAGGCTAAGCATGGCATTGTTAAGACTTAGAAATATTTCTAGCAATTCTACAACTACTAGGATTTCCCAAGCATAGCATATAGATCAAAAATATCCATGCAAGACTAGCAAAATATTTCTAATGCATATTTGAAAACATAGGAATAAAATCATGAAGCACCACTTGCCTTGGTATTTTGGAGATTAGCTACAATCCTCACAATCACAATCACTATTTGCACCAAAATCTACACATAAAATGATATCACCAAATCACATACAAAATAAATACAAGAAAAAAATATATGGATGCATGCAATATGATATGTGATGATTTTCTATACTCAACAAGACAAGTGCACAGTAATGATTCATAAACAAGTTCAAAACTTGCCAAACAACCTTTATTTGAACATTAAAACATTTCTCAAATAATTAATATACACAAAATAGGCCTACACATGTTTCTGTAAAAATAACCATTTTAACAGAAACAAAACTTTAAACACATTGCATATATGGAAAGGGCTTTCTCTCCTGATTCCATTGATATAAAATTTGTCAAATTTGGACGTGGAATCAAAAGTTATGAATTAAACAAGTTGAAACATCTAATAGATTTAAATCAGAATTTTAAAACGAAGAACATGCCACGAGGCGCTTTCTTACTGGCTGGTACCGCTTCGCGCTGGATCGCGCTTCCGAGCCGTTGGATCTAACTAAAATCCGTGGCTCAGATCTAATCTTACCCCTTCGGCTATGTTCTATCGCATCCACTGGATCTAAATCGAACGGCCACAGATCTATCGACCATAGATGGGCGGTGCTAGTGGCGGCGACTAGCGGCGGCGCGCTCTGTCAGCGGTGGAGCCGGCGAACTAGGTTGCGCGGGGAGGTGGGAGGATGCTCACCAGAATCGCCGTGATGAGGAGAAGCTCGACGTGTGCTCAGTTGGCGAAGGGGCGCTCGGAGTCGTTGCGGATTGCTCGTCGGAGTAGTCCCTGGCGACGGATGCTTCTGTTCGTCGATGTTGGCGACGCTCTGGGCCGTGCTAAGACGAGAGAAGGGTGCCGTTAGATGCGCAGGACACTGGGGATCTCCCGCGTATCAAACAGGGGAAGAGGGGAAGCTGGGACTTACGGGAAACGGTCGTCAGATTTCGAGCAGAGGGTGGCAGAGCTCAGTCGTTGACGTTGCCGAGGCTACAGACCACGCGCGAGCAAACGGAGAGTGTCAGTAGGTGTGCACGGAGATGTAGAACAAGCCAGTATGAACCATAGACAGAGGGGAGTGCGGTGCTCACCGGAATTTGATGACGAACTCGTCGGAGCGGCGGGCGTCCATAGAGAAATTCGTGCAGCCTGGTGGCTCCGGTGAGGTGTGGTTTGGGGGGAAAGGAGGAGGGGAGCATGGTGTTTAAGTAGGCGAGACGGGGGCGTGATTTACTCAGGCATTGAACGGTAATTGACGCCGCGAATTAAACAGGAAACGCCCGGCGTAATTTGGGGATGAACTGGTCGCTGGGTGGAGACGACGATAGTCGTGTGGGCCGTGGTTGTTAGCGAGAGATAAGGAGTGGGGGTGGCTCTAGACAGTCAGCGACTCAGTGGGTGCGGGTGCGAGTGAAAGAAAACGATTCGTGGGAGAGGGGTTGTTGGGCTAGCTGGGTCGAGTGGGCTGGGTTGGGCCAGATTGGTTGTTTGCCTATTTTTTTCCTCTTTACTCCTTTTCTTTTTCTGTTTGGTTTTCTAGAATTGGTTTTCAAACTCCATTTCAATTCAGTTTGAATTCAAACCTTCTCCAGCTTTTTGTACAGTGTACTTTATACTCAAATATGTGTCAAAGACTTCTGTTCACTCAAACCTCCTTGGGTCATTTGAAAAATAAAATACACCAAGCCTTTAGAAGATATAATAATAGGCATAAACTTGGTTTTATTTCATACTTTGTTTTGAAACTTGGCTCAAGCTTTTGAAATCCCTTAAGTTTGAACTCAAAACATTTCTGAATGGATATTAGTACCTTTCTCATTAGCAAGTAGCACAAAGGCTAGAGTATTCATACATAAAATAATGAGCAACATATGCTCGTGTTTTTGAAAAGATTTTGAGATGAAACCCTAAATGATTCATGGATGCATGGATGATATGCATGATTTTTGAAACATGATTTTAGGGATGTTACACTCAGGCTAAGTGTAGATACGGTGTAAAAAGTATTTCCTGTTAAGAAATAAATGAAATTTTATAACTCAATTAATAATATTCCAGAAATCAAATAAATGATTAAATCTTGTTTAATTAATAACTTTTGATTTATAATTCAGAAAAATTTGTATAATATATGAAAATTTGTAGAAAAATTAAATCTACAACTTAAAATTATTATCAAATATTATTATGATGATTATCTAAATAAATATTATTTAATAAAGCTTTTATAAGTAATAAAACTTTGATAATTCATATTTTAATAATGGTAAATGATAATAATATGAATAAAATACCAAAAATCTTTGCACAATAGGAATTATAATTAAAAATTATAATCATGCATTATTATTTCACTAAATTAAATATTTATTATTTATTAAGTAATTATAAAGTAATAAGAATTGTAAAAATCATGTTTTATTATTTCTAAATCACAAAAAAATAAATAAATATACCAAAATGATCACAAGAATAATACCTACATGATAAAAATAAAATATTCCACTTTTGAGTTAAATAAAATTTAACTATTTTAATAACTCAAATTTAAACTAATTTACTTAGTTAATAATTTATATAAGAATGAATAAAATCTGTTAATATTTCTAAAATGAGTAAATTAAGTTTAATTAATAGTATTAGTCTTAAATATTAATAATATGAAGCCATAGTGGTCTAAAACATTATAAATACCTTTTTATTAAATTATTTTCTACTTTAAGTAAAGATTATATTCTAAAAGGATTCCCAATTATAAAATTAACCTTAAAGAACAACTTATGAATACACCAAATCCTTTCTATCTATGTTAACCACCAAATTACAAAAACTACCACAACATTATAGAAAGTTCATAAGTGATTAAGTAATAATATATCTTGGTTTATAAACTATAATCACTCCTTTATAAAAGGTAAATGATACTACCCATTATAAAAAAAATCAAGAAACCATTACACCAAGTAAAAGAATAACCAATCTTAAGTAACTTAAAGAAAACATTCCAGATACACAAGGTACAAATATCATAAGAATTATACTTTCAAACTATCCTTGTTTTAAAGTTAACTTTAGTCTACAGAATCTAAATATAACACTATAAGAATTATTATATGTTTTATAGTTAAATTTGGTCCGAGTTAGTTAAGTTATAAAGCAACTCAATCCAAACCACTCGAGCAAACAAATAACATCAACCACCACTAACTAACCACAAAGATTGTTTAGACCTTAGAAGAGAAACCTTTTCTTCGAAGGTTATTCTTTTTGCCACTTCAAACAAAAACTCTTATATAAGAAACTTGACTAGCATTTCATAAGTATATATATTTTATTGCTACATATGTGTTGCTCACAACCACTCACAAGCTCTAATAGAAGCACAAATGTGAAACTTATCTAAAACGACCACACATTCCAAAGTAACCATTTCCGAAATCCAAACCCTAGGACAACGTTATCCCCGGGATTTGTGTGTAGAACGTGCATCACATTACTTATGCATAAAAGCATATTGCTTCTTTAAACATTAGTCCTTACTGGACCAATGATGCTGATTTCAGATTTTGGATCTTATACTAACTCGAAGACCGTGAGTGCATAATCTTGCAACCACAAAAGGCAAGTTCACACTTGCTCATGTCCTTTGTTTATTTTCTGTAAAGTATTTTACAAATCCAGTGTTGTTATCACCTGCATTTGAAAAAGGTATAAAAACACTATTTTCGATAATAATGTGAACTATTGGTTACTGATCCAGGGTAATCAGCTAATCTATTAAATCTGATAGTTGGAATACCACTGTTCAGAACTATATAACCTAGGACTTAACCACCAATGTCGCTAGTGATTCTTGCGCTGTATATTACGCGTTGACCATGAGATTGGGAATGGGACGGAAGAGTCAGTTGTATCTTCTTCCTCTCGCATGAAGCCGGATGTGTAGGTCGTGGCTGTTATCCTCGAAGCGTGCATATTAATTGGTAATTCATAGAGGATATGCATCATATGGGTGGGAACCCTCATCATTCCATGATAGTTCTGGCATCTAACGGTTTGTACAAACCATTGCCGTAATCCAATATGTGGGCATGGTGTACACCAAGGAGGCATGCGAGGTCACGAAGGGGGAAGTGATTGGCTTGGATCATCTTCTGGGCCCCACATCATGGAATTATGGACGGGAAAAAGTTGCCCGGTTGTGCAAAAAATAGTTGATCTCTCATGGGTAAAGTGACGCACCTCTGTAGAGTGTAAGAACTATAACTTGTTACTCCCTGTTCCGGGAAGGAGCTGCGAACGCGGCGGGAAAGGAACTCCATGAAAGTTCTGGTAAACCCGTGAAGGATGACGGACATAGCTTTTCAGAATAAAAGCAACCTTTGAAGAAATGTTTATAAAAACTTGCATTGCCTACGACCTACGATCTGTGGCTGTAGTTATAGTGCATCAAACACTCCTTTTCCAGTGAATTTGCTGAGTACACTCATACTCAAAGTATCTTCTTAACCCTTGCTAGATTCTGAAGCCATGAAGACGATGTCTACACCAAGTTATGCTCTAGGAATCATCAACAGCTAAAGCTCTTCAATGAAGTCAAGGAAGTCAACATATACATCAACTCAAGTGAATATGAAATTAATGATTAGATAGGAATATAATATCTAGCCAAAGAACCTAATTCTGTAGTGTATTGCAATAGCAGCAATGCCAAGTCCTTAGTTAAAATACTAGTTTTAATAGTATAATAGTTTTTGCGTTGTTTATCTTTGATTCTTCTCCGTAAGAAGTTCTTTCTCTTGGTTTGGTGATCAATGTTCTTGAAAACTCCAGCCTTCTCCGGGACTTCGAGGCATTTGCGAAGTAACGATAGATGGAACACATTATGCACTGCTGACATCTCCTCTGGCAGTTCCAGTTGATACGATACTTCTCCTCAATGATTCAGAATATTGAAAGGTCCAATATATCTGGGGGCTAACTTTCCTTTGAGCTGGAAACGTTGCATTCCTTTCAAAGGCGACACTTTGAGATACACAAAATCTCCGATATTGAAAGCGAGGTCTCGACGTCTCTTGTCGGCATAACTCTTCTGTCTGGATTGGGCAGTCTTGAGGTGCTCACGGATCTTGTGAACTTCCTCTTCTGCTTCTCGTAGGATGTTGGGTCCTAAAATCTGACTCTCTCCTACTTCCGACCAATTCAAAGGGGTACGACACTTCGTTCCATACATGAATTCAAATGGGTCCATTTGCAAACTAGCTTGATAACTATTGTTGTACGAAAGTTCTGCAAAAGGCAGACAATCTTCCCATTTTTATCCATACTCTAGCACATAGGTTGTCAACATATCTTCGAGTATTTGATTTACTCGCTTCGTTTGTCCATCGGTCCGAGGGTGATATGCTATGCTGAAATCCAGTCGGGTTCTTCATCCTTCTTGGACTTTCTTCCAAAATCTCGAGGTAAACTGAGTTCCTCGATCCAACACAATGTTCTTGGAGACTCCATGCAAACTGACAATTCTAGGAATATACAACTCTGCTAGCTTCGAACTGTAGTAAGTGGTCTTGACTGGTAAGAAATGGGCTAATTTGGACAGTCGATCAACTATGACCCAAATAGAGTCATTTTCCCTACTAGATGTAGGCAATCGGGTGATAAAATCCATTCCAACTGAATCCCACTTCCATTCCGGAATCTACAATGTTTGCAACAGTCCTGCAGGTCTCTGATGTCCCGCCTTGACTCTCTGACATATATCACACTTGGCTATGTAGCTTCCGATTTCTCTCTTCATATTATACCACCAAAATTGCTCCTTCAAATCTTGATACATCTTCGGTCCTCCGGGGTGGATAGAATAAAGAGTATCATGGGCCTCTTTCAAAATAGCTTGCTTCAACTTTGAATCTGCTGGCACACAGATATGCCCTTTGTACCACAAATCTCCTTCTTCATCTTCGGTGAATCTGGGTACTTTGCATGTATCGATACAACGTTTGATTCCATCGATACTAGCATTGCCTTTCTATGCCTCCTTGATCTAGCTAATCAAAGTGGGTTGAAGTTCTATGCTAGCCAAAAATCCTTCACTTACCAGCTCCATTCTGAAATTTTCCATCTCCTTGTGCAAACTTGGTTGCTCCTTTAGGATCATGGAGTTCAAGCGGCACGGAAATTTACTAAGGGCATCTGCTACCACATTGGCTTTACGGGGGTGATAATGAATGTCCAGATCATAGTCCTTTATTAGCTCTATCCATCTTCTCTGCCTCATATTCAGCTCCTTTTGAGTGAATATATACTTCAGGCTCTTGTGATCCGAATAAATCTCACAACGGTTTCCCATAAGATAATCCCTCCATGTCTTCAGGGCTAGAACTACAGCTGCTAGTTCAAGGTCATGGGTAGGATAATTCTTCTCATGCTGCTTCAGTTGTTGGGATAGGTAAGATATTACTTTGCCTTCTTGCATCAACACACATCCGAGACCAATCTTGGATGCGTCACAATACACATCAAAATGCTTCGTGATATCCGACATGATCAAGATTGGGGTTGAAATCAATCTCTTCTTGAGTTCTTGAAAACTCGCTTCACATTTGTTTGTCCATTCAAACTTCTTTTCCTTCTTCAACAATTGGGTCATGGGTCTTGCGATACTCGAGAATCCTTCTACGAACTTGCAGTAATATCTCGCTAATCAGAGAAATGCACGAACTTGGGTTTGAGTGGTTGGGGCTTGCCATTCTTCCACATCCTTCACCTTTGCAGGGTCATCAGCAATTCCTCCGGCTGATACGATATGTCCGAGGAATCCTACCTCCTGTAACCAAAATTCACATTTTCTAAACTTGGCATACAACTGATGCTCCATATGGGTTCCAAGGATGGTACTTATATGTAGCTCATGTTCTTCTTCTCATTGGAATAGATCAGAATGTCATTGATGAAAACAACGACAAACTTATCCAGGAAGTCCATAAAAATCTTATTCATGAGGTTCATGAAATAAGCGGGGGCATTGGTTACTCCAAAAGACATGACCGTGTACTCATATAATCCATATCTGGTGGTAAAGGCAGTCTTCGGAATATCCTCTGCATGAATATTGAGTTGATGATAACCAGTTCTAAGATCAATCTTAGAAAACACTTTGGCACCGGTCAACTGGTCAAACAGGTCTTCTATCTTTGGTAGTGGGTACTTGTTTTTGATGGTGACATCGTTCAACTTCCGATAATCCGTACACAAACGGTTACCTCCATCTTTCTTGTCCACAAAAATTATAGGTGATCTCCATGGCGATGCACTTGGTTGGATCAATCCTATCTCCAACATAGCATCCAGTTGCTTCTTCAGCTCCACTAATTCAGACGGGTTCATACTATACCGTCTCTGGTCTATGGGTCCAGTTCCAGGGATTAGTTCAATGATAAACTCGATATCCTAATCGGGGGGCATACCGGGCAAAACATCTGGAAATACGTCGGGGTATTCACAGACTATTCTGACTTGGTAAATGGTCGGTTGGGCTAGACTCTTGTTGCACTTGAATTGACGTGGAAAGGTTTCGGATAAGTGCTCTACTGATATTCCGACTGTACTGGTCATGGTTATGGATTTCTTGGCACAGTCGATTAATCCTTTATGTTTTGACATCCAATCCATTCCTAGTACTACTTCCAAACCTTTAGTTCCGAGTACTATTAGATTAGCATAAAAATCTATGCCATGGACTCGGATAGGTACGACTTTGCAAATTTGTCTAGCTTTGGTGGTTGAACCAGGTATTTGAACTATCATAACATGCTTCAATTTTGTTGGTTGAATCTTACTAGTGCATAAAAATTCTTCGGTAACAAACCAGTGTGATGCTCCAGAATTAAACAACACTCTTGCAAGTACTGAGTTAACAGAAAACATACCCAGCACGACATCTGGCTCTTCTTGGGCTTCTTCAGCATGCATGAGAAATAGACAACTGTTGCGGTTGAGCGAATTACCTGGGGCAAATCTCCTTCCAAGATGAACACGATGCTGCTGCTGAGCTAGGGCATTCACATTGGGGGGTTGCTGCAGTCTTCTTGGGGCACTCATTGGAATAGTTACCCTTGGTTCCACATTCATAACAAATCACTTGGGACTTGTCCTTTGCTGCAACAGGCACAACATTGCTTCCAGTCCTTGGGGCAGTGTTGGTGTTGGTGGTGACATTGTTGTTGTTGAACTTGGGCGGTGCACAGTTGAAATTTTTGAAATTTCTGGGGTTGTTGTTTTGGTTTCCTCCGGGCCTTGGGTTTCCTCCTCCATGGTTGGGATAGGTCGGACGGTTCATCGGGGGTCTATTGGTTCTTGGGGCAAATCCTGGAGATGGGTTGGGGCGATACTTTAGGTTATGGTGGGTTCCTGGTTGATGCATCATTCTACGTTTGCGATTCTCATTGGCTTGGTTGATCTTGCCTTCCATTTGAATGGAAGAATCCACTTGGGCTTCAATGTCCACAAATGGGATATTGACTAACACTGTTTGCATCTCATCATACAGACCATTCAGGAATCTCTCCTTCTTCTTAGCTTTAGTGTCAATATCATCAGGTGCATATCGAGCTAATGACAAAAATTTGTCATGGTACTCAACTACTGTTATTCTCCCTTGCTTTAGTTCCCTGAATTCATCTCTCATCCTATTTGAAAGGATACTGATGTCGCCTAGAGAGGGGGTGAATAGGCGATTAAAACTTTTCCTAGAGTGGCTCAACAAAGGCGGAATAAAACTAGTGTTTACTTTGTAAAGCACAACCTAGATCAACTAAGGTTCACCTATGTGCACCAACAACTTATGCTAAGAAATACAAGCAACAAAGTGA
The DNA here is from genome assembly GCA_030063025.1 of Avena longiglumis. NCBI lineage: Eukaryota > Viridiplantae > Streptophyta > Magnoliopsida > Poales > Poaceae > Avena > Avena longiglumis. The sequence continues at coordinate 450,747,346 of CP125976.1, forward strand.
TAGCAAGATATATATTACTTCAAGCACGAAGGCTATCACAATGTAAAGTGCATAAGTAAAGAGCTCGGGTATAGAGATAACCGAGGCACGCGGGGACAACGATAATTTACCGAGTTCCTCACAACATGGAGTACGTCTCGTTTGGAGAGGGGGTGGTATCAAAAGTCCCTTATTCTCCGGTGAATCTCACCCCAATGGGATCGATCCACGCTTCCACTGTCGGTGCACTTGTCGGTGGCAAACCGGAACCTCTCACAAGGTTGGGGCACTTCTCCACAACTTAATTGGAGGCTCCCAACAAACGCCACCAAGGACACAACCTGCAACACCAACAAACCATCTAGGGTTCCAAGAACCCAAGAGTAAAAAGCTTCTCAACTTTCACTCACTAAATCCTCCGGGGAGAACTCAAACCGATGCACCAAATGCAATGACAAGAACACAAGTAGTGCTCAAATCCTTCTCTCCCAAATTCCACCAAAGCTACAAAAGCTTGTGGGGGAATAAGAGAGGAAGAACAAAGGTGGAAATCCACAAAAGACTCCAAGATCTAGTTCCCAAGATGTTCCCCTCACTTAGAGGAGAGATGGATTGGTAGGATTGTAGATCTAGATCTCCTCTTTCAAATCCCTAAAGTATATGAAAGAATCAAGGGAGGGATTGAAGGGGGGTAGCAAGCTTCAAAAGGTCAACAATGGTGGGGGGAACCTTGCAAGAGAGCTAGGGAACCATTGGGGAAGAAGGGCCCCTTACATAGGTCTCTATAAATCCAACCGTTAGGCCCAGGAATCGCCCGGTCCGGAGTCTCCGGACTGGGCCCGGAGTCTCCGGTGTACCCAGGCCAAACGGGGACAATCTAGAGGACGTACTGGACGCGGTCCGGAGATTAGACCGGAGATTAGTCCGGAGTCTCCGGTCTTACAAAAACTGGCAGAAAGACCAATACGAAAACATCCATAACTTTTGCATCCGGACTCCGATTTTGATGATCTTGGGCTCGTTTTAAAGAGGACAATAAGCTATATAAGATCATACATAAAAACATAATAGTACATCAAGGGAGTGTAGAACCAAATGACGAAATGTTCAACCTCTCTCAAAAAGACAAACCAGTAAAACCTCCAACATTGAAAACGTAGTAGAGAATGCATATGAAATCCGTTTTCGATGAACTAGAGCTTGTCATGGAGATTAAAACAAGCTATAAATCCTCACATGAGTAAGAACCAAAGAATGGAAGGTTTTACTGTTGGAGATATGCCCTAGAGGCAATAATAAATGTAGTTATTATTATATCTTTGTGTTTATGATAAATGTTTACATTCATGCTATAATAGTATTGACAAGGAAACATTAATACTTGTGTGATTTGTAAACTTAATTTGAAGTCCCTAGTATAGCCTCTATACTTCACTAGCTTGTTGGTTGATTAAATGATTGTGGTTTCCCTATTATGAACATTGAGATGTTATCAATAACAAGATCATATTGTTAGGAGAATGATATGGTGGACATACTCCTATAGATAAGCGTAGCATAAAGATCAAGTCATTTCATTAGTTCAATTGCTATATGCTTTCTGATACATAGTAACCTAATTCCTTCGACCATGAGATCATGCATATCACCTTTACCGGATGGATGCTTTGATGACATCAAACACCACACCGTAACTGGGTGGTTATAAAAGTGGCATTGAGTGTTCGGAAAGTATTGGTTGAGACACATGGATCAAGAGTGGGATTTGTCCATCCACATGACGGATAGATATACTCTGGGCCCTCTCGGTGGAATGTCATCCAATTAGCTTGCAAGCATGTGACTTGGTCACAAGGGATCACATATCACGGGAACGAGAAAAGAGTACTTATCAGTAACGAGGTTGAACTAGGTATGCAGAGATACCGACGATCATAACCTCGGATAAGTAACATATCGTGAGACAAAGGGAAATTGGTATCGTATGTAAGTGGTTCATTCGATCGCAAAGTAATCATAGAAATATGTGGGAGACATATGAATTTCCGATTCCTCTATTGGTTATTGTTGAGAAGTGTCTCGATCATGTCCGCATAATTCACGAACCGTAGGGAGACACACTTAAGGATTCGACGTTGTTTGAGTAGTTATGGTATTATGAGAAAGAGACCGAATGTTGTTCGAGTCTCGGATGGGATCCGGATATCACGAGGTGATCCGGAATGGTCCGGAGAATAAGATTCATATAAGGAAAGTCCTGCCGGAGTTCGGGAATGATTCCGATGTTTTCATCGGAATGTTCTAGAAGGTTCAATTGTCCCAAGACTCCGGGGAGGGTACATGAGTGTGTCATTGAATGATTGCATCATGTACCAAGTGTTCTTGCTGTTTCAAAACAAGAAAGTCAAATTGCTAGTTTGAAAGTCAAGCGGCTAAAACAGAAACTGTGGGAAACAGAAACTGTGGGAAACAAGCAAGAGGAGTTGGAACCAACCTGGAGGAGGAGTTGGACTCCTCCAGGCCGGCGCCCAGCCCAAGGCCGAGTTGGGGAGGGACTCCCTCCCTCCCCTGGCGCGCCAAGGACCTCCCTCCCATAAAAGGAGGGGCAGGGCTCCTCCTAGAGACACTCAAGTTTCACCTCTAGATCTCCGGTTTAGAGCCGTTTTGGTTTAGAGCTTCTAATTGCTTTAGCCAGCGGTTTAGAGCCTTCTAATTGGTTTAGAGCCTTCTAAATTGGTGTGTCTAATTACTAGACCACTAATAGCCTCTCTCATAAGCTCCACCATACTCGCACCGGCTTAAGGCGAAGCCTCAGGATCTCCTCTACTTCCTGGTACCACGCCGTTGTCTTTGGGAATCGCGAGGAGAGTACTACAACCTCCGCTGCCTGCTGGAACAAGGGAGAGGAAGGTCTTCGTCGAGTACCGAACGTGTGACCGACTGCGGAAGCGCTGCCGGAACGTGGCGCTGGAAGGATCGTCTACACGGTCTTGAGATCGGAAAGAGTACGACTACATCACCCACGAGAATCCGCTCTCGTTAAACACTTTGGAATCTTCGAGGGTAAGTTATTCCATCGACTCGTTGCTACAATCTAGTAGATAGATCTTGGCTTGTTTGTTTGTATGCGATAGAAAATTTTTGTTTTCCATGCTACGAACCCTACAAAGGGTATCGAGCCGGTTTATATGTAGATCTGTTGCCGAGTAGAACACAATGGTCATTGTGGGCGTTGATGCTTTTATTGTAGATTGCTTTTGTGTACTTTGCATCTTGTATGTTGGGATGAAGCGGCTCGGGCTAACCTTACATGACATCGTTCATGAGACTTGCTCCACGCTTGACATGCAACTTGTATTGCATAAGTGGCTTTGCGGGTGCATGTTTCTCCTAGCATAGTTAAGATCCAATTTACAACGGGTAATCAACAATTCTAGTATCAATGTTGTGGTTCTTGTTCGTAAGTTAGAACGACACTTATTGAAAGCCCCAAACCACGTAAAATATGCAAAGAAAGTAGAGGCGTCTAACTTTGTTTTGCAGGGGTGTGCAGTGATGTGATATGGCCATGATTGTGATTATATTTGATGTATGCAATGTTCCTTATTGTAAGTTGGCAACCATGAGCCATATGGTTGTCTTTAATTTATGTTAAGACCCGCGTGTCTATTCAAAGTAGTTGTAATAGTTGAAGCCGGTGGACGAAAACCATGGTGAAGCGTCATTGACCTTGATGCAATGCCGGTGATGATGGAGATCATGTTCGTGCTTGAAGATGGAGATCAGAAGCACAAAGAAGAAAGGCCATATCATATCACATATTATGAATTGCATGTGATGTTAATCCTTTATGCATCTTGTATTGCTTAGTAGACGGTAGCATTATAAGATGATCCCTCATGCACATGAATTTCAAATCATAAAGTGTTCACCCTTAGTTAGCACCGTTGCTAAAGCTTGTTGTTTCAAGCACCACGTGATGATCGGGTGTGTTAGATTCGCAAGTGTATACAACGTGAGCAAGCCAGATTTGCTCATGCGTAAACGAGGTTTGATCTTGACGAGCCTAGCATGTGCACATGGTCTCGAACACGGATTACCGAAAGGTAAAGCATGAATCGTATAGTAGATATGATGAACATGATGATTGTTCGCCATTGAAACTATATCAACTCTCGTGATGATCGGTGTTGATGTAGTGGATTTGGTTCGTGTGATCACTAAAACAATGTGAGGGATGTTGTTTTGAGTGGGAGTTCACCTAGTTTAATTTTTATTAATTAATTTGAACTCAATTTGTCATAAACTTAGTCTAAACTATTGCAAATATGTTGTAGATCAATGGCAGCCCCTACCATCAATTTTAATGCTCCTAGAGAAAGAAAAGTTGAAAAACAATGGAAGCAACTTCATGGATTGGTTCCGCAATTTGAGGATTGTCCTCACAATTGGTAATTTGACCTATGTCTTTGGATGCACCATTGGTGACCCACCGCAGCCAATGCTTCCGATGAAGTAAAGAATGTTTACCTCGCTCGGAAGAATCAAGACTCCATAGTTCGGTGTGCTATCTTGTATGGTTTAGAATCGAGCTTGAAAAAGGTTTGAAGAGTCAGACCCATATGATATTGTCGAGGATCTCAAATTGATTTTTGAGACTCATGCGGCAATTGAAAGCTATGAGGCTTCTGAAAAGTTCTTTAACTGCAAGATGGAAGAAGGCAGCTCCGTCAGTGAGCATGTGCTTAAGATGTCTGGGCATGCAAACAAACTTCAAAGCTTGGGTATAGTGATTCCTAATGATTTGGGGATTTACCGTGTCCTAGAATCACTACCACCAAGTTACAAGAACTTTGTGATGAACTACAACATGCGGAACATGAACAAGACGTTGCCAGAACTCTTTGCCATGTTGAAATCTGCAGAAGTGGAGATCAAGAAAGAGCACCAAGTATTGTTGGTCAATAAGACCACAAAATTCAAGAAAGGCAAGTCTAAGCAAAAGGGACACTTCAAGAAGGGTGGTAAGAAAGTTATCACGCCTGCGAAGAAAACCAAAGCTGGACCAAAGCCTGAAACTGAGTGCTTTTACTGCAAGGGAGAAGGTCACTGGAAGCGGAATTGCCCAAAGTACTTGGCGGATCTGAAGAACGGCAACATCAAGAAGAAAGGTATATCTGATATACATGTTATTGATGTGTATCTCACTAGTACTCGTAGTAGTGCTCGGTATTTGATCTGGTTCGGTTGCTCATATTTGTAACTCAAAGCAGGTCTTGCAGAATAAACGGAAGCTAGCGAAGAACGAGGTGACGATGCGTGGGAAACGGATCAAAGGTTGATGTGATCGCGGTCGCACGCTACCTCTTCATCTACCATCGGGATTAGTTTTATACTTAAATAATTGTTATTTAGTGCCTGCGTTGAGCATGAACATTATATCGGGATCTTGTTTATTGCAGACGGTTACTTGTTTAAGTCGAGAATAATGGTTGTTCGATTTATATGAGTAATATGTTTTATGCACATGCACCTTTGATAGATGGTCTATTCTTATTGAATCTCGATAGTGGAAATACACATATCAACAATATTGAGGCTAAACGTTTGAAATCAAGCGATAATTCGACCTATATGTGGCACTGTCGTCTTGGTCACATTGGAGTGAAGCGTATGAAGAAACTCCATTCTGATGGACTTCTTGAATCACTTGATTTTGAATCACTTGAAAGATGCGAAGCATGTCTGATGGGAAAATGACTAAGACTCCATTTTCTGGTATGATGGAGCGAGCTACGGACTTATTGGAAATCATACATACCGATGTGTGTGGTCCAATGAGTGTAGCATCGCGCGGTGGTTATCGTTATGTTCTTACCTTCACAGATGACTTGAGTAGATATGGGTATATCTATTTCATGAAACACAAGTCCGAAACTTTCGAGAAGTTTAAGGAGTTTCAAAGTGAGGTAGAGAATCAACGTAACAAGAAGATTAAATTTCTACGTTCTGATCGTGGAGGTGAATATCTAAGTTACGAGTTTGGCGAGCATTTAAAGAAGTGCGGAATACTTTCACAATTGACACCGCCAGGAACACCATGAAATGGTGTGTCCGAACGTCGAATCGAACTCTCTTAGATATGGTTCGCTCTATGATGTCACTTACAGATTTACCGCTATCATTTTGGGGTTATGCATTAGAAACAGCGCATTCACTTTAAACAGGCACCGTCTAAACCGCTGAAACGACACCGTATGAATTATGGTTTGGGAAGAAACCTAAATTGTCGTTCCTTAAAGTTTGGGGTTGCGAAGCCTATGTAAAGAAGTTACAGCCGGACAAGCTTGAACCCAAAGCGGAAAAATGCGTCTTCATAGGATACCCGAAGGAAACTATTGGGTATACCTTCTATCGTAGATCCGAAGGCAAAATCTTCGTTGCCAAGAATGGATCCTTTCTAGAGAAGGAATTTCTCTCGAAAGAAGTGACTGGAAGGAAAGTAGAACTCGACGAGGTTGTCGAACCTTCTCGAATTGCAGTAGCGCAGCACCGGAAGAAGTTCCTGTGGTGCCTGCACCAATTAGAGAGGAAGCTAATGATAATGATCATGAAACTTCGGTTGAAGTTGCTACAGAGCCTCGGAGGTCAACGAGAACTCGTACCACTCCAGATTGGTATGATTCCGTGATGAGTGTCATGTTGGTGGACAACACCGATGACCCCGAGACATATGAGGAAGCGATGATGAGCCCAGATTCCAATAAATGGCAAGAAGCCATGAAATCCGAGATTGGATCCATGTACGAAAACCAAGTATGGACTTACCGGATGGCCGGAAGGCTGTCGAGAACAAATGGATTTTCAAGAAGAAAACAGATGCTGATGGTAATGTTACTGTCTATAAAGCTCGACTTGTCGCAAAAGGGTTTCGACAAATTCAAGGAGTTGACTACGATGAGACTTTCGCCAAGTAAAGCTAAAGTCTGTGAGGATTATGTTAGCAATCGCTGCATATTATGATTATGAGATATGGCGATGGATGTCAAACAGCATTCCTCAATGGAGACATTGATGAAGAGTTGTATATGATGCAACCCAAAGGTTTTGTCGATCCTAAAGATGCTAACAAGGTATGCAAAGTTCAACGGTCCATCTATGGATTGAAGCAAGCATCCCAAGTTGGAATCAACGTTTTGATAAGGTAATCAAAAGTTTTGGTTTTATACAAACTTATGGAGAAGCTTGTATTTACAAGAAAGTGAGTGGGAGCTCAGTAGCATTCTTAATACTGTATGTGGATGACATATTGTTGATTGGGAATGATGTAGACCTTCTTAATAGTGTCAAGGAATATTTGAATAATAGTTTTTCAATGAAGGATCTTGGCGAAGCTTACATATTAGGCATAAAGATTTATAGAGATAGATCAAACGCCAAATATCATTGTCACAGAGTACATATTTGGACAAAGTTCTAAAGAAGTTTGGAATGGACGAAAGCAAGAAAGGGTTCTTGCCCATGTTGCTTAATACGACCTTGAGTAAAACTCAAAGTCCGACATCTCGGCGTAAGATAGAGAAAGGATGAGTAAGACTCCTATGCCTCAGCCATAGGATCTCTAATGTATGCCATGCTATGTACTAGACCCGACATTGCATATGCCGTTAGTTTAACTAGCAGATATCAAAGTGATCCAGAGTGGATCATTGGACAATGATCAAAAACATCCTTAAGTACTTGAGAAGAACTAAGGATATGGTTCTTTCTTATGGAGGTGATGAACAGCCGTTGTTAATGGTTACACCGATGCTAGTTGGAACACCGATCCGGATGATTCTAAATCACAACTGGATCGTATTTATTTTGAATGGTGCAGCAGCTAATGGAGGAGTGCAAAGCAAAGCGTTGTGGCGAGATCTTCAACTGAATCGAATACATGGTCGCTTCGGAGGCTTCACAAGAAGCGATATGGATGAAAGAGTTCATTACAGCTGGTGTGGTTCCAAGTGCGCTGGACCCAATGTCTATCTATCTTGTGATAACATGGGCCATAGCCAATGCGCAAGAACTAAGGTCACACAAGAAGTCAAGCATATCAAGCTGCGTTTTCACGCTATTCGAGAACATATCCAGGATGGGGATATAAAGATTTGCAAAGTACACACAGATCTGAATGTGGCGGATCCGTTGACTAAACCTCTCCCGAGGGCAAAACATGACCAACACCAAACTGCCATGGGTGTTCGGTATATTACCATGTAATCTAGATTAGATGACTCTAGTGCAAGTGGGAGACTATTGGAGATATGCCCTAGAGGCAATAATAAATGTAGTTATTATTATATCTTTGTGTTTATGATAAATGTTTACATTCATGCTATAATAGTATTGATAAGGAAACATTAATACTTGTGTGATTTGTAAACTTAATTTGAAGTCCCTAGTATAGCCTCTATACTTCACTAGCTTGTTGGTTGATTAAATGATTGTGGTTTCCCTATCATGAACATTGAGATGTTATCAATAATAAGATCATATTGTTAGGAGAATGATATGGTGGACATACTCCTATAGATAAGCGTAGCATAAAGATCAAGTCATTTCATTAGTTCAATTGCTATATGCTTTCTGATACATAGTAACCTAATTCCTTCGACCATGAGATCATGCATATCACCTTTACCGGATGGATGCTTTGATGACATCAAACACCACACCGTAACTGGGTGGTTATAAAAGTGGCATTGAGTGTTCGGAAAGTATTGGTTGAGACACATGGATCAAGAGTGGGATTTGTCCATCCACATGACGGATAGATATACTCTGGGCCCTCTCGGTGGAATGTCATCCAATTAGCTTGAAAGCATGTGACTTGGTCACAAGGGATCACATATCACGGAACGAGAAAAGAGTACTTATCGATACGAGGTTGAACTAGGTATGCGAGATACACGATCATAACCTCGGATAAGTAACATATCGTGAGACAAAGGGAAATTGGTATCGTATGTAAGTGGTTCATTCGATCGAAAGTAATCATAGAAATATGTGGGAGCCATATGAATTTCCAGATTCCTCTATTGGTTATTGTTCGGAGAAGTGTCTCGATCATGTCCGCATAATTCACGAACCGTAGGGAGACACACTTAAGGATTCGACGTTGTTTGAGTAGTTATGGTATTATGAGAAAGAGACCGAATGTTGTTCGGAGTCTCGGATGGGATCCGGGATATCACGAGGTGATCCGGAATGGTCCGGAGAATAAGATTCATATAAGGAAAGTCCCGTTTCGGAGTTCGGGAATGATTCCAGTGTTTTCATCGGGAATGTTCTAGAAGGTTCCGAATTGTCCGGCACTCCGGGGGGGAGGGTACATGAGTGTGTCATTGAATGATTGCATCATGTACCAAGTGTTCTTGCTGTTTCAAAAACAAGAAAGTCAAATTGCTAGTTTGAAAGTCAAACGGCTAAAACAGGAAACTGTGGGAAACAGGAAACTGTGGGAAACAAGCAAGAGGAGTTGGAACCAACCTGGAGGAGGAGTTGGACTCCTCCAGGCCGGCGCCCAGCCCAAGGCCGAGTTGGGGAGGGACTCCCTCCCTCCCCTGGCGCGCCAAGGACCTCCCTCCCATAAAAGGAGGGGCAGGGCTCCTCCTAGAGACACTCAAGTTTCACCTCTAGATCTCCGGTTTAGAGCCGTTTTGGTTTAGAGCTTCTAATTGCTTTAGCCAGCGGTTTAGAGCCTTCTAATTGGTTTAGAGCCTTCTAAATTGGTGTGTCTAATTACTAGACCACTAATAGCCTCTCTCATAAGCTCCACCATACTCGCACCGGCTTAAGGCGAAGCCTGCATGGATCTCCCTCTACTTACGCCACAGTCACGGGCCGCGAGAGAGTGCTACAACCTCCGCTCACTGGAACAAGGGAGAGGAAGGTCTTCGTCGAGTACCAACGTGACCGATCATGGAAGCGCTTAACGCAATAGGAAGGATCGTCTACACGGTCTTGAGATCGGAAAGAGTACGACTACATCACCCACGAGAATCCGCTCTCGTTAAACACTTTGGAATCTTCGAGGGTAAGTTATTCCATCGACTCGTTGCTACAATCTAGTAGATAGATCTTGGCTTGTTTGTTTGTATGCGATAGAAAATTTTTGTTTTCCATGCTACGAACCCCTACATTTACCTATCTCTAAAAGACAAACCGGTAAAACCTCCAAGATCAAAAACGCAATAAGATATAAAGGAGAAATCCGTTTTTGATGAACTAGGGCTTGTTATGAATATTACCACAAGCTCTAGAATCTCACAGGGATAAGATCCAAATAACAACCAAGAAAGGATGAATCTAAGTATGCAAAGGTTTGAGCTCTCTCTGAACGATATGATCGAGGTACTCACTTGGGAGACCCTCTTGATAGTACGGTTGTCTATCATATAAACCGGTCTCCCCAACTAACACCAGGAGACCGGTAAGAAAGAAACCCTATCAAGATCATACCTTTTCCTTGTGCATATTCCACTTGATTATGATTTAGACGGTCTTGTCCTTCTCAAGATGGAACACCTTTCTTGATTGCTCTTGTACGCACTTGCTTGATGAAGACTTGCAAGTTACTCCCCCATACAACATGGGAAAACATTTACTTTGACCTTGTATTCATCGATCCATGATCATCGAGGATGGTAAGCTTTAAGCATGAGATCTTCATAGATTTAACTCTCACATGACCAATCTGTGGATCACTCTTTGAACACCTTGGTCACCACTTGATCCTCTTCACTTTCTTCTTCTCCAAACCTTGAAGCCAACATATGGTTCAAGCATTGCCTATGGACAATTCCTACAAGTACAACTTGATACAAGCATTAGTCCATAGAGATTGTCATTAATTACCAAAACCACACATGGGGGCCCACATGTTCTTTCACTCTTGATCAAACCCGGTGGCACATGGGTTCTGCTAAACTTGATTTTGAATTCATCCCAAGTCATCATTTGTCCTCCATTCATGGCGCAAACGCTGTTCCACCATGCTCTTGAATCTCCAACCAGATAGTGGGTGGCAAATAGTACTTTCTCATTAGTCTCCACTCCCACGACTTCTAAGTTGTTCTCCATGGTTTGCAGCAAATCATCTGCATCTAGGGGCTCTTCAGACTTAGTGAAGGTAGGTGGATTGGTGTTCTGGAAGTTCTTGAGCTTGGATCCATGGTTGTCTTGATGTCCATGGCCTTGGTTGTTGTTGGCCATCTGAGCTATGTGTTGAAGGGTGGCTAAGTTGGCTTGATGTTCGTCTCTTTCAGCTTCGCGGTGAGAAACCAACATTTGCAAGATTTGCAACATTGGGTCCAGGGATGAATTCCTCCATGAGGCATCTGATAATTTGAGATAGATCATGAGAAAAGAGGGAAATTTCTAAGGTTCGGTTTTGTTTTTGAAAAGTTTTTGAAGTTTGACTCATATTTTCTAGCAACTTGCTTTTCATTCATTCATTCATTCACAACACACGATACAAACACACACCACATCAAGGAAAAACAGATGGTTTTAAGAACAATTCTGTGAAACTACGATACAGTGGGACCAGATACAACTCACTAACGCTAGTGCTCAAGTGCTACTACTCCTCGGAGTCGGTTTCCTCATCATCCTCATCATCATCATCGATGAAGGCGAAGTCATTGTAGGGGTCTCAACCTGATAAGGTAGATTCCTCCTGTGTTTTACAATGCTAGTCCCTGGATCAATATCTAGCATCCACAGTTAAGATGTAATATCAAGAAACAAAGGTCATAATATAACTTTATAACCAGGAATAACATAAGTTTATTACATCAATCATAGCTCATTTGGCTATTACATTACATTGCAGCGGAATAACTATAGACATGGGTCCTTCATCTTCAAAGTGCCACAGGCAAATGCTGGTTGTAGACTTTGTAATCCTAATCAATCAATCTTCACTAAAACAATCAAACCTGCAACATACAAGTTACAGCCACAAAGGGTCAATACACTTGAATAGTATTGGCAAGTGATACTATTTTAGTATAGTGGAGTCTATCATCTATATGCATTTGGCTAAGTGGGGTTCAGGCTTGCATTGCTCAAAATAGATTTTCCTTAACATTTGAAAATGGTAAGTTTTTGCTTTGACAAAATCATTTTTCTCAATCAAAGAATGAAGATCCTATACAAGGCATCTCTCAATCAAAGATTGAGGTCTTCAAACAACCCTTGTTCAATCCACAAGTTTTAACTTAGAAATTTGAATGATGAGATTCTTGATTGCTTCCATGTCTTGATGCTCAAATTGTCCTTTACCAGGGACATGGCTAAGTACTTAGATTTTACACTCTGCAGAGGTGGTGCACTTTCCCCACAAGACTTGGTTTCCCAAGACAAGATCTTTCAGAAGCTTTCCCTTAGACCAATATGGACGCGTTCCATCCTATCAAACACTACCACCCACTGTCCATATGGCTAAGTTCTTGCAACCTTTATGATCATGGCAGAGCCCATATTGCCAAGTGGTTGCACTTGAAGCTTCTCAACATTTGACATCTCAAATCTCTTTGTTTCCTGGGTGGCATACCACAAGTGAGATACACAAGGTTCACCAGTCCCCTGGCCTTGTGTAACCACTCAACCAAACACCACCAAGCTATCCCATTCCACCCAGGTGATTCATTAACTTAGTTGTTTTATTAAACAAAACACAAGTCCTTAGACTTAGAATATTTTTCCATAGTGTGAATATATATTCCACCCATGTTTTCTATTAGCTAGGCTAAGCTTGATAGTAATAGGAATCTTAACTTAGGAAAATCCTACTAAGGATTCATCTACTAGGTTTTCTTATATCAAGGTCTATACTTAGCAAAATCCATGCAAGTTTTACTTAGCAAAATTACTAATGCATAGAGAAAGTAATGGGACAAAAAGTATGAAGCATCACTTGCCTTTTTGGTAGAGGGTATAGGTTCACTCCTTGTCCTTGCAACAATCACACTCTTCAAGTCACTACAAATCAATCAAGCAAGGCACAAACTCAATATACCAAACAAGCAAAACATCACATAAAACAAAACAACACACAAAATCATAAAGTCAAAGTAATGCATGCAAGCATGCCAAGCTTCGTTTTGTTTGAAAAAGTGGTTCCTAATGGGTCATAATCATTTGAAATCACCTAATGGTCATTTTGTAAAGTGGCAAAGTCATTTGCAAGAAGTTTCACTTCCTAAACCATTTTCAAAACAAAGTATCATTTTATGTGGTGTAGAAATATTTTTTTACTAAGGCATTAATCTATAGGGTTCACCAAATATGTTTTCAAATCACAAAACTTTGTGTTTAGGGTCAGAGAGTTTAAAACAAAACATTTTCCAAAGGTTTTCTTCCAAAACCATTTTTAATAAATAAACCACATTTCTATTTGACTAGAAATGGTTTTAAATTAAAGAATCATTATTTTGTTTCACCAAATACAATTTTGAAACTACAAAGTGTTTCCTATGGTCAGTAGATTTGATCCAAAACATTTTTCCCAAAGTTTTCTTTACAAAAACATTTTCATAACCAAAATCTTTATTTTCATTTGGCTAGAAATGGCTAAATCAAGTTTTCCATCCTAAACTTTACCAAATCCATTTTCAAAATCATGGGTTGGTTCCTAGGGTCAGTAAGGTCACAACAAACTAATTTGCAAAGGTTTTAGCCTTAAAATCATTTTTAAACAATTTTTCTAATCTAAATAAGCATACAAATGAATCTGCAAAAACAGGCAAACAAACAGATACTATTTGCTAAACTAATTCCACAGTTGGCTAGGGCTTGCTCTCCTGAATCCAACGACATAAAATTTGCAATTTTTGGACGTGTGGATCCAAAGATATAGTGGTTTCAAAATCATACCTAAATCAGATTTCAAATTCTAATTTCAATCCATCTGGTGACACGCGGCGCAACGTCATTCGCTGGTACCGGTTCGGTTGGATCGCGGGCTGCAGGCCGTTAGATCAAGTGGCATCGCACGGCGCTGGCTGCGTACCTTTTCGAGTTTAAGTGATCTAATCTCGCTCGCTCAATCTAGATCCTACGGTACTGATTCACTCGACCATAAGTGAGCGGCGCCGACGGCGGCTTAGCGGCGGCGCACGGCCAGGCGAGGTGCTCGCGGTGGTTCTAGGAAGCAAAGATCGAGATGGGAATGCTCACCGTGATCGCGAGGACGAGGTGATGCTCGGGGCGTGGTCGTTTGGTCGTGGGGCGTCCTGGAACAACAGGGATTGCTCGCCGGAGTTGAAGACAACGTCGGACGGCTCTGTCCGTGGTCGAAGACGAGGCTACTGATCACGAAAAGACAAACAGAGGTCATGGTTAGTTGCGCAAGGCCGAGGCGAGTGAGGGAGCGTGAGCGAGGAGGCTCGGGGTGGTCAGCGTTTACCAGGCGAGGTCGTCGGAGAGGTTGCAGACGGCGGCGCTGCGGGTCGTCGATGTTGCCGGCGTCAGAGGGTACCATGGATGAATGAATGGCACAGAAAGATGCGCCAGGGTGTGGTGAGCGTGCTCGTGTGCTCGGGGAGGCAGGAGGTGGTGTCGAGTCGCCGGAATCGGCTCTGGACTTCGTCGGAACAGAGGGTGCTCGGAGAGAAATTGGGACGGTCTGGTGGCGTGATTGGGGAAGGAGTCAGAGGGGAAATGAAGAAGGAACGCTGGAGATTTATCCTGCGTGGTCAAGGCGAGGTAAAGACGTGGCATTAAGACGAATTGATTCCGTGGATTCACAGCAGGTAACGGCGTCGAGGGAGGAAGAAGGGGTCGTGCGGGTGGGAAAGAAGAACAGGAGGAGTGGGGTCCGCTAGTCAGTGGGAAAAGAAACGAGGGGGAGGTCCACCGGTCAGTGACTTTGCGGGCTGTTTCAACGGTGAGGAAAAAAACGGTCCGGGGGAGAGGGCAGATGGGTTGGACTGGGGTGGGGTGGGCTTTAGCTGGGCTGGTCGTTTTACTCTTATTTTTTTCTGTTTGCTTTGTTTTATCTTTTTCTATTTCCTATTTTTCTGATTTGAACTTCATCCAACTATTCAAGCATTCAAATAAATCAAACAATTCAACAATTGTAATGAGTTTTTGGTTCTGTCTATCAACATAACCAATCTCAAAATAAAGTAATATTTTTATTCATTTTTAGGATCTATTTAATAATTAAATAAAATAGCCCTTTAGTTATTTAATCAAAGATAGGGTTTGATTTAATTAATAAAATTTCCATTTGAATTCCAAATACTTTCAAAATCAAATCAGTAGGTTTAATAAAGAATACTTGGAAACTTGTTTAAAACAAAATAACATTTTTGCTATAGGGTCCATTAATAATTAAATACATAGACCAAGGTTTATTAATCAAATAGGGTTTTGTTTTATTGAGATATTTATTTTGAAATCTAAAATAAAGTCAAAACACTTTAGTAGGTATTATTTGTGAATATCAAATATTTGGAAAACTTATTTTAAACAATTTAATAAGTTTTGATGTTTCAATTAAATTGGTAAAACCTTTTATTTAAATAAAGTTGGATATTAAATCCTTATTAATTTATTTAAATAAACCTTTGCTAATTTTATTTAAAAATAAAATGTTTTAATTCCAAAGCTTGGCTAAGGTTTAATTTGGCTTTATAAAATAATCTTTATTCATAAAACTTTTATTTCTATTGAAAACCAAATCTCTTATTAAAGGATCTAAAATAGTAATTCCAAAACATTTTAATTTCCTTTATTAAATGTTTATCTTTATGAATCCCTTTAGGATTTTATTTAATCCAAATTGGTTTGAAGTTCCAATTGAATTCAAAAAGTTTCTTCTGGCTCTGAAAATCAAACAAAGTTTTATTTTATTCATTTATTTTCACATTACAAGATTTGGAAAATCTTGGGATGTGACAGGCTACCACCCTTAAAATAAATCTCGTCCCGAGATTTGGGGAGGCTAGGGTTACAAGCAAGTTCAAAACAACTAGAGTACTACCACCCTTAAAATCTTTCAAACAAAAATTACATGTTGTCCTTCTTGGGATCCTGGAAAAACTTCTCTAGGCAAACTTTTGCATAGTGTCCCTTATTTCCATACTTGACTCATGGGGCAAGGTTGAGCTTCTCGATAGGCTTGTTCAACTTGTTCTTCATCTTTTCTGGACAGTTTCTTGCATAATGTCCTGGTTCCTTGCAATTGAAACAGTGGATGTCCTTGAGTTCTTTACGTAGCTCTTGTGGACAAGTTGCTACATAGTGGCATGGTTCTTTGCAGTTGTTGCACACCACTTGGTCAATTCCCTTATTTTTCTTGTTCTCTGGGCACTCACTGGTGTAGTGTCCCATCTCCTTACATTTACGGCATT
Organism: Avena longiglumis; assembly: GCA_030063025.1. Taxonomy (NCBI): domain Eukaryota; kingdom Viridiplantae; phylum Streptophyta; class Magnoliopsida; order Poales; family Poaceae; genus Avena; species Avena longiglumis. The sequence continues at coordinate 450,763,734 of CP125976.1, forward strand.
GCACAAGGTGCATGTCCTGTCTTGGTTTCTTGGGTTTCTTTGATCCTTTGAATTGGGTTGTCTTGTTTGGAGGTATAAGTGGTCCTTTTCCTTTGCCATCGACATTCTTGGCATACTTGGATCCTTCTTGTTTCCTTTGTTCCACCATGGAGTAGATAGGGCATTGGATAGGAGTATGATCACTTCCTTCACATAGGTAGCAAGTAGCTCGAGAGGTAGGGCATTGTCCAATAGGATGTTCTTCTTCACAATTGGGGCATTGTCCTTCATGTTCCTTGGAAGTATGATCTTTGTCTCCACAAATAATGCAAGTTGGTGCTCCATCTAGAACAATATTCGTGTCCTCCTTGTTGTCATAGACTCTTTTGGGATAGTTTTCTTCCATGCTGATCATTTGATTAGTCACCTTAAGCATCAGTTGGGATTGCTCTTCCAAAAACTTTTGAAGTGCTGGATCTTTATCACTATTGTTGGCTATGAATTGAGCTGTCAGTTGGTTTAACTGGTTCTGGGTTGCTATGAGCTCTTTCATGTTGTCCTCTTGGTTGGTGTTGATGTCATCAACCTTGGAGTCTTTTGGAGTAGTCATCTGTTTGGGTTGGATTTGGGTTAGAATAGGCAAGATATTTCTAAGGAATTATTTCTAATCACACACATCACAATTCACAAAAACAATGTGCATGCAATCACAAGTCAAACATTTCACTTAAACAAAGTTCAAGCACATACTTAGGCAATAAAATATTTTTGTTACACCACATAAGTTGGTGGTTTTGTCTTAACTAAAATATGGTGGTCCATCTACATGGTTCACCTGTGATCTTTCCTTCCTTTATGATTCTTCTTGTATGAGATCATGGTTTCCTTGAGAAAAACTCTTGGTTACAAATTCTTCAAGTGATGTAGGTTCCTTCTAACTTTTGCATTCCCTCAGTCTCTAAATCTTGAGTAAGATTTCCTTGTTTCACTTGTAGTCCTTAGTGGTATCCAAGTTGGAAGTCCTTGGTGAATATGCTGAAGATGTTGAAGTCATTAGAGTTGAAGAAGTTAAAGTCATTAGAGTTGATGTTGTCCTTTGTTCATGGTGAAGTCTTGGCCATGGGGTAGGCTTTTCCATCAAGTTGAAATAGAAGAGAATGTAGAGTTGAAACCAAAATGGTTGAGGAAAGGGTTTACAAGTTTGTTTTGTAAATAAGTTTTTGGAACAAATACAACTCCTATTTTTCTAAGGGTTTTTGTCCAAACCTAGGTTTACAAATCCTACAGGCAACACAATGCTCTGATACCATCTGTAGGGGTGTCAACCTGATAAGGTAGATTCCTCCTGTGTTTTACAATGCTAGTGCCTGGATCAATAGCTAGCATCCACAGTTAAGATGTAATATCAAGAAACAAAGGTCATAATATAACTTTATAACAAGGAATAACATAAGTTTATTACATCAAACATAGCTCATTTGGCTATTACATTACATTGCAGCGGAATAACTATAGACATGGGTCCTTCATCTTCAAAGTGCCACAGGCAAATGCTGGTTGTAGACTTTGTAATCCTAATCAATCAATCTTCACTAAAACAATCAAACCTGCAACATACAAGTTACAACCACAAAGGGTCAATACACTTGAATAGTATTGGCAAGTGATACTATTTTAGTATAGTGGAGTCTATCATCTATATGCATTTGGCTAAGTGGGGTTCAGGCTTGCATTGCTCAAAATAGATTTTCCTTAACATTTGAAAATGGTAAGTTTTTGCTTTGACAAAATCATTTTTCTCAATCAAAGAATGAAGATCCTATACAAGGCATCTCTCAATCAAAGATTGAGGTCTTCAAACAACCCTTGTTCAATCCACAATTTTTAACTTAGAAATTTGAATGATGAGATTCTTGATTGCTTCCATGTCTTGATGCTCAAATTGTCCTTTACCAGGGACATGGCTAAGTACTTAGATTTTACACTCTACAGAGGTGGTGCACTTTCCCCACAAGACTTGGTTTCCCAAGACAAGATCTTTCAGAAGCTTTCCCTTAGGCCAATATGGACGCGTTCCATCCTATCAAACACTACCACCCACTGTCCATATGGCTAAGTTCTTGCAACCTTTATGATCATGGCAGAGCCCATATTGCCAAGTGGTTGCACTTGAAGCTTCTCAACATTTGACATCTCAATCTCTTTGTTTCCTGGGTGGCATACCACAAGTGAGATACACAAGGTTCACCAGTCCCCTGGCCTTGTGTAACCACTCAACCAAACACCACAAAGCTATCCCATTCCACCCAGGTGATTCATTAACTTAGTTGTTTTATTAAACAAAACACAAGTCCTTAGACTTAGAATATTTTTCCATAGTGTGAATATATATTCCACCCATGTTTTCTATTAGCTAGGCTAAGCTTGATAGTAATAGGAATCTTAACTTAGGAAAATCCTACTAAGGATTCATCTACTAGGTTTTCTTATATCAAGGTCTATACTTAGCAAAATCCATGCAAGTTTTACTTAGCAAAATTACTAATGCATAGAGAAAGTAATGGGACAAAAAGTATGAAGCATCACTTGCCTTTTTGGTAGAGGGTATAGGTTCACTCCTTGTCCTTGCAACAATCACACTCTTCAAGTCACTACAAATCAATCAAGCAAGGCACAAACTCAATCTACCAAACAAGCAAAACATCACATAAAACAAAACAACACACAAAATCATAAAGTCAAAGTAATGCATGCAAGCATGCCAAGCTTCGTTTTGTTTGAAAAAGTGGTTCCTAATGGGTCATAATCATTTGAAATCACCTAATGGTCATTTTGTAAAGTGGCAAAGTCATTTGCAAGAAGTTTCACTTCCTAAACCATTTTCAAAACAAAGTATCATTTTATGTGGTGTAGAAATATTTTTTTACTAAGGCATTAATCTATAGGGTTCACCAAATATGTTTTCAAATCACAAAACTTTGTGTTTAGGGTCAGAGAGTTTAAAACAAAAAAATTTCCAAAGGTTTTCTTCCAAAACCATTTTTAATAAATAAACCACATTTCTATTTGACTAGAAATGGTTTTAAATTAAAGAATCATTATTTTGTTTCACCAAATACAATTTTGAAACTACAAAGTGTTTCCTATGGTCAGTAGATTTGATCCAAAACATTTTCCCAAAGTTTTCTTTACAAAAACATTTTCATAACCAAAATCTTTATTTTCATTTGGCTAGAAATGGCTAAATCAAGTTTTCCATCCTAAACTTTACCAAATCCATTTTCAAAACCATGGGTTGGTTCCTAGGGTCAGTAAGGTCACAACAAACTAATTTGCAAAGGTTTTAGCCTTAAAATCATTTTTAAACAATTTTTCTAATCTAAATAAGCATACAAATGAATCTGCAAAAACAGGCAAACAAACAGATACTATTTGCTAAACTAATTCCACAGTTGGCTAGGGCTTGCTCTCCCGAATCCAACGACATAAAATTTGCAATTTTTGGACGTGTGGATCCAAATATATAGTGGTTTCAAAATCATACCTAAATCAGATTTCAAATTCTAATTTCAATCCATCTGGTGACACGCGGCGCAACGTCATTCGCTGGTACCGGTTCGGTTGGATCGCGGGCTGCAGGCCGTTAGATCAAGTGGCATCGCACGGCGCTGGCTGCGTACCTTTTCGAGTTTAAGTGATCTAATCTCGCTCGCTCAATCTAGATTCTACGGTACTGATTCACTCGACCATAAGTGAGCGGCGCCGACGGCGGCTTAGCAGCGGCGCACGGCCAGGCGAGGTGTTCGCGGTGGTTCTAGGAAGCAAAGATCGAGATGGGAATGTTCACCGTGATCGCGAGGACGAGGTGATGCTCGGGGCGTGGTCGTTTGGTCGTGGGGCGTCCTGGAACAACAGGGATTGCTCGCCGGAGTTGAAGACAACGTCGGACGGCTCTGTCCGTGGTCGAAGACGAGGCTACTGATCACGAAAAGACAAACAGAGGTCATGGTTAGTTGCGCAAGACCGAGGCGAGTGAGGGAGCGTGAGCGAGGAGGCTCGGGGTGGTCAGCGTTTACCAGGGGAGGTCGTCGGAGAGGTTGCAGACGGCGGCGCTGCGGGTCGTCGATGTTGCCGACGCTGTAGGGTACCCGCGGATGAATGAATGGCACAGAAAGATGCGCCAGGGTGTGGTGAGCGTGCTCGTGTGCTCGGGGAGGCAGAAGGTGGTGTCGAGTCGCCGGAATCGGCTCTGGACTTCGTCGGAACAGAGGGTGCTCGGAGAGAAATTGGGACGGCCTGGGGGCGTGATTGGGGAAGGAGTCAGAGGGGAAATGAAGAAGGAACGCTGGAGATTTATCCTGCGTGGTCAAGGCGAGGTAAAGACGTGGCATTAAGACGAATTGATTCCGCGGATTCACAGCAGGTAACGGCGTCGAGGGAGGAAGAAGGGGTCGTGCGGGTGGGAAAGAAGAACAGGAGGAGTGGGGTCCGCTAGTCAGTGGGAAAAGAAACGAGGGGGAGGTCCACCGGTCAGTGACTTTGCGGGCTGTTTCAACGGTGAGGAAAAAAACGGTCCGGGGGAGAGGGCATATGGGTTGGACTGGGGTGGGGTGGGCTTTAGCTGGGCTGGTCGTTTTACTCTTATTTTTTCTGTTTGCTTTGTTTTATCTTTTTCTATTTCCTATTTTTCTGATTTGAACTTCATCCAACTATTCAAGCATTCAAATAAATCAAACAATTCAACAATTGTAATGAGTTTTTGGTTCTGTCTATCAACATAACCAATCTCAAAATAAAGTAATATTTTTATTCATTTTTAGGATCTATTTAATAATTAAATAAAATAGCCCTTTAGTTATTTAATCAAAGATAGGGTTTGATTTAATTAATAAAATTTCCATTTGAATTCCAAATACTTTCAAAATCAAATCAGTAGGTTTAATAAAGAATACTTGGAAACTTGTTTAAAACAAAATAACATTTTTGCTATAGGGTCCATTAATAATTAAATACATAGACCAAGGTTTATTAATCAAATAGGGTTTTGTTTTATTGAGATATTTAAATCTAAAATAAAGTCAAAACTCTTTAGTAGGTATTATTTGTGAATATCAAATATTTGGAAAACTTATTTTAAACAATTTAATAAGTTTTGATGTTTCAATTAAATTGGTAAAACCTTTTATTTAAATAAAGTTGGATATTAAATCCTTATTAATTTATTTAAATAAACCTTTGCTAATTTTATTTAAAAATAAAATGTTTTAATTCCAAATCTTGGCTAAGGTTTAATTTGGATTTATAAAATAATCTTTATTCATAAAACTTTTATTTCTATTGAAAACCAAATCTCTTATTAAAGGATCTAAAATAGTAATTCCAAAACATTTTAATTTCCTTTATTAAATGTTTATCTTTATGAATCCCTTTAGGATTTTATTTAATCCAAATTGGTTTGAAGTTCCAATTGAATTCAAAAAGTTTCTTCTGGCTCTAAAAATCAAACAAAGTTTTATTTTATTCATTTATTTTCACATTACAAGATTTGGAAAATCTTGGGATGTGACAGTCATCCTCATCGGTGAAGAAGTCCATGGCTTGATCCTCTAAAAAGTCATCATCATCAATAAGGTAAGAATAGGGGTCTCCATGGATATCCTCCCCTGCATTCTCCCTCTCCTCAAGCTGCATGTCCCTCTCGTGGAGGTCTCCTCTAACTCGGTGATCTTGTGACGGAGACGTCCAATGATGTGCTCCTTCTTGTCGAGCTAATGGCGACGAGACTAGCGAACTTTCACTAGCATGGCAAATGTCTGGTCCTTCTTGACGGCGATGGCAGATTTGTGGTTGGCATAGGAGCGGGCATTGTCCAACTCCTTCTGCCGGTCATACATCATGAAGCTGAGGTGGTCCACTTGATTCTTCAGCTCAGGGTGATATGGTGACTCCAGTGGCTGTCCCATAGCATCACTCCTTGGGCAGAACTCAAAGCGGGTACCTTTGATCTGATTGATACTATGTCCACACAGACGGGCAAGAGCTTCCTGCGTGGCCCTGGCAAGTCCATCGATCCAGTTGTTCTCTCTAATGGTGAACTGAATTCCCTCTGAGGTGGGGTCTTTAATCTTTCCTCGGAGACTTGCAACAATCAACCATTGCAATTCCTCTCCTTCCTGATAGTTGAGCTAAGCTCCGAAGAACTCGGGGTGCGGACGCTCCAGAAGTTCCAAAAGTTGGTCCAAGTCACGCTCAAAGATGAGATATCCTCCATTCCCCAACTGATAGAACTTGCTATACTTCACGTACATCTATAAGAATATAGGATGAGTAAGTTAGTAGAGTGATCAAGTGTGTCAAATTTTATGTACGTTTGCAAGAAGTTTCAAGTAACATGATTTTTCATGAAAGAGTCTAAGTGGTAAGAATGATAATAAGTTTTCATAAATACTCACTTTCTTTGTTTTGAAACTAGGTTTTTGGATTCAATCGTCCATTCTAAACTAGGGTCTCCTATGGCCAGGATGGCTCTGATACCAACTTGTCAACACCCAGATTTTTAATCCCAGATGCTTGTTATGTCATACATCGCAATCCCAGGATTACCATTTTTGTGAGACATAATAGATTGGATATCACAGTACATCATCCATTACAAACCAAACATAAGGTCTTACAACAAATAAGGGATCACATGATCCAGTCTTAATACAATCATAGCAGCGGAATAACGTAATAATAACGGTAGCGTGGGCGAGGCTCCATCTTCATGGTGCAAGCAATACTGATGATGGGAGATGATCCTAGTTGGCGTAACCTTCCTGTGGTCCATCCTCCAGATAGTCCTCTTCATAGTCTGGCCACGGGAATAGCTAGGGACAAAGCCATGAGTACTCTGTAAGTACTCGAAAACTAATACTAACAAGTGAAGTGGTTTTGAGTAGGAAATACTAGGCTCTAGGTTGTTTTGCAAAAATCCAGATTTATCTCTACTGAGTTCAGAAGCAAAGAAACCTAGTTGAAAGTTTTATAACACCTAAATGGGAACTTGAGTTTCATATCACAACCCTGTTTTGTTCAAGTCAAATTCATGATTCATTTCACAAGTCATTTTGAAAACATCTTACAACAGAACAGTATGGCCACTCCAACTGTCCATAAACGCGGACACGGCTATTATAATAGTTTGACACTCTGCAGAGGTGGTACACTTTCACCACAATATTCGATACATCCGTCAGGAACAATCCTGAATTCACCAGACTTAGTATGCGGATAATCCTCAATTACATGCCCTAGTATAGGCACCTCTCCTATGAGTTTGGCCTCCCAACCATGACCATCTGTCATCTTGGGAACTGCATAGGTGGACAATCTTCACAAGGTAGCCTCAGCTCAAACCTTGGCTACAAGGGAACCCATAGTAAGGTATATAAACTTCCAGTTAAGCCCTACCCAAATTTCGGGTATTATGGTTGTACGGTAAAATTGGAATGGTATCGCATCCAGACAACCATCGGTTTTATAAAGGGCTAAGGCTCATGCCTCAAAATTTTCATCATCAAAATCATCTGGTGTTCAAGAACACATGTCAAAACATTTCAGTAGAATTACTCATCATTCTAAGGTTTTCATAACCATTTTCACCAAGTACTCCCATCTAAAGTGATCAAGTTTTATGCTTAGCACTAGCATCTACAAGTGGGGGTAAACACTAATGAGGGGTGGTAAACAAGTGTGGAAGCGCTAAGTTCAATCTTATGCCTCAGGATGACATCAAGATTATCTCACTTAGGCCATGTTTTATGCTCTTTATGCTACCTTTAACATCTTTCTAAAATATACAAGTCACTAATTAAACTTAAATAGAAAGCTTTGATAAACAAATAAAATAACTAAGCTTGCAAATAAAACTAAGATTGGGTATCAAGTGGTGTAAGCTTGCAAGTAAAACTTGCATGGTTTGGCTTAGCTTGCTAAGATAGTAGCTTGCTAAGTTAACTTGTATAGCGATGCTTGCATAATTGCAAGTATAAGCTTGCTTAGATAGCTTGCCTTGTGAAGAGCAGTGGTTGAAGTTCTCCTCGACTTCTTCCTCGTCGTATTCTCCTTCCTCCTCGTATCCTTGTTCGGTACTAGCATCTATAAATAAATACAAGGTACACAATCACCAAACAATTCTTAACTACTTCTATTTAGCACCCAAAGGTTCACAATACTATTATCACAAAGATTAAAGCAATTTGTCTTATTTATTTTATTTTAGAAAAGTAATTTCTACTCATTGAAAAACTACTTAAGATTTAATATTCTCCAACTAAGACATGTGATCATGTTGACACATGTCATCACCACATATTTAAGTACTTGGGAATGTGATTTAAAGTGGTGTCACAATTTAATAAGGTTTAACCCTTTTATTTTAATTAAATAAAGTGACTAGAATTGCCTATGAGGCATTCTTTTATTGCTTGACCATTATTTCTGCAAGTACACCTAGATATTTTTATATATTCAGAAAGGTCTTGTCAAATGTGATTTTTGAGAGTTGGAATCAACTCAAAAGCTTTTGTGGTTGAATTTTGAAAAATGTTTGAATGCAAAAAAGCTTCTGCCTTGTTATTTTTACTGTAGGTGATCTATAACTCTAAATGATTTGAATCCAACGGGCTTGGATTAATAATTTCAGTTCCTTTCCAGCAAAATTAGTTTCATGCAATTTGGTTTAGTGAATCTCTCTGGATTGATTTTTGAATCTAGGTACAGAACTAAGTTTGAAACTAAATTAATAAACCTAAATTTGAATTACTAGGTTGGGCGGGAGGTTAACTGGGCTGGCCCACGGCGCACAACGCGCGCGCGCGGTTGGGTTTAAGTGAATGTACTCACCAGTTAGTGAGACAGGGGTGCGAAGGGGTACGGGGCAATCTAGACCATACGATCAACATCTAATCCAACAACTGGGGCTTGTCGTCCCTGTCGGGCAACACCGGCGAGACTGAACCCCAGCACGGCCAGTGGGGGGGGGTCGTGTGAGGCTCACTGGGGCTCAGGCGAGGGTCGGCGATGGGGGCGAATGACGAAGTCGACGACGGCGAACCTCCTGGTACCGGTGGCTCCTCCTGGGGCGGCTCCAATCACTGGCTCCTCTTCTCCTCCTCCACGACAGACTCCGGCGAAATTCCGGCGACCTGCTTCTCACCTTGCTCCGGGGATGAGGTGGGGTGGTTCTGTGAGAGAGGGGAGTGTGAAGGTGTGCTGAAATCGAACGGGGGTGGCCTCTATTTATAGTGCGGTGAGGGGACTGAAGGGCATGGGTGGAGCTCGTCGTGTTTGTTGTCACAGTGAGCTAATGGCATGGGTGACGGTAGGGGACGATGCTCTGCCTCCTGGCAAAGCTCAACGGCATGGTCACGAGGCGTGGGGTAGTGCGAATTGGTAGGAATGTTGCGGTGCTCTAGGTGGGTCCGACGGGCATTTTAATGGCGCACAGGCTCTCCTGGTCGTGCAGCGACGAACGGGCATGTACTAGCAGTTCCTGGGACGGTGGTGATCGCGCACGCAAGCGGCGAGGACGGTGCGCGGTCTGTGCTCGCATGTCGAGTGCGGCGCTCTAGCGCGCTCTCTGCATGCCACAGAGGCATAGGGCATGATGGTTCTAGGGTGGTCCAGGGGCTGGAAGTGCTTTGGCGTTGGACATGGGGTGGCGGTGGACGGTGGTCAGTGTCCTAGACAAGGTTGGCGAGGCTAGAGCTACTCCTAGCTTGCTGTCGACAATGGGGTGTCCATTTGGGGTTCGACATGCTCACCATTGATGGCAATGTCAAGCTTACAGTGTGCTAGAGCTTGTTAAATGAACTAGATGATCTACTAAGAGTGTGCTGTGATCTAGAGGGGAGACAAGTTAGGCATAAACACTGCTCACTATAGTGTTTGATGTTTTTTTTGATTTGTGTTTGCAAGGTGTTTGATGAAATGGCTGAAAGAGATTTGAATTTGAATTTTTGGATGAAAATTGGTGGGTGTACTAGTCACATACTAGGTAGTCTCTGGTTAGTTGGTTTTGTCAAGGTGCACTGGTTTGGTTGTTTTTTGAGAATTGGTGATCTTCACATATGATATAGATTCAATTTTGAATTGTCATTTTAATCCAATTGCCAAATGTTTCTGTGGGTTTGAAAGGTGGGCTTGGATTCACTTTTACTTGGTCTATCAAGGGGTGAAGATAAATGGAATTTTTTCTGTTTGAAATATTGGATTAGAAACACTCAAAGTGGTCTAGTGAGCAAGATTGGCAAAAATGACCATTTGCTTATTTTTTTGTTTTTGAATTTCTCTTGATATGTTTCTGCTTGGATTTCATTTAGATGATGTTTTTTTCATCTTTAAACCATTCCTTGATATTCATAACAATCACACAAGTCCATTCATGCATTCATACAATCATCACATACACACATGAATTCATAATGATTTTAATTAACAAAAGTTTTTGTTAACCCTAATTTTGGTGATTGGAATTTGATAATCTTGATCAATATTTTTGGGATGTTATAGTTAGCCATTTCATCGAACAGGTTGACTGGAGCTGGCATGTCCATGGTGGAGATGGTCCGCCGCTTCTTCGATGCCTTCAGGTTGTGGGAGTGCGGTTGAGGTTGATGGCAAGGTCTTCCGTCTCTGATGAGGCCATGCAGGGACATATGAACTGGGAGAGCATGGACACATTCCTCCTGCGGCCGCCAAACGATGGTGTGTGCGAGCCTAGCATCCTGGACTGAACTGGTGGTCGGCCGCTCGGCGTGGAAGTGATCGAGCTGGTAGAGGACGCGTGTAACATCCCAGTATTTAGGATCTAACGAAGGGTAGATTTTGGAATAGGTATTGTTGCATGCATTCATTTGTGAAAATGCGGGTAAAATTTTTGCCAAAGATCAATGTTTCTTTCTTACTTTGAGAGTAGGTTTAGTCTTAAAGGAGGATTGCTATAAACTTTGAGATAAAGGAATTATGGGTGTTTTGAAATGAGTTGAATTTTAAAACTTAAGTGTTTTATCATTTAAATAATTTTGATATAAGATTTGAATCTTAAATTAAATTTGAGAAAGGTATGATAACTTATATATTATCTAAAAGCAATATGGTATATGAAGTACCATTCTTATTTAGAAACAAACTACAAAGAATAACTTACTGAAGTTATTCCAAACTTTACAATTAACACAAGAGAAAAGAATAAAATATTCTTTATTAATAAATATATAATCTTCATTACAAAGAAAACAAATAAAGATTACAAGAATTATAAAAGGAAGATTACAAAAGATTAAGAAAAGTACATTGGTGGATCTCTACTAACTATCCTATATCTAAACTAACCTAAATCTTCATTTTGATCTTTGTACCTGCCAAACAAAGATTAAATAAAAACAAAAAAAGATTAGTATTAATATATATTTCTCTCAGATATGTCAGTGAGGTGCACTTGACAATCTCATCATTGAGAAATGATAAAGGGGCAAGTTTCACCAATATGAAAGACTTCATCTTTCATAAATTCAAAGCCAGAATGCAAATGACAGCCAAAAAGGGACCAATTCACCAGCCAGTGTAAAAGTAATTTGGTAATGGTAAGTTCACAAATTCTGAACCTATCCACATGTGCATAGCAGGCACACAAGCTGCACACACACAACATGCAAAAGGGTGAGCTGTCGACCTCACAAGCACAGCCAGCATAACAAAACCACAACACAGCCGTGGAGATGCACCTCAGTGCATCACTCCACTACATCACACCACATTACAACCAGGGTGAACACCAACCAAACCAAGAACAACAACCAAACCAACCACCTAGATCAACCCAAACATCACCAGGATGGTGACTTAAGGAGAGGGATGGAACTGGTGGATAACAAGGTCAAGCCCAGGAGCTAGGAGTAGCAGGCAAGCTCAAGAGAAAGCTCAGGAGCCAACAAAGGCAGATCAAGATCAAGACCAAAAACCAGATCAAGATCATCATCAATATACTACATCAACATCAAATCTTGTGGTGAGTCTCATAAAACCATCACATGCTTTCATCAGAATATCTAAACAAAAGCATGTGTTGCTTTATGTAATGATCTCTCAATAATCACCCAAGAGGGGTGAATTTATCCTAGAGATTTCAGGTAAAAGGATAAGAAATCAAACTCCACCACAAGCACTAAACCCTCAGACCAGCATCACTGGGTTTAGTGTTATTTTTGCAACTTAGATTATTTTCATTTGATCTTACCAGATCAGGGCACATCACTCAAAGAGAGAGTGGCACCTCTAAATCTATAAGATTCCAACAAACTATTGCACAGCTAACTAGGAATCACATCCTAGAGCCTCAGACCCACATCATAGGCAGGAATAATAATAAAAGCTTCCATATCATCTTATCAGTTTTAATCACAAGCATAATCAAATTAAGCTCAGACATAAGACTCAATCACTTGTGTGCCAAATCATATTGGTATCACAAGGACAGGTTATATATGAACTAAAACCAATCCTTGTTCAGAATCCACACATAAAAGGGACAACCAAATATATATCATTTTCCCGAAGCTAAGTGCCAGGAATCAACATTTAAAATGAATCTATACATCCACAGAAAATCATTACATATAATGATTTGATTCAGAGTGTATCATCTCAAACAAACCCATATTATGATTGCAGTAAGCAACCACTGAGAGAAAACTACTGTCAGTATGAGTAATCTGACAGTAGAGTAAACTCTCAGACCAACCACATAATCCAATCAAGGATTTTATTGAAACAACTAGCATGAATCATGGTGGATTACCACTAAGACAAATCTGACGGGCAACTAGTATCACCAAAGCTACTATCAATCCTTAACCAAAGCAATCAATCATTTACCATGATCAAATATGATCAACACTAGATCTAAAGCATCATAGATATTATCAACAGAGGGGTTATGAAACCTAATCCAGAGATGAACCAATCAGCACATAATCACTCAACATGAGAAGCCACTAGCTACACACCAAAAAGAATCAAGGCGGTAGCATGGACAAACACCATAGAGACCACTTACCCGAAGTCCTCGCTGATGAATCGAAGAGGAAGCAGAGGGGCCGACGAACCGTGGCGGCACAGGGAGCACCTAGAGGCGCTGCACCACTGCCACGGCGCAACCTGAACGAGAACAAGACACCACCGAAAGGGATCGACGGCGACAACAACTTTTCCGAACCCTAGGGTTCGGGAATGGGGTGGAACTGACCACAGGGAAGCCCCAAAGTCAAATCCAAGTAGATAGAATGAAAGAGCAGCGTCAAAAACCCCAACCCGCACCACGGCGACGGCTAGGATAGCCGACGACGGCGATAATCGACGGTGGCGGCATCGCTGGCCACGGGGGCGAGTCAGGGAAGGATGAGATAAGGTCGAGAGAGAGAGAGAGAGAGACGAGGCAATGTGGGCTGTGTGGGCCAAAACCCTTCGGGGTGGTTATTTGACCCTACCTTATTGGGCCACCTTGGCCTAGTAAGCCCAAGGGGCCAGCCCAAGTTATTTAAGAATTCTTTTGATCAATTAGAAAAAGACCAAAATACCCCTGATCTAAATAAAATTATAGAAAATAAAATAAAAGTCCAAAAATTATAAATAAAATAATTTTGGATTCACAATAATCCACTCTATCAAAATAAAATAAGATATCAAATTTTGAACATTCAAATTTTTATAAGAATTTTGTAATTTAAATATTCCTTATGGAATTTTATAAAATTATTGAAAGGTGATAAAAATAAATAAAAATCACTTTCATTATTTATTAATATTAGAGTATTTTTGAAAAATACCAAATAAATATTTAGTAATAAAATTAATGTACAATTAATAATTCCTAAAAGAATTATTAAATCAATAAAAGTCAAATAAATGGAAATAAAATAAAATAACTCAATATATGTTATAAATATTAAAAATAAATATTTATAAATCCTTTATTACTCAAAAAGGAATTTTTGGGGTAAATGCATATAAATTGAAATAATGCATTACATTACTTGCATAATCATTTTGCTTCTTTAAATATTGTCCTTACCGGGCAATAATGGTGGTTTTGTAGAACTAGAAGCTCAAGGTCCAGTGCAAGCATCAGACTTCACTACCTTGTCATCACAAGGCAAGTTCATCACTTGCTCATGTCCTTTGAAGAGTCTTTATCAAAGTATTTGCAAATTGTGTGTTATCATATATGCTATAAAAGAAAGAAAATATTATTTTCATAAAAAAATAAATCATAGATATCATCCTAAGTGGTGATATAATGGAGCAATATAACTTAGAGTTCTAATTGCAACAATGATGATCAAATAGGGACTTAATAACCCCTGACATCAGTGATTCTAGCGCCGTATATTACGCGTTAACCATGAGATTTGGAATGGGACAGAGAAGTCAACTGTATCTTCTTCCTCTCGTATGAAGCTGGATGTACAGGTCGTGGTTGTTATCCTCGTAGCGTGCATTTTAATTGGTAATTCGTAGAGGATATGCAGCATATGGGTGGGAACCCTCATCGTCCCATGATAGTTCTGGCATCTAACGGTTTGTACAAACCATTGCCGTAATTCATTATGTGGGCATGGTGTACACCAAGGAGTCATGCGGGATCGCGAAGGGGGTAGTGATTGGCTTGGACCAACTACTGGGCCCCACATCATGGAATTGTGGACGGGAAAGTACGCCGGTTGTGCAACAAGGAGTTGATCTCTCATGGGTAAAGTAACGCACCTCTACAAAGTGTAAGAACTGTAACTTGTTACTCCTGCTCTGTGAAGGAGCTACTGAACGGCAGGAAAGGAACTCCATGAAAGTTCTGGTCAACCTGTGAAGGCTGATTTTCATAGTTCTTCGGAATAAAATCAATCTTTGAAGAAAGATTTACAAAAACTGCATAGTGCCAAGGATTTATAATTCGAGGTGGTAGTTAGAGCATCAAACTTCCCACCTTGCATATAATGAACTTGTTGGGTAACCCTGTTACTCATTCTTTCCTTAGAACCCTTGCTTAGACTCTAAGGATCCCGAAGACGTGCCAATGTATGCAGCCGAATGCCAAGAAGACGTGTTCTATGAGGAACCTGATCTATCCGGAGGAGTTGAAGGAGTGGACTACGAGATCCGCTATGGTGTCGACGACAACGAGTCAACTTAAGCGTCTAGTTAGTAGTAACTAACGGAGCCGAGCAGCATGAACTCTATAGAACAAGCTGCTGAGCCCCACTCCTAGTCGGAGTTGTTACTCTAAGTTTCCGCTGAACACTTTATATTTTGGTTTGTAAGTTGGATCTTTTGGAAGTCGTGAACTTCCGGTATTGTAATAATAATAATGTGTGTACTTTTGTAATATGGACCCGCAATGTTTGTGTTGTACTGTTGGGCCACGTAGAGATAAAACAAAACTTTTCCTCTAACATGGTGATCCCAAGATCTAGCTTAGGTAGAAGGCCACGAGGTTTACCACTAGACGCACAGTTGTGGATTACTGATGAAGCGCGTCAGTTGATGCAGTGCAGTCCTCACGATCCGATCGTCCTGGTGCTGATCGCACAGCACCTCTGCTGGTATCCACACGTACAAGGAGGAGCACCGCGCGGCGAACTGCTAGGTTTGGAACGGCGGCAGGACTGCTGTGGAGCTAGGGTTTACAAAACATGGAATGACCTAACCGAACAACGATTAACCTTTCTGGGTTACGGTGCTCCACTATATATAGGGAGTGAACGTGGGCTCTGCTCGTGCGAACCATTCACTAAAGCCCTTATAACACTAGTCACCATGAGTCCAACTCACTAACTCAGTCCTAATCAGGTTTAAGTCCAACCCAACCAGATTATATGTTCAGATCCAATCCGAACTTTCTCCCGCTCTTAAGTGTGTGACCCCGCGGGCTCATGGCTACTTGGACATGATTGGAGTCTGACTCTCAATCGATCAGTTGGTAGCGGCTCCTAGCAGAACGTGCCGACTCCCAAGTACCAAAGAGTCATGACGACTTGCCTTTCCAATGCGACTTACGTACGAGTCCATTTTGCCTCACGATATACCTTGTCAGACTATAGGTGAATAATTGTCATCCCTTAAATAGTCCGACTCTCTTCTCGATCCGAGATATGTGATTCACCCGACTAACTCTTAGTCGATCGCCTCGGTTAACACTTAACCGAGTCGTGCATGGCCATGCTTTCCGAATCATATCTCACGAGAGGGCCCAGAGAATATCTCTCCAAGTGGAGGGGCAAAATCCCATCTTGGTTAT
This sequence comes from Avena longiglumis, assembly GCA_030063025.1. Lineage (NCBI taxonomy): Eukaryota > Viridiplantae > Streptophyta > Magnoliopsida > Poales > Poaceae > Avena > Avena longiglumis. Next base: position 450,780,046 of record CP125976.1, read on the forward strand.
TCACATCACACAGCTTGATTCTCAGTCGACCCAAAATCTTCCATTATAACTGCCCAGTTACGGATCAGCGTTTGACAGAACCTAAGTCTGTGATCGTCAACTCGGACTATGCAATAACCTCAGGTCTAAGGATTACATTGATTGAGATATACAAATGACAACTTGTTCTTTGTACCTCAATATGGGTCAACCCGACTCGCTAAACTCTTTAGGCGAATCTGTGTAAGTTGGAACAGCATCTCCATGCCCATGACAAGTGGAACCGAGGCATCAAGCCAACTTTCACATTGGTCTAAGTTGTGTGTCCAGCACAACCTCAATGACCAAGGATATTTAGTACAAACAACATGAATGCATAGTTCCACAATCGAATCACATATTCAATGATACACATCAGATGTTTATAAAAGGACTACTTAATATCTTTATGAATACAATGGGAAATCTCATCATACATGATTGCCTCTAGGGCATATTCCCAACAGTCTCCCACTTGCACTAGAGTCAATATTCTGACATCACATGTCTAAGCATCTAATGCCCATGGCTCTCAGGTGCGCCTCATGCTTCGGCTGTGGTAACGGCTTTGTCAACGGATCCGCAATATTTGCATCCGTGTGTACCTTGCATAACTTGATATCACCCTGATCCACGAACTGGCGAATCAGGTGGTACCGCATGAGTATGTGCTTGTTCTTCTGGTGCTGTCTAGGTTCCTTGGCTTGTGCAATAGCACCATAATTGTCACAATACACGTCCAACGGATCGGACGAGCCCTGAACCACACCAAGATCCATGAGGAAATTCCTCATCCAAACAGCTTCCTTTGCTGCCTCCGAGGCGGCAATATACTCAGCCTCTGTTGTAGACGCAGACACATTCTCTTTCTTGGAACTCTTCCAGCTCACAGCACCTCCGTTTATAATAAACACGTATCCGGATTGTGAGCGAGAATCATCAGAGTCGGTAAGATAACTCGCATCCGTGTAACCCTTTACACCGAGTTCATCTTCACCACCATAAACCAAGAACATATCCTTAGTCCTTCTCAAGTACTTTAGGATATTTTTAGCCGTTGTCCAGTGGATATCTCCAGGATCAGCCTAGTATCTGCTCACAACACTTGGAGCATAGGAAACATCCGTCCTAGTACAAATCATGGCGTACATGATGGATCCGACTTCAGAAGCATATGGAATCACACTCATCCGACTTCGCTCATCAGTTGTCGAAGGACACTGAGTCTTGCTAAGTTTTACCCCATGGGACATCGGTAAGAACCCCTTCTTAGATGATTCCATGTTGAACTTCTTCAACACTTTGTCCAAATAAGTACTCTGACTCAATCCAATGAGCCTCTTTGATCTATCTCTATAGATCCGGATTCCGAGGATGTATGTTGCCTCACCCAAGTCTTTCATTGAGAAACTCCTTTCCAATGATTCCTTGGTTTCTTCCAACATCTGGACATCGTTTCCAATCAGTAATATGTCATCCACATATAAGATTAGAAAGTTTACTTTGCTCCCACTAAACTTCTTGTATAAACAAGAATCATGATCACTCCTGATGAAGCCAAACGATTTGACTACCTCATCAAAGCGAATATTCCAACTCCGAGATGCTTGCTTCAACCCATAAATGGATTTCTGAAGTTTGCACATCTTGTCAGCATTAGCCGAATCGACAAAACCCTCGGGCTGTATCATATACACGTCCTCTGTTAAATTTTCGTTAAGGAAAGCCATTTTGACATCCATCTGCCATATCTCATAGTCGAAATAGGCCGCTATAGCTAACATGATCCGAACTGATTTAAGCATCGCTACGGGCGAGAAAGTCTCGTCGTAATCAACTCCTTGAACTTGTCGGAACCCCTTCGCGACAAGGCGTGCTTTATAGATTGAAACATTTCTATCCATATCAGTTTTATTCTTAAAGAACCATTTGCACTCGACGGGTCTTGCACCGTCCGGCAGATCAAACAAGTTCCAAACTTGATTTTCATCCATGGACTTTATCTCGGATCTCATGGCTCCAAGCCATGACTCGGAATCAGATCCCACAATCGCTTCCGAATAATTTGCCGGCTCATCACTGTCTAATAGTAACACATCATGAACACTTCGTAATCTTGCCGATCTTCGTAGTACAGGTGCTGCTGCCGGCTCAGCTGCCACGACCGGCTCAACCTCCAAGGTTTTTGCTGACTCGCTACTAGCCGGTTCCTCTCGAATTTCTTCGAGTTGCACCGTGCTCCCACTTACTCCCCGACTGAGAAACTCTTTGCCCTCTTCTCGGTTGTAGAAGTAGTAACCCAAGGTTTCCCTCGGATACCCCATGAAAATACACTTATCCGACTTGGCTGTAAGCTTGTCCGACTGAAGTTGCTTGACAAATGCTTCACAACCCCAAATCTTAAGAAAAGACAAACTTGCCTTTTTGCCTGTCCACATCTCATGCGGTGTCTTCTCTACCGATTTTGATGGTACTCTGTTTAGTGTGAACGCCACTGTTTCTAGACAATAACCCCAAAATGATAAAGGCAGATCTGTCTGACTCATCATTGATCGTACCATGTCCAACAAGGTTCGATTCCGCCTTTCCGAAACACCATTCCTTTGCGGCGTTCCTGGCGGAGTGAGTTGAGGAACTATTCCACAACTTTTCAGATGGTCCGACCGAAGAAACTTTATTTTCTTGCTGAGTTTATTATGTGTTTCATTCTGTAATTCTTTGAACTTTTTAAAGGCTTCCGACTTATGTTTCATCAAGTAGATATATCCATACCTACTCAAATCATCAGAGAAGGTAATGAAGTACTCATAACCACACCTGGCTGTCATGCTCATTGGTCCACATACATCACTATGTACTAGACCCAACAAGTCGGACGCCCTTTTGCAACTCTTTGCAAAAGGTGTCTTGGTCATTTTGCCAAGTAGGCAAGATTCGCATGTCTCGAACGACTCCAAGTCGAACGAAGTTAGGAGTCCATCATCATGGAGCTTCTTAATGCGTTTCCAACTTATATGACCAAGACGACAGTGCCAAAAGTAAGTCATATTCAGATCATTTGGTTTCAACCTTTTAACATTTATGTTATAAACCGACTCACCATCAAGATTCAAAATAAATAACGCGTCCTGGACGGGTGCAAAGCCGTGAAACATATCATTCAAATACAAAGAACAACCATTATTCTTGATATTCGACTCATAGCTTTGCCTCATCAAACATGAAGCAGACATAATGTTTCGACTGAGCACTGGAACATAATAACAATTATTCAGTTCCATAATGAATTCGGAAGGTAAATGAAGTTGCATCGTGCCAACTTCCAACGCAGCAACTCTTGCTTTGTTGCCGACTTGAATATCAACCTCGCCTCTTGCTACGCTCCTAGTTCTTACCAGTCCCTGCAACGAGTTGCAGATGTGAATAACTGATCCGGTATCATATACCCAATAACTATTAGGTGCATCAGCAAGATATATGTCTATAACATTGCAAACAAGTGTACCTGAGTCGGAAGTCATACCTCCACTCTTGGCTTTGTCGGCCAAGTACTTGCTGCAGTTCCTCTTCCAGTGGCCATCCGGCTTGCAGTAGAAGCAAGTGGATCCGATTGAAGGAGATGGTTTAGTCCCTGAGGAAGCGCTTGGGACCGGGTACTGAGCCTGCTTTCCTCCTGACTTAGCCTTCTTCTTAGTCCAAGAACTCTTCTTGAACTTAGCCTTATTTTGCACCATCAACACTTGACTGGCGCCCTTCTTGAGATCCGCCTCTGCCTGTTTGAGCATCCCATGTAATTCAGTGAGCTTCTTATCCATACCATGCATGTGGTAGTTCGAAATGAACTGCCCATATGCACTAGGAAGAGAGTTCAGAATTATATCCGTAGAGAACTCTTCGCTAATGGGGTAGCCAAGCCTCTCCAGAGACTGCACATAACCAACCATTTTGATCACATGCGGACTTAGTGTATCACCATCCTTAAGCTTGCAACTCATCAAAGCCTGAGAGACTTGATACCTCTCAGTCTTCGCCTGAGCCTAGAACATACTTTTGAGGCTTTTGATCATATCATAGGCCTCAACATGCTCGAACTGCTTTTGCAAGTCCGGTTCCATGTGAGCAAGCATAAGACAGCTAATATCCATGGACTCATCCTAAGCCCGACGGTAGGCATTGGTGGCAGCGACAATCGCATTCTCATTCGGCTCATCTGGAAGTGGGTTGTCTAGGACATGGTCCTTATTTTCTTGTTTGAGAACAATTCTCAGATTTTGATACCAGTTGGTAAAATTAGTTTCGTTCAGTTTATGTTTCTCAAGAATGGTTCTCAACGCAAAATCGGATATCTGATAGTGACTGCTACTTGGTGCCATGATCTACAACAGAAAATATGCAAAACACTTAAGACATGTATTCATAAAAGAGCAAGCATATTAAACATTTTAATATTTTATGCTCCCACTAGAACCAACACTCCTCCGATGGTTGCTTAGTGATTCAGGATCCTAAATAAGCAAGTCGGCAGTCGGCTAGTGAGCTTTAGCATCACCGCTAGCCGCCAAGTGATCTAGGTAGACAACTCCTTGTCGATCGTATCTCATACGACTCCTGTTGGACGGGTGGCATCACATGCCCCGGCTCCCATCCGACTTTTCCCCGAGTCCCACAACTGTTGTGATAGACCCGTCTAGCTTACCGAGTGTTTCTGCAGTAAGAGTCTGACTCGAACCCACCTAGTCGGAAAGAATTGGCAGCACCTCAATTTTATGAGCCCACTACCAAAAATGTCCAACTTGTGATGGTGCAAACATTGGCGGGAAAACCGACTAGACCTTCTTTGAGGGCTTAGATTTTACCGACTATCTAACAAAGGTAAAACAGAGACATAACAATAACACAAAATAAAGCAATTATAATGTGAAATGGTATGGCTCTCTTCATGGCGATCTCCATATCCACAAAGCCTGTAATCCGACTCGTGCCAACTCTTGTCACTTTCCATCTTACTCCATGTCGCCGACATGTACAACGCCTTGCATGCCTTCCGGGTTCTCCAAACAGCTACACTAGCTTAGTAAAATAAATTACATAGAGAATTCGACACGCAGGTCGTTATACAATAAAATGATAGCACCTAGGCTCCAGCCGGCTGACAAAAACCATGATTCGTAGATCACGTATGGATTACACACATACATCACATGCACATGAACCATACCATTCACAACTTCCTGCAAAAACAAGTTATGCATAGATACAATATCTACCGGCGTTTTGAAACTCGCAACGACATCTAAGGCGCTATGCCAGGGCGAAGCCAGCGGTCCCGATTCACAACTTCCTGCAAAAACAAGTTCCGATTCGATCAAACTCTTTGATCTTCAATCACCGCTTCTGGATTTACGTGTCATAGTCTACCCCGATGGCGGAAGCCGACCGGTAGGGGTATGTAGTTCCACGACCTTAGCAGTATGATCACGGAAATCAGATCTACCATTCCCCGAGTACAGTTGATCCAATCAACCTCGTACAAAACCGATCTATCTCATAGATCGACCACCAAAACAGAACATAGATCTCATCTACATCCTACCGCATATCACATATGCGAGATCTCGAGCCTAAAACCAGAAGCTATCGCTCTGATACCACTGTTGGGCCACACAGAGATAAAACAAAACTTTTCCTCTAACGTGGTGATCCCAAGATCTAGCTTAGGTAGAAGGCCACGAGGTTTACCACTAGACGCGCAGTTGTGGATTACTGATGAAGCGTGTCAGTTGATGCAGTGCAGTCCTCACGATCCGATCATCCTGGTGCTGATCGCACAACACCTCTGTTGGTATCCACACGTACAAGGAGGAGCACCGGCGGCGAACTGCTAGGTTCGGAACGGCGGCAGGACTTCTGTGGAGCTATGGTTTCCAACACATGGAATGACCTAACCGAACAACGATTAACCTTTCTGGGTTACGGTGCTCCACTATATATAGGGAGTGAATGTGGGATCTGCTCGCGCGACCCATTCACTAAAGCCCATATAACACTAGTCACCGTGAGTCCAACTCACTAACTCAGTCCTAATCAGGTTTAGGTCCAACCCAACCAGATTATATGTTCAGATCCAATTCGAACTTTCTCCCGCTCTTAAGTGTGTGACCCCGCAGGCTCATGGCTACTTCGACACGATTGGAGTCCGACTCTCAATCGATCAGTCGGTAGCGGATCCTAGCAGAACGTGCCGACTCCCAAGTACCAAAGAGTCATGACGACTTGCCTTTCCAATGCGACTTACGTCCGAGTACCTTTTGCCTCACGATATACCTTGTCAGACTATAGGCGAATAATTGTCATCCCTTAAATAGTCCGACTCTCTTCTCGATCCGAGATAAGTGATTCACCCGACTAACTCTTAGTCGATCGCCTCTGAGTCGTGCATGGCCATGCTTTCTGAATCATATCTCACGAGAGGGCCCAGAGAATATCTCTCCAAGTGGAGGGGCAAAATCCCATCTTGGTTATTCACATCACGCAGCTTGATTCTCAGTCGACCCGAACTCTGCCTTTATAACTGCTCAATTACGGATCAGCGTTTGACAGAACCTAAGTCTATGATCCTCAACTCGGACTATGCAATAACCTCAGGTCTAAGGATTACATTGATTGAGATATACAAATGACAACTTGTTCGTTGTACCTCAATATGGGTCAACCCGACTCGCTAAACTCTTTAGCCGAATCTGTGTAAGTTGGAACAGCATCTCCATGGACATGACAAGTGGAACCGAGTCATCAAGCCAACTTTCACATTGGTCTAAGTTGTGTGTCCAGCACAACCTCAATGACCAAGGATATTTAGTACAAACAACATGAATGCATAGTTCCACAACCGAATCACATATTCAATGATACACATCAGATGTTTATACAAGGACTACTTAATATCTTTATGAATACAATGGGAAATCTCATCATACATGATTGCCTCTAGGGCATATTCCCAACATGTACCACTCTGAGGGATGTGATATTTACGGAACGGTGTTCTGTGAATGTCATGTCAACGACTATAGTGTACTACACATGCAGTGGTATGCTGGGTCACCGCAACGCGTCGTCCATGGCCAGGCTGGGAACAACGACGGCGCCATCGAAAGCGATGGTCAGCGCCTCCTAGTTCATGGGGATGATGGCCTACTTGGCAGGTTTTGCTGCCAACTCGTCAGCGTTGTCCCTGGCCTTCTCGGCAAGAATGCGCTCATTCTCCTCCCGGTGCTCCACATCGAGCTTGGCAGTGATGACTCGAGATTTCACGGCTCCTCGCCGGCCAGCGCGCTACTCCAACTCAACTTTCTGTTTGACTACCGTCATATCCTTGCCTGACTTCTTTCGCCGGTCGCGCTTCTTCGCGACGGGACCGCCGAAATGTGCAACATCGGCCATGGCGGCAGGATCCATCGCCTCCACTCCGGCCAATGGAAATTTGGGAGAGGGTTTTTGGAGGGAAGAGTGGAGTGGTTTGTGTGCCACTTGCGGGAGGCACCGCCAAGGTGAAGGGAGGATGCGGGAGGACAAGCACGCTGTCCGGGCCAACACAACCGTGGCCCAAATTTGGTGCATGGATGGGTCGGTCCGCGTGAGTCAGTCCGATGGCCCCCCTTCTAGGCCGACACGCAACTATTCGCTAGTCCAAACGGACTAGTTCGGATGCATTCAGACCGTTTGGGTCGTGTCAGTGGAGATTGAAAGGGCATGTATGCCCCCATGTGTGGTTTTGGTAATTAATGCCAATTTCTATGGACTAATGTGTAAATTGAGTTTCAATTGTAGGCTTGTCCATTAGCATCGCTTGGGCCATGTGTTGGTCTCAAGGTTGAAAGTTGAAGAATTGTCCAAGGACTTTGTGCCCTTTGGAATCATGAAGAAAGAACGTGCTTGAAGGTTGATCAAGACAAGTGAAAAGAGTTGCATCAAGATGGATCAACCTCAATAAGGGATGAAGAAGGGCAAGCTCAAGATGGGCCATCTCTAAAAGATCTCATGCTTGAAGCTTCCCATCCCTGGTGATCATGGAGTGATGAAGACAAGTTCAAAGAAGAGGATCCCCATGGAGTATGGGGGAGCAATTTGCAAGTCGTCATCAAGAAAGAGCAATCAAGATCAAACAAGAAAGGTGTTCCCACTTGAGAAGAACAAGACGGTCTACATCAAGTTCAAGTGGAATGCTCAAGGCAAAGGTATGATATTGATAGGGCTTCTGTTTTTCTAGTCTCGTGTTGTTAGTTGGGAGACCGGGTTTAGGATAGATAGCCGTTCTATCCAGAGGGGCTCTCAAGCAGGTGTCCCGATTGCATCGTTCGAAGAGATCTCAAACCTTTGAATTCATAGCATCATCTTTCTTTTTGTTAGTTGGTTCTTTTCCATGAGAGGATATAGAGCTTGTGGTTATCATAATAACAATCTCTAGTTCTTCATCTAAGGATTTCCCTTGCATATCTTATTGCGGTTATTGATCTTGCGAGTTTTCCGGCTCCACACCTTGGGAGATACATCACATATATATTCATGGTATTTTATCCCTAGGTGATACCCAATCTTTTTGTTGGGTTCTACATGTCTTTATCTTTCCAACAAAATTGGTTTCATCTCATTTGTAGTTCGGATGCGAAAGTTATTGCAGTTTTGGTTTCTGGAATTTCCGAATTTCCCTGACCGGAAATTCCGGCTACCCACCGGAAGTTCCTCTAGGGCATTTTGCCGCCGGAAGTTCCGGTTCTTCTTCCGCTCAAGTTCTGTATCCTCTCTAAATGGTTTGGTGTTTTGGTGGAATTTGGATCAGAAGTTTCGGCGGTAATACCGCCCCCGCCAGAAATTCTGGCCAGGGACTGGAAGTTCCGCTCCGTCATAAATGCTGCCTGTAGTACCGGGTGAAATTCTGGCTCTTGTTCCGCCCACGTTCTGTAACCTCAATATTTTGTATGCTCTATTTGTCAGAACTTTAGTCGGATTTTCCACCAGTAGTTTCGCTCCCACCGGAAATTCCGGTGGACCGGCGGAAGTTCCGACCACGCTCGCGTTTTCACTCTCTCGCATCGCAGTCTTCTGACCGTTGGCTATGTGCCACCGGAATTTCCGGCCACCCACCGGAAGTTCCGGCCAGGGTCGTGAATGCCCATAACGGGCATATCTAGGAGCCCTTTAAAAGGGGATCCTCTTCCCTTCGTGGGTACTAGCTCTTTTCTTGGTTCTTGGATTTCCCTCTCTCTCCTCCATTGTTGACCTTGAAGAGCTTTCCCTCTCCCCTTTCCCTTCCTATGATTCTTGCATCTTTTTGAGGGATTTGAGAGAGGAGATCTAGATCTACAATTCCCCCAAGCTAAATCCCTTATTTGTGAAGGAATCATTGGGATCTAGATCTTGGAGAGTTTTGTGTTCTCCTCTTGTGTTATTCCTCCCTTATTCCCCCAATAGGTTTTGTAGCTTTGTTGGAATTTGGGAGAGAAGGACTTGCCATTGCATTTGGTGCATAGATTTGAGTTCTCCTCGGAAATTTGGCGAGTTCAAGCTTGTTGTATTGTTTATCTTGGGTTCTTGGAACCCTAGACGGTTGTGTGGTTGGGTTGTTGACTTCTTATGACCTTTTGTGGTCTTGTAGCCTTTTGTGGCTTTGTTGGACTTTTGTGGCATTGTAGCCTTTTGTGGCTTTGTTTTTGGGATACTCCAATTGAGTTGTGGAGATATCCCCAATCTTGTACGGGTTTTGGTGACCGCCTGTGGCATCCCGCAAAACCACTACTAGAAAATCGCGTTGAATTTGTGCATTGCATCGTCATCATCATGTGTTGTTTGCCTAAAACTATTTTGCGCAAGCCCGTTTTGTTTTCTAAAACGCTCCGACTTTTATTCAAAAGCCAAAACCCCGGTTGTTCCGGATATTTTGTTTGTCTAAAACTAGTTACAAAAGATAATTGAAAATAAATAAAATATTAAATCATTTCAGTAGGGGCAGTCGAACGGGCCGATTAGACCCGAACGACTACCCCAGTCATCGGTCCAAATCTAAAACCTATTCTACCTAAAACTCTCCCCACCCACCCTGGCCACCTCACCCCCACCTATCCCCATCCGCCACCTCACCTTCTCTCCTCCCTCCACCCACTAGGCTGCTGCCACCTCAGCCAACCAACCCAGCCCACCCCTGGATTCCCCCATACGCACACACACCCTGCACACCCCTGCCCACCCTGTCCCCAGCGCGATCGGCCTCCACCAAGTCCATCCCTCATCTGCCCCGGCCCCACCCTGGGACCCACCACGCACGCGGCCCCGTCCCCTACCTCCCGCAACCGCCTCCCTCGCCCGCATCCCCGCGCCCTTCTCCGCCCGCTCGCAGAGGCCCGGCGCCTCGCCGCCTCTCCGTCTGAGAACCCGCCCCCAGTAGCCGCGTGCCTGGCCGCTGCGCCACCATCCGCCCGCTCGCTCCTCCTTCTTCCCGCCTCCCTCACCGCTGCTCGGCCAACCTCGCAGCAGCTCCACGTCCCCTTCAAGCTCGTCGCCCGCCAGCTCGCCTTCCCGCCGCCTCGCCTCCGTCGCCCCGCTCCGGCGTCTGCCTTCCTCGACGCCCGCCGGCCTCCCCAACCCAGCGCCCCTCGGCGACCACCCCTCCCGCCGACGCACCTCGCCCCGACCGCGCCTGCCTCGCTGCGGCTCCTTCTGGCGTCGCCGAGCCTGCCCGTCTGGCGCCCCGGCGTCCCGCGCCCTCGCCCGGCCTCGCCGGACCTCCCGCCTCGCGCCCTCGGCGACCCAGCGGGCCTGCCCCGGCCCGTCGCCTCCTCCACCCGCTGCGTGTCCTCAACCCTCCCTGCAGCAGCCCCGTGAGGCCCCACCTCGCCGCCCGTTCCCCTCCAACCTCGCCGGCGACCGTTTCCCCGGCCGCCTCGCCACCATCCCCGCCGTCGTGCTCCTCCTCGCCGCCTGCAGCACCCTGTCGCCGGCCCCGCCTCCAGCCGCCTCGGCCCCGCTGCCCGTGTCCTGCGCGTTCCTGGCCGCGTTGGGCTTTCTCGGCCTTCCCGGGCCCGCTCTGCTGCCGTGCGTGTGCAGCGACAAGACGTACGGGCGCCTTCCTGGAGTTGTCAACAGGGGTTCTTCGGTGGTGGATGGTACTGCAAGATGGAATCTCGGCAAACAATCCTTCCGGTGAACAAGAGCTGCAAGACGAACTAGTACCCCGATAAGCCATCCGTACATGCGCTGCCAAGACCAAGTTCGCCATCGATAGTTGAAGCCTCGACACCCCAGGCTCTCCTTCGCGGTACCCGAAGACCGATCTTGGGGCGCCATGAACTCCTTCACGGACGTCGAGGACTCCTACTCAGAACCCGAAGTCACCGAGACCCCAAGGTCGTCGACATGGAACGGACGAGGTCTACTACATGGACCCTGAAGACCGATCTAGAGCACCAAAGCCTTCGCAAGGAGTCGGCAAGATCTTCCGGAAACACCAAGATCAATTGCGCGTCCCCGACAAGAACTCCTTTCCGCATAGACGCCCGAGGACCGACGCCAAGATCGCCATGGAACGACAAGTGCTTCACCCCGGACACTGGGTCCCCGATGCGACAAGTGCTTCCACCCGAACGAGAGGACCGACAACATGGCCGACCATCGCGAATGCGACAAGAACTACCCCGATATCCGAGAACGCTTCCGTCGAGACCGTTCCGTCGAACCCTGGACCCTGAGACCGACCCCGAACCCCGGAACCCCAAGATCGTCGAGACCCCTAATGTGTGAACCCTTCCCGAAACCCTATTTGATAACATAATAACAACTTGCTGCATATTTAATCATTCATCTCACATGCACATCTGTGGTTTGGGGGCCTTATGCCGATTCACCTGATAATTAAATATGGGGCCCATATGCGGGCAAATCTAGTCTCATATTGGCCTCATTTAAACTTGTGTAGCGAACCGGTGATATATTCTGCCTTGTTAAACAACATTTAAATTGCGGGGGTCCTAAACAACTTGAACCACCTAATTAATTGTCGGGACCCCGGTTCCGCTTAACATGACCTAATTGCATTGCACCTTCGCCATGCCATGCATCATACATGCATCATGCCGATCTTCTGTCGTGGTATTAAATATTGCATCCGGTGTTTCTTCTAGTGTTTTGCTTCTTCGCGGATAAGGCCGTTGAGTTGATGTGAGCTTCGCCCCGATCTTCGGTTGAACCTTCGACAATGTTTTCAGGCGAGCATCTCCCCCCTTTCTACCTATCTTACTTTGCTAGTATTTACTTCCCTCCTGTTGATCTTTGCTATCTGTGTTGCGATGCTCTAGTTTCGTACCCGTGATATCCCTTGCAGCCATATATAGCCTTGGACACATCCTATTACCTGTTGCTTGGTAGATAGTTGGACCCGCGTGTCGTATCGCTTTCTCAAGTGTTTTGCTTGTCGTCAAGTACCACCTATGTTGGAGAATTGCCGCATGTTGACGTTGGAGATGATCATGGTTTTAATTACTGTTTCACTTTAATTACTGTTTAACAACTAAAATTGAATTAAGCAGAGGCATCGGTGGGTGATAGGTAAGATTTGGTTTCCGACCGCCCACTTGTGTCCCGTAGGACCCGAGTTCTTGACACCTGTTCCGAGATCGAGCGCGCTAACCACAGGTGGGGAGATATGGGCCCCCCATTGATTATTACCTGATTTCAAAGTATTGTACTGGGGGCCACAACTAGTTTGAGGTGTTTTTACTATTCCGTACTTATGCCATGCTACTTATGTATTTACGTTTGTGCGAGGAGCACACTGATCGCTTAGGATCGGGACGATTCAGCGGTGTCGATCCCGTTTGGGGGCATCGTTGCTCACACTGCCTTCCCAAACCCCAAGTCCGTCTCGAGACCGGCCGACTTCGCGGGTGTCGACTTGGTGGGTGGCCCCACGTGCTTGCTTTAGGTCCGGGAACGTCGTGACTTAGGCCCCGCCGACATACCGATGGGTGTATGTTAACCGATCCGCAAAAGGGTCGAAGTGCCTGTGGATACTTTGGTGCACCCCTGCAGGGTTTAATCTTTTCGAGAAGCCGTGTCCGCGGTTATGGACGACTTGGAGCACAGTGTCTGATCATAGACAACTATAACTAAAGTTTACTGTTTTAAATTGACTTGTTTCCGATATGATTAGTAATCAGCTTCACTACAACGGAATGGCTAAGTAAAAGTATCAACGACTGCTGGGTTTGGGTTATCTCATGATAATTGTATCTGACTAGTAAGTGTTGCCACTATAACGGAATGACTAACTAAAAGTGCCCACTGTTTATTTTATCAGGACGATTATCTAAACCTGACTAGTAAAGTGCCGCAACTATAACTGGATAAGTAAAACTGCCAACTGTGTGAGTTCCTCGGTTGACTTCCTCGATTGGTCTCGAGGGGGAAACACCAGGATGGGTTTGTTTGGTGTTAGCTTCAGGTTGGATCCGGATAGGTCATACTCACCCTCTCTCGATAACCGCCAGCTTGTATCGAGTCTCTATAGGTTGTTTAGTGCATGCTGCCGCCGCCACCACCATACCTATGTAGGCGAGGACCGAATTCTAGCCTCGCCGTGTCTTGGCCTCGATCGACGCTCCTCTTTTCCTTTGCCCTTTGTCGGCACCCCTTTGTTTAAGCAGGTTTTGAGATCGACGCCATAGCAGTGGTTACCCTTCCGCTTGGCCTCGGGCAGGTTATGGACGCCATTGGTTATTCTTCGTGGCTCTTAGCCCCATTTGCATCTTGTCCGTAGTCGGACACCCCATCGCTTTCAAGGTGATTTGGATCTTTGTACCGATATTTGTATTCTTGACTCTTGAGTCATTTGTATATATATCTGCTGTGGGTCCCATCGAGGACTGTTGTGTAATGTTATTACTTTGCTTTCCACCCGCATAAAGTGCTGGTGAGCACCTTTGAATCGTTTCTATGCGGGTTTGGCGAGTTTCGCTAAAACTTGCATAGGTCCGATTCGAGGGTGTTACTGAGTGGTATCGAGCTCAGCTATGCGATTCACAAGTCCAAATGTAGGATAACCTAGCTAACGGCCGAAGTAGAGTGTCAAAACTATTTTTGAAAATCGGTTGGATAGCTCTAATTAGGTCTGATTTTACTCCTTACCCCTCTGCTATTCCCTCTTATCTCGACGTGTTTCGAATCTGCTCTCTCCTTCCTCTTCGAGTCCAGGATTTCTCGTGGTTGGGTTCCGTGCATTTCGTGGTTTCGCTTCCTTCTTTGATAACGGTGCTCTCCCATCCGGTGTTCACGATGCTAGAGGAATCCGTCTTCCGTGGAACCATTCTTTATTCCTTGTTTGTTCCTTCCGGTGTTTTCTGACGCGACGACATCATCCACGCCAGCTCCGATGCAGAGTCTGCATCGCTCCTTTGATCCGAACCTCGCTTGTCGAGATCTTCAGTCTGAATCTTGAGGGTTGGTTGCATAATCTGTCTATTCGTGTACAGAGTAATGCTTTGAGTGCGGGATGGAGTCGCGACCATACCACTACTCTTATCATTCGCTTTTGTACATTGAATGGTGGATCGATGCAATTTTACTCCTTCCGCTGAAGTTAGAGGTGGCCTTACCTTTAACTTCGTCCGTTGTTTATCCGGAGTGTTCTCTTGACGAACGGGATCAACGACCTCTTGTTAGTGGTGTCGCGAGGATCTACACGAAGCGAGAAGACGCAGATCGCCGACCTTCCTTCCGGTACCATGAGGCGGATCTCGAGGGCGAGATCCATTGTTAGTGGTGTCGAATTGTGGCATCCCGCAAAACCACTACTAGAAAATCGCGTTGAATTTGTGCATTGCATCGTCATCATCATGTGTTGTTTGCCTAAAACTATTTTGCGCAAGCCCGTTTTGTTTTCTAAAACGCTCCGACTTTTATTCAAAAGCCAAAACCCCGGTTGTTCCGGATATTTTGTTTGTCTAAAACTAGTTACAAAAGATAATTGAAAATAAATAAAATATTAAATCATTTCAGTAGGGGCAGTCGAACGGGCCGATTAGACCCGAACGACTACCCCCAGAAATTAAATCGGTCCAAATCTAAAACCTATTCTACCTAAAACTCTACCCACACACCCTGGCCACCTCACCCCCACCTATCCCCATCCGCCACCTCACCTTCTCTCCTCCCTCCAGCCACTAGGCTGCTGCCACCTCAGCCAACCAACCCAGCAGCCCACCCCTGGATTCCCCCATACGCACACACCCTGCACACACTCGCCGCACGCCTGCCACCGTCCCTGGCCCACCTGTCCCCACGCGCCAGTCAGCCTCCACCAAGTCCATCCCTCATCTGCCCCGGCCCCACCCTGGGACCCACCACGCACGCGGCCCCGTCCCCTACCTCCCGCAACCGCCTCCCTCGCCCGCATCCCAGCCTGGCTCATGAAGGCCCGCGCCTCGCGCTCTCCCGTCACCCGCCCCAGGCGGCGTGTGCAGCTGCTGCTGCCACCATCCCGCCGGCTCGCTCCTCCCCTCTTCCCCGCCTCCCTCACCCGCTGCTCCGGCCAACCTCGCAGCAGCCCGCTGTCCCCTTCAAGCTCGTCTGCCCGCCCGGGCCGCTCGCTCTCCGTCGCGCTTCGCCCGAGCCGCCTCCGCCGCTCTGCTTCCTCGACGCCCGGCCTCCCCAACCCCTCGCCCCCTCCGCGACCACCCTCCCGCCGACCGCACCGCCGACCGCGCCCGCCTGCGCCTGCTCCTTCCTGGCGTCGCGGCCGAGCTGCCTGCGCGCCGCCCGGCGTCCGCCCTCGGCCCGCCTGGCCGGACCTCCCCGGCCGCCGCTCGACGACCCAGCTGAGCGCCGCCCGGCGCTGCCGCTCCTCCACCCGCTGCGTGTCTCGACCTCCCTGCAGCAGCCCCGTGAGGCCCCACCTCGCCGCCCGTTCCCCTCCAACCTCGCCGGCGACCGTTTCCCCGGCCGCCTCGCCACCATCCCCGCCGTCGTGCTCCTCCTCGCCGCCTGCAGCACCCTGTCGCCGGCCCCGCCTCCAGCCGCCTCGGCCCCGCTGCCCGTGTCCTGCGCGTTCCTGGCCGCGTTGGGCTTTCTCGGCCTTCCGGCCTGCCGTGCGTGTGCAGCGACAAGACGCACGGGCGCCTTCCTGGTGTTATCAACAGGGGTTCTTCGGTGGTGGATGGTACTGCAAGATGGAATCTCGGCAAACAATCCTTCCGGTGAACAAGAGCTGCAAGACGAACTAGTACCCCGATAAGCCATCCGTACATGCGCTGCCAAGACCAAGTTCGCCATCGATAGTTGAAGCCTCGACACCCCAGGCTCTCCTTCGCGGTACCCGAAGACCGATCTTGGGGCGCCATGAACTCCTTCACGGACGTCGAGGACTCCTACTCAGAACCCGAAGTCACCGAGACCCCAAGGTCGTCGACATGGAACGGACGAGGTCTACTACATGGACCCTGAAGACCGATCTAGAGCACCAAAGCCTTCGCAAGGAGTCGGCAAGATCTTCCGGAAACACCAAGATCAACTGCGCGGCCCCGACAAGAACTCCTTTCCGCATAGACGCCCAAGGACCGACGCCAAGATCGCCATGGAACGACAAGTGCTTCACCCCGGACACCGGGTCCCCGATGCGACAAGTGCTTCCACCCGAACGAGAGGACCGACAACATGGCCGACCATCGCGAATGCGACAAGAACTACCCCGATATCCGAGAACGCTTCCGTCGAGACCGTTCCGTCGAACCCTGGACCCTGAGACCGACCCCGAACCCCGGAACCCCAAGATCGTCGAGACCCCTTGTGAACCCTTCCCGAAACCCTATTTGATAACATAATAACAACTTGCTGCATATTTAATCATTCATCTCGCATGCACATCTGTGGTTTGGGGGCCTTATGCCGATTCACCTGATAATTAAATATGGGGCCCATATGCGGGCAAATCTAGTCTCATATTGGCCTCATTTAAACTTGTGTAGCGAACCGGTGATATATTCTGCCTTGTTAAACAACATTTAAATTGCGGGGGTCCTAAACAACTTGAACCACCTAATTAATTGTCGGGACCCCGGTTCCGCTTAACATGACCTAATTGCATTGCACCTTCGCCATGCCATGCATCATACATGCATCATGCCGATCTTCTGTCGTGGTATTAAATATTGCATCCGGTGTTTCTTCTAGTGTTTTGCTTCTTCGCGGATAAGGCCGTTGAGTTGATGTGAGTCACCGATCTTGGTTGAACCTTCGACAATGTTTTCGCAGCATCTCCCCCCTTTCTACCTATCTTACTTTGCTAGTATTTACTTCCCTCCTGTTGATCTTTGCTATCTGTGTTGCGATGCTCTAGTTTCGTACCCGTGATATCCCTTGCAGCCATATATAGCCTTGGACACATCCTATTACCTGTTGCTTGGTAGATAGTTGGACCCGCGTGTCGTAGTCGCTTGCTCAAGTGTTTTGCTTGTCGTCAAGTACCACCTATGTTGGAGAATTGCCGCATGTTGACGTTGGAGATGATCATGGTTTTAATTACTGTTTCACTTTAATTACTGTTTAACAACTAAAATTGAATTAAGCAGAGGCATCGGTGGGTGATAGGTAAGATTTGGTTTCCGACCGCCCACTTGTGTCCCGTAGGACCCGAGTTCTTGACACCTGTTCCGAGATCGA
Source organism: Avena longiglumis (assembly GCA_030063025.1). Classification (NCBI taxonomy): domain Eukaryota; kingdom Viridiplantae; phylum Streptophyta; class Magnoliopsida; order Poales; family Poaceae; genus Avena; species Avena longiglumis. The sequence goes on from CP125976.1 coordinate 450,797,767, forward strand.
GCGTGCTAACCACGTGTGGGAGATATGGGCCCCATTGATTATTACCTGATTTCAAAGTATTGTATTGGGGCCACAACTAGTTTGAGGTGTTTTACTATTCCGTACTTATGCCATGCTACTTATGTATTTACGTTTGTGAGGAGCACACTGCATCTTGTTAGGAGCGGGCCACGATTCCGTGGTGTCGGCAGTCCCGTTTAAAGGCATCGTCGTCACATGCCTTCCCAAACCCCAAGTCTGTCTCGAGACCGGCCGACTTCGTTATGGTGTCGACTTGGTGGGGTGGCCCCACACTTGCTTTGTGTCCGGGAACGTCGTGACTTAGGCCCCGACATACCGATGGGTGTATGTTAACGATCCGCAAAAGGGTCAAGTGCTGTGGATACTTTGGTGCACCCTGGGTTTAATCTTTTCGAGAAGCCGTGTCCATGTTATGGACGACTTGGAGCACGATCTCGATCATAGACAACTATAACTAAAGTTTACTGTTTTAAATTGACTTGTTTCCGATATGATTAGTAATCAGCTTCACTACAACGGAATGGCTAAGTAAAAGTATCAACGACTGCTGGGTTTGGGTTATCTCATGATAATTGTATCTGACTAGTAAGTGTTGCCACTATAACGGAATGACTAACTAAAAGTGCCCACTGTTTATTTTATCAGGACGATTATCTAAACCTGACTAGTAAAGTGCCGCAACTATAACTGGATAAGTAAAACTGCCAACTGTGTGAGATCCTCGGTTGACTTCCTCGATTGGTCTCGAGGGGGAAACACCAGGATGGGTTTGTTTGGTGTTAGCTTCAGGTTGGATCCGGATAGGTCATACTCACCCCTCTCTGATAACCGCCAGTTGTATCGAGTCTTTATAGGTTGTTTAGTGCATGCTGCCGCTGCCGCTCAGTCCACCATACCTATGTAGGCGAGGACCGCCGAATTCTAGCCTCGCTGCATCGGCCTCAAGATCGACGCCTCTTTTTCCTTTGCCCTTTGTCGGCACCCTTTTGTTTAAGCAGGTTTTGAGATCGACGCCGTTAGGTGGTTACCCTTCCGCTTGGCCAGGCAGTTATGGACGCCATTGGTTATTCTTCGTGGCTCTTAGCCCCATTTGCATCTTGTCCGTAGTCGACGCCCATCGCTTTTCAAGGTGATTTGGATCTTTGTACCGTATATTTGTATTCTTGACTCTTGAGTCAGCTGTATATATATATCTGTTCTGTGGGTCCCATCGAGGACTGTTGTGTAATGTTATTACTTTGCTTTCCACCCGCACGAAAGTGCCTGGTGGGCACCTTCGAATCGTTTCTATGCGGGTTTGGCGAGTTTCGCTAAAACTTGCATAGGGTCGATTCTGAGGGTGTTACACCGCCCTCAATTGTACCTTAGTGGATCGTGAGTATCCTTTGTGGCGAGCTCACGGGAGAATAGGGTGAGCCTTTTGTGGCACCGATGATTTGCGTTCCTTCGCATCCTGGGTGAGGCCTTGTGTGGCGTTGGGTGAGCATCGAGCCACCACACCCCGAGGTGACCCATTTGTGGCGTTCAAAGAGCATTGCGCCATTGCAACTCTCCAACAGAGAACTTCGGGATAAAAATATTTTTCTCCGCGTCCATCGGTTATCTCTCAACCGAGCCCTTTACTTATGCACTTTACATTGTGATAGCCTTCGTGCTTGAAGTATTATATCTTGCTATCACCTTGTTGCTTGTATTGCTTAGCATAGGTTGTTGGTGCACTTAGGTGAACCTAGTGGTTAGGTTTTGTGCTCAGTAAATTAAACGCTAGATTTATTCCGCATTTATTTGATCCTAAACCATAATTATTTTTAAAAGCCTATTCACCCCCCTCTAGGCGACATCCATTGCACTTTCAGAGATGCTCTACCCAAACATGCGACCCAAAACGTCCGTTTCTGTCCATTTGGGTCGGGCCGCGGGGGGATTTGGGTCGTGGTCTAGCCTGTCCGGTGATGAGTGTACATTTGCATCATGTTTTATATGATTATTTTGCATTGTAGATGTAGGATCTTGTTATTTTACAGCGTTCGCGCACATCTTTTATTTCTATTTTCACCAGGATCAGGATAGATGATGGACACAATTCTTGGACCAGTTGTATTGGAGCGAAAAGGGGTCAAAAACAAAGTAAATAGCTTATTTGGGAAATATCAATAACACCCGAAGAAAACCCAAAGCGATTGGAGGACACAGAAGGTTTAACGACCAACTATACAATAGGAATATTTTTCTGGCCGTATAGTTCCTGCCGTATAGTTGGCGCCGACACTGCCTCCTCAAATAGTTTCACCCCGTGCAAATGGATCAGAGAGACGACATATAGAACACCCAGAAATCACCGAAACCTCACCTCCAGAAGGCATCTGGAGGGGGAACTCATCCACCGGGGATCCATCTCTGCCCTACGCAGATCCAGGAGGCTAAGTCATAGATCTCCATCATCAACCGCTGCATCACCACCATCTCCATCCATCCCATCTACATCTTGTCTCTATCTTGTTCTAATTTCCATACTCGTTGTGGATTTATACAAGTACTATTCATATATGATAGATTCCATTGTCTTTTTCATGTTGTTGATTGCCTCCATGTCTGAGTAGATCACTAGTTATTGGGGAGATGTAGAAACCCTAGCATGAGATTGAAATAAGATAAAGTTTATTATGATATTCATCGATGTGACCATATGTTAGATTGACTGCATCTTGATGTTGGGAGAAGTCGACCTCTCAATATTTGCCTTTTGTGGGGACTTGATGGAGGGAACTACTTGTTGGTAGACGGAGGTGTGTTAGCACTTATAGTGACTATAAAGCTATTGGCACTCCTTACGTATCAACTTAGGAACCGAGGAAACTCATGAAACACTATCCATGCCATGGGATACGTCCTGCGGGGTCAAGTCTCTTAATAGTGCAGTAATTCAATTGATGTTGATTGCTGTCTATTGTGGTTATGACGATGATGTGAGCAGTGGTTGTTGCCTATTTGTCCAAATACGAAGTTCCTCCCACACATACATAGTTGAGAATGTTCATGATAGTAATCTTTACCTTAGCCTTTTATAAATTCTAGAGGTGTATCCACTACTCCCTGAGAACGCTTTTTCCCATTGTAGTTTCAAATCTCTTTTACACACGCGATACTTATTTTCTGTATTCAGTTTACTTTACTTTACTCATTGTTATCTTATACCAAAAACCCAAAAACACCTTTTTACACAATACTCGCATTTTATCTTGTTACTTAGAATTTTATTTTATCATTTCTATATTAGTATTTAATTTAAGAGTTATTATACTTCAGACTCTTGCTCCCTGTTGGATCGATATATTTATTTTGAAACTAGCTACAAATGATCTGTGGACTTGCAGTCATCAAGCTATTTTCTAGTACCGTTGCGGGGGAGCTAAGCGCTGTAGGTCTTTTAGTTTTTGCTTATTTATTTTAGTATTTCTAAATTTTGTTTTGAGTTACAGGTTTCCACCAACATGATGGAGTTTGAGAATTTACTAGTGCTAACCCACTTAGCAACTTTGGGTCCCAATGATATTAATAAAAGAGATAACTCTAACGAGAAGACAAGGGGGGTTGAAATAAATCCTCTAATACTTGGTATTCTACACAAGAAGCAATTTACTAGAGACGAAGAAGATCCTGATCCATATGACCATATTGCATGCTTCAAAGATATATGTGGCACTTTCCAATCATTGGGGTAAACTGCTAATGAGGTAAGGGTTAAACTCTTTAGTCAGACTTTGACTAGCACATCTCTCTCATGGTATAGATCTTTACCCCAGAAGCCACTACTACTTGGGATAACTTAGCTTGTGAGTTTCTAGCAAAATATTATCCATTATCGAAGTCATTCGGAATCATGCGTCTTATAATGACTTGGAGGAACCTTCCTAATGAAGGACTGGTAAGATATTATATAAGATTAAAGATTTACTTAGTCAATGTCCTCATCATGATTTGCCTGAATGATATTTATTGCATATCTTTTATGGCGGTTTAATTGAACCTAATAAAATTGAACTAGACTCTTGTGCGAGTGGAGATTTTATGAATCTTCCCATAACTAAAGCTTGGGCTTTACTTAATAGAATTCGCGATCATAGAGTTTCATGGAATTTTGGTCTAGGAAGCGAAGGATGGATAGAAATAGATTATGATTGTATTCATGATTATAATAAAAAGGGCCATGATAATGAATTATCTAAAGAACTTTATTTAGATTCATATCTTGTGTTACAAGTTGTTAAAGCTTTTACAGCACATATTAAAGCCCCAAAAGAGGTTTCGGTCAAGTATAATCCACCACCCGAACCTGAATTGAAAAAAAAGTTAAAGCAACACTGGCCTCCGTAGAACCAATGTATGTGATACGTTTTCCTAAGACTGCACGAAAGTATATTTTAGAATATGAAGAAGTCAAAGCAGTACAGGAGAAGAAGGAAGAGGAAAGTGTGCCAAAAGTTGAAGAACATTTGGATGAAATCAAAGACGAAGAGGTAACCAAGGAAGCAATATGGCTATGTATGCACATTGTAACATAGTTGAACTTGATGAAGAGACTTCCGTATTGGTTGAAGGTAAAACTAAGGTAAAAGATGTGGGTAAGCCTATTATTCCCTGCATATTTGAAGAAACCTCGCATTATGGTTTATGTGATCTTAGCACCACCGTAAATGTTATATCTTATGATTTTTATTTAGAAATAAAAGAAGAGCTAGAACCGGCCACAATAGAAAATACTGATATGACAATCATGTTAGCCAATAAAAATCTTAGAATTCCAATGGGAGTAGTTGAACATGCAACTGTCACAATAGGCAATAAAAATTTTCCTATCGATTTTGTAGTTGTTGATATGCCAGCTTGACACTTTTTGCCCAATTATATTTGGAAGAAACTTTTTGAGCGATGTAGGTGCCATAGTTGATTTCAAAAAAGATATTGTATCTCTTAAGCTTGGTAAAGCGGAAAAAGAATTCCACTTTTCCAAATTTAAAGATAGATCTCTACAAATACAAGAAGAAGAGAAATAAAAAACTATTGAGGAGATCATAGCTCTTTTCTTTAGTAATCAAGAAGAGGAAACAAATGAAGACTCAAATTGTGAAGAAATAATTATGGAGGACAGGTCCCTAGAAGAACTAGAAAGTGAATTCGATTCGCTTCCCATTTTAGGGCCTCCAACTGATGAGGCTTTTGAAGAGCCAAAAAAGAGAGGGGATGAGGAATTACCACCCCCAGAATTGAAGACTTTACTAGATAATCTTAAATATAGATTTTTGGACAATACTAATAAGTTTCCTGTTATTATTAGTGCTAAACTTTTAGGGCATGAAGACGAAGAAGAGCTCATCAAAGTACTTAAAGAGCATCGCAAGGCCTTTGGGTACTCAATGGATGATTTGAAGGGCATTAGTCCCATGATAACCGTATATCGAATATTCATGGAGGAAGGTGCTAAACCAGTTGCAGAATTTAATAGACTGCTGAAGCACGAAATGAAGGAAGTGGTAAGAAAAGAAATAGTACGCCTACTGGATGCAGGTATAATCTATTCTGTAAAGTAAAGTGAATGGGTAAGTCATGTTCATTGTGTTCCTAAGAAGGGCGGTTTTACTGTTGTTCCTAATGAAAACAATGAATTGATACCTACTAGAACTATTGTTGGGCATAGGATGTGTATAGATTTCAGGAAATTAAATAAAGAAACTATGAAATATCACTATCCTTTATCGTTCATATATCAAACTTTAGAGAGGTTAGCAAACCACACTCATTTTTGCTACTTGGACAGATACTCTGGTTTTTCCCAAATAGTTGTTCATCCTGATGACCAACTTAAAAAAACTTTCCTTAGTCCTTATGGTCTACATGCTTACCGACGCATGCCTTTTGTTTTATGTAATGCTCAAGGTAATTTTCAAAGATGCATGACTACTATTTTCTGGATTTTATAGAACTGATAATGGAAGTATTCATGGATGAAATTTCTGTCTATGGAACTTCGTTTACTAATTGCTTGGATAATCTCAAAAGAGTTTTGCAGTGTTGCGAAGAAACCAGTCTTGTTCTAAACTGGGAGAAGTGCCATTTTATGGTCAAAGAAGGTATAGTCCTTGGACATAAGGTATCATGTAAGGGTATTGAGGTAGATAGAGCTAAGGTTGAACCAATAGATAGAATGCCACGACCATGGGATATAAATGGTATAAGAAGTTTTCTTGGTCATGTGGGATTTTATAGAAGGTTCATTAGGAATTTCTCTAGAATCTCTAAACCTTTGACTAACCTGTTGCAAAAGGGGGTGATATTTAATTTTGATGATAAATGCCTTGTAGCCTTTGATAAAATTAAATATGCTTTGTATCATGCTCCTATTATTAAACCACCTATTTGGGATATGACTTTTGACTTAATACGTGAAGCTAGTGATGATGCTATAGGAGTAACTCTGGGACAAAACTTAGGTTGCAGATTTAATATTATACATCATGCTAGTAGAACTCTCAATAGTGCTCAAAATAATTATCCTTTCATGGAGTTCATGGAGTTCCTTTCCGCCGCGTTCGTAGCTCCTTCCCAGAACAGGGAGTAACAAGTTACAGTTCTTACACTATGCAGAGGTGCGTTACTTTACCCATGAGAGATCAAATCCTTGTTGCACAACTGGGCGATCTTTCCCGTCCACAGTTCCTATGATGTGGGGCCCAGTAGATGATCCAAGACAATCATTGCCCTCTCTGCGACCCCATATGTCTACATGATCCTTCGGGGCTGGCTCACCTCCGTTAAGCCCCCTTTCGGGCACTAAAACCCTGATGAGTTCCCGAAGACTCTATGACCTGGTGATGCCCTGGCAAGTGCCATATCAAATAGACTATACCACTAAAAACCACTCATAGATAATCTAGACACCAAAAGTGTGGGGCATAAGGGTGCCCCCCCATATGTTTGATCCACACAAGGAATCACAACATGGCATTAAGTTCGTCTTGCCTCCATACAGAAGGAAAATGATACAACTGACTTCTCCGTCCCATTCCAAATCTCATGGTTAACGCGTGATATACGGTGCAAGAATCACTGGAGACATTCGTTGTTAAGTACTAGATAATATGTTCCTTTACCACCGGAACTTTCATAGTAGGTTATTACCTCATTGTAAATAACCTATAATCATATTATTATGAAAATAGTGTTTTATGACCTTTTTCAAATGCAGGTGATGACAACACTGGATTTGCAAAATACTTTACTGAAAATAATCAAAGGACATGAGCAAGTGTGAACTTGCCTTTTGTGATTGCAAGATTATGCACTCACGGTCTTCGAGACAATATAAAAGATCCAATATCTGAAATAAGCATCATTGGTCGGGTAAGGACTAATGTTTAAAGAAGCAAGATGCTATTATGCATATTGATGTAATGCAATTTGATAAACTCGAATCCCGGGGATAAGGTTGTTCTAGGGTTTCGGATATTGGAAATGGTTTCTTTAGAATGTGTTGCCCCTTTAGATAATCTTCACACTTGTGCTTCTTATTATGGCTTGTGAGTTTGTGAAACAAGATGTGATTATAAATAATAGTATATAATAATGTCAACACCCAGATTTTTAATCCCAGATGCCTGTTATGCCATACATCGCCATCCCAGGATTACCATTTTTGCGAGACATAACAGAATTGGATACCACAGTACATCATCCATTACAAACCATACATAAGGTCTTACACAAATAAGGATCTCATGATCCAGTTCTTAATACAACTCAAGCAGCGGAATTACGTAATAATAATAAAGGTAGGGTAAGCTCCATCTTTGGGGTCACAGCAATCTTGTGATGGGAGATGATCCTAGTTGTCGTAACCTTCCTGGGGTCCATCATCCTGGTACTCCTCTTCATAGTCTGGCCACGGGAATATCCAGGGACAAAGCCATGAGTACTCTTTAAGTACTCGCAAACTAATACTAACAAGTGAAGGTGGTTTTTGTAGTACGACACTAAGCTCTAGGGTTGTTTTGCAAAAAGCTAGATTTACCTCTACTAGGTTCAAAAGCAAGAGGAAGCTAGTCAAATTTTATAACACCTAAGTGGGAACTTGTATCTCATGCCACAACTATGTTGTGGTCAAGTCAAGTCCTCAATTCATTTCACAAGTCATTTTGTAAACATCTGACGGGGGAACAGTATGGCCACTCCAACCGTCCATAACCGCGGACGCGGCTATTCAAATAGTTTGACACTCTGCAGAGATTGTACACTTTCACCACAACATACGATACATCCGCCAGGAACAAATCCTGAATTCACCATACTCAGTATGCGGATAATCAATCCTAACCTTTCAATTGCATGCCCTAGTATAGGCACCTCTCTTGTGAGTTTGTCCTCCCAACCATGACCAACTGTCATCTTGGTTGCTGCACAGGTGGACAATCTTCACAAGGTAGCCTTAGATCAGACCTTGGCTGTGAGGGAACCCATACTAAGGTATATAAGATTCCAGTCAAGCCCTACCCAAATTTCGGGTATTGTGGTTGTACGGTAAAATTGGAATGGTATCGCATCCAGACAACCATCAGTTTTAAAAAGGGTTAAAGCTCATGCCTTAACATTTTCATCATCCAAATCATCTGGTGTTCGGAAACACATGTCAAAACATCTACTCATCTTTCTAAGGTTTTCACAATCATTTTCCACCAAGTATTCCCATCTAAAGTTGATCAAGTTTTATGCTTAGCACTAGCATCTACAAGTGGGGGTGCGTACTAATGAGGGGTGGTAAACAAGTGGAGTTTTAACTAAGTACCATCTCATGCCTTGGGATGACATCAAGATTATCTAGCTTAGGCCAAATTTAATGCTCTTTATGCAACCTTCAGTTATCCTTCTAGAACTTAAAAGTCACTTAAGTAAACTCTAAGAAAATCTTTGATAAAGAAATAAAGTAGAAAGCTTGCAAGTAAAACTAGGATTGGGTTATCAAGTGGGTATGATCACATATGCTTAAGGCATATGGTTGGCATGGTAACAAGAAAGTATTAGCTTGCATAAGTAAGGTATCTTGCAAGTGTTAGCTTGCTCAATCAACTAGTAGTATTAGGCTTGCCTTGTGCAGAGCAGTGGTTGAAGTTCTCCTCGGCTTCTTCTTCGTAGTATCCTCCTTCCTCCTCGTATCCTTGGTCGGTACTAGCGTCTATGAATAAATACGAGGTACACAATCACCAAACAATACTTAACTACTTTCAATCATCACTTAAAAGGTTACTATAGATGATCTAGCATCATCACTAACATTACAAACTTAAAGCATTTGTCTTATTTATTTCTTTTTAGAAAAGTAATTTCTACTCATTGAAAAACTACTTAAGATTTAATATTCTCCAACTCAAACATGGGATCATGTTGACACATGCCATCACCACATGTTTCAGTACATGGGAATGTGATTTAAAGTGGTGTCACAATTTAATAAGGTTTAACCTTTTTATTTTAAATAAAATAAGTGACTAGAAATGCCTATGTGGCATTCTTTTATTACTTGGACATTATTTCTGTAAGTAAACCCATATATTTTTATATATTATGAAAGGTATGATCAAATGTGATTTTTGAGAGTTGGAATCAACTCAAAAGATATTATGGTTTAAATTTGAAAAATGTTTGAATGCAGAAAAGCTTCTGAATTGATATTTTTACCAAGGTTGATCTACAGATCCAAATGATTTGAATCCAACGAGCTTGGATTAAGCATTTAAATATCTTTCTACCAAAATTGGTTTCATGAAATTTGGTTCGCTGAATCGAGCTGGGTTGATATTTGAAACTAGGTACAGAACTGAGTTTGAATTAAAATAGAAAAAGCTAAATTAAAACGAGTGGGCTGTGCGGGAAGGTTTAATGGGCCGGCCTAGTGTCACTCTGCAGCGCGGGGCGCAACTGACAGGGGGGTCTACGGGTCAGTGGCTCTTTAAACGCGAAGTGTTACGGAGCGATGTGGTGCATTGGATTAGAATGAAGATCGACGGCTGAGGGTCGTCGTCGACGATGAACAGGTCACCGGCAAGCTAGAACCCTAGCGGCTCGGTGGGGGTGCATAGGGGGCATACCGGGGCTCTAGTGACGACGGCGAGGCGGGCAAACGACAAAGTCGACGATGGCGAACTCAGGGGTGGTCGCGGCAGCTCCGGGGGTGGACGAAATCAACGACTCCTCTTCTCCTCTGCAGTGGCGAGCTCCGGCCAAATTCCGGCGATGCGCTGCTCGCCTTGCTCCGGCTAAGGGGTGGAACGATCAGTGAGGTGAGGGGAGTGAGATGGTGTGCTTCAAATGGCTTGGGGTGGCCTCCTTTTATAGGCTCGACGGCGAGACCGAACGGGATGGGCAGGCGATGGTGGCGACACGGCTACAGGCAGCTAGAGGCATGGCCGAGGTTAGCGTTCGACCAGTGGTCTCCTGGCGATGCTCTAGAGCTTTATTGCGCGTGTAGGGGCGGTGGCAAACGGTCGGGAACGTGCGGTGCTCTGCGCGGCAGAGGCTGCATATTCGACGGCGAGCGGTGGCTGTGAGGCATGAGGCGGTGAACAGGGATGTATGGCGTGCTCCCTGGGTCATGGCGAAGTGGTGGGCACGGGCTACGGTCGAGGGGCGGCGTGTGCACGCGTGCCGAGTGCGGTGCTCTGGCGCATGCTCGGCATGTCGCAGTGGCACTTGGGCGCGCGGCGTGCTCGGTGGTCCATGGCTTTCCTTTGCTCGGGGAGGGGACAGTGGGTGGCGGTGGAGTGCTGGCTACCTCCTAGACATGGCTAGAGAGGGGGAGATGGTCTACTGCGGCGGCGACCAGGTTTGTCCGGCGAGGTGGCTCGGATTGCTCACCATTGATGACAATGGCCAGCTTACAGTGAGGCTAGGGGTTGCCAATTAGGCTAGATGATCTACTAAATGGGTGCTGTTAGCTAGAGAGGGAACCAGTTAGGCCCAAAACACTATTAAAACAGTGAATTTGATTTGGTTTAAATTTGCCTGCCAAGTGTTTGATGAAATGGCCGCAAGAACTTAAGTTTTGGAGTTTGAAAAGATTTTTGGTGGGTGTGCTAGGCAAGTGTTGGGGATTCTGTGGGTGCTTGGGTTTTTAAAATTGAGCTGGTTTGAGTGGTTTTTGAAAAAGTGGGATCTTTCCATATGAAATAGATTCAATTTTAAACTGTCATTTAAACTAAGCATTTAAATGTTTTTGGATGATCACAAAGTGGGCCTTGGTACCTTGTTATGAGTAATATCAAGGGGTGCAAAGATCCAAACATGTTTCTGTTAAGTTCTGAAAGTTAGAGATAGCCAAAGTAGGCATGGGAGTTAATTTGGCCAAAGTGACCATTCACTTAATTTGTTTGTTTTGATTTGTTTGTCTTTGGGAAAAGTGTGGGGATTGTTTAGATGATGTTTATTTCACCTAAGAATCATTTTACAAGAAAATAAACATAGAACCAAGGCAATTCAAAAGAATCCAAATTGTAATGCATACACATATGAATGCTTTCATATTTTTAATTGGGAAAGTTTTTGTTAACCCTAATTTTGATGATTAGAGTTTGATGATTCAAGTTTAATATTTTTGGGATGTTACAAACCTTCTCCCCTTAAACAAAATCTCGTCCCGAGATTTGAAAAAGGACGAAAAAGATTACCTAGGATTTTAAGAGATCGGGAAACTCCGTCCTGATGTGATCTTCACGCTCCCAGGTAGCTTCCTCTTCTGTGTGGTTGCTCCACTGAATCTTGAGAAACTTGATGCTCCGGGTTCTGGTAGTTCTGAAAGCTTCCTCCAAAATACGGATGGGTACTTCGGGATAGGTCAGGTCATCGTTGATCTCTATGGTCCGATGATCGGTATTATTGAACACTTCAGTCTTCTCTGGAACTTCGAGGCACTTGCGAAGTAATGAGATATGGAACACATTGTGCACGGATGACATCTCTTCGAGTAGCTCCAATTGATATGACACTTCTCCTTGACGGTTCAGAATCTTGAAGGGTCCGATATATCTGGGGGCTAACTTTCCCTTCAGTTGGAAACGCTGCATTCCTTTCAATGGCAACACTTTCAGATACACAAAATCTCCTATGTTGAAGGCGAGGTCTCGACATCTCTTGTCGGTGTAACTCTTCTGTCTGGACTGGGCTGTCTTGAGGTGCTCACGAATCTTGTGAACCTTCTCTTCTGCTTCTCGTAGGTTGTCAGGTCCGAAAATCTGACTCTCTCCTACTTCCGACCAGTTCAAAGGGGTGCGGCACATCCTTCCATACATGAATTCAAATGGGGCCATTTGCAAACTAGCTTGATAACTGTTTTTGTATGAAAATTCTGCAAACGGCAGACAGTCTTCCCACTTAGATCCATATACCAACACACGTGCTCTTAACATGTCTTCGAGTATTTGATTTACTCGCTCCATTTGTCCATCGGTCTGAGGGTGATACGCGGTGCTGAAATCTAATCGGGTTCCTAAACCTTCTTGGACTTTCTTCTAGAATCTCGAGGTAAACTGAGTTCCTCGATCTGATACGATGTTCTTGGGGACTCCATGCAAACTGACGATTCTAGCGATGTATAACTCCGCTAGCTTCGAACTCTGATATGTGGTCTTGACGGTTAAGAAATGGGCGACTTTGGACAATCTGTCCACTATGACCCAGATAGAGTCATTTCCCCTACTAGAAGTAAGCAATCTGGTGATAAAGTCCATTCCAACAGAATCCCATTTCCATTTCGGAATCTGCAATGGTTGCAACAATCCAGGCGGTCTTTGATGTCCTTCCTTGACTCGCTGACATATATCACAATTGGCGATATAGCTTCTGATTTCTCACTTCATCTTATGCCACCAATATTGCTCTTTCAAGTCTTGATACATCTTCGTTCCTCCGGGGTGGATAGAATAAAGCGTATTATGAGCTTCCTTCAGAATAACTTCTTTCAACTCAGAATCTGCTGGTACACAAAGGCGTCCTTTGTACCACAGAACTCCCTCTTCGTCTTCGGTGAATCCGGGTACTTTGCATGTACCGATACGACACTTGATTCTGTCGATACTAGCATTTCCTTTCTGCGCCTCTTTGATCTGGCTGATCAATGTGGGTTGAAGTTCTATGCTAGCCAAAAATCCTTCACTTACTAATTCCATTCGAAAATCTTCCATCTCTTTGTGCAAGCTTGGTTGCTCCTTTAAAATCATGGAGTTCAAGCGGCACGGCAATCTTCTAAGGGCATCTTCTACCACATTGGCTTTACCAGGGTGATAGTGAATGTCCAGGTCGTAATCCTTGATTAGCTCAATCCATCTTCTCTGTCTCATATTCAGCTCCTTCTGAGTGAATATATACTTCAAGCTCTTGTGATCCAAATAAATCTCACAAGGGTTTCCCATTAGGTAATGTCTCCATGTCTTCAGGGCTAGAACTACGGTTGCGAGTTCGAGTTCATGGGTTGGGTAATTATTCTCATGTTGTCTCAGTTATCGGGATAGATAAGATATGACTTTGCCTTCTTGCATTAGCACACATCCGAGACCGATCTTGGATGCATCACAATACACGTCGAAGGGCTTCTTGATATCCAGCATGATTAAGATGGGGGCTGAAAACAATCTCCTCTTGAGTTCTTGAAAACTCGCTTCACATTTGTCTGTCCATTCAAACTTCTTGTCCTTCTTCAGCAATTGGGTCATGGGTCTGGCAATACTCGAGAATCCTTCTACGAACTTGCGGTAGTATCCCGCCAATCCGAGAAATGCACGAACTTGGGTTTGAGTGGTTGGGGCTTGCCAATCTTCTACATCTTTCACCTTTGCAGGGTCAACGGTAATTCCTCCGGCTGATACAATGTGGCCGAGGAATCCTACCTCCTATAACCAGAATTCACATTTTCTAAACTTGGCATACAACTGACGCTCTCTAAGGGTTCCAAGAATGGTCCTTAGGTGTATCTCATGTTCTTCTTCTGATTTGGAAATCATAATGTCATCGTTGAAAAGAACGACAAACTTATCTAGGAAGTCCATAAAAATCTTATTCATGGGATTCATGAAATAAGTGGGGGAATTGGTTACCCAAAGACATGACAGTATACTCGTATAATCCACATCTGGTGGTAAAGGCAGTCTTGGGAATATCCTCTGCACGAATCTTGAGTTGATGATAGCCAGTTCTAAGATCAATCTTAGAAAACACTTTGGCACCGGTCAACTGATCAAACAAATCTTCTATCTTGGGCAATGGGTACTTGTTCTTGATGGTGACATCATTCAACTTTCGGTAATCCGTACACAAACAGTTACCTCCATCTTTCTTATCCACAAACAAGACAGGTGATCTCCATGGTGACGCACTTGGTTGAATCAATCCAATTTCCAGCATGTCATCTAGTTGCTTCTTCAGTTTTACTAGTTCAGATGGGTTCATACTATAGGATCTCTGAGCTATGGGTCCTGTTCCAGGGATTATTTCAATGATAAACTCGATATCTCGATCTGGGGGCATACCGGGCAAAATATCTGGAAATAGATTGGGGTATTCACAGACTATCCGGACTTGGTAAATGGTAGATTGGGCTATACTCTTGTTACACTTGAATTGACGAGGTAAGGTTTCAGATATATGCTCTGATACCAACTTGTCAACACCCGGATTTTTAATCCCAGATGCGTGTTATGCAATACATCGCAATCCCAGTATTACCATTTTTGCGAGACATGACATAATTGGATACCACAGTACATTATCCATTATAAACCATACATAAGGTCTTACACAAATAAGGATCTCATGATCCAGTTCTTAATACAACTCAAGCAGTGGAATTACGTAATAATAAAGGTAGCGTAGGCGAAGTCCTATCTTCGGGGTCATAGGCAATGCTGACAATGGGAGATGATCCTAGTTGTCGTAACCTTCCTGGGGTCCAACATCCTGGTACTCCTCTTCATAATCTGGCCACGGGAATAGCCAGGGACAAAGCCATGAGTACTCTTTAAGTACTCGCAAACTAATACTAACAAGTGAAGGTGGTTTTTGTAGTAGGACACGAATCTCTAAGGTTGTTTTGCAAAAAGCCAGATTTACCTCTACTAAGTTCAAAAGCAAGAGGAAGCTAGTCAAATTTTATAACACCTAAGTGGGAACTTGTATCTCATGCCACAACTCTGTTGTGGTCAAGTCAAGTCCTCAATTCATTTCACAAGTCATTTTGTAAACATCTGACGGGGGAACAGTATGGCCACTCCAACTGTCCATAATCATGACGCTTATTCGAATAGTTTGACACTCTACAGAGATTGTACACTTTCACCACAACATTCGATACATCCGTTAGGAACAAATCCTGAATTCACCATACTCAGTATGCGGATAATCAATCCTAACCTTTCAATTACACGCCCTAGTATAGGCACCTCTCCTATGAGTTTGGCCTCCCAACCATGACCAACTGTCATCTTGGGTACTGCACAGGTTGACAATCTTCACAAGGTAGCCTCAGCTCAGACCTTGGCCATGAGGGAACCCATACTTAGGTATATAAGATTCCAGTGAAGCCCTACCCAAATTTCGGGTATTGTGGTTGTACGGTAAAATTGGAATGGTATCGCATCTAGACAACCATCAGTTTTAAAAAGGGCTAAAGCTCATGCCTTAACATTTTCATCATCCAAATCATCTGGTGTTCGGAAACACATGTCAAAACATCTCAGTAGAATGACTCATCATTCTAAGGTTTTCATAACCATTTTCCACCAAGTATTCCCATCTAAAGTTGATCAAGTTTTATGCTTAGCACTAGCATCTACAAGTGGGTGTGAGTACTAATGAGAGGTGGTAAACAAGTGGAGTTTTAACTAAGTATCATCTCATGCCTTGGGATGACATCAAGATTATCTAGCTTAGGCCAAATTTAATGCTCTTTATGCAACCTTCAGTTATCCTTATAGAACTTACAAGTCACTTAAGTAAACTCTAAGAAAAGCTTTGATAAAGAAATAAAGTAGAAAGCTTGCAAGTAAAACTAGGATTGGGTTATCAAGTGGGCATGATCACATATGCTTAAGGCATATGGTTGGCATGGTGACAAGCAAGTTTTAGCTTGCATAAGTAAGGTATCTTGCAACTGTTAGCTTGCTCAATCAACTAGTAGTATTAGGCTTGCCTTGTGCAGATCAGTGGTTGAAGTTCTCCTTGGCTTCTTCTTCGTAGTATCCTCCTTCCTCCTCGTATCCTTAGTCGGTACTAGCGTCTATGAATAAATACGAGGTACACAATCACCAAACAATACTTAACTACTTTCAATCATCACTTAAAAGGTTACTATAGATGATCTAGCATCATCACTAACATTACAAACTTAAAGCATTTTTCTTATTTATTTCTTTTTAGAAAAGTAATTTCTACTCATTGAAAAACTACTTAAGATTTAATATTCTCCAACTCAAACATGGGATCATGTTGACACATGCCATCACCACATGTTTCAGTACATGGGAATGTGATTTAAAGTGGTCTCACAATTTAATAAGGTTTAACCTTTTTATTTTAAATAAAATAAGTGACTAGAAATGCCTATGTGGCATTCTTTTATTACTTGGACATTATTTCTGTAAGTAAACCCATATATTTTTATATATTCTAAAAGGTATGATCAAATGTGATTTTTGAGAGTTGGAATCAACTCAAAAGCTATTATGGTTTAAATTTGAAAAATGTTTGAATGCAGAAAAGCTTTTGACTTGATATTTTTACCAAGGTTGATCTACAGATCCAAATGATTTGAATCCAACGTGCTTGGATTAAGCATTTCAATATATTTCTAACAAAATTGGTTTCATGAAATTTTCTTCACTGAATCGAGCTGGGTTGATTTTGAAACTAGGTACAAAACTGAGTTTGAATTAAAATAGAAAAAGCTAAATTCAAACGAGTGGGCTGCGCGGGAAGGTTTAATGGGCCGGCCCAGTGTCACTCCATGCAGGCTTAATCGATGGGGTCTACGGTCGCTGGCTCTTTAAACGCCGATGCAGGCGATGTGGTGCGTTGGATTAGAATGAAGATCGACGGCTAAGGGTCGTCGTCGACGATGAACAGGTCACCGGCGAGCTCGAACCCTAGCGTCTCGGTGGGGGTGCATAGGGGGCATACCGGGGATCCAGTGATGACGGCGAACTTAGGGGTGGTCGCAACAGCTCCGGGGGTGGACGAAATCAACGTCTCCTCTTCTCCTCTACAACGGCGAGCTCCGGCCAAATTCCGGAGATGCGCTGCTCGCCTTGCTCCGGCTAAGGGGTGTAACAATCAGTGAGGTGAGGGGAGTGACATGGTTTGCTTCAAATGTCTTGGGGTGGCTTCCTTTTATAGTCTCGACGGCGAGACCGAATGGGATGGGCAGGCGATGGTGGCAACACGGCTACGGGCAGTTAGAGGCATAGCCAAGGTTGGCGTTCGACCGGTGGTCTCTTGGCGATGCTCTAGAGCTTTATTGCACGTGTAGGGGCGGTGGCAAACGGTCGGGAACGTGCGGTGCTCTGCGCGGCAGAGGCGGCGTCTTCAATGGCGAGCAGTGGCTGTGAGGCATGGGGCAGCGAACAGGGATGTCTGGCGTGCTCCCTGGGTCATGGCGAAGCGGTGGGCACGGGCTGCGGTCGAGGGGTGGTGTGTGCACACGTGCCGGGTGTGGTGCTCTGGCGCATGCTCGGCATGTCGCAGTGGCACTGGGCGCACGGCATGCTCGGTGGTCCATGGATTTCCTTTGCTCGGGGAGGGGACAGTGGGTGGCGGTGGAGTGCTGGCTACCTCTCAGACATGGCTAGAGAGGGGTAGATGGTCTGCTGCGGCGGCGACCAGGTTTGGCGGGCAAGGTGGCTTGGATTGCTCACCATTGATGACAATGGCCAGCTTACAGTGAGGCTAGGGGTTGCCAATTAGGCTAGATGATCTACTAAATGGGTGATGTTAGCTAGAGAGGGGACCAGTTAGGCCCAAAACACTATTAAAATAGTGAATTTGATTTGGTTTAAATTTGCCTGCCAAGTGTTTGATGAAATGGCCGCAAGAACTTAAGTTTTGAATTTTGAAAAGATTTTTGGTGGGTGTGCTAGGCAAGTGTTGGGGATTCTGTGGGTTCTTGGGTTTTGAAAATTGAGCTAGTTTGAGTGGTTTTTGAAAAAGTGGGATCTTCCCATATGAAATAGATTCAATTTTAAACAGTCATTTAACTAAGCATTTAAATGTTTTTGGATGATCACAAAGTGGGCATTGGTACCTTGTTATGAGTAATATCAAGGTGTGCAAAGATCCAAACATGTTTCTATTAAGTTCTGAAAGTTAGAGATAGCCAAAGTAGGCATGGGAGTTAATTTGGCCAAAGTGACCATTCACTTAATTTGTTTGTTTTGATTTGTTTGTCTTTGGGAAAAGTGTGGGGATTGTTTAGATGATGTTTATTTCACCTAAGAATCATTTTACAAGCAAAGAAACACAGAACCAAGGCAATTCAAAAGAATCCAAATTGTAATGCATACACATATGAATGCTTTCATATTTTTAATTGGGAAAGTTTTTGTTAACCCTAAGTTTGATGATTAGAGTTTGATGATTCAAGTTTAATATTTTTGGGATGTTACAAATAACAAGGCACACAAATGTGGAATACTATTTAAAGACTGCTTATATAAGGATTGTTCTATCTTTAAATTTTACTTTGTAAGTAATGGTATTTATAAGGAACTTAAGTGTTAACAATCCTAAGTATACAAGTAAAGTATAAAGTAATGTGATTACTATTAATTGCATCTGTTGTTTTAAATGGCAAAAAGAATAACATTTGAAGAAAATATTTCTTTACTAAGGTCTAAACAATCTTTGTGGTTAATCAACGGTGGTCGATGTTGTTTGTGCTTGCTTGGATAGTTTGGACTTGAGATGCTTTACGACTTAATTATAATAGACCAAAGTTAACTATAAAACACATAACAAGGTTTTAGCATTATATTTAAAGGCTTGTAGACTTAAAGTTAACTTTAAGAACATAGATGGGCTTCAGGTGTAATGCTTATGATATTTGTATCTTGTTTACTTTATAATGTTTTCTTTAGAGTTAATTAGGGATGGTACTACTTTTATTTGAATAGTGGTTTCTCTATATTATAATGGAATAGAATCATTTATCTTTTTAGAAATGAGTGGTTATAGTTTGTAAACAAGGAATTAATATTACTTAACTACTTATGGACTCACTATAGTATTTTGATATGTTTATAAATTTGTGATTGAAACAATGGTAAAAGTTTCTATTTGGTTGAAAATATCATTCTTAAATATTTTATAATTAATAAGGATCTTTTTAGAAAATAAGCTACACTTATGGTTGAATGATAATTCAATAAGATTGCATTTAAAATGTGTTGAACCATTTTGACTTCATACTATCAATACTTAAGACTAATACTATTTATTAGACTCAATTGGCTAATTTTAGAAATATTAGCAAATTTTATTTACCTTTATATGAATTATCAACTAAGGAAATAGGTTCAAATTCAAGTTATTAAAGTGTTTAAATTTTTTTATTTACCTCAAAAGTGGAATATTATATTTTTAACATGTAGGAACTATTTTTGTGATCATTTTGGTATATTACATTTATTTTTGTGATTTATAAATAATAAGATATGATTTTTATAAGATTTACTACTTTATAAACACTTAATAAATAATAAATGTTTAATTAAGTGAAATAATAATGCATGATTATAGTTTTAAATTATAATCCTTATTTTTCTAAGTTTTCTGGTATTTTATTTATATTTTTAACATTTACCAATATTAAAATATGAATTTTCAAAGTTTTATTACTTATAAAACCTTTATTAAATAATAATGATTTAAATAATTAACAAAATAATGTTTGATAATAGTTTTAAGTTGTAGATTTTATTTTTCTACAAATTTCCATATATAAAATATTTTTTTCTGAATTATAAAATAGAAATTATTAACTTATTAATGTTTATTTATTTTCTACTCAAATTCAAAATAACAAAACACTTTTCTCACTCATACTACCCCCACACACAATCACTGACTGGTGGGGTCGTTGCTACGTGGTGTTGCCACCTCAGCAAAGTGGACCAAGTCAAGGGTGTTGACTGGGCTGGGGTGACGTCGACATGATGTTGTGCTGACATCATCCACTGATGATCTTACAGATTGTTGGTCGATACGTTGATCGAGAGTACGCACGCGCACGAGAGTGGTGTCGTTCAATTCAGTGCACCATGCAGAGTCAACTAGTGGCTGTGCCGCTCGAAAACGGTCGCCGGGGACGGCGACACGACGACGGCCAGTGGCGGCGGTGGCAGGTGGTCACGGGGATCGCGATTCAACACGCAAGGAGAAAATCTATGAAGGTAATTCGCACGAGGAGCTCACCAGGAGCGCGAGGAAGGGCTTGGCGAAGCCGGAGGTGGTCAGAATCGACGATTATTGACGATGACCGGCAGCGGTGGTAGTCGGGGATATGGTCGATGTGGCCGATTAAGAGCTCGTCTCCTTGATTCCTTCTTGCTGGAGATGCTACAAACCATGACGAAGCTTGTGGTATGCTCGGCTAGTAGTGGGGTGGTCTTTAACAGCGATGGCAAACAACTCCGACGAGCTAGGTTCTCGGGTAGAGGAAGAAATGGGGAAATAGAGGTTGTTGGAACGAGTGAGAGGGAATGAAGAGATAAGGACGAGGGAGACGTGCTCGGCTGGTCTTATCCTTGCTCCTGGTGACGGCAGGCATCGCGACGCGGTGGTGATCGATGGCGGTCGAGGCGCCAGGCAGCTGCTTCGTCGGTGTTGCCTTCTGGCGAGGGGAAGAAGAAATAAAACAAATGAAAAGGTACGTGGGCCGACATTGGGCTGAAGTGGGCTGCAGCCAAGGGAGCGGAAGAGTAAGGGTGATGCTGCTGGGCGATGGATAGGTAGAGAGGGAAATGGGCTGCGGCCTGGTTGCGGTTTTTTTCTTACTATTTTCCTTTTATCTTTTTTGTTTTGTTTTTAGATTTGTGTATTATACATTTGTTTCAAATTTCCTTTATAGAATTTATTTGTTAAATAGTTGCAGCAATAATGGATGGTATTTAAAGTCATTTTGGGAGCTTTTATTATGTAGTGTTATATTTCTTTATTTTCTTTATATAGATCCTTTTAATATTTTGTAATAAGCTTTGTGATGAATTTTCTCTCCATAATAAACCATGGATTTATATTAGGATATTTCCTTATTTGTTTATAAAACTTAATTTTAGTTAACTTATAGTTTGGAGGGAAATTTTTATATAATGATCATATACCATTATTTGATGTATGATATACAAAGGAATTAATATGGTTAATATTACTCCCATGAATCTAGGGAATAACAAGGTATATATATTTTATTATAACTAATATAGGAGTTAGGGTTTGAATTGTAAATGCTTACCCTAGGGTTTAGGGTTCTTAATATACTTATATTCTTTTGTTGATGTGAGTAAAGATTAATGGCTAAACATATTGTATTTATTTTTGTGATCTTTAATTATATCACCCTTTAAAATAAAAAGTTATTTTCTGGAATGTCTCATGGAGAAGAATTGATAAAGATAACTCCTAAGCACATATGGTTATGATAATTGGAAATGACAAAGATATGCTTGAGTGATTTGCTATAGAAAAATATTCCTATAAGACATTGTGGAAATAGGATGATAAATCAATCAGAAGAAATGGCTATTAAGTTAATTATAGAATAAAGGTTTAGTGTTTATCAAGAATTCCTATCTTCCATAATTCACAATCCTGGACTCTAATTAAGGAATTCCTTTCCTAGATATACTACTTATTCCTATCCACCATCATGTGTTAACATGATGAGCTTTGATTCCCAAGAATATTCTTATCCACCTTTTATTCTTCTAAATCCATTTGTAAATCCAATGATCTTGTCACTAAAGCTCAAAACACTTCCCTCATAGAAATACCTCCCACTTCTAGAATGACTCCAAATCTATTTGAAGGATCGTTCTCTTTCATCATAAATTACTTTGTAATCTTACTTATAAATCTTAGGAAATTGTCACTGAAGCTTTTCATAATATTTCCTATCTATATTCGGTTATATCCACTACTCCACTAATGATAACCTCGAATCCATTAAGTGGTTACTTTTAACTCCATTCATACACTTCCTTTATCCTCCATCACTAATATTACACCAATAGATATATATATCTATTTCTGCTTTCCTCAAAAGCTTACTATCCTTTAAGATGAATATCACTACTTCAACAACTCCATGCTACTCTAGTTTTAGCTTAGTCATACTATCTTATATCTACTTTACTCTAGTATCTTATATTCCAGCTTCACATTATATCATGGTGACTTATCATTGCTAACCTAGGATAACATATCTATACTAGGTTTCAATCATGTTCTACCCACCAATGTCGCTTATACATGATATAAGCATTAAATCTTGGTGGATAAAGCATCATCATTATAATCCTTTGATCCTTTATGGTTTAGGTTTCCAGTTGGCTAACCAAGGCTTCATCAATACAAGATTACAGTTGTATTATAATTTTCTTCTTAGTATCTCTACCTGACTATGAGATATTACTCATTGAGTATACCTACTTGATCCAATAGGATTACTCCTGGTAACTATCTTCAGGATTCATCCTTGTAATCTTCTTTATCACCATACAATTGTATATTCCAAATAACTCTTCTATCAATTCAAGAGTAAGTTAACCCATCAATTATCATATTGATTTGATTCTCTTCAATCACTCCCATCCTATAGATGATATCTAAAACTAGCATTACTATTTACCTCTTCTTACTTCTTTCTTTATAGGCCTTAGGTGAATGCTATGATAAGGACAAGAGTTGATAGAGCAAGCATTGGTAGTTTAATAATTGGTGAATCAATAGTTGATTACTCAACATTGATGAACAACAAATATTAGAATAATATTAATTATAATTGATAAGGATTGATGTAAAAAGGAAGATATATGGTGAATGATCTTGACTTGGTTTCTTTCCTACTCAATCTCACTAAAGAGTTAAGGTTAAATATCACCATGATACTCATGGTATAAGTAGATGAGATTAAGATAGATCAAGATTTAGTTGTTACATTCCTATTACTTAAGTTATATTTATAACTTGGTACTCATGAGTTGTGTAATTAATACTAGAATATGATCTCTTAAAAATTAACATCAAACGTTAAGTAATATGTGGTGGTTTAGTTTTAGTACATTTGATCTACCCTTAGATCAAATCATGATTACCCAAAATAAGGTTTTAGCAAATGTCATATTGAAACTTATCACAGTCAACTTGATGATCTACTTCAATTCCATCAAGTTGAGAGAAGCCTCAATCACTTTGGACAAGTTTTGTTCAAAAGCGCGAAAATTATTCAGATTTTCTATGCATGAATGCAATGCACACATCTGGGTTCAGCTTATTTCTAAGCTCTAATGCTGGGATGTTACATTTTTCTAAAACCTTTTTCTTTTCTGTTTTCATTTTGTAAAACCATTTGAAACACCAAACAAACTCCAAATCAAATAAAATTTTCACCAAAATTTTGAGGGATGAACCTAGTGTTCAAAAGTGTTTTAAACACATCAAACCACTACAAAACATCTTGGGTATAAAAATAAAAATAAAAGCACATGCCCCATACATGAATATAAGAGGGGGGTTTAAATTAGGGTTTTGCTGGGTTTGAAACTTTAAAAAAATTATGCAACGCACACATGCTATGATGATACGAATGCAATGAGAATGGTTTGGTTTAATGAAAATTGGGATGTTACAAACAATATAAGAAAATATCCTAAAAATTAATAAAAATCATTTTGGTGTATAAAAAATAAATCTACTATTTATAAAATATTAACTTAATTATTTTATAAATAAAATTTGGAGTAAGTATTCAAAGATATTTAATCCTTTATGGAATTTTATAAACATAAGAATAATACTTAAAAATAAATAAAAATAATTTTTAAAATCTTAAATAAATATATATTACCAGAAAAATACTAAATATATTATTCCAAAACATCTTTAGATTCTTAGGAAATAAATTCTAACTATTATATCTTATGAAAATGAGATAATTATTTGTTAACTCTTTAAAAAAATTCCTAAGTAAGAAATAATCACAGTTCTTTATAAATATTAAATCCTTTAAGGCTAAATACTAAATTCTAAAACCATAATTAGGATTCATAATAAAACTTAAATATAAAGTAAGAATTTTATAAAACCCTTTTGAAACATCAAATTTAAACCAACAAAAATTAAGCTAACCTTACACATCATTTAATCCTATTATAGATATATGATCTTTATCTTTTAATCATATCTCACATAACTCTAAACTCTAACAAAATACAAATATCATAAGAAATCCACCTTAAGTCCATTTATGTCCTTAAAGTTAACTTTAGTCTACAATATTGTAAACACCATGTTAAAGCCTTAATTATGTATTTTATAGTTCACTTTGGTCTGTTTCAATTAAGACCTAAAGAGTCTCAAGACCAAACGGATCAAGTAAACACTAAGAGACATTGACTACATTATATTAAACATAAAACTTGTTTAAACATTAGAGAGGAAACCTTTTCTTCGAAGGTTATTCTTTTTGCCACCTTAAACAACAACTTTATGATAGTTCTTTCAACCCTTAACAACATATCACATGGACTTTCATCCAAGATACCAAATGGTAATTAACCTCAATTATAAATTAACTTGTACTCTATTTTTATATTTCTAGTTTGTGAACACTTAAGTTCCATATAAATGCATTTGTTTGTGAAGTAAAAATTGATGAAACCAACTCTTCAGGAAATCACCTAAGTTCAACTCACTTAGACTATCAAGGATCCACTCTGGGGGTTTTACAAAATGCATAGCATTACTTATGCATAATAGCATATTGCTTCTTTAAACATTAGTCCTTACCGGACCAATGATGCTGTTTTTAGATATTGGATCTTGTATTGTCTCGAAGACTGTGAGTGCATAATATTGCAATCACAAAAGGCAAGTTCACACTTGCTCATGTCCTTTGATTATTTTTTGTAAGTAGTTGCAAATCTAGTTTTGTCTTCACTTGCATTTAAAAAAGGTTAGAAAACATTATTTCCATAATAATATGATTATGGGTTATTTACCAAAGTGGTAATAACCTACTATGGAAGTTCCGGTGGTAAAGGAACATAATACCTAGGACTTAACAACCAATGTCGCCAGTTATTCTTGCGCCGTATATTATGCGTTAACCATGAGATCTATATGGGCACTGGGGAAGTCAGCTGGATGGCTCCCTTTCCCATGCCTCGGACACTATTGTGGGCATTTTGTAAGTTGCAGATCGTGGGTATGGCCATTTTATACGGGGAAAATTCTACCGTGGATCTGGGCTTACAAAAGACAGATTTCTAGTGTTAATGGTTGTTGTGTGCATCAGACTAAGGTATAGCCGTTTTATACGGGGGAATTCTGCCCTGAGTCTGGGCATACAACAATTGCGCTGTATGCGAGGTCACGGAGAAGGACAGTGATTGGCTTGGATCTTAGACTAGGCCCCATACCAAGGAAGTGTGGACAAGCTCATGACTTGGTTGTGCAACAAGGCTAAGGTCTCATGGGTAAAGGAACGCACCTCTGCAAAGTATAAGAACTGTAACTTGTTACTCCCTGTTGCGGTGACCCAACATACCACTGCATGATGTAGTATACTATAGTCGTTGACATAACACCAATGAAACACCATTCACTATTATTACATCCCTCGGAGTGGTACAACAAAAACACAGCAAGTCTAATACATGGCTAAAAGTTACAACCCGATTCCTTACATAAGATCCTGAGAACACTCTAGGTTAAAACAGAGAGAAAGAATCTTCTTTCAAAGAAGAATCAGAAATAAATAACTCAATACTTTTATACTAATAAAACTAGTATCTAAACTATTGGTCTGGCATTGCTGCTAGTGTAATACCCTATCAAAGTAGGTTCTAGGGTTAGAGATTGTATTCCTATCTAATTAGTAAGTTCGTCTTCACTTGAGTTGATGTATATGTTGACTTCATTCACTCCATTGAAGGGCTTGAGATTTTAATGGTGATTCCTGGAGCATAACTTTGATATTGACATCGTCTTTATGGCTCTAGAATCTGGCAAGGGTTAAGAAGATACGTTGAGTACGAGCGTACTCAGCAAGTTCACTAGAAAAGGAGTGTTTGATACACTATATCTACAGCCACAGACCATAGGTCGTAGGCAATGCAGGTTTTCGTAAACATTTCTTCAAAGGTTGCTTTTATTCTGAAAAGCTATGTCCGTCAGCCTTCACGGGTTTACCAGAACTTTCATTGAGTTCCTTTCCCGCCGCGTTCGTAGCTCCTTTCCGGAACAGGGAGTAACAAGTTATAGTTCTTACACTCTGCAGAGGTGCATTACTTTACCCATGAGAGATCAAATCCTTGTTGCACAACCGGGCGATCTTTCCCGTCTATAGTTCCTATGATGTTGGGCCGAGTAGATGATCCAATCCAATCATTGCCCTCTCCGCGACCCCATATGTCTGCACGATCCTTCGGGGTTGGCTCACCTCCGTTAAGCCCCCTTTCAGGCAGGCTAAAACCCTGATGAGTTCCCGAAGACTCTTTGTTGCACAACCGGGCAGCTTATTCTCTTCCACAATTCCATGATGTGGGGCCTAGAATATGATCCAACCCAATCACTGCCCCCTTCGCGACCTCGCATGCCTCCTTGGTGTACACCATGCCCAACCATTAAATGACGGCAATGGTTTGTATAGACCGCTAGATGCCAGAACTATCATGGGACGTTGAGGGTTCCCACCCATATGTTGCATATCCTCTACGAATTACCAATTAAATGCACGCTACGAGGATAACAACCACGACCTGCACATCTGGCTACATGCGATAGGAAGAAGATACAGCTGACTTCTCTGTCCCATTCCAAATCGCATGGTTAACGCGTGATATACGGCGCAAGAATCACTGGCGACATTGGTTGTTAAGTCCTAGATAATATGTTCCTTTACCACCAGAACTTTTATAGTAGGTTATTACCTCATGGTAAATAACCTATAATCATATTATTATGAAAATAGTGTTTTCTGACCTTTTTGAAATGCAGGTGATGCCAAGACTGGATTTGCAAAATACTTTATAGAAAATAATCAAAGGACATGGGCAAGTGTGAACTTTCCATTTGTGATTGCAAGATTAAGATCCAATATCTGAAATCAGCATCATTGGTTCGGTAAGGAAAAATTCTTAAAGAAGCGGGATGCTATTATGCATAAGTAATGCAATCCAATAACATCCAATAAACTAGAAAGGTTTCTTTTGGGATGTGTCATATTCTTAGATAAATTTCATACTTGTGCTTCTTATTAAGACTGGTGAAAGTGTGTGAAACAATGTGTAACTAAAATATCATACGACCAATAAGGTATACAAATGAGGAATGCTATGCATGTGTCACATCCCAAAATTTACCAAATTTTCAAATGTGAAAAATAAATAAACAAAAGAAATAATTGTTGAAATGTAGGGTGAAAAGAAACTTTTTATTTCTAAATGGAAACATTAAAAACCCATCTTGAACAAATTTGAATAAATGGAATCCAACAAAATTTCAAACCAAGTGAAATGCATTCAACAAATAATGTATCTCGAAATTTAAACTTGGGAAATAAATCAAAACCCTAAAATCCTAACGGAAGAAAGCCATTTCCAAGATTACTCTAAGACTATGGATTTGTTCCATATAAAAATTGGTCAACAAACATTTATAAATGACAAAAAATGACATATAAAAATATTATAAAACCATAGAAATTTATTTCATTCAATTAAGAACCATGGATAAAAACTTATGAATATAATAAGATAAAAGGAAATATTTTTCAAAGCTAATAAAGCTCCTATCTAAAATCCATACCAAATTGTGAACAAATGAATCCTAAATGGATTTAAAAAGATAAATAAATATTAAATAAAAACATACAAATTGGAATCACCAATTTTGGACCTTTAAATAAAAAGATATGGATTTTATAAGACAAATAAATAAATAAATAAATAAATAAGGAATGTTTAACAAAGCCAAATTAAATCTTGGCCAAATCCATAATGGAATAAAGTTAATCCAAACTCAAATAAAATAAAGGGATAAAGAATATTCAAATAAAAGTATATGGAATTAAACCATATTCAGAATTATATTTAATAAAGACAAAATCTCTAATATAAATGATTAATTAAATCATGAGGAAATAATAAAATTGGAATTTGCCCAAGTGGAATAAAGGTTATTTAATTAACTTAAATGATATCAAATAATTATTTGAAATAAAATTTATATGGGATTAGAACCATATTTGATTTTATTTGAACAAAGACAAATGACCAATTTAAATGATTAATAAATCATATTAAAAATATTTCAAATAATTCAAAGTGAATTATTTGACACCCTAATAAATAAATAAAATCTACTGAAAAGGATTTGGCAAAATTTTGAGATTAAATAGAAGTTGGAAAACATAATTAAAATCCTATTTAAATAAATACAAAGGTCCATTTTAAATAAATAATTAAACCATGTGGGAATAAAAGAAATATTCCAAAATGATCGTTAAAATACATGTTTGAACAGAATAGAAAATTACTGAAAGGTTTGAAAAGATTTGAAAAGAAAAGGGTTTGAAATTATTTGAACAAAATTCAAAATAGAAAATCTAAATACAAAAAGAAAAAGGTTTTAGAATAAAAAAAGGGAAACAACCCAGCCCATCTAACCTAGCCCAGTTCGGCCTAGCTAGCCCATCCCTCTTCCCCGCAGGAAAACGTTTCGCACTCGCAATCTCACCCACGCAGTCACTGAACGCTCGGCCCCACGGACATTTCCTCTCTCTCGCTGACGTCGTTGCCCCACTTGCCAGATCGTCCCTTCCACCCGGGACTCGTTCTTCCCCCCTCTCACTACCGTTCTATGTTAGTCAAACCTCGCGTAAATTCGAGTAATTGTCGCGTTGATTCCTCCCAGTAACGATGCCTTCTTAATCACCTGCGTTCCCTCTCCATTTCCCCTCGCTCACCCCTCCCTCTCTGCCCTAGGGCTGTTCTGAATTTGAACCACACTGCGCTGCTCCTGACGAGATCCTCCAGCCAAATCTCGGCAACTCCGGCCACCTCCCACTCCCTGACACCCACTGTCTTACTCCCCATTGCCAGGCGCACACTCTAGTACCACCATCTCACTCGCGCACGCTCTGAAACCTCTACTACGTCTTCTCCAGAGCAGCGCTGCCATCTGTTTCGACTCCGGCGACGTTTTCCCGTAAGCCTCGTCCTCCCCTTTCTCTTGGTTTGTTGATACCGAGTTCGCTAATCTCCTACGCGTCTAACACCACCCTTTATTCTCTTTGTCATGCATCGTAGCCTCGCCTCCGTCGTCGACAAAGTGTGCTCGAGCCAGTGAGCTTCTCCGCTGAGCAATACATGTCGACTCCATTCGCCCCTTCGCTAACCCAGCACACGCTAAGCATCAGCACGCTTCTGCGATTCTGGTGAGCTTCCCCACTTCTCCTCTATATTCTTGTATCGCCGGCTCTGTCCTCGTCTGACCGTGCCGCCGCCAGCCACCATCGTAGCGCCGCCACTTTGTGGTCGATTAGATTAGGACCATTTGATCTAGATCTGACGCATAGAAACAGATGACTTAAACGAAGGGGTATGCATGATCTGATCAGTGCGTTTCCCTTTAGATCCTACGGCCAGTATCGCTTGATCCGTGCGAATCGGTATGGACCAATCAGAACACGCCACGTGGTCTGAGTTTTGTTTTAAAAACAGAAACAAACCTATTAGATGCTTGATTTTATAAAATTCATAACTTTAAATCTACATGTCCAAATTTTACAAATTTTATATCAATGGAATCAGAAAAAATAGTAATTTCCAACCATGACCTTTGTTTAGTGAATTGCTTCTGTAAAATTAGTTGTTTTTGCAGAAACTTGTGTCGGCATAATTTGAATATAAAAATTATTCTAGAAATGTTTTTTGGGTGAAACCTTTCGTAAATGGTTTGTTTTGAACCTACTGACCATAGAAACCAACTTTTGGATTTAAAAATATATTTTATGACACTTAGGAATTATTACTTTGAATTAAAGCATTTTTAGCTAAATAAAATTGTTGAATATGTTTTAAAAATGCTTTTGAGTAAAACCTTTGGAAAATGATTTGATTTAAACTCTCTGATCCTAAAACACCAAGTTTGAGATTTAAAATTATATTTGGTGAACCCTAGAAAATTATTACCCCTTTTAAAGGAATTTCCAACAAAATAAAATATGGCTTGGATTTAAAAATGGTTTATAGGTAAAACCTTTTGCAAATGGTTTTAATATTAAACACTTAACCTTAAAACACTAACATTTATGTTTAAAAATATATTTGACAAACAATAGAAATTGTTACCTTGATTTAAATCATTTCTAGCAAAACAAAATGATTTAAAATGGCCATTTTCACTAACTTGTTATCAAATGGTTTTGCCACATTTTATAAGTGACCAATAGATATTTTGGAATGTTTATAACCTATTAGAAACCACCTTTTTCAAATAAAACAATCCTTGGCATGATTGCATGCATTGATTTGTTTTTATTATTCTATGTGATGAATTGCTTGAATGGTAGATTGAATTTATGCCTTGATTGAATTGTAGTGAAATTTGAAGAGTGTGACTATTGCAAGATCAAGGAGTGAACTTATATTCTCTACCAAAAAGTCAAGTGGTGATGCATACTTTTGTCCCATTATTTTCACTATGCATTAGTTATAATTCTAAGTAGGACTTGCATGGAATTTTACTAAGTATGCTATGCCATGGGAAATCCTAGTAGATGATGCCTTAGTAGAATTTTCCCTAAGTTAAGATTCCTACTACTATCATGCTTAGCTTAGCTAGTATAAAACAAGGGTGGATTATATTCATGCTATGAGATATTTCTAAGTCTATAACTTGTGTTTTGTTTAATAAAACAACTATGTGAATGAATCACTTGGGTGGAATGGAAAGGATGGATTTATGTTGAGTGGTTACACAAGCCCAGGGACTGGTGAACCTTGTGTATCACACTTGTGGAATGCCACCCAAGAACAAAGAGATTTGAGATGTTAAAATGTTGAGAAGCTTCAGGTGCAGCCACTTGTCATTATGGGCTCGGCCTAGATCATATAGGTTGCAATAACTTAGCCAAATGGATAGTTGGTGGTAGGGGATGATAGGTTTGGAACGCGTCCATTCTGGTCTAAGGGAAGCTTCTGAAAGATCTTGTCTCGATGCATGTCGAGTCTTGTGGGGAAAGTGCACCACCTCTTGAGAGAGTAAAAATCTAAGTACTTAGCCGTGTCCCCGGCAATGGACAATTTGAGCATCAAGACATGGAAGCTATGAAGAATCTCCTCATCCCAATTTCTAAGTAAAAATTTTGTGGTTGAACAAGGGTTAAAGGATCTTAAATCAATGATTGGTAGATGCCTTGGGAGATTTTGAAAAAGAAAAAATTAGTATTTTCCAATGATAAGGAAAATCTATTTAGAGCAAAGCAAGCCTAAGCTCCACTTAGCCAAATGCATGTAGATGATAGATACCACTATATTACCATAGTATCACTTGCCAATACAATTCAAATGTATTGACCCTTGTGGTTGTAACTTATTATGTTGCAGGTTTGTTTGATGTTAGTGAAGTATGTTGAATAGGATTACAAGTCTACAACCAACATGATTGCCTGTGGCACTTTGAAGATGAAGGACTCCATGCTATATAATTATTTCTGCTGCATTATAATGAGATAGCCACATGAGATATGTAAGATGTAATGAATTATTTTATTCCTGCTAATAAATTTGTAATATGACCTTTGTTTCTTGATATTACATCTTAACTGTGGATGCTAGCTATTGATCCAGGGACTAGCATTGTAAACACAGGGATCTCTACCTTATTAAAGGTTGGGACCTCTACAGATGGTATCAGAACACTGTGTTGCCTGTAGGATTGTAACCCTAGGATTGGACAAAACCCCTTAGAGAAATAGGAGTTATATTTGTTCGAAAACTTATTCACAAACAATCTTGTAAACTCTTACCTCAACATTTTGATTTGATTCCACATCTCTCCCTTTTCAAACTTGATGGGTAAAACCTCAACCATGAGCAAAGGACTTCACCAACTCAAATGACTTCGACTTCAACTTCAACATCACCAATGACTTCAAGTTTAGTTTCATTAAGGACTTCAACTTGGACATCACTAAGGACTACAAGTGAGACAAGAATTATTACTCAAGACTTGAAGACTAAGGAAACACAACTTACAAAGAAACATCATCACCTTTGAAGCTTTGTGACCAAGATGCAAGAATTTTTCCAAGGAAACCATGACCTTGTCCATGAAGAAAACAACTAAGAAGAATGGAATGATCTCAAGTGAACCATATAGTTGGACCACCATACTAAAGTTAATTTAGATAAAACACACCAACTTATGTGGTGTAGCAAAAATATTTTGTTGCCTAAAAATGTGCTTGAACCTTTGTTGTTTGAGTGGAATGTTTGATTGTGATTGCTTGCACATTTGTTTGTGTGAATTGTTGTGTGTGATTAGACTTCTTCTCTAGAAACTTTTGCCTATTCTAATCCCAATCCAACCCAAACAGATGACTTCTCCAAGAGACTCCAACAACAATAATGGTGACAACAACCAAGAGATGCACATGAGAGAACAACTACTAGCAAACCAAACCTAGTTGAGTCAGATGACTACTTAGTTTTTAGCCAACAACAATTGTTAGACCCAACCATGCAAAAGTTTTTGGAAATCCAATCCCAATTGTTGCAAGGGATGACCACTCAAATGATCAACATGAAGGACAACCTTTCACAAGGAGTTTGTGACAACAATGATGTCAAGGATGATATTATAGAAGGAACTCAAGCTTGCAATATTTGTGGAGACATGGATTACACTTCCAAGGAGCATGAAGATCAATGCCCTAATTGTGAAGAGAAACATCCAACTAAACAATGCCCCACATCTCAAGTGACTTGTTTCTTATGTGAAGGAAATAATCATGTCCCTATCCAATGCCCCATCTATCCTATAGTTCAACAAATGAAACAAGGTGGAAGGCATCAAAATTTTGGAAACCCCCATGAGGAAACAACTTCTATCAAGAAGGATGAAGACAAAGACAAACCTCATATTTCACCTCCATACATTAGGAATCACCTTGATGGACAAAAGAGGAAACATAGGTATTATCCAAGGAATCGTTCAAGGAACCGAGGAAGCTTTCCCACCTTTGAGGTGAGATATGAAGAACATGAACTAGAGGAACTCCTAGCTTTGGAAAAACCCAAGAAGAAGTAGAATAAGGAAATTAGCCAAGTGTGGTGCAACAACTGCAAAGAGCTAGGCCATTATATATCAGCTTGTCTAGAGAAGATACGTGAAGAACTCAACATTGTCACATGTTACAAGTGTGGTGACAAAGGACATTATGCAAGCAAATTTCCAGAAAATCATAAGTACAAGACAAGCAAGCCTATGAAGGATCTTAGCATTTTCACATGTTTCAAGTGTGGAAACAAAGGACACTATGCAGATGTCTGCCCAGAGAAGTTTCATGAACACCTCAAGAAAGCCAAGATGCAATATAGTTGAATACCTTTTTAAGGGTGGTAGTACCCTAGTTGCCTTGAAGCCAACTTGTAACCTCTAGACTTCCCAAATCTCGGGACAAGATTTCTTTTAAGGGTGGTATCCTGTCACATCCCAAAATTTTCCAAATTTTGAAATGTGAAAAATAAATAA
The DNA here is from genome assembly GCA_030063025.1 of Avena longiglumis. Classification (NCBI taxonomy): domain Eukaryota; kingdom Viridiplantae; phylum Streptophyta; class Magnoliopsida; order Poales; family Poaceae; genus Avena; species Avena longiglumis. Next base: position 450,831,850 of record CP125976.1, read on the forward strand.
ACAAAATAAATAATTGTTGAAATTTAGGGTGAAAAGAAACTTTTTATTTCTAAATGGAAACATTAAAAACCCATCTTGAACAAATTTGAATAAATGGAATCGAACAAAATTAAAACCAAGTGAAATGCATTCATCAAATAATGTATCTTGAAATTTAAACTTGGGAAATAAATCAAAACCCTAAAACCCTAACGGAAGAAATTCATTTCCAATATTACTCTAAGACTATGGATTTGTTCCATATAAAAATTGGTCAACAAACATTTATAAATGATAAAAAATGACAAATAAAAATATTATAGAACCATAGAAATTTATTTCATTAAATTTGGAACCATGGATAAAAACTTATGAATATAATAAGATAAAAGGAAATAATTTTCAAAGCTAATAAAGAGCCTAACTAAAATCCATACCAAATTGTGAACAAAGGAATCCTAAAGGGATTTAAAAAGATAAAGAAATATTAAATAAAAATATAAAAATTGGAATCACCAATTTTGGACATTTAAATAAAAAGATATGGATTTTATAAGACAAAGAAATAATAAATAAATAAATAAGGAATATTTAAAAAGCCAAATTAATCCATAATGGAATAAATTTAATCCAAACTCAAATAAAATAAAGGGATAAAGAATATTCAAATAAAAGTATATGGAATTAAACCATATTCATAATTATATTTAATAAAGACAAAATCCCTAATAGAAATGATTAATTAAATCATGAGGAAATAATAAAATTGGAATTTGCCCAAGTGGAATAAAAGTTACTTAATTAACTTAAATGGAATCAAAGAATTATTTCAAATAAAATTTATATGGGATTAAAACAATATTTGATTTTATTTGAACAAAGACAAATGCCCAATGTAAATGATTAATAAATCATATTAAAATTATTTCAAATAATTCAAAGTGAATTATTTAACACCCTAATAAATAAATAAAACCTAATGAAAAGGATTTGGTAAAATTTGGAGATTAAATAGAAGTTGGAAAACATAATGAAAATCCTATTTAAATAAAGACAAAGGTCCATTTTAAATAAATAATTAAACCATGTGGGAATAAAAGAAATATTCCAAAATGATCTTTAAAATACATGTTTGAACAGAATAGAAAATTACTAAAAGGTTTGAAAATAAAAGGGTTTGAAATTATTTGAACAAAATTCAAAACAGAAAAATCAAAATAGAAAAAGAAAAAGGTTTCAGAATAAAAAAAAGGGAAACAACCCAGCCCATCTAACCTAGCCCATCCCTCTTCCCCACAGGAAAACGTTTCGCACTCCCAATCTCACCCACGCAGTCACTGAACGCTCGGCCCCACGCACATTTCCTCTTTCTCGCTGACGTCGTTGCCCCACTTGCCAGATCGTCCCTTCCACCCGCGACTCGTTTTTTCCTCCTCACTTTCGTTATCTGTTAATCAAACCTCGCGTAAATTCGATTAATTTTCACGTTGATTCCTACCAGTAACGATGCCCTCTTAATCGCCCGTGTTCACTGTCCATTTCCCCTTGCTCACTGCTCCCTCTCTGCCCCAGGGCTGTTATGAATTTGAACCACACTGCGCTGCCCCCGACGAGCTCCTCCGGCCAAATCCTAGCAACTCCGGCCACCTCCCACTCCCTAACACCCGCTGTCTTACTCCCCATTGCCAGCCGCACACTCCAGTACCACCAGCTCACTCGCGCATGCTCTGAAACCTCGACTACGTCTTCGCCAGAGCAGCGCCGCCGTCTGTTTCGACTCCGACGACGTTTTCCCGTAAGCCTCGTCCTCCACTTTCTCTCTATTTGTTGCTACCGAGTTCGCCAATCTCCTACGCATCTAACACCACTCTGTATTCTCTCTGGCATGCACCATAGCCTCGCCTCCGTCATTGACAAAGTGTGCTCGAGCCAGTGAGCTTCTCCGGCGAGCAATACCAGTCAACTCCGTGGGCCCCTTCGCCAACCAAGAACACGCTGAGAATCAGCAAGCTTCTGTGATTCTGGTGAGCTTCCCCACTTCTCCTATAGCTTCCTATATCGCCGGATCCATCCTCGTCTGACCGTGCCGCCGCCAGCCACCGTCGCAGCTCCACCACTTTGTGGTCGATTAGATTAGGACCGTTCGATCTAGATCTGACGCATAGAAACAAATGACTTAAACGAAGGGGTATGCACGATCTGATCCATGCATTGACCTTTAGATCCTACGGCCATTATCGCTTGATCCGTGTGAATCGGTATGGACCAACCAGAACACGCCATGTGGTCTAAGTTTTGTTATAAAAATAGAAACAAATCTATTAGATGCTTGATTTTATAAAATTCATAACTTTAAATCTACACGTCCAAATTTTACAAATTGTATATCAATGGAATCAGCAAAAAGAGTACTTTACAACCATGCCCTTTGTTTAGTGAATTGCTTCTGTAAAATTAGTTGTTTTAGCCGAAACTTGTGTAGGCATAATTTGAATATAAAAATTATTCTAGAAATGTTTTTAGGGTGAAATCTTTTGTAAATGGTTTGTTTTGAACCTACTAACCATAGAAACCAACTTTTGGATTTAAAAATATATTTTGTGACACTTAGGAATTATTCCTTTGAATTAAAGCATTTCTAGCTAAATAAAATTGTTGGATATGTTTTAAAAATGCTTTTGAGTAAAACCTTTGGAAAAAGATTTGGTTTGAACTCTCTGATCCTAAAACACCAAGTTTGAGATTTAAAATTATATTTGGTGAACCCTAGAAAATTATTACCTTGTTTAAAGGCATTTCCAACAAAATAAAATATGGCTTGGATTTAAAAATGGTTTATAGGTAAAACCTTTTGCAAATGGTTTTAATATTAAACAATTAACCTTAAAACACTAATATTTGTGTTTAAAAATATATTTGACAAACACTAGAAATTATTACCTTGATTTAAATCATTTCTAGCAAAACAAAATGATTTAAAATGGCCATTTTCACTAACTTGTTATCAAATGGTTTTGCCACATTTATAAGTGACCAATAGATATTTTGGAATGTTTATAACCTATTAGAAACCACCTTTTTCAAATAAAACAATCCTTGGCATGCTTGCATGCATTGCTTTGTCTATGTGATGAATTGCTTGAATGGTAGATTGAATTTGTTCCTTGATTGAATTGTAGTGAATTTTGAAGAGTGTGACTATTGCAATATCAAGGAGTGAACTTATATTCTCTACCAAAAAGGCAAGTTGTGCTTCATACTTTTGTCCCATTATTTTCACTATGCATTAGTGATAATTCTAAGTAGGACTTGCATGGAATTTTACTAAGTATGCTATGCCATGGGAAATCCTAGTAGATGATGCATTAGTAGAATTTTCCCTAAGTTAAGATTCCTTCTACTATCATGCTTAGCTTAGCTAGTATAAAAAAAGGGTGGATTATATTCATGCTATGAGATATTTCTATGTCTATGACTTGTGTTTTGTTTAATAAAACAACTATGTGAATGAATCACCTGGGTGGAATGGAAAGGATGGATTTATGTTGAGTGGTTACAAAAGGCCAGGGGACTGGTGAACCTTGTGTATCACACTTGTGGAATGCCACCCAGGAACAAAGAGATTTGAGATGTCAAAATGTTGAGAAGCTTCAAGTGCAGCCACTTGGCATTATGGGCTCTGCCTGGATCATATAGGTTGCAATAACTTAGCCAAATGGACAGTTGGTGGTAGGGGATGATAGGTTTGGAACGCGTCCATTCTGTTCTAAGGGAATGCTTCTGAAAGATCTTGTCTCGATGCATGTCGAGTCTTGTGGGGAAAGTGCACCACCTCTCGAGAGAGTAAAAATCTAAGTACTTAGCCGTGTCCTCGGCAATGGACAATTTGAGCATCAAGACATGGAAGCTATCACTTGGGAGACATGAAAATTTGTGGTTGAACAAGGGTTAAAGGATCTTAAATCAATGATTGGTAGATGCCTTGGGAGATTTTGACAAAGAAAAACTTAGTGTTTTCCAATGATAAGGAAAATCTATTTAGAGCAAAGAAATCCTAATCTCCACTTAGCCAAATGCATGTAGATGATAGATACCACTATATTACCATAGTATCACTTCCCAATACAATTCAAATGTATTGACCCTTGTGGATGTAACTTATTATGTTGCAGGTTTGTTTGATGTTAGTGAAGTATGTTGAATAGGATTACAAGTGTACAACCAACATGATTGCATGTGGCACTTTGAAGATGAAGGACTCCATGCTATATAATTATTTATGCTGCATTATAATGAGATAGCCACATGAGCTATGTAAGATGTAATGAATTATTTTATTCCTTGTTATAAATTTGTAATATGACCTTTGTTTCTTGATATTACATCTTAACTATGGATGCTAGCTATTGATCCAGGGACTAGCATTGTAAACATAGGGATCTCTGCCTTATTAAAGGTTGGTTACAGCAAGGTTGTTCATATAAGATTTGTTTTATCTTAAAATTTTACTTTATAATAATGACATTTACGAGGAACTTAGGTGTTAACAATCTGAAGTATACAAGTAAAGTTTCAAACAATGTTTTTATGATTAATGGTCATTTGTAGACTATGATGAAAGTCCTTGAGTTTAGTTGTTAAGTGTGGGGAATATTAGCTTAAGACTTGTTGTTTGAAGTGGCAAAAAGATTAACATTTGAAGAAAAGATTTCTTTTCTTAGGTATAAACTATCTTTGTGGTTAATCAAATGTGGTCAATGCTATTTGTGCTTGTTTGAATAGTTTGGAATTTAGATGCTTTACGACTTAATTATAATAGACCAAAGTTAACTATAAAACACATAATAAGGTTTTTAGCATTATATTTAAAGTTTTGTAGACTAAAGTTAACTTTAAAAACATAGATAAACTTAAGGTGTAATGCTTATGATATTTGTTCTTTGTTTTCCTCATAATGTTTCTTTAAACCTAATTAAGAGTGATATTACTTTTATTTGAATAATAATTTCTTATAATTAGAATGGATTAAGAACATTTATCTTTTTATAAAAGTGTGGTTATCGTTTTGATTAAGGAATTAATATTACTTAACTACTTTATGAATTCACTGTAGTGTCTTAGTATGTTAATAACTTGTAGTTGAAGTAAAGGAATAAATTTTATTTAGCCATAATCATTCTTTAAAGGTTTGATATTAAAATAGGATTTATTTGCAGATATTCTACACTTATAGTGGAATGATAATTCAATAAGATTATATTTAAAATGTATTGAACCATTTTGAATTCATAATATCAATATTTAAGACTAATATTATTTATTAGACCCTAATTGACTCATTTTTAAAATATTAGCTATTTTTATGTACCCCTATATGAATTATTAAGTAAGGAAATTAGATTTAAATTCAAGTTATTAGGGTATTTAAGTTTTTATTTGCTTTAAAAGTGGAATGTTATATTTTTAACATGTATATATTGTTTTTGTGATCATTTTGGTATATTATATTTATTTTTGTGATTTGTAAATAATAAGATATGATTTCTATAAGATTTAATATTGTATAAACACTTAATAAATAATAAATATTTAATTAGGTGGAATAATAATACATGATTATAATATTAAAGTTTAGTTCTTATTTTTCTAAGAATTTTAGTATATTATTTATATTTTTATCATTTCCCATTTTTAAAATATGAATTATCAAAGTTTTACTATTTATAAAATCTTTATTAAATAATATTTATTTAAAAATTAACATAATGATGTTGGATGAGACAATTCAATTATATATTTTATTTTTCCAAACATTTTCATATATTACACATATTGTTCTGAATTATAAAATAAAATTTATTGATTTAACAAGATTTAATGGTTTATTAAATTTCTGGAATATTTAAATTTAGACTTATAACATTTTATCTATTTCCTAAACAGGGAATATCGTTTTACACCACAACCAGAGCTACCATAGGTCGCTGACCAGTGGGGTCAGGGCCACGTTAGTACGCCACCTAGGCGTGGACTGGTCAATTGGTGGACTGGGTCAAGGGTGACGCGAGCATGGCGTCAAGATGACGTCAGCGCGGTCCCACTTCGCCGGCCACCACAAGATGGTCGTCGGAAAAGGCATTTATGAGCATGCGCGGCCGAGAAAGACTACATGTTCGAACGAGTATTGCACGGGGAGTCTACTAGTGGAGGCACCACCCCTGATTGGTCATCGGAAATACTGTAACGACGACGACCGACGGCGGCGTACGGCGGCGCTACAGTACGAGCATGCTAGAGAGTGCGAAAAGAGTAGAGGAAAGATGCTTGAGCATCAGTGACTCACACTGGTTGCAGTGGTGGTGTCGGTGAGGACGGATGTGGTCGGAGGCAAGCTCTCCGACGAGGATTCCGACGAACTACCGCGAAAAGGAACAGCAAAATTCGCCCTCCCCAGTGCTCCTCTTGATGTTGGACTCCACCCAGAGGATCTACGGAGCATGGGGCTTCTCCATGGCTACTTCGAAAGGAGTGAGGAGGTGTGGCACGATGGCGAGGTTAGCTAGGGTTTCGGCCTCGAGGAAGAAATCGAGAGAGAGAGAGATTCAGAGAGAGAAGGAGTGGATGACGATGACGTAGAGCTGCGTCGTCATGGCCTCCTTATCCCCTCTGGAGGTCGGAGGCACGAATCTCCATGCTGGCGAGCGGCGGCGCTGCTGCCAGCGAGCTGCTTCGGGGCGAGCACGAGGTAGACGACGGCGATTAGGTGGACAAAGGGGTATGCGGGCCTGGGCCGGTGTTGGGCTTTGATGAATCGAGCAGAGGAAGTTGGCTCCGACTCGCGAGCGACGGATAGGCAGAGGAGATGCTGGGCCGTCCTGCTGCTCAGGCTAGATCCTCCTTTTTCTTTCTATTTCCTTTTTTTGAATTTTGTTTATAGGTTTATTTGCTGAATGATTGCAACAATAATAAAGTGTATTAAGGTTCTCTTATGAGTTTTTTAATATAATGATACTATTTCTTTATTTTCTTTATATAAGTACTTTTGTTATGAATCTTTATAACATACCTTGAATTTATTATTAAATCTATTTCAAAATTTCTTGTTTTAGGATTTGAATTTATTTAGAATCAAGCACATGAGAATGGGCAATTTAATAATAGAAAACAATTAATCCATTATTCTGGAGAAAATAATTAAAACACTTATATAGACTCTTCATAGTTATCCTATATTTCTATGATTTTTATCAAGACTGTCTATTGGTAGAAATGGTTCATTCAAGGTTTATATTATTGTTTTTATAAATGTGAATGAACATTATGGTTGAAAACACATTGCCCTTATATTTGTGATCATAAATGAGATCATTATATAAGGTAAAGTATTAGGGTTGTTCTTCTTTTTTTAGAATGTCTTAAAAATAAGGCTTGATAATTATGATTCCTAGGCACTTATATTGTTCATGTTTTAATATGACAAGATATGCTTGAGTGCTTTGCTATAAGAAAAGATTCCTATAAGGAACTGTGGAAATAGGATGATAAATCAATCAGATCAGATGGGTATTATATTTGTTTAAGGATTTAAAGTTGAGTCTTTACCAAGAATTCCTAGCTTCCATATTTCATAAGTTTGGACTCCTAATTAAGGAATTCCTTTCCTATATATATTTCTTCTTCATATCCATCATTATGGTTAACATGATAAGCTTTACTTCATAAGAACATTATTACCAACTCTTCCACCTTCCAAAACCATTTGTAACTCAATGAGATTGACACTAAAGCTCAATATAATCTCCTTATAGAGATAATTCTTATCTCTAGGACATTTATAATGATTCCAATTCCACTAGAATTATTACTCCCTTACTTCACAATTACTTTGTGATCTCACTTATTAAGCTTAGAAGCTTGTCACAGGAGCTTTTCATAATCTTCTCCTATCCTTACTTGGTTATATCAACTTACTAATGGTAACCTTCAATTAAACAAATGGTTACTGTTAACTCTACTCACACATATTTTGTCATCCATCACTACTATTATAGTAACTTATATTCTAACTTCACATTATACCTTTTTGTCTTATCATGACTAACCTAGGATAATATGTCTATACTAGGTTTTACTCGTGTTCTATCCACCAATGTCACTTATATATGATATAATCAATCACTATTAGTGACTTAAACATGATCATTATAATCCTTTGATCATTTATGGCTTAGGTTTCCAGTTGGATAATCAAGGCCTTCAGTAATACAACATTATGGTTGTATTATAATTATCTTCTCAGTATCTCTTACTAAGTAGAAGATACTACTCATAGACTATACCTTCTTAATTCAACAAGATTACTCTGTGTATCTATCTTCAATATTCACCCTTAATAATCCTTTTTGTTACCACATATACCTTTATTTCAAATCACCTTTCTATCCATTTAGGAGTGAGTTAACTCCATCAATTTTATATTAGTTCAATTCTCTTCAAACTCTCCTATCATATAGATGATATCTTCAGCTAACATTACCACTTACCTCTCCTTACTCCTTTCTCTAAAGGACTTAACTGAATGCTATGGTGAGTACAGGGTTAATAGAACAAGAGTTGATAGGTTAAGATTTGGTGAATCAATAGTTGATTACTCAACATTGATGAACAATAGTAATTATAATAAAATCCAATAGAGATGATAAGGGTTGATATGGAAATAAAGATATATGGTGAATGATCTTGACTTGGTTTCTTTCCTACTCAATCTCACTAAAGAGTTAAGGTTAGGTGTTACCATGATACTCATGCTATAAGTAGATAAAATTAAAATAGGTTAAGGTTTAGTTGTTACATTCTTATTACTTAAGTTATATTCATAAATTGGTATTCATGAGTGGTGTAATAAATTCTATGAGATGATCACTTAAGGATATGATATTAATCATTATATAATATGTTGTGGTTTAGTTTTATTACCTTTGATCTACCCTTATATAAAATCATACCTGCCCTAATCAAGGTTTAAACAAAGGTCATATTGAAACTTATCGTAGTCACTTTATGTTCTACCTCAATTCCATCAAGTTGAGAGAAGCTTCAATCACTTTGACAAGTTTTGTTCAAAAGCGCCAAAATTATTCGAATTTTCTATGCATGAATGCAATGCACACACCTGAGTTCAGCTTATTCTTAAGCTCTAACGCTGGGATGTTACTCCTATTCTAGGAAGGAGCTATGAACACTGCTGACATGGATATACCCCACGGGTACATAACATTGGTATACCTAGTCTAGTCCAAGGAAGTCCCATGACAGACACGCGGCTGTGAAGACTTCGGGTGGCCCAAACCCATGACGTTTTCGACTCCTTGGAGGACAAGACTAGATTAGATAGAATTTCAAAGGGTACCAACCCTAATTTGTAACCGACTCGACTTAAGCCCGGGACCTGCCTATCTATATAAAGGCCAGGAGGGTATGGCGAGAAGGATCTCTTCCACAACCGCATACGCACCTCAAGCAATATTACATATGTGCACCCTTGTAACTTTTGGTTCCGCCGTAATCAAGAGCAGACAAGCAAGAGTAGGTTTTTCCCTCCGGCGGCCTGAACCTGGGTAAATCCTGTGTCCCCGTGTTGCTTGTTTTTTAACCGTTCCGCGACTTCCAGCATCCCCATCTTCTCCAAAACCCAAGTCCATAACAATGGGCATTGACGAGATCGAACCTCGTTAATTGGCGCCGTCTGTGGGAAATGGGGATGTTGATCGTGAGGTCATGACAGTTCCATCTGGAGCGATCTACAACTCATCGGTAACGGAGAGTCACCTCCTCTTTGGCGCCTTCGACTTCACCGCCCACTCGTCGGCCACCCTGAGAGATTTTGAGTCTGTCTGCGATGGGCTCCAGATGCTGCTCGGGAGCTTCTGCTTCCCGGTGGGGCAGACCGAAACCCTCTGCCTCCCAGAGCTGGTTCCACCACCATCCATCAGGCCCGCTTCATAGGCCCCACCCATCGGCGTGTTACACATGTCGATGCTGACAGATGACTCGGATGATGGCAGCATCTACAACTTAGATATGTGCGGCCCTCCTTCAGATGAAGGAACCTACAGTTCCGGATCCGAAAGCTGCGAAAGCAGCGATCCAATCCGTGGGTGCTACCTATGCACCATCGTCATCAACAACGTAACGGACCCGCCACCGGGTTCGAGTGTGCAGCAAACACACAATCACCCTCCCAACTCGCAAACTGGGAACAGAGGAAACAGGGGAGACCCGCCTAACAGGCCCAACGAAGGCGACGCCCAGGCCTACAACCAGATCAACCTCAACGAGGAAGGCTGGTGCCAAGCACGTGAGGCTATGGCAGGCAACATAATCCTACCTCTGAATGCTTCACGTGATCTAGTGATGGCCTACCACCTCCTCCTCATCAATGAGCACAACCGGCAGGTGAAGCTGATCAAGGAGCTCGACAAGCGTAAGAACGCAGCTGCGGAGTCCAGCGCGCGGCGAGCTGCGCTCTCCACCGCTGATGGATCCACTCACATGGAAACAATTCCAACAAGTACCTCTCCCACACGGAGCGCATGGACCCCGCCGCGCGACGCAAGGTCACCAGGGCCCTCAACACGTCCTTCATGATGATGGACTCACACGGCAACGTCATGCCAAAAATGCTGCAGGCTGCGATCATGGCAGCCACTACATCTCTCGCGTCCCACCCACCTCCGGTGGGCAACCCAAAGAGCGCCATGCACAAGTCCGCGCTAGCTGACCTCGGACTCGTCGGAGCTGCGCTCCACGGTGATGCTCCTACGGAGCCAAAGGAAAGAGTTGCGGTCTAGTTCACCCGGAGCCCTACCCCCTCATCAGAGGAGGACGAGCACGACCTACCCCGGCGCTGCAGCAGCAACTACGACGCTCGCAATAATCTCACCCAACGCAAGATCGACAAGGCACGTGCTAAACGTGCGTGCTCTACTAAGTTCGAAGAAGAAGGCGATGGAGAGTTGTGCGGAGCCAGATGCTTCAGCAGATCCGTCCGGCGAACGCGGATGCCAAAAAAATTCAAGCTCCCTTCGGACAACCCGAAGTTCGACGGCACGCAGGATCCAAAGGCTTGGCTCGATGATCACCTATCGCCAGTCAAGCTCCACGGCGGAAACAAGAACACCGACTTACAATGCCTTCAGCTGCTGCTGACAGGCGCGGCTAGGGTCTGGCTCAGCAACTTATCGTCCAGCTCCATCCAAAGCTGGGAAGAGCTAGCATACAGCTTCATACGGAACTTAAAGGCCACCAGCAAGAGGCCAGCTTCAATCGAAGAGCTACGGGCCTGCACCCAATGATCCAACGAGTCCATCTGCCCGTACATACTCCGCTTGTCCCACATCAAGAACTCCGCCGCGCACATCTCCGAAGAAAGGGAAATCGACGCCTTCAAGGACGGTGCCATGCGCCCAGATTTCAAGGAAGAGCTTGGGCGTGTCAAGCCCAAGACGCTAGACCACCTCATGGACATCGCCAACCGGTGGGCAGATGGTGAGGATTCCGTCACCCGAGCGCATTCGGATGACGAAGACGACTACGGCCGTATACGCGAGCGCCGCAGCAAGAGAAGATCACGCGTCTATGAAGATCGCGACTGGATACGCCGATCAACACAATGACGGCAACCGCAGCAGCGGATACCGCGGAGGCAACTGCCGCGATGGCGGGTGACCCACGCAAACATGGCAACGTCGCGGCCGCGACGACGAGACTTTGGCATACGAAAAGTTGTCTGGTCCCTACACCATCCACTTCTACATCGACAAACAAGATGGTAAGAAGAAGGCCAGCCACATGCTCAAGGACTTCCGCGAGTTCCAGAAGCTCAGGGAGGGCCTCACCCAAATGCGGCGCCAGACCGTGAACCCTGGGTTTGGGCCCGCACCCGCACCAGGTGACATCGCCCATGGAGCTCCTCCACCACCACCCGTCGGAGCATCGCATTCGCAGGTCACACCAGAGCCAAATAACGGTGCAGGAGGGTACCCGCCACCAAAAGGGTTCCTGATGATCCAGAAGGGGCGCCCAACCAATAGGGTGCAAAAGAAGATCACCCGCCAAGTCCGCCTGGCCGTGACCTCTCCACCAGCCATACCTGAGTACCTCAGCGGCTCGGAGTCCTGCATCACGTTTGATCGTTCGGATCACCCACGCCAGATCCCTCGCACAGGTCATGCTGCCATGATGCTCGAGGCACAGATAGGGGGATTCGAGATGAGCTGCACCTTCATGGACGGCGGCAGTTGCATCAATCTGATGTTCGCCAGCACACTCGCAGCGATGCGGATCCCGATGTGCAGCCTGGAGCAATCAGACACAACGTTCCATGGCATTGTCCCAGGGAAGGGCATATACCCCCTGGACAAGATATGGCTCGACGTCATCTTCAGCCAGCCCGAAAACTTCATGTGCGAGTGACTAGAATTCGAAGTGGTGGATTGGCAGTCACAGTACCACGCCATCCTCGGGCGCGTGGAATTCGCACGATTCTTGGCAGTACCGCACTACACGTACCTGCTACTAAAGATGCCAGGACCCAGAGGCGTCATCACCATCTAGGGAAGCTTCACCTGTTCCGACCACTCCGACAGAGACTTTGACCAGATCTCCTAGTCGTTCGTCATGTAGGAGGATCTCACGAGGCTAAGAGAGGTGACAGACAACGGGGCACCCCCAGTCGACAGACAAAACGCACCTGATATGTCGTTCGACTCCACAGTCAACAGGAAGAAGGTGCAAGTACACCCAATGGACGCCTCCAAGACGGTGTTGATTGCCAACGACCACAGCCCCGCATAGGAAAGTGCGCTCATGTAATTCCTCTGTGAGCGCCGGGAAATTTTCGCCTGGTATCCCGCGGACATGCCAGGAGTTCCCAGGGAATTCGCCGGGCATGCACTCAATGTGTTTATGGACGCGAAACTAGTCAAGCATTCGATCCGACGACTGTCCAAACCAAGAGCCGAAGCCATTGGAATCGAAGTCAACAGACTACTCGATGCCAACTTCATCAGGGAAATCAAGGAGAGCGAGTGGTTGGCCAACACCGTGCTGGTCCCCAAAAAGGACACGGATATCCTACGGATGTGCGTGGACTTCACATCTCTCAAAGTACTGTCCCAAGGACCACTTCCCTCTAACACGGATCGATCAAATCATTGATTCGACTGCAGGATGCGAGAAAATCTCCTTCCTCGATGCCTACTCAGGCTATAACCAGATCTGGCTGAAGGTCAAAGATCAGGAGAAAACGACATTCATCACTCTGTTCGGATTTTTCTGCTACAACACCATGCCTTTCGGGCTGAAGAATGCAGGTGCCACGTACGAGAGGTGCATGCAGGCGTGCATGAAAAGCCAAATCGGTTGTAACATCCAAGTCTATGTCCACGACATAGTAATCAAGACCAGGGAGGCCAAGACGATGATCGATGATCTCCCCGAGACGTTTCACAACCTTTATCACTATAAGATCAAGCTAAACCCAGAAAAGGCGAATCCGAATAAAATCAGGGCCATACTGGCCATGGAGAAGCCGAAGAACCTCAAAGGCGTCCAATAGCTAGATGAGCGGATCGTGGCACTGAGCAGATTCATCAGCCGCATGGGCGAGAAGGCCCTGCCCTTTTATCAACTGCTGCGCAAAGCGGACAAGTTCGCGTGGACACCCGAAGCAGACGACGTGTTCGAAGACCTCAAGCGACTGCTCTCCACCTCGCCTGTCCTGGTCACACCGAAGGAACATGAACCCCTGCTGCTATACATCGCAGCTACACATAGGGTGGTAAGTACAGTACTCGTGGTCGAGCAACCCGAAGATGGCAAGACCCATGGGGTACAACGTCCAATCTACTACCTCAGCGAGGTACTAACCCCGACAAAGCAGAGGTACCCTCACTACCAGAAGCTCGCCTACGGCGTATTCATGACGGCTCGTCGACTGAGCCACTACTTCCAGGAGCATCAGGTCATGGTCGTCAACGATGCCCCGCTATCGAACATCCTGAACAACCGCGAAGCCATGGGGCGCGTAGCCTTGTGGGGCATCGAATTGTCCCCCTCGACATAATTTACGAGCAGCGCACCACTATCAAGTCTTAGGTCCTCCCTGACTTCCTCGTCCACTGGATGGAACTCTAGCTGCCGAATACTCTGGACATGTCGTAGTCTGATACGTCCAATTTGCATCACCATTCTATATCATAATTTGCCTCTATTCATTGATATATGTCTTACTATGAGGTATTACTTATGCCTTTTCCACTGTTTTTGCATGTTGGATGATTCTTGGAGGATGGACTGCTGGAGTCTGGATTCTGATGAAAAAAGAGGTGTTTTGATGCAATTTCGCGAAGATCAGAAAAATACCAGAAAAATATAGGAAAATTATATTTTCTCGGAAGACGAAGGAATCCAGAAGGGGAGGCGTAGCCGGGCCACAGGGAGGCCACACCCCCCTAGGCGCGGGCCAACCTTGCCCCGCGCCTAGGGCAGGTGTGGCCCACCTGCTCAGCCTCCGACTCCGCCCTCTCACCTACATCTTCCTTATGGAACCCTAACACCAGGGGAGCGACCAAAGATAGATATCCGCCGCCTCTACGGGGCGGAAAACACCGAGAGAGAGATAAAGATCTCTCCGGCAGATAGAATTCTACCGGGGAAACTCCTTCCCGGAGAGGGGGGATCGTAGCCATCAACACCGTCATCAAGCTAGGCTTCATCGGGATCATCATCATCATCCACACCATCATCTCCACCAGCACCATCATCACCACTCCGTCCCGCTGCAACAGTTGTGTTGGATATTGCTTTAGTTCTTAGGGGAATCCCGGTGTTAATTACTATTGTAGTTGATGCTTGTGAATGGAACCATTGGATTATTGTTTATGTTCATATTGTTATTCATCACCATATCATCTTTGATCTTGATCCATATGATGTCTTGTGAGTAGTTTGTTTAGTTCTTGAGGGCATGGGAGAAGTCATGTTGTTATTAGTGGATTTGTGTTGAGTTATTATTCAATGGTTTAGTATTTAAATTATGGTTCTATTCTTCTAGTGGTGTCATGTGAACGTCGACTACATGATACTTCACCATTTATGGGACTAGGGGAATGCATTGTGTATTTGGCTACTAATTGTGGGGTTGCCGGAGTGACAGAAACCTGAACCCCCATTAGGAAACCTTTGCACAAGGGAGTGTAGGATCTCAGAGTTTAAGGTTGTGGTTAGGTTTATATCTTAATTACTTTCTTGTAGTTGCGGATGCTTGCAGGGGGTTTAATCACAAGTATGTATTAGTCCAAGTAAGGTCGGTACATTAGCATAGGTTCACCCACACAACACTTACAACACCAAAGAAGAGTACTCAGCTATTTGAAGTGAAATCACTTGATAGAATTCCCATGTGTCCTCAAAGCACAAGACAGAAATACTGGTCAGACCAAAGGACATGAGGATGTACTCAAGTGAAATATCACAAGTAGAAACACCATCAAGATAGTCCTTGGAACTGAGTTTGATTTTGACAATAACCCAAATCAAATCAAAGTTGGGGGAAGATAACATATCCTCAAATGAGATACTATCTTTCTTCAACATGGAAAAAACTAGACATCCATTTAAGAAGGAACAGAGTCGGATAGAACTTTTGTCTTACAACTCTCCAAGTTGTTGTTTAAGCTCAACCAACTAGTTCAGGAGTATCCAGTACGGATCCTTGGAGGAAAGAGAAGTTCAAAGAACTTGCTTGCTCAAGAACTTGACAACACAGTCATGTGGCAACACGACGATAATTCTAGTAGACATCTAGAATATCACGGACCACCGATATGTCACTTTGTTCGAGAGGATACTTGCTTTATAAGGCAAGAAGACATAGTCTCCGAATTTCGGCACGACCCTAACTCTTTGACCGAGGAGAGTGTACTAGAGTAACGGACTTGTTAGCACAATCAAACTTCGCTTAGTGATAGGATTAACCAATCATGCTAAGAATGACTTAAATGTCCTTAGATATCAAAACAATAATAATTGCTAAGAATCTTTAGATAACCACATTATTACACACACACATCACTCACGAGCGCGAAAGCTTGAGGGAGGGAGGGTAATTATGTGTAGGAGCATCACTTCATTAAGGGGTCAGAAAACTCAGCACGACCTCTTAGTATAAAAGAATGTGACACTTTAAGGTAGAACAGACAGAAGCTAAATACCACTTCTTGATCTGCGGATTACAACACTTTGACCTGGTCCTAGATACGACGAGGTACTGGAGTTTTTTTCTCCTGACATCCCGAAATGGGTTGTCTTGACGGACCACAAGAGTATCTGACATCGGAAGACACCGATGCACATTTACTACTTGGCTACCAACTGGTATACAAAGGTCAGAAAGCAACAAGGGAAAAGGAACATGCTTAGGATGGAATCCTGAGATGTGGATGCATAGTCAACAATCTTCCGAAAACCAATGCAAAGAAGAGATAAGGTGTGGCAGAATCACGAGTATAGATGCGAGACTCTCAAGGAGTACTCTTGTCGTGATCTATTTGGTTCCATTAAAGAACATCTTCCATAGCATGTGGTAGGGGAAGTCCTTAGTTGTCACAAATCAATTGCGACGAAGACCACAAGCTTGAAGTCTAGAATTGTAGTACCAGCCATCCTGAGGTAATGTGTAAACATTAACAACAGGGATCAAAGGAAGGATCTTGGGTTAAAGGTCAACTTCATGTACAAGATTCACAACAATAGAATCCAGCACAATCGGGGATCTTCAGTTCAAATCCAAGGGTTAAAACCCAAATAAAATATTAACTACTACTTGGGTGACATGGCGTACACTACAAGGTAATAATCACGAGGTAGCTTCCAACAGAAGAAACGACTTCTGAAGTACCCAACAAACAAAAAGGAGGCACATGTGGCGAAAGGAAACCTCGAACCCTAGAACAAAACAGTGTGGAACCAACAATATAATATTGTGGGTCCAAAAGATAGAGAGATCATGATAGAAAGGAATCTCTTTGATGAACAAGAGCAAGGGAACAAGGAATTCACAACACACACAACTCTAGAGAACTCAACACTAGGTCAACTGGCTGAGAAACGACATGCCAAGAAGGTACCTAAGCTTTGAAGGACTAGAAGAGATATCAAAACTTTTCCAAAATCAACACCAGATAAGATGACCCAAAGTAAGAGAGAAACTGGATAAGGAGTAAAATAAGCATACTAGATTTTTTGTAAATACTTTTCATCTTTAAAATAGTTTTCACAAACACTAGACTCAACATCGACAAATAGCAAGGTTTTCCTACGGCGGTCTTGCTCGATACCAAAACACATGACACCCACAGGATCGAGGCTAAACAAATCCCAGACCTCCGTCTGACATAAGCTTAACCTTGAGCTCGAGACTATCCAGTGAAGAATCGGTAACACAGCAATGACCCTACGACACAAAATTTATTATAGCAAGCTCATAACTGAGCAGATAACCAAATTATTACAAGCAGAGGCCACTGACCACAAACATCAAAAAATGGAAGGCAAATTATGCTATTAAGTATAGCAAACTTAACAAATGGCCTAAGAGGCCTGAAGCATAACGATGACGTCCCAGCCCATAGATTCCAGGCTGTCGGCAGGGAACCCCAAGCTACTCGTCGGTGTCGATGTAGTACCAAAATGATCTTCAGGGAACACTTACTCTGCCAAAAGTATCAACAAAGCAAGGGGTGCGTACAGGGTGTACTCCGCAAGACTTATGGCTGGTGGAGTTGTTTTGCATAACACCATCTTTGTTTATAAAACAAGAGAGAGGAGAAGCTCGTCTATTCAGAGTGTTTTAAAAGGGGATAAGAGAGTGACATCTCCAAAGTATTGATCATCATCTTTTGATATCCACCAAATCATCATCATCTCAACCCTGACTAGGATCACCCCCTCGTACCCATGAGGAAGCATCCTTAAGCACACGTTGATCTGCCAAGTTTTATGATTAGGTTCATGTTCTCTATGATCTTAGAATGTGGTCACCAAGCGTTCATAACCGTGAACATGGCTTTTCGAAAAGATTATTACCCTACAGGGGTGTACAACTTTACCCACACGTACTAACCTTCTCTTAATGCCACATGATTAGCCCTCTTTCTTGGAAGGCCGACAGAGGGTGGTTAGACATGACCTTTACCTTGCTTTCGCCGAGACCATGAGTCACGCAATAAGTATGGTTCCACCGTAACGGGTCAAATCCCGAAGCTGGTACTTAAAGATGTGAGGCGAGCTTGGTTTACCAGGGGCTCCATCGAGCCCAAGCAACCCCGGCCACGCTTACCTACCTGTTATGACGCACCTTCCCCCGACAAATCTTTCAAAAGGTTTTCTATCCATATGTCGAATGGAACGCCCGAACTATGTGACTCATGGAATCTACTAGGCAAGTTAGTTGCTCATGTGGTTTTCCAGGCCCCGTGTGGTTGTACGCTCATCTCGGTTCTAAAGGCAAGAACTCGGTTCCAAAGGCAAGAAATCGGTTCCTAGTGGTGGCGAGCATGGGACTAGAAAAACCACATCCCACTGTGGCCTCCCATACAAGCCTTATCATGTTTAAACTCATATCACCTCCTCAATATATATCGATCTCCTGTCATACTATATTCTTTGCATTTGATACATCATCTGAATGGACCAGACTCAACAGCTATGCATGGCTAAGCAGGACACAGATATAAGCTCTAGCAGTGCACACAAGCCAAACCTAGTTATGCTAGGAGCAGTGGATCAGGTAATATAAGCTCAAAGGGAGTAATGCAATAGATAGGATACTCTATCTATCGATAAAAGACCACAGTAGAATCGTATGCAACATGGTAAGAATTAAAATGCTTTCATGGTGGGGCTATGCTTGCCTTTGCCAGTTGATAACAGAAAGCAGAGCTTCGATAATATTCTACTTGACTTGGTTACAGTTGGTCAAGTATTGTTCTTTAATCCTCGATCTTCGACGGTGTTGATATCGGTCTTCAATCTCGATCTCGATCTTGTATTCTACTGGGAAGAACCAAAACACCGGAAATAGAGGGGAAACAATCAACACATGGCATCGATGCAATGCTCAAGCAAGTATGATGATATGACAAGTTAAAATTGTATTGAATTGAAAACCTAAAACATGCTTGACAATTTAATCGGGCTTCCGAAGGGCGAAAACCCTAACTCGAGGAAACTCCGAATGTATATGAGAGGGGTTGGTTTGTTCTTCTAATTAAACTTGTTATGGAAGTTGATTAACAATGCATTATTATAGCTCTAATATATAGTTCTCATTTTTCTGAACATTTTTATAAATTATTTGTATTTTTCTGACTTATAATGAATTAGTTATTGAATTAATAAGATTTAATCATTTTCTGGAATTATTAAACCATATTAAATAGGTTTAATTACGTCACTGTGATGTCGGCACAGGGTGGGGGTTCTTTTTCACTGGATTGAAGCTACCCACGGACACTGACTAGCGGGGCCGAGGCCACGTCAGTTGCCACCGCGGCAGTCAGCAGTCAACGGCCCCACGGGCCACATCAGCCTGACGTCGCGATGACGTCATCATGATGGCCACCGTCGGATGGTCACCGAAGACGGTGCTGTGAGGCGTGCGAGGTGACGGGGCTAGGCATGTTCGAACCAGCGTAGCAAGGCAAGCAATATAGTTGCGGAGCCGCTCGAAAAAAGGTCGTCGGAACAGTAGCTATGGCGATGCTCTGTGGCAGCGCACGGTGGAGCACTACGCGAGCTCGAACCAGAGCGAGAGGGGAGGAGTGAGGAGGTTCCTGAGAACCGCAAGCTCACCTTGGGTGCGTCAGAGGGGGTCAGAGAGCTCGGGAGGGGTCAGACGACGGCAAATCGACGGTGGTTGGCGCTCGGCATGTGGTGTCGATTGCAGCATCTAGGAGAGCTTCAGCTTGCACGCAATGGAGAGAAGAACCGGTGAAGCACGGGGAGCGTGGTGGCTAGCTCGGAGAGGCGAGGGGTTGTCGGAATTTGTGGGGCACCGGAGCACCTGCGTCTAGGTTCATTGGCCAGAGGGGAACCAGAGAGGGAGAAAGCACGGGAGGGAGGGAGAGGCATAGGGGAAGAGAGGCACGTCTCTGGGATCTTATCCCTCTCTAGAGAAGCGGCAGGGATCTTGACGCCGGCGAGCTACGTGACATCGACAGCGAGCACCTTCGGTGGATAGAGAGGTGGACGATGACCCGAGGAAGACGACAGCAAAGCATTACCCGGCTGGATAGGCCAGATGGTCCACTGCTGGCTGCGGGTGTTGCACGCGAGCGGCAGGGAGAAGGGAAGAGGCTATGGGCCGGCATGGGCTGCGGCCTTGTTAGCTAGTCTGACTGTGTTTTTTTCCTGAAGATTTTTACTTTTTCTGATTTGATTTCCTCTTTGTAAATTTCATTTTCAAATCTGTTTTGAACCATTCAAAATTACCAGAGTTTTTGTAAAATATATAAAATAATCAGGGGCCCTTGTAGACCATTTGGGCTCCATTATTTTGGTAGTTTTCCAAAATATTCAAAACCATTTGAATTGTTTCAAAGAGAGGGGAGAAAACTAGGCTTTAGGGTTTGATTTAACTTCTTCAATGCGCAATTGAAGTGATGATGCTCATGAATGCACAAACAAAACCCTAATTAGCCATTAGGTAAAACTAGGGTGTTACAGCTCTATCCCCCTTATGAGAATCTCGACCCGAGATTCCAAAGGTAGGAAAAGAGACAAAGAGAGAAAGAAACAGGGTCACTCTAAGGGTTAGAGGGAAACACACTAAACAACACATAGAGTATCTCATGGTCAACTCATGGATGGAGTGTTTAGAAACAACTCTGAGATGACAAACATGAAACATGTCAAAGGTAACAGAGGAAACAAGAGGAGAAGGTGTCAAATTGTTAGATATATGGTCTTCATAAGGATTGAGACCATAGAGCTTTAGAGGAATTTAAGCTTCTGAAAAGGAAGGTTCCAACAAAGAGAACATGAGCTACAGACTTCGATATGAACCTCTACTAAACATCTTAAGTAGAGATTTCAGGTTGCGGAGATAGGGATCAACAAAACCAAGCTGTTGAACTACTTTTGACACAGAAGGGTCACTCTTTCATTCAACAGAAGGCCAAGACAGAA
This sequence comes from Avena longiglumis, assembly GCA_030063025.1. Classification (NCBI taxonomy): domain Eukaryota; kingdom Viridiplantae; phylum Streptophyta; class Magnoliopsida; order Poales; family Poaceae; genus Avena; species Avena longiglumis. The sequence continues at coordinate 450,853,078 of CP125976.1, forward strand.
AGGTGTTTTGGTGGAGAGGAGTCTTAAGAGTCACAAGGAACATGTAGCAAGAGAAACTTCTGATTATCAAAATCATAGTCACTCTTAAAACATGATTGAGAGAACGAAGAAAACTCTTTATTCATCCAGGTTTATCAAAATCTTTTCCAAAGATCATGATATCTATTTACACCACTAGATAAATAGGTAAGAAGATTCATGAGACATGAGAAGAAAAAAACTTCATTCTCAGACTTCAATTACTCAGCACAACAACGATTGCCAACATAAAAGAGTCTAGAGGATCGACTGAGAGACATTTAGCAGCACTACTTTAAATGTTCTCCTTGATGTTCGAGAAATCAAACATCAAGTAAAGGTCAGACTTCATAGACAAGGAAACCATAAGAACAACTTCTAGAATAAATCATAAAAGATGCCTCATGAAGAATGGTTGTTACTGCTGATTCAAAGGAATATGGCAAGAGGTCTTTCCAGCTAAGTGTGTCAACCATTACATCAATCTTGCCAGATTTACAAAGATACCTATGTCAAAACCTTGAGGAACACCAACCATCATTGCTGCTTGAGATTCAGATTTGGTTAAGTGAAATGATACTTCAGACTCAGCATATCTGAATAGATAGTTTGCAACATTTACCACGAAGGTAAAGTTACTAGAGTCTCAAGACATGGACTACGGTGTCAGGCTCCAAAATATAAGCTAGATTGCTATACCCGTGTATTAGCATATTGTCGAAGGACAACTGCACACACATAAAGTACTGACAATAGAACACACATGTTTCCTTAAGGAAAGAACGATAACTCTTCCCAAATCCACTGCGACATCTCTCAACATTTGCATGTGAATCGGAGAAGGTTACTTCTAACATCCAGAACACATACTTCAAAATGACTTGAAGATGGTTCTCGAAATTTTCCAACATTAATGCCCAATGTTCCATATGAATCTAATCTAACATGGAGAAAATAAGGATGCCATCGATGGGATCAACAACAAACTTATCGACACACTCCAAGAAGATGGACCCATATGTTTCTTTAACAAGACAGAAATATTGGTCAGACCAAAGGACATGAGGATGTACTCAAGTGAAATATCACAAGTAGAAACACCATCAAGATAATCCTTGGAACTGAGTTTGATTTTGACAATAACCCAAATCAAATCAAAGTTGGGGGGAAGATAACATATCCTCAAAGGAGATACTATCTTTCTTCAACACGGACAAAACTAGACATCCCTTTAAGAAGGAACAGAGTCAGATAGAACTTTTGTCTTACAACTCTCAAATTTGGTGTCGATTGCAGCATCTAGGAGAGCTTCAGCTTGCACGCAATGGCGAGAAGAACCGGTGAAGCACGAGGAGCGCGATGGCTAGCGCGGAGAGGAGAGGGTTGGTCGGAATTGGTGGGGCACCGGAGCACCTGCGGCAAGGGTTCACTGGCTAGAGGGGAAACAGAGAGGGAGAAAGCACGGGAGGAAGGGAGAGGAACGTCTCGGGGATCTTATCCCTCTCCAGAGCGGCGGCGGGGATCTTGATGCCAGCGAGCTACGCGACATCGACAGCGAGCACCTTCGGTGGATCGAGAGGTGGATAATGACCCCAGGAAGACGACAGCGAAGCATTACTAGGTTGGATGGGCCAGATGGGCCACTCTTGGCTGCGGTTGTTGCGCGCGAGCGGTAGGGAGAAGGGAAGAGGCTATGGGCCGGCCTGGGTTGCGGCCTTGTTAGCTAGTCTGACTGTGGGTTTTTTCCTGAAGCTTTTTCCTTTTTCTGATTTGATTTACTCTTTGTAAATTTCATTTTCAAATCTATTTTGAACCATTCAAAATTACCAGAGTTTTTGTAAAATATATAAAATAATCAGGGGCCCTTGTAGACCATTTGGGCTCCATTATTTTGGTAGTTTACCAAAATATTCAAAACCATTTGAATTGTTTCAAAGAGAGGGGGGAAAACTAGGGTTTAAGGTTTGATTTATTTTATTCAATGCGCAATTTAAATTATGATGCTCATGAATGCACAAACAAAACCCTAATTAGCCATTAGGTAAAACTAGGGTGTTACATGCCTGAACCTTATATTGAGAAAATACCTTTTCCAGCCAAGGTAAAGGAGTATTCTATGATGATTAGTGCAGATAATAAAGGTACTAAGAAAACTATGGAGCCTGATGAGAAATTGAATATTGAACCTGTGGTAGCTATTGTGAAAGACCCTATCGGTAGAAATATAGAGGATGAGCACATTGTCTTCTATGAAGATGCTTCTAATATTATCTCTCATCCTAGTAAAGCTAGAAAATCTAGTGTTCCTGTGCTTTCTGTTAAAATTGGTGATCATTGCTACTATGGTTTATGTGATATTGGTACTAGTTCCAGTGCTATTTCTTATGAGCTTTACAGGGAAATTATGCATGAAATTGGTCCTTGTGATCTTGAGGACATTGATGTGGTTATTCACCTTGCTAATAAGGAAACCATTTTCCCTATTGGTATTGTAAGAGATGTGGAGGTTCTTTGTGGTATGATTAAGTATCCTGTTGATTTTTTAGTGCTTAATTCAGCAGCTAGTAAAACTTGTCCTATCATTTTTGGTAGACCTTTCTTGAACACTTGTGGAGCTATCATAGATTGTAAGAAGGATAAAGTTTTAACTAAGTTTGATGGAGATCCTTATGAGTTTAACTTTTCCAAAATTTCTAAAGATCCTTGTGAAAATAGCTTGCCTAATAAAGATTTCAGGATGGAACAACTTGCTTCTATTGATCCAGTTTATGACCTTGGACCTCTTTTTGGTGACTGTAAGTATGATCATCCTTGTGATAAAATTGATTCCTTTGATGGTTATATTGTCAACTTTATTCGAAGTGCTACTGAAAGTTATTATGAGAGAGGGAAACATGGTTTTATGCATCTCAATAATGTTAAGTTTCCCTGTTTTATGTTGAAAGCCTTGAAGTTGCATTTGTTTTGTCTTCCTATGCTGGTGGCTTTTTGTTTCAACAACTTGTTTTCTCATGATATCCCCATGCATAGGAAGTGGGTTAGACTCAAGTGTGTTGGTTATTTGCTTCTTGATGCTCTCTTTCATTCCAGATATTTATCTCCTTTGTGAGCATCTTCGAAAGTTTCAAGCCTAACTTAAAGGCATTAAAGAAAAGTACTTGTTGGGAGATAACCCAAGAGTTTGGTTGATTGGAAGTTATTACCTTAAGTAATAACCTCTCCTTATCCTTTTTGTTTTGGTTTTTGTGTCAATTTCAACTACTTTTGAGAAGTAGAGGAGTTGTGAAAAGTGGTTGTCCTGGGACAGATTTTTGTGTTGTATTGTAAAAATTCGTGAGGGAGCTTAGTACGTCGGATGGAACTGTATTTTCTAAGCTTGTTCTACAAGTTGTTACCCAACTTTTGTTAGTTCTGCACTTTTTGATTTGAGGAACAGAAGGTTTTCAAAAAAATCAATCTTTACCTGCTGGTCTGTTTTGACAGATTTCTGTTATCATTTGCATTTGCATCTTACAGAAGCTTTTGTTTTGATGGATTTCAGTTGAAGTGTCAAAACTAAAGGTTTATTGTTTTTTCTTACACTAATGTTTCCATTAAGGTTTGTGTGAGACCTTGTAGGAAAGGAAATTACAGGAGAAGGAGAAAAGGAGTCTGCAGAGTTCGTCTTTGATTAGGTAAAAGTGGTGAAAATAGAAGGTTCGTGAAACCCCAATCTTTTTATATTTTTGATGTTTTTAATACATAAGGAAAGTTACGAGACGGAACAGAGGAGGAATTGGAGGCCGGGGTGGCCAAACCCACCCCAGGCGCGGCCCCAGCTGCCCCATGCCTGGAGAGGGTGAGACCACCCCGAACTCCGACTCCTCCTCGTTTTCATATCAAAACCTTCCTTATGCATTGAAACTTCATAATATATACCCCCCCCGGATCCCCCGAGGTTCGTGCATCATGTTCTCCTCGTGTTTTCATTTTATTCTGTTTCTGTCAGGAAAACTTCTCAAGTTTAGAGCACCATGGTCTCTGCCAATGACAAAGGCAAGAAGCCCGAGGAAGACGATCCTCGCAAACCCAAGGAGGAGGAGATTTTGGTAGGTTATGAAGGAGACATGGAGGAGGACAAGCAACCGGACACCCGCACTACCGTCGCAAGCATTGGAGTGGTGGCAAAACCTACCAAGCTTAAGAGGACAGCACGGATGTCTACAGGAGGGAAACCTCCACGTCATACCCTCTCTCCACGGTCACCTCCTCCAAGTACCAAGAAACCCTTCCACACTCTTATACATGAGCGTCAATATCAACATGTTCCCAAAGGGAACTTGCCCTCGATGTGGGATATGCCTCGTTCTAACCATGCAGGGGAGGAATACACTAAAAAGGAAGAGTGGGGAAAGAATAGCAAGGACTGGAATTCTCGACCCGACATGATCATGAACCGCATTGAGCAAAATTCGGATTTGATTCGCACTCTGACCTTTGAGATTGAGGATTTGAAGAAACTTATTAAAGAGCTTATCAAAAGAACACCACCACCACCGAAGGAGTAATTCGTCATCAGGTTTGGCATTGGTTTGGTGGCACGACATACCAAGCTTAATAGGACAGCACGAATGTCTACATGAGGGAAATCTCGATGTCATACTCTCTCTCCACGATCATCTCCTCCACGTAACAAGAGACCCTTCCATAAACTTATACATGAATATCAATATCAACATGTGGCCAAAGGGAATTTTCCCTCGGTTTGGGATATGCGTCGTTCTAACAATGCAGAGAAGGATCATGCTAAGGATGAAGAGTGGGGAAATAATAACAAGAACTGGCATTCTCGGACTGACATGATCATGAACTGTATAGAGCAAAACTCGGAGCTAATCCATACTCTTACTTTTGAGTTCAAGGATTTGAAGAAACTTATTGAGGAGCTTATCAAGAGAACACCACCACCACCGAAAGAGTAATTCGTCATCAAGTTTGGCATCCCCTTGGCTTGTTCCAAGCTTGGGGGAGTGTCGTGGTATCACCACCATTATCTTTTGACTTTTACCTTTTTAGTGGATTCATATCTATGGTAGAGAGGTTATCTTATAGTTTGGTTTGCATGTGGAAGTATCTATCCTTTAGTTTATTACCTATGTATCCCTTGGTGTGAGTGCCTTTATTGGAATATTAATGAGAAGTCTCATCTTTTACTTTTGCACTTCTTATTTTAGTTTGCAATCTCTATTATATGATGGATCTTGTTGATTAGTATTGGCATCACTTTGGGGCATCAAGTGGATCTAAATTAGTTTTGGCAAACCGAGTTCTGGTCAGTAGCAACAATTTTTGAGGTTTGAAAGAAAAGAGAAAAAGCTTACAGGTATTTTGTATCATTTATTTTCTTTCTTGTTGGCTCATAAGCTTAGTATTATTTATTTAAGATCTTTTGTGTCTTCAAGGAAGATTGCATGTTTGGCTTTATCACTTGTAGGTTTGCTTGTTTCTTTCAACTCTTTTGCTTGCTACCCAGCCTTGCTAGCCAAAAACCTGTTTTGAGAAGGCATGCTTCTCATGTTTCCAATCCCTTTGAACCAAAACATGTGCCATTTGTGTCCACCATATCTACCTAGTACCTTTTGCTATTCCAAGCAAATTCTCAAGCTTCATTTATCTTTCAAATTAAAAAGTATTTTGTTATGTGAAAACTAGTTAGTAAAGCTCTCACAAACTTGATGGCACACCTTATTTTCTTGCCCCTAATAGACTTGAACCATTGGGTCACCGAAGTTGTATATGCTTGCATCTATACGTTGGAATTAGCAGAACCGTGTTGTCACGAGGAACGCTTTCAACATTGCACTTGTACCTTGTACATAGTTGATATCGTGCTCTTTTGTCTGTGGATGTCAACGGTGTGAAATAAAGAGGGAACTTGTAAGTCCATGGATTATGTATTTTGTGTTAGAGAAATGCCTGGGCCGCTAGCCTAAGCCATGCCTAATCATGGTGGAAACTTGCAACATCACCATAGTGAGGTATCTATGAAGCATCCTCAATAAAAAGTTATGCACATAGTAAATAAAAACATCGCTGAGATGCTCATTGTCTGCTTGCCTCGTCATTTTGGTTATGGGATAGCTGTTGTACCATGTGCAAGGGGTACCCCGTTGGCGGTTCTCTATGATACGCATGTACGTACAATGACAAGAACTTACCGGTAACTGAAGTTGAGTAGCATGAGGAGTGGCCCTCATATTCAAGGGACATGAGATTGCCAACTTATATTCCATCAAGCATATGCTCTATCTTTGTGCACGTTAACCTTAATCATCTCAAGATTCCTATGATAGGGGCAATGAGGGCTCAAAGCTAGTAAGTACCATAATCTTTTGGAAGCTCTTTATGACTTGAAATCCCTGCTACCCTCTATGAAAGGACCTTTCTCCTATTTTCTAAGTTGAGTCAGTAAATCTACCTCCTCTCTATCTCCAGCAAGCATTTGAGTTGTTGTGTTGCAAGAATTCATATGGTGATTTATTCACTCATGTTCTTTATCTTCCTTGTTTGCACAAGACTCTTATCTATTGAGTATTACTTTGAAAGCCTTCATTGTGAAAAACCTTTTTGAGCAAAGAGTGCTCATGTGATAAAACTTCTACAAAAAGCTTTTGTGAAATTGTTTGCCAGCTGTTCTCTGACCAAGAATAAGAATTTTCCAATTCCAATTATGATTTATCTTTATGCATCTATATTGTGACTCATGTACTTGTTGCAAGCTAAGTTATATAATGGTGAGTTGCTTTCTTCTATGAGTTGTGTAATGGTAATTTTGATGCTTCTTGTTTGTATTCTTTTATCGACACTTCACTCCATAAACCTGTGGACATGTTTACTGAGCTCAGTTTTCGCTTGGGGACAAACGAAGGTCTAATCTTGGGGGAGTTGATACGTCCAATTTGCATCACCATTCTATATCATAATTTGCCTCTATTCATTGATATATGTCTTACTATGAGGTATTACTTATGTCTTTTCCACTGTTTTTGCATGTTGGATGATTCTTGGAGGATGGACTGCCGGAGTCTGGATTCTGATGGAAAAAAAGGTGTTTTGATGCAATTTCATGAAGATCTGAAAAATACCAGAAAAATATGGGAAAATTATATTTTCCTGGAAGACGAAGGAAGCCAGAAGGGGAGGCGCAACCGACCCACAAGGGGCCCACAGCCCCTAGGCGCAGGCCTACCTTGCCCTGCGCCTAGGGAAGGTGTGGCCCACCTGCTCGGCCTCCGACTCCGCCCTCTCGCCTACATCTTCCTTATGGAACCCTAACACCATGGGAGCGACCATAGATAGATTCCCGCCGCCTCTGCGGGGCGGAAAACACCGAGACAGAAAGATATCTCCGGCAGACAGAATTCTGCCAGGGAAACTCCTTCCCGGAGAGGGGAGATCGTCACCATCAACACCGTCATCAAGCTAGGCTTCATCACAGGTTCTGGTTAGCTTCATCACACCGTCATCAAGGGAGCGTAGGATCTCAGAGTTTAAGGTTGTGGTTAGGTTTATATCTTAATTACTTTCTTGTAGTTGCGGATGCTTGCAGGGGGTTTAATCACAAGTATGTATTAGTCTAAGTAAGGTCGGTACATTATCACAGGTTCACCCACACAACACTTACAACACCAAAGAAGAGTACTCAGCTATTTGAAGCGAAAGCACTTGACAGAATTCCCATGTGTCCTCGAGAATGTTTGGTCCTTATAAGTATTCCACCGGCTTGTCCTTTGCTAAGAAAGAATTGGGCCACTTGCTGCATTTGTTCTTTTTCTTTATTACTTGCACTTGTTTTGTTTCTTTATCAGAAAACCCCTAAAAATCCGTTTGCTAAGTATTTGCAAAGAGTTCCTGCTCCATACCACTAGTTAACACCTTCTGCTCCTCGTTGGGATCGACACTCCTATTTATCGAAAGTACTACGATACACCCCCTATACTTGTCGGTCATCACAGTCCTGGATGATGCACTTCGACGGCTCCAAGCATGAGGCTGGAGCAGGGGCCGACGTCATACTGACATATGCTCAAGGCGATAAGAGGAAGTACGTCCTTCGGATGAAATTTTGGGCCTCCAACAACGAGGCCGAATACGAGGCCCTCATCCACGGCATGAGGATGGCCAAGATTTGCAGCGCAACACACCTCATCATCTATGGTGACTCGAACTTTGTCATCCAGCAGACGATGAACGAGTGCGATGCTCACATCACCAACATGATCACGTACCGCGCGCTCTACAACTCACTCGAAGGGGACTTTGATGGTTGCGAGCTTTGGCGTGTCGGCAGGGAAAGCAACGAAGAAGCTAATAGGCTTGCCAACATTGGCTCCACCTGCGCGTGGGTACCACCCGGAGTGTTCCTCGAACAAATCTGCGTACCCTCTATCAACAGGAAGTTCCCAAAAGGCTCAGCCGAATAACCAGAGCACTCGGGGGCTGTGCTACCCGAAGGACAAGAAGGACCCAAAAATATTGACACTAAGGCCGAGCTGGTCAGCCTGATGCAGGTCATGGAGATTGAAGAGACATGGATGCAGCCATACCTTCGGTACCTGATAAACAACGAACAACCCGAAGACCTGATAGATGCCCGGTTCATATCTCGCCGGTCAAAATCCTTCACCATAATCAATGGTGAGTTGTACAAGCACAGCATTTCGGGTGTGCTCCAATGGTGCGTCACCATAGGTGACGGCAAAAGTATCCTCCAAGACATCCATGAGGGTATCTGCAGCCATCATGCAGGAAGCCGCGCCCTAGTCGCATAAGCTCTACGAGCTGGGTTCTACTGGCCAACCGCCATGAACGATGCCAAGGACATCGCCCAGAGGTGCAACGCCTGTAAGAGATACGTGGATAAGCCACACGCGCCAGGATCCGAGATGAGGCCCATACCGCTAGCTTGGCCTTTCTGCCAAAGTCCTCGCCAGGATCGGCAAACTGCCAAAGTCCTCGCCAGGAGGCCACGTCTTCCTCCTCGTCGCGGTTGACAAGTTCACCAAGTGGATCGAGGCCATGCATGTCACTAACCAAAGCGGCAAAACTGCCGTCAAGTTTTTTGAGTCCATTGTCTACAGGTTCGGTGTTCCTCACAGCATCATAACGGACAACGGCTCGAACTTCATCTCGAAGGAATTTAGAGCCTTTTGAGGGAACCTCGGCATCAACATATCCTACGCCCCCGTGGCGCACCCGCAGACCAATGGACAGGTCGAAAAGGCTAATGGCCTCATAGGCAACATCATCAAGAAATGACTGTTGTGCCCACTCGAAAGGCTTGTGGGAGCATGGGAAGACGAGCTACCCTCCGTCCTTTGGAGCCTGCGCACAACTCCAAACAGCTCAACCGGCTACACGCTCTTCTTCATGGTGAACGGAGCCGAAGCCGTGCTACCCGCCGAGGTATGCCACAAGGCCCCACGGGTCGTCGCTTACAGTGAAGTCGAATCATCGGCAGCACTCGAATACGTCGTCGACACACTCGACGAGGCACGCGGCATCGCCGCAGCTTTCTCAGTGGTCTATTAGCAGAGCCTCTGCAACTACCATATGATGGGGATATGCCTACTGGGGTATCCTCAGCAGGACGTTTCCGACTGGCCCAAGGGCTGGCGAGTGGGCCTGCAGAACGGCGAGTGGATCAAAGCCCGTCAAGGCACCAGGCGACTGGAGGTCAAAGGCCCAGGCGAGTAGATAGGCCCAGTCGGTCTGACTTGAACGATTGACAAAGTTGTAACCGAATCGGTTGAGATATGTAAACCCTAGGGGAGGTGAGCCTATATAAACCTCCCTAAGGGGTGAGTAGAGAGACGTTCCCTCATACACCCAAGCAACTCGCCGCCTAGTCACCGAGTTCGCCCGTTGTAAACACTTCCATAATACAATCTAGCAGGAGTAGGTCTTTACCCTCCGGGGGGGCGAACCTGGGTAAAACCCTGTGTCTTTGCCCTCATCTCGCACCGCAGATGGCTGGCCGCCCTTGCCCTTCGTTCTACTACTCGCTGCCGATTGCAGCATCTGCCGTGGTCATTCCCTCGACAGTGGCGCCCACCGTGGGGCTGGCGGTCTGGCGGTGTTCTGGCGAGATCCAATCTGCCCATCAACGAGACGGTCGCCACCGGCCGCATGATAGCGATCGGCGAGATGCTTCAGATCTTGCCGAGCAGCTACGTCCCGGCGGCACGACCCGTCACGCACAGCGTAATCCTGCCGATCGGCACGATCAGCCTCTTCGTCGGCTTCACCGACATCACCACCTCGGAGGACTCGGCTCGCATCCGCGAGTCGCCACCACGCGATCGGCTCTCTGAGAGCCAGGTCCGCACGATCCACCGCCTCGCCTCCGAGTACAACTCGGCCCATAGCAACGTGGCCGAGAACTCAGCGGCCGCAGAAGACGCGACCGTCACAGACGACGCCGACTCGGCGACCCCGGCGTCACTCGCCGGATCCATCACCGCGGCCTCGTCCGCGGGCTCCATCGCTCAGGTCTCCAACGCGGGGGATTTCGAGGACCCCTCCATCCTCGGAATCTTCGACTTTGACTCCGGGTCGGAAAACTCCGCCGACCTCCACGACGGAACCGGTCGCCACGCTGCGACCTACATGGCCACCGGCGCCGATCCGCCGGAGGACCCTTTCTCCACCCCAATCCCTCCCAACGCTACGGCAACGGAGGTCGAGGAACTCCGCTGGCGGGCGGAGGCGATGCAGAGCAGGCGAGCGCGAAAAATTTCGCCTCGGCGGTGACAAGCGAGGAACCATCACGCTACCACCAGCGGATCGGTCACGCTGAACCCCACCGTTCGGCGCGCCTGAACCGGCGATGAGAACGACCCGGCTCGCGCAGCGGCCGCGCGATCTGCGAGCGCGCCACCAGGAAGCGCCGACCCCGCCAGATCAACGGCGATGGGTGCTCCACCACCCAACTGCACCTCCGAGGACCAGCCGCGGATAGTCGTCTCCTCACGGGGCGAGATGCGAATGGCCTTCCACTGTTCTCCACCCGATGGACAACCTCGTGGCAGGCGAGCGCGGCCGACAAGATCACGGACACCGGCGGCGCCTTACAGATCCAAGATCGTCAAGGCCCTGCTCGCAAAGCCGTGGAGCAGCGAAGCGGCGCCGACTGCAAGCGGTATACTCGCGCTCCTCGGGGAGCGGCCTCAGCGGTCGCCCAGCGGCAAACACCCTCAATTGCCGCCACGAGCCATTGCAGCTCAACGCCGACCAGCGCACTCTCCAACGATCCAGGCAGCGACCAACCGTCGCCACCAACGGAGAACCCGTCGGCGCGCACTCACATCATCAACAACCAAAAGCTGGCGCGCCACGCCCGGGCGACTGCGGCACACCTAAATACTCGCGCGATGGCGAGCCCATGGGGTCGCCGATCGACTTGGCCTAAGTGCTTCGGACCAATGATCCGAAAAGTACCGCCAAACTTCAAGGCGCCAAAGGAGATCGAAAAATCGACTCCTCGTATGACCCCTTGATCAGCTCGACACATACCTCATGGAAATGGGGATCGCGGGTCACACCGACCTACTCGCCGCCGTTACCTCCCATCGATGATGGAGGGTGCGTGCGGACAATGGATCAACACGCTCCCCGGGGCGATGTCGACTCACAGGGAAATGCGCGACGCCGTCGGGCACTTGAGTGCTCCTACACCGCGCCACCACCATCGAAGACCGGAACGATCGTCCGGGGACCTCGCGAGTCGACCATAGCTGGGTCCAACGGTGGCAGGAGCTCGGTACAGCGGTCGGCATCCACCGGACACCGCGATCCATTGCTTCAAGACCTCGTGCGCTCTGAGCCTCTAGTCGCCAAGCTCAAGCGACACGCCAAAACACTCGACAACATCCCCGACCTCCTCGAGATCGCCAAGCGGTACGCCGAGGAAGATCCCAACCAAGACGTTGACGACGAGTCAGGGGGGCAACGCCGCACGGGCGGCAACGACAGCGGACGTCGAGTCGACCTACGCTACAGCGGCACCCGCCTCACAGGCAAGCGCCAAGACGACGGGCGACTTAAATGTCTGAGCACGCACAACGCGAGCCCAAGAGCTACCACCGCGACGGAGCAGCAACGCGATGGCGGCAACTACAAGAACAAGCCAAGGTTCGATCGCGGCCCTCCTTAACCAACCGTGTGCGTTTCACAGCAGGAAGGAAAGCCCGCCACGCACACCACCGCCGACGCCACACCCTCGTGGAAATCGAGAAGGCACGGCAGCGGGAGGACACCGACAACCGCAAAATGGCGGAAAGTTCGGCAAAGTAGCGGCTCGCTCCACACCTTCACCGGCTTCAACACGAAGCGAGAAGAAGGTCATCGCCAGCGTCGCCGTCAACGGTGGCCAGACAGACGTCCCCGGTTCTGAACTGGTCGGAATAGCCCATCACCGAGCCGGCAAGACCACTGCGCCACGCGCCAGTACCGGGGCGAGTCGCCTGGTGGTCAAGCCCAAGGTTGGTGACTACGCTCCCCAAGACTCGATGGGCGGCGGCAGCTCCATCAACATCCTCTACCTCGAAACATTCGGTACTGCGGCTCCGCAATGATGATCGAGACAACCCACACCACGTTCCACGGCATCGTCCCGGTCGTAAGGCGTACCCGATCGGCAAGGTCACGCTACCCGTCACCTTCGCACTCCGCAAACTTCCGCGAAGCGGATCGTCTTGAGCTGGTGCCCTTGACAGCCCTTACCATTGCGTCTGGGCGCCAGCGTTCGCCAAATTCATGGCGGCACCCCACTCTGCGTAACGCGATGAAGCTCCGGGCCGTGCGGCGTCATCACCATTAACGGCGACCCGACATGGCCGTCGAATCGCGAGGCCAAAGGAGCCTTCGCCGACTCCGTCGCCATCGCGGAAGCCGATCACGCCGATGAGCTCGCCAAATACGCGGCGGGGTCAACAATGACGACCCCTATACTCAAGAAGCCCAACTAGGCGCAAACACCTCAACCTTTGAGGCCACGGCGCACCGTCTTGTCGAGCTGGTCCCAGGCGACCCCAGCGACGGTGGCGATCGGGCGAGCATGAGCCCAGCGTAGGAAGGCGCGCCATCGAGTTCCCGTGAACAGGGACATCTTCGCATGGAAACCCTCCGATATGCCGGTGTCCCTAGGGAGCTCGCTGAGCACAAACTAACGCCGACCCCAAAGTGCGACCGGTCAAGCGATCGCTCTGACCCTTCAATGAAGAGCGCCGTCGAGCAATCGCCGAGGAAGTGCAGCGCCTGCTCGCTGCCGGCTTCATCCGGCCAATCAAATACTCCAAGTGGCTGGCAAACCCAGTCCTGGTCGAGAAGAAAAATGGGACCTGGAGAATGTGTATCGACTACACAAACCTGAACAGCGCCTGCCCAAAGGAGCAGTTCGTCCTCCCGCGGATCGATCAGATAATCGATTCAACCGCGGGCTCGGAGTCGCTGTGTTTCCTCGACGCCTACTCCGGGTACAACCAGATTAAAATGGCGGTCGAGGACGAGGAGAAGACGGCGTTCATCACGCCATTCGGAGCATTCTGCTACACCGCCATGACCTTCGGCCTCAAGAACGCCGGGGCGACCTACCAGCGGTGCATGCAAGAATGCCTCGCGAGCCAAATTGGCCGCAACATCCACGTCTACATCGACGACGTGGTCGTAAAATCCGCTCGCCAAGGAGACCTCCTCGCCGACCTCGCGGAGAACTTCGCCAACCTGCGGAGGTACAAGATAAAGCTCAACCCAGGCAAGTGCACCTTCGGTGTACCCGTCGGGCAATTACTAGGGTACGTCGTCTCAAAACGAGGGATCGAGGCAAACCCAACGAAGATCGACACGATCGCCCGGCTCGGCAAACCCGAGTGCCTGCGCGACGTCTAGAAGCTGGCCGGGCGTGTAGCGGCTTTCAGTCGCTTCATCCCCCGCCTGGGCGAAAAGGCGATGCCCCTATACCGCCTGATGCGCAAGAATCCCACCTTCCAGTGGGACAAGGAGGCGGACGACGCGCTCCGCGACCTCAAAAAGGTGCTACTCGCCGCACCACTACTCGCTGCACCCGTCGACAAAGAGCCCATGCTGGTTTACGTCGCGGCATCCGAGCGCGTCGTCAATACCTGTAATGGTCGTCGAGCGACGGAGGAAGGAAAGGAGCGCCCAGACTGACGGTTTACTACATCAGCGAGGTCCTCACCGAATCGCGCCAGCGATACCCACAGTACCAAAAGCTGGTATACTTGGTCTTTAGGGCTCAGCGGCGCCTGCCGCACTACTTTCAGGAGCACCCCATCACGGTCGTCTCCTCAGCTCCACTACAAGATATCATCCGCAATCGCGAGGCGACCGGGCGGGTCGCCAAGTGGGCCGTCGAGATCGGCGTCCACAACATTAATCTGAGCCACGAAGGCGATCAAGTCCCAAGCAGCAGACTTCATCGCCCGGTAGGAAGAGGCCCAGCAGCCAGACAAGCCGCCGTACCTCCACTACTGGAACCTACACTTCGACGGGTCCAAGAACGCGGACGGTGCAGGCGCGGGGATTGTGTTGACTTCACCAAAGGGCGACAAGCTCCGCTACATCCTTCGCCTCGATTTCACGCCCTGCACCAACAACATGGCCGAATACGAGGCCCTACTCCACGGCATGCGAGCCGCAAAGGAGATGAGCGTCAATCGCCTTCGATGCTACGGTGATTCCGACCTCGTCGCGGGACAAGTCGCCGGCACCTGCGACGCCGTCTCCCCTACCATGGCGGCGTATCGCCAAGAGGTGGACAAGCTGGGCGGCCACTTCACCGGCTACTCCGTCGAGTGGATCGACAGGTGGAAAAACGAGGAGGCCGACGCCCTCTCTCGCATCGGGTCGGCTCGCACCACCCGCCGGCGTGTTCCTCGACACGATCTCAAGCCATCGGTCTCTCCCGAGGGAGATCGACATCGAGTCCCTCCAACCAGAGGCAACCTTGGTCGCACTTCCCACCGAGCGAACGGCGGACCAAGCCCTACATCGCCTACCGGAGACAGGCAACCTGCCCGAGCAGAGACAAGCTCGAATGATCGCTCGCCGATGCAAGTCCTACACCATCATCGACGGCGGCGAGCTACACAAGCAGCGTCACCGGCGTGTTCGGCGTTGCGTCCAACCCTGAAGGACGCAAAATCTTACGACATCCATTCAGCGATTGCGGCCACCACGCTGCCGCTCCCTAGTCGCCAAGGCTATGCGACACGGCTTCTCTTGGCCCACCGCCGACGCCGTCGACATCGTCCAGCGATGCGCCGGGTGCGGCATCGCCAACCGCAGCCGCGTTCAAGTTCGGCGCTCAAAACCATCCCCATCACCGCCATTCGCCGTGTGGGGCATGGACATGGTAGGCCCTTCAAGAAGGCCCCTCTGGCTACACCCACCTGCTGGTCGTCGACAAATTCACAAAGTGGGTAGAAGCCAAGCCAGTCCGAAGTCGACGGAAGATCGCCACTAAGTTCCTCTGGAGCTCATATACCGCTACGGTTTCCCTAACAGCATCATCACGGACAACGGCACAAACTTCGCCAAGGGAGCAATGGCGAGTTCGCGAGAGCACCACATCCGGCTCGACCTCGTCGATCGCACACCGGAATCAACGGCCAGGCGGAACGAGCCAACCAAAGCATCCTCCACGGCTGGCCGCGACTCCAAGTACCACTCGAGCGCACCGCTGGATGCTGGGTCGAAGAGCTTCCCTCCGTCATCTGGGGAATCCGCACCTCGGTCAACAGGTCGACGGGATTCACCCCCTTCTTCATGGTCTACGGCGCTGAAGCTGTCATGCCCACCGACCTCGAACACGACTCGCCGCGGATCGTCCACTACACGGAGGCCGCAAACGAACTGGCCCGCCAAGACGGGCTCGACCAACTCGACGAAGCACGCGACCTCGCCCGATCGCGCACCGCTATCTATCAGCAAGGGCTCCGTCGCTACCACAGCCGACGGGTGAAAACCCGCACCTTCCAGGAAGGCGACTTGGTGTTACGCCTCATCCAGGACAAGAAGGGCATGCACAAGCTCTCTCCTCCGTGGGAAGGCCCGTTCGCCATCGGACGCGTACTCGGCAACGACGCCTACTACCTCATCGACGTCCGCGGGGACGGCGAACTCGACGTCAAGCGGCCATGGAATGTAAATCTCCTCCGGAAGTTCTATTCCTAGAACCCCACATATGTACTCTCCAGTCGCTATGAAATAAAAGAAAGCGATTACAATTGCGTCTACTCTCCGTACCTTGTGCCACTCGCACTCGTAATAACAGCATCATGCTAAACATGCAGAAGTCAACCTTTGGCACAGCGACCGGCACGGCCAAGTAGTGCGACATAGGAGCACTGAGTCACCTCAGGTCCTATGTCGTCCACGAAAAACGCCAATCCGGAGCCCCATTGGAGTCGCCTAGCTCGACTGGTTTTGCGAACCAAGACAACTGCCTTCGCTTCTCACAGCGGCCTTGGTCCTCCGCATCCTCGGCGTAGCGACTCGAACGACTAAGTACCACGCTCGGGGACTGCATACCAGTTCGTCGCGATCGGTCAGGGAACACGTCAAGTAAGAGAGCATACTGGACTCGCCACGCCGACCCCGGGCCAGGCAGGAGTGACGCGCCCACCCCAACGCGCTCAGTCCTCAACCACCCTCGAGTCGCGCCTCGAAATACCAAGTACCACGCTCGGGGACTCGGCCACCCGACCCCGTTCGCATCCGGGAAAACGGTAAAGTAAAGAGCACTCAAGGGAGTCGCCGTGCGACTGGCTCTCCGAGCTCGGGCGAGTCGACTAAACTAAACAAAAACACACGATAACAACAAACATCATATACAAGGTGAACCCCACAAAAGGGCGGACGCGCTCGGGGACTCATCCAAAATCAATCCAAAACACGACAACTATTAGCAAAATAGACACAACGTCCAATTCAATCGCACATCGCATTGTCTTACATTACAAACTATGCCTATTCGGCAGAATTGCTACTAACTTATCTAGGCATACTACACTATTCCGCAGGCTTCGACGATGATGCACCAGCGTCCCGGCGCTTCCGGATGAACGGAGTATACGGGTTCGATGGATACGTCGTCAGCTCGCCCGCCATCGCCGCGCGGAAGGGCTGCTCGACCTTGAAGTCGCGATGCGGCGGCTCGGGGTCGTTCGGCGCGACGACCGTTTCCTGGTAAGGAAGGAGGTCGCCCATCGCCCAGACACGCTCCGAGTACGCGGCGGCACGCTCCTGCAGCTTGAGAACCTCAGACAGGTCCACCGCGCCAGTCGACGAAGGATACCCACTCGTCACATCGTCGATGTCGAAGTCTTCGGGGAAGTGAGCAAGTCCCAGGCTCAGAGCTGTTGACGCTCCACGCCGAAACGCCGACCGCGTCATGAACTCTACGACCGCGGGCGCCTTCTCCAAGTACTCCCACACCTCAACGAGGTCACTGGGAATAACCTCCGTGGGCGACATCTCTTGAAGGTAGGCGCGGATGCATGTCGCCGACAGCGTCGCCGAGTCGACGAGCATGCTCACGCACTCCTTCGCATCAAGAGAGCTTGCTTCCTCATGGCTTCCAATCACACGGCCTGCTAGACGAAAACATTTGTGAGTACCACGGAAACCACGAACAATACAACTACAAGACACGGAAGGCGCACTCACCAAGCAACGGGCGAGCGAGTTCCGTGATGAAACTTTGAAGCGACGTATGATCGTCTTGAAGCCCAACAATGAGGGCTTCCGACAACTTCCGGTCTTCTTCTGCGGCCGCAACGGCGGCCTTAGCTCGCCCGTTCGCCGAGCTCGCTTCCTCTTTCGCCTCCCGCAGCTCGCGCTCGAGGTCGGCGATCCTTTGCTCGGCAGTGCCTAACGCAGATTTCGCCACCATTAGCTCGCCAGCTGGGACAAGCTCTTGGCGAGCCGCCTCTGCCTGCGCAGCAACAGCCTGAAGGTCCTTGTTAACCTCTTGGAGAGCGGCCAACTCCTTCTCAGCACGCTGCTTCGCAGCCAATCGCCCTGCCGACTCCAGTTGCAGACCCTGCACAATTCCAACGTCAGCACACACGAAAATCACTCAGTGCCCACCCGCTACAATTCAGCGAGTGTGCACTCGGGGACTGGACTCGAACGTACAGTACAAGAAATTATAAGAATCAAGCCGCTGCTAAGCATCGACCCGATCCTCGGGGACTGGAGGTACCTGGATGGCCGCGCCAAGCATGCCGTGCAGTTCCACCGCGTCCACAGACGCGAGCAGCGCCGGAGTGTGCCCGCGACGCGGATCAATTTCAGTGTCGGCAGTCCCTGGAGCGGGGCTCGGAGCCGCAGCCTCACTCGCCGAGGCCGCCTTGGTCGTGAAGCGGGGGAAGGTAGCGATTGACGCGCCCGCCCCAAGGGAACTCGCCTCCTCCGGTCTAGGCAACGAAATGCCCCCCTTCGTGGACGCGGTCGCTTCCACAGCGGGCCTAGCCGGCGCGATCGCCGTGTCGTCAGAGACAGCGACGATGTCGTCGCCCTTGGCCTTCTTGCTGCCTTCCGTGGAGGCGGCGACCTCGTCCACCTTCCTCTTACGGGAAGGGTCCTCCTCGCTAGCGGCGGAGGGCACCTTGGCCACCGTCATCTTCTTCACTCCGGTCCTACGCATCAAGACAACTCAGCAAAAACAGTCAAAATACTAAAAGAGAAAGATGAAGGCCGAGTGCACTCACTTGGCGACTGGAATGAAACGCAGCCCTGTACGAAGGCCGGCCGGTCTCTCCAGCTCGGGGCCCAATCGGCGACTAAGCCCCAGTTCCAGGACGCCAGGAGCCCAGGATACGGATGGCTTCTTCGACGTTGAAGTGGCAGTTGGCGCCTCCGGGACGCCTTCGGCGGAGCCCTCCTCGCGAAGTGGAGCTGCCGCGGCCGGAGCCTCCTTGCGAGGCGAGACTGCCACGTTCGGGACCTCCTTGCGAGGCGAAGTCGCTCCAGCCGGAGCCTTCCCCAGCCCGGAGACCGGCGCGAAGGGCGGAGGCATTGAGGCCAGCGGTGCCTCCATGGATGGCGCATCTAGTGCGGTTGTTGCCGGGGCCGCCTCGTCACCGGCCGAGCTGTGAGCGTCGGAGCTGCTCGCTGAGCGCGGCGGTGAGGCCATCTTCGGCGGCTTCGTCTTCCTCCTCAAGGGGGCCCTCGCCTCTTTCTCTTTCTTCTTCTTCGCGGGAGTGGCCTGACGGAGCGAGGTGGTCTCCGGGAGTTCCTCGTCATCGTCGTGACGCTCGAGGCTCCTGCTCGCCTCGAGTTCGCGCTGACGTTGCCCGCGGGTCTTTCGGACCAGTGGGGCGATCTCCTCTTCGGATTCGTCCTCGTCGTCCTCGTTGCCCTTGGCGGAAGGCGACTCGCTTGCGTCCTGGGCGGTTGGCCCGGAGCTCTCGTCATCGGCGGGTGGTAGCCACCCTTCCACCACTTGGAATAGCTGCGTTAAACACGAAACAAAGTTAGAATTACCGCGACTGCACATGATGCGACTGCGAACAAGATAAAATAATTACCGTTGGAGCCGGACGCTTCGCGGTGTATGGAGGAACCCCGGCCTGCGCATCCGTGTATGCCGCCTGGGTGATCCTCTTCAGCGCCAGGAGGTAGTCCTCCAGCTTCCACTCGGCGAGGCAGGCCTTCGTCGAGTCTCCTCGGCCCGTGTACTGGTACATGTAATGCTCGCGTTGGGCGAGCGGAACGAGCCGCCGCCCAAGCCAACAGTTGTATAGGTTCACCGTCTGGAGCCCCTTCTTCTTCAGACCGCGGATGGTCTGGAGCATCTCGTCGACGACCATCCGCTGGTCGTCGGGGAGCTTGACGACCTGGAGGTTGCGCGGCTCGGAACGGTCCGCCGAGTACCGCGGGATCGCCGCCTCGTCCTTCGGGGTCGCTTCGGTCACATAAAACCAAGACTTTTTCCAGTCGCTCGCTGCTTTGGCCGGCAGCATCAGGTCGAAGAAGGAGGCTTTGGATTTGAGCTGGAAGGTTAAGCCGCCCGCGGCTAGCATTGGGCCGCCTCCTCGGCTGATCCGTCCATGGAACAGATCTTGCCACAAGGGAAAATAGGGCGGCAGCCAAGTAGCACTCATGACGCCACGAAGATGGCGAGCTGCTCGATACTATGGGGACCCAGGTCCGAGGGCTGGATCCCGTAGTAGGCGCAGAAGCGCCGGAAGAACAGAGAAGTGGGAAACCCTAAACCCCGCTCGAGGTGACTAGTGAAACAGATGAACTCTCTCTCGCGCGGGTTCGGGGTCGTTTCCGGCCGGATTCGCCAAAGGCCGGCAGGATTCCGGCCTCCTCGAAGGAGGCCAGTTGCGCCCTGGTACACTTGGATCTACCCCAAGGTTCAGAGGAGAGGGCCATGGCTGAGGATTTGCTTGGAGGGCGGAAGGTTGCGGGTCGATCAGATCGCGGGATCAACGGACGGAAGATGTGCGCACTCGGAAGAAATGGTGGGCGGTTGGCTTTCCGATAGCCTACCATTCCTCTTATATAGCGGGAGCTGCCCGCCAAATTAGGGGGCCGTTACCGCGCGATGATTACGCCGAAAGTTACCGTTAAGTTACCTTAACGGCTAGTTTGACCACGCCCGACGGTCCGCCTCCTGCCACCCGGCTCGCTGAGTTACTCGCCGAGGCCGTGACCCGTTGATTCGACTCACCCAAGACGCAACTCGGTTCGCCGGATTTTTTCCTTCGTGCAGGAGCCCGCCGACGATTCGACTGGATGCCAACTTGAAGCCGTATACTCCGACTGCCAGCAGCCACCCGCGCCTAATCAACGACGGCCTCGGGGACTACTGATGGGAATATGCCTACTGGGGTATCCTCGGGGGCGTTCCGACCGCCCAAGGGGGCGGTGGGCCTGCGAGCGGCGAGTGGATCAAAGCCCGTCAAGGCACCAAAGCGGAGGTCAAAGGCCCGAGTAGTAGATAGGCCCAGTCGGTCTGACTTGAACGATTGACAAAGTTGTAACCGAATCGGTTGAGATATGTAAACCCTAGGGGAGGTGAGCCTATATAAACCTCCCTAAGGGGTGAGTAGAGAGACGTTCCCTCATACACCCAAGCAACTCGCCGCCTAGTCACCGAGTTCGCCCGTTGTAAACACTTCCATAATACAATCTAGCAGGAGTAGGTCTTTACCCTCCGGGGGGCCGAACCTGGGTAAAACCCTGTGTCTTTGCCCTCATCTCGCACCGCAGATGGCTGGCCGCCCTTGCCCTTCGTTCTACTACTCGCTGCCGATTGCAGCATCTGCCGTGGTCATTCCCTCGACACCATAGCCGCCGGCTGCGCCCAAGGTACTTCGTCAAAGGAGACCTCGTCTTGCGACTTAAGCAATAAAGGCACAAGAAGCTCGAGTCACCCTAGGAAGTACCCTACATCGTCACCGAAGTCATCCTAGTTGGCGCCTACCGCCTCATGGACGTTGCATCAGGAGTCGAATACTCCAACCCCTGGAACATCGCACAACTACGACGCTTCTACCCCTAGTTACCCATTATTTTTAATAAGGCTATTCAGCCAAGGCTACTCAGCCAAACAATGTACATCCTCGTTGCTATGAATAAAAGCTAAGCTCCTTCGCCCCAAATATATTTTTCCTTACATTACTTCTTGGTAAAAACGCTCGGGGGCTATGCCTCACCTTACGACTTCGTCGACTACAAACAAGGCATACAACCCGAGTAGCTGACCATGTCAGGATAACGAAAGGGACATGCACATTACAAAGCACCACGTGCCAATACATATAAAATATAACAAAGGGCATTACAAGCCCACTCGAATAAATACAAATTTTACATCATCTCATTTTCTTTACAGGACCTAATTATTCTGGAGCATCACATTCGCCCGCTGCTCGAACAAATCTACAATCTCTTCGGCATGTTGCGCCACAACCAAGTAATGAGGACGCATGTCCCATAAACTACCATCCAGTCGAAGGGGCGGTCCGGTCGCCACCTCTGCAAGATTAACATCGCGATGATGCAATCGAACAAGTGACAAGGCAGCCTTGACCCCTGCAATCAGTTGATGACGCACCAACTCCTTGACATGGCCTATGTTACGAAATTTTCCAAGAAGAGCCAAAAAGGTGGAAGGCGCAACATCCAAAGGGAGCATGACAGACCAAATGGCTACAAGTGATGACCTTGCTTGTTTCAGCACCCGAAGAACCTGGTTCACGTGATCTTGCACCGTCGCAAGGACGATGGCTCGATCATCATCCATCCAAAAGTATCCACCAGCTTCTAGGTCTTGTTGCGTCAGGCAATTCATACAAATTGCGACGCGCTCCTTCTCTTCCTTTGGAATGAGATTCACATCTACAAAAAGCATGGAATTTGCCAGCATAAAAATAAGGTGCACCCGAAAGAACATCGGTTCCCGAAGACTCACATTGGAGTTGCTCACCCATCTGTCGCAATTCCCCAAGAAATAACTCCTCCCTAGAAGTATCTCACTCAGTCTTGGACTTCCACACATCCACGTGGCCTCAAATGCTAAGGATATCCTTTTCTATGCTACGGACGCGATCGCGCAGAAAGATCAATTGTGACGCATCATCCAAAGATGGTCGCAGCTCAGGAGCAGTCGGAGGAACAACTGGAGCCTCACCTGAAGGAACCTAAAGGAAAATAAGCAAGTATAAACATCACAAGTACTTTTGGAAGCAGCTCAAAGGAAGACTTATATACATAATTAAAGCCACCTCGTGGCAAAGTTGGACTTGTTCATCAGCAGGATGTTACAAAAAGCAGCAAAAGGAGAAGCTACACTAACTACAGTACAAAGGACTACACATCCGCATCCATAGCAGCCTCGGAGCCAGAATGCCTGCTCTTGGCCTCATGCTGCTTTTTCGTCGCGTAATCAGTCAGGAGGTCGATAAGATTAGGCCCATAATGCTTACAGCAAGAAGCAAAAATGGCGAAAGCTACCTTAGAGCCATCCACCGCCGTCGGCATCCTGGACGTGACCTGAGGCAGGTCCAGCTTGGTTCTGGATGCCATCGCCATTGCCATCCCCAGGGAAGCGCTAATGCCCTTCTTCTTGCGCTTGTACTCCACCGGAGCTTCCTTTGACAGAGCATCCGCAATGGTGTCGACGTCGTCAAGGGCAACACCCTTAGGGACGACCTCCTTATAGAAGCGCGCGAGCACTTTCTTGGATTTCTCCAAGGAGCCAGTGGCAGTGGCGCAGCGATCCTCGATCGTAGCAGCAGCATCAGCCAAAGCATCTCCGTGCTCCAGCGCACCATGATCAAACGTGATTCCAGAAGCATCTGATAAGACGAAGACAAGAAGACTGGAATGAGAAAGGATAAAACGCACTCGAAAATCAAAAGACCCAAAGGTTACAAGAATAACTTACCAGAAATAGCCTTGGCAGCAGCCATGAGCCTGTTGGCCATCTCCTTCTCCCGCGTGGCTGCAACGGCCGCGAGTTGCTGCTCACGATCCTCGGCCTCCTTCTGCAGGCGCTCCTTGGCCTCCGCAGCATCCGCGGCCTTCTTCTCCGCTTGGCTGAGGCTCTTTTCAAGAGCATTCAGCCTTCGGAGTGCAGCATTGTTATCATCTACAGAATGAAGACATTTCGGGTGAACACAGACAACACACTTGGCGAACCTCGAACAACAACCAAAAAGACAGTTACGCACCTTAGAGCTGCTTCAGCTGACCCTCCAGCACTAGATGCTGCTGGATGAGGAGGTTGGCGTTGTGCATAAAGGGCTACAGAAGAAACAAAACACAAAGCCAATAAATAAATGGCTCGGAGGCTCCCCCGCAAAACGAAAGACCAACAGGTCAGGAAAAAAAGGACTCCGGGGCTCTCCCACGGAGTAAAAAAGGAAACACTTACGTGTTCAGATGTGGACTCCGAAGGTTTAGATGTTGCCTTCCGAGTTACGACTGCCCTCCCTCCTAACGGGGTTCGGGTCATCGTCCTCAGAGTCGGCCACCACCTAGGGAATAGAAGCCGTCGGCTTCGACTCCGCCATAACTTCTTGAGTGTCCCCACCAAGGGACTCCTCCGAAGGATTGCTGCAAGCAACTATCAGATCAGCAACAACTAACACTACACAGACAAGCAATAGAAAAGAGATTCAAGTGGAGCACCTTATGACTCAACGATCGACAAATTGAAGACATGAGCTGCCTTCTCCTTCTTCTTGGCCGGCGGCTGTGAAGCCACCGCCCGAAGGGGAATGGCAGTATAAGGCGCACACGACGTGCCTTCATACTCACCATGCTGCTCGAGGAACGACGGGCCCCTTGGAGTGGGTGGCGTCGACCCATCCGAAGATTCGCTCTGGGAGCGCTTTTGGGTCTGCCCTTCGCCCGGCTCGGGGGCTTCCAGGGTAGGAGATTGCGTCGGAGGAAGCTCAGACTTAGAATCCATAACTTCGTTATCCGGTGCAACCGGAAATTTCTCAGGCAGAGGGGGCATCATTCTAGCTACCTTGAGGTTCTGCAAACAAAATATATAAGAGAACAGGATTAGTGACATTAACAAGAAGTAAAGTACTCGAAGAAAGAGCAACGTGCAGGCTACAATTATTCCACCAGCAGAACCACATTTTGGCCCTGAATGGGGGGTCAAGTACTTCCCCGAGAGGACCTCATCAGCCTTGAACTTCAGCAGGGGCCGAAGAGCTCTGTCAAGGTAACTTGAGGACATCTCCTCAAGTGAAACTCTCGTCGGGTCGCTCCGGCCATCATATAGAAACATTGGGTGTGCCCTCGCTTGGAGCGGCTGCACCCGACGCTTGAGGAAGGTGTGAATGATATCAAAATTGTTCACCTCTTTGTCGACCACTAGCTGGAGTGCCTCCACACGATGGTAGAGCTCCTCCACCTCTTCCGTTTCACCCTCCAAGATGTGGTTCTTCCATGACCTCTTCGGGACGATTTTCTGAGCGGAGTCGAAAGAGGCGAGACCATATTCTTGTCCGTCCAATTTGGCTTCGCGGATATAGAACCACTTCTTCCGCCAATACTGGACGGACTCGGACATGGAAAAGGAGAAGAAATGGATAGAAGAACAAATGGAGATGATGCAGCCACCGAGCGGAGAAACACCGCCGGTGCCAGACTGCCTCTTCACGGAATAGAGCTTCTGGAAGAGGCCAAAGTGCGTCTTGATACCGATCCAGCACTCGCAAAGAGTGATAAAAAAAGCAATGTGGAGAAGAGAATTGGGAGATAGATGGTGAAACTGAATCTCATAGAAAAAGAGGAGTCCACGAAGGAAAACATGGACAGGAAGAGCGAGACCACGAACCACAAAGGCATAGAACATCACCCGAAACCCTTCGGGTGGATGTGGGATTACCTCGTCGCCGGGAAGGATGGCGTCCTCCTTGTTCTGGGGGATCAACCCAGCATCATGAAGCTTGCGCAGATCCCATCGCGCATGTCCGTACGCTTCCACCCACCGTATGTGGCACGAGCCGTAGCGGTGACCTTCTTGCCGCCGCCGGCAGCGCTCGAACTAGCTCCAGCAGCGGTCTTCTTTGGCTTGCCCATCTTGCAGCGGCGATGACAGTGGTGCGAGCGCAAGAATGAAGAGGGAAAGTGTGAAGAATGTCCAGAGCACAACGAAGGGCAGCGAAGCTCGTGAAAATGGAGGCAATGGAGATGAGCAAATGACGAAGGGTAAAATAAAACCACTGTTTACCTACGATATAAAAGGAAGAAGACAACGCACACGAGCCGTTGATTCAGAAGCCCTAGCACGCACCTCATATCTAACCATACACGTGTCAGCACTACACCGAACCATCGCCAGCATGCCATCCACTATGCACGGAAACCGAGGAGGCTCCGTAATTTTCGCCACATCTACGTGTGACTAGTCAACTTCAAGTTAGGCAGTGGGACCCATGATTGTATTATCGCACCATCTCTGCTACCGCAGACGGTTGAGATCACCAATCTTTAGCACTGGCGTCATCAAGACAAAGCCAGCAACGGCTCGAAGATTTCGGTAGATCAATCAAGTACTTTCTCGAATCTACGATTTGAGAAACTACTCAGGAGCTACTCCTATCACGAGCGCTGGCCACGCACCTAAGAAATGACTAAGGTAACTACACCTTGCAACTATCTTCGAGTCCTACGTCGAGTCTGTGACTCCACTATGGACTCGGGGGCTACTCCCATAGGTAGCGTTGGTTGAGCATCCGAAAAAATTGTGTCCTTCGAACCTATGCTGAAAACGGCTGAACTAAAGTCTATGATCGAGTCTACGACTCGAACAGACATTCGGGGGCTACTCCTATAGGGAGTGCTGGTCGCGCACCCTATGAATTTTTTGATTGCGATCCTTCAGATCAAATACGACAAAAATATTTTTGGCAACTTTGCCCAAACCAACGCTAAGTGAGAAGCATTCTCCTTGGCCACCCGAAACACCTCCGCGGTGATAAAACTTGGGATGATGTGTCTACGACGCAAAGATAAGCCCTACGGATATCATTTGATGGCCTGGTAACGCACCTAACTACGCTCTTCCAGTAAACTTCTGTGTCAACAGGCACGATGAAAATCCTGACGAACGCGTTGGGTACATCACTTGAAAATCACTGGGATTCGACTCCTGTAAGACCATAACGTCCTGAGTCGAATCACACCAGCAATCGTTCCGAATCGAGTCCGGGGACTCGTGTTTGATGAAGATCGTGTTGTTTTGTCCAATGACAGTTAACTGAGCCTGATCCGTCGGGTGAGCCAGGAACACACATCAATAATCCCTTTTAACTAAACATTTCTCCTTGCAAAGTAGGTTCAACTACATAGCACCCGAAATATTGAAGATTCTCCAGCCGAATCTATGATTCGACTAAACACTCGGGGGCTACCTGTCGTGGTGGTATCACGGCATATGCCATGGGTAGGCTAAAGTTGGGGCCGATGGACATGGAGGAATCCGGGGAGGGATGATGCAGTGAAGACCACACTCATAAGAACAAAGAGAAATACAATGTATCTAGGTTAGAGGCTCTCATGTTGAGATAACACCTCTTTCCCTACATCTAATCTCATATATCTTGCCATACTTGTGGCTACAATGGTGCTCCTTGAGCTGTTTCTCCTATCCTTCTATCTAAGAACTCTCTATGAGAATGGAGGAAGATAGAAGGAGAGATCCTAGTGATCATAGTGGAGAGGAGCCCTTCGGGGGTCTCCCTGAGAACGACCCCCCCTAGTGCTACTTATAAAGGGAAGCCTAGGGGACAAATCTTGTTCCCTACGATTGGCATCTAGAGAGCATATTCCTAGCATCTCCTAGAGATGCTCAGCATATGCCTTGGCATCTTTGGAGATGCCAGGAATATTCCCGGGCATCTTCTTTGATGCCAAAGGCATATTCCAAGATAGCATGTGCCAGTCTAAGCCTTGGATGTCCCAAGACTGTCACGGGGCTGAAGGAGTGGCCCGTCTTGAACGTATGTCGAAGTGGAGGTTGACATAGAGTCCGGAAATGATTGAGGGGGCGCCCAGGTGAAGTGATGATTCGGCCCAGGGGTAATATTAAAGGGAGACCCGGCCAGGCTGCCATTGATTCAGCCTGGGTCATGTTATTCGGCCTAGGCGGATAGCGGCCCAAAGGCCTAGCCCGATCATCCCCATAGTCAGCCTGGATAGCTGAGTCGGCCTGGTGGGCGCAGACTCATGGTGGGCCAGGGTGGCGCTGGCGCCAACCCACCTAGGTCATGCTGGTGGTGAAGCGCTCTGGAAGGAGAAGGCCTGGGGTGGGACGAGATTCCCTCAAGCCGGCCCACCCGGGGTTTCCTGTTGACGACGCGATGGATTGACGAGGTAGAGCGGCGACACAGCGCGGGAGTCAGGGAGTTCGGCGTCGGAGTGTGCTGGCAGCGTGCTTGGTTCGACGGGAGTGAGGCGATGCGGGCCCGTGGTGGGCCGAATCAGGCTATGCCGGCCCACCCGGGGGAGGACTTTGGCCCTTATTCGGTGTATGTTTAGTTAATTCGGCCTTTAGGTAATTAGTTTGGCCCCTGTAATTTTGACTCGGCCCAAGAGGAGTAAATTCGGTCCAAGGGTTTTAGTACTAGGCCAAATTAGGCATAATTTGGCCCGTGTTGCCCTTTTCTTTTAGTTAATTCTTTATTTCTCCTTATTTATTTATGGAGGCTCATTTATACCTCAACTATGGGGTACCCAGGGTCATATCCCCGACATTAGTCCCCAAGTCTATGTGGGACTCATAGAGTCATGCATAGGCTTTATTTTTTAATGTTCCCATAGTTGTTTTCTGACTTATAATCTCTTTGTCTTATATCTCTAGGTGACTTAACCCTTTTTGGTAAGTTCGCGACATCTTTCCTCTATGGGTGCTGCTCTTCTAACCCCTTTGGGAAAGTTACGAGTTCTGGCCTTCTTTGGCTCTGCTCTGCTCTTTTAACTCTTTTGGGTAAGTGAGGAGTTCTGGCCTTCTTGGGCTCTGCTCTTTTAACCCTTTTGGGTAAGAGATGAGTTCTGTCCTTCTTGGGCTCTGCTCTTTTAACCTTTTTGGGAAAGTTATGAGTTCTGCCTTTTTGGGATCTGCTCTTTTAACCTTTTTGGGAAAGTTATGAGTTCTGGCCTTTTTGGGCTCTACTCTTTTAACCTCTTTCAAAAAGTTATGAGTTCTGGCCTTTTTGGGCTCTGATCTTTTAACCCTTTTGGGAAAGTTATGAGTTCTGGCCTTTTTGGGCTCTGCTCTTTTAACCCCTTTGGGAAAGTTATGAGCTCTGGCCTTCTTGGGCTTTGCTCTTTTAACCCCTTTGGGTAAGTTTCCATCTGACTTATCATTCATGAGTTATATTACTCGAATCTGACTTATGTCCCAAATCCGAGTCATTTGACTTATTTTACTCAGATTTGACTCAAAATCCGAGTTATATGAATCAAATCCGAGTCACCTGATTCCGAATCCGAGTTATTTTACTCAAATGTGACTTATGTCTCAAATCTGAGTCATCTGACTCAAAATCCGAGTTATATGACTCAAATTCGAGTCATCTGATTCCGAATCCGAGTTATTTTACTCAAATTTGACTTATGTCTCAAATCTGAGTCATCTGACTCAAAATCCGAGTTATATGACTCAAATCCGAGTCACCTGATTCCAAATCCGAGTTATTTTACTCAAATCTGAGTCATCTGACTCAAAATCCGAGTTATGTGACTCAAATCCGAGTCATCTGATTCCGAATCCGAGTTATTTTACTCAAATCTAGCTTATGTCTCAAATCTGAGTCATCTGACTCAAAATCCGAGTTATATGACTCAAATCTGAGTCATCTGATTTCGAATCCGAGTTATTACTCAAATATGACTTATGTCTCAAATCTGAGTCGTATGACTCAAAATCCGAGTTATATGACTCAAATCCTAGTCATATGATTCCAAATCCGAGTTATTTTACTCAAATCTGAATTATGTCTCAAATCTGATTCATCTGACTCAAAATTCGAGTTATATGACTCAAATCCGAGTCATCTGATTACTGAGATATAATCTGATCTGATGAGATGATGGCAAATTGCCTTTGATATGGATCCAAGATATAGATCCGAGATAAAGTTTTGGGATATGATAATAGGGCTAATCGCCAAGAGATGTGATTCGACATGTAGATCCAAGATATAAATTTGAGATATGATATGCTGGCAGATAGCCATCCGAGATATAAGATAATCTGGCAAGACGAGTTAAATATCAATCCAAGTCATAACATAACCTGGCAAGCTAGTAAGCTGAATCAAACTCTAATCCGAATCAGAGATAAACTGGTAAGCTGAGTCAAAATACAAATCCAAGTTATAATATACCCTAGCACACTGAGTCAAATGTTAGTCCAAATCAAAGATAAGCTAGTAAGCTGAGTCAAATTCTAATCCAAATCAGAGGTAAGCTCGTAAGCTGAATCAAATACTAATTTGAATCATAAATAAGCTAAGTCAAATTCTAATCTGAATCATAAATAAGCTGAGTCAAATTCTAATCTGAATCATAAATAAGCTGGTAAGATGAGTCAAAGGCTAGTCCGTATCATAAATAAACTAAGTCAAATTCTAATTCGAATCATAAATAAGCTGGCAAGTTGAGTCAAAGGCTAATCCGAATCATAAATAAACTGAGTCAAATTATAATCTGAATCATCGTGACATTTTTCCATCTAAAAGTGATTCTATGGATACGTTGGCTAGTCCCCGGGTTGAGACATTTTCTTCCTGGGGTGAACGATCGAGTGTTGGTGACTGAGATATATGATACTCACAATATGCTTGGAGAAGAATTTGAGTCACGCTTGGTGAGTCTTACTTGCTGAGTTAGGCTTGAGGCCCCTGTTCTTACCTCTTTGTTCTCTGTTCGCTTGGAGGAGTTGAAGGATCTTTATGAAGCAGAAGTTGATGAAGATGATCCCGTCCGGATGGAAACCCAACCAACACCACTAAAAGGCCCCACGGTGGGCGCCAAATGTCGTGGTTGTATCACGACATATGCCATGGGTAGGCTAAAGTTGAGGCCAATGGACGTGGAGGAATCCGGGGAGGGATGATGCAGTGAAGACCGCACTCGTAAGAACAAAGATAAATACAATGTATCTAGGTTAGGGGCTCTCATTTTGAGATAACACCTCTTTCCCTACATCTAATCTCATATATCTTGTCATACTTGTGGCTACAATGGTGCTCCTTGAGCTGTTTCTCCTATCCTTCTATCTAAGAACTCTCTATGAGAATGGAGGAAGAAGGAAGGAGAGATCCTAGAGATCATAGTGGAGAGGATCCCTTCGGGGGTCTCCCTGAGAACGCTCCCCCCGGTGCTACTTATAAAGGGGAGCCTAGGGGACAAATCTTGTTCCCTACGATTGGCATCTAGAGAGCATATTCCTGGCATCTCCTAGATATGCTTAGCATATGCCTTGGCATCTTTGGAGATGCCAGGCATATTCCCCAGCATCTTCTTTGATGCCAAAGGCATATTCCAAGATAGCATGTGCCAGTCTAAGCCTTGGATGTCCCAAGACTGGCACGAGGATGGGGGAGTGGCCCATCTTGAATGTATGTCGAAGTGGAGGTTGGCGTAGCGTCCGGAAATGACTGAGGGGGTGCCCGGGTGAAGCGATGATTCGGCCTAGGGGGAATATTAAAGGGAGACCCGGCTAGGCTGCCACTGATTCGGCCTGGGGTCATGTTATTCGGCCTAGGCGGATTAGCGGCCCAAAGTCCCAGCCGGATCATCACCATAGTCGGCCTGGATGGCTGAGTCGGCCTGGTGGGTGCAGACTCGTGGTGGGCCGGGGTGGCGCTGGCGCCGGCCCACCCGGGTCATGCTGGTGGAGAAGCGCTCTGGAAGGAGAAGGCCTAGGGTGGGCCGGGATTCCCTCAAGCCAGACCACCCGAGGTTGCCTGTTGACGACGCGATGGATTGACGAGGTAGAGCGGCGACATAGCGCGGGAGTCAGGGAGTTCGGCGTCGGGGTGTGCTGGCAGCGTGCTTGGTACGGCAGGAGTGAGGCGATGCAGGCCCGTGGTGGGCCGAATCAGGCTATGTCGGCCAACCTGGGGGAGGACTTTGGCCCTTATTCTGTGTATGTTTAGTTAATTCGGCCTTTAGGTAATTAGTTCAGCCCCTATAAGCTTTACTCGTCCCAAGAGGAGTAAATTCGGTCCAAGGGTTTTAGTATTAGGCCGAATTAGGCATATTTCAGTCTGTGTTGCCCTTTTCTTTTAGTTAATTCTTTATTTCGCCTTATTTCTTTATGGATGCTCATTTATACCTTAACTATGGGGTACCCAGGGTCATATCCCCGACACTACTGACATGGATATACCCCACGGATACATAACATTGGTATACCTGGTCTAGTCCAAGGAAGGCCCACGACAAGACATGCGGATGTGAAGACTTCGGGTGGCCCAAACCCATGATGTTTTCGACTCCTTGGAGGACAAGTCTAGATTAGATAGAATTTTAAAGGGTACCAACCCTAATTTGTAACCGACTCAACCTAAGCCCGGGACCTGCCTATCTATATAAAGGCCAGGAGGGTATGGCGAGAAGGATCTCTTCCACCACCGCATACACACCTCAGGCCAGATTACATCTGCGCACCCTTGTAACTTTCGGTTCCGCTGTAATCAAGAGAAGACAAGAAGGAGTAGGGTTTTCCCTCCAGGGGCCTGAACTTTGGTAAATCCTGTGTCCCTGTGTTGCTTGTCTGTTAACCGTTCCGCGACTTCCAGCATCCCCATCTTCTCCAAAACCCAAGTCCATAATAATGGGCATTGACAAGATCAAACCTCGTCAGCTGCACGAAAGGAACTCCACAAAAGTTCTGGTAAACCTGTGAAGGATGACGGACATAGATTTTCTGAATAAAAGCAACCTTTGAAGAAATGTTTACGAAAACCTGCATGGCCTATGACCTTTGGTCTGTTGACGAGGTTTGATCTCATCAATGCCCATTATTAAGGACTTGGGTTTTGGAGAAGATGGGGATGCTGGAGATCGTGGAACGGTTAGCAAACAAGAAACACGGGGACACAAGGTTTACCCAGGTTCAGGCCCCCGGAGGGAAAACCCTACTTCTGCTTGTCTGCTCTTGATTACGGCGGAACCGAAGGTTACAGGGGTGCGCAGATGCAACCTGGCGTGGTGGTGTGTATGCGAAAGTATGAGTCCGGAGATCTAGGTCCTGCCCTCCTGGCCTTTATATAGACTTAGGCAGGTCCCGGGCATACACCTAGTTGGTTACAGGTTCTAGGGTTTTACCCCTTTAAATTTCCTATCTACTCTAGTCTTGTTCCCCAAGGATCCGAAGACGTCGTGGGCCTGGGCCTCCCGAAAGCCTTCACGGGCTGGCGTATATTTGTCGTGGGCCTTCCTTGGGCTGGACCAGGTATGCTGAGATCATGCACCCGCGGGGTATAACCATGTCAGTAGCCCCCGAGTGATCAGTCGAATCGTAGTTTCGGCTGAGGACTCTTCAATCTTTCGGGTGCAACTATGTATTTCAATAGTTCATGTGTAGGGATTGTTGATGTGTGTGCCTGACTCACCCGACGGATCAGGGTCAGTTAACTGTCTTAGCACGAAACAACACGATCTTCCTCAGGTTCGAGTCCCACAACTCGAACCCGGAACATATGCTGGCGTAATTCGACTCAGGCCGCGGAGGACTTACAGGAGTGGAATTCCAGTGATTTTAATTGATGTACCCAATGCGTCCGTCAGGATTTTTCATCGCGCCTGCTGGCACGGGTTTATACTAGCAGAGCGCAGTCGTGTGCGTTGCCAGGCCATCAGATGATATCTGTAGGTCTTTTCTTTGTGTCGCAGACACAGCATCCGAATGCTTATCACCGCAGAGGTGTTTCGGGTGGCCAAGGAGATCGTTGCTCACTCAGCGTTTTGTTGGGGCAGAGTTGCCGAAAAGTTTTTGCATGCTGATCCGAAAGATAGCAGTCGAAGAATTCATAGGGTGCGCGACCAGCGCTCCCTATGGGAGTAGCCCCCGAGTGTCTGTTCGATTCGTAGACTCGAGCGGAGACTTTTAGCTCTAACATTGTTTAGTTTTTAAGTCCGTAGGACACAAAAAAATTCGGATGCTTAAATCCATCCTCCCTATGGGAGTATCCCCCGAGTCCGTAGTGGAGTTGTAGACTCGACGTAGGACTCGAAGAAGCAGTTCGCTTTTATTCATATTTTGGGTGCGCGGCCAGCGCTCCTAATAGGAGTAGCCCCCGAGTATTTAGTCGAATCGTAGATTCGAGTGAGTACTCTTAGCTTTGAAGCCGAAGAAATTGTAGTTGTTGCTAGTATAGCTTTTGATGACGTCAGTGCTGACGATCAATGACCTCAAGCGTCTGCTGCGCCAGAGATGACTTGACTGGACGAACATGGGTACCACTTGCTGACCTTGAATTGACCGGTCACGCACGGCGTGGAGATAATTATGGTGTATCCTCGATTTCCGCGCATAGTGGACGGCGTGGTAACGACGGTTCGTTGTGATGCTGACACGTGTATGGCCAGATCTGTCGTTGGCGTTAGGTCTTCTTGATGGATGGTTGTCGTGCATCGTCTTTGCCGTTATAATCATTGGGGAAAGCTGCAGTTTGTTTTCACCGCATCTACTCTTGTTTTCACTGCCTCCTTGTGCTCTAGCAGTTCTTGCTGCGCGCTGGAATATCCTTCCACATTTCCGTCTTCCCTTCTGCGCGCTCATCGCCTGCGCCGCCGTAGCGCGATGGGGAAACCGAAGAAATCATCCTCTGCGGTTGGTACTAGCACCACCGGAGGAAAGAAAGGCGTCACCGCTACCCGTGTCACCGACAGTGGTTGGCGGCGATCAGAGACATGGGAGAGTGACCTCCGCAAACTTCGCGAGCGGGGTTTGATTCCGCAGGATAGGGAGGCCGTTAGACTCCCCGGCAACGAGGTAATCCCCCGTCCCCCCGCTGGGTATCGGGTTATGTTTCTCGCCTTCCTTATGCGTGGGTTTTCCTTCCTAGTTCACGACTTCCTTCGTGGGATGCTCTTCCTCTATGGCATCCAGCTACATCATCATTCCCCCAATTCTCTTCTTCACATTGCTTGTTCTATCACTTTCTGCGAGTGTTGGCTCGGCATCGAGCCGCATTTTGGTCCCTTCCGGAAACTTTATTCCGTGAAGAGGCAATCCGGTTCGGATGGTGTGTATCCCATTGGGGGTTGCATCATCTCCCTCTGGACCAATATTCTTTTCTTTTCTTTCTCTATGTCTGAATCTGTCCAGTACTGGCGGAGGCGGTGGTTTTACATTCACGACTCCACAGTGGTTGGGCAGCATTTTGGTCTTGCTCCTTTCAACTCCTCCCAGATAATCGAGCCAAAAAGATCCTGGAAAAACCAGATCTTGGATGGCGAGTCAGCTGAGATAGAGGCCCTTTACCGTCGGGTGGAGGATCTCCAGTTGATTCTGAAGAAGGAAGTGAACGACGTGGATATCATCCGCACGTTTCTCGAGCGTCGGGTGCAGCCTCTCCAGGCTAGGGTGCACCCGATGTTTCTTTATTCTGGGCGTCGTGATCCGACGAGAGTTTCGGCTGAGAAAATCTCCGAGGGAGATCTTGACAAGGCCCTTCGCTTGTTGCTGAAATTCAAGGCCAGAGAAAAAATCCCGGGGAAGTCGCTGACCCCTCCGTTTTCTTTGACGCTGGCCGTTCCACTGATCTTGACTCGTGCGCGTAGCGCTTTTTCGTCGACTGCATATTTATTTTTCTTTATTTGCTAACAAAATCCCTTCTTGTTTTGCAGAGCTTCAAGGTGTCGGGCATGGTACCGCCATTGCCTGAAAAATATCCGAATGCCCCGGATAATGACGTGGTGGATTCCGTGTCCGAGCTGCCGTCGGCGCGATCTCCGGCGAAAGATGCCGACGAGTCGAGCGAGGATCATACGCACAAACGATCACGGAGCTCCAGCGAGTCTTCGGATGCCTCGACTCCTTCGACTCCTAGAAATCCTCTGTGCCTTGAGCGTCACAGTGATGGGCATGGAGGCTCTTCCTCCCCTCTTCCTGCCATTCCTGTGCGGGCTGTAGCACCGCACCCGCCAGCGAAGCGGAAGAAGGAAGAAAAGAAGGAAGAGAAAAAGGAGGATAAGAAGGGGGAGAAGAGAGCCCGAAGGACTCCTCCTGTCTTCGACCTGAGCTTGCTGGACTTGTAAGCTTCTGTTATACTGTTGTCCTTTTTCCTATTGACTTTTGTGCTAATTTTTTCGTGTGCAGGCATTCCTCCCACGACTCCTCCAATGATGGTGCTCGGGAGATGATGGGAGAGTCAAAGGTCGCGTCTCCTCCTCCCCAAATGGTGGCAACTTCGAGGGGCGCTGCTCCGAACCCTCCTCTGCAGGAGGTGCAGGTGGTTGCGCCTCAGAATTTCGCCAGCGGACCTTCGGCGTCACCGTTGGATCATGTAAGTCTTCTGTCACGGGGGAGCCCCCGAGCATGTATAAAAGAGTTCTTTTATTTTGTTCTTCAAGTCTCGGGGGGAGCCCCCAAGTGTTTTCGTGTGAGTTTTTTTCTTCTGCGTTCTCCTGTTGGGCATAGCCCCCGAGTCCTTTTTCTGAATGGTGGTTCTTCTTCCTGCAGCCTTTTGTGCAGGAAGCCAAGCGACTGGTGCAGGAGCGCCTGGTGCTGGAGGCCAACCTCCAACAGCTTCAAGGTACCCGTATGCTTTTGGTGCTTCTTTCCTTTATTCTTGTCCTGCTTTCTGGCGTTTGCTTGTTTTGAATGCAGAGGAGCATAATACCTATCTCCGCGAGATCGATGCTCTCAAGAAGAGCCTTCGTAAAGTGGATAAGAAGGCTGAGGACGCCGCTGGTGCGAAGGAGCGCCTTCAGCTGGAGATGGCCAAGGCAGCCGAAGCTAAGGAGCGTCTGCAGCAGGAGGCTACGGACCGCGAGGAGGAGCTTGCCATGGCTGCGACTGCGCGTGAAAGAGAGGTGGCGGGCAAGCTCATGGCTGATGCCAAGGCTGTTTCGGGTGATTACCTTATTTTTTCTTCTGTATTTTCGTTTTCTTGCCTTTCTTCTATGTTATTGTCCTAAGTCTTCTCTTATTGTTTTGCCTCAGATGCCCCAGGCATCGAGTTTAACCGCGGCGCTCTGGAGCACGGGAGTGCTCTAGATGATGCTACTGCAGCGGTCAAAGATCGCTGCAGCACCGTCGTCAGCTCCCTTGCCAAGGCGAAGGAAGTCCTTGGCCGCTTCTACAAGGAGCTTGTCCCTAAGGGCGCGGCCCTTGATGATGTTGACGCCCTGGCGGAGGCCTTGTCAGCCGAAGCGCCTGCGGCGTACAAGCGCAAGCAGAAGGGCATCGGCGCATCCGTCGGGCTGGCAATGGCCTTGGCGGCTGGAGTGGAGCTAGACCTTCCACAGATCACCTCCCGGATGCCGACAACCGCAGATGGATCCGAGGTAGCTTTTGCTGCCTACTCTGATCGTTGCAAGCGATATGGGCCGAAGCTCATTGATCTGATGTCCGAGTATGCGCTGCGGCAACAGGGGGAGGCCAAGGTAAGGCAGTCCGGCTCTGAGGCTACCCAGGGTGCCGCATCTTAGGCGTTGTAGCTGTAGGATAGTTTGTAGTCTCCTTTTGCTGTAACTATGTTGAGGAACGAAATCATTGTGCCACGTAGTGGCTTTTATATGCTTAATAAATTTTGCTGAGTTGTGCTTTTCTATGTCTGAATGTTTATGTCCTTTGCTTTTCTGCTGTTATAGCTTCCTTCGGGTGTTGACCCTGTTGACACCTCACCTGTAGCGCAACTGCGGCCATCTTTGGATGATTCTTCACAACTCGCTTTTCTTCGAGACCGTGTTCGTAGTCTTGAGAGGGAGTTGCTTGGGGTGCGTGGTCACGCCGATGTTTGGAAGTCCTAGGCGGATCGTGGTGCAGTCAGAGAGGAGTAATTGATGGCGGAACTGCTTCGGCTGTCTGATCAGCTTCAATGTAAGTTTTCTTTGTTCCGAGCTACATCTCAGTTCTTCGGATGAGCCTGCTGGCCTTGCCTCTTATTTTGTGCAATTGTCGCAGGTGCTAACCTTGCTCCGAGGGAAGAGAAGGAGTGTGTCGTTGTTCGGGTCAATTGCTTGACTCAATAGGACATGGAGGTTGGCGGCTTCTTCTGGATGGATCGTGACCGTGCCATGGATCTGGCGACGTTCCAGGATCGTGTGCACCAGGTTTCGCGGGTGCTTCGTCGGGTGCAGACGTTGCTTGCCTCGGTGTTGCATGTCATGTTTCCATTGGATGTCGTGACAACAAGCCTTGCGGGTCTTCTGTCGAAGTTTCGGAGCATGAGCAATGTCAAGGAGTTGGTGCAGCAACAGCTCGTCACAGGAGTGAAGGCTGCTTTGTCCCTTGTGAGGCTGCACCGGCCTGATGTAGATTTGTCTGTTGTAGCAGCTGGGCCACCTCTTCGGCCGGATGGTGGCGAGTGGGATATGCGTCCGCATTATGCGGCTGTAAGGCAGTATGCCGAACAGGTAGTAGATTTGTTTGAGCAGCGTGCTCAAGTTATTCTTCAGAATAGGTAGTACCTGTAAAAGAGATAGATGTAAAATTTGTATATTTCGACTGGGCGTGTTGTGCCCTTTGTTATAAAGGTTTTGTTTATTGTGAGCATGTAGTGCTTTGTTTGAGTAGTGTCCTTTTCGTTTGCCTGATGTTGTCAGCTACTCAGGTGTACATGTGTGATCCTCGTCGATGAAACCGTGAGGTGGGGGAGCCCCCGAGTGCGTTTGTAGCATAAAGTAAAGTTGCAAGTAGCAAACAAGATTTTGGGGAGGAACACTTAGCTTTATTTATATCGTAATGGAGGAAGTACATTGTTCGGCTGAATAGCCTCGGCTGAAAAGCCTTATTGAAAGTAAAAGGGGTAGGTAGCTATGGGTAGAATCGCCGCAAGTGTGCGATGTTCCATGGGTTGGAGTATGCGACTCCAGACTCCACGTGCTTGAGGCGATAGGAGCCACCTGGGATGACTTCGGTGATAACGTAGGGTCCTTCCCATGGCGACTCGAATTTCTTCGGTCGCTCTTGCTTGAGTCGCAATACGAGGTCTCCTTCGACGAAGGACCTTGGGCGTAGCCGTGGTAGTTGCGAGACTCTGTGGTACACCGATCGAAAGGTTGCCACGTCTCTTGCTTCATCGAGTGTGTCCACGGCGTCTTCGAGTGCAGTCGTGGATTCGGCTTCGCTGTAAGTGACGACCCGGGGGGCCTGGTGGCGTACTTCGGCTGGTAGCACGGCTTCGGCTCCGTGCACCATGAAGAACGGTGTGTAGCCGATGGAGCTGTTTGGCGTAGTACGCAAACTCCATAGGACGGATGGCAGCTCTTTTGTCCAGGCTCCGGCCTTTCGTTCGAGTGGGCTCATGAGGCGCTTTTTGATGCCAGCACCGATTAGCCCGTTGGCCTTTTCCACCTGCCCGTTTGTTTGCGGGTGCGCCACTGAGGCGTGCGTGATGTTGATCCCGAGGCCTTCGCGGAAGTCCTGGAATTCCTTGGAGATGAAATTTGAGCCAATGTCGGTGATGATGCTGTGCGGTACGCAGAACCTGTAGACAATGGACTCGAAGAACTTGACGGCGGTCTTGCCCTTTTGGTTGGTAACCGGCATGGCCTCGACCCACTTGGTGAATTTGTCGACTGCGACCAGGAGGTAAACGTGCCCCCCTTTCGAAGACTTTGGCAGTTTGTCGATCATGTCGAGGCCCCATTGGGCAAAGGGCCAGGCTATAGGTATTGGCCTGAGCTCTGATCCAGGTGCGTGTGGTTTGTCAGCGAACCTTTGGCACCCGTTGCATCTTCGGACGATGTCCTTTGCGTCGCTCATGGCCGTTGGCCAGTAGAATCCAGCTCGTAGAGCTTTGGTGACAAGGGAGCGGCTGCCTGCGTGATGGTCGCAGATGCCCTCGTAGATGTCTTGGAGGATGGCTTTCCCGTCACCGATGGTGACGCACCTTTGTAGTACACCTGTAATACTGCGCTTGTACAGCTCGCAATTGATGATGGTGAAGGCTTTTGACCGACGAGATATGCGCCGGGCATCTGTCGGGCTGTCAGGCAGTTCTCCGTTTATCAAGAACTGGAGGTACGGTCGCGTCCAAGTTTCTTCGAATGCCATGACCTGCATCAGGTTGACCATAGCAACCTCTGTGTCCAGCTTCTCGGGTCCTTCCTGTCCGTCGGGTAGCGTATCCCTCGAGTGTTCTACTTCTTCGGGTGATCCATTGGGGAATTTTAGCTTGATGGATGGCACGCAGATCTATTCGAGGAACACACCCGGTGGCACCTTTGCACAGGTGGAGCTGATGTTGGCGAGTCTGTCGGCTTCCTCGTTGCTTTCTCTTCCAACGTGCTGAAGCTCGTAGCCGTCGAATTCTCCTTCGAGTGCGTTGTAGAGTGCGCGGTACGCGATCATGTTTTCGTCGTGTGCGTCGCACTCATTCATCGTCTGCTGGACGACGAGGTTGGAGTCACCGTAGATGACTAGGCGCGTTGCGCCGCAGATCTTTGCCATCCTCATGCCATGGATGAGGGCTTTGTATTCGGCCTCGTTGTTGGAGGCTCGGAATTTCATCCGGAGGACGTACTTCATCTGGTCGCCCTACGGGGAGGTCAGTATGACCCCGGATCCTGCTCCAGCTTCACGCTTGGAGCCGTCGAAGTGCATTGTCCATGACTGCGACATGTCTGGGGTGTCTGGCAGCTACAGCTCCATCCAATGTACGAGGAAGTCCGGGAGGACTTGAGATTTGATTGTGAGTCGCTTCTCGTAGATGATGTCCAGAGGTGACAGCTCAATGCCCCATAGGGCCACGCGTCCTGTGGCCTCAGGGTTATTCAGGATGTTGTTCAGTGGTGCCTCGTTGACGAACATCACCTGGTGCTCCTGGAAGTAATGGCTCAGCCGCTGAGCCGTCATGAACACGTCGTAGGCGAGTTTCTGGTAGTGAGGGTACCTCTGTTTTGTTGGCGTCAGTACCTCGCTGAGGTAGTAGATTGGGCGTTGGACCCCGTGGGTTTTGCCTTCTTCGGGTCGTTCGACCACTAGTACGGTGCTGACCACCTGGTGTGTGGCTGCTATGTACAGCAGCAGAGGCTCGCGCTCCTTTGGCGTGACCAGGACGGGCGAGGTGGAGAGTAGCCGTTTGAGGCTTTCGAACGCGTCGTCGGCTTCGGGCGTCCATTCGAATTTATCTGCCTTGCGTAGCAGCTGGTAGAATGGCAGGGCCTTCTCACCCATGCGGCTGATGAATCTGCTCAACGCCGCTATTCGTCCTGCAAGATGCTGGACACCCTTGAGGTTCTTTGGCTTCTCCATTGCCATGATGGCTCTGATTTTCTTCGGGTTCGCCTCGATCCCTCGCTGAGAGATGAAGTACCCAAGCAGCTGACCCAATGGGACGCCGAAGGCGCATTTTTCGGGGTTGAGTTTGATCCTGTAGCGATCGAGGTTGTCGAACGTCTCGCGGAGATCGTCGATAAGTTTCATCGTCTCCCTGGTTTTTATGACTATGTCGTCGACATAGACTTGAACGTTGCGACCGATCTGGTCCTTGAGGCATGCCTGCATGCATCGCTGGTACGTGGCACCTGCGTTCTTTAGCCCGAAGGGCATTGTGTTGTAGAAGAACACTCCGAACGGTGTGATGAACGCCGTTTTCTCCTGATCTTCGACCTTGAGTCGAATCTGGTTATAGCCTAAGTAGGCGTCGAGGAAGGAGAGTTTCTCGCAACCTGCAGTCGAATCGATGATCTGATCGATCCGAGGAAGAGGGAAGTGGTCTTTTGGGCAATGCTTGTTTAGTGACGTGAAATCCACGCACATCCGCAGGATGTCCGTGTCCTTCTTTGGGACCATCACTGTATTAGCAAGCCACTCGCTTTCTTTGATTTCCCTGATGAAGTCTGCAACGAGTAGTCTGTTGATTTCCTTGCCGATAGCTTCGGCTCGTGGCTTGGACAGTCTCCGGATGGACTGCTTAACGGGCTTGGTGTCTGGAAAGACGTTGAGTGCGTGCTCGGCGAATTCCCTGGGAACTCCTGGCATGTCCGCAGGACACCAGGCGAAGATTTCCCAACGCTCACGGAAGAATTCGACGAGCGCGCCTTCCTATGCGGGGTTGAGGTCGTTGGCGATCAGCGCCGTCTTGGAGGCATCCGTCGGATGGACTTGCACCTTCTTTGTGTTGACGGTGGAGTCGAAAGACATGTCAGGTGCATTTTGTCGTGCGACTGGGGGTGCCCCATTCTCCATCACCTCGCAGAGCCTTAGGAGCTCCTCCTGCATGCCGAATGACTGGGAGATTCTGTTGAAATCTCTGTCGCATTGGTCCGATCGGGTGAAGCTTCCGTGGACTGTGATGACGCCCTTTGGTCCTGGCATCTTGAGTAGCAGGTATGCATAGTGTGGGACAGCCAAGAACCTTGCGAATGCTACACGCCCGAGGATGGCGTGGTACTGTGATGGACAATCCACCACTTCGAATTCGAGCAGCTCCAGACGGAAGTTGTCCGGCCTGCCGAAGATGACATCGAGCCATATTTTGCCCAGGGGGAATATGCCCTTCCCTGGAACGATGCCGTGGAACATTGTGTATGACTGTTCCAGGCTGCACTGCGGGATCCGCATTGCTGCTAGAGTGCTTGCGAACATCAGGTTGATGCCGCTGCCGCCGTCCATGAAGACGCGACTCATCTCGAAACCTCCGATCTGCGCCAAAGACCGTGGCAACATGACCGGGCGAGGGATCCGCAAGGTGATCCAACGATCAACGTGATGCAGGACTCCGATCCGCTGAGGTACTCAGGGATGGCGGGTGGAGTTGCCACGGCCAGGTTGATCTGTCGGGTGATTTTATTCTGCACCCTATTCGTGGGGCGCCCCTTCTGGATCATCAGTGCTCCTTCCGGCTGGGGATACCCGTTCCCAGCGTTGTTCTGTGCTGGTGCGACTGGTTGGTTTGGGCCTCCAAAAGGTGGCGGTGGAGGAGCTCCATGCTCTATTTCCCCTGGCGCGGGTGTGTTTTCGAACGCAAGGATTGGGGCTTGCTTCCTCATCTGCACCATGCTTTCGCTGAGTTTCTGGAACTCGCGGCAGTCCTTGAGCATGTAGCTGGCCTTCTTTTTGCCATCCTGCTTGTCAATGTAGAAGTGGATGGTGCATGGACCCGAAAGCTTTTCGTATGCTGAAGGTTCGTTATCATGGTCGCGGCGTTGCCACGACTGCGTTGGGCGTCCCCCGTCGCGAAAGTTTCCTCCGCAATATCCTCCGCTGTTGCCGTTGGCGTCATTGCGGCGATCGGCGTAGCCAGCCGTGACCATGTCGGGTCCGTCGCGATCGTCGTAGATGCGCGATCTTCTCTTGCTATGGCGCTCTCTACGTCGACCATATTCGTCTTCTTCTTCCGATTGTGCTCGGTGAATGGAATCTTCTCCGTCAACCCACCTGTTGGCGATGTCCATGAGGTGGTCAAGTGTTTTGGGTTTGACGCGCCCAAGTTCCTCCTTGAAGTCTTGGCTTTTGACGCCGTCCCTGAAGGCGTCGATGGCCCTCTCTTCGAAGATGTGTGCTGCGGAGTTCTTTGTGTTGGACCAGCGTAGTATGTACGAGCGAATGGATTCGCCCATTCGTTGAGTGCAGGCTCGCAACTCTTCGATTGAGGCGGGCCTCTTGCTGGTGCCTTTGAAGTTTCGGATGAAGCTGTAAGCTAGCTCATCCCATCTTCGGATGGACCACAAGATAGACTCATCGAGCCAGATCCGGCTGCGTCACCGCAACAAGGCACTGCATGGCAGTCTCCTTGTTTCCACCGTGCAGTTTGACGGATGATAAGTGGTTGCTGAGCCAAGCTTTTGGGTCCTGAGTGCCATCAAACTTCGGAGTATCCGAAGGAAGCTTGAAGTTGCATGGCATCCGTGTCCGCCGGACGGATCTGCTGAGCATCGGGCTCCGCAGAGTCCCCGGTCATCAGAATATTAGCTAAACAAATGGAAAATTGGGCAATGTCCAACATTCTCCTTCGTCTTCGTCCATCTCGGATTCAGACGAGCATGCGCGCTTGGCTCGCGCTTTGTCGATTTTGCATTGTGTGAGCGCATTTCTGGCGTCGTAGTCGCGGTCGCGGCGGCGCGAACTCTTCTTCCTTCGAGGAAGGTCATGTTCCTCTTCTTCGGATGAAGGGGTGGGGCTGCGGTCGAACCTGACCAGAGCTTTCTTCTTCGGCTCCTGGTGGAGCGCAGCTCCAACGAGTCCGAGTCCGGTGAGTGCGGACTTGTGCATGGCCCTCTTAGGGTCCCCCTCCGGCGGTGGGTGGACCGCGAGGTACGCAGTGGCTGCCATGATCGCAGCTTGCGGCGTTTTCGGGATGACGTTGCCGTCGACGTCAATCTCCATGAAGGATGTGTGGAGGGTTCGGGTCACCTCACGGCGCTCCTTGGGGTCCATGTTTTCCACCCTAGAGCGGTGCTTATTGCCTTGGTTG
The DNA here is from genome assembly GCA_030063025.1 of Avena longiglumis. NCBI lineage: Eukaryota > Viridiplantae > Streptophyta > Magnoliopsida > Poales > Poaceae > Avena > Avena longiglumis. The sequence goes on from CP125976.1 coordinate 450,897,240, forward strand.
GCGTTCGAGCTGGAGCCTATGCCCATGGCGGAGAGCGCAGCCTCGCTACTGACTCGAGGCTGCCTGCTTGCGCTTGTCGAGCACCTCCTGCATCTTGACCTGCTTTTTGTGCTCCTCGATCAGGAGCAGGTGGTAGGCCATCAGCATATCCCGGGAGGCGTCTGCAGGCAGTACTATGTTGCCTGCCACGGCGTTGCGGACCTGGGCCCATCCTTCTTTGCTAAGGCGGATGACATGGCCGTCGTTGTTTTCCGCTTCGGGTGGGGGGGACAGGCTTCTTCTGTTCCCACCGTTTCGTTCCGGCGGGTTAGGCGTCGGGTTGGGCGGCGGGTTTTGCTGATCCGCGTCGCTTTGGATGACTACGGCGCATTGGTAGCGCTCGTAGATTGGTCCGACGCTGCCGCAGCTTTCAGATCCGGAACCGTAGGTCCTTGCATCCGATGGCGGATCACACAGATCGGAGTTGCAGTTGCTGATGTCACAGGAATCATCTGTTGATGATGTTGTGCATAGCACGGGGTGTGGGGTCCATGAAGCGGGCCTGATTGATGGCAGGGGCACCCGCTCAGGGAGGCAGAGGGTGCCGGTTTGCCCCACCTGGAAGCAGAAGCTCCCGAACAGGATTTCGAGTCCGTCGCCTACGGGCTCGAAGTCCTTCATGGTGGCCGGTGAGTGGGCGGTGAAGTCAAAAGCACCGAAGAGGAGGTGACTCTCCATCGCCGCAGAGTTGTAGATCGATCGGGTTGGGACCGTCACGACCGCATAATCACTGTCCCCGTTTGCCACAGACGGCGCCAATTGACGAGGTTTGATCTCATCAATGCCCATTGTTATGGACTTGGGTTTTGGAGAAGATGGGGATGCTGGAGATCGTGGAACGGTTAGCAAACAAGCAACACGGGGACACAAGGTTTACCCAGGTTCAGGCCCCCGGAGGGAAAACCCTACTCCTGCTTGTGTGCTCTTGATTATGGCGGAACCGAAGGTTACAGGGGTGCGCAGATGCAATCTGGCGTGGTGGTGTGTATGCGAAAGTATGAGTCGAGAGATCTAGGTCGTGCCCTCCTGGACTTTATATAGACTTAGGCAGGTCCCGGGCATAGAACTAGTTGGTTACAGGTTCTAGGGTTTTACCCATTTGAATTTCCTATCTACTCTAGTCTTGCTCTCCAAGGATCCGAAGACGTCGTGGGCCTGGGCCACCCGAAAGTCTTCACGGGCTGGCGTATATTTGCCGTGGGCCTTCCTTGGGCTGGACCAGGTATGCTGAGATCATGCACCCGCGGGGTATAACCATGTCATCTGTGGCTGTAGATAGTGCATCAAACACTCCTTTTTAGTGAACTTGCTGAGTACGCTCATACTCAACGTATCTTATTAACCCTTGCTATATTTTGGAACAATCAACGACGAACCTAGAAGAGGATTTCTTCTGAAGAATTAAAGGTATCCAGTGGATATCAACAGAAGTCAACGACTACATCAGAAGTTTTAAAAGTCAAGATGGACCGTTCTATATAAATAAATCCCTAGACAGTAGAACCTACTTCTGGAGGGAATTGCTTTATTAGCAATGCCAAGCCATAGATATATAGTAGCAGTGTTCTTGCATAGACTTCAAGTTTTTATTTTCATTATGCTTCTGTATGATATCTTCCTCACTGTCTCGGGGAAGTTCTCTGGATCTTTTGTAATGTGTCATATGTAATCTATAGTCATGTCTTGGTGTTGTGTTTCTGTTGTACCACTCTGAGGAATGTAATACTAGTGAATGGTTTTTCATTGGTGTTATTTCAACGACTATAGTATACTACATCATGCAGTTGTATGCTGGGTCACCGCAGCTGGTATATAGCATTTGCTTTGACCTTAGGATTAAAACCCTTTTTGGAAGATTTGTAGGTTGGATAGTGACTATAGGAAGCCATCTTATCTACACCAAATGTTCTTATGAATTGTGATGAGTATCCACTTGAGGATAACTTTGTCACTAGATGCGTTGATCATCCTACTTAGGAGTAGTTACTTATATTTTCTCGGTATAGTGCTAGTTCAAAGAAGGTAGAACACCATTAATATGTCTTAAGTAAGTTCCAATTAGGAAGTAGCTTATGATGTAGTAAGGATATCTTGGGGAGTAGTTTAAATGGTGTAGTCTATCGATAGAATCCATGTAAGATAGCAGAATCTTATTTTTAGTTGATAACAATAGATAACATAATGAGGACATTAGGGCATGTATAAAGGGAATGGATAGGTAAATCATAAAAATATCATGGTGAGATTAGCTTCGAAACCATGATATATGTATTGAATGTTAAGTATTTGGTAAATAGTAGTGAAATAGAGTAAGAAAGACATAGTATAGGACCATGCTAGAGGTCATGATTGTCACAAGTCTCCGATAATCTTTGTTTTTAGGTCTTATGTAGAATTTGGTTAGTCGTTTTAAGAGACCATGTAAGAATAATTTATCACAAAATAGGAGCTTGGCGGTAAATTGTAGGTCCAAAGGGGAGGTCAGAGGTTAGTCAAAACCAATTTGATACCACTATGTTCAAAAATTATCCAGTTGCAACTGAGCAGCGTGGGTAAATATTAGGGCAAGGTGTGGTATGATCCATATAAGTTGTTTAGAACCCTGGAGACCTATACATTAATTCATATGAAGATTGAAGTGTGTAACATCAAACCTGGAGTACAAGAGATGTTTTACTCAAAGTACTACTTCTACAGGTTTTGATGTATGTTTTTTAGTTATACTATTTGGATTTCTTGGATTTTATTGGATTTTATTGTGTGGCTAGATCCGTGCATGAAGTTTGAACTTGATGAGAATATGCATGATGTTACATGAAGTTCTTACTTAATGTTACATGTCTAGAGGGGAAAATGGGGTCGCGTGAGGGAGAGACGAGTTACCATCAAGAAAAAGTAGAAATGAAGGCTCATATGATGATGGATGACAAACCAAAGGAGGCCATCTAAACAACTCTGAAGGAAAGATCAACTCTGAGACCATACTCACCCACCAATGGAGAGTTTATCTAGTATACGAGGGGTATGGAGGAAGGAAGTAGGATGGAGTTAGAGCGACAAAATAAATCTTATAGTGAGGTATCATAGAGAATGCATGAGAAGTCATCTAAAGAACTTAAACCAAGAAATAAATTGGTGGAATTCTTGCAAACTAGACCCTGGAGTTTCTCTATGACTGAAGATCCTATGGAGGCAGAAAATTGGTTGATGGACACATCCCGTAAGCTTCACAGTGTGGGGTGTAAGGATGAATAGAAGGTACGGTATGCCATATACCTATTGTGTGAAACTACAGCATTATGGTGGGAGGAATCGAAGTACACGTTTTCTGGAGAAGGTGTTTGTACATGGACAGAGTTTAAGAAGAAATTTTGAGAGGCATTTGTTCACAGGAACATCATAAAAGGGAAATTTAGTGAATATTTAGAGCAAAATAATCTTCCAGTGTTGAAGCATGTGCGAGAGTTTAACCGGCTATCTCATTACATTTGTGAGGAAGTCAATAAGGAGGCCAAACGGCAAAAGAGATTCATGAAAGGATTACAGGCAGTTATGAAGATGCAACTTAGGATTTTCCATGCAAAAGAGTTCTAAGAATTATTGGATAGTACACATATTCCAGAGGATGAGGAAAAGGGTGTAGCGGAAGAAAAAACAAGGAAGCCAAAAAAGGAACCAATTTATCAAGAGCAATTCGCCAAAGACACACTTGTGGGAACTATGGAACCAAGGGAGATCAGACTAGTGAATGTCATAAAGCTCAAGCAACTTGTCACAAGTGTGGGGAAGCAGGACATATCAGACCCTATTGTCCAAATAGGCCACCAATATGTGAATCGTTAGTAGAGAGTGGTGAATCGTTAGTAGAGAGTGGTGAATCACCACTAAGGGGTGGAAAGAAGAGGAAGACTGGTGGTCAAAAGCAAAATGTATGTTACGAATGTGGACAACCAGGACATATAAGGAGTAATTGTCTGATATTAGAATCCGATGAAGGAAGCGATTTAGCAATTGGAGTATCAATGTCAAAAGGGAAAATGGCGGAAGGCACATCTTCTAAGAACCTAGGTGGGAATTCTTTTGGGAAACAGAAGTATGAAGCCACAAATCAAGTCAACAACAATGTCAACCATAAAAAGGCAAATGGTAAGTCAATACATTATTAGTCATACAAGTTGCCTAGTTTACGCACTTAAGATGTCGGAGAATACATATTGATATGTAAGACCCCACCTTTATAAGGTAAAGTTCTCTGTGATTGCAATGCTAGTTCCTGGATCAAATGCTAGCATCCACAGTTTAAGATGAAGTACACAGATACAAAGGTCTTTATTACATCTTCATTCCATAGATAAACATAGTCTTTTACAACTCCATAGCCAAAGGCTAGTACAAGAGTTCATAACATAAGTAAATAAAGTAAAGTCTTCATCTTCATGTGCCACAGGCAAACATGTTGAGTGTAGACCCATAACCCTAATCCTCATTAGAGTATCCTGCAACATCACAAGTTACAGCCACAGTGGGTCAATACATTTGGAATTGTATTGGCAAGTGATACCATAGTAGAATAGTAGTATCTAACATCTATATGAATTTGGCTAAGTGTAGATTAGGCTTGCTTTGCTCAAAATAGGTTTTTCCTATCTGTTGAAAATACTAAGTTTTTGTTTGACAAGAACACCCAAGGAACCACCAATAGACATTGGTGAACCTTAACCCTTGTTCAACCACAAGTTTTTAACTTAGAAATTAGGATGACGAGATCCTTGATAGCTTCAATGTCTTGATGCTCAAATTATCTGTTGCCGGGGACACGGCTAAGTACTTAGGTTTTTCCTTCTCGAGAGGTGGTGCACTTTCCCCACAAGACACGACATGCATCGAGACGAGATCTTTCAGAAGCCTTCCCTTAGACCAAATGGACGCGTTCCAACCTATCATCCTACCACCATCTGTCAATCTGGCTAAGTTATTGTAACCTATATGATCAAGGCAGAGCCCATATGCCATGTGGTTGCACTAGAAGCTTCTAAACACTAAGTATCTCAAATCCCTTTGTTCCTGGGTGGATTTCCACAGTGAGATACACCAGGGAGGCCATAGAAATGGACCCTGAGTAACCACTCAACACAAACAATTCTTTCCATTCCACCCAGGTGATTCATTCACTTAGTTGTTTTATTAAACAAAAACATAAGTCAAAGACTTAACAAAAATTCCATAGCATGTAAATAATCCACCCTTGTTTGCTACTATCTAGGCTAAGCATGATATCAACAAGTATTTTTAACTTAGAGGAATTCTACCAAGACTACAACTACTAGGATTTCCCATGGCATAGCATATAGATACTTAGCAAAATTTTCATGCAAGCCCTATACAAAATATCACTAGTGCATAGTAAAAATAATAGGACAAATACATGAAGCACCACTTGCCTTGGTAGTTAGGGGAGTAGCAACAATCCTCACAATCACAATCACCACTAGCACCAAAATCTACACATAAAATGATAGCACCAAATTTACATTCAAAATAATCAAACAAAAATATATGAATGCATGCAAATGCAATGAAATGAATTTCTACACCAAACCAATCAAATCAAACAGTACTGAACACAAAACTAACTATTTATAGTCTAAGTAAACTTAAATTTGCTTTAAAAACATTTTCTATATAATTTATGAAGTCAAAATAAGCCTATATTTGATTCTGCAAATAGACCCAATTTTATAGAAGAAAAATACAAAATCAAGTCCACAGTAGTGTAGGATTTATTTTTCTGATTCCATTGATATCTTATTTGCATTTTTGGATAAGCAGAACTCAAGTTATGAATTTTACAAGTTTGAATCTCTAATAGATATAAAAACAGATTTTAAATTGAAACCCTAGCAACATGGTTGTGTCTGATTGGTCGATACCACTTCGCGCGGATCGGCTAACATGGAGCGTTGGATCTAAGTTAGATCCAGTGGCCCAGATCTAAAGATACCGTTTCGCTCTAGGATCTAATCTCAGCCCTACGATTTAGATCTGACGGTGCTAGCACAAGAAACCATAGACTAGAGGCGCTGGTGACGGCTGCGCGGCGGCGGCGCTCTGCCAGTGATGTTCCGGCGGCTACAGAGGGGGCTGGGGCTGTGGGTTGGCTTACCGGCGTCGCAAGGTTGCGAGGAAGCTCAACGTGTCACTGGCGTGGACGGGAGCGTGCTGTGGTGGTCGGGAGACCTCGTCGGAGTTCGTACCCGCGTCGGGTGTTCACTGTCGGAGATGAAGTCGATGTTTTATGGTGCAATAGGAAAAACTAAAGGCATTAGGAGATGCACAGAGGCACGGCGAACATAGTCGTATGGGTTAGGGGTCAAGGGGCGGTTTGGCTTTACCGTGATTCTTCATCGGAGTTGAGCGGTGTTTCGGTCGTTCACGGAGGTTGACGGAGACGACGTCCTGGGGCGATTCAGAGCAAACCAAAGATGTGAGAAGATGCGCAAGGGTCTGACAAGCAAGCTCGTGTGAATGAGAGGCGAAGGGGCGTGCTAGACTCACCGAAATGGCTCGCCGGTGCGCGTCGGGCAGCGGCAGTGCGAGCTTGATTGCAAGCAGCCTGGGGGCGTTAAGAGGGGGTTTGGTGAGGGGAAATGACCGCGGTGCGGTCGTGCTTAAGTAGCCAGAGCAGGGGTGGCATTCACACGAGGAATCAACAGAATTTTAGTGAAATCAATCGCGGCGTCACTGCGGGGAAGAAACGGGCGCGGTCGTCATGAGGAATTAGTAATGATGAGTCGATGTGGCAATGTGCCTATCAGCGAGTGGGTGTGGCGCGGGTACGGTGAGAAACAGAGGGAAGGGGAAATCAGCCGGGTGGGCTTGATGGGCTGGGTCTGGCACTAGGCCGAAATGGTGGCGCTGGCCCTTTTCTTTTTCCTTTCTCTTTTTCTTTTTCTATTTTAATTTTCAGGAATCAAATTCAAACCCTATTTCAAATAAGTTTGAATTCAAACCACCTCTAGATCTTTGTAGTGTCAACCTTGTACTTATTTGTGTATAAAACACTACTGTTTAGTCAAATGCACTTTGACACTTTGAAAAATAAAATAAAACCATGCCTTATTGGTATATAGATAATAGGCATAAAGATGGTTTTATTTGGAATTTTGTTTTGAAAAATTTTGAGCAATTAAAGGATGCTATGAATGCATGCATGATATGAAAGCTTTTGTAATTCATGATTTTTGGGATGTTACAAATCTAACCCCCTTAAGATGAATCTCACCCTCGAGATTCGGATTGGCTAGAAAATAGGTGTGGGTGGTCTTTCCGAAGATCATCTTCCCTTTCCCAAGTTGCTTCCTCTTTGGAATGATGGTTCCACTGAACTTTGCAAAACTTGATAGTTTTCGTATGAGTAACTCTTTCTGCAGTCTTAAGAATCTTGATATGTGTCTCCTCATAGGTGAGATCACTCTCTAACTGAACCTCTTCCAAAGGTATAGTATCCTTCAAAGAAGTTTCTTCCATCTCTGGATGGCATTTCTTCAACTGACTCACATGAAACACATTGTGGAATGCAGACAATGATTCAGGCAATTCAATTTCATAAGCCACTTCTCCTTTGCGACTCAAAATCTTGAATGGTCCAACATACCTTGGTGCCAACTTTCCTTTGACTCCAAATCTCTTCACACCACGAAGTGGTGAGACTCTAAGATAATCTCTATGACCTACCTCATAGGTGACTTCTCTACGCTTTGGATCTGCGTAGCTCTTCTGTCGGGACTGTGCTATCTTCAATCTGTCCTTTACCAATTTGACTTTCTCTTCAGCTTCCTTGATTAGTTCGGGTCCGAACAAATTTCTTTCTCCCACACCACTCCATAGAAATGGTGTAGTACACTGTCTTCCATAGAGAAATTCAAACGGTGCCATCTCGATACTGTCTTGATAGCTGTTATTGTAAGAGAATTTTGCGTAAGGCGGACTTTCATCCCAACTAGCACCATAGTCTAGGGCACATGCCCTCAACATATCCTCCAAAATCGGATTGGTCCTTTCTGTCTGTCCATCAGTCTGGGGGTGAAAAGTTGTACTGAACTCTAGTCTCGTTCCCAATGACTCATGTAGTTGTCACCAAAAATGTGAGGTGAATTGAGTTCCTCTATCAGACACAATACTCTTGGGTACTCCATGCAGACACATAATCCTGTTCATGTAAATCTTGGCTAACTTAGCACTTGTATAGGTTGTCTTCACAGGTATGAAATGAGCCACCTTCATTAGACGATCTACAACCACCCAAATGGAATCATATCCAGATCTAGTCCTTGGCAGTCCAGTGATGAAATTCATACCAATATTGTCCCACTTCCAATCAGGAATGGGTAGTGGTTATAATAACCCTGCCGGTTTTTAATGTTCCGCCTTCACTCGACTGCACACATCACACAAGGCAATATGCTCCGCAATGTATTTCTTGAGGTTGTTCCACCAAAATCTTTCCTCCACATCCATATACATTTTGGTGTTACCTAGATGAATGGAATATAGTGAGTTGTGTGCTTCTTGTAGAATCAGTTTCCGAAGCTCTAGATCTTGCGGAATACATATACGTTTCTCATACCATAAAGTACCTTGTTCGTCCTCATGGAAATCTTTAGCTTTCCCTTTGCTAATTTTTCCTTTAATCACCTCAATTTCCTTGTCCAACTTTTGGTCTTCTTTGATTTTGTCCAACAATGTGGGTTGCACATCCAATGACATGAGATGTCCTTCTGGTACTATCTCCAATCTGAGATCTTTAAATTGGGCACACAGATCATCTGGCAATTCTCCCTTAGTAAGGACATTCACATAAACCTTACGGCTTAAAGCATCCGCTACAACATTTGCTTTACCGATATGGTATTGCAAACTCAAGTCATAGTCCTTGATAAGCTCTAGCCATCTTCTTTGCCTCATATTGATTTCCTTCTGAGTGAAAATATACTTCAAACTTTTGTGATCTGTGAACACTTCACAACGCTTTCCCAAAATATAATGTGTCCATGTTTTGAGTTCATGGACAATAGAGGCTAACTCTAAATCATGAGTAGGGTAATTCACTTCATGAGTTTTGAGTTGTCTCGAGGCATAAGCCACAACTTTCCCTTCTTGCATCAGAACACCACCTAATCCTTGGTGAGATGCATCACAATAAACTTGGAAATCCTTCTCCAAATCTGGCAGACATAAGACTGGTGCTGTCACTAGTCTCTTTTTCAATTCCTAGAAACTGAGTTCACATCCTTCAGTCCAATCAAACTTCTTATATTTCTTAAGTAACTCCGTCATTGGCTTAGCTACCTTTGAGAAATTCTCAATGAATCTCCTATAGTATCCTGCCAGGCTGAGGAAACTACATACTTCTTTCACTGACTTATGAGATTCCCACTCAGTCACAGCTGACACCTTTGCGTGATCGACAAGTATACCATCTCTCGACACAATATGTCAGAGAAATCCGACTTCATTTAGCCAGAATTCACACTTACTAAACTTAGCATACAACGTGTGCTCCCTGAGCTTCTCATGTATCAAACGCAAATGCTCTTCATGCTCTTCTTTGCTCTTGGAATAGAACAAAATGTCATCGATGAATACGACAACAAACTTGTCAAGAAATTCCATGAACACCTTGTTCATCATGTTCATGAAATAGGCTGGTGCATTTGTCAAACCAAATGGCATCACGGTGTACTCATACAATCCATACCTAGTGGTGAAAGCAGTCTTAGGTATGTCTTTCTCTCTAATCTTAAGCTGATCAATCTTTGAGAACACACGATCTCCTTCTATTTGATCAAACAGATCGTTGATTCTAGGCAAAGGATATTTGTTTTTGATAGTCACCTCATTGAGTGAACGGTAATCTATGCATAACCTTTGACTTCTATCTTTCTTATCAATAAACAGAACTGGTGCACCCCAAGATGAAGAACTTGGTTGAATAAACCCTTTCTGCAATTGTTCTCCAAGCTGTTTCTTGAGTTCTTTCAACTCATCCACTGACATCTTGTAGGGTCTCTTTTCTATTTGTCCTGATCCTGGCAGTAAGTCAATCAGAAACTCTACATATCTATCTGGTGGCATTCCAGGCAATTCCTCCGGAAACACATCCGGATACTCTCTCACAATTAGCACACTATCTATGCTAACCCCCTTAAGAGAATTTAGCTTACTCCCTTTAGATTCAAAGTTAGACTTGAACCTAATTTGTTTCTTATCTGGGGTTGTGAGTGTGACAGTACGATTGGCACAATCTAGTACTCCTTCATACTTAGTCATCCAATACATTCCCAAAATAACATCCAATCCTTGGGAATCTAGGATTATCAAACTAACTGGAAACTTATACTTCCCAAATTCTATCGTAGATCATGACATCCAAAGTTCACTATCATCTCTCCACCAGGAGAGCTTACTTTTATAGGACACCCAATAGTTTCAGTTGGAATTCCATTTTTATCAACAAATGCTCTTGATATGAATGAATGTGATGCGTCAGTATAAAAAAGAACAAGTGCTGGAAAAGAATTGAGCTTGAACTTACCAGCCACAACATCAGACTCTTCATATATTTCTTCCACATTAATGTGGTTCACTTGTCCCTTCTGGTAAGGGTGGGGCTTGTTGGCTCCTTCAACTTTCTTTTCTGGGCATTCATTTTCATAATGCCCCATCTTCTTACACTTGAAACACTCAACCTTACTGAGATCTTTCTTTACAGGCTGACTCCCATTACCACTTCCACTGTGGTGGCTCTTGTGTCCACTCTTGGGGTTCTTATACTTGTCATTGTCATTACTGCGATGATGCTTTTTGTCATGGTGACGGTTGTGGTTGTGGTGGCTGTTGTACTTCCCATGCTTGTGGAATCCACAACTTCCACTATCATCATTATGGGAATGCTTGTGAGATGATCCTGAGCTGTGCTTATCAAAGTTATGCTTCCTCTTCATGCCCTCAACCTGCTTCATCTTGTTTTCCAAGATGGTGGCCTTGTCACCAAGTGATTGATATGTTGGTACATAGGCAACAGATAGCTGCAGGTTCAACTCATCATTAAGTTCCTCAAGGAACTTCTCCTTTCTTTCGGGATCTGTATCAACCTATTCCGGTGCATAGCGTGCCAGATTGTTGAAGTCCTCAATGTACTCAGCCACACTGCGGTGACGCTGTTTCAGATTGTGAAACTCTTTCTTCTTAAAGTTCATCACCCCGGATGAGATGTGGGCAGTACAGAAACCATCTTCAAAGATAGCCCATGTCACATCCTCAAGAGGAGTGGTGATCTGAAAGTTATCCCAACAGGTAGTTGTTGGTCCTTCGAGCAGATGTGCTGCAAATCTAACCTTTTCTTCATCTGTGCAGCCCACAGTGACTAAGTCCTTGTTCACGGAATGTAACCAATCATTGGCTACCATCAGATCGGTTGTTCCTGAGAACTTGGCTGGCCTCAACCTGAAAAATCTGGTCAGCATGTCAAATGTTGGTGGATTGTTGGGATTGTTGTCGTTGTTGTTCTAATTCTGATTTTGGTTCTGGATGAACTGAGTCATCATCTGCATCAGTTGAGCTTGAGTTGTCATCAACTGCTGCATCTCGGGGGTGACGTTATTGTTGTTGTTTGGGTTGGGGTTGGCCCGACGGGGAGGCATCTATGGTTTCAATAAGGATAAGGAATGATATAACCCATAGATGCTTAACATGCACAATACATCACAAAACAACCATCACAATAACCAGGCTCAAAATAACATAGAGTTTGAACAAAGTAAACAACAAGTTTTTGGAAAAAATAAACACACCATAGCAATCCATCCACATGTTAGATGGTCATTGCGACTCAATAATCAAGGTACGATAGATAAAAGATAGTCGAGTAGTCTACACTACACCTCCATGTCAACCTCCACGTCAACAAGTGTAAGTCCGGCTGTCTCCATGGATGTCTTGTACTCCTCGACACTAGTGGTCAAGGCCTCAACCTTCACACGGAGAGCTCTCTTCTGTGAGCGTAGCCTCTCAATCACTCCCTGCTGGGTCTCGATCTCAAAGTCCTTGGCCTCTATCTCAGCCTTCATGTCCTTGATCTTCTTGTTTCTGTCTTAGACTCTTTTCTCCTGATTCTTGGACTTCCTGTCCTGGCTCTCGAATCTGGCCTCCGTCTCCTTGACGATATCGTCTTGCTCCACGAAGATCTTGTCCTTCTCCCTCAACTGAACCTGGAGCTCATCATTTCTAAGCATGACATTGGTCCTATCGGCGTCAAGGTGTCTAATAAGGCCCTCGAGGTCCTGGAGATACAGACGAACTGGCTCAATTGTCTCTCTAGTAGCACCCTCATACACTAATGCCTCTCCCTCCTCGTCACGTCTCCCGAATGGGTGGAAGTAGAGGCCTCTAAGCTCAGTGGAGTGGCATCCGCAGAGGCGTCCGAGTAGCTCCAGCATGACTACATCTAGACCCTTATCCTTGTCATCGTGCATCAGCTTGAAGGAAATCTCCTCCGTGAGTGGCTCCGTTTGTCGTCCCGGCTATGAGACTCTAAAGCCCCAAAGGTCCGTCCTCTCAAACTTGGTGAGATAAAATGCCTTGATACTAGGAAGTGGAAGGTTGAGCACACTAGTAAACTGCATGATGCGTGAACCAAAACGAGTTCCATTGGACTCCTCGGTAGTGCTGATCACAAAGCTAGGCATCTAATGTAAGATAGAGAAGTATTAGAACAACACAAGAGAAAAACGAGACAGTAAAATGAAAGCAAAAGCATACATCATCCATAAATCATACAAGTCATGGTATACAAAATCTACCACAAACACTAAGGTTTAACATAACTTACACATTTTTTTGTGAAAATACGATAAGTGTGGTGGTACAACTAGTGGAGTACGTTACAATTCTCACTCATATGCTAAGTCTATGATATCCTCCCACTGGTGGAAAAAGGGCCTACAGTCCCAGGCCGCAACTGGCTTTAGTACCGGTTTTGGGCCCGGGACTGCGAAAACGGGACTAGAGCCCCCCCCCCTCTAGTCCCGGCTCACTACGGCCCGCGACTAATAACAGCCACGTGGCTGTTTCAGCGCCGCGGGGGGCGGAAACCCTCTAGTCCCGGGCCGTAACATCACCCGGGACTAAAAGTTTTCCTGCCGCGGCAGAGAATTGTGTGTTTCTCTGCCGCGACAGAGATTGTGTATTTCCTTTTTTTGCCATTTCGTTCCTTTTTCGTTTTGTGTTTCACTATAATTCAAACATATATTTCAGTATACATATTATACGCTACTACATACACACTACACGTCGATGCATTTATATAATTAATCGATCCCTTGCAAGCATACATATAATCAATCATATCAAAAGGAAGAAATGTTTTGAAATTACATGGTCATTGATGAATATATATCATATCAGCTACATGAAGATGACTAAGGCAAATCGAGTTCCGCGTCATCCGCATAATGCTCTCCATGTACATCAAGGACTTCCTTCATCATAAATCCCGCCAGCTCCTCTTGAATTTCTCTTCTGCGCTGGTCTGGCTCTAGTTTCTCCCGCAAATCATAAATATAATGTGAGTCAACTTTCCGCTCACTGGTCAACTCGAGGATGTACTCGCAGACGTAGTATCCACATAAATGAGTTCCCGGTGGCTGCTGTAAACTCTTCATCATTTTATAAGTTAACTCATCTTTGAATGGACCTGGTATTTTCTGTCTAAACCGTGTCTAACACCTGCTCGGCAAAGAAAATGAAAAAATGAGTTATTAGTTACTTGATATCAGGATATGAATGAAAGAGGACGATATAATGTGATAAAGATTGAAATTACTTATGGAGCATTGCTTTCATGTCGCTTCACTGCTCTTGGTTCCAACTTAATGAGTCGTGGACTTCAACTAGCGAGTTATCAACTTGAATGTTTAGCAAGATCCAAAGGGAATCATGGACGCTACATAAGCATACATGCATAGCTCATCCAGTAAGCAAAAATAAAATGTGTACAAGATATAAACACTCACTTGAAGTTGTAAGGAAATAGTATTTCCTTAACAAAATTATTCTCGGTTAAGAACCTGCATAGGTCTTCCTCCACGTCCTTGGGGTGATTCTTTAACGTATATTCATTAACGATATATGGGTCAATGAACCCAATGTCGTATCTTCTAGCTCTTTTGCATTCAAGCATATTCATTCTGCAGAATAAAATATCATCATACAAAAGGATATATAGTTAGGATAATATATTAAATACAATGAACGAGCTGAGCTATAAACTTAATTATAGAAATAAGTCACTTACAGACAGTAGCAACCAATGATAGATTTGTCGAGGGCGCGCTGTTTGTATAACTGAAATAGTTCGGTCATTTGAACCTGTATCGAGTATGGTTTGAAGTGATGCTCCTTTCTAACGTCCACCGGAAACCAATCTTTCTGATGCTTTTTTCTGCTTGCGACATGTACCATTCGTGCAGATTTCGCATATGTGTGGATAGACGCGCGAGCTCCTCATTACTGGCTAGAGGCTCCCCTTGGACATACCGCCAGCATTATCTCGACCCACTGGCGTATCTTCATAGCCTAAATATTGACCAAGAGACATATTTGCTTCGTTAGCAAGTGCTTTGGCCTGCGATACAGTGATTCCCATAAGTGCAGCATTATTGGGGTCCATTATTTGCATGTCCATATCCATTTCATCTCTAAAGGCCTTATCGAGCTCTGAAATGACTTTGAGCGGGGCAACCGATTGATTCTTCTGTGCTCCGAGCTGGGCAACTTGCTTCAGGCTTTTTGCACTTGTGATTTTTTTCTTATGTGCTTTCTTAATAATCTCCCGGTCATAGTATGATTCCAGATTCATCGATATCTGGGATGGTTGCTCAAGAAAGGACTTAGCCCACTTTTTGGTTTTTTCATTATGTACCGGCTTTGGCTCAGGATTTTTGGGTGCAAAATGCGCATTAACTTGGGTAGCCACATCTGCGTTAGTTTCCTCATCGGTCTTGTCATAAGGTCTCTTTGGAAGAGCCGGCAGGATGTTGACTATCTTCGCCATTTGACCTTTCTTTGATGTGGGGCGCGGGGGACCGTCGGACTTCCGTTTTTTCGACAAGGTAGTAGTATTGCACGGAGGCGGAGGCAGAGATCGAGTATTCCACGGAGGCGGAGATCGAGTTGATGTACTCCTGCTGCGGCGATCGTCAGCGGGGCAGGGTGGACTTGGAGGTTGGCGATAATCGGGTTGGGGTGGACTTGGAGGTTGACGATATTCGATGCGGGGTGGACTTTGATTCCTCGGAGTCGGTAGCCTTGGCGCCGAGCCTGGAAACTTGATGTACTTCTTATTCCATAGAATGATGTTGCGCTTGACATCTCCTAGTTTCGTAAGGCCTTCAGGCGTAGCGATTTCAATCTCTAGGTCCGCAAAATCCTCCACTATGTCATCCACCGGGACACGAGCATAGCCTGGTGGAATCGGAAGTGAATGGTGGAGTGCTCCAGGTAGACAAGGTAAAGCAGTGTCGATCGCCACCTTGAAGGACAAGTTGTTCATTGGCTGATGTAGCTCACATTGTGCCATCTCTCTGACATCATCCACGGGGTAGTAAGGAGCATGTGCATCATCCAGCAGTGCTTGATCATCAGCCCAGACCTCCGTGGAAGCCACGCTGCTTCTCCGCTAGCTAAGATCCAATGCAGGATCATCAGACCGCGGGTGAGTTGACGACGGCAGCCTTTGGCTAATTTCATGCATGAGGTTCTTCAGATCAGCTAGGTCCCGCTCTACCCTAGAGATCCGGTCTGCCTCCCGGTCCTTCTTTCTCCGACGGCTTCTGTAACTGGCATCATACTGAGGAAACTCTTTCTTCCACAAGACACCGGCGCCTTTGCCTCGTGTTCGTCCTCCCTTTTTAGGATTCCCTAGGGCGCGTGTCAGCTCGTCGTTCTCTCTCTCGGGACGGAACAATCCCAATTGAGCATCGTTCATTGCTTGAATAAGGTCTTGGGAGGGTTTTAGAATTTTATCATGAAATAATGTCTTCCCTATTTCTGGGTCCAAGGATCCCCCGTGCTCGTACCATCAGTGCTTTGACCTCTCGAGCCATCCATCTGTACCAGGAGTGACGCCTCTAGCCCTCATGTTCTTCTCCATATTTTCCCACTTAGGGACGGCACTCTTGTAGCCACCTGTCCCCATTTTATGATGGTATTTCTTGTTGGCAGCATTTAACGCGTTCTTTGCCGACTTTGCCTTTGCTTTATCAGATTGCTTGTACTGTACAAAATCGGGCCACTGTTCTCTCAACTTCTCGTTTACTCCTTTGAAGTCTAGAGTTTTCTTTTTCGCGACATATTTCGCGTATAAACTTTTCTTGTGGTTCCGGTACAGTTTATCCCTCTTGCTCAGAGCCCACTCCTTCACTTTCGGTCTATTTCAAGCCCACCCGGCCTTGGGGTAATACCATCTACCTCAAATTCTTCATACTCTGGAGGTAGTATGAAATGCGCTATGAGCTTCAGCCAAAGGTCATCTTTGGCATCATCGGTGACATATCTAGATTCTTCACTGGATTTCTTTGACTGATTCCATTCTTAGATGGTGATCGGCAGTTTGTCCCTAACAAGCACCCCGCATTGATTTATAAACATGCTCCGGTGCTTCTCTGGAGCAATCGGTTCACCATCATCATCTATTTCTTCGATGGTGAACCTCTGATTACCATCCAACTTTTTGGCCGGCCCTCATTTCGTTCGAGCTGTCGATTGCTTTGATCCGGTGGTCTAAAAGAAGAATAGAGAGTGATTAATATATATCTAGATCAGTTAATGAATAGAGCTAACACGAGACTTTATATATATATATATGTATGTACCTCGCCAGATCCTGTCGAGGGGCCATCATTATTGTTTTTATTTGTTTGCCCTTCGTCCATGTGGTCTTCCCCTTGGTACATTAGGTTTTCCTCTAGTCCATCACCTGATGGATTCAGATATGAGGATATCTCTTCCTCAAGCAAAATATCTTCGTCGGTAGTAATATTAAGAGGAATTTCACCTCTTATCATGCCCTGAAGAAAACCTTCACCGATGCGGCCAGGATCTTCGGATGGATCCATGACTTAATTATCTATAACAAAAAGAGAGTTAAACAGGTTAGAAAAAACAATAATCCTAATAACTAAAACAATATAATCCTAATTATAATAATCCTAATATTATTTATGCTAAAACAATAATCATAATAACTAAAGCAAAAAAAATAACCCTAATAAAACAATAATCCTAATATTATTTGTGGTAAAACAAAAAAATAACTAAAACAATATAATCCTAATAAATAAATAAAAATAACTAAAACAATAATCCTAATTCTAATATTTTAATTAAAACAATAATCCTAATACTAATCCTAATAACTAAAACAATAATTCTAATCCTAATAACTAAAACAATATAATCCTAATACTAATCCTAATAATTAAAACAATAATTATAATCCTAATAACAAAAAAATAACTAAAACAATATAATCCTAATAAATAAAACAAAAAAATAACTAAAACAATAATCCTAATCGTAATCCTAATTCTAATATTTTAAATAAAACAATAATCCTAATACTAATCCTAATAACTAAAACAATAATAATCCTAATCCTAACTAAAATAAAAAACCACCCTGGCCTCGATCGAAGGGCCACATCGACACCAAGACGTGACGTGACGGCGAGGCGGCGTGAGCGGTGGCAAGACGGCGAGGCAAATAAACGGCATGGCGCGAGCGGCGACAAGAAGACGCGACGCGGCAAGACGATATCTGACGCGGCACGCGGCGGATCGGCAGAGCACGCACGGCCGGAGACGAGGGCGGCGGGGCGGTGGAATCGGCGGCCGGACAGCACCTCCTCCGCGTTCGATGCTTCGTCTTAGTCTGATTCGTCGAGAAATACTAAGTGTTGGGCAGCCCTGGCGCGCGGAATATATACACACGGACATTTAATCCGGGGCTAAGCCACCGCCCGCGACTAAAGGGTCTTTAGTCCCGTGTCGTGGCTTAACCCGCGACTAAAGACCCCCCCCTTTAGTCGCGGGTTAAGCCACTACCGACTAATGGGTTTTCGCTTGCTACAAGACGTTAGTACCCTTTAGTCCCGGGTCCAGCCACGACCCGCGACTAATTGTTTTTTATAAATTTTCTTTTTTTAATTCAAATCAAATATAAAATTTTGGAAAATCATATATTTTATTGTAATAATCCAAATAAAACAAATAATATGTCTATTATTATCATAAAAATATAAAGAATCTTAATATAATATCCATTTATCTGTTTGCATCATTTATAAATTATTTCATTTGTAAAATTTCTTTTTTTAATTCAAATCAAATATAAAACTTTGGAAAATCATATCTTTTATTGTAATAGTCCAAATAAAACAAATAATATGTCTATTATTATCAGAAAAATATAAAGAATCTTAATATAATATCCATTTATCTGTTTGCATCATTTATAAATTATTTCATTTGTAAATTTCTTTTTTAATTCAAATCAAATATAAAAATTTGGAAAATCATATCTTTTATTGTAAAAATCCAAATAAAACAAATAATATGTCTATTATAATCAGAAAAATATAAAAAATCTTAATATAATATCCATTTATATTTTTGCATCATTTATAAATTATTTTTTTGTAAATTTCTTTTTTTTAATTCAAATCAAATATAAAACTTTGGAAAATCATATCTTTTATTGAAAAAATCTAAATAAAACAAATAATTTGTCTATTATTATTAGAAAAATATAAAGAATCTTCATATAATATCCATTTATCTGTTTGCGTCATTTATAAATTATTTCATTTGTAAATTTCTTTTTTATTCAAATCAAATATAAAACTTTGGAAAATCATATCTTTTATTGTAAAAATCTAAATAAAACAAATAATATGTCTATTATTATTAGAAAAATATAAAGAATCTTAATATCATATCCATTTATCTGTTTGCATCATTTATAAATTATTTCATTTATAAATTTCTTTTTTAATTAAAATCAAATATAAAACTTTGGAAAATCATATCTTTTATTGTAAAATCCCAAATAAAACAAATAATATGTCTATTATTACAGAAAAATATAAATAATGTTAATATAATATCCATTTAGTCCCGGTTGTAGTCACAAACCGGGACTAAAGATATTTCCCGCCATTTCCCACCGCTTCCCACCAAGTTTTCCCGCCCTTTTCTTTCTACGAGAGCTTTTAGTCCCGGATGTAGTCACTAACCGGGACTAAAGATATTTCCCGCCATTTCCCAAAGCTTCACGCCAAGTTTTACCATCCTTTCCCTCTATATCTAGGGTGATCGCGCCATGGCTATCCACACATCCACACCTTCCTCTCTTAGAACAATGGACAACGCCTACTGGGCCATTCTGACCCTCGAGGAGACCGAGGCAGGCGCCTCAACTACTCCTTGTCCGACTCGGGTCGCCTCCGCTGGATGCTGTTACCGTAGGAGTTCCCCCCTCCTCCTCAAGGTTCCGTGACGCCAAAGCGGCCATCACGAACCACTTCTACCACGAGCTCACGGAGCAATGGATGGATCCCAGTGGGATCCCGACAACTATGACACGGAATGCCTTCTTCGCTAATAGGAGGGAAAGGAGCCTTGGTAAGAGGGTGATGGCCTCCCGTGAACCACAACGAAGTCGGCCGTCATGGTGGGTGAACCGTCTTATCATCGGAGTGATGCGTTACATCGCCGGGGAGGCCCATTCTCGCCTGCGGTGCCCACAAGTCCACCCGCCACAGAGCCACAAAGGCCCCACACTGCGGCCAGAAGTGCATCGTCTTCTAGGAGACCCCTCCCCCGCCCGCCGTGAATTCGAGGCTGGAATGGCCCCTGGTATATGCCATGGCTGGGCTGAGGATCCCCGGAGTGGCAGGTGACGATGACGAAGAAGACCCTGAAGCTACGTACTATAGGACTAGGCATGATTATGACTAAAGGGGGCGGCTTTAGTCCTAAGTGTTAGCTAGTCCCGGTTTGTCCTGGTTTTTAATATTAATAAGTGTCTTGAGTGTTACCTAAATATGAAGATATTGTATTTAGAGGAAAAGGCCTATAAATAGAGTAGGCTGGATCGAGCAGCCTATAAATAGAGGGAAATGCCTATAAAGAGAGGGTTCATCTTTAGTCCCGGTTGGAGAATCAACCGCGACTGAAGGGATTGCGGCAGACTGGGCCATGCAACACTAATAATAGGGGTGAGTGTCGACATTATGTCGTGCTACTTGTACCTTGTCCCGGATGGTGTCACCAACCGGGACTAAAGATGAACCTTTAGTCCCGGTTGGAGACACCAACCGGGACAAAACATGAGTTAGCACTAATAATAGGGGTGAGTGTCGACATTATTTCGTGAGTGTCGACATTATGCCGAGCTGCTTGTACTATAAATAGGCATCCTTGTGAGTCCAGTCCTCCAGCCAGTTTGAGGCATCTCCAAGATGGTTTTCGAGAACAGGGACACCACTACGGCCAGTTTCAGGGAGATGTCGCCGGAGCCTAGTCCTCCGGCATCTCCAAGAAACTGGTCATAGAGGCACTCCCTAATATGTGAAATTAGTTAGCTCCCAAGCGTATTGATCTAGTTAGAGAAGTTACAAGCTGCAAGATGGTTTTCGAGAGTAGGGACACCACTACGGCCATTTTCAGGGAGATGCCACCGGAGCCCAGTCCTCTGGCATATCCAAGAAACTGGTCATAGAGGCACTCCCTAATATGTGAAATTAGTTAGCTCCTAGGCGTATTGATCTAGTTAGAGAAGTTACAAGCTGTAAGATGGTTTTCGAGAGTAGGGACACCACTACGTTGGCCAGGAGATGCCATCGAGCCCAGCCTCCCAAGATCTCCAAGAAACTGGTCATAGAGGCACTCCCTAATATGTGACATCGCGCGTTTGGAGATCAGATCTTAATGTTAAGTATGAATCGGGACTAAAGGCCCTCTTTTAGTCCTGGTCCAGCCACAAAATGGGACTAACACACTCAAGATTGTTTGCAGACAACACTATAAAAATGGACACATGGAGCATCTTCACTCATAAAATGTTAAAATTATTACATATCATTTCTTCGCGTGTGTTCCTTTCTGATCCCGTCGTATCCATGGAGCATCTTCATTCATTAACATGATGCTTGGGTCATCCTTCACCACGAAGGGTGGAGTTTCATGAAACTTATCACAATCTTCTGACATGTATGTCTTGTCCTCCACTCCCACGATGTTTCTTTTTCCTGAAAGAACTATGTGGCGCTTTTGGCTCATCGTCTGATGTATTCTTTTTCTTATTTTTTCTTTTTCTAGGTTTGGTAGACATGTCCTTCACATAGAAAACCTGATCCATATCATTGGCTAGGACGAATGGTTCGTCTAAGTACCCAAGATTGTTGAGATCCAAGGATGTCATTCCGTATTTCTTGTCTACCTCAACCCCTCCTCCTGTCAGCTTGACCCATTTGCACCGAAACAAGGGGACCTTAAAAGTAGGTCCATAGTCAAGTTCCCATATCTTCTCTATGTAACCATAATATGTGGTCTTTGACCCATTATTGTCTGTTGCATCAAAGTGGACACCACTGTTTTGGTTGGTGCTCTTTTTATCTTGGTCTATCATGTAAAATGTACCCTTTCCACTCAGTCTCCCCTCATACCGCGATTAAGGAAGACCAATTGGCCTAAGGTCAGGAACATATTCAACACAAAATTCAATGACCTCCTCTGTTCCATAGCCCTTGGAGATGCTTCCTTCTGTCCTAGCACGGTTACGAACATATTTCTTTAAGATTCCCATGAACCTCTCAAAGGTAAACATATTGTGTAGAAATACAGGACCGAGAATGGAAATCTCTTCGACTAGGTGAACCAAAGAAAGGCCATAATATTGAAGAAGGATGGTGGGAACACCTACTCAAAACTGATAAGACATTGGACCACATCATTCTGTAACCGTGGTAGATCTTCAGGATTGATTATCTTCTGAGAGATTGCATTGAGAAATGCACATAGCTTCACAATGGGTACTCGAACATTATCTGGTAGAAGCCCCCTCAATGCAATCGGAAGCATTTGCGTCATAATCACGTGGCAGTCATGAGACTTTAGGTTTTGAAACTTTTTTATGCCATATTTATTATTCCCTTTATATTCGACGAGATGCCAGACGGGACCTTAATACTGCTTAGGCATTCAAAAAATATTTCCTTCTCTTGTATGGTAAGAGCGTAGCTGGCATGACCTTGAAACCATTCTGGATGCAGGTCATATGTGTCTTTCATACGTTGATGGTCCTTTCGTGCTTCCGGTGTATCTTTTGTCTTCCCATACATGCCCAAGAAGCCTAGCAGGTTCACGCAAAGATTCTTCGTCACATGCATCACATCGATTACAGAGCGGACCTCTAAGAATTTCCAATATGGTAGCTCCCAAAATATAGATTTCTTCTTCCACATGGGTGTGTGTCCTTCAGCGTCCTTCGAAACAGATTTTCCTCCAGGACCCTTTCCAAAGGTTACCATTTGATCCAAATCTTTGACCATATCAAATATATCAGCTCAAGTACGCTCCCTAGGCTTCGTCTGGTGACATGCCAGACCGTTGAAATGCTTGCCTTTCTTTCTTAAGGGATGCTTGGCCAAAAGAAACGGACGATGCTCATTGTATACATTCTTCTTACAATGTTCCAAATATATACTTTCAGTCTCATCTAAACAGTGTGTGCATGCATTGTATCCCTTGTTTGACTGTCCTGAAAGGTTACTAAGAGCAGGCCAATCATTGATTGTTACTAAAAGCAATGCTCGAAGGTTAAATTCTTCCTGCTTGTGCTCATATCACACGCATATCCCGGGTTCGTGCCACAACTATAAAAGTTCTTCCACTAATGGCCTTAGGTACACATCAATGTCGTTGGCGGGTTGCTTTGGACCTTGGATCAACACTGGCATCATAATGAACTTCCGCTTCATGCACAACCAAGGAGGAAGGTTATAGATGCATAGAGTCACGGGCCAGGTGTTGTGACTGGAGCTCTTCTCCCCAAAGGGATTCATGCCATCTGTACTTAGACCAAACCTTAAACTCCTTGCGTCATCTACAAAGTCCGGGTACTTTCTATCGATTTTTCTCCATTGTGACCCATCAGCGGGGTGTCTCAACATCCCGTCTGACTTACGTTCCTCTTTATGCCATCACAACAACTTGGCGTGCTATTTTTTTCTGAATAAGCGTTTCAACCGTGGTATTATAGGAGCATACCACATCACCTTGGCAGGAACTCTCTTCCGGGGGGCTCGCCCTCAACGTCACCAGGGTCATCTCGTCTAATCTTATACCAAAGTGAAGTGCATACCGGGCATGCATCCAAATTCTCATACTCCTCACCGTGTTAGAGGATGCAGTCATTAGGGCATGCATGTATCTTCTGAACCTCTAAACCTAGAGGGCAGACAACCTTCTTTGCTTCATTACATCTTGGCAATACGTTATCTTTTGGAAGCATATTCTTCATCATTTTAGCAACTTTTCAAATGAGGAGTCGTATAGCACACTCAGCCTTCCATCGCAGCAATTCCAGCAGTCTTGACCTTTTTCAGACCATTTTGCAATTTGGGTACAACAACTTTTGTGATCCTCTAACATGTGATTGAACTTCTCCCTATCCTTTTAGCTTCACAATCTCTTCGCATCGGCAATGGTCCCACCAAGATCATCAGCGGGTTCATCATGTGTCTCTTCTTCATCCTCCCTTCAAAGATCTCCCATGGAAGTATCTCCGCACTCGGGAAACCATGATAGTTGTCATCCTCCTCCTCTTCTTCATTGTCTTCCATTATAA
This sequence comes from Avena longiglumis, assembly GCA_030063025.1. Classification (NCBI taxonomy): domain Eukaryota; kingdom Viridiplantae; phylum Streptophyta; class Magnoliopsida; order Poales; family Poaceae; genus Avena; species Avena longiglumis. Next base: position 450,921,246 of record CP125976.1, read on the forward strand.
CCCTCTCTCTCTCCATGCTTGGTCCAACAATTATAATCGGGCATTAAGCGGACTACAACAGTGGTCGTGAAGGGTTTTTAGTCGAGTAATCCTTCCGATTCCTACATCCATTACATGGACAGAATACAAAACCATTGCGCTTTGTTTGCATCAAGAACACGGATGAATTCATGCACGCCATTAATGAACTCGCCAAAGCGTCAAGACTGCACATCCATTCCCGGACCATCTGCATTATAGTAAAAGTATATCAAAAACCATTACATAACATGATAAAATTATTACAAGTTATATTGAGAGCTTCTAGAGCATTAATTTTGAATTTTGAAAAAATTACATGCACCAATTTGTGAATTGGAGAAAACAACCAACATGATAAATGTGGAGTTTTTTATTATTGTTCTATCAGTGAAAACCTCATTCCATTTTAAGCTCTTAAACTCTAAAATTACACATTTCAATTTTCAATAACTATGTGTCTAATCAAAATTTGTTACACATATATATCAAAATCCTTCTAGCTACTTCTAGAGCATGCATGCATTGATCCATATCTCTATACTTCTAGAGCATTATAGAGCTAAAGTAGCAATAAGAGATGAAAGAATGAAGTTCTAACCTTTTAAAGCTTTGGATTTAGGTGTTGCAAACTAAATCTTGACAAATCTTGAGAAAAAAATGGAATGAACTCTCTTGCTTCTTTGAGAAAAATGGCCACCATATGCTTTAGGGCAGCAGGACAGGAAGCAGAATATATAGTGGTGGACAACTAGTCCTGGGCCGTGATACGACACGGGACTAATAGTCCACGAAAGGACCAGCTGGCCTACTCCAGGTTATTAGTCCCGGGCCGTATTACGGACCGGGACTAATGACGTGGTCTAGCCCGGGACTAGTGACTACGGCCGTTTCTAGCCGTTAGAGGCCTCACGGCCCGGGACTAGTGCTTCCAATAGTCGCGGGCTGTGCCAGGCCGGGACTGCTGGCCTTGTTCCCGTCGAACCGAAGATGGTTTTTCCAGTAGTGTCCCTTAGACGTTGTATGGTGGTCTCTAAGTCTTGGGTATGCTTCTTCTCCTCTTCAAGGTCATTTCTAGTGTTGATCATTCTACACATGAGTCTTTCACCAAGCTCCTTGATAGCATTCCAAGCTGCATTTCTTGCAGATTCAAAGAATGTTGTATACATTTCTGAGTTGGTGCCCATGTAGAATCTTGACTCTTTATGGTTGTCTCCCTTGTTTTTATACAAGTGAAGTTGCACCCACCAATATTCTTCTCCTTCATCCATAACTGGAAATCCTTTGTATACGGCCTCACCATGTATTCCCAAGCTAACCATAAGGGTTTTGAGTTCTTTGGGAAACTCCATCTCACATTCTAAAGTCATGGTCATGAGTGGTCCCTTCTTAACAGCTTCATTGATGGTGGCCATCTACAAATTGAGATGGGAAAGAAGATTAGAAAGGGTTACGAGAAGAAAAAGACAAGTGCGGAATTTTGCAAAGAGTTGCATTTTTCCTTAGTGGTTTTCTTAGTCTAATCCAACCTAGGGTCATAATCCTACAGGCAACACAGTGCTCTGATACCATCTGTAAGACCCCACCTTTATAAGGTAAAGGTCCCTATGATTGCAATGCTAGTCCCTAGATCAAATGCTAGCATCCACAGTTTAAGATGAAGTACACAAATACAAAGGTCTTTATTACACTGTCATTCCAGAGATAAACATAGTATTTTACAACTCCATATCCAAAGGCTAGTACAAGAGTTCATAACATAAGTAAATAAAGTAAAGTCTTCATCTTCATGTGCCACAGGCAAACATGTTGAGTGTAGACTCATAACCATAATCCTCATCAGAGTATCCTGCAACATCACAAGTTACAGCCACAGTGGGTCAATACATTTGGAATTGTATTGGCAAGTGATACCATAGTATAATAGTAGTATCTAACATCTATATGAATTTGGCTAAGTGTAGCTTAGGCTTGCTTTGCTCAAAATAGGTTTTTCCTATCTGTTGAAAACACTAAGTTTTTGTTTGACAAGAACACCCAAGGAACCACCAATCAACATTGGTGAACCTTAACCCTTGTTTAACCACAAGTTTTTAACTTAGAAATTGGGATGAGGAGATCCTTGATAGCTTCAATGCCTTGATGCTCAAATTGTCCGTTGCCGGGGAAACGGCTAAGTACTTAGGTTTTTCCTTCTCTAGAGGTGGTGCACTTTCCCCACAAGACTCGACATGCATCGAGACGAGATCTTTCAGAAGCCTTCACTTAGACCAAATGGACGCGTTCCAACCTATCACCCTACCACCATCTGTCCATCTGGCTAAGTTATTGCAACCTATATGATCAAGGCAGAGCCCATATGCCATGTGGTTGCACTAGAAGCTTCTAAACACTAAGTATCTCAAATCCCTTTATTCCTGAGTGGCTTTCCACAAGTGAGATACACCAGGGAGGCCATAGAAATGGACCCTGAGTAACCACTCAACACAAACCATTCTTTCCATTCCACCCAGGTGATTCATTCACTTAGTTGTTTTATTAAACAAAAACATAAGTGAAAGACTTAACAAAATTTCCATATCATGTAAATAATCCACCCTTGTTTGCTACTAGCTATGCTAAGCATAATATCAACAAGTATTTTTAACTTAGAGGAATTCTACCAAGACTACAACTACTAGGATTTCCCATGGCATAGCATATAGATACTTAGCAAAATTTTCATGCAAGCCCTATACAAAATATCACTAGTGCATAGTAAAAATAATAGGACAAATACATGAAGCACCACTTGCCTTGGTAGTTGGGGGAGTATCAACAATCCTCACAATCACAATCACCACTAGCACCAAAATCTACACATAAAATTATAGCACCAAATTTACATTCAAAATAATCAAGCAAAAATATATGAATGCATGCAAATGCAATGAAATGAATTTCTACACCAAACCAATCAAATCAAACAGTACTGAACACAAAACTAACTATTTATAGTCTAAATAAACTTAAATTTCCTTTAAAAACATTTTCTATATAATTTATAAAGTCAAAATAAGCCTATATTTTATTCTGCAAATGAACCCAATTTTACAGAAGAAAAATACAAAATCAAGTCCATAGTAGTGTAGGATTTATTTTTCTGATTCCATTGATATCTTATTTGCATTTTTGGATAAACAGAACTCAAGTTATGAATTTTACAAGTTTGAATCTCTAATAGATATAAAAACAGATTTTAAATCGAAACCCTATCCACATGGCTGTGTCTGATTGGTCGATACCGCTTCGCGCGGATCGGCTAACATGGAGCATTGGATCTAAGTTAGATCCAGTGGCCTAGATCTAACGATACCGTTTCGCGCTAGGATCTAATCGCAGCCCTACAATTTATATCTGACGGTGCTAGCACAAGCAACCATAGACTAGCGGCGATGGCGACGGCTGCGCGGCGAAGGCGCTCTGCCAGTGATGTTCCGGCGGCTGGGGGCTATGGGTTGGCTTACCAGCGTCGCAAGGTTGCGAGGAAGCTCAACGTGTCGCTGGCGTGGACGGGGGCGTGCTATGGTGGCCGGGAGACCTCGTCGGAGTTCGTACCCGCGTCGGGTGTTCACTGCCGGAGATGAAGTCGATGTTCTAAGGCGCAATAGGACAAACGAAAGGCATAGGAGATGCACAAAGGCATGGCGAACATAGTCGTATGGGTTAGGGGTCAAGGGGCGGTTTGGCTTTACCGTGATTCTTCATCGGAGTTGAGCGGTGTTTCGGTCGTTCACGGAGGTTGACGGAGACGACGTCCTGGGGCGATTCAGAGCAAACCAAAGATGTGAGAAGATGCGCAAGGGTCTGACAAGCAAGCTCGTGTGAATGAGAGGCGAAGGGGCGTGCTAGACTCACCGAAATGGCTCATTGGTCTTTGTCGTCAGTGGCGATCTGACGAGATTGACTGCAAAGCAAGCTGGGTTTGGTGGGGGGATGAGGTGATGAGATGTTGATGCAGCTATTAAATAGCAGGCGGGCGGCAGAATCATCAGAAGAATTCAAAAAGAATCATAGTGATCAACATCATGGGAAAAAAGTCGCCGAAAGTGGGTGTGACGGTAATGCGAGCAGGAAGGGGAAATCAGTAATGGGGCTTGATGGGTCCTTGGCCCGAATTGGTGGCGTTGGCCCTTTTCTTTTTCCTTTCTCTTTTTCTTTTTCTATTTTGATTTTTAGGAATCAAATTCAAACCCTATTTCAAATAAGTTTGAATTTAACCCACCTCTAGATCTTTGTAGTGTCAACCTTGTACTTATTTGTGTATAAAACACTATTTTTTAGTCAAATGCACTTTAACACTTTCAAAAATAAAATAAAACCATGCCTTATTGGTATATAGATAATAGGCATAAAGATGGTTTTATTTGGAATTTTGTTTTGAAAATTTGTTGGCAAGTCAAGGATGCTATGATTGCATGCATGATATGAAAGCTTTTGTAATTCATGATTTTTGCGATGTTACATGATAGCCACAAATGTGTGGATCTACCGTATGTTTCATTGTAAGACCATTAAAAAAATCCTAAAGCTTCTAAAAGATTAGCATTAGAAGTACACATGACCATAGTTGGTATTTGGTTAGTTTAGTTAGCCGAATCATCTTTGTACAACTTAAAGAGCATAAAACTTGGCCTAAGTTAAGTAAATATGAAGAAGTATGAAATTATAGCAATCATTTTCCAAGATGCTTCGCAAAGCCAGGCTTGCAAATTGACCAACATCCTAACCATGTAAACAATGCGGAGGTATGATAAGGAGTCAGAGAATATTAGAAAACCCCAAGGGGAGGAGCTAACAGTAAGGTAGTATAATGGTTCGATATCTGGAGGAAAGTGAGGAGAAATCTTAAATCATGATTTATCTATATTTATCTTCATAAGGATTATTGAACCTTTGGAAACATAGCAATGTGGAAGTTTAGACTTATACCTCAAGATAGTAAAACGAATATCTTCAGCTTAGTAATAAGGAAGTTGGAGTAGTAATATAGAAGTTGTTAAGAAAACCTACTAAATAATTATAAGATTAAAAGCTTGAAAAAGATAAGGTATTTTAACATTAAAAAATCCAAATAGTAAGTAATCAAGAATCTAATTATTCTTAGTTTGGTATAGAGTATCAAAACAGGCCTATTACAAGGAATATGAAACCATGAGTGATTTGGACTAAATGAGTCCAAAACATTCTTAGTAAATAAGCCATCAGGATGAAGTGTACCAAAAATAGGTAATATTAGAGTCAAGGCTATCATCGGGTATAGTCCAAACCAAAATCTTACCATAGGGAGACTTTCTCAAAACATAGATCCTTCTCAAATAGATGTCCTAATCCGAAGACACTTAAAGGCACATGATCAGAACATGAATGTCGAATTCAAAGTAATCAATGGGATTGATGGTTAACCATTATTAAGATAGAAGCGGACTTAAGGAAAAGTTTCAATGAAGATACCCCAATTATCTTTATCACGGATTAAAGAGCCACTATGGTCTAAAGAGGTCAGCTCTACCTTCTGAAACGTAAGAGAGTGCAAACTTCGGGGACGAAGTTGAGTTTAAGGGGGCGAGTCTGTAATATCCCAGGATTAGCACCTAGAAATAATGAGGCCACATGTGTGTGCATTGCATTCATGCATAAGAATAGAATCCAAATGTAATCGAACATCTACCTAGATATCATTAACCAGGAATCATCTATATGTTGATTCCTATCATATACCAAATACAAGTACATATTAGCAAACTATGTTGCTAAACCATCTGCTCAGATAAGAATTCTATTCTTATTGATATTTTTAGAATACATCTTAAATCTACTCGTTGTTAAGCAATAAACCATATAAACACAATGTCCAACAACCATGACGCATGTTATTAGCTTGGACAAGATCAACATATCTCACAGAAGCATAAATATGATAAAATTTCTAAAAACAGGACCCCGTTCTAGTTTAATTCTCACAAGGCATGGATTATGATAGATGTCACCAGTATTGCACAAGAACAAGTAGGGAATAATTTGGAGTAAAACCAGTAGAACAACATCACTAGAAATTAATCCTAGACCAGGAGTAATCCTAATTCATGAATGTATCTATAGAAGAGATGAGGCACAGAGAAAAAGGGGATATGAGGGAAGCATCTACCTGGGGACGAGTTGCATCTCGTAGAAGTAGAAGCAGTGGTAGAGTCGAGGGAGTCAGTGGAAACCGATGACATCAAGCATGGCGGCACAAGGAGCACAACAGCGCTCGACCCGCGCCGGGCCACACCATAGCACTTCGTCACAAGCATCCTCCCCATGTACCGTGCCACCAAGAACTACCATTAATTCACAGGCAAGCGACAAAGTCATGAACACGAAACCCTAGAGCCAATTTGTTGGTGATGGTGAGCGAGATGGCGTAGGAGGATCACATCAAATTGGGTAGGCAGGTGGATCTTGACGGGGCGTGTCGATTAGGACCCACAGCACCGGATGGAGTGGCCGGAGTTCACCGAAACCGAAGTCGGATGCGAGCAGGAGAACGATGGCGTCAAGCCGAGTCAGGAGAGGAGCGAAGGAGAACGTGAGTGTGGGTGAGGTGTGTGTGGGAGTGGGTCGGGGCCAAGGTGACCCCGAGCCAGCCCAACCCATACCACCAGTAGAATAAGAATGAAAATAAAATAAAACAATTATCGAATTACCAAAATACCCTTGTGATATTTCAAACTCTAGAAAAAATATATAAAAATCATAAATATATATAATATATCTAATAATCACAAAAATGAAATCTATCTAAGAAAATATAAAACCACTTGTTTGAGTTAAATAAAACACCACTAAATATTAAAGTCCCTAGAGTTCTTAATAAATTATAATTTTATAAGAAAATATCCTAAAAATTAATAAAAACCATTTTTGTGTATAAAAAATAAATCTACTATTTATAAAATATTAACTTAATTATTTTATAAATAAAATTTGGAGTAAGTATTCAAAGATATTTAATCCTTTATGGAATTTTATAAACTTAAGAATAATACTTAAAATAAATAAAATCATCTTTAAAATCTTAAATAAATATATTTTACCAGAAAAATACTAAATATATTATTCCAAAACATCTTTAGATTCTTAGGAAATAAATTCTAACTATTCTATCTTATGAAAATGAGATAATTATTTGTTAACTCTTTAAAATTATTTCCTAAGTAAGAAATAATCACATTTCTTTATAAATATTAAATCCTTTAAGACTAAATACTAAAGTCTAAAACCATAATTAGGATTCATAATAAAACTTAAATATAAAGTAAGAATTTTATAAACCCTTTTGAAACCTTAAATCAAATTTAAACCAACAACGATTAAGCTAACCTTATACATCATTTAATCCTATTATAGATATATGATCTTTATCTTTTAATCATATCTCACATAACTTTAAACTCTAACAAAATACAAATATCATAAGCAATCCACCTTAAGTCCATTTATGTCCTTAAAGTTAACTTTAGTCAACAAGATTGTAAACACCATGTTAAAGCCTTCATTATGTATTTTATAGTTCACTTTGGTCTGTTTCAATTAAGACCTAAAGCATCTCAAGACCAAACGGATCAAGTAAACACTAAGAGACATCGACTACATTATATTAACCATAAAACTTGTTTAAACATTAGAAAAGAAACCTTTTCTTTGAAGGTTATTCTTTTTGCCACCTCAAACAACAACTTTATAATAGTTCTTTCAACCCTTAACAACTTATCACATGGACTTTCATCCTAGCTAAGAAATGGTAATTAACCTCAATTATAGATTAACTTGTACTCTATTTTTATATTTCTAGTTTATGAACACTTAAGTTCCTTGTAAATGCATTTGTTTGTGAAGTAAAAATTGATGATAAACCAACTCTTAAGGAAATCACCTAAGTTCAACTCACTTAGACTATCGGGGATCCACTCTGGGGGTTTTACAAAATGCATAGCATTACTTATGCATAATAGCATGTTGCTTCTTTAAACATTAGTCCTTACCGGACCAATGATATTGTTTTTAGATATTAGATCTTCTATTGTCTCGAAGACCGTGAGTGCATAATCTTGCAATCACAAAATACAAGTTCACACTTCTCATGTCCTTTGATTATTTTCTGTAAGTAGTTGCAAATCCAATGTTGTCTTCACCTGCATTTCAAAAAGGTTAGAAAACACTATTTTCATAATAATATGATTATGGGTTATTTACCAAAGTGGTAATAACCTACTATGGAAGTTATGGTGGTAAAGGAACATAATACCTAGGACTTAACAACTAATGTCGCCGGTGATTCTTGCGTCGTATATTACGCGTTAACCATGAGATCTATATGGGCACTAGGGAAGTCAGTTGGATGGCTCCCTTTCGCATACCTCGGACACAGTTCTTGGAGTTTTGTAAGTTGCATATCGTGGGTATAGCCGTACGAGGAAAAGTCTACCGTGGATATGGGCTTACAAAAGACAGATTTCTAGTGTTAATGGTTGTTGTGTGCATCAGACTAAGGTATAGCCGTTTTATATGGGGAAAAGTCTGCCTTCAGTCTGGGCATACAACAATTGCTCCGTATATGGGTCGCGAAGAAGGACAAGGATTGGCTTGGATCTTAGACTGTCAACACCCGGATTTTTAACCACATATGCCTGTTATGCCATACATTGCAATCCCAGGATTACCATTTCTGTGAGACATAACAGATTGGATATCACAGTACATCATCCATTACAAACCATACATAAGGTCTTATAACAAATAAAGGATCACATGATCAAGTATTAGTACATTCAAACAGTGGAATAACATAATAGTAAATGGTAGCACGGGCGAGACTCCATCTTCATGGTCACATGAAATGCTGACGATGGGAGATGATCCTAGTTGTCATAACCTTCCTGCGGTCCATCCTCCAGATAGTCATCTTCATATTCTAGCCACGGGAATAGCCAGGGACAAAGCCATGAGTACTCTTTAAGTACTCGCAAACTAAGACTAACAAGTGCAGGGGTTTTGAGTAGGAAATACTAGGCTCTAGGTTGTTTTTGTAAAAAGCCAGATTTACCTTATTTGAGTTCAGAAGCAAAGAAAGCTACTTGACTTAAATGTATAACACCTAAGTGGGAACTTAGTTTTCATATCACAACCTTGTTGTGGTCAAGTCAAAGTCATTGCCTATGACCGAGGCAAAAAAGTTAGTTTTCATAACACCTATAGGTGGACAATCTTCACAAGGTAGCCTCAGCTCAAACCTTGGCTGCAAGGGAACCCATACTAAGGTATATAAACTTCTAGTCAAGCCCTACCCAATTTAGGGTACTGTGGTTGTACGGTAAAATTGGAATGGTATCGCATCCATACAACCATCAGTTTTATAAAGGGCTAAGGCTCATGCCTCAACATTTTCATCATCAAATCATCTGGTGTTCAAGTCAAAACATTTCATTAGAATGGCTCATCATTCTAAGGTTTTCATAATCATTTTCACCAAGTATCCCCATCTAAAATGATCAAGTTTTATGCTTAGCACTAGCCACTAAAGTTGGAGTAAACACTAATTATGGGTAATAATCAAGTGTGACTTACCTAAGTTCAATCCCATGCCTAAGGATGGCATCAAGATTTATCTAACTTAGGCCAAGTTTTATGCTCTTTATGCTACCTCTAAAATCTACAATTCACTAAGTAAACACAAATATGAAGCTTTGATAAAGAAATAAAATAACTAAGCTTGTAAGTAAAACTAGGATTGGGTATCATCAATTGGTATAATCAAGGCATGCCTAATGCATTGCATAGATCATATAGTTTTCACAGTTGCAAGTGTTAGCTTGCATAGGTACATGCAAGTGGTATCTTGCCTTGTGTAGAGCAGTGGTTGAATTTCTCCTCTGTTTCTTCCTCGTAGTATCCTCCTTCCTTCTCGTATCCTTGTTTGGTACTAGCGTCTATAAATAAATACAAGGTACACGATCACCAAACAATTCTTAGCTACTCTATTTAGCACACAAAGGTTCACACTAGGTGATGTAGCATCATCACTATTATTACAAAGATTAAGGCAATAGTTCTATTTATTTTATTTAGAAAATTAATTCTACTAATTGAAAAACTACTTAAGATTTAATATTCTCCAACTAAAACATGGGATCATGTTGACACATGTCATCACCACATATTTTAGTACTTGGGAATGTGATTTAAAGTGGTGTCACAATTTAATAAGGTTTAACCTTTTTATTTTAATTAAATAAAGTGACTAGAAATGCCTATGGGGCATTATTTTATTGCTTGTCCATTATTTCTGCAAGTAAACCTAGATATTTTTATATATTCAGAAAGGTTTAATCAAATGTGACTTTTGAGAGTTGGAATCAACTCAAAAGCTGTTATGGTTGAATTTTGAAAAATGTTTGAATGCATAAAAGTCTCTGTCTTGTTATTTTTACTATTGGTGATCTACAACTCTAAATGGTTTGAATCCAACAGGCTTGGATTAAGAATTTCAATACCTTTCTAGCAAAGTTAGTTTCATGCAATTTGGTTCAGTGTATCTCTCTGGATTGATTTTCATAAATTTACTGCCAGAACTAAGTTTGAGTTTAAATAGATAAACCTAAATTTGAATTACTGGGTCACGCGGGAATGCTAACTGGGCCGACCCACTGCGCACAGTGCGTGCGCGCGGGCTAAGTGGATGTCCCCACCAGTCAGCGAGACAGGGGGTGCGAAGGGGTATGGGGTGATTACGGTCGTAGGATTAGAAGTGCGATCAACGACTGAGGTTCATCGTCCATGTCTGAACAGAACGCGGTGAGGTCGAACCCTAGCGCGGCCAGTGGGGGTCAGTGGGGGCTCACCGGGGCTCTGGCAATGGTCGGCGATGGGGGCAAACGACAAAGTCGAAGACGGCGATCCTCCTAGTACTGGTGGCTCCTCCTGGGGCAGCTCCAATCAAAGGCGCCCTTCTCCTCCAGCAGCGGCAAGCTCCGGCGAAATTCCGGCCACCTGGTGCGCGCCTTGCTCCGAGGATGAGGTGTGGTGGTTCTGGGAGAGAGGGGAGTGTGACGGTGTGTAGAATTCGTGTTGGGTGGCCTCTATTTATACACCGGCGAGAGGGCAGTGCGAGATGGGCACAGCTCGTCGGGGTCGGCTGCACAGCGAGCTAACAACATGGCTGGGGGTAGGGGACGGTGCACTGCCTCCTGGCAAAGCTCAACGGCATGGTGGCGAGGCGTGGGGCGGTGCGAATTGGTCGGAACACTTCGACGCTCTGGGAGGGTCCGACGGAAGTTTTAATGGCGCACGGGTTGTCCTGGTCGCGCGGCGATGAATGGGAATGTTTGGGTGGTTCCTGGGGCGTGATCACCCACAAGTATAGGGGGTGTATCATAGTACTTTCAATAAATAGGATTGTCGATCCCAACGAGGAGCAGAAGGTGGTGAACAGTGGTATGGAGCAGGAACTCTCTGCAAATACTTAGCAACCAGATTTTTAGTGGTTTTCTGATAAGGCAACAAAACAAAGTGCAAGTAATAAAGAACAAACGCACCAAGTGGCCCAATCCTTTCTTATCAAAGGACAAGCCGGTGAAAATACTTATAAGGACCAAACGTTCTCGAGGACACATGGGAATTCTGTCAAGTGCTTTTGCTTCAAATAGCTGAGTACTCTTCTTTGGTGTTGTAAGTGTTGTGTGGGTGAACCAGTGCTAATGTACCGACCTTACTTGAACTAATACATACTTGTGGTTAAACCCCCATCAAACATCCGTAACTACAGGAAAGTAATTAAGATTTAAATCTAACCATAGCCTTAAACTCTGAGATCCTACGCTCCCTTGTACAAAGGTGTCCTAACGGGGGTTCAGGTTTCTGTTACTCCGGCAACCCCACAATTAGTAGCCAAATACACAATGCATTCCCCTAGGCCCATAAATGGTGAAGTATCATGTAGTCGACGTTCACATGACACCACTAGAAGAATAGCACCACAACTTAAATACTAAACCATTGAATAATAACTCAACACAAATCCACTAATAACAACATGACTTCTCCCATGTCCTCAAGAACTAAACGAACTACTCACAAGACATCATATGGATCAAGATCAAAGATGATATGGTGATGAATAACAATCTGAACATAAACAATAATCCAATGGTTCCACTCACAAGCATCAACTATAATAGTAATTAACACTAGGAAAGTTTCCCCTAAGAACTAAAGCAATATCCAACACAATTGTCACAGCGGGACGGAGTGGTGATGATGGTGCTGGTGGAGATGATGGTGTGGATGATGATGATGATCCCGATGAAGCCTAGCTTGACGATGGTGTTGATGGTGACGATCTCCCCTCACCGGGAAGGAATTCCCCCGGCAGAAATCTGTCTGCCAGAGAGATCATTCTCTCTCGGTGTTTTCCGCCCCCCAGAGGCGGCGGAAATCTATCTGTGGTCGCCCCCCGAGCCTTAGGCTTCCGTAGGGAAGATATAGGCGAAGGGGCGGATGAAGGGAATATGCCCTGAGAGGCAATAATAAAGTGGTTATTATGTGTATTCCAAGTATATGATAGATGTTTATTTTGCATGCTATAATTGTATTAATACGGAAACGTTAATACATGTGTGTTTAATAAACAAACAGAAAGTTCCTAGTTAAGCCTCTCTCATAAACTAGCTCGTTGATTAACAAGATGATCAAGGTTTCCTGATCATGGACATTGGATGTTGTTAATAACGGGATCACAACATTGGTGGAATGATGTGATGAACATTCATCCGAAGTATAGCATTACGATCAAAGTCATTGAGTTTATATTGCTATAACAACTTACGAAGTGATCCTAATCCTTAGACCATGAGATCATGTCAATCACTAACACCGGAAGAGTTTCTTGATAACATCAAACGTCACACCGTAATGTGGTGATTATAAAGATGGGTTCAGAACTAATAAAGTGTTATGTTGAGGCTCATGGATCAAGAGTGGAATTTGTTCATCCCGATGACGGATAGATATACTCTGGGCCCTCTCGGTGATATCACATTGATTAGCTTGCAAGCAAGTGATTTGATCACTAGAATGTTATATCACAGGAACGAGAAAAGAGTGCATGTCGGTAACGAGATTAAACTAGGTATGGAGATACCGATGATCGAATCTCGGACATGTAATATATCGCGAAACAAAGGGATTAAGATACTAGCATAAAAGGTTCCGACGATCACAAGAAAGTCATCGTTGAATGTGTGGAGTCGATGGGTCTCAGATCCCGCTTCGATTATTGATCCGAGAGGGTCTCGATCATGTCCGCATTATTCACGAACCGTAGGGTGACACACTTAAGAGACACCGCATCCAATTGGAGCAAAAGTTTCATGCGAAAAGAATGAATAGCGCAGGAATTTATTTCACTAGATACCAAAAGCAGTTTTCGGGTGAAATTGCATAAAGTGGTTATGCATGTGAAATAGAATTCTAGCAAGGGGTTATTTGTGAATGTTTGTCATTAAAGTAATTGACAAAATTCTGAATAAAAATAAAAGAGTTTTATTTAATGAGAGCTTGCATTAAATTTGGTGGAAATTTAATGGGTTTTTGAGTGGGATTTTGAGTGGAGTTTTTTGAAGGGTCATTTTGTGAGTGGAGTGTCCACCCACATGAATGAGGGAGAGGTGGGGGCACCCTCCATGGCCGGCGGCCATGCCCCCCTTGGGCTGCCCCCCTCCCCTATAAAAGGAGCCCCTCCTCTCACTTCTCACTCACACCTCCTCGTGAAGGATCTCTCTCCCCCTCTAGAATTTATTCCCCATGGTCTCGGACTAGCGAGATACATGTTCCCGGTGGCTTTCGGCAAGAAAGAGTTGTGCTTCCGCTGCATCGCTGGAGCGAGGAGGCGGAGGTTGCTCGGTGCCTCGAACGTGTGTGCGAGCACGGATGCGCTGCTGATTTGCGGCGCTAGGACTTCCTCTCGATCTTGAGATCGGCAAGAGATCGTCTACATCAACCACGAGTTGAACTCGTTAAGCTTTGTCGGTCTTCAAGGGTATATTCTCTACGGATATACATCCGCCCGTTGTTTGTATCTAGTATAAATAGATCTTGGTATATAGTTCACATCGTAGGAAAATTTTTGTTTTCTATGCTGCGAACCCTACAGTGGTATCAGAGCCGGATCTATGCGTAGATACTTTACACGGGTAGTACACATATGAGTATGTGGGCGATGATGATCATGTTGTTGCTCCTTTGTTGTGATTTTGGATATTGGTGGCATAGTGGGATGAAGCGGCGGACAAACTTTACATGTCCTCACATGAGACCTGTTCCACGCTTGACATGCAACTAGTTTGCATAAGTGGCTAGCGGGTGTCTGTCTCTCCTACTATAGTCAATATCTATTTTGCAAGCGAGTTGTCAACAATTTGATTATCCTCGTTGTGGTTGATGTTCGTAGGTAAGAACGGTTCTATATCGAAAGCCCTAAGCCACGTAAAACTTGCAATGGATAAATTAGAGGCGTCTAGTTTAGATTGTTGCTGGGCTAGTGTTATTATATGGTAGTGTTGTAAGTAGAAGTATGAGATGATACTCTTACAACACACATAGCGTGTATAATCCATAGACCTTGGATTTGCACATATAGGTATGATAGTGATCATACCACGATGCACATGATAGAGATCATCTGCGGGAAACCATATAATTTCGCTAATAAACATATGATGTTTGGTTGCATCTTATATTGCTTATTTAGCGCTTTGTTAAGCATAATAAGATGATCCTCATTTAAATATCAAGATAAGAATGTGTTCTTCCTTTAGTATGCACCGATTATGTTTTCGCCGCCCAAGACATCACGTGATGATCGGGTGTTCTTGGATCCACGACCATATTTCGGTGTAAAAGCGATTACACACGCAGAATACTAAGGTTCTAACTTGGCGAGCCTAGCATGTACAGACATGGCCTCGGAACACGTAATCAAAGGTTAAGCATGAGTCATATAGTTGATATGATGCCCATTTGATGCTCGCCTTTGAAGCTATACCGACTCACGTGATGATCGGACTTGGTGTAGTGGATTTGTTTCATGTAATCACCAAAAGGACACGAGGGATGTCGCTTTTGAGTGGGAGTTCATTCGTAATATAGATTAGTTGAACTCAATCTATCATACACTTAGTCTAAACTTTACAAATTCTGTTGTAGATGGCACCACCGCTTTTAATTTCAATGCGTTCATGGAGAAAGAGAAACTAGCAACGAACGGTAGCAACTTCTTGAATGGGCCATGAATGAGGATTCTCCTCTCACGCACAAAAGCAATATGTGCTAGAAGCGACGTTAGGCCCCCACCTTTGACGATGCCCCCGACGAGGAGAAGAATGTCTATCGACTCGTCAGAGGACCACAACTTAGTTCATTGCGGCATATTGTATGGGCTAGAGCCGAACTCAAAACGTTTCAAAACGGCAATGCATTTGATACAATGGGTGAGTTGAAAATGATTTTCACACACATGTCAGTCAGAGAGAGCTACAATGCTGAAAAGTTCTTTAGTTGCATGATGGAAGAGCACATTCGTTAGTGAGCATGTACTCAAGATGTCGATTACGCCGATAAGCTTGTGTCCTTGGGAATAACGATTCCCATTGACTTAGGCATCCATCGTGTTCTGCGGTCTCGCCACCTAGCTATAAGAGCTTCGTGATGAACTATAATATGCAAGGCATGAAGAAGTCTCCCGAGCTCACAATGCTTAAAACCGCAGTGGAGATCAAAAGGAACATCAAGTGTTGATGATCAATAGGAACACTGGTTTCAAGAAAGACAAGAAGGAAAACGGAAGGAAGTAAGGCGGCAAGCATTGCTACCGAAAAGAAACCCGAGTTGGACCTAAGTCCGATTCCGAAGTGCTACTATTGTAAGGGATCGCCATCGAAGCGCAATCGCCCCAAGTATTTGGCATAAGAAGGCCGGCAAGGCAAACAAAGGTATATATGATATACATGTTATTGATGTGTACTTGACTAGTGCTCGCAGAGCACCGGGTATTTGATACCGGTTGCTAATATTTGTAACTCGAATCGTGGTCATGGAACCAATGACCGCTAGCAAGGGTGAGGTCAAGATGCGTGTCGGCAATGGATCAAACGTTGATGTAATCGCCGAACGCCTCTCCACTTACCGTCGGGATTAGTTATAAACTTAAATAAATGTTATCCGGTGCTGCACCGAGCATGAACATTGTATCGGGATCATGTTTGATGCAAAGTGGTTATTCATTTAAATCGAGAACAATGGTTGTTCCATTTATATGAATGAAATCTTTTATGGTCATGCACCGATGATGAATGGTTTATTTCGTTAGATCTCAATGATAATGTTACACATATTCATAATGTTGATGCTAAAAGGATTAAACTTAATGATGATATATCCGCATATATGTGGCAGCCGCTCTAGGTCATATTGGCGTTAAACGCATGAAGAAGCTCCATTCGGATGGACTTTTGGAATCACTTGATTATGAATCATTTGATACATGTGAGCCATGCCTTATGGGCAAGATGACTAGAACGCCGCTTTTCGGTTCAATGGAGCAGGCGATGATTTATTGGAAATCATACATTCGATGTATGTGGTCCAATGAGTGTGTCGCGAGGTGGATATCGTTATTTTGTTACTTTCACGGATGATTTGAGTAGATACGGTTATATCTACTTGATGAAACACAAGTCCGAAACCTTTGAAAAGTTCAAGGAATTTCAGAATGAAGTGGAAAATCATCGTAATAGAAAGATCAAATTTCTACGGTCCGACCGTGGAGGTGAGTATCTAAGTTACGAGTTTAGCACTCACATGAAAGAGTGTGGAATTGTTTCACAACTCACACCTGCTGTAACACCACAGAGAAATGGTGTGTCGAACGTCGAATCGTACTCTATTAGATATGGTTCGATCTATGATGTCTCTGACGGACTTGCCGTTGTCATTTTGGGGTTATGCACTAGAAACCGCTGCATTCACTTTAAATCGGGCACCATCTAAATCCGTTGAAAAGACACCAGATGAATTATGGTTTGGAAACAAACCTAAGTCATTTCTTAAAGTTTGGGGATGCGATGTTTATGTGAAGAAACTTCAACCAGATAAACTCGAACCCAAAGCGGAAAAATGTGTCTTCATAGGATACCCTAAAGAAACTATTGGGTATTCCTTCTATCACGCATCCGAGGGCAAGGTTTTTGTTGCAAGAATGGATCCTTTCTAGAGAAAGAGTTTCTCGAAAGGTGTGAGTAGTCGGAAGGTAGAACTCAAGAGGTTGTGGAACCTTCTCTTCAAAGTATGGCGAGTAGCGCAGTACGGAAGTTGTTCGGAGTTGGCTCCACTGTTGAAGAAGGAACTAATGATAATGATCATGAAACTCCGAAGAGAGTACTACGAACCTCGCAGTCAAACAGACGTGCAGCCCCGAACAGACGGAAATCTCATAAATTTCATGGTTGATGAAAACAATGACCCTGCGACGTATGAAGAAGCAATGATGAGCCCGGATTCCAACAAATGGTTAGAAGCCATGAAATCCGAGATGGAATCCATGTATGAAAATCAAGTTTGGAACTTGGTGGAATTACCTCACGCAAGAAAGGCCGTGGAGAACAAATGGATTTTCAAAAGGAAAGCGTCGATGGTAATGTGACCATCTATAAAGCTCGACTTGTCGCAAAGGGGTTTCGACAAATTCAAGGAGTTGACTACGATGAGACTTTCTCTCCGTAGCGATGCTAAAGTCGATTAGGATTATGTTAGCAATTGCTGCATTTCGATTATGAAATATGGCGATGGATGTCAAAACCGCGTTTCTCAATGGTAATATTGAAGAAGAGTTGTATATGATACAACCAAAGGGTTTTGTCGATCCTAAGGATGCTAACAAGGTGTGCAAGCTTCATGATCCATCTATGGATTGAAGCAAGCATCACGGTTGGAATCTCCGCTTTGATGAGGTGATCAAAGAGTTTGGATTTGTCCAAACTTATGGAGAAGCTTGTATTTACAAGAAAGTGAGTGGGAGCAATGTGGCATTTACGATATTATATGTGGATGACATATTATTGATCGAAATGATATAGAACTTTAAACAAAGGTTAAAAGTTATCTAAACAAAGAAATTTTCAATGAAGGACCTAGGTGAAGCATCATACATATTAGGCATAAAGATCTATAGAGATAGATCTAGGCGCCTAATAGGGCTATCGCAAAGTACATACCTTGATAAGATTTTAAAGAAGTTTAAAATGGACGGAAGTAAGAAGGGGTTCTTACCTATGTTGCAAGGCAAGACATTGAGTAAGACTCAAAGTCCGGCTTCGGCGGAAGAAAGAGAGATAATGGACCAAGTCCCTATGCTTGACCATAGGCTCTATAATGTACGCCATTCTATGTACAAGACCGGATGTGGCACATGCTATTAGTTTGACTAGTAGGTACCAATCGGATCCGTGTTCTAACATCGATAGCGGTCAAGAATATCCTTAAGTACTTACGAAGAACTAAGGATATGTTTCTTGTATACGGAGGTGAAGAAGAGCTCGCTAAGTGTTATGTCGATGCTAGCTTTGACACCGATCCGGATGACTCTAAGTCTCAATCCGGATCGTATTTCTCATGAATGGCGGAGCGTTAGTTGGAGGAGCTCCAAACAACCTGTGGTAGCGGGATCAACAACGGAGGCGAATATGTTGTCGCTTGAGCAGCCAGAAGCGCTTGGATGACGGAGTTCATATCCGAACTAGGAGTTGTGGCAAACGCGTTGGACCCAATGGTGATCTATTGTGACAACAATGGTGCCATTGCCAATGCCAAAGAGCCAAGGTCTCACAAGCATTCCAAGCATATTAAGCGCTGGTTTCACTCCATCCGCGAGCATGTCAAGGATGGAGATATAAAGATTTGTAAAGTACATACGGATCTGAATGTAGCAGATCCGTTGACTAAAACTCTCCCTAGAGCAAAACATGATCAACACCAGAACTCAATGGGTGTTAGATTTATCACTATGTAACTAGATTATTGTCTCTAGTGCAAGTGGGAGACTGAAGGGAATATGCCTTGAGAGGCAATAATAAAGTGGTTATTATGTGTATTCCAAGTATATGATAGATGTTTATTTTGCATGCTATAATTGTATTAATACGGAAACGTTAATACATGTGTGTTTAATAAACAAACAGAAAGTTCCTAGTTAAGCCTCTCTCATAAACTAGCTCGTTGATTAACAAGATGATCAAGGTTTCCTGATCATGGACATTGGATGTTGTTAATAACGGGATCACAACATTGGTGGAATGATGTGATGAACATTCATCCGAAGTATAGCATTACGATCAAAGTCATTGAGTTTATATTGCTATAACAACTTACGAAGTGATCCTAATCCTTAGACCATGAGATCATGTCAATCACTAACACCGGAAGAGTTTCTTGATAACATCAAACGTCACACCGTAATCAGGTGATTATAAAGATGGGTTCGTAACTAATAAAGTGTTATGTTGAGGCTCATGGATCAAGAGTGGAATTTGTTCATCCCGATGACGGATAGATATACTGGGCCCTCTCGGTGATATCACATTGATTAGCTTGCAAGCAAGTGATTTGATCACTAGAATGTTATATCACAGAACGAGAAAAGAGTGCATGTCGAACGAGATTAAACTAGGTATGGAGATACCGATGATCGAATCTCGGACATGTAATATATCGCTAAACAAAGGGATTAAGATACTAGCGTAAAAGGTTAACGATCACAAGAAAGTCATCGTTGAATGTGTGGGAGTCGTATGGGTCTCCGATCCGCTTCGATTATTGATCCGAGAGGGTCTCGATCATGTCCGCATTATTCACGAACCGTAGGGTGACACACTTAAGAGACACCGCATCCAATTGGAGCAAAAGTTTCATGCCGAAAGAATGAACAAGCGCGAATTTATTTCACTAGATACCAAACAAGCAGTTTTTTGGTGAAATTGCATAAAGTGGTTATGCATGTGAAATAGAATTCTAGCAAGGGGTTATTTGTGAATGTTTGTCATTAAAGTAATTGACAAAATTCTGAATAAAAATAAAAGAGTTTTATTTAATGAGAGCTTGCATTAAATTTGGTGGAAATTTAATGGGTTTTTGAGTGGGATTTTGAGTGGAGTTTTTTGAAGGGTCATTTTGTGAGTGGAGTGTCCACCCACATGAATGAGGGAGGGGTGGGGGCACCTCCATGGCCGTGACCATGCCCCCTTGGCTGCCCTCCCCTATAAAAGGAGCCCCTCCTCTCACTTCTCACTCACACCTCCTCGTGAAGGATCTCTCTCCCCCTCTAGAATTTATTCCCCATGGTCTCGGACTAGCGAGATACATGTTCCCGGTGGCTTTCGGCAAGAAAGAGTTGTGCTTCCGCTGCATCGCTGGAGCGAGGAGGCGGAGGTTGCTCGGTGCCTCGAACGTGTGTGCGAGCACGGATGCGCTGCTGATTTGCGGCGCTAGGACTTCCTCTCGATCTTGAGATCGGCAAGAGATCGTCTACATCAACCACGAGTTGAACTCGTTAAGCTTTGTCGGTCTTCAAGGGTATATTCTCTACGGATATACATCCGCCCGTTGTTTGTATCTAGTATAAATAGATCTTGGTATATAGTTCACATCGTAGGAAAATTTTTGTTTTCTATGCTGCGAACCCTACAGCGGAGTCGGGCGCCGGGCAGGTGGGCCCCCTGCGGCCCTTCTTCATCCCTCCTTTTGGCTTCCTCAATCTTCTAGAAAAATAATATTTCCCCATATTTTTTGGTATTTTTCCGATCTTCACGAAATTGCATCAAAACGCCCTCTTTTCCATCAGAATCCAGACTCCAACAGTCCATCCTCCAAGAATCATCCAACATGCATAAACAGTGGAAAATACATAAGTAATACCTCATAATAAGACATATATCAATGAATAGAGATAAATTATGATATAGAAAGGTGATGCAAATTGAGCGTACCAACTCCCCCAAGCTTATACCTTCGCTTGTACCCAAGCAAAAACTAATCTCAATAAACATGTCCACAGGTTTATGGAGTGAAGTGTCGATAAAAGAATACGAACAAAAAGCATCACACTTACCATTGCACAACTCATAGAAGAAAGCAACTCACCATTATAAAACTTAGCTTGCAACCAAGTACATCAGTCACAATAGAGATGCATACATAATTGGAATTGGCAAACTTGTTCTTGGTCAGAGAACACCTGGCACAGTTTCTCAAAAAGCTTTTTGTAGAAGTTTTAAAACAGGAGCACTCTTTGCTCAAAAGGTTTTCCACGAGTGAAGGCTTTCAAAGTAATACTCAATAGATAAGATTCTTGTGCAAACAAGAAAGATAGAGAACATGATTGAATAAATCACCATATGAATGATTGAAACACAACAACTCAAATGCTTGCTGGAGATAGAGAGGAAGTAGGTTTACTAACTCAACTTGAAAATAGGAGAAGGGTCCCTTTATAGAGGATAGCAGGTATTACAAGTCATAAAGAGCTTCCAAAATATTATGGTACTTACTAGCTTTGAGCCCTCATTGCCCCTATCATAGGCATCTTGAGATGATTAAGGTTAAAGTGCACAAAGATGGAGTATATGCTTGACGAAATATAAGTTGGCAATATCATGTCCCTTGAATATGAGGGCCACTCCGCATGCTACTCAACTTTGGTCACCGGTAAGTTCTTGTCATTGTAAGTATTTGCATATCATAGAGAACCGCCAACGGGGTACCCCTTGCACATGGTACAGGAGCTATCCCATAACCAAAATGACAAGGCAAGCAGACAGTGAGCATCTCAGTGATCTTTTTATTTACCATATGCATAGCTTTTTATTGAGGATGCTTCATAGATAGCTCACTATGGTGATGCTGCAAGTTTCCACCATGATTAGGCATGGATTAGGCTAGTGGCCCAGGCGTTTCTCTAACACAAAATATAAACTCCATGGACTTACAAGCTCCCTCTTTATTTCACACCGTTGACATCCATAGACAAAAGAGCATGATATCAACTGAGTACAAAGTACAGGTGCAATGTTAAAAACGTTCCCCGTGACAACACGGTTCTGCTAATTCCAACGTATAGATGCAAGCATATACAACTTCGATGGCACAATGGTTCAAGTCTATTAGGGGCAAGAAAATAAGGTGTGCCATCAAGTTCGTGAGAGCTTTACTAACTAGTTTTCACTTAACAAAATACTTTTTATTTCGAAAGGTAGATGAAGCTTGAGAATTTGCTTGGAATAGCAATAATGCTACTAGGTAGATATGGTGGACACAAGTGGCAAAGGTTTTGGTTCAAAGGGATTAGAAACATGAGAAGTATTCCTTCTCAAAACAGGTTTTTGGCTAGCAAGGTTGGGTAGCAAGCAAGAGAGTTGAAAGAAACAAGCAAACATACAAGTAATAAAGCCAAACATGCAATCTTCCTTGAAGACACAAAAGATCTTAAATAAATAAAAGCTTATGATCCAACAAGAAAGAAAGTAAATGATACAAAATACCTATAAGATTTTTCTCTTTTCCTTTCAAACCTCAAAAAGTATTGCTACTGACCAGAACTCGGTTTGCCAAAACCAATTTAGATCCACTTGATGATCCCAAAGTGATGCCAATACTGATCAAAAAGATCCATCATATAATAGAGATTGCAAACTAAACATAAGAAGTGCAAAAAGTAAAAGATGAAGCTTCTCATTAATATTCCAATAAAGGCACTCACACCAAGGGATACATAGATAATCAACTAAAGGAGAGATACTTCCACATACAAACCAAACTATAAGATAACCTCTCTACCAAAGATATGAATCCACTAAAAAGGTAAAAGATAAGAGATAATGGTGGTGATACCATGGAACTCCCCCAAGCTTGGAACAAGCCAAGGGGATGCCAAACCTGATGATGAATTACTCCTTCGGTGGTGGTGGTGTTCTCTTGATAAGATCCTCAATAAGTTTCTTCAAATCCTTAATATCGAAGGCTAGAGTACGAATCAAATCCGAATTATGCTCAATGCAGCTCATGATCAATTCGGACCGAGGATCTCTGTAAGATCTCTCCCTTTATAAAGGTAAGGATCCCTGTGGTTGCAATGCTAGTCCCTGGATCAATGCTAGCATCCACAGTTTAAGATGAAGTACACAGAAACAAAGGTCATTATTACATATCATTCCAGAGACAAACATAGTCTTTTATAGACTCCATGGCCACAGGCCTAATACAAGAGTTCAAATATATAATAAGATAAATAAGTCTTCATCTTCATGTGCCACAGGCAAGCATGTTGAGTGTAGACTCATAACCCCTAATCACCATCAGAGTAACCTGCAACATCACAAGTTACAGCCATAGTGGGTCAATACATTGGAATAGTATTGGCAAGTGATACCTTAGTAGAATATTGGTAGACTAGATTATATATGCATTTTGGCTAAGTGTATCTTAGGCTTGCTTTGCTCAAAATAGGTTTTACCTATTAGTTAAAAACACTAAGTTTTTCTTTGACAAAACTTTCACAAGGAAATTGGTGAACCTTCACCCTTGTTCAACCACAAGTTTTTACTTAGAAATTGGGATGAGGAGATTCTTGATAGCTTCCATGTCTTGATGCTCAAGTTGTCCAATACCAGGGACATGGCTAAGTACTTAGATTCTTCCATCTGCAGAAGTTGTGCACTTTCACCACAAGACTTGATTTTCACCAAGACAGGACCTTTCAGAAGCCTTCCCTTAGACCAAATGGACGCGCTCCAACCTATCATCCCACTACCACCAACTGTCCAAATGGCTAAGTTATTGCAACCTATATGATCCAGGCAGAGCCCATATTGCCAAGTGGCTGCGCTAGAAGCTTCTTAACATATGGCATCTCAAATCCCTTTGTTCCTGGGTGGCTTTCCACAAGTGAGATACACAAGGTAAACCATAGAAATGGGCCTTGTGTAACCACTCAACAAAAACCATTCCTTCCATTCCACCCAGGTGTTTCATTCACTTAGTTGTTTTATTAAACAAAACACAAGTCCAAAGACTTTGAAATATTTTCTCATAGCATGAATATAACATGTAACCACCCTTGGTTTCTACTAGCTAAGCTAATCATGGCATTGATAAGACTTAGAAATATTTCTAGCAATTCTATAACTACTAGGATTTCCCAAGTATAGCATATAGATCAAAAATATCCATGCAAGACTAGCAAAATATTTCTAATGCATAGTTGAAAAACATAGGAATAAATCATGAAGCACCACTTGCCTTGGTAGTTTGGAGAGTAGCAACAATCCTCACAATCACAATCACTATTTGCACCAAAATTTACACATAAAATAATAGCACCAAAATCACACACAAAATAAATACAAGCAAAATATATGGATGCATGCATAATGCCATGTGATGATTTTCTACACCAAATAAGACAAGTGAACAGTACTGAATCTTAAACAAGTTCAAAACTTTCCAAATAAATTTTATTTGAACAATAGAACATTTTTCAAATAATTACTATACCCAAATTATGCCTACAAATGTTTCTGTGAAAACAATCATTTTAACAGAAGCAAATCATTAAACACGTTGCATAAATGGAAAGGATTTTCTCTCCTGATTCTATTGATATAAAATTTGTCAAATTTGGACGTGGGAATCAAAAGTTATGAATTATTCAAGTTTAAACATCTAATAGATCTAATTTCTGGTTTTTATTAAACAGACGGGCCACGTGGCTGCTTTCTATTGGTCCATACCGTTTTGGTTGGATCGGCTAACACAGACCACGGGATCTCATTTAGATCTTACGGTGCAGATGCATCCATACCGCTTCGGTGATTGAATCTATCGCGTCCAGTGGATTAAGATCTAACGGCCCTAAGCAGCTAACTCTAAACGGGCGGCGCTGGCGGCGGCGTGGTCAGTCAGCGGCGGAGCCGGCGATATGGGAAGCAAAAAAGGTAGAGTCTAGGAGGCGAGGGGCGACGGGGTTTGGCCGGAATCGTCGCCGGAAGGCGTCGGAGCAGAGGGAGGTTCTGAGAGAATTCCGAGCAGCCTGGTGGCTCCGGTGGGGTGGGGTTTGGGGGAAAAGGGGAAGGGAGGAATGGTGCTTAAGTAGGCGAGGACGTGGGCGTGAATTACTCGAGCATTCAACGGAATTGAAGCCACGGAATTAAACAGGAAGCAATGGAGGAATTTAGGAAGAACGGTCATTTGGGGGTGGAGGCAGGTGGCGTGTGGGCCTCCGTTGTCAGCGAGAGAAAAAGAGAGGAGGTGGGGTCCCTGCGTCAATGACTCTGTGGGTGAGCGCGTGGGTGAAAAAGAAGAGAGGCAGAGGGGTTCCCGGGTGGGCTCTTGCTGGGCCAGAATGGTTTTCTCGGCTGGGTAGGGCTAGATTGGCTGTTTGCTTTTTTTTCCTACCTTTAACTTTATCTTTTTCTGATTCGAATTTTCTAGTTTGAATTTGAAAGATCAAATCAAAACTGTTTTAAATGAAACTTTTCCCACACTAAATTTTGTTGATTCTTGACTCCTAGAATGTGTAACACAACTGTTCACCCTTTAAAATCAACCTGAGTTTTGAAAAAGAAAAAAAAACAAGCTCTAGTTAAGTAATTATAAATAGTAAAAGATTGGTTTATAAATCATAATTTGTTTTGAAACCTTGACCAAACTTTAGAAACAACATCTAAGTTTGAACTCAAAACATTTCTGATTAAAATAAGTACCTTTCTCATAGAAGGTAGCAACAAGGCTATAGCATACTTACATAAAATAATGAGCATCAGATGCTCCTGTTTTTTTTTAAATGATTTTGAAAAGGAACCCTAAATGATCATGGATGCATGGATGATATGCATGAGTTTTGAAACATGATTTTAGGGATGTTACAAATCTAACCCCCTTAAGGTGAATCTCGCCCTCGAGATTCGGGTTGGCTAGCAAATAGGTGAGGGTGGTCTTTCTGAAGATCATCTTCTCTTTCCCACATTGCTTCTTCTTCGGAATGATGGTTCCATTGAACTTTGCAGAATTTGATAGTCTTAGTCCGAGTAACTCTTTCTGCAGTCTCAAGAATCTTGATAGGTTTCTCTTCATAAGTGAGATCACTTTCCAATTGAACCTCTTCCAAAGGTATAGTATCCTTCAAAGAAGTCTCTTCCATTTCTGGATGGCATTTCTTAAGCTGACTCACATGAAACACATTGTGAACGGCAGACAATGATTCTGGAAGAATTCAATCTCATAAGCTACTTCTCCTTTACGACTCAGAATCTTGAATGGTCCAACATATCTTGGGGCCAATTTACCTTTGACACCAAGCCTCTTCACTCCACGAAGTGGTGACACTCTAAGATAAGCTCTATCACCTACTTCATAGGTGACTTCTCTACGCTTAGGATCTGCGTAGCTCTTTTGTCGGGACTGTGCTATCTTCAATCTGTCCTTAACTAGTTTGACTTTCTCTTCAGCCTCTTTGATTAGTTCTAGTCCGAACAAACTTCTTTCTCCCACACCATTCCATAACAATGGGGTGGTACACTTTCTCCCATAGAGAAACTCAAATGGTGCCATCTCAATACTGGCTTGATAACTGTTATTGTAAGAGAATTCTGCATAAGGCAGACTTTCATCCCAACTGGCTCCATAGTCTAGAGCACATGCTCTCAACATATCTTCAAGAATCTGATTGGTCCTTTCTGTTTGTCCATCAGTTTGAGGATGAAAAACAGTGCTGAATTCCAACCTCGTTCCCAATGACTCATGTAATTGCCTCCAAAAATGAGAAGTGAATTGAGTACCCCTATCAGACATAATACTCTTGGGTACTCCATGTAGACATACAATTCTACTCATATAGATCTTGGCTAACTTAGCACTTGTGTAAGTTGTCTTCACGGGTATGAAATGAGCCACTTTAGTCAAGCGATCCACTACTACCCAAATAGAATCATATCCTGACCCGGTCCTTGGCAATCCGGTAATGAAATCCATACCAATCTTGTCCCACTTTTACTCTACTACATACATCACACAAAGCAATATGTTTGGCGATGTCCTTCTTGAGATTATTCTACCAAAATATTTCTTTCATATCCATGTACATTTTGGTGTTACCCGGATGAATGGAATATGGTGAGTTGTGGGCTTCTTGTAAAATCAGTTTCCGAAGTTCCGGATCTTGTGGAACACATATACGTTTTCCATGTCATAAAGTACCATGTTTGTCTTCATGGAATCCTTTGGCTTTTCCCTTGCCAACCTTTTCTTTAATCTCTTCAACTTCCTTATCCGTCTTTTGGGCTTCTTTGATTTTGCCCAACAAGGTGGGTTGAACATCTAATGACATGAGATTTCCTTCAGACACAATCTCCAATCTGAGGTCTCTAAATTGGGCACATGGATCATCTGGCAATTCTCCCTTAGTAAGGCCATTCACAAAAACTTTACGGCTTAGAGCATCCGCTACAACATTTGCTTTACCGGGGTGGTATTGCAAACTCAAGTCATAGTCTTTGATGAGTTCTAGCCATCTTCTTTGTCTCATGTTAATTTCTTTCTGGGTGAAGATATACTTCAAACTCTTGTGATATGTGAACACTTCACATCGCTTTCCCAAAAGATAGTGTCTCCATGTTTTGAGTGCATGGACAACAGAGGCTAACTCTAAATCATGAGTAGGGTAGTTTACTTCATGAGTTTTGAGTTGTATCGAGGCATAAGCCACAACTTTCCCTTCTTGCATAAGTACTACACCTAATCCATGATGAGATGCATCACAATACACTTGGAAATCTTTCTCCAAATCTGGCAGACATAAGACTGGTGTTGTCACTAGTCTCTTCTTCAATTCTTGGAAACTAAGTTCACAGCCTTCAGACCAAGCAAATTTCTTGTCTTTCTTTAGAAACTCTGTCATAAGCTTAGCTACCTTGGAAAAAATCTCGATAAATCTTCTGTAGTATCCTGCCAAGCCAAGGAAACTACGAACCTCTTTCACTGACTTAGGAGATTCCCATTCAGTTACAGCTGAAACTTTAGCAGGATCAACTGCTACACCATCTCCTGACACAATGTGTCCAAGAAAACCAACTTCATTTAACCAAAATTCACACTTGCTGAATTTGGCATACAACTTATGCTCTCTAAGATTTTCAAGTATTAAACGTAGATGTCCTTCATGCTCTTCTTTGCTCTTGGAGTAGATCAAAATGTCATCGATGAAAACGACAACAAACTTATCAAGGAACTCCATGAACACCTTGTTCATCATATTCATGAAGTATGTTGGTGCATTGGTCAAACCAAATGGCATCACGGTGTACTCATACAATCCATACCTAGTGGTGAAAGTTGTCTTAGGTATGTCTTGTTCTCTTATCTTGAGTTGGAAATAACCTGACCGGAGATCAATCTTTGAGAACACACAAGCTCCTTCTAACTGATCAAACAAGTCATTGATTCTTGGCAAAGGGTATTTGTTCTTGATAGTCACCTCATTGAGTGAACAGTAATCTATGCATGACCTTTGACTTCTATCTTTCTTTTCCACGAACAACACTGGTGCTCCCCAAGATGAAGAACTTGGTTGGATAAAACCTTTCTGCAACTGTTCTCCAAGTTGCTTCTTGAGTTCTTTCAACTCACCCACTGACATCTTGTATGGTCTCTTTGCTATTGGTCCAGATCCTGGTAGCAAATCAATAAGAAATTGCACATCTCTATCTGGTGGCATTCCTGGCAATTCTTCCGGAAACACATCTGGATATTCACTCACAATTGGCACACTATCTATGCTAACCCCCTTAATAGAATTTAGCTTACTCCCTTTTGATTCAAAGTTAGACTTGAATCTAATCCGTTTCTTTTACGGGGTTGTGAGTGCAACAGTACGATTGGCACAATCTAGTATTCTTTCATACTTGGTCATCCAATCCATTCCCAAAATTACATCCAGTCCTTGGGAATCTAGGATTATTAGACTCACTGGAAACTTATGTTTTCCAAACTCTATCACTAGATCCCGGCATCCAAGACTTACTATCATATCTCCACCAGGAGAACTTACTTTTATTGGACACCCAATGTTTTTAGTTGGAAACCCGTTTCTATCAACAAATGCTTTTGATATGAATGAATGTGATGCACCAGTATCAAAAAGAACAAGTGCTGGAATAGAATTGAGTTTGAACTTACCAGCAACAGCATCAGATTCCTCATAGATCTCCTCCACATTAATGTGGTTCACTTGTCCCTTTTGAAAAGGGTTGGGCTTATTGGGTCCTTCAACTTTCTTTTCTGGGCATTCATTTGCATAATGCCCCATCTTCTTGCACTTGAAACATTCAACCTGACTAAGATCCTTCTTGACAGGCTGGCTTCCACTTCCACTTCCACTTCCATTGTGGTGGCTCTTATATCCACCCTTGTGATTCTTGTACTTATCGTTGTCATGACTACGGTGGTGCTTGTTGAACTTCCCATTCTTGTGGGATCCAGAACTCCCACTTTCATCATAATGAGAACACTTGTGAGACAATCCCGAGTTGTGCTTATCAGAGTGCTTTCTCTTCCTGCTTTCAACTTGTTTCATCTTGCTCTCCAAAATAGCAGCCTTGTCACAAAGAGACTGGTATGTGGGAACATAGGCCACAACTAACTGCAGGTTCAATTCATCATTAAACCCTTCAAGGAACTTTTCCTTCCTCTTAGCATCAGTGTAAACTTCATCCGGTGCATATCATGCCAGATTGTTGAACTCCTCAATATATTCAGCCACGCTGTGGTGGCGCTGCTTCAAGTTATGGAACTCTTTCTTCTTCAAACTCATCACTTCGGATGAGATGTGAGCGGTACGGAAACCATCTTCGAAGATAGCCCATGTCACATCAGCAATGGGGGTGGTGATCTGGAAGTTATCCCACCAAGTGGCTGCTGGTCCTTCCAACAAGTGTGCTGCAAATCTGACTTTCTCTTCATCAGTACAGCCAGCAGTTACCAAGTCCTTGTTCATAGAGTGTAGCTAATCATTGGCCACCATAGGATCAGTAGTTCCTGAGAACTTTGCTGGCCTTAGTCTTAAGAACCTGGTAAGCATGTCAAAACCCGGTGGGTTGTTCTGATTGTTGTTGTTATTATTGTTGTTGTTGTTCTGATTCTGGATGAACGTGGTCATCATTTGCATCAACTGAGTCTGAGATGTCATCATCTGCTGCATCTCAGGGGTGATGTTGTTGTTGTTGGGGTTGGGATTGGCACGTCGGGGAGGCATCTGTGGTTGTTCAATGGAGATAAGAATGAGATACCCATAGATGCTAACATGCACAATACATCACATAAACAATCACCAAACATGCATCATAACAATAAAAGTTCAACAACATAGACAACAAGTTCTAAAAAGTAAACACACCAATAGCAAGCCATCCACATGTTGGATGGTCATTGCGACTCAATAATCAAAGGCATGATAAATAAAGGTAAATGAGTAGTCATCACTACTCCTCTACATCAACCTCCTCATCAACAAGTGTAAGACCTGCATTCTCCATAGCGGTCTTGTATTCCTCGACATTGGTGGTCAAGGTCTCCACTTTGGCTTTGAGAGCCCTCTTCTGTGCACGAAGCCTCTCAATCACACCTTGCTGATGCTCGAGCTTGAAGTCCTTGGCCTCTAATTCCGCAGTCATGTCCCGAATCCTCTTGTTCCTATCTTGGACTCTCTTCTCTTGACTCTTGAACTTTCTATCCTGACTCTCAAACTTGGCCTCCATTTCTTTGACTATCTCATCTTGCTCCGCGAAGAGCTTGTCCTTCTCACGAATATGCACCTGGAGTTCGCCATTGCTGAGCATGACGTTGATCCTATCAGTATCTAGGTGCCTAAGAAGAACCTCTAAGTCCTGGAGGTATAGACGAATCGGCTCTGCCGTCTCTCTCTAAGCATCCTCGAAGTCAATGGCCTCACCATCCTCATCACGTATACCGAAGGCGTGTAAGTGAGTACCTCTAATCTCTCGAGAGTGTCTCCCTAGTAAACATCCAAGCAAATCATGCATGACTACCTCTAGGCCTCTCTCCTTGTCATCATGCATGAGCTTGAAGATGATTGCCTCCTTGGTAGGATCAGTTTGGCGTCCTGGCTGATTAACCTTGAAGCCCCAAAGGTCTTTCCTCTCAAACTTGGTGAGGGGAAGCATCATGATGGTAGGAAGTGGGAGATTGAGCAAACTAGTGACATCAATAATACGAGTGCCAAAACGAGTTCCCTTGAACTCTTTAGTCGTGCTGATAGTAACATTAGGCATCTATTTAATAAGATAGAAAAAGTTAGAATCAACACAATTTAAGATAAATCACATGACAAGGCATCACATGCACATCTTTGGAAATCAAAACACACAAGTCATGGCATACATGGATCCATTACAAACAACCAAGGTTCAACTTATTTTAAACAACATTTGGGAAATAAAATGATAAGTGTGGTGGTCCAACTAACGAAGTACGTTACAATCCCATCTCACTTGCCAAGTTGGCTAACAGGGCATCCCTAGAGGCAATCTGTCTATCCAGATCACATGACTCCATTGCTAAGTCTATGATGTCCTTCCTTAAACTTTGGTTGGTAGCCTCTAACTCTTGGGTATGCTTCTTTCCTTCCCTAAGGTCATTCTGGGTGTTGAGCATTCTGCACTTGATTCTATCACTAAGTTCTTTGATGGCCTTCCAAGCTGCATCCCTTGCTGAATCAAAGAATGTGGTGTGCATCACTGAGTTGGTGACCATGCAGAATCCTAAGTCCTTATGGTTGTCTTCCTTGTTTTTATACAAGTGAAGTTGCACCCACCAGTACTCAACTCCTTCATCCATCACAGGAAAACCTTTGTACACAGCTGCACCATGTATTCCCATGGCAACCATGAGGTCCTTGAGATCCTTGGGAAATTCTGTCTCACATTCCAAAGTCATATTCATGAGTGGTCCCTTCTTCACGGCTTCGTTGATGGAGTTCATCTACAAATAGAGATGAGAAAGAAGATTAAAAAAGTTTACGAGAAGAAAAGACAAGTGTGGAAGTTGTTGAAATTTGTCCTTAGTGGTTTCCAATCCTAGGGTCATAATCCTACAGGCAACACAGTGCTCTGATACCATCTGTAAGATCCCTCCCTTTATAAAGGTAAGGATCCCTGTGATTGCAATGCTAGTCCCTGGATCAATGCTAGCATCCACAGAAACAAAGGTCATTATTACATATCATTCCAGAGACAAACATAGTATTTTACAAACTCCATGTCCACAGGCCTAATACAAGAGTTCAAATATATAATAAGATAAATAAGTCTTCATCTTCATGTGCCACAGGCAAGCATGTTGAGTGTAGACTCATAACCCCTAATCACCATCTTAGTAACCTGCAACATCACAAGTTACAGCCATAGTGGGTCAATACATTGGAATAGTATTGGCAAGTGATACCTTAGTAGAATATTGGTAGACTAGATTCTATATGCATTTTGGCTAAGTGTAGCTTAGGCTTGCTTTGCTCAAAATAGTTTTTACCTATTAGTTGAAAACACTAAGTTTTTCTTTGACAAAACTTTCCCAAGGAAACACCAATAGAAATTGGTGAACCTTCACCCTTGTTCAACCACAAGTTTTTACTTAGAAATTGGGATGAGGAGATTCTTGATAGCTTCCATGTCTTGATGCTCAAGTTGTCCAATACCAGGGACATGGCTAAGTACTTAGATTCTTCCATCTGCAGAGGTTGTGCACTTTCCCCACAAGACTTGATTTTCACCAAGACAAGACCTTTCAGAAGCCTTCCCTTAGACCAAATGGACGCGCTCCAACCTATCATCCCACTACCACCAACTGTCCAAATGGCTAAGTTATTGCAACCTATATGATCCAGGCAGAGCCCATATTGCCAAGTGGCTGCACTAGAAGCTTCTTAACATATGGCATCTCAAATCCCTTTGTTCCTGAGTGGCTTTACACAAGTGATATACACAAGGTAAACCATAGAAATGGGCCTTGTGTAACCACTCAACAAAAACCATTCCTTCCAATCCACCCAGGTGTTTCATTCACTTAGTTGTTTTATTAAACAAAACACAAGTCCAAAGACTTAGAAATATTTTCTCATAGCATGAATATAATATATAACCACCCTTGGTTGCTACTAGCTAAGCTAAGCATGGCATTGATAAGACTTAGAAATATTTCTAGCAATTCTACAACTACTAGGATTTCCCAAGTATAGCATATAGATCAAAAATATCCATGCAAGACTAGCAAAATATTTCTAATGCATAGTTGAAAAACACAGGAATAAATCATGAAGCACCACTTGCCTTGGTAGTTTGGAGAGTAGAAACAATCCTCACAATCACAATCACTATTTGCACCAAAATCTACACATAAAATAATAGCACCAAAATCACACACAAAATAAATACAAGCAAAATATATGGATGCATGCATAATTCCATGTGATGATTTTCTACACCAAACAAGACAAGTGCACATTACTGAATCTTAAACAAATTCAAAACTTGCCAAATAAACTTTATTTGAACAATAGAACATTTTTCAAATAATTACTATACCCAAATTATGCCTACAAATGTTTTTGTGAAAACAATCATTTTAACAGAAGCAAATCATTAAACACATTGCATAAATGGAAAGGATTTTATCTCCTGATTCTATTGATATAAAATTTGTCAAATTTGGACGTGGGAATCAAAAGTTATGAATTATTCAAGTTTAAACATCTAATAGATCTAATTTCTGGTTTTTATTAAACAGACAGGCCACGTGGCTGCTTTCTATTGGTCCATACCGTTTCGGTTGGATCGTCTAACACAGACCACAGGATCTCATTTAAATCTGACGGTGCAGATGCATCCATACCGTTTTGGTGATTGAATCTATCGCGTCCAGTGGATTAAGATCTAACGGCCCTAAGCAGCTAACTCTAAACGGGCGGCGCTGGCAGCGGCGACTGGCGGCGACGTGGTCAGTCAGCGGCGGAGCCTGCGATACAGGAAGCAAAAAGGGTAGAGTCAAGGCTCACCGAGGTCGTCGCGACGTGCTGATGCTCAACGATGCCTCAGTTGACGAAGGGGCGCTCGGGATCGTCATGGATTGCTCGTCGGAGAAGTTCCTGGTGACGGTTGTTCTCGGTTGGCGACGGAGACGACGTTATGTGCCACAATAAGACGAGAAAAGGGTTGCGTTAGGTGCGCAAGATGCTGGGGATCACACTCGCATCAAACAGAGGAAGAGGGGAAGCTGGGGCTTACGGGGAATTGTCGCCGGAGTTCGAGCAGACGGTGGCGGAGCTCAGTCGATGTTGCTGCCAATGATGCAGAGCATGCGCGGGTGAGAGGGAGGTACTGAGATATGCGCCTGGTTATGGGGAGTGTGCTCGTGTGGTCGAGGAGGCGAGGGGCGACGGGGTTTGGCCGGAATTGTCGCCGGAAGGCGTCGGAGCAGAGGGAGGTTCTGAGAGAATTCCGAGCAGCCTGGTGGCTCCGGTGGGGTGGGGTTTGGGGGAAAAGGGAAAGGGAGGCATGGTGCTTAAGTAGGCGAGGACGTGGGCGTGAATTACTCGAGCATTCAATGGAATTGAAGCCGTGGAATTAAACAGGAAACGGCCGGAGGAATTTGGGGAAGAACTGGTCGCTGGGGGTGAAGACGATGACTGACGTGTGGGCCTCCGTTGTCAGCGAGAGAAAAAGAGAGGAGGTGGGGTCCCTGCGTCAATGACTCTGTGGGTGAGTGCGTGGGTGAAAAAGAACAGAGGCAGAGGGGTTCCCGGGTGGACTCTTGCTAGGCCAGAATGGTTTGTTGGGCTGGGTAGGGCTAGATTGGTTGTTTGATTTATTTTTTTCCTACCTT
This sequence comes from Avena longiglumis, assembly GCA_030063025.1. Lineage (NCBI taxonomy): Eukaryota > Viridiplantae > Streptophyta > Magnoliopsida > Poales > Poaceae > Avena > Avena longiglumis. The sequence continues at coordinate 450,956,331 of CP125976.1, forward strand.
TCACTTTATCTTTTTCTGATTCGAATTTTCTGGTTTGAATTTGAAAGATCAAATCAAAACTGTTTTAAATGAAACTTTCCCCACACTAAAGTTTGTTGATTCTTGCCTCCTAGAATGTGTAACACAACTGTTCACCCTTTAAAATCAACCTGAGTTTTGAAAAAGAAAAAAAACAAGCTCTAGTTAAGTAATTATAAATAGTAAAAGATTGGTTTATAAATCATAATTTGTTTTGAAACCTTGACCAAACTTTAGAAACAACACCTAAGTTTGAACTCAAAACATTTCTGATTAAAATAAGTACCTTTCTCATAGAAGGTAGCAACAAGGCTATAGCATACTTACATAAAATAATGAGCATCAGATGCTCCTGTTTTTTTGAAATGATTTTGAAAAGGAATCCTAAATGATCATGGATGCATGGATGATATGCATGAGTTTTGAAACATGATTTTAGGGATGTTACAATCCTAGTCCTTATTATTCTTCCTACACTCTTCCTTCTTAGAGTGTTCCTTCCCTGCAATGTTAGAATGAGTGGTACAAGGTATTACAAGTGACTATTCTATAAAGAAAAAGAAAAACCTAAACTAAAGTCTTGATCCTCAACTCTGGTACCTGCAAAATAAACAGAAACTTAAAAAATAAAGAAAGTTAGGATTAGAATTATTTTACTCTCAGAATTGACAGTGAAGTGCACTGTTCATTTTTTTCATCATTGAGTATTTAAGGGGCAAGATTCACCAATATGAAAGAACTGAATCTTTCATAAATTAAACTAGAAGTCAAATAACTCCAAACAGCAAGAAGGGGCAAGTTTCACTAGCCAAGTAAGAGTAACCAGATAAAGGTAACTTCACAACCAGAGCATATCCACAAGTTGTGCAGCAGACACCCAAGCAGCACACACACCAAACTGCATGGTGTGTGCTGTCAGCACCACAACAACAGCACAGTCAAACAAAACCATCAACACCGTCGTGGGAAGCCAACCCCACATCACTTTCTTGATCATACACACCAAGAACAGTAGCCCAGCTAAACCAAATCAAGGCCAAACAAGATCACACCAATCAAAACCCTGGATCACATCACCAAAATGGTGACATAAGGAGGGGGTAGAACAGGTGGATAGCAAGGCCAAGATCAAGCCACTAGGACCAGGAGGTGAAGGGCTAGATCAAGGACAAGTCAGGAGCTGGAAATACCAGGAGAGCACCGCATCAAGCTACCACAAGATCAACCACTAGCAACCCCAACATCAAATAAGTGTGGTGAGTAAAATAGACCATCACACGATCATCAATCTGCAGCTGTTCTGTTGTGCCCTTCATCCGATCTTTTGTTCTTGAGATCTTATCCGTATGTGTTCCTTGCTGGCTGTCTGTGTCGTTGAAAAACATATGAGAAGGACGAGCTTTGGTGAAGTTGGAGTATACCTTGAGCATGTGTTGTTCATGCCAATGGAACCATCGCGGAACCTAATCATTGTGTCTTTCATACGATTTCTGTTGGCGTTATTCCTTTGTTCCGGATACCCTCTAAGAAGATCTTCAGTCTAATTCCGGGAGTTGGGTGCTTAATCCGTCTGTTCGCGTGCAGAGTAATGTTATGAGTGTGGGATGGAGTAGCTACCCTACCACTGCTCTTATCATTCGCTCTTGTACGTCGAATCGGGATCCAGAGCTTTACTCCCACGGAAGTTAGGGGTGGCTTTAATTGCGATACCTACCTTCGACCTTTTGTTTCCGGAGTGCTCTCTCGCGACGATCGTGAGCAACGATCCTTTGTTGGTGTCGCCGCTTTCAAGATGAAGAAGGAACCTCGTTAGTGGTGTCGCGAGGATCTACACGGGCCAAGTATCGCATCACCGACCTTCCTTCCGGTACCATGAGGCGGATCTCGAGGGCGAGATCCATTGTTAGTGGTGTCGAATTGTGGCATCCCGCAAAACCACTACTAGAAAATCGCGTTGAATTTGTGCATTGCATCGTCATCATCATGTTGTTTGTCTAAAACTATTTCGCAAAGACTTGTTTTATTTTCTAAAACTCCCCGTCTTTTATTCAAACGCCAAACACCGGGTCTCCGGAATATTTTTGTTTCGTTGCTATCGGGTTGCAAACGGTCCAAATAAATTAAATAGAAATTATAATTATTTTAGCGGGGGCAGTCGAACGGGCCGTCCCGACCCGAACGACCACCCCCATATTTTCAGAACGGACCAACCAGACCCACCCTCTTATCCTAAATCTACCCAGCTTCCTACCCACCCCAGCCTCCACATCACTCCTACCTATCACGCGCTGCCACGTCACCCACTCCTCTCCCCCCAACCAATGCCCTCTTGCCACCTAGACTAGACCCATCCCCCACTTCCCCTCTCTCTCACCAGTCCCAGCACACCAAACACAAGCACACACGCAACACAGCGCGCTGCAGCCAACCCCCCACCTGCCGCTGCCCTGTGGGCCCCACGCGGTCCACCCACCTCCCCTGGCAGCTGGAACCCTCCCCAGAAAACCCCTCCCCCCCAGGCCGAACCTTCCCCGACGCCACCCAGCTGGCCCCACCTGCCCGCCCTGCCTCCTCCTTTCTTCTTCCTGACGACGCTGTGGCCGGACCCAGCCACCGCCTCGCCGACCCCTGCCCTCACCGCTCCCTCACCGCCTGTCGCCGGACCTCTCCGTCGACGCCGAGCCATTGCCGTCTCCTCTCCGCCACGGCTGAAGCTCATGGCAGCCTGCCAGTCTCGACCACCCCGCCTCCCTCGGCTGCTGCGCCGCGCCAAGGTCGCCATGCCGCCATAGCCCCACCGGCGAGCCCCGCCACAAAGACGTCGCGTCCGCCTCCACCGCCTGCGATGCAAGGCCTTGACCAACCTCGCCGCTTCGCCAAGGCCGCAAGTCCCGCCCGCCCGCCTGCCGCCTCGCCAGACGCTGCCTCAAGGCCGTCGCGCCGCCTCACGCCGTCCGCCCGCTGCCGAGGGCCGGGATCCCCGACGCCGCCCTCTCCTAGGCTCCGCCCGCGAAAGCACCGCCCGGCCAGCAGCCGCCTCCGCCTCCTCCGCTGCCCCGCCGACGAGTACCGCGAGAAGCCCTGCCGCCACCGGTGCCTCCTCCTCCGCCGCGGCGAGCTCCATCGACGCCCTCCCTGCATGCTCGTGCGCCCCGCGGAGCCATGGCCGAGCTCACCTCACCGTTTTTCCCCAAGATCGACCCCTGTTCGTGAGTCGTTTGCGAGAATGTTGCTCAGCGGGCCAAGCTTTTTGTGTGGAAACATACTAGCACTCAAGATTGGCCCATCGGCTCCAATGTCCGACAAGCTCGACGCCTTGGGAAAACCAAGACCGAACCCGGCCGCGTCAAGCTCTTCGACCCGAGACCCCCGTACCTGGAGAGACAAGGCAGACCATATAACAAGTGCCGCGAAGCCCGTCGCCGGTTCCGATGATCGACCCCGAGAATTCCGGTGCTACAAGAACTCCATCACGGAACCGAGGATGCCGCGACCCGAACGCCAAGTCCGCCTCACGAACCCCGGACGCCAAGGCCTCCTTCACGGATTCCGATGATCGAGGCCGAAGATCCTGGAACTACAAGCTCTTCCTCACGGAATCCGAAGACCACATGCGGCAAAACCTTCGCCCCGAATGCGGAATCAAGTACCCGAACGCCAAGACCATCTACGCGGGCCCGACAAGATCCTCGCAACGGCAAGACCGACCCCGTGGGACCCGACAAGACCTTCGCGACAATGAGAACGACACCGAACCGGAAGATCCGATGCGCCCAACACCGAACCAAGCCCGGTTTCCCGAAACTCCAAGATCCTCCTCCGATATCCGAGAACGGAACCATCAAACCCTGGACCCTGTCGAACCCCGAACCCCGGAAACCCCAAGATCGTCGAGACCCCTCAAAGTGTGAACCTTTTCCCAGAACCCTACTTTTATAACATGATAACAACTTGATGCATATTGAATTGTCATTCTCGCATGCATATCTGCGGTTTGGGGGCCTTATGCCGATTCACCTAATAATTAAATATGGGGCCATATGCGGGCAAATTCAGTCTCATATTGGCCTCATTTAAATTTGTGTAGCGAACCGGTGCTATCTTCTGCCATGCTAAAACAACATTTAAATTGCGGGGGATCTAAATAACATGAACCATTTAATTAATTGTCGGAACCCCGGTTCCGCTTAATATGACCTAATTGCATCGCACCTTTGCCATGCCATGCATCATACATGCATCATGCCGATCTTCTGCCGTTGTATTGAATATTGCATCCGGTGTTTCTTCTAGCGTTTTGGTTCTTCGCGGATAAGGCCGTTGAGTTGATGTGAGCTTCGCCCGATCTTCGGGAAAACCTTCGACAATGTTTTCAGGCGAGCATCTCCCTCTTTCTACCTATCTTACTTTTATAGTCTTTATTCCCTCCTGTTGATCTATTGCTATCTGTGTTGCGATGCTTTAGTTTCCGTACCCGTGATCTACCGTGCAGCCCGATATTGCCTTGGCCACATCCTATTACCTGTTGTTTGGTAGCTAGTTGGACTTGCGCGTCGTAGTTGCTTGCTCAAGTGCTGATGTGTGACGTCATATGCCACAGTTGCTGATGTATTGCCGCATGTTGATGTTGGAGATGATTCTAGTTTTACTTATCGTCACTTTAATTTCTGTTTAACAACTAAAATTGATAAGCAGAGGCATCGGTGGGTGATAGATAATATTTGGTTTCCGAACGCCCACTTGTGTCCCGTAAGACCCCGAGTACTTGATACCTGTTCCTTGATTTTTGCGCGCTATCCACATCCGGGAGGTATATGGGACCCCCGAGCGAGCTTGATTCATTCTTATTTCATGGGGCCACAAACTAGTTTGAGGTTTTATTTACGATCCGTACTTATGCCATGTTTACCGCTTTATTTACGATTGCGAGGAGCACACTGTCTTTGTTAGGAAGGCGGAGTGATTACGCTGTATCGACAAGCCCAGCCACACTTTCGGGTTCCCAAACTTCATGACCATTGGCGCTAACCTTGAGGCCGTCTCGGCTAGCTTACTTCGCTATGGTTCTACTCAAAGGGTGGCCCCTGAAATATTTCTGAATCGTGATTGTTCACGTGAAAGCCTCGTTGGGTTTTGATTTGGTTTTTCCGAGGTTGATCGAGCGTTGTTATTGGTGCACCCCGGCCGGGTAAAACTTTCTGAAAGCCGTGTCCGCGGTTATGGACGACTTGGAGCACAGTATCTCGATCATAGACAAGCATAACTAAAGTTTACTGCTATAAATTTGACTTATAATGACTAGTAATCAGCTCCACTACAACGGAATGGCTAATTAATACTGCCCACAATTGCTTGTTTGGTTGTCGCTTGCGACAATTGTATCTGACTAGTAAGTATTGCAACTACAACGAAATGGCTGAATAAAAGTGCCAACAATTGCTGGGTTTTGGGATTATATCATGCCATCTGTATCTGCTTAGTAATTGTTGCAACTATAACGGAATGGTTAACTAAAAGTGCCCACTGCTTACTTTATCAGGACGATTATCTAAACCTGACTAGTAAAGTGCCGCAATTATAACTGAATAAGTAAAACTGCCAACTGTGTGAGTTCCTCGGTTGACTTCCTCGTTTGGTCTCGAGGGGGAAACACCAGGATGGGTTTGTTTGGTGTTAGCTTCAGGTTGGATCCGGATAGGTCTATCTTACCCCTCTCCGATTGACGCCAGTGGTATCGAGTCTCTATAGGTTGTTTAGTGCATCTTTGCCGCTTGATCCACCATACCTATGTAGGCGAGGACCGCCGAATTCTAGCCTCGCTGCATCGCCTCGCGATCGACGCTCCTTCTTTTTCCTTTGCCCTTTATCGGCACCCCTTTCGTTAAGGTGTTTTGAGATCGACGCCGTTAGCGGGGTTACCCTTCCGCTTGGCACAGGGGTTATGGACGCCATTGGTTATTCTTCGTGGCTTAGCCCCATTTGCATCTTGTCCATAGCTGGACGCTTTATCGATTTCAAGGTGATTTGGATCTTTGTATATTATATTTGTATTCTTGACTCTTTGAGTCGCAGTTATATATATCTGTTCTGTGGGTCCCATCGAGGACTGTTGTGTAATGTTATTATGCCGTTTTCCACCCGCATTTAAAGTGCTGGTGGGCACCTTTGAATCGTTTCTATGCGGGTTTGGTGAATTTTGCCCAAACTTGCATAGGTCCGATTCTGAGGGTGTTACAATACATGATTTGTCTCTTACTCAAATTCCCAGAAAGCACCCAAGTGGGGTGAATCCATCACTGAAGTTTTTAAACATTAAAAGCCATCAAAAAAGTATAAGGAACCAAGTAAGATCTCAGGACAACATCATTGACCTAAGCTATTAAGCTATATTTCAATTCAAGAATGAATATAGCCAAGATTTAAACTTCTAGGCACATCTCTTCAATTAGAGTAGCACCTTAGAATTTAATCTTATGGATCTATATAAGTGATCAAGCCTACAATCATTTTTCCCCAACTTTGATTCAAAAAACGGTAGTTGGTACCACTACCAGAACTAATCATTGAGAAACAATAAGACAAAGATCTAATCCCTAACCTCAGACCAACATCATTGGTCTAGGGATGCAAGGAAAGAGAATTCCACTTATCTATAATGCCAAGCTAATGTTAAAGCTTGAATAAGACCAAACCAAGTAATAGAATCTAACCTTGTGTGCCATACAAGGACGGTGTCACAAGAATAGTTCTAAACTAAGCAGGTTAAGCATTCAATCTTCACAGTTACACCACATCTACTATAAAAATCATTTTCCTGACATCACACGAATCATACTCAAGAAAATCATATACATATCTTCACTGTAGGAGATCATTTTGATCTCAATCTATATATGAATTCTTAAGCCAATGGTACTAATACAATGAATTCATCACACAACACTCACCGTCATTAACCAAGTAATGACAGTGGTGAGCTAATAAAACCACTAGATTTCCCAAGTATTGCTTCTAGAGCAATTTTACCATCTAAATCATATAAAATTTAATCCAAAGAACCATCTGGTAAACCACTAGCATCACTATAGCTAATCATAAGCAGCAAGCCACAGCTAAAAATCATTTAGCATGCTTAGGGACCATCAAAACTTGATCCCAATTCATCAGTTATCTAATCCACAGCAGGGTATGAACCCTAGGCAGAAAAAACCATCTCAATCAGGACAGAATACTAACCAGGGGAGGCCATTACCAAATCTAGCATGGGATGGCTTAGCACGAGAGGGAGAGGAACAACTTACTGAAGGTCCTCGCTATAGATTAGAAGAGAAAGCAGAGGGGGACGACAACCACGACGGCACAGGGAGCACCCCCAAGGGGACGCTACGACCCACACAACGTCACGGCAGCGACCATAGCCACGCCTGGGGGCGAGTAGCATCCCCACGGCACACGACAGCAGCGGCGGCGTCAGCACCAACGCTAACCCCAAACCCTAGGGTTCGGGACAACATCGATCTGGTCACAGGAGGGCTCCAGGTCCAAATCCAATTGGACGGGAGGGAAGAGCGGGGCCGACAACCTCATCCTGCACCATGGCGGTAGCCAGGGAGGTCCACGATGGCGTGAATCGCCGGCAGTGACACCGTTGACCACAGGGTCGGGGGAGGAGAAGGAGAGAGGTGAGCTCGAGAGAGAGACAGGGAGTGTTGGGCTGGGTTGGGCCAATACCCCTTCAGGGTATTGTTTTGACTTTGCCTATTGGGCCACAAGGGCCCAATAAACCCAAACAATCAGCCCAAATCTTCTAGAGCCTGTTTCAATAATTGGAAAAAGACCAAAATGCCCCTGAACTTAAATAAATTCTAGAAAATAAAATAAAAGTCCCAAAATTATAAATAAAACATTTTTGGATTCACAATAATCCAAACTATCCAAATAAATTAAGAGATAAAATTTTAGTTATATAAATTTTATTAAGAATTTTGTAATATATATATTCCTTATGGAATTTTTCAAAATTCTTGAAAGATGATAAAAATAAATAAAAATCACTTTCATTATACATTAATATTTTAGTATTTTAGAAAAATACTAAACAAATATTTAATATTAATTTTTGGTATTTAATGATAATTCTTAAAGGAATTATTAATTAAATAGAATAGAAATAAATTAAAATAAAAGAATACAATATTCAATAAATATTGAAAAAAAATATTTATAAATTCTTTACAATTAAAAGAATTTTTATAATTTAAATAAATGGGGGAGAATACATATAAAACTAAATGATGCATTACATTACTTTGCATAATCATTTTGCTTCTTTAAATATTGTCCTTACCAGGCAATAATGATGTTTTTGTAGACATAGAAGCTCAAGGTCCAATGCAAGCATCAGACTTCACTACCTTGCCATCACAAGGCAAGTTCATCACTTGCTCATATCCTTTGAAGAGTCTTTATCAAAGTATTTGCAAATTGTGTGTTATCATATATACTCCAAAGAAAGAAAATAATATTTTCACAAATAAAGAAATCATAGATATCATCCTAAGTGATGATATAATGGAGCAATAGAAATTAGGGTTCTATTCGCAACAATGATGATCAATTAGGGACTTAACAACCCCTGACATCAGTGATTCTAGCGCCGTATATTACGCGTTAGCCATGAGATTTGGAATGGGAAGAGAAGTCAGTTGTATCTTCTTCCTCTCGCATGAAGCCGGATGTGCAGGTTATGGTTGTTATCCTTGTAGCGTGCATATTAATTGGTAATTCATAGAGGATATGCAGCATATGGGTGGGAACCCTCATCGTCCCACGATAGTTCTGGCATCTAACGGTTTGTACAAACCATTGTCGTAATTCAATATGTGGGCATGGTGTACACCAAGGAGGCATGCGAGGTCGCGAAGGGGGCAGTGATTGGCTTGGACCAACTACTGGGCCCCACATCATGGAATCGTGGACGGGAAAGTACGCCCGGTTGTGCAACAAGGAGTTGATCTCTCATGGGTAAAGTAACGCACCTCTGCAGAGTATAAGAATTGTAACTTGTTACTCCCTGTTTCGGGAAGGAGCTACGACCTCGGCAGGAAAGGAACTCCATGAAAGTTCTGGTTAACTTATGAAGGCTGATGGTCATAGATTTTCATAATAAAATCAATATTTGAAGAAAGATTTACAAAAACTGCATAATGCCAAGGATTTATAATCCGAGGTAGTAGTTAGAGCATAAAACTTCCCACCTTGCATATAATTAATTTGTTGGGTAACGCTGTTACTCATCCTTTCCTTTGATCCCTTGCTTAGACTCTGAGGATCCCGAAGACGTGTCAATGTATGCAGCTGAATGTCAAGAAGATGTCTTCTACGAAGAGTCTGACCTATCAGGAGGTGTTGAAGGAGTGGATTACGAAATCCGCTATGGTGTTGATGATAACGAGTCCAACTAAGTATCCTAGTTAGTAGTAACCAACGGAGCCGAGAAGCATGAACTCTATAGAATAAGCTGCTGAGCTCAACTCCTAGTTGGAGTTGCTACTTTTAAATTCCGTTGAAACACTTTATATTTTGGTTTGTAAGTTGAATCTTTTTGAAGTCTTGAACTTCTGGTATTGTAATAATAATAATAATATGTGAATGTTTGTAATATGGATCTGCAATGTTTCTGTTGTACCACTCTAAGGGATGTGATATTTACAGAACGGTGTTCTGTGGATGTCATGTCAACGACAATAGTGTACTACACATGCAGTGGTATGCTGGGTCACCGCAAAGGATGATGTGAACAGTGGTTGCTTCCTATTTGTCCAAATACAGAGTTTCTCCCACACATACATAGTTGAGAATGTTCATGATAACAATCTTTACCTTAGCCTTTTATAAATGCTAAAGGTGTATCCGCTACTCCCTAAGAAAGCTTTTTCCCATTGTAGTTTCAAATCTCTTTTACACACGCGATACTTATTTTCTGTATTTGGTTTACTTTAGTTTACTCGTTGTTATCTTATACCAAGAACCCCCAAAACACCTTTTTACACAATACTCGCATTTTATCTTGTTACTTAGAACTTTAATTTAGAATTTCTATTTTAATAATTAATTTAAGAGTTATTAGACTTCAGACTCCTGCTCCCTATGGGATCCATATCTTTATTTCGAAACTATCTACAAACGATCTATGCACTTGCAATCATCATCCTGCCAATAGGACGATGGTGATTCTTTTTGAAATTCAATCCGAGACAATAACACGTTAAACTAGCAAAGTTTATACATATTCATATGTAATTTACATTCAAAATATAACAGATGAATTTTAAACTAGCCCTAGCTACTGATCTACACCGTCGATGCCATCGCGTCCATCTAGGGGTCGAGGTCGATGTATGATGGCTTAGTTGATCCGAGCATTGTTAGAACCCCAAGAGCAAGGTGTGAAGACAAGATGCAAGTCTTCCTCGAAGAAACCGAGGTTATCGAACCAGTAGGAGGAAGGAAACATCACACAGGTGTTGCAAGCAACGTGGAAACCTGCACAACACAAACTCAAGACTTTGCCCCAACTAACGGTGAGGTTGTCAAACTCACTGGTTGCTGTAACAAAGGATTAAGCGTATGGTGTGGAAGGTAATGGTTTGTAGCGAGTAAACAGGTAATAGTGGAGGATGTATCAATGGTAAAGATTGTACTAGGGTCCATAGTTTACTAGAGGTGCTCTCCTTAGATAAACAACATGGCATGAAGGGTAAACAAATTACAGCAGGGCAATTGACAGGAAATGAGCAAGGCATAACAATGCAATACCAGACAAAAATATCCTATGAGATTCGATTGGGCAATACAACAATATACATAGACCGCCATCCAATTGCATCTATGACTAGAAGTCCACCTTTAGGTTATCATCTGAACCCCCTCTAGTATTAAGTTGCAAGCAACAGACAACTGCTTTAAGCAAAACAATCCACTTGTTCTATGAACTAGAACTGTTGTTTTCTCCCTAGTAGCAATAGCACATCTACAACCGAAGAGATTTCTGTCACTTCCCTTGTAAACTAGAGGCATGAACCCACTATCGAGCATAAATACCCCCTCTTGGAGTCACTAGCGACTACTTGGCCAAGATAGCTACTAACAACGGAGAGCATGCAAGATCACAAACAACTCAGACATGATAGAATCAATAAGACAAAACCATTAATAAATCTGACATAGTAATCTCAATATCCATCGGATCCCCGCAAACACAACATGCACGATTACAAATAGATTAGATCTTGATCATGAACGGAGCTCACAAGATCTATACATGAAAGCACAAGGAGGAGATACAACCATCTAGCTACTACATGGACCCATAGTCCAAGGTGGAACTACTCACACTTCATACTGGAGAAGAAGTCCTCCGTGATGATCTCCCCTCCGGCAGGGTGCCGGGAAGAACTTCAGATCACCCTGATCTAGGGACAATGGTGGTGGCGGCTACAGATGGTTTCGTGGAGTTTTGATCGGGTGCCTAGGGTTTCTGCATCGGGAGCTTCTTATAGGCGAAGAGGCGAGGCTGGGAGGCGGTGGAGGGACCACACCCTACCCAGGCGCGAGGTGGGCTCACCCATGCCTAGGGGGTGTGGTGGCCCTGGCTCGCCTCTCCGTCTCTCCTCTAGACTTCGTGACGCCCACGGTAAAATATTGACTTTCTCTTTTGTCCCGTCCAATTCCGAGAATATTGTTTTTCTGCATTTCTAGAACCAAAATTAGAATAAAACAGGCAACTGGCACTGTGGCAACTTGTTAATAGGTTAGTTCCAGAAAAGATATAAAAACACCTCAAAGTGTAGACAAAGCAAAGCAAAGTAGATACTAAACAAGAATGGAGCATCAAAAATTATAGATATGTTTCCGACGTATCAAGCATCCCCAAGCTTAACTCCTGCTCGTCCTCGAGTAGGTAAGTGATAAAAGAATGATTTTTTAGGTGACATACACCGTCAAAACCAAGATCAAACCATTTGCAAGCATTGAAAGTTGGGATCAAAGAACTCTAAACATGTGCATGAAAGATGGATTTCTAACAATAATACAAAGTAATTATCCATGCAACATGAAAGGCTACAAACAAAGATCATGAATAACATGCATTGAAAAATGTTTGTTTGTTTCACATACAGAAAACATGGCATAGTGGCATTCAGCTTGTCCCTCATAGAGTAGCAAATAGATGCATAGGACACCTTCAAAGTTCATAAGAGTGACTAGATACAAATTGCACAAGAACAAGTAATATCACAATATGCATCAATCAATAAGTTTTGGGACACTGCACACAGAATGGCAACTATGCTCTCTTCATGGTGCCTAAAGGTAGAAGGTGGAGAATCAAATAATGGTGGAAGAAAGGCCTTTCATAAAGGAAGAAGGGATTTCAAGTTTCAAACAGAGCTTCTAAAAATTATGGTACTTGTTAGCTTTCAGCCCTCATTGCCCCTATCATAAGCATCTTGAAGTGATTAAGGTTAAAATGAACAAACTATGGAGTATATGCTTGACAAAGTATAAGTTGGCAATCTCAAGTCCCTTGAATACGAGGGCCACACCTCATGCTACTCAACTTCGGTCACCTGTAAGTTCTTGTCATAGTAAGTACATGCGTATCATAGAGAACCGCCAATGGGGTACCCCTTGCACATGGTACAGGAGGTATCCCATAACCAAAATGACAAGGCAACCAGACAATGAACATCTCACCGATCTTTTTATTTACTATGTGCATAGCTTTTTATTGAGGATGCTTCATAGATAGCTCATTATGATGATGCTACAAGTTTCCACCATGATTAGGCATGGCTTAGGCTAGCGGTCCCGACGTTTCTCTAACACAAAATACATAACTCCATGGACTTACAAGTTCCCTCTTTATTTCACACCGGTGACATCCATAGACAAAAGAGCATGATATCAATTGTGTATAAAGTACAAGTGCAATGTTGAAAACGTTCCCCGTGACAGCACGGTTCTGCTAATTCCAACGTATAAGTGCAAGCATATACAACATACAAAACACAATGGTTCAAGTTTATTAGGGGCAAAGAATATAAAGTGTGCTATCAAGTTCGTGAGGGCTTTAATCACTAAGTTTTCACATAACAAAATACTTTTAATTGGAAGATAGTTGAAAACAAGAATATACTTGGAATGGTGTAACACACCATGCATAGGAGTTTATAGTTTACACTTTGGAATAACTTGGTTTCTTGGGAGTTGGAAGCATGAGTAGAGCTTACTCATACAAGTGGAGGCTAGCAAAAGACTGGGAGCAACCAACTAAGAGAGCAATAATGGCCATAATCATGCAGAGCAACAAAACATTACTAATCAAAGCATAGAGTGGTACTACAAGTCAATGACTAAATGATCATAGAGGCTACGGTGACTTGTTCATATTCATAACATGGTGTGAGCATGTGCCAAGTCAACCCAAACAAAACATTAAAGGAGAATACCACAATACTATGCTTTTGCATGCTAAAACAACGCATAATTATTTCAAGGCACACTAAGCAATCCCAATTGTTTGGAACAAGAAATTCTACAGCAATAATCACTAAGCATAAGGTAAAAAAAACCCTAGCATGTCATGCCAAAGTCTAAGTCACAGTCAACGCAAGCTCCTCTTGCACTTTCAAGCAGGAACTTCCTACTCCTTTCCAACACCAAGCAACTTATTTGAAAACAACATAGCGAGAATGGGCGTCCAAACTACTTTATTCAAGCAAACTAAATAAACTAAGAAAACCAAACTAAAACTAAGACGCTCCAAGAACAACACAACAGTGCATGAAACAATAAAAACGAAGTGTCTAGACAAACCTGAGCTTTTTATTGATGAAGAAGGGGATGCCTTGGGCATCCCCAAGCTTTGACGCTTGTACCTCTTGGATATTTCTTGGGTGACACCGGGGTGGCATACCCAAGCTTGAGCTTTTTTCCATTCTTCATCTCATTACATCATTCTCTCTCTACACCTAAAATTTTTCCTTCATACAAAACTTCACACAATCTTCATTAGCAACATTAGTATATTCAAAAGATAATAGACCTTTGGGTTTAGCTTTGGAACAGCAAACAATTTCACTAAAAACACATGCTACTGTAGCAACTCCTTCAAAAAGTTCAATTACCAAAAGAGAACTAAAAAAGGAATCAATAAGAAGCAAATGCAAATAATGGCGGAAATCTGTCAAAACAGACTAGCAGGTAGAAACCGATTTTTTCGAAAATCTTCTGTTGCTCAAATCAAAAAGTGTTGAAGTAATGAAAGTTAGCTAACATACTGGGAGATTTATTCGTAAATTATCAGCTCAATCCGACTTACAGAGATGCCTCATGCATTTTTATGGTGGAGGATAGAAATCTGTTTCGGGGCAGCAACTCCCCAAATCTTACTTCCCTCTCATTAGAGGTCATTCTTGGCACAAAAAGCAAACAAAAAGGATAAGGAGAGGTCATTACTGAAGTAATAACTTCCAAGACTCAAGGAAACTCTTGTGTTATCTCCAAACAAATACTTTTATTTAACGCCTTTAAATTAGACACAAGAAGCAAGAAATCAAGTATTTTCAAATGAAGAAGCAACTCTCTTGTTCTTTCCTTTCTTACCCTTATTCTTCTTCTTAGGGAAAATATGTTTGCTTACTGGAGGAGAAAAATGCATAATGCCTTTTCCCACATCTATTATTGCTCCAAAGTGTTTCAGTAGGGATCTTCCAAGTGTGATCTGTCTTTTGCCTACACATTCAATAACAAGATAATCAGTAGACACCATTTTCCCTGAGATTTTTGTAAACACACCTTCAGCTATTCCAATGGGTAATAAAGTGACATTATTAGTAAGAGAGATCTCCTCTCCTCCTTTAGAAATCCCCCAAAGACTCAAAGACTCATAAATATCTTTAGGCATGAGGCAAATTCAGACATGATATCACAACGAGCATCAAAATTTGCACTATTTATAGTGACTTTGATTGTGGGAAACCACTTTGAAGGCTCAGAATTCATTGGAACATAATCATGGTACTCCCTAAGTGTGTGATAGCAACTATTCAAAGCAGCAATACTGGACTCAAGCGTGTTCAACCTAGCAAAAATATTTATGAAAGAGGAATCAGACTTGCCAGGTGTATTATAAATTATAATCAATTTCTTTATGGCATCAAAAGCTTGATCCTCAGTACATTGAAACATATCTTTCCCAACCACAGCATCTAAAGCATATCTATAACAAAGAGCAATACCGCGGTAGAAACTATTAATAACCAAGCTAAGACTCATCTTAGGCTCAGTTTTCCTTTGTAAAGCAGAGATTCTAGACCAAGCTTCTTTAATACTCTCTTCATATTTTTGCTTGAAAGCAAATATCTCTTCCATAGGTGTCAGAGAGATAGGACCAAAACCAAACATGGTAGCTACTAGAGTAGGAACTATTTTTTTGTGTTTTTGAATAAACAAAGTAAACCAAACTAAACTAATTTTTTTTTAGTTTTTGGTAAACAGAGGCAAACAAAACCAAGCAAAAGAAACTAAGCAAACTAAAAACAAAGTAAATAGAAAGGTTGAGGAGGACTCCCCTTGTGAAGACGTCCTTAGCCTCCCCAACAATGGTGCTAGAAAACTTGTTGATGGCTCAGTTGATGTGGAGCTTGTTGGGAACCCCAAGAGCAAGGTGTGAAGCATCACAGCAGCAAGTCTTTCCTCAGTAAGAAACCGAGGTTATCGAACCAGTAGGAGGAAGGAAACATCACACAGGTGTTGCAAGCAACGTGGAAACCTGCACAACACAAACTCAAGACTTTGCCCCAACTAACAGTGAGGTGTCAATCTCACCGGTTGCTGTAACAAAGGATTAAACGTATGGTTTGGAAGGTAATGGTTTGCAGCTAGTAAACAGGTAATAGTGGAGGATGTATCAATGGTAAATATTGGACCGGGGTCCATATTTCACTAGAGGTGCTCTCCTTAGAAAAACAACATGGCATGGAGGGTAAAAAATTACAACATGGCAATTGACAGAAACTGAGCAAGGCATAACAATGCAATACCAAACAAAAAGATCCAATGAGATTTGATTGGGCAATACAACAATACACATAGAACTCCATCCAGCAGCATCTATGACTAGAAGTCCACCTT
Organism: Avena longiglumis; assembly: GCA_030063025.1. Classification (NCBI taxonomy): domain Eukaryota; kingdom Viridiplantae; phylum Streptophyta; class Magnoliopsida; order Poales; family Poaceae; genus Avena; species Avena longiglumis. The sequence continues at coordinate 450,972,549 of CP125976.1, forward strand.
CAGGTTATCATCTGAACCCCCTCTAGTATTAAGTTGCAAGCAACAGACAACTGCTTTAAGCAAAGTGTGTAAGGTAAACAATCCACTTGTTCTATGAACAAGAGACCGTTGTTTTCTCCCTAGTAGCAACAACACATCTACACCGAAGAGATTTCTGTCACTTCCCTTGGAAACTAGAGGCATGAACCCACTATAGAGCATAAATACCCCCTATTGGAGTCACTAGAAACTACTTGGCCAAGATAGATACTAACAACGGGGAGCATGCAAGATCACAAACAACACAGACATGATAGAATCAATAAGACAAAACCATTAATCAATCTGACATAGTAATCTCAATATCCATCGGATCCCCGCAAACACAACATGCATGATTACAAATAGATTAGATCTTGATCATGAACGGAGCTCACAAGATCTATACATGAAAGCACAAGGAGGAGATACAACCATCTAGCTACTACATGGACCCGTAGTCCAAGGTGGAACTACTCACGCTTCATACCGGAGAAGAAGGCCTCCAGGATGATATCCCCTCCGGCAGGGTGCCGGGAAGAACTTCAGATCCCCTCGATCTAGGGACGATGGTGGTGGCGGCTACAGAAGGTTTCGTGGAGTTTTGATCTGGTGCCTAGGGTTTCTGCATCGGGGGCTTCTTATAGGCGAAGAGGCAAGGCTGGGAGGCGGCCGGAGGGCCCACATCCTACCTAGGCACGGGGTGGGACCACCCGCGCCTAGGGGGTGTGGTGGCCCTGGCTCGCCTCTTTGTATATCATCTGGACTTCGTGACGCCCACGGTAAAATATTGACTTTGGCTTTTGTCCCGTCTAATTCCGAGAATATTGATTTTCTACCTTTCTCGAACCAAAAACAAAAGAAAACAGGCAACTGGCACTGTGGCAACTTGTTAATAGGTTAGTTCCAGAAAAGATATAAAAATACCTCAAAGTGTAGACAAAGCAAAGAAAAGTATATACTAAACAAGCATGGAGCATCAAAATTTATAGATACGTTTCCGACGTATCAATGTACTTCGGCGGCATTCAGTGGTTGGCCGGTGGCATGGACGGAGCAGGCGCGGGCGCGGACGGGTCGATCACCTGCCTAGGCCACGCTGCCAACGGTGCCATGCGGAGCTGGAGGCACCAAATCCATCACCTCCTCTGACGCTATCGGTGGTGCCCACCCCGCCAGCAGCAGCGTTGGAGGTAGCTCCACATTTGCTTGCGCCACCAGGCCCGTGAGCTGGACGACCTTGATGACTCCTTGTTGACGTGGAACACTTCGTCGAGAAACCCCAAGATCAAGGTGTGATGCAGCACAGCAGCAAGTCTTCCCTCAGTTAGAAACCAAGGTTATCGAACCAGTTGGAGGAAGGAAACGTCTCAAAGGTGTTGCAAGCAACGTGGAAACCTGCACAACACAAACTCAAGACTTTGCCCTAATGAACAGTGAGGTTCTCAATATCACCGGTTGCTGTAACAAAGTATTAACTATATGGTGTGGAAGGTGATGATGGTTTGCAGCAAGTAAATAGTAACAGTGGAAGATGTATCAATGGTAAAGATTGGACCGGGGTCCATAGTTCACTAGAGGTGTTCTCCTTAGATAAACAAACATGGCATGTTGGGTAAACAAATTACAGCAGGGCAATTGACAGGACTGAGCAAGGCATAACAATGCAATACTAGACAAAAAGATCCTATGAGATTCGATTGGGCAATACAACAATATACATAGACCGCCATCCAACTGCATCTATGACTAGAAGTCCACCTTCGGGTTATCATCCGAACCCCCTCCAGTATTAAGTTGCAAGCAACAGACAACTGCTTTAAGCAAAGTATGTAAGGTAAACAATCCACTTGTTCCATGAACAAGAGACCGTTGTTTTCTCCCTAGTGGCAACAGCACATCTACAACCGTAGAGATTTCAGTCACTTCCCTTAATTAAGTAGAGGCATGAACCCACTATCGAGCATAAATACCCCCTCTTGGAGTCACTAGCAGCTATTTGGCCAAGATAGCTACTAACAACGGAGAGCATGCAAGATCACAAACAACATAGACATGATAGAATCAAATAGACAAAACCATTTATCAATCTGACATAGTAATCTCAATATCCATCGGATCCCCGCAAACACAACATGCATGATTACAAATAGATTAGATCTTGATCATGAACGGAGCTCACAAGATCTAGACATGAAAGCACAAGGAGGAGATACAACCATCTAGCTACTACATGGACCCGTATTCCAAGGTGGAACTACTCACGCTTCATACCGGAGGCTGGCATGATGAAGAAGAAGGCCTCCCGAAATGATCTCCCCTCCGGTAGGGTGCCGGGAAGAGCTTCAGATCCCCCCGATCTAGGGACGATGGTGGCAGCGGCTATAGACAGTTTCGTGGAATATTGATCGGGTGCCTAGGGTTTCTGCATCGGGGTCTTCTTATAGGCGAAGAGGCGAGCGGGGGGCCACTGTACCCCTAGGCGCGTGGGGCCCACCAGCTGCCAGGGTTGTGTCCCCTGGTGGGTCTCCTTTGTCTCATACTCCCGTGTTCGTTCCCCACGGTAAAATATTGACTTTGGCTTTTGTTTGTCCCGTCCAATTGATTTTATTGATTTTCCGCTTCTAGAACCAAAAAAAGAAAACAAGAAAACAATTGTGGCAACTTGTTAATAGGTTAGTACTATAAAGCATATAAAAACGCCTCAAAGTGTGGACAAAGCAAAGCAAAGTAGATAGTAAACAAGCATGGAGCATCAAAAATTCTAGATACATTTCCGACGTATCAAGCATCCCCAAGCTTAACTCCTGCTCGTCCTCAAGTAGGTAAGTGATAAAATAATAATTTTTGAGGTGACATGCACCATCAAAACCAAGATCAAACCATTTGCAAGCATTGAAATCTAGGAACAAAGAATTCTAAACATGTGCATGAAAGATGGAGTTCTATCAATAAGACAAAGTAACTATGCATGCAACATGAAAGGCTACAAACAAAGATCATGAATAACATGCATTGAAAAACGTTTGTTTGTTTCACATACAGAAACCATGGCATAGTGGCATTCATCTTGTCCCTCATAGAGTAGCAAATAGATGCATAGGACACCTTCAAAGTTCATAGGAGTGTCTAGATACAAATGTCACAAGAACAAGCAATATCAACAACATGCATCAATCAATAAGTTTTGGGACACTGCACATAGAACTAAGAATGGCAACTATGCTCTCTTAACTGGTGCCTAAAGGTAGAAGGTGGATACTCAAAATAATAGTGGAATACAGGCCCTTCATAAAGGGAAGCAGGAATTTCAAGTTTCAAAAAGAGCTTCCGAAAACTATGGTACTTGTTAGCTTTCAGTCCTCATTGCCCCTATCATAAGCATCTTGAAGTGATTAAGGTTAAAGTAAACAAAGATGGAGTATATGCTTGACAAAGTATAAGTTGGCAATCTCATATCCCTTTAATACGAGAGTCGCACTGCATGCTACGCAACTTTGGTCACCTGTAAGTTCTTGTCATAGTAAGTACATGTGTATCATAGAGAACCACCAACGGGGTACCCCTTGCACATGGTACAAGAGTTATTCCATAACCAGAATGACAAGGCAAGCAGACAATGAGCATCTCAGCGATCTTTTTATTTACTATTTGCATAGATTTTTATTTAGGATGCTTCACAGATTGCTCATTATGGTGATGCTGCAAGTTTCCACCATGATTAGGCATGGATTAGGCTAGTGGCCCAGGCGTTTCTCAAACACAAAATACATAACTCCATGCACTTACAAGCTCCCTCTTTATTTCACACCGGCGACATCCATAGACAAAAGAGCATGATATCAACTGTGTACAAAGTACAAGTGCTATGTTGAAAACGTTCCCAATGACAACATGGTTCTGCTAATTCCAACGTATAAGTGCAAGAATATACAACATATATGACACAATGGTTCAAGTTTATTAGGGGCAAGGAATATAAAGTGTTCCATCAAGTCTGTGAGGGCTTTAATCACTAAGTTTTCACATAACAAAATACTTTTTAATTGGAAGATAGATGAAAACAAGAATATACTAGGAATGGTGTAACACACCATGCATAGGAATTTATAGTGGACACTTTAGAATAACTTGGTTTGTTGAGAGTTGTAAGCATGAGTAGATCTTACTCATACAAGTGGAAGCTAGCAAAAGACTGGGAGCAACCAACTAAGAGAGCAATAATGGCCATAATCATGCAGAGCGACAAAACATTAATAATCAAAGCATAGAGTGGTACTACAAGTCAATGACTAAATGATCATAGAGGCTATGGTGACTTGTTCATATTCATAACATGGTGTGAGCATGTGCCAAGTCAACCCAAACAAAGTATCAAAGGAGAATAACACAATACTATGCTTTTGTATGCTAAAACAACGCATGATTCTTTCAAGGCACACTAAGCAATCCCAATTATTTGGAACAAGTCATGCTAAAACAATAATCACTAAGTATAAGGTCAAAACAACACCTAACATGTCATGCTAAAGTCTAAGTCACAGTCAATGCAAGCTCCTCTTGCACTTTCAAGCAAGAACTTTCTACTCCTTTCCAACACCAATCGACTTATTTGAAACAACACAGCGAGAACGGGGGTCCAAACCACTTTATTCAAGCAAACTAAATAAAATAAGCAAAGCAAACGAAAACTAAGACGCTCCAAGAACAACACAACAGTGCATGAAACAATAAAAACGAAGTGTCTAGAAAGACCTGAGCTTTTTATTGATGAAGAAGGGGATGCCTTGGGCATCCCCAAGCTTTGACGCTTGTACCTCTTGGATATTTCTTGGGGTCACACCGGGGTGGCATCCCCAAGCTTGAGCTTTTGTCTATTCTTCACCTCATTACATCATTCTCTCTCTACACCTGAAATTTTCCTTCATACAAAACTTCACACAATCTTCATTAGCAACATTAGTATATTCAAAAGATAATAGACATTTGGGTTTAGCTTTAGAACAGCAAAACTTTTCACTAAAAACACAAGCTACTGTAGCAACTCCTTAAAAAAGCTCAATTTCCCCAAAAAGAACCCAAAAAGGAATCAATAAGATGCAAGTGCAAATAATGGCAGAAATCTGTCAAAACAGACCATCAGGTAGAAACCGATTTTTCCGAAAATCTTTTGTTGCTCATATCAAAAAGTGTTGAACTATATAAAGTTAGATAACATACTGGGGGATTTATTCATAAATTTTTAGCTCAATCCGACTTACAAAGACTCCTCATGAATTTTTATGGTGGATGATAGAAATTTGTTTCGGGACATTAACTCCCCAAATCTTACTTCCCTCACATTAGAGATCATTCTTGGCACAAAAAGCAAACAACAAGGATAGGTAGAGGTCATTACTGAAGTAATAACTTCGAAGACTCAATGAAACTCTTGGGTTATCTCCCAACAAGTACTTTTCTTTAATGCCTTTAAGTTAGGCATAAGAAGCAAGAATCAAGTATTTTCAAATGAAGAAGCATTAAGATCAATACTGGCAAAGTCTTAAACTATGAAAGGTATCTCATCCAAATGAGTTTTGGAGGATCCCTTCTTATCTCTCTTTGGTTTACTACTTTCATCAAAAGGATTTTCAGGAACAATCCAATCAAAATTCTTTTTAAAGGCTTCATGCATCCCAACAAGCTTAAAGGATATGGGTATCTTAAATTCCTCTCTAGGCTTGGTTTTATCCAAAGTACCCACAACATCTACACATGAGCCTAGCATATTGAAACGCTCAAAAACCTTCTTGGCTTCTTTAGCAACATCATGGAACTCTTAGAGTAAAGTTTTAAGAATAAATTCTCTCTTTTCAGCATTCTTTTCTTCTTTTAGTTTTAGGAACACGATTTGCATCATGGGGTTAAGGCTAACAAACCTAGACTCCGACATATGAACTAAAGAAGCTGTAGCAATTTCATAATTAGGAGCAAGTTATGCTATAGATCTATCCTCAATATCCTCATGATTGCTAACATTCTTGAAGAATTATTCAATATTTTCTTTCCCAAATATAGAGCCACTGCCTATCGAAAGGTATTTCGGGGTGAACTTGGGGAACAACATGGTGAGCTAGAGCAAGGTGGCAACTAGGGTAGGAACTAATTTTTGTGTTTTTATAAGATAAAGCAAACCAAACTAGACTAGTTTTTTTTTGAGTTTTTGATAAAAAAGAGGCAAACAAAACCAAGCAAACTAAAAACAAAGCAAAGGGAAAGGTTTAGGAGGACTCCCCTTGTGAAGACGTCCTTAGCCTCCCCGGCAACGGCGCCAAAAAACTTGTTGATAAATCCTTGTTGACGTGGAGCACTTCGTCAGGAAACCCCAAGAGCAAGGTGTGATGCAGCACATCAGCAAGTCTTCCCTCAGTAAGAAACCAAGGTTATCGAACCAGTAGGAGGAAGGAAACGTCTCAAAGGTGTTGCAAGCAACATGGAAACCTGCACAACACAAACTCAAGACTTTTCCCCAATGAACAGTGAGGTTGTCAATCTCACCGGTTGTTGTAACAAAGGATTAACTGTATGGTGTGAAAGGTGATGATGGTTTGCAGCAAGTAAACAGTAACAGAGGAATATGTATCAATGGTAAAGATTGGACCGGGGTCCATAGTTCACTAGAGGTGTTCTTCTTAGATAAATAAACATGGCATGCTTGGTAAAAAAATTACAACAGGGCAATTGATAGGACTGAGCAAGGCATAACAATGCAATACTAGACAAAAACATCCTATGAGATTCGATTAGGCAATACAACAATATACATAGACCGCTATCCAACTTCATCTATGACTAGAAGTCCACCTTCGGGTTATCATCTGAACCCCCTCTAGTATTAAGTTGCAAGCAACAGACAACTGCTTTAAGAAAAGTGTGTAAGGTAAACATTCCACTTGTTCCATGAACAAGAGACCGTTGTTTTCTCCCTAGTGGCAACAACACATCTACAACCATAGAGATTTCTGTCACTTCCCTTGATTAAATAGACGCATGAACCCACTATCGAGCATAAATACCCCCTCTTGGAGTCACTAGCAACTACTTGGCCAAGATAGCTACTAACAATAGAGAGCATGCAAGATCACAAACAACACAGACATGATAGAATCAAATAGATAAAAACATTAATAAATCTGACATAGTAATCTCAATATCCATCGGATCCCCGCAAACACAACATGCATGATTACAAATAGATTAGATCTTGATCATGAACGGAGCTCACAAGATCTAGACATGAAAGCACAAGGAAGAGATACAACCATCTAGCTACTACATGGACCCGTAGTCCAAGGTGGAACTACTCACGCTTCATACCGGAGGCTGGCATGATGAAGGAGAAGGCCTCCAGGATGATCTCCCCTCCATCAGGGTGCCGGGAACAGCTTCAGACCCTCCCGATCTAGGGACGATGGTCGCGGAGGCTATAGACGGTTTCGTGGAATATTGATCGGGTGCCTAGGGTTTCTGCATCGGGGGCTTCTTATAGGCGAAGAAGCGAGGCAGGGGCCCACCAGGCTGGCACCCGAGGCGCGGGGCCGCCTGCACTTCAAAGTGGGTGCGCCCACCCGCACGGCCAAGGGGTGTGGCCCCCTGGTGGGTCTCCTCCGTCTCGTACTCCGGCTTCGTGTTCCCCACGGTAAAATATTGACTTTGGCTTTTGTCTCGTCCAATTCCGAGAATATTGATTTTCCGCCTTTCTAGAACCAAAAACAGAAGAAAACAGGCAACTGACACCGTGGCAACTTGTTAATAGTTTAGTACCAAACATATAAAAACACCTCAAAGTATGGACAAAGCAAAGCAAAGTAGATAGTAAACAATCATGGATCATCAAAAAATATAGATACGTTTCCGACGTATCAGAACTCTTGGAAGCCGCCCTGATACGTCGAAAACGTATATATAATTTTTGATGTTCCATGCTTGTTTAGTATCTACATTGCTTTGCTTTGCTTTGTCTATACTATGAGGTATTTTTATATGTTTTCTGGAACTAGCCTATTAACAAGATGCTGATGGTGCATGAAGCTTCATTGGGAGACCCCAAGAGGAAGGTGTGATGAGCACAATAGCAAGTTTTCCCTCGGTAAGAAACCAAGGTTATCGAACCAGTAGGAGGAAGGAAATGACTCAAAGCTGTTGTTAGCAACTTGGAAACCTGCACAACACAAACTCAGGACTTTTCCCCAACGAACAGTGAGGTTGTCAATCTCACCGGTTTGCTGAAAACAAAGGGTTAACTGTATGGTGTGGAAGGTAATAGTGGTTTGCAGAAAGTACACAGTAACAGTGGAAGATGTATCAATGGTAAAGATTGGACCGGGGTCCATAGTTCACTAGAGGTGTTCTCCTTAAGATAAACAAACATGACATGCTGGGTAAACAAATTACAACAGGGCAATTGACAGGACTGAGCAAGGCATAACAATGCAATACTAGACATTCATGATCCTATGAGATTCGATTGGGCAATACAACAAGTACATAGACCGCCATCCAACTGCATCTATGACTAGTAATCCACCTTCAGGTTATCATTCGAACCCCCTCCATTATTAAGTTGCAAGCAACGGATAACTGCTTTAAGCAAAGTGTGTAAGGTAAACAATCCACTTGTTCCATGAACAAGAGACCATTGTTTTCTCCCTAGTGGCAACAACACATCTATAACCTTAGATATTTATGTCACTTCCCTTAGATTAAATAGAGGCATGAGCCCACTATCGAGCATAAATACCCCCTCTTGGAGTCACTAATATCTTCTTGGCCAAGATAGCTACTAGAAACAAAGAGCATGCAAGATCTCAAACAACACATACATGATAGAATCAATAAGACAAACCATTAATCAATCTGACATAGTAATCTCAATATCCATCGGATCCCTGCAAACACAACATGCATGATTACAAATAGATGATCTTGATCATGAACGGAGATCACAAGATCTAAACATGGTAGCACAAAGGAGGAGATACAACCATCTAGCTACTACATGGAACCGTAGTCCAAGGTGGAACTACTCACACTTCATACCGGAGGCTGGCATGATGAATAAGAATGCCTCCGAGATGATCTCCCCTCTGGCAGGGTGCCGAGAAGAGCTTCAGATCCCCCGATCTAGGGACGATGGTGGCAGCAGCTACAGACGGTTTTGAGGAATATTGATCGGGTACTTAGGGTTTTGACATCGGGGGGTCTTTATAGGCGAAGAGGCGAGGCATGGTGCAGCCACACACCCCGGGCGTGGGCTGGGCCCCGCCGCGCAACCAGGGGGTGTGGCCCCTTCGTGGCTCCCCTCCGTCTCGTACTCTGGCTCCGTGTTCCCCACGGTAACATATTGACTTTGGCTTTTGTCCCGTCCAATTCCGAGAATATTGATTTTCTACCTTTTCTGGAACCAAAAACATAAGAAAATAGGCAACTGGCACTGTGGCATCTTATTAATAGGTTAGTCAAGAAAAACATATAAAAACACCTCAAAGTGTATACAAATCTAAGCAAAGTAGATACTAAACAAGCATGGAACATAAAAAATTATAGATACGTTTCCGACGTATCAAGCATCCCCAAGCTTAACTCCTACTTGTCCTATAGTAGGTAAGTGATAAAAACAATAATTTTGAGGTGACATGCACCATCAAAATCAAGATCAAACCATTTGCAAGCATTAAAAGATGGGATCAAAGAACTCTAAACATGAGCATGAAAGATGGAGTTCTAACAGTAAGACAAAGTAACTATGCATGAAACATGAAAGGTTACAAACAAAGATCATGAATAACATGCATTGAAAAACGTTTGTTTATTTTACATACAGAAAACATAGCATAGTGGCATTCAGCTTGTCCCTCATGGAGTAGCAAATAGATGCATAGGACACCTTCAAAGTTCATAAGAGTGACTAGATACAAATAGCACAAGAACAAGCATTAGCAATAATATGCATCAATCAATAAGTTTTGGGACAATGCACATAGAACTAAGAATGGAAACTATGCTCTCTTAATTGGTGCCTAAAGATAGAAGAAGGTGAAGACTTAATATAATAATGGAAGAAAGGCCCTTCATAAAGGGAAGCAGGGATTTCAAGTCTCAAAAAGAGCTTCCAAAAATTATGGTGCTTGTTAGCTTTCAGCTCTCATTGCCCCTATCATAAGCATCTTGAAGTGATTAAGGTTAAAGTGAACAAACTATGGAGTATATGCTTGACAAAGTATAAGTTGGCAATCTCATGTCCCTTGAATACGAGGGCCGCTCCTCATCCTACTCAAGTTTAGTTACTTGCAAGTTCTTGTCATAGTAAGTACATGTGTTTCATAGAGAACCGCCAACGGGGTACCCCTTGCGCATGATACAGGAGGTATCCCATAATCAAAATTACAAGGCAAGCAGACAATGAGCATCTCAACAATCTTCGTATTTACCATGGGAATATGCTGCTTTTTTTCTCTCTTTCCTCTTTTCTCATATTTTTTTCTCAATCTCCTCTTTTTTATAAGAAGAGTGCTTCATAGATGTCATTATGGTAATGCTGCAAGTTTCCAACATGATTAGGCATGGCTTAGGCTAGCGGCCCAGGCATTTCTCTAACACACATACATAACTCCATGGACTTACAACCTCCCCTTTCATTTCACACCGAGGACATCCATAGACAAAGGAGCATGGTATCAACTATGTATAAAGTACAAGTGCAATATTGAAAGCATTCCCCATGATAGCATGGTTCTGCTAATTCCAATGTATAAGTGCAAGCATATACAACATAGATGACACAATGGTTCAAGTTTATTAGGGGCAATAAAAATAAAGCGTGCCATCAAGTTAGTGAGAGCTTTAATCACTAAGTTTTCACATAACAAAGAGACTTTTTAATTGGAAGATAGATGAAAACAAGAATATACTTGGAATGGTGTAACACACCATGCATAGGATTTTATAGTGAACACTTTGGAAAAACTTTGTTTCTTGGGAGTTCTATGCATGAGGAGAGCTTACTCATACAAGTGGAGGCTAGCAAAAGACTAGGAGCGACCAACTAAGAGAGCAATAATGGCGATAATCATGCAAAGCGACAAAACATTACTAATCAAAGCATAAAGTGGTACTACAAGTCAAGGACTAAATGATCATAGAGGCTATGGTGACTTGTTCATAGTCATAACATGGTGTGAGCATGTGCCAAGTCAACCCAAACAAAGCATCAAAGGAGAATACTACAATACTATGCTTTTGTATGCTAAAACAACGCATGATTCCTTCAAGGCACATTAAGCAATCCCAATTGTTTGAACAAGTCATACTATAGAAATAATAACTAAGCATAAGGTCAAAATAACATCTAGCATTACATGCTAAAGTCTAAGTCACAGTCAAAGCAAGCTCCTCGTGCATTATTCAAGCAAGCACTTTCTACTCCTCCCCAACACCAATCAACTTATTTGCTACAACACAGCGAGAACGGGCGTCCAAACTACTTTATTAGAGAAAACTAAGAAAACAAAACGAAAACTAAGACGCTCCAAGAACAACACAACAGTGCATGAAACAATAAAAACAAAGAGTCTAGAAAGACCTGAGATTTTTTTTATGAAGAAGGGGATGCCTTGGACATCCTCAAGCTTTGACGCTTGTATCACTTGAATATTTCTTGGGGTGACACAGGGTGGCATCCCCAAGCTTGAGATTTTGTCCATTCTTCATCTCATTACATTATTCTTTATCTACACCTGAAAATTTTCCTTCATACAAAACTTCACACAATCTTCATTAGCAACATTAGTGTATTCAAAAGATAATAGACCTTTGGGTTTAGCTTTAGAACAACAAAACTTTCACTAAAGGCACACGACACTGTAGCAATTCCCTAAAAAATCTCAATTTCCCAAAAAGGAATCAATAAGAAGCAAATACAAATAATGACAGAAATCTATTAAAATAGACCAGCAGGTAGAAACCGATTTTTTTGAAGACCTTATGTTGCTCAAATAAAAAAGTGTTGAACTAACGAAAGTTATCTAACATAATGGGGGATTTATTCAGAAAATATCAGCTCAATACGACTTACATAGATTTTACACGAATTTTTATGGTGCAATACAAAAATCTGTTTCAGGACAGCAACTCCCCAAATCTTACTTCCCTCTCATTAGAGGTTATTCTTGGCACAAAAAGCAAATAAAAAGAATAAGGAGAGGTCATTACTGAGGTAATAACTTCCAAGACTCAAGAAAACTTTTGGGTTATCTTCCAATAAGTACTTTTCTTTAACGCCTTTAAGTTAGGCACAAGAAGCAAGAATCAAGTATTTTCAAATGAAGAAGCATTAACATCAAACCTTGCTTTCAAAGGAGGAGAAAAAATCAACTTATCTCTTCTCATAGGGAAGTGTTTAATACCTTTCTTGAATGGAAATTGATATTTAATGGTGCCTTCTTTTATATCAATGATGGCACCAATAGTTCTAAGGAAAGGTCTTCCCAAAGTAATAGGACAAGAAGCATTGTATTCAACATCCAAAACATAGAAATCAACAGGTACATAAGCATTTTTAACCATAATAAGAACATAATTAACACTCCTCATGAGTTTCTTTTTATCATTATCATTAAGTGGGACATCCAAAAAGCAATCTTCCAAAGGTGGCAAATCAAGCATTTCATAAATCTTTCTAGGCATAATAGAGACACTAGAACCAAGGTCACATGAAGCTTTGAGATCAAAGTCATTCACTTGCATATTAATAATGGGTTCCCAACTATCTTCTACTTTCCTAGGAATAGAGGCTTTGTGTTTCAACTTTTCTTCCTTAATTTTAACAAGAGCATCTGTAATGTGTTTGGTGAAAGCCACATTCATATCACTAGCATCAGGACTTCTAGCAAACTTCTGTAGGAACATAATCACTTCAGAAATATTGCAACCATCAAGATCAAAATCAAACTTAGCATCACTAGTAGTAGGCTCATTGGGTTTATGCATTGTGGTAGGAGGAATAGGGACTTCTTGTGGTTTAGTGGCATCCATATTGGTGGTGGTGATAGTCCACGCTATTGTTTCTAGCAATTTCAGCTTCTCCTTCCCACTTAGCATGAATTTGGGATAATAGTCTAACATTTTCATTAATAGTAACTTGTATGGCATGAGTAGCAGCAAAGGTATTTTCCAAGGTTTTAGGTTTAGCAGCCATTTTATTAATCAAAGAGGACTATGCTTCAGACAAAGATGAAATATTTTTCTCAACATTCAAAAACTTTTCCTCTACAGTTTTGTTGAAAGTGGTTTGTTTACTAATAAAGTATTTAAGCATGACTTCTAGTTCAGAAGGAGTACTTCTAGCATTGTTGTAGGAGTTTCCATAGGTATTGCCATTGTTAGGAGGATAAGGCCTATAATTATTATTACTACCAAAATTGTTCCTATAGGCATTGTTGTTGAAATTGTTGTTTCTAATGAAGTTCACATCAACTTGCTCTTCTTGAGCAACCAAAGAGTCTAAGGGAACATTATTTGGATCTATATGAGCTTTTCCATTAACAAGCATAGCCATGATAACATTAATCTTATCACTCAAAGAGAAGGTTTCTTTAACAGAAATTACCTTCTTACCATGTGGAGCTCTCTCAGTGTGCCATTCAGAATAATTAACCATCATATTGTCAAGGAGCTTTGTTGCAGCACCCAAGGTAATGGTCATAAAGGTACCTCCAGCAGCTGAATCCAACAGGTTTCTTGAAGAGAAGTTCAAACCTGCATAAAAAGTTCGGAAAATCATCCAAGCAGTAAGTCCATGAGTGGGACAATTCTTAACCAAAGATTTCATTCTTTCCCAAGCTTGAGCAACATGTTAATTATCAAGTTGTTTAAATTTCATTATTTCACTTCTCATAGATATAATCTTAGCAGAAGGATAGTATTTTCCAATAAAAGCATCTTTGCACTTAATCTAAGAATCAATACTATTTCTAGGCAAGGATAGCAACCATTCTTTATCTTTTCCTCTCAAGGAGAAAGGAAACAACTTGAGCTTAATATATCTCCATCTACATCCTTATATTTTTGCATCTCACAAAGTTCAACAAAGTTATTGAGATGGGCAGCAGCAGCATCAGAACTAGCACCAGAAAATTGCTCTCTCACCACAAGATTCAACAAAGAAGGCTTAATTTCATAAAAGGTAGAATCAAGAGCAGGTGGAGCAATAAGAGTACTTAGGAAATCATTATTGTTTCTGCTAGTGAAGTCACACAACTTGGTGTTCTCAGCAGAGTTCATTTTGGCAAAAGTGGAGCAAGCCAACAGTAGCAGCAACTAGAGCAGGACCTAATTTTTTTGTGTTTTTTATAAGAGAAAGCAAACCAAACTAAACTATTTTTTTAGATTTTTTGATAAAAAGAGGCAAACAAACCAAGCAAAATAAACTAAGCAAAACAGAAACAAAGTAAAAAAGAAAGGTTGTGAAGGACTCCCCTTGTGAAGCCGTACTTAGCCTCCCCGGCAACAACGCCAGAAAATCTTGATGGTGCATGGAAGCTTCGTTGGGAGACTCCAAGAGGAAGGTGTGACGAGCACAACATCAAGTTTTCCCTCAGTAAGAAACCAAGGTTATCGAACCAGTAGGAGGAATGAAACGACTCAAAGGTTTTGCTAGCAACTTGGAAACCTGCACAACACAAACTCAAGAATTTGCCCGGGTACATAGGGTTTTGGCATCGGGGGGTCTTTATAGGCGAAGAGGCGAGGCAGGGGGGCAGCCAGGGCAGCCGCACCCCCCAGGCGTGGGCTGGGTCCAGCCGCGCGGCTAGGTGGTGTGGCCCCCTGGTGGCTCCCCTCCGTCTCGTACTCTGGCTCCGTGTTCCCCACGTAAAATATTGACTTTGAATTTTGTCCCGTCCAATTCTGAGAATATTGATTTTCTTCCTTTTCTGGAACCGAAAATAGAAGAAAATAGGCAACTGACACTGTGGCATCTTGTTAATAGGTTAGTCTAGAAAAACATATAAAAACACCTCAAAGTGTAGACAAAGCAAAGCAAAGTAGATACTAAACAAGCATGTAACATCAAAAATTATAGATACGTTTCCGACGTATCAGATGTCATAGTGCCAGTTGCCTGTTTTCTTCTGGTTTTGGTTCCAGAAAAGGCAGAAAATCAATATTCTCGGAATTGGACGGGAGAAAAGCCAAAGTCAATATTTTACCGTGGGGAACATGAGCAATCAGAAGGAGGGAGCCACCGAGGCACACCTGCCGCACGGGCCAGCCTAGCCGTGCTGGGGAGGTGCGGCCACCCCGGGTGCCCCATGCCTTGCATATTCGCCTATAAGAAGCCCCCGATACCTAAGCCCTAAGTATCCGATCAATCTTCCACGAAACAGTCCGTAGCCGCCGCCACCATCGTCCCTAGATCGGGGGATCTGAAGTTCTTCCCGGCACCCTGCCGGAGGGGAGATCATCCCGGAGGCCTTCTTCATCACCATGCTAGCCTCCGGTATGATGCGTGAGTAGTTCCACCTTGGACTACGGGTCCATGTAGTATCTAGATGGTTGTTTCTCCTCATTTGTGCTACCATGTTTAGATCTTGTGAGCTCCGTTCATGATCAAGATCATCTATTTGTAATCATGCATGTTGTGTTTGCGGGGATCCGATGGATATTGAGATTACTATGTCGGTTGGTTAATGATTCTATCTTATTAATTCTATCATGTCTGTGTTGTCTGTGATCTTGCATGCTCTCCATTTCTAGTAGCTATCTTGGTCAAGTAGATACTAGTGACTCCAAGAGGGAGTATTTATGCTCGATAGTGGGTTCATGCCTCTATTTAGTATGGGGAAGTGACATAAATCTCTAAGGTCGTATATGTGCTATTGCTACTAGGGAGAAAACAACGGTCTCTTGTTCATGGAATAAGTGTATTGTTTACCTTACACACTTTGCTAGCTTAAAGCAGTTATCCGTTGCTTGTAACTTAATACTGGAGGGGGTTTGGATGATAACCTGAAGGTGGATTACTAGTCATAGATGCAATTGGATGACGGTCTATGTATCTTGTTGTATTGCCCAATCAAATCTCATAGGATCATGAATGTCTAGTATTGCATTGTTATGCCTTGCTCTATCCTGTCAATTTCCCTACTGTAATTTGTTTACCCAACATGCCATGTTGTTTATCTTAAGGAGAACACCTCTAGTGAACTATGGACCCCGGTCCAATCTTTACCATTGATATATCTTCCATTGTTACTATTTACTTTCTACAAACTATCATTACCTTCCGCACCATACGGTTAATCCTCTGTTTTCAGTAAACCGGTGAGATTTACAACCTCACTGTTCGTTGGGGCAAAGTCTTGAGTTTGTGTTGTGCAGGTTTCTAGTTGCTAGCAACACCTTTGAGTCATTTCCTTCCTCCTACTGGTTCGATAACCTTGGTTTCTTACATAGGGAAAAACTTATTGTTGTACTCATCATACCTTCCTCTTGGGGTCTCCCAACGAAGCTCTACAGTGATCTGAGCCGCATCACGCCCCACAAGGCAGCCTCGTCCTATGCGCTGGCCTCAATGACCTGCTCGGTGAAGGCGTCCTCGTCGTTGCCCCGCGCTAGGAGCTACTAGTACTCCGGGGCAGGTGCGCGACGATGGTTATGACAACGTCCACCTCCTCCGCCTTGACGATGATGTCGTTGTTGTCGATGCCGAGCTCATCATCAGGGTTGAAGGCGGGGACGTCGTAGACCTCCCACGGCTAGAACTCGACGCTCCCGTTAGTCAGGGTGCCGTCCCATCGGTATTGATAACGAAGGTTGCCTCTGGTCATGCTGCCGCCCACGCCTTTGAATCGATGCTATGTTAAGTGGTCGCTGGCCGGTGGGCCAGTGGCACGCGCGAGAGGACACGCCCTCGGTCCTTCCACGCCCGACACATCGGCAATGCAAATTTAATGGACCGATGGGTCGAGGCAGACACGTCGGTCCAAATGGGTCATGCCGCTGGAGAGGCCACACACGTCCGCACAGACACATTCAGATGGGTTGGATTGGGTTGTGACGGTGAAGGTGCCCTTAGGGCATCCCCGGGTCGACCCAACCCGTCCGAGCGCGTCCAAACGTGTTCGCGCGGAACATGCGCGGCGCCCCAACGGCATGACTCATCAGGACGGACGGGTCCGGCTCGACCCATCTGTGCAACAAATCTGGGCAACGGTTGGGTCGACCCAGACAACGCGCTAGTCCTCGCGCATCCTCCCACCAGTTCGCCCGGGTCCTCTCGATGGTGGCACAACAGACACTCTACTTCCCCAAACCCTCGCCCTCCATATCCCGCGACCAGAGGAGGCGCATCCGTTGCTCCTCCACTACCTTCTGCCGACGACGCCCACGCGAATTCGAGCGGCACCACAGGCCACACATGTTGCCCCAACTCTGGACGCGCCGCAGGAAATCCCGCCGCCCCGACCTTCATCTATCGACTAGACGCGCGACAACCTCTGTGTGGCGCACAACCTGCTCGGTCGTTTGCCTAACCGCGGTTGAGGTACGTTCGCTGGTCTTTTCTAGGTTATCTGACCCACTACGGGGGTTGGCATCGCCATTGACGGCCATATACTTTACAAATGGATAGTACTCGAAGGGCAATGGAGTTCTTCTACAAGAATTTCGTGGAGTCATCATCCGAGAAGGAGTCCGACGGTGAGACCGAGATTCTGTTGGCAGCTGCACAGATGGTACACGACCACTACCTCCAATCACCATACAGAGGTGGCTCGGCCAAGCGGCGCGAAGCCAACCATGAGCACGACCGAGAAGAAGGCCATATGCGCCTTTACAAGGACTACCTCCACTCAACTAATCCGGTCTTCAAAGAGAAGGCATTCCGTCACGCTATAGGATGTCAAGGAACCTGTTCTTGGACATTCTCAATGGGGTGAGGGACTACGATGACAACTTCGAGGCCAAGTATGATTGTACCAGTAAGATTGGCTTCTTCTCTTACCAGAAATGTTCTGCTGCCATTCCGCAGCTTGCATATAGAGTGCACGATGATCTCCTTGATGACTATATGCGCATGAGTGACTCCATATGCCATGAGGCAATGTACCAATTTTGCAGCGCAGTTATTGCGATGTTTGGCAAAGTTTACTTGAGAGAGCCAAACACCGAAGGCACTACCTGTCTTTTGTCCATCAACGAGATAAGGGGGTTTATTGGGATACTTGACAACATCGACTGCATGCATTGGCAGTGGAAGAACTGTCCCTTTGGTTGACAAGAGCAGTTCAAAGGGCATGCATATGAGTGCATCGTCATACTAGAGGCTGTTGCATCACAAGATCTCTGGATTTGGCACTCATTTTTTGGCATGACTGGATCAAACAATAACATCAATATGCTGCAGTGGTCTCCGGTGTTTGCTAGGCTGGCAGAAGGCAATGTCCCACAAGTATCCTATGAGATCAATGGCAATCCATATGATATGGATTACTATTTAGCTGACGGTATCTGTCCCTCCTAGGCCATCTTTGTGAAGACAATCCGCAACCCTGCAGACGAGAACTGCAAGAGGTTTGCGAAAGAGCAAGAAGCTGCTAGAAAGGATGCGGGGCGAGCATTTGGTGTGCTTCAGTCAAGGTGGACTGTTGTTCGATACCCCGCTAGAATCTCAAGCATAGAGAGGATGTGAGATGTGATGACTGCTTGTGTGATCATGCACAACATGATTATTGAAGACGAGCGTGACGACGATATCTTAAGCAAAGGTTAGGACTTTCAGGGTCAGTTGGTTGATCTAGAGCCAGATATAGCATCATGGAAAGATTTCATACGAGTGCATAAAAATTTGCATCACAGGCAAACCCTATGATCGGCTTCAAGTAAATTTGATTGAGCATATATGGGCTCGTGCGGAAACGGTTAACCCCTTAATTATTTCTTATAATTTGAATGATGAATGATATTTGATTGTTTTCTATCGAACCCGTGAACGTGAATTATGTAAGTACTCTATTTTAATTAGAATTATCTAATCTAGTTTATTTGATTGTTAAAATATATTTTATCATAAAATCTGCAAACATATAAAAATTCTGGCCACGAACAAATTGATCGCGTCATTGGACGCGGTCAGCCGTATATGCCAGACTCCTACCTAAAAACGACCGCGACTCGACCTAAACACAGAAACGGTATATTTGAGTCGATGAGTTGAGTCGGTACGATGAAGATGACCTTAGGGTTTTACGGTAGTGACTAGACCTGCGGTCCGGCCCAGCCCCGTAAGCATTAAAGAGTACATACTTATAGTGTCAATTTTACACTAGATTTTAACAAATAAATTAGAAGTGGAATTTTGATGCCCTATACACGTACTCAAAATCCAAGACGGGAGTTTTTTTTTGAATTTCGGCTGAGCCCACCCACCGAACCCAAATCCGATCCAACCAAAGCGTTCTTTCTTTACTGTGTCCATCAAGGCCACCCACTTGTAGTTGTGAATGGCTGGGTGCTTCCTTCCCCCACAAGCTTGGTCGTCGGAGCAGGCGCGCGGGTCTCTCTCCTCCGGCCACCACCTCAGCTTCCTAATTTGCACCACCGCCCGACTACTAAATGTTTAGCTAAGCAAACTTCACAAATCCCGGTTCCGTCCGACTAAGCGACGCGCCCTCCAAGTCCTTGCTCGCTGAGCGTCTCTCCAGTTCGAAATCGATCTAGGGTTTCGCCCGCCCGCTCGCCCCGCCGGCCATGGACCCTCCGGCCGGCGCCGGCGAAGGGAGGGAGCCCGGTAGGGCCGGCTTCGAGCGCGCCTGCCGCCTGCCCAACACCGTCCACTCCGAAATCGCCGGCGCGCTGCGGCTCCCCACTCTCCCAGCCACACTCGGCGCGGGCTTCGATGACCGCGACGAGCCCCTCGCAGAGGCCGACCGCCCCGACATGATCATGCAGGCCGCTGCCATCGCCCGCATACTCGCCACCACCGACATCTCCCGCCTGTCGGTCACCCTTCCCTTCCCCTCCCTTCTCGCTCGCTGCTCCCGCGAAGAATTTCGCCCCGCTGATTTCCATTTTCCTTTGAGCAACGCAGGGGCTTCACGGATGCGGATCACGTCGAGGTGGATCCCAGCGAGTGCTCCTTGCTCTGGAGGGAGGTGCTCAAGCACAACCCCGACGCCTTCAAGTTCAAGCCCCGCACTCCCCAGCCTCCTCCTTCGCAAGGTAAACGCTCTGGAAATTGAGCCTTCCTTAGGCCGCTCCAGCCAGCTTGCTACCAGCATGTAACAGAATGCATGTTATGTTTTCGCCCATTGAATTGGACTGGGTACCTGTCTGGACTCTTCAGATTACTAGCTTATATGGTTGACTTCATAGCTACCCTACTAGCTTCAACTCTCAAATACCTGTATGAACCTACATGCTGCTATATCTTTATCATGCTGCCTGTGTGTTGGTGTAACTTTCCATGGTAGGTAGCGTAGCATTTGCTCATGTTGGAGTTGCTTCTCTGATAGAGGTCAAATTGCTTTGAACACACTCGGTTTTGTGCCATGTAATTCGGTTGGAAAAAAACTTCTATGCCCATGCCGTTCCATCGTTTCGTAGACTGAGTGTGGTGTGCCATTTTGTTTTTGTTATGTAAAGCAGCTATGGATATGCGCCTTTGCTTTCAATGCCGTACTGCATGGAATTTATTCTCGACACATTCTGTGTAACATTAGCAGTTTGAAATGTCTCCATCAAAGCAGTTTGCCTTCTGGATGGGATTTTTGGCTGTCATTATGCTTGTGTTTAGCCTATCGATGATGCATGTCTGTTAATATGGCGATGCGTACAGACATACAGTACAGGAATTGTTGCTTTCGCGCCTTTCGATTTGGGACGTGTATGTGTAGTAGTACCTCAAATACTTCCAGTTCCATGAACGGGTATGGTAGACACTAGACAGGGCTTTGACCAAATATTGCCTGATTATGTCAGGGATACTCGAATCAGATACGGACTCCGGTGTCTAACTTGCAGAGCTCAAAGAAATACTATCCAGTGGCCCATCTAATATAAATATTTTTGTTGCTATAAATCAAGCTGCTTAAGTCCTAACTTAAGTGTTATCAATAGGCCCATCATTCCATTGTTGCACTCAACTGCCTCTTTGTGCTCTTGTGTTACCATTATTCAGCATACCTGAAACACAACTGATCGCATGCTTCCTAGTTGACCATCACTCCATTGCTGCACTCACCTGCCTGTATGCATTCTTGTGTTGGTGTTATTCAGTAATCCTGAAACAGAACCAACCACATGCTTCCTAGTTCATTTCTGTTATTTAGTGCATGCTTAGAACCTTTATTATTTAATTGCTTTGATGCATATATCTAACAGAAATGGAGGATCGCTTTTTTTCCCTATGTTTTAAATGAAATATAAATATTTAATTAATGGATGGCACATTTGGTCACTCTAGTTTTGTCGAAGATTGTTCAGCATTTTTTCATCCATTACAAAATAGCCAAAGTTAGTCCCTTGCTTCCAATACGGGGCTCTTTAGGACTTCCATGTTATCTTTTCATGGCTTGGATAAAACTTTGAGTCCCCAGATTAGGGCTCGATAGACTGAGGTAGCACAAGCGGAAAGGTCAATTTCAGCCCAAGGATTATGTCGGAAAGACATTCCCAACCATGTACTGCCCAGTGCCCACTTCACTCTCGTCTTCCTCAAAAATTTCTGCACAAGCATCACACTTCCTGGTTTATGTCATCCCACCATGACACCACCACGAAGTTCCATGCTCTATTCTCTGCTTGGTCAGTTTCTGCTCCCCTTTGATAGATAATAGGCACATAAAGAACTGCCTTCTTTTATAGATTAATTGGTAATGTCTGAATCCTTTTTATCTATTGACATGCTTGTTTTGTTGCTCAAATTGGGAATGTGCCATCCGCATTTTGACATGCCATGTTAACGTCCTGTCAACTGGATCCCAAATAGGCAATATTTGCAAATAGAGGGACGTCCTCAACCGCTCTAGTTACAATCAAGTACTGACCATGAACCTTTAGGATTTAATGTGCCATGTATGGTTTAATTTTATTTTCAAAAAATTACAGTCCTTCTATTTCTGCACCAACGTGTGTAAAGAGATACCATGCCAAGGAACATCTAGATTCTAAGTTCCTGCGTGCCTCTGGAGATTGAGCGTTTGCTACAATGCGTCGGTTAAATGCCCAAAATGCTTGGGCACGGTAAACTCCACGTGTAGCAGCAAGATGTCTATATGTAACCAACTAGTTACAGTCTAGTAGGTTGTCATTGCAAATGTCTATATTTATGCACTGCTAAAAAATACTTCATGCTCCAACTAAAAATGGCAATGGGTCAGGCTTTGCACGGATCAAGCAATACCAAACCCATACGCATACCCACGAGGATGCCCTTCGCCCGCCCACCAAGGATTTCGAGTCATGTGACTAGTCGTCGACTAGTCTATGAGTCGCAACTCTGAGGTCGACTCAATGTGTTAGACTCGACTAATTGGATGAGTCCAGCAACTCATTTGACTAGTCATGACTAACCTCGACAAGTCCAGCCTTTTGAGTCGAGAAACTAAAAAATGAGCCCACTTGTCACATTTTTTTCAATATTGGCCTGTCCAGTTCTAAAAAACCTAGATTGAGCTGCCCAGTTCCCCACCCCATGAAATCGAAAACGTATCCTAATTCCTGCCGACCCAGCCCTCTCCTCCGCCGACTGCTGCTGCTCCGGGGCTCACGGCTGTTGTTGCTCTTCTCTGTCGGCTGCTGGTTTATTGAGAAGAGGAAGGCCTTGGCCATTGTATGGAATTGCCAAGGTTTTGCCCCACTCCCCTGTCCCCAGCCTTCTATTGTATTACATATTTACAGTTTTACATACTAGTATTAGACTATCAGTAATTATATACTATGGTATTTTACAGTACCTACTGCTGGACTCATGTTGACTAGTCACGACTAGTCTATGAGTCGCCACCCCAGATCGACTCATCGACTTGCGACTCGTAATCCTTGCCGCCCATAAAGATATCCATGGCTAGAAAATCATGCCGATTCGCATACTTGATTGGTATCCATGCTCATCGGGTCCACTCATCATGTCAAATTATACTCCATGAAATAGCAATTAAACTCAACAAATTATTTATACAACAACTGCAACACAGTACATTTGGAGAGTTAGGGTTTACAATTATGCTTCATCTCCGACAGCCCACATGTCATATGCAATTAAATTATTATTTTCATAGTTTAGATATTAATCAAGTGACCCATGGGCATGAATTTATACCCATACCCGATTCATGAACTAATCGGATTACCATGTGCGAATAATCATACCTGTACCCTACCGGTCAGTATCCAAATCCTTTTATAAAATTGCCATTTTTAACTCCAGCTATACTTACCTTCTATTTCAGCAAATCCTCCAGGGTGATCCTTTCTTCGGGAAACACGGAAATACAATCTAATTAATATAGATCCTCAATTTTATAGGAAAGAATAAAATGTAAGCTAATCATTACCCAGAGTTGAACCTAAGAATTGCGGTGGTAGGAGTACAATAGGGTGTAGCTCCTGAAACAGGTTCGATCCCGAGCAGTTGGGGTGAAAAACTCTTTAAAGTAAATGGTTGATTCTTTTTCATATTTTAAAATGTTATTTTTTAAAAACATCAATGTTACATGGCCCTGTAGAAGGTGATAGATTGGATGATGTGCTGCTGTTGTAACCTTGGTTTGGTTTAGGCACTTGTATTTGAACTCTTCCTGATGTATCATATGTGAACTATGAAGTTCAAATTTCTATCTTCTATATTTTTTCTCTTTTATCCTGGCAATACCATTGCTAATTTACTAGTTCGGCTCTCATTTTCGTCATGTTAACTTGAAAATATTTACGCACGGCGCAGATGTAGGGTATGTTTGGATTGTGGCCAAAGTGTACCTTACCAATATTTTGGTCATGACCAAAAGGTTGGCTCTTGTTTGGATTGTTGCCAATTTTTTGGCATGCCAATGCTCCACTACCAACTCTAGTTCAATTTTTTAGCCAATGCTGGCCAACTTGTGGGCAAGCAAAGGCTCAACCAAAATTTTGGCTAGCCAAATATTTGGTGGGGCAATCTTGGGCACAAACCAAACACACCCGTATAATCTATATGCTTGTTTTATCCTATGTGTTTGTCTTTAAAGATTGGAGATCACATTTTATTCTCCGTAAAATAACTCAGGTTGCATATTGTATGGGGTTTCGATTGCTTTGCATATTGATTAAGATTTCTTCTCCCACTATCTAATTCTTTGTTACATTGGTCAAGTTTTTCAGGTCCCCTTGATGGTCAGGAATATCTAAATCGAGAACGCCAGAAGCATTTTGAGCATCTTGCACCTAACCTGAAGAAAGCACAGAAGGATCATGCATTTCCTCCAGATGACATCAACTCACAACGAGAGGATCTTCGTGTATGTTAAATACCTGTGGTTTTGCTTCTTACTAATGTTCAGTTCCTTGTGACCTTTTTGTGTTCGTGCTAACATGGTATCTGTTTCAGAATGAATTAACACCTGATTCAGTTGCTTCAAGGAAACCAAAAGTAAGGAAGAAAGAAATCGATAATTCTGCTTCAAGTTCTGGCCCCAGCGTTCCTATAAGTCAAGGTTTTTTTTTTATTTTAAATCCGTACATGTCCCATCTTCCTTGCTTTTACTTCAAAACAGTCTGCTGATTTCTGTTTGGATTATGTATTCTAGAAGTCATTGCCAACTTCCGTGAGCTGGTGGAGGACTTCTGTGGGAAAGCAGAAATCCCTGATAATGCAGATGGCGATGATTGGTTATCAGTTCCGCTGAAGGATGTTAAGGATCTTGTAAATGAAATTACATATGTTCGATCGAAGCAGATGTTGCATGATATTCCTATGGATACACTTATGAGTCTATTGCACGTGATAGACCGTCAGATCCGGTGTTCTCAAGGATTATCAATAGACGTGAAAGAAAATGTGAGTTATGGTATTTTTTTTAAAAAATTCAATAAAAGATTCTGCATATTGTAGTCTGACTAGTGCTTGGGTAACTTCAGGCTGATGCTATAGATGCTGAACACTCGGTTTTCTCTGCTCTTGAGTCAATTCATGCTGCGTTAGCAATCATGACCAACAGTGATATGCCAAAGCAGCTTTATCGAGAAGAGGTATGCACTTTCTGAAGTCCTTCCTTGTTATGAATCATATTTTTGAGGTTTCTGACTAAAAGAAACTTTGGTTGTATCAGCTTATTGAACGGATTATTGATTTCTCAAGACATCAGATAATGGATTGTATGGCAGCAAGTAACCCAACTTTCCGAGCTCTCTACAAGCCAGCTGGAAATGTCACCAATGATGGTAGTCTCGAAATACCATCTTTTGAACCTTGTGAAATAAACATTTCTACACTGTTATTTCTATCATTAGCATTTCATGGTTGTGGAGTCACATTTCTGATTTCTCCTTCTGCATTGGATATAGACCTTTGTGTTCTTTGTGGCTTTGGGACATATGGTACTATGCCATTTCCTTCACAACAAGATAGTATTATGTGACAATTCTCAGCTTACCTCTGCACTAATTTAGTGCTTTAGCCACGATGACTATTTGGCGATTACTAAACTTAGTTACTCCTTCCGCTCCATATTAATGCCCTCTACTCTATCTATATTCATATGTATCTAGTTAAATATTTAGACTAGATGCATCCGTATCTAGACAAAGTTGAGGCCATTAATATGAACCGGAGGGAGTATCATTATTAAATTCTGTACATAACAGATTGGCATTTGTATAATTTTCAATTGGTCAAATCTAGGAGATGAAGATGAAGAAGACATGGAAAATGGACCAGCTAGCAAAAAGAGGCGTACTGCCTCTAATTTAAGTGCGAGGAAATCTTCTGCAAACAAGTACATGATTAATTTATGCTTAATTTGTTTTCCTCTTCAGTTTTTGTGGGTAACTAATCCAGTTCACTTTTCCCTTTCTTTATTAGAGTTTCTCCGTCTATAAAATCTGCTGTGCAGAAACTATGCTTGATATTGGGCTTTCTTAAAGAACTACTTATAACAGTTCGGTTATCCGATAGTTGCATCCTGCAGTTAGTAAAAACCTGCTTTACTACATTCTTGGTGGACAATATGCAGCTGTTACAGTTGAAGGCGATCGGTGTTATTTGCACGGTAGCTCTTTGCTTATTGGCTCAACAATTTTCTACCTTTTCAGTTCTCCAAACAATTTCCTTTCTTACCTTTCAATTCTTCTCCAGGTTTTTTCATCATATACGCAACACAGGAGTTACCTGGTTGATGAAACACTTCAACTGGTCCGTAAGTTACAGTTTTCGAAAAATGCTGTTAGGACTTACCATCTAGCTGACGAAGAACAAAAGCAAATCCAGATGATAACAGCCCTGCTAGTTCACTTGGTTCAGTTCAGTGCAAATGTTCCTGATAGCTTAAAGGGATCTGTAAATTGGAGCACAATCATTGATTCTTCGGTTGATGCTAGCTATCCAATTAGCTGCCATGAAGCAGCAATGGAGGCTTGTTGCCTTTTCTGGACCAATGTGCTTCAACGTTTCACTGCTGCTAAAACTCAAGATATATCAGAGGCCAAAGGGATTATAGAAAATCTTGTGCAGGACTTGCTAACAGTACTAAACTTGCCTGAGTATCCAGCTGCTGCCCCTATACTCGAGGTAAGTATCACTCAACAGTACTACGTGGCTACTGCTAAAATTGGATAGTACATGATCATTACTCACAGTTGAAATATCCGTTTCTTGTAGTCAATTTCGTAATACCCTCAAGTACTCTTTTCTTATGGTTAGGTTCTCTGTGTATTGCTGCTTCAAAATGCTGGATTGAAATCAAAGGACACACCTGCTCGCTGCTTTGCTATTGATCTTCTTGGTGGTATTGCATCAAGATTGAAGCGTGATGCTGTTATCTGTAGCAAGGAGAAGCTTTGGATATTGCAAGAACTTACTGATGCAGATGATGATAGCTCAAAAATTCTGAAAAATAAATGTTGTGTTTGTCTTGGTGGAAGAGGTATAAATATGGCATG
Organism: Avena longiglumis; assembly: GCA_030063025.1. Taxonomy (NCBI): domain Eukaryota; kingdom Viridiplantae; phylum Streptophyta; class Magnoliopsida; order Poales; family Poaceae; genus Avena; species Avena longiglumis. The sequence goes on from CP125976.1 coordinate 450,999,735, forward strand.
TGACACATGTGGACGATGTTTCCATTCAGATTGTATGGGGGCTGGTAGTCAGGAAAACTTACAGGCCGATTCTGTTTGCCTCTTGTGCTTTTGCAAGCAACAGCTCAATGTGTTACAGTCGTACTATGAGCTGCAAAATAAAGAAAAAAACAAAAGAACATCTACCTCACATAAGAAAAAATCTGCTACACCTGATGAGGTGACAGCAGTGGATACTGTTCAACAAATGCTTCTGAATTATCTCCAGGAAGCTGGGCCACAAGATGATGGGAACCTATTTTCTCGATGGTATGGTAATACCTTCGTTTTTGTTGTCCAAATGTCATTGGAGACTGATTACCATTTTGACCGCAGGTTCTATCTCTGCATGTGGTACAAAGAAGACCAACATTCTCAGGAGAAGATTATCTACTATCTTTCCAGATTGAAATCTAAGGAGATTCTGCGAGATTCTGGCACTGGTTCGGTATTATCTCGAGACTGGGCCAAGAAAATTTGCTTGGCACTTGGCCAGAAGAACTCATTTTCTCGGGGATTTGATAAAATTCTTTCCCTCCTTTTGGTATGTGATTGCTTCCTGATATTCCATTTTAATTAGATGTTGCCGAGTTAATATCAACTGTTTTATCAGGCTAGCTTGAGAGAAAATTCTCCAGTAATAAGAGCAAAGGCCTTACGAGCGGTGAGCACACGTTAATTTTTAGAGCTATATATATATGATGTGTAACATTCTCATTTGGACACTGGCCATCACTGCTTATCCTTAATTCCTCTATAGGTCAGCAGTATTGTTGAAGCTGATCCTGAGGTATTGGGTGACAAACGTGTCCAATCAGCTGTTGAAGGAAGGTTTTGTGACTCGGCTATTTCTGTTCGTGAAGCTGCACTTGAGCTTGTTGGAAGGCATATTGCTTCACACCCTGATGTGGGCCTGAAGGTTGGTATACATATCCAGTTATCAATGAGTTATGAACAGTTTCTTGGGTGCTGTTGTGTTTATGTGAATAACTTTACATCTTTCTGTAACAGTATATTGAAAAAGTCGCTGAACGGATAAAGGACACTGGAGTAAGTGTTCGCAAACGTGCAATCAAAATTATCCGTGATCTTTGTGCTTCAAATCCCAACGCGGATACAACTAATGCCTTTGTGGAGATTATTTCGCGTGTTAATGATGAGGAATCAAGTGTACAGGTGAGTTTATAGAAAAAACCATTGACCGGTGCTCATGAGGCATGGCTTTACATTTATGATAGTGGACTCAGACTTGGTATTGTGCTAGAGTGTTTCGTTTCCTTCTGTTGTTTTGTTACTTAAGTAACATAGTTGTTGGTATATGAGCTTCAGCAATCGGTACTGACAGTTAATTAGTCCATCTTACACGTGAAGTTGCCTTGCATTTTGCAAAATCAAAATCATCCTTGACACGAAAATTGTACTCCCTCTGTCCCGAATTAGATGTCGCAGATTTGCGACAAGTAATTCAGGACAGAGGGAGTATATATTACAGAAGTAAATACTTGAAAATGTGAAATTCATCACACATTAAATATCTCCCTTTTTTCTTGCATATTTTTGTTGTGTTCTTAATGATGCCTTTCAAAATAAATATGAGAATAGAGGGAGTATATAGTACAGAAGTAAATGCTTGAAAATGTGAAATTCGTCACACATTAAATATCCCCCTTTTGTCTTGCATATTTTTGTTTTCTTAATGATGCTTTCCAAAATAGAGGCTAAGGATATTACAAAAGCAAGAGCTATGCAACATCTTTGGATGGAAGGTTTTAGATTCTTTTTGATTATCCATAGTTAATTTTGAACCTATATTCATTTTTTTTGTAGGATCTTGTATGCAAAACATTTTATGAGCTATGGTTCGACGAACCTTCTGGGAGTGATAAACACTTGGTTGCTGATGGTAGTTCAGTTCCTATGGAGATCGCAAAAAAGACTGAGCAAATTGTTGACATGTTGAGGAAGATGCCCAATCATCAACCCCTCATTACTATTATAAAACGCAGTTTGACTCTCGATTTCCTCCCACAGTCAAGTAAGGCCACGGGCATTAGCTCATCCATGATGGCATCACTTCGTAAGCGTTGTGAATTGATATGCAAACGGTTATTAGAAAGGATATTGCAGGTAATTTCTGACCAAATTTAGACAGAAGCTACATTTTTCATAATTTTGATTGGTTCTTAATAATGTTTGATGTTAAGGTTGAGGAGGGAGCTGATAATGAGACCAAAATCCGCACGCTTCCTTATGTTCTTGTCTTGCAAGCATTTTGTATCGTGGATCCTACTCTCTGCACTCCAGTAACGGACCCTTCTCAGTTTGTTGTGACACTTCAGCCATACCTTAAGAATCAGGTAAACACAGGTTTCCTTCTGTTGAACTTTGTGCCATTTCCTGTAAAAATAACTTATGCTTATCACATGAACTTCTTTTGTAGTAATCAATAATCATTATAGGAGCAACGATAATGAGCGTTTACATAGTATTAGGAAGAACCCATAGCTAGCATTTCTTATATTCTGCACAGAGGAGAGCCAAGTGGTGACTGGTGAAGGGGGATGGGTTCTCATTGGAAAGATAGGATTATAGACTTGGATATTGAAATCTAGATGGAAGAAAGACTAATCAGTTGTTTTTTTCTTAATACCACTGGTAGTTTGCGGCTCCTATTTTATTATAGAGGTTTAGCCTCTTACAACTTATGTCTAAGAAGAAGGAAGAAACCTAATATAAACAACCGGGTAGCTTGTAAGTACCAGTGTACCACGACCAAACTACTTGCTGCCCTGTTTTGCACCATGAGGTTTATGATTTATATTTTGCTGATTCTCTCTTATCTTCCTACTATTTGCTCTTTGAGGTTCTATATCTAAAGCCATAGCTTCTGACCTGAAAACCATGTCAGTAACTCATCGTTACATTAATTCGTTATATACTATATACCATTTAGTAAGGCATATTCCTGGTGGGCGATGATTATGGTATATCTGGTTGATGATCAAAACCAAGCCACCAATTTCTTGTCCATGACCAAAATTTTGGCTCTTCCTTGTGTTTGCTGAAATGTTGGCATCTCCATGCTCTATAATTAAGCCCCTCACGTGCTATTGTCATTCGTGGGAAATTCCTGCTCTTTCTTTCTGCTGGCCAGAGTTCACCCATGCTGTGTTGATGCATACCTATGACATGTGATATGTTGCTGCACGAGTGCACATACCTTCCTTATCATACTGTTGTTTCACGCTCCCATGCTAGTTGTGCTGCAGACATGAGCAACGAGCAGTTGAGCATATGCCTATGTTAGCAAAATGTAATGTCACATGTAATAAGCACAAAATTGTACAGAAAATGTCAGATCCTGGTTTTGGTTAAACATAAAAAAGAATCAAGAACATTTTATTTATTTTCATTTTCCTGTGACGAAATTACCGAGCTATGTCTTTTTTGGAAGTGAATGCAAGGGTGTTTGTTGCTATGTTAATAAATTAGTCTTCCTCTATTTCCATTACTGCTATATTTGGCACTCACTTCTGATCTTCTGTATCTGCAGGCTGACAGTAAATCAACTGCCCAGTTACTTGAAAGTATAATTTTTGTGATTGATTCTGTTATTCCACTCATTCGAAAGCCACCACAAACTGTAGTAGAAGAACTTGAGCAGGACCTGAAGCAGATGATAGTTCGCCATTCTTTTTTGACGGTTGTGCATGCCTGTATCAAGTAATTTTAGTTCTTTCCCCTTGCTTTTAGTGTTCTGATTTTTGAATGGCCTTCTCTGTAGCAACTTTCACAATGCCTCCTTTCTATTTTCGTCTGGCAACTTTGAACTTTCATCACTAGTCATAAAATTCATCACTTTTATCTAAATGGGACAGAAATTGACCTGTGCCATGCCGATCATTGTAAAACCCTAGCTAGGTCCCACTTTAAAACAAACTGTGTCATATTTTTTATAGCCATGGGAAAATTAGATGAGGTTAGCTAAACTTGTATAAATTTAGGTTCAGCAAATAAAGATGCAGATCAAGTTCTGAGCATAAATATTTCACAATAAAAAATAGATTATTATCGACGTGGAACTGGGCCTGAGGCCTGGCAGTAAGTATAATATGGTGATTAGATAAGGAACAAATCAAATGAAGATAGAATGCTGTCCAGTTGGAGAGAATTTGTTTAGTTTAAAGAAAAGAAAAATCCTTCATTAGGAAATTAGAGATAGAGCTCAAGTCTCGTGGAGCAAGTCAGTTGTCCTAAATATAAGGATCTAGTGTGTAATTCAATGATCAAGCAATGATAATTTGTAAGTTAACTGAGCCTTAGACTTGCTAGGCCCATGCCCTATCCTCAGGCTTCAGAGACCCTTAACCTACTCAAGTTATCCTGTTGTGAATCTACATAGGTTAATAACATATACCTATCTCTCTTGTCATGGTTAAGCACTATTTAGAAGTGCATTATAGATAACCTTTTTCATGCACGGACAACCCCACTCATAATATATAGAAGGGTAGTAATCCACACATTTTTCATGCATGTATCACCACTGTTTGCATCTTGGGTATTATCTGTCCAAATCTAACATTGGATGCAGTACTTCAAATCTCATTTGATTCTTGCATGAGTTATTGAGTTGTCGTGGTTTTGTGGATCATTTTGTTTTGAAATGTTATTGTTTTATTTATCCCTATATGCTCATTTCATGAACAGGTGTCTTTCTGCCCTTAGCAACGCAGCAGGCAGAGGCCCAAGGTTGTTGGAGTACCTTGTTAACATTTTCTACAAGCATCTGTCTAGTTCTAATTCTGATAGTCAGGTATTGCACTACTACTTAATTGATTGGGTGAATAGCAATCTGAAATGTATGTAAATATGGGACCTAAGAATCTTATTTTCTTCTCTTCATTTACGTCCTATCTAGTGACCCTGTATATCGCAGAAGTCAAATCAGATTCACTCCACAGCATGACACTGTATAAACTTCTTTGAATGTGAACTGCACTTTCTGTAATTTCCATTGTTGATGGTGAGATTGCATAAGATATTTAATTCAAGCATAGTTTCTGATTTTTTGGTAAGTATTTTGGGCCAGTTGGCATAGTTGCATGGTATTGCGAGGCATATAATTTGCTGAAACATGTGATAGTGAGTACATTTTATTTGTGCAGTCATCCATCATTGTTTGTTTTCACCTACTTTCTTTTACTTTAATATATATCATTTACGTTAGTTGTTTCTTAGAATTACCATGGAGCTTTATGATTATCTTGCCGTTTGCCTTATTGAAACTCAGGTGCTGGGTCGATCATTGTTTTGTCTTGGGCTGCTCCTTAGATATGGTTATAAACTGATGGCAGCATCGGATAACCAACTTGATTTCCCAAAGATTCTTGATTTGCTTAAGAGAAGATATCTTCACAAGGAAGAGTTCAGCTTAAAGGTTCGAGCTTTGCAGGTATGTGTGCCCAGCATTAATGCACTTAATATTCAACTTAGTGACCTGGTAACCAGGAACATGGAATGCCTGAAGTCACTTAACATGCATACAGGAAAGGATATGAAGCCACCTTCTATTTGACTTTGTGTTGTTTTATAACTGTTGTCCTTAAATGAATTTTATATGAAGTTTTCACTTATTAGTTGACAATTTTAATGTGTGCATGCAGGCTTTGGGATACATACTTATTGCAAAGCCCGATTTTATGCTACAGAAGGATATTCTGAATCTAATAGAGGCATCATTATCTTCTGATGTCGATTATAGGTTGAAGGTATAGACATTCTTCCTATAATGCATTTTATTCTGAATAGCCTTTTGTATATATGATCGAACCTACTTGTCCAGATTCAAGGATTGCAAAACCTATATGAATATCTCCGTGATGCGGAAAGCCAACTCACAGCTGACAGTACTGGCAAGCCTACTGTCCCCTATGCAACTAATGGTGGAAGTGAAGTGCCTGTTGCTGCTGGTGCTGGAGACACCAACATATGCGGTGGTATTATCCAGCTGTATTGGAATTCTATTCTTGAAAGGTCCTTGGATACGAACGATCAAGTTCGACATGCTGCACTAAAGGTGAGTTACTTGACAGATTTCCACACTTAGTTTTTTATATTTTAGAATAAAAAACAATTATTGTTGTTTTTCTTGTAGATTGTTGAAATTGTTCTTCGCCAGGGTTTAGTACACCCCATTACTTGTGTTCCACACCTTATAGCACTTGAAACTGACCCGGTGGAGGGGAACTCAAAGTTAGCTCATCATCTGCTGATGAATATGAATGAAAAGTATGATGATCCAACTTCTCATGTTTTTATTTCTTCATGGAATAAAATGGTCTGACCTATTGGTGTTATTTGCAGGTATCCTTCATTTTTTGAAAGTCGCTTAGGTGATGGCCTGCAGATGTCATTTAGATTTTTCGAGACCATAGTCAGCAACCATAACATGGTGGCAACCAACATGAAAGCAAATTCGATTGCATTTGTTAAACCTGGCATATCTAGAATATACCGTCTTATCCGTGCAAATAGAAATTCTAGAAACAAATTTGTACACTCAATAGTGCGCAAATTTGTTTCGGACAACCGGAGTTGCCCCACAATTGGCTTTCTTGTGTAAGTTCTTTGAAGTAAGTTTGTGCCTGTTGAACTTCTGTTATATTATTTGGTATCTGACTAGTAAATATTGCAGCTACTGTGTTGAAGTTCTTGCGTCCCTCCCGTTCACATCCCCTGATGAACCGCTTTACTTGGTCTATGATATAAACCGATTTATTCAAATTAGAGCTGGAGCAATCGAGTCTAATTTGAAGAACTGGACTACCATAGATCAACAGCAAGATATGGTGGGTATCCCGAGATACACTGGGGATGTTGTGCATGAGCCTGGGGACACTGGTGATGTTGTGCATGAGCCTGGGGACACTGGTGATGTTGTCCATGAGCCTGTGGGATATCCTGACCATAATCTGGCAGATATCCCTCAAACGATGCTTAACAATTCGTGCAGCACGTCAGGTGTGGACATGGCCAAACTTCAGGTGGGTTTCATAAGCTTTTGGTCAAAGGATATTGATAGAATTGACTGCTGCACAGCCATTCTTGTATGTTTCTCATCATTTTCCACTAAATTGCTCTTTATTTTCAGGAAGATTGCCATGATGCGATAGCTCTCCAGCTTCTTCTCAAACTGAAGAGACATTTGAAAATTGTCTACAGTTTAACTGATGCTCGCTGTCAGGTATGCAATTGCCTAAATTTTGGGATTAGTGCTCCAAAGAGACTTTACATGACACAAGATCTGTTTACAATTTAAATACAGGCATTTTCTCTGAAGGATCAACCAAAATCTGGTGATGTAATCTCCAAACAGAATATCCCACTTAACATTAACACCAACACCAGTTTGCCGAGCTCCCTCCAGGATGTAGCACGTGTATACCAGGTAGCATTTCTGAAAATAGCTGCATCTGGCATGCTCTATGGCATGGATTGATGACCTACAACTCTTAACATCTGACTGGAATTGTTACTCACAGGATTTCAAGACATTGCTGCGAGAGGATTCCATGGACTATGTAATGTACACGGCGGAGATGGTCCAGAAGAAGCGTCCAACTCCAAGAAGTGCGTCAAAAATTAGGAGGCCGGTGGCGCCTGTGGCTGCTAGAAGAGGCCGTGGTGGTCGTGGTCGTGGTGGTGACGATGATGACGACACTGACGATGATGACTGGACTGGTGGGCCGAGGGTGCTAGAGTTTGGCGCTCAGGCAGTGACAGGTGGCCGAGTAACGAGACAAAGGGTCCAAGTATGACTGGTACTGATTGGCGCTCTGTACATTGTAGGAAAGTTTATAGGTGACTGCCAGGAGACTTAGGTCGTTGCTTAGGGCTCATATCATTACCAGTGGTAGTACTAGTAGTACATAGAAGCAGAAAGGGAAGGAAAATAGATTTACCTATTTAGGTACCATTAATTTGGAGCACACTCCTTTCTTGCTGTGCCCATTTCATTTTCTTTGTAATTTTGCCGGGCTTTTGCAAAACTCTAAACAGGTTGTGCTCCGCTCTCTGATTCAATGGAAAAAGATAGAAAGAAAGCAAAACTCTCCTTGGCTCCATTATTGAATACATTCATTTTGAGTGAAATGCACCAGCAGTCCTGGAACTCATTGGGTATGTCAAAAAACGGTCCTGGAACAAAGAAAACGATCATGGAACACATAAAACGCCTCAGAACAGTCCTGGAACTTCTTTTTTTTTGAAACAAGGCAATTTTTTTGTCATTTCCATTGATAGAGAAGGGAATTAGAGGTCTTACAAACCACTTCTTAGCCGAAGAGAGCAAACAAACAACAAAAAAACCCTACTCGTGATATTACATTAAGAGCAAACAAACAACAAAAAAACCCTACTCGTGATATTACATTACCCAACAACTTAGCACCGACGAGGCACCAAAGTCTCGCCTCATCTTTAATCTTCGTGACGAGCATTTCTTTCTTTCCAAATCTCCCAAGACACCAACATGACAATGAGACCATGGCCTTCTTAAAAGGTCCTTATTAATAGTCTCAACCCACCATTCTCTTACGTTGTGTCTAGGTTGCGTGTCATTTAGGCCAAGCCACTCTTTTAGGGTAGACCAAACTCTAACGGTAAACTAGCATTTGAAAAGTAGGTGGGCCGTCGAATCTTACTCTTGATTGCAAAGCTTGCAAAGACCATAATTTTGTCATCCTCTTTTCTCAAGTCTATTCACCACCGTGGAACTTGTCATGGATGTACATATTGCGGGCATTGATTATGGACCCGTGATGGTGCACCATGGTGGCCCGCGACGGCCGCGCCTCCTTACATCGCATGGCAAAATTGCTAACCCCCCTACAACTCTTCTGACTAGGATAAAGCAGTTCTTAGTATATTAATATGTACGCTCTTTATCTTTTGGTTTAATAAGTGTACACTGTACAATATGGATGCTTGTGGGCTGAGAATTTGATAACTAGCTCTGCCTTTGATTTTTTATGTTTGAATTTAATGATGTGACATCTCTTTGCAACAATATTGCTCTAAATTTGTTTTGGCTTGAGAGTGAATTTGCTCTATAGTGTTTATTTTGGTGAATCGGCTGTGCGATAAGCACGATATTATATGCTTAATTAGGCGGGCTGATATTGTATTTTGATACGAGAATAATTAATTTGTACCCCACAATTGCCACTATCAATAAATGTGCCCATTCTAACTTTCTTATTTTCCCACTAATTTTAGAACTATATTATACTTATAGCTTTCTTATTTTCTCACACTTCTTACTTTCTTGTTTCTTCTAGTACTACTATTTTATAGAACTATATCATACTTGTTACTTTCTTATTTTTTATTATTTAATAGAAATATATCATACTTATTTATTTCTTATGTTCCCACTATTTTTTAGAACTCTATCATACTCTTACCGATAGGGTCCATATCACACCAAAACCAGAGTAGCAATCATTGCCGAAGATGACAATATATGGACGTACATGAAAAGTTCAAGGACTGTTTTTAGACATTTTCTATGTTTCAGAACCGTCTTGACATAGGCTATAAGTTCTAGGACCGATTATGCATTTTACTCTTCATTTTTTTACATTTATTTTAACTTGTAACAATGATATTTATATTTTTAAATAAAGGGATCAATGGAACTTGAGGATCCAGAAATACTATCATAGGAAGATAGGAAGATACTCATATAAATCTAAGAATTAGTATAAAAAAATCTTGTACACAATTTTGGATTGAGACTCTACAAAACAATAAATATAGTAAGACTATCTATACCTAATCTATATCTATACCTAATAATAAAGGACGAAGTGTTTCTTCCGGTCCAACTCTTTTTTGACCCTTTTACCCCTTCAGTTAGGGTATATTACATCCTTTGCCACCTCCAAGTGAATTATATTCGGGAGCAGCCATGCACTTCGGCCGTGATCTATTTCATCGTCCTTCCTCTTGGGCCTCCTCATGGACATGTATATGGGTATTGGCCTATTAAGCCTCCGTTAGTAGTTTGTTACATTAATTAAATCAACCATCTACCGAATCCAGCCAAGAAAATAGCTTCGGTAATCTCGGTTGAATAATCCCACATCGTTCCATTGCAATGGGTCAAACCGGTTTATATACTCTCAGTTGCCTCTAATATCAGCAAGCAATGAGTTCCTCGGGGATCAACAGCCTACGTGAATTAAAAGGAGGGGCTTGGTTTGAGGTAAACTAAATCGACAGATTGGGAGCCACGGCCTCCCAGACCGAAAGGTCGGCTAAGCGCGCATGCTAGCGCCAGAAGCGGCGCGGGGTGTTGGAGCTCTACCGCGTTGGTCATGAAGAGGGACAGGTTCTAGGCTACGGGCCTCAGAGGCGTTGGTCGCGAGCTCCTGGACGCGTTGTGGTTATCGGGAACAAGAGAGCTACGGGAGGAAGAAGAGGACTCTATTGCTTTGAAACGCTGATGGCAGAGGGGCTCATTGCAAAACAGGCAGAGGAGGGAACTCGATGGGGGTGATTAGGGCGTTTGACTTCCCTGTGTATGCCCATATAATTATTCTCTTGTGCTCCAGCGCATGTCGCATGCCTGCAGGTCATCCGAATGGAGCAAGCGCAAGATCACTACGTGCTATCCATTAAAATCAATTGTTTCTATTGGATCGTTCAAGTGCATCAGCTGAGCCTTCTCAAGTTATATTATTTTTATATTTTAGATAGACAATTTAATTGGTTTTTTTAGAATTATCAAAGTAAAAAATAAAACTTCCAAATAGATGTCGGGCTGGGCATGATTATTTAATAATTGAGTCTCACCTTGGACCCTTACACGAGTTCCACCGGTTTATATATTTTCACAGATTGTCTAAAATTAAGTTGTGGCCTTGCTCCGCAATTGGTGTGAACGGGGTCAGCCAAGCTTGAGACCGTTGTCACGAGGCGGTCTTTCCGATGCAACGCACGGGCACTTTTGCTAGTTAATAATAAAGCACGAAATGTTTCTCCCGGTCCAACACTTTTTTAGACAAATTTACCCCTATCTATTCTGGTATAATTACCCACATATGTCACCCATAAGTCAATACACCCCCAAAGTCCAAGTAAAATAAAACGCCTTCATTAATTCCTCCCTCCATCTACATAGGATCAAACCAAGTGTCCAACACTTTTTTAGATAAATTTACCCCTATCTATTCTGGTATAATTACTCACATGTGCCACCCGTAAGTCAATACACCTCCAAAGTCCAAGTAAAATAAAACGCCTTCATTTATTCCTCCCTCCATCTACGTAGGATCAAACCAAGTCGCTTAGTATTGTCACAAAAACAAACGTAGGATCAAACGAAGTTGCTCGGTATTGTAAAAAAAAACCAAGTCACTCAGTAGCGCCGATTTTTTTTCAGAAGTAGCACCGAAGTGGCCCATCTAAACAAAGTCACTCGGCCCATCTATCTAATCTCACCAGATCGAGATCTATACAAACTCAATCCTGACGAAACCCGTAAATATCATAGCCCCTCAATTTCTCGTGTGAGGCTCCTGCCGAGATGAATAGTACTACCTTGCGCTTTCACAATAAATTTTACCGGTTTATATACTTTCGTAGATGGTCTTTTAACAAGCCGAGCAACATCAATAGACGAACGGGGACGTCGAGGAGACGACCCTGCTGATGTTGAATGGCGTCTGGGCCATGGCGATGACAGGTTTGGGCTTGCCCTCCACATCCACGTACACCGACAGCCGCCCGACACGGTCGTAGTCGATCCACAAGGAATAGTTGGAGGCGGGTCGGCGCCAATTACGATATCGACCCCCATGGCTTGTTCTCCATTATCGTAACAAAAGAAAAATAAACGACATGACCAGAAGTTCTAAAGCTGGAGAAGAGATCCATCGTCGTTACCTGCGGAGGACATCCAAACCAGGACGGAGACGAACTCTATGTCGACATTGTTGGGAGTGGTCGAGGAACGGCCTCAGCGGCGTGACGCTCCCGTGTTAGACGATGAGTTCCGGCCGCCGCGCCGTGTCCTCCCCAATCTATTCATTGAACTCGAAGTACTTCCAGGCTCACTCATCAAATCAAAGCCATCCATGCTGCCGTGAGGCTAATCTTCTAGTGCTGTTGTAGAAGATTAGCCTCGGTGTCGGCTTCCACAGAGACTCCTCCTGGTCGGACGGCTCATCCTCGAGACCGTCGACATGTGTTGTACTACGTGCGAAGGAAAGAAATCCCGAGGCAATGTTGGGCGAGAACTCTTGTGTGAACATTAGCTATGATGGCATGGCAAACAATTCAAATATTTTAGGATAGACATTGAGTAAGAAGTGTTTGGCTTTATTAACAAAGCGGAACGAAAGCCCTCTGTTTCGAGGAGGAACTGAGTAGTCGATAATCATGTTAATGCTCGATGAAATAGTTTGACAGCCAAGCGGTTGAAAAAGATTAATACACATGAATATTTTTATATTTTATATTAACATGTGAGATATTATATATTAACACGTGAGACGTGTGATAATAAAAAATTAAAAACCGTAACAACGCACGGGCACTCTGCTAGTAATACTAATACACAATACAATGCATTGTAGATATAGTATCTATACATGATACTATTGTACATTGTGATCGGTCTTACCTACCTTAATTCTCCATAGAGTTAAATCCATCGATAGTATTGAACTTGTCAAGCAAAATAAGTTTCATCATTGTATATTGGAAATACGAGTTTACGATCACTAAATACGAGATAGAGGTTCATCTCCGGCCACTGGCATTTGTACAACATCATATTTCCTGATGTGGAGTTGTATGGACTCCATCCGTCGGACACAAACCGTCCACATGGACTATTTTGGAAAAATAAAAAACAAGAGGGATAAATAGATGAAAGGGGAAAGAGATAAGGTTGTCAACTTGTCATCCCTTCCGCCTCCACCCTTTCTCCTGTCCGATCTCGCCGGCAAGCCCCTAGCTGGCGCCGTCGCCTTGGCAAGCAAGGTCTGCTCGAGGCGGCCACTCCCACCCCCACCACTCCTCTCCTACTTCCCTCCTGCATTTCCTCCCGACCTCCGCCCACTACGATTCCTCCGGCCACTGCAAAGTTGCAAGCAAGGCGTCTTATGTGGGCGTTGTGGCCATGGAGAACGGGAGAGCTCGAGTTGCGAGTAACGCCTCATACACGTTCTGGGTCTCATCGAGCTTCATGACCGTGCGACTAGCCTCGAGGTCCTGGGGCGTAGATCTTGTGGTCGGGCGCGGGCCGAGCTCTTGGAGCATGGAGCGGGCGGCGGAGATGTGGACGACGCTGCACGCAGTGGCAGACCTTGAAGGAAATCTTAGGTGGGGGCCAAATTAGCACACAAGATGCAAAATATTGGAGTCACTAATCATACTGCTAAAATAAATTAGAATTTGTAGCACTTAGAGAAGCTTATAAAATACATGTTTTCCTTGAATAAATATGTATAATTTACTCTAAAATAGAAAAGATTTGTATCAAAATATAACATAGCTATGGAGTTAGTCATGAAGGAGCACTAGATTAATCACTAACTTGTAAAAAGGTATCCAATAATTTGTTAATTAGCTTCACATTCACCTCTTCTTTAAAACAAGACTGGTTTTCCCTTAACAATTGACGCTAACCCACATAGCAACATAGAAATCTGTATGCAAAAACTATTCATGCAAAACTTTCTTAGTTAAGTTGCAAGTAAATGGTTGAAGGGGATTGAAGAGGTGAGAAAATAGGAATGAATGAGCGCTGCAGGGAACGCTGACGAAATTGCACTTGTTGCCTGCTGCTGCACCGCCGGTGTGCAACGTGGTAGTCAGTTTCAGAGACCATACTGCGCAACATGCCAACCATGGCTGACGTGAGGCCCTGACAAGAAGCCACTAGCCGACTACTCACAAGCACACTGTAGTGGTATACTGTTTCAAGTCACATACTACTCAGGCAAGTGAATGACCGATGCGCGATGCTATCAGACCAATATAGTAAGGCTTTTTGACTGAAAACACATGTGGGTAATAGTAAGTTTCATTTCTTTTCAGTGGGGAGGTGCGATAGCCCAGGTTGGCCCTCAAGAAGGTCCGCCAGTGGCTGCACGTGCAACTTCTTGATGTCAAAGTCGTCACCGGGGGTCAGTCTCGACTTGGAGAGCGTGGGGATGCTGAAGAGAATGTAGAACATGATAGGACGGGACTACATCGTCGGATTCATGGTGGCCAAAGCGATTCGAGCGCCTGTGCCTGCCCCTGTTTTTCTGCATCTACATGTGCCTACTAGCCACCGACGCGTGGCGGAGGTGGCTCTATCTTCCTCCTCTCCTCCAGCGTGGTGCTCGTCGCGTTCGTCGTCGACTCCTTCCCCGTGGACGAATGGGTGGACCCGCCTCGGAAGGGGCCATAGGAGCGCACTTCCAGATTGGTCGACCTGGTGGTGCTGGCCACCGCCGGGATCTGACGAAGCGACACCATCTGCCTGTCCTAGTTTTGCAGGAAGTGGACAACATGACAATTTCTTTTCCTTTTTTGTTTTTTTTGATTATGTGAGGATGACCTTTGTGTGATTGTAGATCAAGACCTGTGGACGTTTTTGCTAAATGAAACATAACTAGAGACCAGACAATGGGTCCTTAGATCGCTACATCAGCAAATACGACGTTGTATAGGCACTAGTTACCGGAGATGAACCTCTAGCTCGTATTCGGTGACCATAAAATCGTATTCCCAATATACAATGATCGAACTGATTTTGCTCGACAAGTTTGGTGACTATTGATGGATTTAACTCTTCTCCATACTACTCGGCCAGATTTGTTCTTGCAGAGATCGAGAGATCGATCGATGCCTCTTCTCGTCTATAAACAGACGGTTATATCATGCAAACCTAAAAATTAAATGGTCGTGAAATGATCTTATGGGAACCTAGGGGAGGAGGGTAATAGGTGCAAATTCAAATTTTACTCTTTTTCAAGTTAGGGTTTGACACAAAAGGCAAATTCTCTAGATTATGCAACTAAGGTGAATTTACCTATATGTCGACCTAGCACAACACTAAGCAAGAACAAGATAAGTAAAGTATGGTAAGAATAGAAGTCACCAAAGTGGATCACGCAAAGACACAAGGATTAGTTTCTCGCAGTTCCTTCCTTTTGAGGGGAGGTACGTTGTGTTTGGAGAGGGGGTGGTTTCAAACCAACAATGCCACGAGAGGCCTCCCTTGTTCTCAGGTTCGATTCACCTCTTCCACTATATCGGCAAACTTTGAGGTGGAAGCCGACACCTTTACAACAAGTTCAAGGCACACATTCATAACTGAATTGGAGGCTCCCGAATACAAGCAAGCTTTCAAAAAAATCAAAGACAAGCTTGTAAGAACCAAATCAAGAGCTAGGGTTTCCAAAGAAACTCTAGAGCAAGGGGCCCTCAAGTGAATGAGGGGGAATGAAGATCTCTCTCGATGAAGCTATAGATCAAGGCCTCCTCCTTCGATTCTCCAAAGATCAATGACTTTGGATGGTTGGATGAAGATATCTTGGTGATTTGGTGGCTCAAATGGTGTTGGAGTTTATGAGTGGGTCGAGCTGCTGGAGGAAGGGGATGAGGTCCCCTATTCATACGCCGACACTCACTAAACCGTTTTCTGACCGTTGGTCAAATAGTCAGACCAGAGGCTCCGGACTATAGACCGGAGACTCCGGTCTACACCAAAGACTTTGGCCAATCTCCGATCCGTCTCCGGACCCCCATACTATATGTCCTGGCAGTCAAAGACAAGCTTGTAAGAACCAAATCAAGAGCTAGGGTTTCCAAAGAAACTCTAGAGCAAGGGGCCCTCAAGTGAATGAGGGGGAATGAAGATCTCTCTCGGTGAAGCTATAGATCAAGGCCCACTCCTTCGATTCTCCAAAGATCAATGACTTTGGATGGTTGGATGAAGATATCTTGGTGATTTGGTGGCTCAAATGGTGTTGGAGTTTATGAGTGGGTCGAGCTGCTAGAGGAAGGGGATGAGGTCCCCTATTTATATGCCGACACTCACTAAACCGTTTTCTGACCGTTGGTCAAATAGTCAGACCAGAGGCTCCGGACTATAGACCGGAGACTCCGGTCTACACCGAAGACTTTGGCCAATCTCCGGTCCGTCTCCGGACCCCCATACTGTATGTCCTGGAAGTCCTGGGAAAACCTCCTCCGGAAACTCTTCAAAGACTCCGGACCCCTGTACACCGGAGACTCCGGTCTAGCCACACCAGAGACTCTGGTCCGTCTCCAGTTGATCTCCGGACCCCCATGCAGTATGTCCTGGGCAGATTTCTGGAGGCCCCTTCGGAGATTCTTGGGGAAACTCCGGACCACACCGGAGATTCCGGTCTAGTCAGACCAGAGACTCCGGTCTAGAAACCCTAAAATGTGTAGATTCTTGTAGGAACAATTTTCACAGGACAAAGGCATTTTCACTTTTCATTATTTCATCCTGTAGACAATAGCACACTGTAAAATGATCTATGATTTGTTAACTACACAAAAACTGATTAAGACAGTAAATTTCCTTTCAATCTCCCCCTTTTTAGAGTTCGATGACAACAAGTGATTTTGCATGGAAATATTTGCAATGAGATATAACAATGTATAAAAATGCTCCCCCGGGCTATGTGCACAAAGATAAACAAGTGAATCATGCACGATAGGTAATAGATACTAAACATAGTTCTCACACAAGTTAAAATAACATAGGAGCAAACATGTCCTCACACAAATAGTATCTCGCAAACCAAGGAAAAGCAAAGCAAATAAAAGTTCAAAATTCAAACAAGCATATAAGAAGCCAAATCCAAGCCCATGCAAATCCCGACGACAATGTATTCTCCCCCTTTGGCATCGAAATGCCAAAAAGGTAAAATACCTAAGCTAGCACCCCAAAGGATCACTCGGAGTCATCGTCATCATCATCCTCATCCATGTCCTCATCCTCGTCATCATCCTCCTCATAGTCATCATCACCATCTGTAGCTATAGGCCCTTTGCCGTGAGGGCGAGAAGATGATGTGCCCTGTGACCCAAAACCATAAGTGACCTCAGAGAATGTCTTCCAATCAACTAAGATTTCCTGTTGGGCATTCCGTGCCCCAAATGAGAGTGTGTAATCTGACTCAGTGGATGGTTGAGCGCCATGCTCATCTGTGTACTCATCACCTCATTCCTCATCTTCCTCTTCTCCCCGATCCTTGATCTCCTTGAGAAGTTTCTCCATGCGACGGTTTATCTTGTAGGAGGCATGTTGTTGCTTGCAAATATCCACGTTCATGCAACAAAGAGTCCTCTCCCAGAATGAGGCCTTCTTGATCTTTTCCTGGACATACTCACGATTCATGGCAGGCATGGGTGCATTGGAGGCATTCTTCCTCCCAGTCCTAGGAGGAGAGGAAGCCCTCTCGGTCTCAGGAATATCGTCCTCCTCATCAACATATGAACGTCTAGGAGTAGGCCCCATGTGTCCTTTCTGTTGGAGAGACACAAGTGAATGCACCATAAGATTGGGAGGCATAGAAAGAGGTAAACCGTGAGCCTGGGTGTTGATGAGCCTCATGACAAGTGGTGCATATGGAGGGGACTTATTGTACAGAATGGCATGATACATGCCAACACCCGGATTTTTAATCACAGATGCCTATTATGCCATACATCGCAATCCCAGGATTACCATTTTTGCGAGACATAACAGATTGGATATCACAGTACATCATCCATTACAAACCATACATAAGGTCTTACACAAATAAGGATCTCATGATCCAGTTCTTAATAAAATTCAAGTAGCGGAATAACATAATAATAACGATAGCGTAGGTGAGGCTCCATCTTCATGGTCACAGGCAATGCTGACGATGTGAGATGATCCTAGTTGTCGTAATCATCCTGCTGGCCATCTTCCTGATACTCCTCTTCATAGTCTGGCCACGGGAATAGCCAGGGACAAAGCCATGAGTACTCTTTAAGTAGTCACAAAATAATACTAACAAGTGAAGTGGTTTTGAGTAGGATATGCTAAGCTCTAGGGTTGTTTTGTAAAAATCCAGATTTACTTCTACTAAGTTCAGAAGCAAATAAAGCTAGTTGAAAGTTTTATAACACCTAAGTGGGAACTTAAATTTCAGATCACAACTCTGTTGTGGTCAAGTCAAAGTCATAAATCATTTTGAAAACATATGACGATAGAATAGTATGGCCACTCCAACTGTCCATAACCGCGGACATGGCTATTCGAATAGTTTGACACTCTGTAGAGATTGTACACTTTCACCACAACATTCAATACATCCGTCAGGAACAAATCCTAAATTCACCATACTCAGTATGCGGATAATCAATCCTAACCTTTCAATTACACGCCCTAGTATAGGCACCTCTCCTGTGAGTTTGGTCTCCCAACCATGACCAACTGTCATCTTGGGTCTTGCAATTGGACAATCTTCACAAGGTAGCCTCATCTCAGACCTTGGCCGCAAGGGAACCCATACTAAGGTATATAAATTTCCAGTCAAGCCCTACCCAATTTTCGGGTATTGTGGTTGTACGGTAAAATTGGAATGGTATCGCATCCAGACCACCATCAGTTTTATAAAGGGCTAAGGCTCATGCCTTAACATTTTCATCATCAAAATCATGTGGTGTTCGGAAACACATGTCAAAAAAATTCAGTAGAATGACTTATCATTCTAAGGTTTTCATAACCATTTTCACAAAGTATTCCCATCTAAAGTTGATCAAGTTTTATGCTTAGCACTAGCATCTACAAGTGGGGGTAAATACTAATGATGGGTACTAAACCAGTGGGATTTAGCTAAGTTCAATCTCATGCCTTAGGATGACATCAAGATTATCTAACTTAGGCCAAATTTTATGCTCTTTATGCTACCTTCAATTATCTTCCTAGCATCTACAAGTCACTAAGTAAACTTTTGATAGAAAGCTTTTAATAAAGAAAATAAAATACTAAGCTTGCAAGTAAAACTAGGATGGTGTGTCAAGTGGGTATAATCACATATGCTTAAGGCATATAGTTGGCATAGTAATAAGCAACTAGTAGCTGACATAAGTAGGGTATCTTGCAAGTGTTAGCTTGCCTTGTGCAGAGAAGTGGTTGAAGTTCTCCTCGGCTTCTTCCTCATAGTATCCTCCTTCCTCCTTGTATCCTTGGTCGGTACTAGCGTCTGTAAATAAATACAAGGTCAATCACCAAACAATACTTAACTATTTCTAAACATCACACAAAGGTTCACACTAGATGATCTAGCATCATCACTAACATTACAAGATTAAAGCACTTGTCTCATTTATTTTATTTGAGAAAAGTAATTTCTACTCATTGAAAAACTTCTTAAGATTTAATATTCTCCAACTCAAACATGGGATCATGTTGACACATGTCATCACCACATATTTCAGTACATGGGAATGTAATTTAAAGTGGTGTCACAATTTAATAAGGTTTAACCTTTTTATTTTAATTAATTAAAGTGACTAGAGATGCCTATGAGGCATTCTTTTATTACTTGATCATTATTTCTGCAAGTAAACCTATATATTTTTATATATTCTGAAAGTTATGGTTAAATGTGATTTTTGAGAGTTCGAATCAACTAAAAAGCTCTTCTGGTTGAATTTTGAAAAATGTTTGAATGCAGAAAAGCTTCTGTCTTGTTATTTTTACCATGGGTGATCTACAAATCTAAATGGTTTGAATCCAACGGGCTTGGATTAAGCATTCCAATAAATTTCTAACAAAATTGGTTTCATGCATTTTGGTTTAGTGAATCGAGCTGGGTTGTTTTTTGAATCTAGGTACAAAACTGGGTTTGGAATTAAATGAATAAAACTAAATTTGAATTAGTGGGTTGCGCGGGATGTTTAACTGGGCCGACCCACTATGCACAGCGCGCGGGCTGGTTAAGTGAGTGAACCCACTCGTCAGTGAGACAACGAGTGGCGAAGCGATATGGGTCGATTGGGACTCTAGGATCTAACTCTAATCGAACGGCTCTGGTTCATCATCCACGCCTGAACAGGACACGACGAGCACGAACCCTAGTGCAGTCGGTGGGGGTCAGTGGCGGCTCACTGGGGCTCCGGCGATGATCGGCGATGGGGGTGAACGACGAAGTCGACGACGGCGATTCTCCTGGTACCAGCAGCTTCTCCTAGGGCGGCTCCAATCGACGGCGCCTCTCCTCCTCTACAACAGCGAACTCCGGTGAAATTCCGGCCACCTGGTGCTCGCCTTTCTCCGGGAGTGAGTGGGTGTGATATGTGAGAGGTGGGGAGTGAACTGGTGTGCTGAATTCGAACGGGGTAGGCCTCTATTTATAGTGCTAGAAGGGGACCGAATGGTGCGGGCTGAGCTCGTCATGGTCGATGACACAAAGGGCTAATGGCATGGGCAACGATAGGGGGCGGTGCTGTGCTCCCTGGCGAAGCTCAACGACGTGGTGGCGAGGCATGGGGCGGTGCTGATCGGTCGGAATGTTGCATCGCTCTAGGCGGGTCCGATGGAAGTTTTAATGGCGCACAGGTGGTACAGGTCGCACGGCGGCGAACGAGGTTGTCTGGCGGGGTGCTAGGGCGGTGGTGATCACGTACGCGAGAGGCGAGGGCGGCGCGTGGTCTATGGGTCGGTCTCGCTGACGGCGCACTGGCGCGCTCTCGGCTCGCACGCAGAGAGACTGGGAGCGTGCTTGGCGGGTGGTCCAGTGGCTGGCTGTGGCATCCCGCAAAACCACTACTAGAAAATCGCGTTGAATTTGTGCATTGCATCGTCATCATCATATGTTGTTTGTCAAAAACTATTTTCGCAAACCCGACTTGTTTTCCAAACGCCCCATCTTAATTCAAACGCCAAACCCGGGTCTCCGGATTATTTTTGTTTTGTTGCTACCGGTTTGCAAACGGTCCAATTAAAATAAATAAAATACTTATTTATTTTAGTAGGGGCAGTCGAACGGGCCAACCCGACCCGAACGACCACCCCCGTATACAACAAATCGGCCCGCCTAAAATCCTAAAGTTACCAACTAGTCTACCCAGCTGGCCACATCACCCCAACCAATAGCCCCTCGCCACCTCACCCTCTTCCCTCACCCCCTCCACTCACATGCTGCCACGTGGCCTCCCTCTCTCCTCCCTCTCTCCACCTGCCCACAAACCCAACCCACTCACACCCGCGCGTCCCCACTCCCCCGTGCAGCCCTGGCCCCACGCGGGACCCGCCTGTCCCCACGCGCACCAGCCCTCCTCTCCCCTGCGGCGTCTTCTTCCTCGCGTCCCTGCCCCCGCCCCCACCTCCCTCGGGCCTCCCCTCCGGCAGCGCCTCCGCCCCACCTCTCCTCCTCCTCCTCCGCTCACCTGCTCCCTCTTCCCGGCGCTGCTCCGCCTTCTCCGCTCGTCCCCGCCGCCGGAGCTCCCCCTCGCCCCGACGCCTCCGCCCCACCTCTCCTCCGCCGTCGCCCCGCTCGGAGCGCCCCGCCTCTGCGCCTCCTCCGGCTCCGCCTCCATGTGCCACGCGACCAGCTGCCCCGCCCGGTTCCCCCTTCCCTTGGCCCCTCGCCTCAGGCCCGCTCCTGCAAGCCCCTGGCGACCCTCCTTGTCCTTGCGCCTCCCCCGTTGCCGTCGCCGCCACCCTCGCCCCTCGCCCGCCGCCATGCGGCACCATCCCGGCCACGCTCGCCCGCGCCTCCAAGCACGTCGCCGTCCCTGGCCGAGTCCGCCCAACCATCTCCTCCTTGTACGGTCCGCCGCCGCTAACGCCCGCCGCCCGGCCCTGCCGTGGCCCTGCAAAGCCGCCGCAGGCACCCCTCGGAACCTCTGGCGCGCTGGATAGGCCTCCGTCGGTCTTCCTCGGCCGCTGCTGCGAGCGCCTTGGCAGCCCGCGCGTCCTTGCAAGACGTACAGAGTACCAAACAAGGGCCAAACCAAGTTCTTCTGCGCCGTGAAGCCCTGGAGCGGAGAGAACCCATGGCACCAGAAGATCCCCGGACCCGATAACCCGAGGGCTATGCCACTCAAGTGCTTCTCCTCGGAACCCGAAGACCCTCGACGAGATCTCCTACATGGAACCGAAAACCCGGATGCCAAGGACGTCGACACGGATACGCCAGGGACTACCTCGAGAGCGCCAAGATCTTCTCCACGGAACATCAGGAATTCCCCGATGCCAAGATCGACTCGATGGCGCGGACCCGACAAGAGCTTTGCAACGACAAGAACGACAAGACGGGGCGGTACCGATGCCCCCCCCGACGCCAAGTACTCCTTCACGAACGCCGAGACCCCGAACCGGAGACCGATCCGTGCAGAAGGCGCGGATGCGACAAGATCTACTACCCGAATCCGAGCGCTTCCGCGAACCCCGAACCCGGATCCGTCGAACCGAGACCGACCCGAACCGGAACCCAAGATCGTCGAGACCCCTAATGTGTGACCCCTTTCCGAGAACCCTATTTTATAATATAATAACAACTTGTTGCATATTGAATTGTCATACTCGCATGCAAATCTGTGGTTTGGGGGCCCTATGCCGATTCACCTAATAATTAAATATGGGGCCCGTATGCGGGCAAATCTAGCCTTATATTGGCCTCATTTAAACTTGTGTAGCGAACCAATACTATAATCTTGCCTTGTTAAAACAACATTTAAATTGCGGGGTATATAAACAACTTGAACCGCCTAATTAATTGTCGGGACCCCGGTTCCGCTTAATTTGACCTAATCGCATCGCACTTTGCCATGCCATGCATCATACATGCATCATGCCGATCTTCTGCCGTTGTATTAAATATTGCATCCGGTGTTTGTTCTAGTGTTTTGCTTCTTCGCGGATAAGGCCGTTGAGTTGATGTGAGCTTCGCCCCGATCTTCGGTTGAACCCTTCGACAATGTTTTCAGGCGAGCACCTCCCCCTTTCTACCTATCTTACATTTCTAGTATTTATTCCCTCCTGTTGATCTTTGCTATCTGTGTTGCGATGCTCTAGTTTCGTACCCGTGATATCCCTTGTAGCCATATATAGCCTTGGACACATCCTATTACCTGTTGTTTGTTAGATAGTTGGACCCGCGTGTCGTAGTCGCTTGCTCAAGTGTTTTGCTTGTCGTCAAGTACCACCTTTGTTGGAGAATTGCCGCATGTTGACGTTGGAGATGATCATGGCTTTAATTATTGTATCACTTTAATTCCTATTTAACAACTAAAATTGAATTAAGCAGAGGCATCGGTGGGTGATAGGTAAGATTTGGTTTCCGATCCCACTTGTGTCCCGTGGGACCCGAGTTCTTGACACTGTTAGAGATCGAGCGCTAACCACGGTGGGGAGATATGGGCCCCATTGATAATTACCTGATTTCAAAGTATTGTCTTTGGGGCCACAACTAGTTTGAGGATTTATTTACTATCCTGTACTTATGCCATGTTTACCGCTTTATTTACGTTTTGCGAGAGCACTGCTGTCTTGTTTAGGAAAGCGGAGTGTTTTGATGTCGGCGGACCCGGTTTTGGGGTGTTCTGCGTTTACCATTGTCGCAAACCCTAAGTCCGTCTCGGAGACCGGCCGACTTCGCTATGGTGTACTTATTGGGGTGGCCCGTGCTTGCTTTGGTGCAGGAACGTCGTGACTTAGGCCCCGCCGACATACCGATGGGTGTATGTTAGCGATCGGCAAAAGGGTCAAGTGCTGTGGATACTTTGGTGCACCCTGGGTTAAATCTTTTCGAAGCCGTGTCCGCGGTTATGGACGACTTGGAGCACAGTGCTTGATCATAGACAACTATAACTAAAGTTTACGGTTATAAATTGACTTGTATCCGAAATGACTAGTAATCAGCTTCACTACAACGGAATGGCTAAGTAAAAGTATCCACGACTGCTGGGTTTTGGGTTATCTCCTGCTAATTGAATCTGACTAGTAAGTGATGCCACTATAACGGAATGACTAACTAAAAGTGCCCACTGCTTACTTTATCAGGACGATTATCTAAACCTGACTAGTAATTGCTGCAACGATAACTGAATAAGTAAAACTGCCAACTGTGTGAGTTCCTCGGTTGACTTCCTCGATGGTCTCGAGGAAACACCGAGATGGGTTTGTTTGTTGGTAGAATCAGTTGGTTTCGAATAGGTCTTTCTTACCCCTCTCGATAGCCGCCGGTGGTATCGAGTCTCTATAGGTTGTTTAGTGCATCTTTGCCGCTTGATCCACCAAACCTATGTAGGCGAGGACCGAATTCTAGCCTCGCCGTGTCTTGGCCTCGATCGATGCTCCTTCTTTTTTCCTTTGCCCTTTGTCGGCACCCCTTTTGTTTAAGCAGGTTTTGAGATCGACGCCGTTAGCAGGGTTACCCTTCCGGCTTGGCCTGGGCAGGTTATGGACCCCATTGGTTATTCTTCAGGGCTCTTAGCCCCATTTGCATCTTGTCCGTAGCTGGACGCTAAATCGTTTTCAAGGTGATTTGGATCTTGTATATTATATCTGTATTCTTGACTCTTTGAGTCGCTGTTATATATATATCTGTTCTGTGGGTCCCATCGAGGACTATTGTGTAATGTTATTACTTTGCTTTCCACCCGCACGAAAGTGCCTGGTGGGCACCTTCGAATCGTTTCTATGCGAGTTTGGCGAGTTTTGCTAAAACTTGCATAGGGTCGATTCTGAGGGTGTTACAGAGTGGTATCAGAGCTCAGCAGTTGCGATACCCCACAAGTCCAGCCTGTAGGATAACCTAGCTAACGGCCGAAGTAGAGTGTCAAAACTATTTTTGCAAAATCGGTTGGATAGTTCTGATTAGGTCTGATTTTACTCCTTACCCCTCTGCTATTCTCCTCTTATCTTGACGTGTTTTGAACCTGCTCTCTTATCTTCTCTTCGAGTCCAGGATTTCTCGTGGTTGGGTTTTCCGTCGTACCTTCAGGGTTTCGCTTCCTCCTTTGGTAACGGTGTTGCTACATCTGGTCTTCATTCTATCCGAGGAATCCTCTGTCTGGTGGACTTCTCTTGTTCTTTCTCGTGCCTTCCGGTGTTTTCCGACGCGACGACATCCTCTACGCCAGATCCGATGCAGAGTCTGCATCACTCCTTTGTTTCCGAACCTCGGTTGTCGAGATCTTCAGTCTGAATCCTGAGGGTTGGTTGCATAATCTGTCTATTCGTGTACAAAGTAATGCTTTGAGTGCGGGATGGAGTCGCGACCATACCACTACTCTTATCATTTGCTCGGTATATTGAATAGTGGATCGATGCAATTTACTCCTTCCATGAAAGTTAGAGGTGGCCTTACCTTTAACTTCGTCCGTTGTTTATCCGGAGTGTTCTCTTGACGAACAGGAACAACGACCTCTTGTTAGTGGTGTCGCGAGGATCTGCATGAAGCGAGAAGACGCAGTTCGCCGACTTTTCCTTCCGGTACCATGAGGCGGATCTCGAGGGCGAGATCCCTTGTTAGTGGTGTCGAATTGTGGCATCCCGCAAAACCACTACTAGAAAATCGCATTGAATTTGTGCATTGCATCGTCATCATCATATGTTGTTTGTCAAAAACTATTTTCGCAAACCCGACTTGTTTTCCAAACGCCCCATCTTAATTCAAACGCCAAACCCGGGTCTCCGGATTATTTTTGTTTTGTTGCTACCGGTTTGCAAACGGTCCAATTAAAATAAATAAAATACTTATTTATTTTAGTAGGGGCAGTCGAACGGGCCAACCCGACCCGAACGACCACCCCCGTATACAACAAATCGGCCCGCCTAAAATCCTAAAGTTACCAACTAGTCTACCCAGCCCGCTGGCCACATCACCCCAACCAATAGCCCCTCGCCACCTCACCCTCTTCCCTCACCCCCTCCACTCACATGCTGCCACGTGGCCTCCCTCTCTCCTCCCTCTCTCCACCTGCCCACAAACCCAACCCACTCACACCCGCGCGTCCCCACTCCCCCGTGCAGCCCTGGCCCCACGCGGGACCCGCCTGTCCCCACGCGCACCAGCCCTCCTCTCCCCCGCGGCGTCTTCTTCCTCGCGTCCCTGCCCCCGCCCCACCTCCCTCGGGCCTCCCTCGGCCCCCGCCTCTCTCCTCCTCCTCCTCCACTGCTCCCTCTTCCCGGCTGCTCCGCCTTCTCGTCCCGCCACGAGCTCCCCTCGCCTCCGCCCCACCTCTCCTCCGTCGCCGCTCGGGCCCCGCCTCTGCGCCTCCTCGGCGCGCTCCCCGCCTCCACGCGACCCAGCGCCCCCCCGCTGCCGGTTCCCCGCCTCGCCTCGAGGCCGCCTCCCCTGCAAGCCCTCGCCCGGCGACCCTCCTCGTCACGCGCCTCCCGGCCGTCGCCCGCCGCCACCACCCTCGCCCTCGCCCCGCCCGCCACGCTCGCCCACGCCCGCCTGCGCCTCCGCCTGCCTCAAGCATCGCCGTCCTGGCCGAGTCCGCCGCCCAACCATCTCCTCCTGGCACGGTCCCGCCGCCCGCCCCGGCCGCCGGCCTGCCGTGGCCCTGCAAAGCCGCTGCAGGCACCCCTCGGAACCTCTGGCGCGCTGGATAGGCCTCCGTCGGTCTTCCTCGGCCGCTGCTGCGAGCGCCTTGGCAGCCCGCGCGTCCTTGCAAGACGTACAGAGTACCAAACAAGGGCCAAACCAAGTTCTTCTGCGCCGTGAAGCCACAGGCGGAGAGAACCCATGGCACCGAAGATCCCGGACCGATAACCCGAGGGCTATGCCACTCAAGTGCTTCTCCTCGAACCGAAGACCCTCGGCGAGATCTCCTACATGGAACCGAAAACCGGATGCCAAGGGCGTCGACACGGATCGCCAGGACTACCTCGAGAGCGCCAAGATCTTCTCCACGGAACATCGGAATTCCCACGCCAAGATCGACTCGATGGCGGACCGACAAAACCCATAACGACAAGAACGGCGGAACCAGGGCATACCGATGCCCCGACGCCAGGCCAAGTACTCCTTCATGGAACGCCGAGACCCCCGAACCCGGAGACCGATCCCGTACCCGAAGGCCGCGGATGCGACAAGATCTACTACCCCGGAATCCGAGAACGCTTCCGCCGAACCCCCGAACCCCAGATCCGTCGAACCCTGAGACCGACCCCGAACCCCGGAACCCAAGATCGTCGAGACCCCTAATGTGTGACCCCTTTCCGAGAACCCTATTTTATAATATAATAACAACTTGTTGCATATTGAATTGTCATACTCGCATGCAAATCTGTGGTTTGGGGGCCTTATGCCGATTCACCTAATAATTAAATATGGGGCCCGTATGCGGGCAAATCTAGCCTTATATTGGCCTCATTTAAACTTGTGTAGCGAACCAATACTATAATCTTGCCTTGTTAAAACAACATTTAAATTGCGGGGTATCTAAACAACTTGAACCGCCTAATTAATTGTCGGGACCCCGGTTCCGCTTAATTTGACCTAATCGCATCACACTTTGCCATGCCATGCATCATACATGCATCATGCCGATCTTCTGCCGTTGTATTAAATATTGCATCCGGTGTTTGTTCTAGTGTTTTGCTTCTTCGCGGATAAGGACGTTGAGTTGATGTGAGCTTCGCCCCGATCTTCGGTTGAACCCTTCGACAATGTTTTCAGGCGAGCACCTCCCCCTTTCTACCTATCTTACTTTTCTAGTATTTATTCCCTCCTGTTGATCTTTGCTATCTGTGTTGCGATGCTCTAGTTTCGTACCCGTGATATCCCTTGTAGCCATATATAGCCTTGGACACATCCTATTACCTGTTGTTTGTTAGATAGTTGGACCCGCGTGTCGTAGTCGCTTGCTCAAGTGTTTTGCTTGTCGTCAAGTACCACCTTTGTTGGAGAATTGCCGCATGTTGACGTTGGAGATGATCATGGCTTTAATTATTGTATCACTTTAATTCCTATTTAACAACTAAAATTGAATTAAGCAGAGGCATCGGTGGGTGATAGGTAAGATTTGGTTTCCGACCGCCCACTTGTGTCCCGTAGGACCCGAGTTCTTGACACCTGTTCCGAGATCGAGCGCGCTAACCACAGGTGGGGAGATATGGGCCCCCCATTGATAATTACCTGATTTCAAAGTATTGTACTGGGGGCCACAACTAGTTTGAGGATTTATTTACTATCCTGTACTTATGCCATGTTTACCGCTTTATTTACGTTAGTGCGAGGAGCACACTGTACTGTTTAGGAAAGCGGAGTGTTTTCGTCGGCGGACCCGGTTTGGGGTGTTCTGGTTTCTGACCATTGTCGCAAACCCTAAGTCCGTCTCGAGACCGGCCGACTTCGTTCGGGTGTACTTAGTGGGTGGCCCCGTGCTTGCTTTGGGTGCAGGAACGTCGTGACTTAGGCCCCGACATACCGATGGGTGTATGTTAACCGATCGGCAAAAGGGTCGAAGTGCCTGTGGATACTTTGGTGCACCCCTGCAGGGTTAAATCTTTTCGAGAAGCCGTGTCCGCGGTTATGGACGACTTGGAGCACAGTGCTTGATCATAGACAACTATAACTAAAGTTTACGGTTATAAATTGACTTGTATCCGAAATGACTAGTAATCAGCTTCACTACAACGGAATGGCTAAGTAAAAGTATCCACGACTGCTGGGTTTTGGGTTATCTCCTGCTAATTGAATCTGACTAGTAAGTGATGCCACTATAACGGAATGACTAACTAAAAGTGCCCACTGCTTACTTTATCAGGACGATTATCTAAACCTGACTAGTAATTGCTGCAACGATAACTGAATAAGTAAAACTGCCAACTGTGTGAGTTCCTCGGTTGACTTCCTCGATGGTCTCGAGGGGGAAACACCAGGATGGGTTTGTTTGTTGGTAGAATCAGGTTGGTTTCGAATAGGTCTTTCTTACCCCTCTCTGATAGCCGCCAGTGGTATCGAGTCTCTATAGGTTGTTTAGTGCATGCTGCCACTGCCGCTTCAGTCCACCAAACCTATGTAGGCGAGGACCGCCGAATTCTAGCCTCGCCGTGTACTGGCCTCAGTACTGACACTCCTTCTTTTTCCTTTGCCCTTTGTCGGCACCCCTTTTGTTTAAGCAGGTTTTGAGATCGACGCCGTTAGCAGGGTTACCCTTCCGGCTTGGCCTGGGCAGGGTTATGGACGCCATTGGTTATTCTTCAGGGCTCTTAGCCCCATTTGCATCTTGTCCGTAGCTGGACGCTAAATCGTTTTCAAGGTGATTTGGATCTTGTATATTATATCTGTATTCTTGACTCTTTGAGTCGCTGTTATATATATATCTGTTCTGTGGGTCCCATCGAGGACTGTTGTGTAATGTTATTACTTTGCTTTCCACCCGCACGAAAGTGCCTGGTGGGCACCTTCGAATCGTTTCTATGCGAGTTTGGCGAGTTTTGCTAAAACTTGCATAGGGTCGATTCTGAGGGTGTTACACTGGCTGCGCTCGGGGCTTGGACAGTGAGTGGCAGTGGACGGTGGCGTGCGTCCCAGACATGGTGGCTAGGCTTCGTGCTTGCTCTGGCTAGCTAGCCATGGTCGGCTGGCAAGGGTGCCTTCGGGTTGGAATGCCATGGTGCAATGGGTAGGGGCTAGGGGTGGTCAAGGCACTGGTTGGCACTGGGGGAGACAAGTGTGATCAATGGTGAACAATGCTTAGCCAAATTACTGCTCAAAACAGTGAAGTTTTGCCAGTTTGATTCTTTGTATCCAAGTGTTTGATGAAATGGCCGCAAGAAATTCAAATTTGAATTTTGGATTCAAACTTGGTGGGTTTGCTAGGAACATACTAGGGAGTCTCTGGTTGGTTGGATTAGTCAAGGGGCACTGGTTTGGTTGGGTTTTGAAAATGTGTGATCTTCACATATGTTAAAGATTCAATTTTGAATTGTCATTTGAATGGGGTTGCTAAATGTTTCTGCAAGTTTGAAAGGTGGGCTTTGATTCAATTTTACTTGGTCTATCAAGGGGTGAATAGAATTGGAAAAATTTCCGTTTGAAATCTTGGACTAGAAACACTCAAAGTGACCTAGTGAGCAAGATTGACAAAAATGACCATTTGCCTTATTTGAATTGTTTTTGATTTTCTCTTGATTTGTTTTTGCTTGGAAATGTTTTAGATGATATTATATTCATCTTTAAACCATTTCTTGCTATTTAGGTTAATCACACAAGTCCATTCATGCATTCATACAATCATCACATACACACATGCATTCATTTTGTTTTTATTTAATCAAAGTTTTTGTTAACCCTAATTTTAGTGATTAGAGTTTGATAATAATTGTTTCATATTTTTGGGATGTTACAATACATCTCCTAAAAAATGAATTCCATGATGTCAATAGGAGCCTCCTCTGCCTCTGGGACAGCAAGGTGAACCTTGTGGGTATGGTATAGTAATTGACCAACCCACATCTGATGGCATCATCATTTCTAGCACTGGGGAAATGGTCTGGCGGAAAATCCTCAACATCAGATTGTAGAGGGTCTTGGGTCCCTTGGACCCACCCACAACTCATGTGCTGCCATATAGAGGTGCAAGTTTGTTCTTGTTCTCCCCAAGTGTTGCAGAGTGCATACGGTGCCCAACATGAGTGGACACACCCTGAAAAGTCTCGTGAATAGCATCCGCAAAGTCATGGAAGGTCGCAGTGCAACGGTGATCTCCTGTCATCCAATTTATTGTCCTTGCTTGGTCCAACCCAAATACCACCGTGGCATAGAACTGCTGCACAAGAGTGATGTTGTAATCCTGGCGGAACTCCATCAGTCCGTGCCACCCTAGCTTGTCAGAAATTCACATTGCATGAGTGAAGTACATGATGTTCCACATATTTTCAATACTCATGTACTTCTGGGGACAAACTGATGACTTGGTGAGCTTGTTGTAAATGTATTTCATGAACACTGCTTGCTCCTTCCTCCAATAACATGGGTCCTCACTGGTCTGGCAAGTCATAGAACCGTGTCTTGCATAGCTCACGGAACTCCTTCGACATGCAGGCCAAAAATTGTAGATTGTCGTATTTTTCCCTCTTGGCTCAAGTCTGATGACCCACAAGTATAGGGGTTGTATCGTAGTACTTTCGATAAATAGGAGTGTCGATCCCAACGAGGAGCAGAAGGTGTTGACTAGTGGTATGGAGCAGGAAATCTCTGTAAATACTTAGCAAACGGATTTTTAAGGGTTTTCTAATAAATCAAAGAAACAAAGTGCAAGTAAAAAACGAACAATTCCAGCAAGTGGCCCAATCCTTTCTTAGAAAATGACAAGCCGGTGGAAATACTTATAAGGACAAAACGTTCTCGAGGACACATGGGAATTCTGTCAAGTGCTTTTGCTTTAGATAGTTGAGTACCCTTATTTGGTGTTATAAGTGTTGTGTGGGTGAACCTGTGCTAATGTACCGACCTTACTTGTACTAATACATACTTGTGATTAAACCCCCTGCAAGCATCCGCAACTATAGGAAAGCAATTAAGATATAAACCTAACCACAACCTTAAACTCTAAGATCCTACAATCCCTTACGGAATGGTGTCCTAATGGGGGTTCAGGTTTTTGGCACTCCGGCAACCCAACAATTAGTAGCCAAATACACAATGCATTCCCATAGGCCCATAAATGGTGAAGTATCATGTAGTCGACGTTCACATGACACCACTAGAAGAATAGCACCACAACTTAAATACTAAACCATTGAATAATATCTCAACACAAATCCACTACTAACAACATGACTTCTCCCATGTCCTCAAGAACTAAACGAACTACTCACAAGACATAATATGGATCAATATCAAAGATGATATGGTGATGAATAAGAATATGAACATAAAAAATAATTCAATGGTTCTACTCACAAGAATCAACTACAATAGTAATCAACACCGAGAAAGTTTCCCCTAAGAACTATGCAAGTATTCAACACAACTGTTACAACGGGATGGAGTGGTGATGATGGTGCTGGTGGAGATGATGGTGTGGATGATGATGATCCCGATGAAGTCTAGCTTCATGATGGTGTTGATGGCGACGATCTCCCCTCTCCGGGAAGGAATTTCCCTGATAGAAATCTGTCTGCCGAAGAGCTCTTCCTCTCTCGGTGTTTTCCGCCCCGCAGAGGCGGCGGAATCTTTCTGTGGTCTCTCATCACGTTTTAAGGTTTTAAGGACAAGATATAGGAGAGAGGGCGGATCCAGAGGTGGGCCAGGTGGGCCACACCCCCTGTAGGTGCGGGGTAGGGGTGGCCCATCTCCGCCTCCCCTTCTGGCTTCCTTCGTCTTCTGGGAAAATATGATTTTCTGTAATTTTTCTGGTATTTTTCTGATCTTCGCGAAATTGCATCGAAACACCTCTTTTTCCATCAAAATCCCGACTCCGACAGTTCATCCTCCAAGAATCATCCAACATGCAAAAACATATGAAAAGACATAAGTAACACCTCTTAATATGAAATATATCAATGAATAGAAGCAAAATATGATATAGAATGGTGATGAAAATTGGACATATCAACTCCCCCCAAGCTTAGACCTTCGCTTGTCCCCAAGCGAAAACTGATCTTAGTAAACATGTCCACAGGTTTATGGAGTGAAGTGTCGATAAAATAATATGGACAAGAAGCATCACACTTACCATTACACAACTCATAGAATAAAGCAACTCAATATTATATAACTTAGCTTGCAACAAGTACATGAGTCACAATAGAGATGCATAAAGATAAATCATAATTGGAATTGGCAAAATTTTGTTCTTGGTCAGAGAACAACTGACAAATAGTTTCACAATTTTTTTTGTAGAAGTTTTCACAATAAGAGTACTCTTTTCTCAAACATAAAAGATTTTTCACAATGAAGGCTTTCAAAGTAATACTGAATAGATAAGAGTCTTGTGCAAACAAGGACGATAAAGAACATGATTGAATAAATCATCATATGAATGCTTGAAACACAACAACTCAAATGCTTGCTGGAGATAGATAGGAAATAGGCTTACTGACTCAACTTAGAAAATAGGAGAAAGGCCCTTCATAGAATGAAGCAGGGATTTCAAGTTCATAAAGAGATTCCAAAAGATTATGGTACTTACTAGCTTTGAGCCCTCATTGCCCCTATCATAAGCATCTTCAAATGATTAAGGTTAAAGTGAACAAAGATGGAGTATATGCTTTGAGCCCTCATTGCCCCTATCATAAGCATTGGAGTTTGGAAGCATGAGAAGTATGCCTTCTCAAAACAGGTTTTTGGCTAGCAAGGCTGGGTAGCAAGAAAATGAGTTGAAGGAAACTACCAAACCTACAAGTGATAAAGCCAAACATGCAATCTTCCTTGAAGACACAAAATATCTTAAATAAAGAATACTAAGCTTATGAGCCAATCAAGAAAGAAAATAAATGATACAAAATACCTGTAAGCCTTTTCTCTTTTCCTTTCAAACCTCAAAAAGTGTTGCTACTGACCAGAGCTTGGTTTGCCAAAACCAATTTAGATCTACTTGATGCTCCGGAAGTGATACGAATACTGATCAACAAGATCAATCATATAATAGAGATTGCAAACTAAAAATAAGAAGTGCAAAAACTAAAAGATGAAACTTCTCATTAATATTTCATAAAGGCACTCACACCAAGGGATACATAGAAACTAAAGGATTGATACTTCCACAATGCAAACCAACCTATAAGATAACTTCTCTACCAAAGATATAACTCTACTAAAAAGATAAAAGATAAAATATAATGATGTGATACTGCAGCACTCCCCAAGCTTGGAACAAGCCAAGGGGATGTCAAACCTGATGACGAATTACTCCTTCGATGGCGGTGGTGTTCTCTTGATAAGCTCTTCAATCAGTTTCCTCAAATCCTCAATCTCGAAGGTCAGAGTACGAATCAACTCCGAATTTTGCTCAATGCGGTTCATGATCATATCGGACCAAGAGTCCCAGTCTTTGCTATTCTTTCCCCACTCTTTCTTCTTGGTGTGTTCCTTCCCTGCATGGTTAGAACAAGGCAGATCCCAAACCGATGGCAAGTTCCTTTTGGGCACATGTTTGTATTGTTTCTCATGTTTAAGAGTATGGAAGGGATTATTGGTACGTGGAGGAGGTGACCGTGGAACAAAGACAAGACGTGGAGGTTTACCTCCTGTAGACATCCGTGCTGTCCTCTTAAGCTTGGTAGGATTCACCACTCCAATGCTTGCGACGGTAGCGCGGGTGTCCGGATGCTCATCTTCCTCCATGTCTTCTTCATCCCCTACCAAAATCTCCTACTCCTTGGGGTTTTGAGGATCATTTTCCTCGGGATTCTTGCCTTTGTCATTGGTGGAGACCATGGTGCTCTAAACTTGAGAAGATTTCCTGACAGAAACAGATCGAAACAAAAACACGACGAGAACACGATACACGAACCTCGGGGGACCCGGGGGGTTATATATTACGAAGTTTCAATGCATAAGGAAGATACTGATGCAAAATCGAGGCGGAGACGGAGCTCAGGGGGATCACACCCCCTCCAGGAGCGGCCAGCTGGGACCCGCGCCTAGGGTGGGTGTGGTCGCCTTGGCCTTCGTTTCCTCCTATATTTCGTTTCGTAACCTTCCGTATGTAATAAAAACATCAAAAATATAAAAATATAGGGTTTTCACGAACCGTCTGTTTTCACCACTTTTACCTATTCAAAGACGGACTCGGCAGATTCCTTTTCTCCTTCTCCTAGAAAATTCCTTTTCTCACAAGGCATTACAAAAACCTCAATGGAAACATTAGTGTAAGAAAAAACAATAAACCTTTAGGTTCACACTTGAACTGAAATCCGTCAAAACAAAATCTATTTTAGCAACTCCTTTCCAAAAACCCAAAAGAGTCTGGAAGGGAATCAATAAAAGAGGCAAATGCAAATGATGGCAGAAATTTGTCAAAATAGACCAGCATGTAAAGATTGATTTTTTCGAAACCTTCTGCTACTCAAATCAAAAAGTGCAAAACTAATGAAAGTTGGGTAACAACTTAGAGAACAAGAACAGAAAAATACAGCTCCATCCAAAGTACCGAGCTCCTTCACGAATTTTTACAATGCAACACAAAAGTCCGTCCTAGGACAACCACTTTTCACAACTCCTCTACTTCTCAAAAGTAGTTGATCTTGACACAAAAACCAAAACAAAAAGGATAAGGAGCGGTTATTACTGAGGTAATAACTTCCAAGACTCAACGAAACTATTGGGTTATCTTCCAAGAAATACTTTTCTTTAATGCCTTTAAGTTAGGCTTGAAAGTTTCAAAGATGCTAACATAGGAGATAAATATCTGAAGTGAAAGAGAGCATCAAGAAGCAAATAATTAACACATTTGAGTCGAACCCACTTCCTATGCATGTGGGTACCATGAGAAAACAAATTGTTGAAACAAAAATCCACTAGCATAAGAATACAAAACAAATGCAACTTCAAAGCTTTCAACATAAAACGGGGAAACTTAACATTATTGAGATGCATAAAACCATGTTTCCCTCTCTCATAATAACTTTCAGTAGCACTTTGAATAAAATTGACAATATAACTGTCACTGTCAACAACTTTATCATTAGAATTAGCATACTTACAGTCATCAAAAAGAGGACCAAGGTCATAAACCGGATCAATAGAAGCAAGTTGTTCCATCCTGAAATCTTCATTAGGCAGTTCATTTTCATCAGGAGCTTTAGCAAATTTGGAAAAGTTAAACTCATAAGAATCTTCATCAAACTTAGTTAAAACTTTCTCCTTCTTACAATCTATAATAGCTCCACAAGTGTTCAAGAAAGGTCTACCAAAAATGATAGGACAAGTTTTGCTAGCTGCTGAATTAAGCACTAGAAAATCAGAAGGATACTTAATCTTACCACAGAGAACCTCCACATATCTTATGTCAACACCCGGGTTTTTAATCCCAGATGCCTGTTATGCCATACATCGCAATCCCAGGATTACCATTTTTGCAAGACATAACAGCATTGGATACCATAGTACATCATCCATTACAAACCGTACATAATGTTTTACACAAATAGGAATCTCATTGTCCAGTTCTTAATACAACTTCAAGCTGCAGAATACGTAATAATAATGGTAGCGTAGGCGAAGCTCCATCTTCGGGGTCACAGGCAATGCTGACGATGGGAGATGATCCTAGTTGTCGTAACCTTCCTAGGGTCCATCCTCCAGGTACTCCTCTTCATAGTATGGCCACGGGAATAGCCAGGGACAAAGCCATGAGTACTCTTTAAGTACTCGCAAACTAATACTAACAAGTAAAAGGGTTTTTGGATAATAGGACACTAGGCTCTAGGGTTGTTTTGCAAAGGCCAGATTTGTCTCTACTAAGTTTATAAGCAAGAGAGCTAGTTGAAGTTTATAACACCTAAGTGGAAAATTGTATTTCATAGCACAACCCTGTTGTGGTCAAGTCAAAGTATCAATTCATTTCACAAGTCATTTTGAAAACAGCTGATGGGGGAACAGTATGGCCACTCCAACTGTCCATAACCGCGGACGCGGCCATTCGAATAGTTTGACACTCTGCAGAGATTGTACACTTTCACCACAACATTCAATACATCCGTCAGGAACAAATCCTGAATTCACCATACTCAGTATGCGGATAATCAATCCTAACCTTTCAATTACACGCCCTAGTATAAGCACCTCTCCTGTGAGTTTGGCCTCCCAACCATGACATCATCTTGGGTCTTGCATGTGGACAATCTTCACAAGGTAGCCTCAGCTCATACCTTGGCTGTGAGGGAGCTAATACTAAGGTATATAAGTTTCTAGTCAAGCCCTACCCAATCTTCGGGTATTGTGGTTGTACGATAAAATTGGAATGGTATCGCATCCAGACAACCATCAGTTTTATAAAGGTCTAAGGCTCATGCCTCAACATTTTCATCACCAAAATCATCAGGTGTTCGGAAACACATGTCCAAAACATTTTAATAGAATGATCCATCATTCCAAGGTTTTCATAACCATTTTTCCACCAAGTATTCCCATCTAAAGTTGATCAAGTTTTATGCTTAGCACTAGCATCTACAGGTGGGGGTAAGCACTGATGAGGGGTGATAAACTAGTGGAGTTTTAACTAAGTTCAATCTCATGCCTTAGGATGACATCAAGATTATCTAGCTTAGGCCAAATTTTATGCTCTTTATGCAACCTTCACATATCTTTCTAGTATCTACCATTCACTTAGGTAAAATCTAGGTAAGAGCTTTGATAAAGAAATAAAGTAAGAAGCTTGCAAGTAAAACTAGGATTGGGTTATCAAGTGGAGATGATCATAGATGCTTAAGGCATATAGTGGTCATAGTATCAAGTAGGGGTTTGTTTGCATCAGTAGAGTATCTTGCAAGTGTTAGCTTGCACATTCAACTAGTAGTATTAGGCTTGCATTAGTGTCAATATAAGCTTGCCTTGTGCAGAGCAGTGGTTGAAGTTCTCCTCGACTTCTTCTTCGTAGAATCCTCCTTCCTCCTCGTATCCTTGGTCGGTACTAGCGTCTATAAATAAATACGAGGTACACAATCACCAAACAATACTTAACTACTTGCAATCATCACACACAAGGTTCCTATAGATGATCTAACATCATCTCTAACATTACAAGATTAAGGCTTGGTTTAATTCCTTTTATTTTTTTAGAAAAGTAATTTCTACTCATTGAAAAACTACTTATGATTTAATATTCTCCAAACCAAACATGGGATCATGTTGACACATGTCATCACCACATATTTTAGTCCATGGGAATATGATTTAAAGTGGTGCCACAATTTAATAAGGTTTTACCCTTTTATTTTAATTAAATAAAGTGACTATAAATACCTATGTAGCATTCTTTTATTACTTGAACATTATTTCTGCAAGTAAACCTATATATTTTTATATATTCTGAAAGGTATGGTTAAATGTGATTTTTGAGAGTTGGAATCAACTCAAAAGATATTATGGTTTAAATTTGAAAAATGTTTGAATGCAGAAAAGCTTCTGCCTTGTTATTTTTACCATGGGTGATCTACAAATCCAAATGACTTGAATCCAACGGGCTT
Source organism: Avena longiglumis (assembly GCA_030063025.1). NCBI lineage: Eukaryota > Viridiplantae > Streptophyta > Magnoliopsida > Poales > Poaceae > Avena > Avena longiglumis. The sequence goes on from CP125976.1 coordinate 451,037,929, forward strand.
GGATTCAGCATTCCCAGACCTTTTTAACAAAATTGGTTCATTCAATTTTATGCACTGAATCGACCTGGGTTTATTTTTGAAACTGGGTGCAGAAGTGTGTTTGAAATTAAATGGAAAAGGTTTAATTCAAATAACTGGGCTGCGCGGGAAAGGTTAACGGGCCGGCCTGCTAAGCGTAGCGCTTCCACGGGCTGTTTTAGTGGCTGTCCCCACTCGTCAGTGAGACAGGAGGGTGCGAAGCGGTATGGGGCGATGTTGGACGTTCGATCTAGTTCTAATCCAACGGCTGGGAGTCATCATCGATGTTGGGCAACGCCGACGAGACAGAAACCTAGCGCGGCCAGTGGGGGTTGCTGGGGGCTCACCGGGGTGCAGGCGAGGGTCGGCGAGGCGGGCGAACGACGAAGTTGACGACATCGAATCTCCTGGTACCAGTGGCTCCTCCTGGGGCGGCTCCAATCGCTGGCTCCCTTCTTCTCCAGAGGCGGCGGGCTCCGGTGAAATTCTGACGAGGTGTTGCTCGCCTTGCTCCGGGAACGGTGTGGCACGATCAGTGAGGAGAGGGGAGTAGAATGGTGTGCTCATTAAATGCAGGGTGGCCTCTATTTATAGTCGGCGAGGGACCGGCAGGCGCATGGTGAGCTCGTCGGGGGCGATGGTACAGACGGCTATTGGCATGGGCGAAGGTAGGGGACGGTGCGGTGTTCCCTGGCGATGCTCAACGATATGGTGGCGAGACGTGGGGCGGTGCGGGTTGGTCTGGAACACGCGACGCTCTACGCGGCAGAGGCGGCGTCTTCGACGGTGAGCGGTGGCTGTGCGGCATGGGGCGGCTAACGGGGATGTCTGGCGGTCTCCTGGGTCGGTGGCGATCGTGTATGCACGCGGCTATGGCGGCGCGCGGTCTGTGGGCTTCGGTCGAGGGTGGAGCTCTGGCACATGCTCGGCACGGTTGGCAGAGGCACGGGCGCAGTGTTCCTGGGTTCTCTGGTCGGTGTCTTCGAGGCAGGGCTGGTCGAGAGGGGGCGGTGAGGCATGGGTGATCTCCCAGACAAGGTTGGCATGGCTAGTTTCCTTCCTAGCTTGCTGTCTACACTGGGGTGGCAAGGATGCACTCGGCAGTTCACCATTGATGACATTGGCAAGCTCACAGTGGTGCTAGTGCTTGGTTAATCTTGCTAGATGATATACTGAGATGGTTGTGAGCTAGATAGGGAACTAGTTAGGCTCAAAACACTATACACTATAGTGTTTTGATTTTGTTTGATTTGTGTCTGCCAAGTGTTTGATGAAATGGCCGCATGAATTCAAGTGTTCTAGATTGGTGCTGGTGAGTCTGCAGATGCTTGGGTTTTGAAAGTTGAGCTTGTTTGAGTGGTTTTTGAAGAAGTGAGATCTTCCCATATGATAAAGATTCAATTTTGAATTGTCATTTAAACTATGCATTTGAAAGTTTCTAGATGATCACAAAGTGGGCCTTGATATTTGTTATGAATACAATCAAGGGGTGCAAAGATCCAGAAAAGTTTCTATTAGTTTCTAAAAGTTTGAGACAGCCAAAGTAGGCATGGGAGTTAAATTGATCAAAATGACCATTCCTTTATTTTATTTGTTTTGCTTTATTTGTCTTTGGGAAAAGTGTGGGAAATATTTTAGATGATGTTTATTTCACCTAAGAAACATTTTACAATCAAGGAAACACACAAACAAGGTGGTTCAAAGGAATTTTAAATTCAATGCATACTCATATGCATGCTTTCATAATTTTATTTAGAAAAGTTTTTATTAACCCTAATTTTGATGATTAGAGTTTGATGATCCAAGTTCAATATTTTTGGGATGTTACATCTTACAATACTGTAGCACCCCGGGTAAAACCACTACTAGAAAATTGCGTGTTATTTTATTCATGCATCATCATGACATCACCATGCATCTATTTGCCTAAACCAATTTTGCTAAAAGCCATATTTTTGTTTTCTATAAATACCCTTCTCTATTTTAAAACATAAAATCCTCGGTCTGCCCGGATCTTCTATTTGTCTAAAATATTTTACAAAACAATATTTAAAACTAAATAAAATTAAATGTTTTATAAAACGGGGGAGGCAGCCGGCCAGGCCCAAAGGCCCAACCAGCCACCTACCACTCGACCCATCTAAAGAAACCCTAAACCTGCTACCCCAAACCCTAACCCTAAATTCCCCTTCCTACCCAGCCTTACCCACTCCCACCTGCCGCCGTCGGAACCACACCCCGCCTCCACCCTGCCTACACGCACACACCCGACGCACACCCACCTAGCAAACTCTGAACCAGAACCACCTCACCCAACACACAAACACACAACACACGCACGCCAACCCCATCGCCCCTGACCTGCTCCCGTCCGCGTGACCACCACGCCACCACCTCACATCGCTCCTGGCCCCACCTCCCGATCGGACCGTGTCCCAAGCCTACCCCGCGGTCGCGCGTCTGCTCCCTAGAACCCACCCTCCCCGTGACCGAACACCACCTTCCTCCCTCGTTCCCCTCGCTCGGGACCTTCCCAACCACCGCCGCCAGAAATCCTCCCTATTTTCCTGGCGTCGCCCCTGGCCCCCTCCTTGCCCGTGTCGCCGGCCCTCACTCTCCTCTCCGTCGGCCGCCCGCATCGCCCTTCCCCTGTCCTCTCCGAGCCATCGCCGAGCTCGCCCTTCCTCGTCGTCGCCCCGTGCATCCCCGACGTCCTCGGCCTCCTCCGCTCCTTCCCGCCAGCGAGCTGCTGTCGACGCCCCTCGCCTCGCAGCTCCTACTGTCGCCGGCCTCATCCTGATGTGCCGCCTCCCTCCGGCGCCACGGCGACCTCGCCTCTGCCACCACTCGGCTCGTCCTCGACGCGAGGCCGACCCTGCCTCGCCTACCCCGAGCCGTGAGCCGCCACTGCGGGCGCCGCTCTGCAGCCCGGTCTCGCCCAGGCGCCACCACCAGGTCCTCCCTCTGCCTCCGCTTCCGGCCGCGAGCATCCGTCTCAGGCGCTGCCGCCGTCGGTCCCTCCTTGCTGGCCTCGACCGACGCGCGTCCTCCCCCACCGCAGGTCGCGTCCTCCGTGGCTGCCGTCTCCAGCGCGCCATGATGCCCTCGCGAGCTTCATGTCCTCTGTCCCTGGCACTGAAGCCTTGTTCTCCCTGCCCTTCACGTGCATACCGAGCCACGCACATGCCATGTATCATCTGTTTGATTCAGATTCTGATGTACTTGGTGGCAGATGGCTACATCCTCCTCTTATGTTTGGTGGAGGTTGCTCCCGAAACTCGTGCAGTGGTGGTGTGACCTGGAAGGGATTTTTCCCCTGTGAAGATTGTGCAGTTCTGTTCGGAGATTACGACACCCGGCCAACTCCGTCGTCGTCATCAAACCCGGAAACCTTAAGCACTTTGTTAGGGAACCTTAAGATGATGTCGCCATAGAAGAAGCTCTTCGACCCGAACCCTCAACACGTCAAGGCCTTCTTCCTGGAACCGAAGATGCCAAGACCCCTGGTCCACGGATGCGAAGACCGATCCGGAGATCCTCGAACCCCCTCCGAGCCACCAAGTTCGCCGACCCCCTCTAATGTGTGACCCCTTTCCCGAGACCATATTTTTATAATATATAATATATCTTGATGCATATTAATTGTTCATGTTGCATACATGTTTTGTGGGTGTTTGGGGGGCTTATGTCGACTCACCTAAATTAAATATGGGGTCCATATGTGGGCGAATCTAGTCTAATATTGGCTCCATTTAAATTTGTCTAGCGAACCGATACCATGGTTTGCCATGTTAAGACAACATTTAAATTGCGGGTTATCTAAACAACTTGAACCTATTAATTAGTTGTTGGGACCCCGGTTCCGCTTAATATGGACTAATTGCATCGCACCTTTGCCATGCCATACATCATACATGCATCATGCCCGATCTTCTGTCATAGTATTAAATAGCGCATCCGGTGTTTCTTCTAGTGTTTTGCTTCTTCGCGGATTAGGCCGATGAGTTGATGCGAGTGTCGACCCGATCTTCGGATGAACCTTCGGCAATGTTTTCAGGCGAGCACCTCCCCCTTTCTACCTATCTTACTTTTATACTATTTATTCCCCCCATATTGATCTATTGCTATCTGTGTTGCGATGCTCTAGTTTTCGTACTCGTGATATCCCTTGCAGCCTTATATTGCCTTGGACACATCCTATTACCTGTTGTTTGGTAGATAGTTGGACTTGCGCGTCGTAGTCGCTTGCTCAAGTGTTGTTGCGTGTCATCCAGTACCACAGTTGTTGGAGTATTGCCGCATGTTTAATGTTGGAGATGATCATGGCTTTAATTATTGTTTAATAACTAAAATTGAAGTAGGTAAATAATGCAGAGGCACAGGTGGGCAATAGATGTTATTTGGTTGTTAACCGCCCACTAGTGTCCCGTAGGACCCCGAGTTCTTGACACCTGTTCCGAGATCGAGCGCGCTAACCACAAGTGGGGTGTATGGGCACCCCCATCGATTAGTACCTGATTTCAAAGTATTGAACTGGGGGCCACAAAGTAGTTTGGAGCTTTATTACTATTCTGTACTTATGCCATGCTTTACTGCTTTATTTAAGATTGTGCGAGGAGCACTGTCTTGTTAGGTAAGCGGAGTGTTTTCGCGGTATCGACAAGCCCAGTCACACTTTCGGGTTCCCAGTCGTTTACAGCCACTGACGCAAACCCTGGGTCCGTTCCGGAGCCGGCCAACTTCCTTGCGGGTAGCTTAGTGGGGTGGCCCCCATGTACTTGCTTTGGGTCTGGGAAACGTCATGACTTAGGCCCCGTCGACATACCGATGGGTGTATGTTAACTGATCTGGCAAAAAGGATCGAAGTGCGTGTGGATACTTTGGTGCACCCCTGCAGGGTTAAATCTTTTCGAAAAGCCGTGTCCGCGGTTATGGACGACTTGGAGCACAGTTCTCGATCATAGACAACTATAACTAAAGATTACTGTTATAATTTGACGTGTATCCGATATGACTAGTAATCAGCTTCACTACAACGGAATGGCTAAATAAAAGTACCAAAAACTGCTGGGTTTGGGATATCTCCTGCTAATCGTATCTGACTAGTAAGTGTTGCAACTACAATGGAATGGTTAACTAAAAGTGCCCACTGCTTATTATATCCGGATGACTATCTATACCTGACTAGTAATTGCTGCAACGATAACTGAATAAATAAAACTGCCAACTGTGTGAGTTCCTCGGTTGACTTCCTCGTTTGGTCTCGAGGGGGACATACCAGGATGGGTATGCTTGGTGGTAGAATCAGGATGGTTTCGAATAGGTCTTTCTTTTTTCTCTCTGATAGCCGACCGTTGTATCGAGTCTCTATAGGTTGTTTAGTGCATGCTGCCGCTGCCGCTTCAGTCCACCATACCTATGTAGGCGAGGACCGCCGAATTCTAGTCTCGCCGTGTTCTGGCCTCAGTACTGACCGCTCTCTCTTTTTCCTTTGCCCTTTGTCGGCACCCCTTTTGTTTAAGCAAGTTTTGAGATCGACGTCGTTAGCAGGGTTACCCTTCCGGCTTGGCCTGGGCAGGGTTATGGATGCCATTGGTTATTCTTCAGGGCTCTTAGCTCAATTTGCATCTTGTCCGTACTCGGACGCTATATCGTTTTAAAGGTGATTTGGATCTTTGTATTGTACCTCTGTATTCTTGACTCATTGAGTCGTTGTTGGATATATGTTTTGTGGGTTCCATCGAGGACTATTGTGTAATGATATTACTTCGTTTTCCACCCGCACGAAAGTGCCTGGTGGGCACCTTTGAATCGTTTGTATGCGGGTTTGGCGGGAAGCGCTAAAACTTGCATAGGGCCGATTCTGAGGGTGTTACATAGTGGTATCAGAGCTCAGCAGTTGCGATACCCCACAAGTCCAGCCTGTAGGATAACCTAGCTAACGGCCGAAGTAGAGTGTCAAAACTATTTTTGCAAAATCGGTTGGATAGTTATGATTAGGTCTGATTTTACTCCTTACCCCTCTGCTGCTCTCCTCTCACCTCTGGGTGTTTTGAATCCGCTCTCTTCTCCCTCTCCGAGTCCAGGATTTCTCGTGGTTGGGTTCCATCGTACCTTCAGGGTTTCAATTCCTCCTTTGGTAACGGTGTTGCTACATCTGGTCTTCATGCTATCCGAGGAATCCTTCGTCTGGTGGACTTCTCTTTGTTCCTTCTCGTGCCTTCCGGTGTTTTCCGACGCGACGACATCATCTACGCCAGATCCGATGCAGAGTCTGCATCACTCCTTTGTTTCTGAACCTCGATTGTCAAGATCTTCAGTCTGATTCCGAGAATGGTTGCACGCTTTTCTACTGATTGTGCAGAGTAATAGTTTGGGTGCGTGATGGACTGTCCCCCATGCCGACTACTCACTCTATTCGCTTGTGTACATTGAAGTGGATGAGAATGCATCGGTTCCCTCTTTCCATTGAAGCTAGAGGTGGCTTTATTTATTGATACCTCTACCTTTGACCTTTTGTTCTCGGAGTGTTCCCTCGACGATCACGGACAACGACCTCTTGTTAGTGTCGTCGCGAAGATCTACACGAAGCGAGAAGATGCAGATCACCGACCTTCTTTCCGGTACCATGAGGCGGATCTCGAGGGCGAGATCCATTGTTAGTGGTGTCGAATTGTAGCACCCCGGGTAAAACCACTACTACAAAATTGCGTGTTATTTTATTCATGCATCATCATGACATCACCATGCATCTATTTGCCTAAACCAATTTTGCTAAAAGCCATATTTTTGTTTTCTATAAATACCCCTCTCTATTTTAAAACATAAAATCCTCGGTCCGCCCGGATCTTCTATTTGTCTAAAATATTTTACAAAACAATATTTAAAACTAAATAAAATTAAATGTTTTATAAAACGGGGGAGGCAGCCGGCCAGGCCCAAAGGCCCAACCAGCCACCTACCACTCGACCCATCTAAAGAAACCCTAAACCTGCTACCCCAAACCCTAACCCTAAATTCCCCTTCCTACCCAGCCTTACCCCCTCCCACCTGCCGCCGTCGGAACCACACCCCGCCTCCACCCTGCCTACACACCCGACGCACACCCACCTAGCAAACTCTGAACCAGAACCACCTCACCCAACACACAAACACACAACACACGCACGCCAACCCCATCGCCCCTGACCTGCTCCCGTCCGCGTGACCACCACGCCACCACCTCACATCGCTCCTGGCCCCACCTCCCGATCGGACCGTGTCCCAAGCCCACCCCGCGGTCGCGCGTCTGCTCCCTGGAACCCACCTTCCCCGTGACCGAACACCACCTTCCTCCCTCGTTACCCTCGCTCGGGACCTTCCCAACCACCGCCGCCAGAAATCCTCCCTATTTTCCTGGCGTCGCCCCTGGCCCCCTCCTTGCCCGTGTCGCCGGCCCTCACTCTCCTCTCCGTCGGCCGCCCGCATCGCCCTTCCCCTGTCCTCTCCGAGCCATCGCCGAGCTCGCCCTTCCTCGTCGTCGCCCCGTGCATCCCCGACGTCCTCGGCCTCCTCCGCTCCTTCCCGCCAGCGAGCTGCTCCCGATGCCCCTCGCCTCGCAGCTCCTACTGCCGCCGGCCTCGGCCTGCTGTGCCGCCTCCCTCCGGCGCCGCGGCGACCTCGCCTCTGCCACCACTCGGCTCGTCCTCGACGCGAGGCCGACCCTGCCTCGCCTACCCCGAGCCGTGAGCCGCCACTGCGGGCGCCGCTCTACAGCCCGGTCTCGCCCAGGCGCCACCACCAGGTCCTCCCTCTGCCTCCGCTTCCGGCCGCGAGCATCCGTCTCAGGCGCTGCCGCCGTCGGTCCCTCCTTGCTGGCCTCGACCACCGCGCGTCCTCCCCCACCGCAGGTCGCATCCTCCGTGGCTTCCATCTCCAGCGCGCCATGATGCCCTCGCGAGCTTCATGTCCTCTGTCCCTGGCACTGAAGCCTTGTTCTCCCTGCCCTTCACGTGCATACTGAGCCACACACATGCCATGTATCATCTGTTTGATTCAGATTCTGATGTACTTGGTGGCAGATGGCCACATCCTCCTCTTATGTTTGGTGGAGGTTGCTCCCGAAACTCGTGCAGTGGTGGTGTGACCTGGAAGGGATTTTTCCCCTGTGAAGATTGTGCAGTTCTGTTCGGAGATTCCGACACCCGGCCAACTCCGTCGTCGTCATCAAACCCGGAAACCTTAAGCACTTTGTCAGGGAACCTTAAGATGATGTCGCCATAGAAGAAGCTCTTCGACCCGAACCCTCAACACGTCAAGGCCTTCTTCCTGGAACCGAAGATGCCAAGACCCCTGGTCCACGGATGCGAAGACCGATCCGGAGATCCTCGAACCCCCTCCGAGCCACCAAGTTCGCCGACCCCCTCTAATGTGTGACCCCTTTCCCGAGACCATATTTTTATAATATATAATATATCTTGATGCATATTAATTGTTCATGTTGCATACATGTTTTGTGGGTGTTTGGGGGGCTTATGTCGACTCACCTAAATTAAATATGGGGTCCATATGTGGGCGAATCTAGTCTAATATTGGCTCCATTTAAATTTGTCTAGCGAACCGATACCATGGTTTGCCATGTTAAGACAACATTTAAATTGCGGGGTATCTAAACAACTTGAACCTATTAATTAGTTGTCGGGACCCCGGTTCCGCTTAATATGGCCTAATTGCATCGCACCTTTGCCATGTCATACATCATACATGCATCATGCCCGATCTTCTGTCATAGTATTAAATAGGGCATCCGGTGTTTCTTATAGTGTTTTGCTTCTTCGCGGATTAGGCCGATGAGTTGATGCGAGTGTCGACCCGATCTTCGGATGAACCTTCGGCAATGTTTTCAGGCGAGCACCTCCCCCTTTCTACCTATCTTACTTTTATAGTATTTATTCCCCCTGTTGATCTATTGCTATCTGTGTTGCGATGCTCTAGTTTTCGTACCCGTGATATCCCTTGCAGCCTTATATTGCCTTGGACACATCCTATTACCTGTTGTTTGGTAGATAGTTGGACTTGCGCGTCGTAGTCGCTTGCTCAAGTGCTGTTGCGTGTCGTCCAGTACCACAGTTGTTGGAGTATTGCCGCATGTTTAATGTTGGAGATGATCATGGCTTTAATTATTGTTTAATAACTAAAATTGAAGTAGGTAAATAATGCAGAGGCACATGTGGGCAATAGATGTTATTTGGTTGTTAACCGCCCACTAGTGTCTCGTAGGACCCCGAGTTCTTGACACCTGTTCCGATATCGAGCGCGCTAACCACAGGTGGGGTGTATGGGCACCCCCATCGATTAGTACCTGATTTCAAAGTATTGAACTGGGGGCCACAAAGTAGTTTGGAGCTTTATTACTATTCTGTACTTATGCCATGATTTACTGCTTTATTTAAGATTGTGCGAGGAGCTTTGTTTAGGTAAGCGGAGTGTTTTCATGTATCGACAAGCCCAATCACACTTCGGGTTCCCGATCGTTTCTGACCAGACGCAAACCACAGGTCCGTTCGAGCCGCCAACTTCGTTGCGGGTAGCTTAGTGGGGTGGCCCCATGTAATTGCTTTGGGTGCAGGAAGCGTCATGACTTAGGCCCGTCGACATACCGATGGGTGTATGTTAACGATCGGCAAAAGGGTCGAAGTGCGTGTGGATACTTTGGTGCACCCCTGCAGGGTTAAATCTTTTCGAAAAGCCGTGTCCGCGGTTATGGACGACTTGGAGCACAGTTCTCGATCATAGACAACTATAACTAAAGTTTACTGTTATAATTTGACGTGTATCCGATATGACTAGTAATCAGCTTCACTACAACGGAATGGCTAAATAAAAGTACCAGCAACTGCTGGGTTTGGGATATCTCCTGCTAATCGTATCTGACTAGTAAGTGTTGCAACTACAATGGAATGGTTAACTAAAAGTGCCCACTGCTTATTATATCAGGATGACTATCTATACCTGACTAGTAATTGCTGCAACGATAACTGAATAAATAAAACTGCCAACTGTGTGAGTTCCTCGGTTGACTTCCTCGTTTGGTCTCGAGGGGGACATACCAGGATGGGTATGCTTGGTGGTAGAATCAGTATGGTTTCGAATAGGTCTTTCTTATTTCTCTCTGATAGCCGACAGTTGTATCGAGTCTCTATAGGTTGTTTAGTGCATGCTGCCGCTGCCGCTTCAGTCCACCATACCTATGTAGGCGAGGACCGCCGAATTCTAGTCTCTCCGTGTACTGGCCTCAAGATCTTGACCGCTCTCTTTTTCCTTTGCCCTTTGTCGGCACCCCTTTTGTTTAAGCAGGTTTTGAGATCGACGTCGTTAGCAGGGTTACCCTTCCGGCTTGGCCTGGGCAGGGTTATGGACGCCATTGGTTATTCTTCAGGGCTCTTAGCTCAATTTGCATCTTGTCCGTACTCGGACGCTATATCGTTTTAAAGGTGATTTGGATCTTTGTATTGTACCTCTGTATTCTTGACTCATTGAGTCGTTGTTGGATATATGTTTTGTGGGTTCCATCGAGGACTATTGTGTAATGATATTACTTCGTTTTCCAGTCGCACGAAAGTGCCTGGTGGGCACCTTTGAATCGTTTTTATGTGGGTTTGGCGGGAAGCGCTAAAACTTGCATAGGGCTGATTCTGAGGGTGTTACAAATACCAATAAGGCAAATGGTTTCCTTATTAGCAAGATGAATAACCACATCAATGTCTTCAAGCTCACAAGGACCAATTTCATGCATAATTTCCCTATAAAGATCATAAGGAATAGCACTAGAACTAGCACCAATATCACATAAACCATAATAGCAATGATCACCAATTTTAACTGAAAACACAGGGACACTAGCTTTTCTAGCTTTACTAGGATGAGAGATAATATTAGAAGCGTCTTCACAGAAGACAATATGCTCATCCTCTATATTTTTAGTGATAAGATCTTCCACAATAGCTACCACAGGTTCAGTATTCATTTGCTCATCAGGTTCCACAATTTTCTTTGTATATTTGTTATTTGCACTAATCATCATAGAATACCCCCTTACCTTAGCTGGGAAAGGTAGTTTCTCAACATAAGGTTCAGGAAAAATATGATTAGTAGTACAAACTCCAGTTCTTCTAACAGGAACATGACTAACAACATCTTTATAAGGTGCATGGTACTTATTCCACTTCTTTTTGGGAATTTCTATGTAAGAGGCAAAGGCTTTAAAACAATTGGCAATACTTTGAGAATCAAGACCATACTCAGTACTAATATCACGGAAGTCATCAGTTCCCATAAAAGATTTTATGCATTCATAATCATGATTTATACCTGACTTTCTTCCTTTGTCATTCTCCCAAGCTTCAGTGTTCTCTTGAATACGGTCTAGGAGATCCCATTTAGCTTCTTCCTTCATACGTATGAATGATCCAGCACAAGAAGCATCTAGTAAATCTTTATCATGAAGAGAAATCCTAGCATAAAAGTTATTGATAATAATATTGTTAGGGAGTTAATGAATAGGGCATTTAAGCATTAGTAACTTCAATCTCCCCCAAGCTTGAGCTGTACTCTCTCCATCACGAGGCCAAAAGTTATATATCAGATTTCTATCCTTATGAATCTCACCGGGAGGATAAAATCTAGAATAAAAGAGAGGTACTATTTCCTCCCATTCCATGGATTGCCCATTCTTCAGCATCTTATACCATTCTTTAACTCTCCCTTTCAAGGATATAGAGAGTAACTTTTTCTTCACCTATTCAATTGTGATACCTACACACTTAAAAAACCCGCATAATTCATGGATAAAAAGCAAATGATCACCAGAGTGGACAGTTCCATCCCCTAAATAATAATTATCCATAACATGATCAACAATACTTGTAGGTATGTTAAAAGGATCTATCTCAATAGGTGGTGGTTCATCTACTACTCTAACAATGGTAGCATTTTTCCCAAACAGAAAACCAAGTGGGTTATCCATATTGGAAACAAAGTTGAAAGGATACGGATGTCGCCTAGAGGGGGCGGGGTGAATAGGCGATTAAAACTTTTCCTAGAGTGACTCAACAAAGGCGGAATAAAACTAGTGTTTACTTTGTAAAGCACAACCTAGAAACAACTAAGGTTTACCTATGTGCACCAACAACTTATGCTAAGCAATACAAGCAACAAAGTGATAGCAAGATATATATTACTTCAAGCACGAAGGCTATCACAATGGAAAGTGCATAAGTAAAGAGCTCGGGTATACAGATAACCGAGGCACGCGGGGACACCAATATTTTACCGAGTTCCTCCCAACATGGAGTACGTCTCGTTTGGAGAGGGGGTGGTATCAAACCACCAACGCCACAAAAGGCCTCCCTTATTCTCTGGTGAATCTCACCCCAACTGGATCGATCCACGCTTCCACTATCGGTGCACTTGTCGGTGGCAACCGGAACCTCTCACAAGGTTGGGGCAAAAATCCACAACTTAATTGGAGGCTCCCAACAAATGCCACAAAAGTCCACAATGCCACTAAGGCCACAAAACCGTCTAGGGTTCCAAGAACCCAAGAGGGACAAGCTCCAATGAGCAATTCAAACCAAATCCTCCAAAGAGAACTCAAACCGATGCACCAAATGCAAATGTTAAGAACACCACAAAGATGCTTAAATCCCTCACTCTCAAGTTCCAACAAAGCTACTAAAGCTATTGGGGGAACAAGAGAGGAGGAATCAAAGAGAGACACAAAATCCCCCAAAGTCTAGATCCCCAAAGATACACTCACAAAGAGATGATATGGATTGGTCAAATTGTAGATCTAGATCCCCTCAATCTTCCTCTCAAATGTGTGCAAGAATCATTGGATGGGGAGGAAGAAATCAAGCAAGAGATATGTCAAAAGTAATAGGGAAAAGCTTGAAGAAATAAGGGAAAGAAGCAGCCCTAAACAATAATGAACAAAGTCTATTTAAAGGGACGGGCAAAATCTGCCCGTTGGGGCATTTTTTCTAGACGGTCCGGTAGTACCGGTTTGGTCCGGTACTACCGGATCAAAACTGCAAATGCCAGAAAAACAAAGTAGCAACACGCGGGCGCGCATGCAGCAGCACACGCGATGAGGCCTCGCGAGGTGGGGCCAGCCGGTCTTGTAGCAAAGATGCAGGTAGGCTGCTCGCTGTGGTCAATCGATGCAGCAGCAACGACACAGTGCAGCCATGAGGTAGCCGGGGCCAGCATCTTGCGCGCCTTGCGCAGAGCGACATGCGTGTGGCATCCCGCAAAACCACTGCTAGAAAATAGCGTTGAATTTGTGCATTGCATCGTCATCATCATGTGTTGTTTGTCAAAAACTATTTTTCGCAAGCCCGTTTGTTTTCCAAACGCCCCATCTTAATTCAAATGCAAAGCCCGGTCTCCGGATTATTTTTGTTTGAGTGCTATCGGTTTGCAAACGGTGTTAACAAAACAAATAAAAATTATATTATTTTTAGTGGGGGCAGTCGAACGGGCCAGATCGACCCGAACGACCACCCCCAGGATTTTAAATCGGTCCAACCAGTCCCACCCCTTAATCCTAAACCTACCCATCTATCTACCCCAACCCAGCCTCCACATCACCCTGGCCACTCATACGCTGCCATCTCACCCTCCCCAAACTCCCCACCAACCAGACCCTGCCACCTCCACCCCCTCTCTCTCTCCTCTCTCTCCCCAACCCAGGCACACACGCACTCCCACGCACGCCTGGCCCACCTCCTGGAACCGACCCCATCTTCTTCCCCGCACGCGCGCCTGCAGCCTAGCCTCCCCGCTCGTCCCCCTCCCTCGGCCGCCTCCCTCCTGCCTCATGCCGCAGCCCTCGCCACCGTCGCCGCACCTCGCGCCTGCTCCACCGCGTCCTCGCCGAGCGCCAGCGCCTCCACCGCATCCGCCCGGCCCGCCTCCGCTTTCCCCAGCGTCGCCCGGCCTCGAGCCCGCCCCGCCCGGACGCGCCTCCTCCGCCCGGCTCTCCTCCGAGCCTGCCCGAGCCGACCGCGCCGCCGTGCTCTTCCTCCTCTCCGGCGTCCTCCGCGCGCCGCCGTCGCCGGACCCCAAGCTCCTCGGCCCCTCCGCCTCGCCCCGGCGTCCGCGCCTCCGCCCGCCTCCGCTCGCCCGGCCGACCCGACCTCCGCACCGTGCGCCCGACCTCCGTCGTCTCTGCCTCGGTTCCTCCTTCCCGGCGTCGCCCCCACCTCGAGCTCTGCCGCAGACCCCGCCGCCGCCGTCCTCCTCCCCCGAGCCCGCCTCCGGCCGCTCGAGCCGTCGCCGTCGCCCTCTCCGGCCGCCCTCTGCCGTCCGCTCCACGCCTGCTTCGCCCGGCGGGCCCGCGTCTTGCCAGCCACCCGCTCAGCCCGTCCGCTTCGAGCCCGCCCGGTCGCCCGCGTCTTCCTCCTCGCCGTTCGCTGGGTCCGTCGGCCGGATCCTCTGCGGCCCGGCGCCGACGACATCCTCGCCCCGTCGCGTGGGCCTCCACGGGACAACCGGCCCACGCTTCTTCCGACCTCGTCCGCGTGCGTGCCCTGATCCGTTGGTGTGATGTGAAGTGGCTCGACACGAGTTCGGTTGTGTGGTGAGGTGGTACCATGAAGTCAAACCCGCATAGATGTTGTGGTAGCCTTGATGCGGTGTGGGTGCCGCCCTCCAAGACAAGGTCGACACCGACACGACGATCGGAGCCGCGAGAGACCTCAAGTTCCCCTACATGGACAAGAAGATCGCCTACCCGAACCCAGGGTCGACAAGCTCGTCTTCACGGAACCCGAAGAGCGGCACCGGTACCCCCAAGATCTACCACGCGGACGCATCACGGTCTCGGAGAAACCCCTGGGAAACGACAAGTTCACCATCGACATCGAAGACGGTACGCTAAGACCGTGCCCGGATCCGGAGACCGAACCCGGTACCGCCAAGGTCGCCGATGTGGATACGACAAGTACTCCCTCCCGGAACGCCAAGGTCCCCGCGAGAGACGACATGACCGTCGACATGACCCGAAGACCTCGGAACGCCAAGTTCTACCCCGTTATCCGAGAACGATCCCGGAGTCCGAGAACGTTCCGCCGAGACCGATCCGTCGAACCCTGGACCCTGAGACCGACCCCGAACCCCGGAACCCAAGATCTGCCGAACCCTAATGTGTGAACCCCTTCCCGAAACCCTATTTTATAATATAATAACAACTTGTCGCATATTGAATTGTCATACTCGCATGCATATTGTGTGGTTTGGGGACCTTATGCCGATTCACCTGATAATTAAATATGGGGCCATATGCGGGCAAATCTAGCCTTATATTGGCCTCATTTAAATTTGTGCATCGAATCGTTGTCATATCTTGCCTGGTTAAACAACATTTAAATTGTGGGGTAGCTAAACAACATGCACCACCTAATTAATTGTTGGGACCCCGGTTTCGCTTAATATGACCTAATCGCATTGCATCGCACCTTTGCCATGTCATTCATCATACATGCATCATGCCGATCTTCTGCCGTTGTATTAAATAGTGCATCCGGTGCTTCTTCTAGCGTTTTGGTTCTTCGCGGATAAGGCCGTTGAGTTGATGTGAGCTTCGCCCCGATCTTCGCTTGAACCTTCGACAATGTTTTCAGGCGAGCATCTCCCCCTTTCTACCTATCTTACTTTTATAGTATTTACTTCCCTCCTGTTGATCTATTGCTATCTGTGTGGCGATGCTTTAGTTTCCGTACCTGCGATATACCGTGCAGCCCTATATTGCCTTGGACACATCCTATTACCTGTTGTTTGGTAGATAGTTGGACTTGCGCGTCGTAGTCGCTTGCTCAAATCTTTGTCGCGTTAAGTCGATTAGTGATTGTTGCTGTATCGCCGCATGTTGATGTTGGAGATGATTCTAGTTTCACTTATCGCTCACTTTAATTCCTGTTTAACAACTAAAATTGAAATAAGCAGAGGCATCGGTGGGTGATAGAAAATATTTGGTTTCCGAACGCCCACTTGTGTCCCGTAAGACCCCGAGTACTTGATACCTGTTCCTTGATTTATCGCGCTATACACATCCGGGAGGTATATGGGAACCCCCTGAGCCAGAGCTTGATTCGGTCTTATTTCTTGGGGCCACAAACTAGTTTGAGGTTTTATTTACGATCCTGTACTTATGCCATGCTACTTATGTATTTACGATTGTGCGAGGAGCACACTGTACTATTTAGGATCGGGACACGATTCCGCGGTGTCGACAAGCTCAGTTTTGGGTTCACAGTCGTTCACAGCCGTCCACCCAAACCTTGAGTCCGTCTCGGAGCTTGCTTACTTCGTTGCGGGTAGACTCCAAGGGGTGGCCCCCTGAAATATTTCTGAATCCTGTGATTGTTCAGTCGTGAAAGCCTCGTTGGGTTTTGAGTTGGTTTTTCCGAGGTTGATCGAGCGTGTGTTGCTATTGGTGCACCCCGGCCGGGTAAAACTTTCTGAAAGCCGTGTCCGCGGATATGGACGACTTGGAGCACAGTATCTCGATCATAGACAAGCATAACTAAAGTTTATTGCTATAAATTTGACTTTATAATGACTAGTAATCAGCTTTACTATAATGGAATGGCTAATTAATACTGCCCACAATTGCTTGTTTGGAGTGTCGCTTGCGACCATTGTACCTGATTAGTAAGTATGGCAACTACAATGGAATGGCTAAATGAAAGTAACAACCACTGCTGGGTTTTGGGTTTACATCATGCTATCTGTATCTGATTAGTAATTGCTGCAACTATAACGGAACGGTTAACTAAAAGTGCCCACTGCTTATTTTATCAGGATGATTATCTAAACCTGACTAGTAATTGCTGCAATGATAACTGAATAAGTAAAACTGCCAACTGTGTGAGTTCCTCGGTTGACTTCCTCGTTTGGTCTCGAGGGGGAAACACCAGGAAGGGTTTGTTTGATGATAGTATCAGGTTGGTTCCAGATAGGTCCTTCTTACCCCTCTCTGATTGCCGCCAGTTGTATCGAGTCTCTATAGGTTGTTTAGTGCATGCTGCCGCTGCCGCTCAGTCCACCATACCTATGTAGGCGAGGACCGCCGAATTCTAGCCTCGCCGTGTACTGGCCTCAGTACTGACGCTCCTTCTTTTTTCTTTGCCTTTGTCGGCACCCCTTTTGTTTAAGCAGGTTTTGAGATCGACGTCATTAGCAGGGTTACCCTTCCGGCTTGGCCTGGGCAGGGTTATGGACGCCATTGGTTATTCTTCAGGGCTCTTAGCCCCATTTGCATCTTGTCCGTAGTCGGACGCTCTATCATTTTCAAGGTGATTTGGAACTTTGTACTTTATATTTGTATTCTTGACTCTTTGAGTCGCTGTTATATATATCTGTTCTATGGGTCCCATCGAGGACTGTTGTGTAATGTTATTACTTCGTTTTCCACCCGCACGAAAGTGCCTGGTGGGCACCTTTGAATCGTTTCTATGCGGGTTTGGCGGGTTTTCGCTAAAACTTGCATAGGTCCGATTCTGAGGGTGTTACAGAGTGGTATCAGAGCTCAGCATTTGCGATACCCCACAAGTCCAGCCTGTAGGATAACCTAGCTAACGGCCGAAGTAGAGTGTCAAAACTATTTTGCAAAATCGGTTGGATAGTTCTGATTAGGTCTGATTTTACTCCTTACCCCTCTGCTGTTCTCCTCTTATCTCTACGCGTTTCGAATCCGCTCTCTTCTCTCTCTTCGAGTCCAGGATTTCTCGTGGTTGGGTTCCGTCGTACCTTCAGGGTTTCGCTTCCTTCTCTGATAACGTCGATCAATCATCCGGTGTTCAAGCTGTCCGAGGAATCCTTCGTCTGTGGTACCATTATTTGTCCATGTTGTGCCTTCCGGTGTTTTCCGACGCGACAACATCATCCACGCCAGTTCCGATGTAGAGTCTGCATCACTCCTTTGTTTCCGAACCTCGCTTGTCGAGATCTTCAGTCTGATTCCGAGAATGGTTGTACTCTTTTCTACTGATTGTGTAGAGTAATAGTTTGGGTGCGTGATGGATTGGCCCCCATGCCGACTACCCCTTCTATTAGCTTTTGTACATTGAAGTGGATGAGAATGCATCGGTTCCCTTTTCCATCGGAGTTAGAGGTGGCTTAATTTGTTGATACCTCTACCTTCGCCCTTTTATCCCCGGAGTGTTCTCTCGACGATCACGGACAACGACCTCTTGTTAGTGGTGTCGCGAGGATCTACACGAAGCGAGAAGACGCAAATCGCCGACCTTCTCTCCGGTACCATGAGGCGGATCTCGAGGGCGAGATCCATTGTTAGTGGTGTCGAATTGTGGCATCCCGCAAAACCACTGCTAGAAAATCGCGTTGAATTTGTGCATTGCATCGTCATCATCATGTGTTGTTTGTCAAAAACTATTTTTCGCAAGCCCGTTTGTTTTCCAAACGCCCCATCTTAATTCAAATGCAAAGCCCGGTCTCCGGATTATTTTTGTTTGAGTGCTATCGGTTTGCAAACGGTGTTAACAAAACAAATAAAAATTATATTATTTTTAGTGGGGGCAGTCGAACGGGCCAGATCGACCCGAACGACCACCCCCAGGATATTAAATCGGTCCAACCAGTCCCACCCCTTAATCCTAAACCTACCCATCTATCTACCCCAACCCAGCCTCCACATCACCCTGGCCACTCATACGCTGCCATCTCACCCTCCCCAAACTCCCCACCAACCAGACCCTGCCACCTCCTCCACCCCCTCTCTCTCTCCTCTCTCTCCCCAACCCAGGCACACACGCACTCCCACGCACGCCTGGCCCACCTCCTGGAACCGACCCCATCTTCTTCCCCGCACGCGCGCCTGCAGCCTAGCCTCCCCGCGCGCCGCTCGTCCCTCCCTCGCCTGGCCACAAGCTCCCCTCCTCGGCCTCGCCCTCCCGCCACCGTCGCCCGCACCTCGCCGCCTGCTCCACGCGTCCTCGCCGAGCACGCGCCTCCACCGCATCTCGCCCGGCCGCCTCCGCTTTCCCCAGCGTCGCGGCCTCGACCCGCCCAGCCGCGCCGCGCCCCTCCTCGCCCGGCTCTCCTCCGAGCCTGCCTGAGACGACCGCGCCGCGTGCTCTTCCTCCTCTCCGGCGTCCTCCACGCGTCGCCGTCCCAAGCTCCTCGGCCCCTCCTCGCCCCGGCGTCCGCCGCCTCCTGCGCCCTCCGCCTCGCCCCGGCCGACCCCGACCTCCGCGCACCCCGTCTGCCCCGACCTCCGCCGTCTCTGCCTCGGTTCCTCCTTCCCGGCGTCGCCCCCACCTCGAGCTCTGCCCGCGACCCCGCCCGCCCTCCTCCTCCCGAGCCCGCCTCCGGCCTCGAGCCGTCGCCGCGCCGTCGCCCTCTCCGGCCGCCCTCTGCCGTCCGCTCCGCGCCATGCTCGCCGGCGGGCCCGCGTGCCCCGGCCACCCCCGCTCAGCCCCGTCCCCGCTCAGAGCCCGCCGGTCGCCCGCGTCTTCCCCTCCTCGCCGTTTCGCCTGGGTCCCGTCGGCCCCGGATCCTCTGCAGCGACCGACGCCGACGACATCCTCTGGCCCCGTCGTCGCGTGGGCCTCCCTGACGGACAACCGGCCCGCGCTTCTTCCGACCTCGTCCGCGTGCCGTGCCCCTGTATCCGTTGGTGTGATGTGAAGTGGCTCGACACAGGTTCAGTTTGTGTGGTGAGGTGGTACCATGAAGTCAAACCCGCATAGATGTTGTGGTAGCCTTGATGCGGTGTGGGTGCCGCCCTCCAAGACAAGGTCGACACCGACACGACGATCGGAGCCGCGAGAGACCTCAAGTTCCCCTACATGGACAAGAAGATCGCCTACCCGAACCCAGGGTCGACAAGCTCGTCTTCACGGAACCCGAAGAGCGGCACCGGTACCCCCAAGATCCACCACGCGGACGCATCACGGTCTCGGAGAAACCCCTGGGAAACGACAAGTTCGCCATCGACACCGAAGACGGTACGCTAAGACCGTGCCCGGATCCGGAGACCGAACCCGGTACCGCCAAGGTCGCCGATGCGGATACGACAAGTACTCCCTCCCGGAACGCCAAGGTCCCCGCGAGAGACGACATGACCGTCGACATGACCCGAAGACCTCGGAACGCCAAGTTCTACCCCGTTATCCGAGAACGATCCCGGAGTCCGAGAACGTTCCGCCGAGACCGATCCGTCGAACCCGGACCACGAGACCGACCCCGAACCCCGGAACCCAAGATCTGCCGAACCCTAATGTGTGAACCCCTTCCCGAAACCCTATTTTATAATATAATAACAACTTGTCGCATATTGAATTGTCATACTTGCATGCATATTGTGTGGTTTGGGGACCTTATGCCGATTCACCTGATAATTAAATATGGGGCCATATGCGGGCAAATCTAGCCTTATATTGGCCTCATTTAAATTTGTGCATCGAACCGTTGTCATATCTTGCCTGGTTAAACAACATTTAAATTGTGGGGTAGATAAACAACATGCACCACCTAATTAATTGTCGGGACCCCGGTTTCGCTTAATATTACCTAATCGCATTGCATCGCACCTTTGCCATGTCATTCATCATACATGCATCATGCCGATCTTCTGCCGTTGTATTAAATAGTGCATCCGGTGCTTCTTCTAGCGTTTTGGTTCTTCGCGGATAAGGCCGTTGAGTTGATGTGAGCTTCGCCCCGATCTTCGGTTGAACCTTCGACAATGTTTTCAGGCGAGCATCTCCCCCGTTCTACCTATCTTACTTTTATAGTATTTACTTCCCTCCTGTTGATCTATTGCTATCTGTGTGGCGATGCTTAATTTCCGTACCTGCGATATACCGTGCAGCCCTATATTGCCTTGGACACATCCTATTACCTGTTGTTTGGTAGATAGTTGGACTTGCGCGTCGTGATAAGCTTGCTCAAATCTTTGTCGCGTTTCATTGCCACAGTTGTTGCTGTATCGCCGCATGTTGATGTTGGAGATGATTCTAGTTTTACTTATCGCTCACTTTAATTCCTGTTTAACAACTAAAATTGAAATAAGCAGAGGCATCGGTGGGTGATAGAAAATATTTGGTTTCCGAACGCCCACTTGTGTCCCGTAAGACCCCGAGTACTTGATACCTGTTCCTTGATTTATCGCGTTATCCACATCCGGGAGGTATATGGGACCCCCGAGCCGAGCTTGATTCAGTCTTATTTCTTGGGGCCACAAACTAGTTTGAGGTTTTATTTACGATCCTGTACTTATGCCATGCTACTTATGTATTTACAATTGTGCGAGGAGCACACTGTACTGTTTAGGATCGGGACACGATTCCGCGGTGTTGACAAGCTCAGTTTTGGGTTCCCAGTCGTTCACAGCCGTCCACCCAAACCTTGAGTCCGTCTCGGAGCTTGCTTACTTCGTTGCGGGTAGACTCCAAGGGGTGGCCCCTGAAATATTTCTGAATCCTGTGATTGTTCAGTCGTGAAAGCCTCGTTGGTTTTTGAGTTGGTTTTTCCGAGGTTGATCGAGCGTGTGTTGCTATTGGTGCACCCCGGCGGGGTAAAACTTTCTGAAAGCCGTGTCTGCGGATATGGACGACTTGGAGCACAGTATCTCGATCATAGACAAGCATAACTAAAGTTTATTGCTATAAATTTGACTTTATAATGACTAGTAATCAGCTTTACTATAATGGAATGGCTAATTAATACTGCCCACAATTGCTTGTTTGGAGTGTCGCTTGCGACCATTGTACCTGATTAGTAAGTATGGCAACTACAATGGAATGGCTAAATGAAAGTAACAACCACTGCTGGGTTTTGGGTTTACATCATGCTATCTGTATCTGATTAGTAATTGCTGCAACTATAACGGAACGGTTAACTAAAAGTGCCCACTGCTTATTTTATCAGGATGATTATCTAAACCTGACTAGTAATTGCTGCAACGATAACTGAATAAGTAAAACTGCCAACTGTGTGAGTTCCTCGGTTGACTTCCTCGTTTGGTCTCGAGGGGGAAACGCCAGGAAGGGTTTGTTTGATGATAGTATCAGGTTGGTTCCGGATAGGTCCTTCTTACCCCTCTCTGATTGCCGCCAGTTGTATCGAGTCTCTATAGGTTGTTTAGTGCATGCTGCCGCTGCCGCTCAGTCCACCATACCTATGTAGGCGAGGACCGCCGAATTCTAGCCTCGCCGTGTACTGGCCTCAGTACTGACGCTCCTTCTTTTTCCTTTGCCTTTGTCGGCACCCCTTTTGTTTAAGCAGGTTTTGAGATCGACGTCGTTAGCAGGGTTACCCTTCCGGCTTGGCCTGGGCAGGGTTATGGACGCCATTGGTTATTCTTCAGGGCTCTTAGCCCCATTTGCATCTTGTCCGTAGTAGGACGCTCTATCATTTTCAAGGTGATTTGGATCTTTGTACTTTATATTTGTATTCTTGACTCTTTGAGTCGCTGTTATATATATCTGTTCTGTGGGTCCCATCGAGGACTGTTGTGTAATGTTATTACTTCGTTTTCCACCCGCACGAAAGTGCCTGGTGGGCACCTTTGAATCGTTCTATCACGGGTTTGGCGGGTTTTCGCTAAAACTTGCATAGGTCCGATCGAGGTGTTACAATGCGCCAGCGGGGCTAGCGCGGGGGCGAGGACGCCGCAAGACGTCTGGCGTCAGTGGCGGGTCAACGCCTGCGCCACACAGTGCGGGCCCAGCGCAGCGAGCGGCGGGAGGGCCCCTTCACGCAGCGAGGCGACAGGAATCGCGGGCAGACGCGCGCGCGTGAGCGGGTCAGGGCGGCTACGGCTCAGATCTGGATCTAGGCGAATCTGGAAAAGAAAAACTGGGCCGACCGGTAGTACCGGCCCACCCGGGCGGTACTACCGGGCCGGCCGGTACTACCTCAAATAGGTACCTAGCGAGGCATAAAGAAAACATGCCGTTTTCAGGCCTGGGTGGTAGTACCGGCCCATCCAGGCGGTACTACCGCTCGGCCCAGAAAACAGACTGAAAGGCAAATATTCAAACGACAATAACTTTTGACTGGAAGCTTCGATTGACCCGATTCAAATTGCGTTGGATAGAGGACGACAAGGGCTTCCCAATAAAAAGTATTGATTATCACCAAGTGAGAAAGTATCAAGTAGAATAATGTGATATACCTCACTTGGTGAGAAACCGAAAATCCGCATAAATCAAAATCGCAACAAGATACATATGGGAGATCCGATTTTGATGAACAAGAGCTTATTATGGAGATTACCACAAGCTCTATATCCTCACATGGAGAAGACCAAATAACAACCAAATACGATGATGCAAGTATGCAAAGGTTTGAGCTCTCTCCGAACGATGTGACCAAATTACTCATACGAGAGCCCCTCTTGATAGTACGGTTATCTATCCTAAACCCGGTCTCACACACACACCGTGAGACCGGCAAAAGGGAAAACCTATCAAGATTATACCTTTGCCTTGAGCATTCCACTTGAGCTCGATGTAGACGATCTTGCCCTTCTCAAGATGGAACGCCTTTCTTAATTCCTCATCATCGACCTCACATATTGAGCTTGCCCAACATATCTTCTTTGCATTTCATCGACCTTGAAGCCAACACAAGCTCCAAGCGATGCCAATGGAAAAATCCTACAAGTATAACTTAATACACACATTAGTCCATAAATATTGTCATTAATTACCAAAACCACACATGGGGGCCCAACATGTTCTTTCAAAAGTAACAAACAGAAATAAAAGGCAATACTCACAATAGAAGTTTCCATTACCGGTTCCACTCTTCAATAGCGCTTCACTCCCTGGCAACAATGCCAGAAAATAGTCTTGATGACCCACAAGTATAGGGGGTGTATCGTAGTACTTTCGATAAATAGGAGTGTCGATCCCAACAAGGAGCAGAAGGTGTTGACTAGTGGTATGGAGCAGGAAATCTCTGTAAATACTTAACAAACGGATTTTTAGGGGTTTTCTAATAAAGCAAAGAAACAAAGTGCAAGTAATAAAGACAATAAACAATTGCAGCAAGTGGCCCAATCCTTTCTTAGCAAAGGACAAGCCGGTGGAAATACTTATAAGGACCAAACGTTCTCGAGGACACATGGGAATTATATCAAGTGCTTTCACTTTAGATAGCTGAGCACCCGGTGAACCTGTGCTAATGTACCGACCTTACTTGTACTAATACATACTTGTGATTAAACCCCCTGCAAGCATCCACAACTACAGGAAAGCAATTAAGATATAAACCTAACCATAGCCTTAAACTCTGAGATCCTACACTCCCTTATGCAATGGTGTCCTAATGGGGGTTCAGGTTTCTGTCACTCCGGCAACCCCAGAATTAGTATCCAATACACAATGCATTCCCCTAGGCCCATAAATGGTGAAGTATCATGTAGTCGATGTTCACATGACACCACTAGAAGAATAGCACCACAACTTAAATACTAAACCATTGAATAATATCTCAACACAAATCCACTACTAACAACATGACTTCTCCCATGTCATGAGAACTAAAAGAACTACTCACAACACATCATATGGATCAAGATCAAAGATGATATGGTGATGAATAAAAATCTGAACATAAACAATAATCCAATGGTTCCTCTCACAAGAATCAACTACAATAGTAATCAACACCGGGAAAGTTCCCCCTAAGAACTATGCAAGTATTCAACACAATTGTTATAGCGGGATGGAGTGGTGATGATGGTGCTGGTGGAGATGATGGTGTGGATGATGATGATCCCGATGAAGTCTAGCTTGATGATGGTGTTGATGGCGACGATCTCCCCTCTTCGGGAAGGAATTTCCCTGGCAGAAATCTGTCTGCCGGAGAGCTCTTTCTCTCTTGGTGTTTTCCGCCCCGTAGAGGCGGCGGAATCTTTCTATGGTCTCTCCTCGTGTTTTAGGGTTTCGAGAAGAAGTTATAGGCGAGAGGGCGGAGCCAGAGGTGGGATAGGTGGGCCACACCCCTTATAGGCGCAGGGTAGGGGTAGCCCGCGCCTGGGGGGATGTGGCCCCCTTGTGGCCCATCTCCGCCTCCCCTTCTGGCTTCCTTCGTCTTCTGGGAAAATATGATTTTCCGTAATTTTTCTGGTATTTTTCTGATCTTCGTGAAATTGCATCGAAACACCTTTTTTTCCATCAAAATCCCGACTCCGACAATTCATCCTCCAAGAATCATCCAACATGCAAAAACAGATGAAAAGACATAAGTAACACATCTTAATATGAAATATATCAATGAATAGAGGAAAAATATGATATAGAATGGTGATGAAAATTGGACGTATCAAAGTCTCTTCCTCAATATGGTCATGTTCCCTCCTCATGTATGCTGCATCATGGGCCTGCTGCCTCCGGTTGGACGGGGGCACAATAAACCGACCCTCTGTCTCATCATATTACGGATCTTCCCTCCTTGACTTGGCCTTGGTGCGAGGGGACGACGAGAACCAGAGCCACCTTTGAAAAGAAATGAGGGTAATAGCATGGAGGTAAGCATATATGTCCCGGAAATGCAAAACAAGACCCTCGAGTCTTTGCTGGATGTGTCAGCGTCAGTCCACACCGGAGTCTCCGGTACGTAGGACCAGAGTCTCCAGCCTGGAGGTCTAGAGTCTCCGGTCGGGAGAGTAGGGCATGCACATGGAGGCTTCCGGGGCAGGGAATCTAACAGATCGGGCAATGAAACGAGGCTAATGTGATAGTGTGCATGCAAACAAGTGATTCCAGTGGAAAAAATCAGTACAAATCCTCAAAATATACCAAAGGGATGAACCGTAAGTGCAAAAATAGGAGGAGGTGGGAAGGGCCTAAGGGTGGAGGGGAAGAGGTTGGCCGGCGGCACGGCGGATCCCGACGGCTTCGTGATGTCCGAGGCGGCAATTTGGAAGGGGAGGTGACGGGTGTGAGAGGAGAGGTAGGGTGTGGAAGAATGAAACTATTTGTTTTAGTTCTCCCCGGCCTCTCTTAAGTGAAACCCGAATACCGTCCAGACCGGAGACTCCGGTGTGGGCACACCGGAAACTCCGGTTCTCCTCGACCAAAAACACCAGTTTTGATTGTTTGGGAAAATATATGAGAGATAGAGGGTTTATGACAAGGGATAGGCTTGGGTTAAGATGTCAAACTGTGAAGAATCAAGAAAAACCATAGAAATCCACTAAAATGTTCAATAGTGCTCCAAATAAACACGAACCAAGAACCAACTCTTCAATAAGAAGAGGGCGGTAGCCGAGGCACCATGTAAGAGTTTGTGGCATGACACCGTGAAGAATTTTCCTTGGGTTCATAGCCACTACTCATCAATGAAGCTCACATATCACAAAATGATATTAAGAGAATTAAATTTCTTAATGTTGGCATCATGGGGGGAGGGATAGCCCAGTGGATTAGGACCACACTCCCACTATCTCCATGCCTTCACCTAAACCAAATACGAGACAAGACATAGGTGAGTATGCAAGGTGATCAAGTCAAGATCCTTGAATCTATGATATCTAGTTCATTCCTCAAGTAACAAAACCTTGATTCATCAAGTGGCTTCGTGAAAATTTTGGAAAGTTAGTCTTTGGTTGACACATAAGATAGCTCAATATCACCTCGAGCAACATGGTCTCTAATAAAGTGATGACGAATCTCAATATGCTTTGTCCTTGTATGATCCACCGGGTTGTAGGCAATCTTGATAGAACTTTCATTGTCACATAGAAGAGGCACTTTGTGACAATGGACACCGTATTCCTTTAAAGTTTGCCTCATCCATAGCAATTGAGTACAAGCACTGGGAGCTGCCACATACTCGGCTTCAGCGGTGGAGAGAGATATACAATTTTGGTTCTTAGAAGACCAACACACCAAGTACCTACCAAGGAATTGGCAAGCCCCGAAGGTTGATTTTCTATCATCCTTATCACCAGCCCAATCCGAATCCTTGTATCCGCAAAGAGAGAAAGTTGACCCCTAGGATACCAAATACCATAGTTTGGGGTATGAACCAAATATCGAAAGATTCTCTTGATCGCCATCAAATGGATTTCTTTAGGATCCACTTGATATCTTGCACACACTCCTACACTCAACACAATATCGGGTCTAGATGCACAAAGATAACGCAAAGAACCAATCATAGAATCATATACCTTTTGATCCACATCTTTACCATTTGGGCTTAGTTCAAGATGAGTCTTTGTTGGCATGGGAGTAGGAGCTCTATTTAGATCTTTCATGTTGAATCTCTTGAGCATATCTTGAGTATACTTGGCTTGGTTTAAGAATGTTCCTCCTCTTACTTGCTTGATCTCAAAACGAAGAAATACTCTCAATCCCCCCATCATAGACATCCGGAACCTATTAGTCATAAGCTTTGAGAATTCATAATTAAAAGGTTTGTTAGATGAGCCAAAGATAATATCATCAACATATATTTGACATACAAAAATCTCCTCATTGACCTTCTTAGTAAAAATAGTGGGATCGTTTTTCTCAACTTTAAACCCACGATCTAACAACAACTCTCTAAGGTGCTCATACCACGTGCACGGGGCTTGTTTGAGCCCATAGAGCGCCTTATCAAGTTCGTAGACATTGTTTGGGAAGTTTGGATCCTCGAACCCTGTGGGATGCTTTACATATACCAACTCATGCAATGGACCATTTAGAAATTCACTTTCTACATCCATTTGTTGTAATTTAAAGTTATGATGTTCCACATAAGCATGAAGGATATGGATGGACTCAAGGCGAGCCACAGGTGATGTAACATCCCTAAAATCATGATTTCAAAGTTTGCATATCACTCATGCATGCATATAGATTTGAGATCATATTCAAACTCATTTCAGGAAAACAGAAGCACTTGATGCTATGATTTTATGTGAGCAGATTTAATTCAAATGGCCATCACCATTTGAATGCTTGAAAGTTTAGGAACCTAGATGCTTATCTTCATTGTTGGATAGTTTGTGTGTAGAATTTGGACCAAAGTTTTCAACTTAGAAATAATTTCAAAACTTTTTTTTAAAACATTTGCAAATCAGATGCAAAGTCTCTGATTATTTTAAATCCAAGCTTGACCCAGCCTATACAAAGTAACCCCGTGGGTTTGACCTATTTCTGAGACCAATTCACCACTACAAAACCTCAGAAAGATTTGAATTCAAATTGAACTTGAAACCATTTGAAAACCTATTCAGAAAATCGAAATAGAAAAAGAAAAGGAGTAAACAAAAGGAAAAGGCCGCGCGCCAGGGATCTAGCCCAGCAACGAATCAAGCCCAACAAGCCCACCCAGGGAATTTCCTTTCTTCTCTCATGCGCGAGCGCACTCCTTCAGTCACTGACAGCCAGACCCCACGCCCCTCTGTTTATTTCACTGACCAGCGGGCCCCGTCCACGTCGTCCTCTTCTTCCCCAAACCGCGCCCGCGACCACGTCGCTGCTGCAGTCAAGGCCGGTAATGGCGCGGCGTAATTGGCCATTAACCCGCGAGAGTTTCCTGTCGCACCTGAGCCTATTTAACCCTCTCTGCCTCGCGAGCAATTTCCCCCATTCACCTCGCTCACTCCACCGCCAGGCTGCGCGCAATTGCTCTCAAAGCTCCGCAGTACCGAGTACTCCGGCGACCAAATACGTTGAGCCTCGACCACCCCTCTCTCTCTGGTTCAAACGAGAATGTTCAGAATGTTCTTGCGCATCCTCTGATACCTTCCTTTTACCTGCTCGTGACCTGTGTCGCCTCCGTTCGCGGCCGAAACCACTGCCACCGATAAACTCCGGCGACCAATTAAAGGTAAATCCCGAGCGCCCTTTTTTCCCCTTCACGAACTTGTTCGCCTGTGTCTTGCAAGTCCCGATGCCACTGGTTCGTGCTGGCGACGCCACACCTCGGCAAGGACCACGTCGCAGCTCATCGCCGCCGCAACTCCGCCGAGCTCCAGACCGTCTCCCGCCCTTGATAAACCAAAGCCACCTCGAGCTTCACATGCGATTCCGGTAAGCATCTCCTTCCTCCCGGCGACCTAGAACGCCCGGCACCGCCAGTGGTCGACGCGCCGCCAGTCAACGTTGCTAGCGCCGCCCGTGTATGGTCAGGACAATTAGGAGCGTCAGATGTAGATCCTGCGGTGTAGATTAGAACATGGCCGAAGAGGTACGCGCGCATCTGAGCCGCCAGATCTCACTTAGATCCTGCGGTCCGCGTCTGTCGATCCAACCGAAGCGGTACGCACCAATTAAAACGCGACGCGTGTCTAGGGTTAGTTCAAAAACAAATTTCAAAATCAGATTTGGATCAAATTTTCAATTGGCTATAACTTTTGATTCCCACGTTGGAATTTTGCAAACTTTATACCGTTGGATTCAGTGAGTCAAGACCTTTATGAATATCCAATGTGTTTAACAAATAGTATCTTTTAAAATGACTTTATATACATAAACATGTTTAGGTCCAATTTGAGTATAGTTTTAGTTTAGCAAATTGTTTTAGGGCTAAATAAGTTCAGTTAGCAAACTTTGTGACTTGTTATGATTATGTATCATGCACTTGCTTGGTAGAGTTTTCAAATTCATCACTTGGTAATTCTTGCATGCATGCATTCTTATTTTTGATTGTATATAATTGTGTGTAATTGTGTGCTACAAATTTTGTGTAGATTTTGCTAGTGACTGTGATTGTGAAGAGTACCACTCTCCCCATTACCAAGGCAAGTGATACTTCATGATATTTCCACCCTTTATTTTGAATAAGCATTAGAATTATTTTTGCTAAGTCTTGCATGCTACTTTTGCCAAATACTATGTTGGGAAATCCTATGTAGTGTAGAATTGTAGAATTGCTAGGGAATTCTCCTAAGTTAAATTACTATGCCATGCTTAGCCTAGCTAATAGAAAACAAGGGTTGGTAAAGTATGTACATGCTATGGTGAAATAATTCTAAGTCCTTTGGGACTCATGCTTTTCTTAATAAAACAACTAAGTCAATGAACATCCTGGGTGGAATGGGACTTGAATGGTGGTTTTTGGTTGAGTGGTTACACAAGGCCATGGATTTGGCTTGTGTATCTCACTTGTGGTATGCCACCCAGGCACAAAGGGATTTGGAGGCCAAGTGTTGAGAAAGCTTATAGTGCAACCACTTGGCAATATGGGCTCTGCCTTGATCATATAGGTTGCTAGAACTTAGTCACTTGGACAGTTGGTGGTAGTGGGAATGATAGGTTGGAGCGCATCCATTTGACTAAGGAAAGGCTTCTAAAAGTTCCTGTCTTGGGAAACCAAGTCTGGTGGCGAAAGTGCACAACCTCTACAGATGGAAAATCTAAGTACTTAGCCATGTCCATGGCAATGGACAACTTGAGCATCAAGACATGGAAGCTACAAGAATCTCATCACTCCAACTTCTAAGTAAAACTTGTGGGTGAACAAAGGGTGAAGGACCCCAATGTCTATTGGTGGTTTCTTGGGAAGTTTTTGACAAAGAAAAACTTAGTGATTTCAACTAATAAGAAAAACCTATTTTCAATCAAAGCAAGCCAAGCTACACTTAGCCAAAATGCATATAGTAATTTAGTCCACTTAAAATTTACTAAGGTATCACTTGCCAATACTATTCCAAAGTATTGACCCACTGTGGCTGTAACTTGTGATGTTGCAGGTTACTCCAATGATGAGTAGGAGTCATGAGTCTACACTCAACATGCTTGCCTGTGGCACATGAAGATGAAGACTTATGTTTATTTACTTATTCCAAAACTCTTGTATTAGGCCTTTGGCCCCGAGTTGTAAAAAACTATGTTTTATCTCTAGAATGAATGTAATAAACGACCTTTGTATCTGTGTACTTCATCTTAAACTGTGGATGCTAGCATTGATCCAGGGACTAGCATTGCAATCACAGGGATCCTTTCCTTTACAAAGGAGGGATCTTACAGATGGTATCAGAGCACTGTGTTGCCTGTAGGATTATGACCCTAGGATTGGAAACCACTAAGGAAAATTTTTCAACCACTTCTACACTTGTCTATTCTCCTCGTAAACTTTTCTAATCTTCTCAATCTCATCTCCATTTGTAGATGAACTCCATCAACGAAGCCGTGAAGAAAGGACCACTCATGACCATGACCTTGGAGTGTGAAACTGAGTTTCCCAAAATTCTCAAGGACCTCATGGTGGCAATGGAAGCACATGGTGCAGCTGTTTACAAAGGCTTCCCGGTGATGGATGAAGGAGTGGAGTATTGGTGGGTGCAACTTCACTTGTACAAAAATAAGGAAGACAACCACAAAGAAAGAGGGTTCTGCATGTATACCAACACTGTGATGCACACCACATTCTTTGAGTCAGCAAGAGAAGCAGCTTGGAGGACTATCAAAGAACTAAGTGCTAGAGTAAAGTGCAGAATGCTCAACCTCCAAAAAGACTTAGAGAAAGAGAAGGAGCTTACCCAAGAGTTGGAAGCCACCAAACAAACCTTAAGAGGAGATATTATAGACTTAGTGATGGAATCATGTGAACAAGATAGGTGGATTT
Organism: Avena longiglumis; assembly: GCA_030063025.1. Classification (NCBI taxonomy): domain Eukaryota; kingdom Viridiplantae; phylum Streptophyta; class Magnoliopsida; order Poales; family Poaceae; genus Avena; species Avena longiglumis. The sequence continues at coordinate 451,069,525 of CP125976.1, forward strand.
CCTCTAGGAACATTGTGTTAGCCAACAGATCCAGTGAGATAGGGTTGTAAACACATTTCGTTAGTTGGACCACCACCTATCACCTTATTTTCCAAAATGATACCTTAAATAAGTTTGGACCTTGATTGATGTAATGGATTCATGTATGCATGACTTGTGTGATTTTGTGTTCCAAGGATGTGTATGTGATGTTTGTCTTTGTTTATCTTAAATAGTGTTGTTCTAACTTTTCTATCTTATAAATAGATGCCTATTACCATCAGCACTGTTGAGGAGTTCCAGGTTACCCGATTCGGTCCTCGTATCGTTGAGCTTACCACTTTGCTCGATCTCCCTCTTCCCACCATCATGGTGCATCCACTCACCAAGTTCGAGAGGAAGGACCTCTGGGGCTTCAAGGTGAACCAGCCCGGACGCCAGACAGAGCCTACTACGGAGGCCATCGTCTTCAAGCTGATGCACGACGACAGGGAGAGAGGCATGGAGGTAGTCATGCAGGACCTGATAGGACGTCTGTTAGGCCGTCACTCCCGACAGGTTAGGGGCACCCACTTCCATGTCTTCGGAAGACGTAATGTTGATGGAGAGTCCATCGACTTTGAGGACGACTCGAGGGACGTAGCAGAGCCGATACGTCTCTATCTCCAGGACTTAGAGTCTCTTATCAGGCACGTGGACACGGACAGGACCAACGTCATGCTCAGCAATGACGAGCTCCAGGTGCAGCTTCGCGAGAAGGACAAGCTTTTCGCACAGCAGGACGAGATAGTCAAGGAAATGGAGACGAAGTTCGAGGCCCAGGACCGTAAGTTCAAGAGTCAGGAGAAACGCGTCCAGGATAGGAACAAGAAGATCCGGGACATGACCGAGGAACTGAAGTCCAAGGATTTCGAGCTAGAGCAGCAGCAGATGGTGATCGAGAGGCTTCGCCTAAGAGGGCTCTCAAGGCCAAGATCGATTCCTTGACCACTACTATTGAGGAGAACAAGACCGCGATGGAGAACACAGGTCTTACTTTTGTCGAGGAGGAGATTGATGCTGATGAGTAGACTTGAATACTCGTTTATCTTTCATTATCGTACTTGTTATTCTTGAACTTGTTATTGGACCATCCGACATGTGGATGGCTTGCCACTTGTGTGTTTTATTTCGAGAACTTTGTTATTCTGTTGTTGAGCTTTTATCCTTGAGTTGCATGCTATGTGTTTGCTTGTGATGTATTGTGCATAAAACATCTATGGGTATCTCATTCTTATCTATTTGAACAAACCACAGATGCCTCCCCGTCGCGCAAACCCCAACCCCAACAACATCACTCTAGAAATGCAACAGATGATGAATGCTCAGACGCAGCTTATGCAGATGATGACAACATTCATCCAAAACCAGAATAACAACAACAACCCCAATAACAACAACAACAACAACCCTCCGGGTTTTGATATGCTCACCAGATTTTTGCGTTTGAGGCCAGCTAAGTTGTCGGGAACAACTGATCCCATGGTAGCCAATGATTGGCTATGTTCCGTGGACAAGGACTTAGTGACCGTGGGCTGCACGGATGCTGAAAAGGTCAGGTTCGCAGCGCATCTGTTGGAAGGACCAACCGCCACATGGTGGGACAACTTCCAAATCACCACTCCTTTGGATGAGGTGACTTGGGCTATCTTTGAAGATGGCTTTCGCACTGCTCATATATCATCAGGAATGATGAGTCTGAAAAAGAAGGAGTTTCACAACCTGAAGCAGCGCCACCGCAGCGTGGCTGAATACATAGAAGAGTTCAACAATCTGGCGCGCTATGCACCGGATGAGGTTGACACGGATGCCAAAAGAAAGGAAAAGTTTCTGGAAGGCTTTAACGATGAGCTAAACTTACAGTTGTCTGTGGCATATGTTCCAACTTATCAGTCTCTGTGTGACAAGGCTGCTATTTTGGAGAGTAAAATGAAGCAAGTCGAGAGTAGGAAGAGGAAACACTTCGACAAGCACAACTCGGGATCGTCTCACAAATGATATCACTATGATGACAGTGGAAGCTCAGGATCCCATAATCATGGGAAATTCAACAAGCACCACAACCACAACCGTCATGACAACAAACACCACTGCAGTCATGACAATGACAAGTACAAGAACCACAAGAGTGGACATAAGAGCCACCACAGTGGAAATGGTAGTGGAAGTGGAAGTCAGCCTGCAAAAAGGGACATCAGTCAGGTTGAATGCTTCAAATGCAAGAAGCTGGGGCATTATGCTAATGAGTGCCCCGAGAAGAAAGTTGAAGGACCTGTCAAGCCCAATCCTTTCCAGAAAGGTCAGGTGAACCACATTAATGTGGAAGAGGTCTATGAGGAGCCTGACGCTGTTGCTGGTAAGTTCAGACTCAATTCCATTCCAGCATTTGTACTCTTTGATACTGGTGCATCTCATTCATTCATATCAAAAGCATTTGTTGATAGAAATGGGTTTGCATCTGAAAACATTGGGTGTCCAATAAAAGTTAGTTCTCCGGGTGGAGATATGATAGTAAGTCTTGGATGCCGGGATCTTGTCATAGAGTTTGGAAAGCATAGGTTTCCAGTGAGCCTGATAATCCTAGATTCCCAAGGACTAGACGTAATATTGGGAATGGATTGGATTGCTAAGTATGAAGGAGTACTAGATTGTGCTAATCGTACTGTTGCACTCACAACCCCAGAAGGAAAAAGAATAAAATTCAGGTCAAACTTTGAATCCAAAGGAAGTAAGCTGAATTCTCTTAAGGGGGTTAGCATGGACAGTGTGCCAGTTGTGTGTGAGTATCCGTATGTGTTTCCGGAAGAGTTGCCAGGAATGCCACTAGATAGAGATGTGGAATTTCTGATAGATTTGGTACCAGGATCGGGACCAATAGCCAAGAGACCATACAAAATGTCAGTTGATGAACTGAAAGAGCTCAAAAAAGCAACTAGGAGAACAGTTGCAGAAAGGATTTATTCAACCAAGTTCTTCATCTTGGGGAGCTCCAGTATTGTTCGTGGAGAAGAAAGATAGAAGCCAAAGGTTATGTATAGATTACCGTTCGCTCAACGAGGTAACTATCAAGAATAAATATCCTTTGCCCAGAATCAATGACTTGTTTGATCACCTAGAGGGAGCAGGTGTGTTCTCAAAGATTGATCTCCGGTCAGGCTATTTTCAACTTAAGATAAGAGAGCAAGACATACCTAAAACAACATTCACCACAAGGTATGGATTGTATGAGTATACCGTGATGCCTTTTGGCTTAACCAATGCTCCAGCATACTTCATGAATATGATGAACAAGGTATTCATGGAATTTCTCGACAAGTTTGTTGTCGTTTTCATCGATGACATCTTAGTTTACTCTAAGAGCAAAGAAGAACATGAAGGACACTTATGTGTGATACTTGAAAAATTAAGAGAGCATAAACTTTATGCCAAATTTAGCAAGTGTGAGTTTTGGTTAGAGGAAGTTGGTTTTCTTGGTCATGTTATGACAAAGGATGGTGTGGCAGTTGATCCTGCTAAAGTTTCAGCTGTGATAGAATGGGAATCTCCCAAGAACGTGAAAGAAGTACGCAGTTTCCTTGGCTTAGCAGGTTACTACAGAAGGTTCATTGAAAATTTCTCAAAGGTTGCTAAGCCAATGACTGAATTATTAAAGAAAGACAAGAAGTTTGCTTGGTCTAAAGGTTGTGAAGTCAGCTTTCAAGAATTGAAGAAGAGACTTGTAACTGCACCAGTTCTATGTCTGCCAGATTTGGAAAAGGATTTCCAAGTATATTGTGATGCGTCTCATCAAGGTTTGGGTGCCGTACTTATGCAAGGCGGTAAATTTGTAGCCTATGCCCCGAGACAACTCAAAACTCATGAAGTAAACTATCCTACTCATGATTTGGAGGTAGCCTCTGTCGTCCATGCACTCAAAACATGGAGGCATTACCTTTTGGGTAAGCGTTGTGAAGTGTTCACGGACCACAAAAGTTTGAAGTATATCTTCACCCAAAAGGAAATCAATATGAGACAAAGAAGATGGTTAGAGCTTATCAAGGATTATGACCTGAGTTTGCAATACCACCCCGGTAAAGCAAATGTTGTAGCAGATGCTCTAAGTCGTAAGGTATTCGTGAATGGCCTTACCAAAGGAGAATTTCCAGATGATTTGTGTGCTCAATTCAAAGAACTCAGATTAGAGATGGTGCCTGAAGGACATCTTATGTCTTTGGATGTTCAACCCACTTTGTTGGACAAGATCCGAGAAGCTCAGAAGACCGATATGGAAATTGAAAGGATCAAGGAAAATATTGGCCAAGGGAGAGCTAAAAATTTCCATGAAGACGAACAGGGTACGTTATGGCATGGGAAACGTATATGTGTTCCACAAGATCCGGAGTTACGGAAACTGATTTTACAAGAAGCACACAACTCTCCGTATTCTATTCATCCGGGTAACACTAAAATGTACATGGACATGAAAGAAAGATTTTGGTGGAACAATCTCAAGAGAGACATCGCCGAACATATTGCTTTGTGTGATGTGTGTAGTAGAGTAAAGGCGGAGCATCAGAAACCAGCCGATTTGCTTCAACCACTACCTATTCCTGATTGGAAATGGGACAAAATTGGTATGGATTTCATCACCGGATTACCAAGGACCAGATCAGCATATGATTCCATATGGGTAGTAGTGGATCGCCTAACTAAAGTGGCACATTTCATACCCGTGAAGACAACCTATACAAGTGCCAAGTTAGATAAAATCTACATGAGTAGAATTGTATGCCTTCACGGTGTGCCTAAGAGTATTGTGTCCGATAGGGGAACCCAATTCACTTCCCATTTTTGGAGACAGCTACATGAGTCATTGGGAACGAGGTTGGAATTCAGTACTGCTTTTCATCCTCAAACTGATGGACAAACAGAAAGGACTAACCAAATCCTTGAAGATATGTTGAGGGCATGTGCCCTAGATTATGGAGCAAGTTGGGATGAAAGTCTGCCTTACGCAGAATTTTCTTATAACAACAGCTATCAAGCCAGCATTGAGATGGCACCGTTTGAGTTTCTCTATGGAAGAAAATGTACCACCCCATTGTTATGGAATGGTGTGGGAGAGAAGTTTATTCGGGCAGATCTTATCAAAGAAGCCAAGAGAAGGTCAAATTGGTTAAGGACAGTTGAAGATAGCACAGTCCGATGAAAAGCTACGCAGATCCTAAGCATAGAGAAGTCACCTACGAGGTTGGTGATAGGGCTTATCTTAGAGTATCACCACTCCGTGGAGTGAAAAGATTCGGAGTCAAAGGAAAGTTGGCACCAAGATATGTTGGGACATTCAAGATTCTGAGTCGCAAAGGAGAAGTTGCTTATGAAATTGAACTGCCAGCGTCTCTATCAGCAGTCCACAATGTATTTCATGTGAGTCAGCTTAAGAAATGTCACCCAGAAATGGAAGAGTCTTCTTTGAAGGATACCATACCTTTGGAAGAAGTTCAACTAGAAAGTGATCTCACTTATGAGGAAAAGCCTATCAAGATTCTTGAGACCGCAGAAAGAGTCACGAGAACAAATACTATCAAGTTTTGCAAGGTGCAATGGAATCATCATTCCGAAGAGGAAGCAACATGGGAAAGAGAAGATGATCTTCGGAAAGACCATCCTCACCTATTTGCTAGCCAATCCGAATCTCGAGGGCGAGATTCACCTTAAGGGGGTTAGATTTGTAACATCCCTAAAATCATGATTTCAAAGTTTGCATATCACTCATGCATGCATATAGATTTGAGATCATATTCAAACTCATTTCAGGAAAACAGAAGCACTTGATGCTATGATTTTATGTGAGCAGATTTAATTCAAATGGCCATCACCATTTGAATGCTTGAAAGTTTAGGAACCTAGATGCTTATCTTCATTGTTGGATAGTTTGTGTGTAGAATTTGGACCAAAGTTTTCAACTTAGAAATAATTTCAAAACTTTTTTTTAAAACATTTGCAAATCAGATGCAAAGTCTCTGATTATTTTAAATCCAAGCTTGACCCAGCCTATACAAAGTAACCCCGTGGGTTTTGACCTATTTCTGAGACCAATTCACCACTACAAAACCTCAGAAAGATTTGAATTCAAATTGAACTTGAAACCATTTGAAAACTTATTCAGAAAATCGAAATAGAAAAAGAAAAGGAGTAAACAAAAGGAAAAGGCCGCGCGCCAGGGATCTAGCCCAGCAACGAATCAAGCCCAACAAGCCCACCCGGGGCATTTCCTTTCTTCTCTCACGCGCGAGCGCACTCCTTCAGTCACTGACAGCCAGACCCCACGCCCCCTCTGTTTATTTCACTGACCAGCGGGCCCCGTCCACGTCGTCCTCTTCTTCCCCAAACCGCGCGACCACGCTCATTGCGATAAGGCGGTAATGGCGGCGTAATTGGCCATTAACCCGCGAGCGTTTCCTGTCGCACCTGAGCCTATTTAACCCTCTCTGCCTCGCGAGCAATTTCCCCCATTCACCTCGCTCACTCCGCCGCCAGGCTGCACACAATTGCTCTCAAAGCTCCGCAGTACCGAGTACTCCGGCGACCAAATACGGTGAGCCTCGACCACCCCTCTCTCTGGTTCAAACGAGAATGTTCAGAATGTTCTTGCGCATCCTCTGATACCTTCCTTTTACCTGCTCGTGACCCAGGTCGTCGTCTCCGTTCGCAGCCGAAACCACCTGCGCCGCTGATAAACTCCGGCGACCAATTAAGGTAAATCCCGAGCGCCCTTTTGCCTCCCCCTTCACACGAACTTGTTCGCCTGTGTCTTGCGCAAGTCCTGATGCCACTGGTTCGTGCTAGGGCGACGCCACACCTCGGCAAGGACCACGTCTGCAAGCTACTGTCGCCGCCCACAACTCCATCGAGCTCCAGAGACCGTCTCCGTGCGCCCCTTGATAATCCAAAGCCACCTCGAGCTTCAGCACGCCACTGCGATTCTGGTAAGCATCTCCCTTCCTCCCCGGGCGACCTAGAACGCCGGAACCGCCGTAGTCAGACGCGCCGCCGCCAGTCAACGCCGCTAGTGCCGCCCGTGTATGGTCAGGAGAATTAGGAGCGTTAGATGTAGATCCTGCGGTGTAGATTAGAACGTGGACGAAGAGGTACGCGCGCATCTGAGCCGCCAGATCTCACTTAGATCCTGCGGTCCGCGTCTGTCGATCCAACCGAAGCGGTACGCACCAATTGAAACGCGACGCGTGTCTAGGGTTAGTTCAAAAACAGAATTCAAAATTAGATTTGGACAAATTTTCAATTGGCTATAACTTTTGATTCCCACGTTGGAATTTTGCAAACTTTATACCGTTGGATTCAGTGAGTCAAGGCCTTTCTGAATATCCAATGTGTTTAACAAATAGTATCTGTTAAAATGACTTTCTATACAGAAACATGTTTAGGTCCAATTTGAGTATAGTTTTAGTTTAGCAAATTGTTTTAGGGCTAAATAAGTTCAGTTAGCAAACTTTGTGACTTGTTATGATTATGTATCATGCACTTGCTTGGTAGAGTTTTCAAATTCATCACTTGGTAATTCTTGCATGCATGCATTCTTATTTTTGATTGTATATAATTGTGTGTAATTGTGTGCTACAAATTTTATGTAGATTTTGCTAGTGACTGTGATTGTGAAGAGTGCCACTCTCCCCATTACCAAGGCAAGTGATACTTCATGATATTTCCACCCTTTATTTTGAATAAGCATTAGAATTATTTTTCCTAAGTCTTGCATGCTACTTTTGCCAAATACTATGTTGGGAAATCCTATGTAGTGTAGAATTGTAGAATTGCTAGGGAATTCTCCTAAGTTAAGTTACTATGCCATGCTTAGCCTAGCTAATAGAAAACAAGGGTTGGTAAAGTATGTACATGCTATGGTGAAATAATTCTAAGTCCTTTGGGACTCATGCTTTTCTTAATAAAACAACTAAGTCAATGAACATCCTGGGTGGAATGGGACTTGAATGGTGGTTTTTGGTTGAGTGGTTACACAAGGCCATGGATTTGGCTTGTGTATCTCACTTGTGGTATGCCACCCAGGAACAAAGGGATTTGGAGGCCAAGTGTTGAGAAATCTTACAGTGCAACCACTTGGCAATATGGGCTCTGCCTTGATCATATAGGTTGCTAGAACTTAGTCACTTGGACAGTTGGTGTTAGTGGGAATGATAGGTTGGAGCGCGTCCATTTGACTAAGGAAAGGCTTCTGAAAGGTCCTGTCTTGGGAAACCAAGTCTGGTGGGGAAAGTGCACAACCTCTATAGATGGAAAATCTAAGTACTTAGCCATGTCCATGGCAATGGACAACTTGAGCATCAAGACATGGAAGCTACAAGAATCTCATCACTCCAACTTCTAAGTAAAACTTGTGGGTGAACAAAGGGTGAAGGACCCCAATGTCTATTGGTGGTTTCTTGGGAAGTTTTTGACAAAGAAAAACTTAGTGATTTCAACTAATAAGAAAAACCTATTTTCAAGCAAAGCAAGCCAAGCTACACTTAGCCAAAATGCATATAGTAATTTAGTCCACTTAAAATTTACTAAGGTATCACTTGCCAATACTATTCCAAAGTATTGACCCACCGTGGTCAGAACTTGTGATGTTGCAGGTTACTCCGATGATGAGTAGGAGTCATGAGTCTACACTCAACATGCTTGCCTGTGGCACATGAAGATGAAGACTTATGTTTATTTACTTATTCCAAAACTCTTGTATTAGGCCTTTGGCCCCGAGTTGTAAAAGACTATGCTTTATCTCTAGAATGAATGTAATAAACGACCTTTGTATCTGTGTACTTCATCTTAAACTGTGGATGCTAGCATTGATCCAGGGACTAGCATTGCAATCACAGGGATCCTTTCCTTTACAAAGGAGGGATCTTACAGGTGAATATGTCTCTCCATAATCAATGCTTACAATTTGAGAGAACCCTTGTGCAACCAATCTTGCCTTATTCCTCACAACAATTCCATGTTCATCTTGCTTGTTCTTGAATATCCATTTGGTGCCTATAACATCGCGACAATATTTTGGCTTTTCAACTAACTTCCATACTTTGTTTCTCTCAAAGTTATTGAGCTATTTATGCATTGCTTCCAACCAATCCAAATCTTCAAGAGATTCCCATACTTTCTTTGGTTCCACCATGGAAATGTGTGCTTGGTGTTCACAAAAACTCTTCAATTGAGCTCTAGTGGACATCCCTCTTCTTAGATCCCCAACCACATTCTCTACAGTGTGGTCTCTTAATTCCAACATTCTATCCACTCTAGCTTGGCGACGGATTTCGATCTCCTTGTTGTTTCTTGTGGGGATCTCTTCATCATTTTGGTTCTCGTCTTGTGTGGCATCCCGCAAAAACCACTACTAGAAAATCGCATTGTTTTTGTGCATTGTATCATCATGACCGCATGATCATGTCATCATGCCACATTGCATTTGAGCATCGTCATCATCTTGCATTTGCTTGCGTAAAACTATTTTCGGGAAAACCTAATTTGTTTTCTAAATGCCCCGTCTTTATTCAAACGCAAAACCCGGGTCTCCGGATTATTTTGTTTTGTCTGCTATCGGTTTGCAAAAGCCCTGTTTGAAATAAATAAAATATTTAATTATTTTAGTGGGGGCAGTCGACGGTCCGAATCGACCCAGTCGACCACCCCCAGAATAAATCGGTCCATCTAGAACCTAAATCCTATTCCCACCCAATCCTAATCTACCCACCACTTACAGCTCGCCACCTCACCCTCTCCCCCAATCCCTACCCACCTTGCCACCTCACCAATCCCCCTCTTTTTCCCCCTCTCTATCTTTCTCACCCAACCATCCACACACCCCTCTCTCTCCCTCTCTCTTACACCCTGGCCCCACAGCCCGCCTCACCTCACTCCCCTCCACCTCACCCGTCGCAGCCCACCCCAACCCCACTGCCACATGGCCCACCCACGCGCCCCCACGCTGCGTCTGGCCCCGCACCCACGCTCCTCACCCTGGTCCCAGCCTGGCCCCACCCGACCGCCCCGCTCTCTCCTCTCCTCCTCTCTCTCTCCTCTCCGCTCCCTCCTCCTGCGCCTAGCCTGGCTCGGCCTCTCTCCCCGTCGGCCTCCTCCCTCCCTCGTCAGGGCTCCTCCTCTCCCGCATGCCCTCCCTCCTCAGACAGCCCGCTCTGCCCGAGCTCCGGCACCGCCAGGCTTCCCTCCCACCGACGCCACCCCTCTCCTCGGCCTCCCGCCAGCCCGACGAGCCCCCGCCGGGCGCCTCGCCAACCCATGGCCTCCCTCCTCCTCTCCGCCCATGACCCGTTTCCCTCACCGGCGCCCGTGGCCCCTCCGTCTCCTCCGCTGCCCGCCTCATGAGCCGCCTGCACCACCGCCCGCTCTCTCCCACACGGCAGCCATGGGCGCTGGCCGCCTCCTTATCCTCCAACCTCATCTCCTGCTAGCTCCTTCCCGAGCTCCTCCGCCTGACCCGTCGCGGCCCGCGCCTCCGGCCTTCCTCCTCCTCTCCAGCGCGACCACGTGGAGCTCGCCGAGCCCGCCGAGCGCCGCCGCCCGCCGTGGCGCCCACCTTCCACCCCATTCCGCCGCTGTTCCTCCGGCGCCGTCTCCCGTCACGCCCGCCGCCCGGCCGCGCTCTCCGCCCGCTCGACCGCCTCGCACGGATTCCCCCTCGACGCCGAGCTCTTCCCTCTCCTCGCCGGAACCGCCCTGCCTCCCCGCGACCCCCGCCGGGCCGTCGGCGTCCTCCGGCCAGAGCGCCGCCACCTCTCGGGTGCTCGTCGACGGCTCCCTCTTCGCCGGCCGCCTCCACCCGTCCTCCACCCGCCGCCGTTGCCAAGCCTCTTCCTGCAGCCGCCGGGCCCGCCCATCGACGAGCCACGCGGGCTGCCTCCTGGCTCTCTGTAGCAGGCAGTGGGTCCCGGCCTTGTGTTGTTTCGGGTCAGCAGAAGCCGTTTGTAGATGGAATATGGTAGTTGGAGGCTACATAATCAAGTTCTACACCGACAATCGAGTGGAACCCCGAGTACTTCTTCGTGGAAACTAGGGGCGATGACGCCGAATCGACAAGATCCACCTCACGGAGCGGCGAACCCCGGACCCGGAGCATCCCTGGACACCAAGAACTACCGCCGACCCGACCAAGACCCGGACCCCGATGACCCCATGATCTTCGCTGCAGAACGACAAGGTCTTCGGAGTGGAGTCAACAAGATCTACCGAGGACGCGAGAAGTTTGATACGCCATGACCGTCGACATGACCCGAAAACCACGGATGCGCCAAGACCTACCCCGTTATCCGAGAACGATCCCATCGAACCCTGAGCCCTGCGACCTACCCCGAACCCCGGAACCCCAAGATCGTCGAACCCTAATGTGTGACCCTTTCTCGAGCCCTATTTTTATAAATGAAATATAAACTCGTTGCACATTAATTGTTCATCTCGCATGCATATTGTGTGGGTTGGGGACCTTACGCCGATTCACCTTATAATTAAATATGGGGCCATATGCGGGCAAATCTAGTCTTATATTGGCCTCATTTAAATTTGTGTAGCGAACCGGTAACTTATCTCGCCCTGTTATTACAACATTTAATTTGCGGGGTAGATAAACAACTAGAACCATATATTTAATTGTCGGGACCCCGGTTCCTCTGCTTACTTAATATGGCCTAATTGCATCGCACCTTTGCCATGCCATGCATCATATCATAAGCATGCCGATCTTTTGCCGTAGTATTAAATATTGCATCCGGTGTTTATTCTAGTGTTTTGCTTCTTCGCGGATAAGGCCGTTGAGTTGATGCGAGTGTCGACCCGATCTTCGGTTGAACCTTCGACAATGTTTTCAAAGAGCATCTCCCCTTTTCTACCTATCTTACTTTTATAGTATTTATTCCTCTGTTGATCTATTGCTATCTCGTGTTGCGATGCTCTAGTTTTCGCACCGTGATATCCCTTGCAGCCTTATATTGCCTGGACACCTCCTATTACCGTTGTTTGGTAGATAGTTGTACTTGGCGTCGTAGTCGCTTGCTCAAGTGCTGTGCGTGTCGCCATGTACCAGCTTGTTGGAGTATTGCCGCATGTTTGATGTTGGAGATGATCATGGCTTTACTTATCGTTCACTTTAATTCCTGTTTAACAACTAAAATTGAAGTAAGTAGCGAGGCACATGTGGGCAATAGATGTTATTTGGTTGTTAACGTCCACTTGTGTCCCGTAGGACCCCAGTGCTTGATACTGTTCCTTGATTTATCGCGCTATCCACATCCGGAGGATTATGGGACCCCCTGAGCGAGCTTGATTCAGTCTTATTTCTTGGGGCCACAAACTAGTTTGAGGTTTTATTTACTATCCTGTACTTATGCCATGCTACTTTGCTTTATTTACGATTGTGCGAGGAGCACACTGCATCGTTAGGATCGGGACACGTTTTGGGTGTCGACAAGCCCATTTGGGTTCCCGATCGTTCGACCGTCCACCCAAACCTCGGGTCCGTCTCGGAGTCAGCTAACTTCGTTGCGGGTGTACTCCAAGGGGTGGCCCCCTGAAATATTTCTGAATCCTGTGATTGCTTTGTCGTGAAGGCCTCGTTGGGTTTTGTTTTGGTTTTTCCGAGGTTGATCGAGTGTGTGTTGCTATTGGTGCACCCCGGCCGGGTAAAACTTTCTGAAAGCCGTGTCCGCGGTTATGGACGACTTGGAGCACAGTATCTCGATCATAGACAACTATAACTAAAGTAGTGCTATAAATTTGACTTTATAATGACTAGTAATCAGCTTCACTATAATGGAATGGCTAAATAAAACTGCCAACAATTGCTTGCTTGGGTTGTCGTTTGCGACCATTGTACCTGACTAGTAAGTATTGCAACTATAACGGAATGGCTAAATAAAAGTACCAACAACTGCTGGGTTTTGGGTTATCTCATGCTAATTGTATCTGATTAGTAAGTGTTGCAACTACAACGGAATGGTTAACTAAAATGACCCACTGCTTATTTTATCAGGATGATTATCTATACCTGACTAGTAATTGCTGCAACGATAACTGAATAAATAAAACTGCCAACTGTGTGAGTTCCTCGGTTGACTTCCTCGTTTGGTCTCGAGGGGGAAACACCAGGATGGGTTTGTTTGGTGGTAGCATCAGGTTGGTTCCGAATAGGTCTTTCTTACCCCTCTCTGACAGCCGCCAGTTGTATCGAGTCTCTATAGGTTGATTAGTGCATGCTGCCGCCGCTTGATCCACCATACCTATGTAGGCGAGGACCGGCGAATTCTAGCCTCGCTGCATCTTGGCCTCGATCGACGCTCCTCTTTTCCTTTGCCTTTGTCGGCACCCTTTTGTTTAAGGGTTTTGAGATCGGCGTCGTTAGCGTGGTTACCCTTCCGCTTGGCTCAGGCGGGGTTATGGACGCCATTGGTTATTCTTCAGGGCTCTTAGCCCCATTTGCATCTTGTCCGTAGCTGGACGCTATATCGTTCTCAAGGTGATTTGGATCTTTGTACTGTATATCTGTATTCTTGACTCATGGAGTCGCTGTTATATATATCTGTTCTGTGGGTCCCATCGAGGACTGTTGTGTAATGTTATTACTTCGTTTTCCACCCGCACGAAAGTGCCTGGTGGGCACCTTTGAATCGTTTCTATGCGGGTTTGGCGGGTTTCACTCAAACTTGCATAGGGTCGATTCTGAGGGTGTTACATCTTGACCATTAACTTGACCTTGATCATCAGAATCATTCTTTTCATCAAGAGACAAATATTAACCTTAGTATTGATCATGCACACTTCTAGACAAGCGTTGAGCAGATCTTATGGCTGATTTTACTGATCTTCCTTGTGCAATAGAATGAGCAGCGGTGGACAATCTGGAAAATGGAGACTCATGCTCCTCCTGGGTAGAGTTTTTTCCCTGATCAACTTGTTGAGGGTCCATAGCTTGTCTTTGGCTTGGGTCATTGTCCTCCTCAACAGTAGGAGCTTGTTGATGTTGTGAAGATGATGGCTCCACTTGAGTAGACCATAGTTCTTCTCGATACGCCACAAGGGGTTCCTCAACGGGGCAGATGAATCCCGCACCCATTCTTCCTATGGAATCCTGAGGCATTTCATCATCTACATCACAAAAACCAACACGCCCTTGTTGGGGACCATCATATTCTTCAAAAACCACACTACAAGATTCTATGGCAGTTCCAGAGAGCTTGTCATAGATTCTATAAGTGTGGGATTCGAGACCATAACCAACAAAAATACCCTCTAATGCTTTGGAATCAAATTTGGACAAACGAACACCCTTTATGCGACATAAACACTTACAACCGAACACCCATAAGTATGAAACGTTGGGCTTGTTACCGGTAAGAATTTCATATGGGGTCTTGATCAATTCTTTACGAAGGTAGAACCAGTTTGATGCATGGCATGCGGTGGAGATTGCTTCGGCCCAAAAATTGTATGGAGATTTAAACTCTGCCAACATGGTCCTTTCCATATCAATAAGAGTCTGGTTCTTCCTCTCAGCTACATCATTTTGTTGAGGGGTATATGCAGCGGAATATTGGTGTTTTTACCCTCATAAATAAGAAATCCATTCAAGGTGTAGTTCTTGAACTCAATGCTGTTGTCACTCCTTATTATCAACACATGAACATTGTGTTAACGTTGTGCCATGTTGATAAAGTCTATGAAGTTTTCTTGGGTCTCACTTTTTAGCTTGAAGAAATATACCCATGTATATCTTGAGAAGTCATCTACAATCACCAAACAATATTTCTTCCCACCAAGTCTTGCATGAGATGGAGTACCAAAGAGATCCACATGAAGGAGCTCTAAGATCCTCTTGGACTTGATGTAGTTCTTCAGCTTGTGGGGAGAATCATGCATCTTTCGTTCAACACAAGCCTTGCATACACAATCTTTGGCAAAACAAACATTTTATTTTAGTCCAATAATATGGCCATCCTTGTGGAGACTTTGCAAAGTTCTCATGTTGACATGGGCTAAACGGTGATGCCATAACCAACCCACATCGACCTTTCCGAATAAGCACATCACACTTGTAGTGGTTTTCTCCGAAAAGTCCACCACATACAAGTCATTTTCGACGTACCCAACGAAAGTGACCTTTAGAGACTTGCTCCACATGAGGACCACAATATCATTATCAATAAAAATGGCAAAGACCATCTTTCTAAGAGCACGGACTGAAAGTAAATTATAGCCAAGGGTCTCAACAAGCATGACGTCCACGATGTAATATCGTGGGCAACCACAACCTTGCCGAAACCCATTACCTTAGACTTTAACTTGTCAGCATATGTTATAGATATTTGATCATCATTTGGTCTCAACTCCTTGACAATATATGTGCTTCCGGTCATATGACTTGTGCAACCACTATCAAGCACCCACTTTGACCCTCCAGAAGCATAGGTCTACAAAAGATCAAACTAATTTTTAGGTACCCATTTTTCAATGGGTCCTCTTTTGTTAGCAACAAGGGTCTTGGGAACCTAAATAGACCAAGCAATATAACCATCAAATGGGCCAACATATTGTGCATACACACCACCATAATAATCATGCATTAAAACATAGTGAGGGTTAGCACTTCCCGCAAAGTCATCATGAGACATAGTTTTGCCACTTGTGGTCTTGCTACCCACAATGGCCTTGCCTTTTTATTGTGTAGGCTTGGCCTTCTTCTTGGATTTGGATACAAATCCTATGCCCCCTTTCTCACCATTTGGCCTCTGCTTACTCAAGAGGTCATCAATGAACTTGTTTCCTTTAGGAAAAGTGGCCTTAGCTAGCCCCCCTTCAACCTAGCATTTTCTTCAAGTATATTTGTACAACTAGAAGGAATAAAAGTACTAGGTGAATAAATATTGGTCAATTGAGTTTGAAGCTTTTCACGAGACTTTGTGAGTAACAATAGTTCACTCTACAAGGCCTTGTGAGCCTTGTCAAGCATCCAAAAGTCCTCGGCAAGTTTTTCATGAACAACACCAAACTCAATCTTGTACTTCTTATCCTTTTTATATTTAGCAATAGCATGGTCATGTTCCTTGATGAGTTTATTAATAATTAGTTCATTTGCCTCATCAAGCCCTTCATGTTTTATTTCAAGAGACATCCTAGTCTCTTGTTCTTATTCTAGAGCATTATTTAGAGCTTCTACCTCAATCAAGTGCTCTCTCCCTAGTTTACATCTCTCATCAAGAAGCTCTTGTGTGTGATAAAGTTGATTTAAGAGGTCCACAAAATGTCTCTTGTGCTCCCCTTGCAAGTTAGTCATGAACACATCAAAAGCAACTAATTCCTTTTTGACCTCAAGAGGTATCTCATCATCAACCAAGGAGGAGGGGTGTGACAATGATAATACCTCCGTTCCTCTTTCCATAAGGCAAGTGACGTTCTTGTTGGGGATATTATCATTTGGAGAGTCGAAGAGGGAGAATGTGGGTGTAGAAGTAGTGGCAAGAGCATCCACACCACTTGATGTTTCCTCTTCATCATGTTCATCGTCTTCATTGTCGCAGGAGAATTCTTCATGTGTTATCAAGACAATTTCACCCAACTTCTTGTTGGTGGGATTCTTCTTAATGAAGGGTTTCTTGAAGGGAGCTTTGGAGTTTTTCTTCAGCACAAGTTTACCCCCGTGGTCTTATCTTTTCTCATAGGGACAACCGGCAACAAAGTGATAGCGGTCACCACAATTGAAGCAAGTTCTCAATTTAGAGCCATTGTCTCTTCTCCCATTAGGGTTGCTTCTTCGTTGCATCTCCAGTGGCCTTGGCGGGGTCTTTCCAAAAGTTTATTGCATAGAAGGCCATATATTCACCATGAGAAACCTTGACATCATTGAGGTGGCCCATAGATAAGCCTTCATCACTTTCATCTTCATCCACATACTCCACAACTTTGGCTTTTAAGGCAAGGTTGACATCATTGCTCATTCCAAGGGCGCAAGCACAAGCATCTTTGGCATTCTTGGCGGCAACCTTGAAATAGGCCATCTCTTGCATAACTTCATTGGAGGTCATGAGATGGTAGTTGTGTCTTCCTTGTAGACTCTTCAAGTCAGTGGGCTCAAAGGGAATGAGTGCACTCACATATTTCCTTGTTATCCAAGCATCATCCATATGTGAGGCACCCACATTCCTAAAGGCGGTGATAGTAGACTTGAGACTTTGATACATGTCTTCATGATCTTCACCATCCTTCATATAGAATCCTTCATCTTCATTCCTTAGTGCATCATACCGGTTCCTTCTCATGCTCTCATTTCCAACATATAACTCCGTGAGAGCATCCCAATCTTCTTTGGCGGTGTTGAGGTGTTCTGTTTTAGGGTAATCTTTTGTACCCAATCCTTGTTGAATCATGTGCAAAGCGGTGACATGGAGTTGACTATTGACAACTTCTCTTCTTGTCAAGTTGGTTGGATCCACAATACGGAGTCCTTCTTCAATGATATTCCACAACTCAATACAAGAGCTGCGCACATGAGATTTCATTAATGATTGCCATTGAGCAAAAGAAGATGCAACAAGCTTAGGTGAGTCTCCCCTATTATTTATATGAGGGTGATGAATTGGAGGTCCGGGAGAGTACCATCCTTGATCCTCATGGTGTTCTCCCTTCCCACCATCCTTTTTGGTGGAGGGATTAGCGTTTTCATTTCCCACCACCACCACACCCGCAGGTGATGACGAGGCATTCAACTTTGGAGGTGGTGGCAGTACCTCTTGAGGAGAGGTAGGAGGTGAGGCAAGTTTCTCTTTAACAAGTTGCTCGACATGTTTGATTTTTTTGCCCAAGGTGTAGCTCAAGCTTGTTTCCAAATTCTTGAGGTCCATCATGGACACTATGGTCCTTGCCTCAGCCCTTACCTCATCCCCTTTGCTACCCATTTACTCATTGGCGGTAAAGCCCGAATAAAGAGCCGAGGCTCTGATACCAATTGAAAGGATTTTATGGGCATCTAGAGGGCGGGGGGGGGGTGAATAGGTGCTATTTCAAATTTTACTCTTTTCAAGTTAGGGTTTGACACAAAAGGTAAATTCTCTAGATTATTCAACTAAGGTGAATTTACCTATATGTTGACCTAGCACAACACTAAGTAAGAACAAAATAAGTAAAGTGCGGTAAGTATAGAAGTCACCAAAGTGGAGCACGCGGAGACACAAGGATTTGTTTCCCGCAGTTCCTTCCTTTTGAGGGAAAATACGTCCGCGTTTCGATAGGGGGTGGTTTAAAACCACCAACGCCACGGGAGGCCTCCCTTGTTCTCCGATGAACCTCACCCCAACGGGTTCGATTCACCTCTTCCACTATATCGACAACCTTCAAGGTGGAAGCCGACACCTTTATAACAAGTTCGAGGCACACATCCACAACTGAATTGGAGGATCCCAAATACAAGCAATATTTCAAACAATCAAAGACAAGCTTGTAAGAATCAAATCGAGAGCTAGAGTTTCCAAAGAAACACTAGATAAAGGGGCCCTCAAGTGAATGAGGGGAAATTAAGATCTCTCTTGGTGAAGCTATATATCAAGGCCTCCTCCTTCCATTCTCCAAAGATCAATGACTTTGGATGGTTGGATGAAGAAATCTTGGTGATTTGGTTGCTCAAATGGTGTTGGTGTTCATGAGTGGGCCGAGCTGCTGGAGGAAGGGGATGAGGTCCCCTATTTATATGCCCACACTCACTGAACCGTTTTCTAACCGTTGGTCAAATAGTCAAACCGGAGACTCCGAACTGTAGACTGGAGATTCCAGCATACACCGGAGACTCCGGCCAATCTCCGGTCCGTATCTGGACCCCCATACTGTATGTCCTGGCAGTCCTAGGAAAACCTCCTTCGAAAAATCTTCAAAGACTCCGTACCCCTGTACACCGGAGACTCCGGTCTGGCCACATCAGATACTCCGGTCTGAGTGCTTGCACCGGAGACTCCGGTCCGTCTCCGATTGATCTCCGAACCCCCATGCAGTACGTCCTGGGAAGATTTCTAGAGGCTCCTCTAGAGATTCTTGGGGAAACTCTAGACCACACCGGAGACTTCGGTCCAGTTAGACTGGAGATTCCGGTCTGGAAACCCTAAAATGTGTAGATTCTTGTAGGAACAATTTTCACAAGGCAAAGCCTTTTCACTTTTCATTATTTCATCCTGTAGACAATAACACACTGTAAAATGATCTACGAGTTGTTAACGAACACCAAAACTTATTGAGACAGTAAATGTCCTTTCAGGTCGAAAATAAAGTGAAAACATATTTCATCACACTAGAATGCTCGAAATCCGAAGGCACCCTTCATAGATACTATCTATCAGAAACAGTTTTCACTGGCAGTTCAAGGAGGGTTCCCACAAATCTTCTCACATGTAACGTGTATGACCGTCAAACCGAAAGCAACTCAAGAAAAGGTTCTTTTTGGGAGTAAAATTATTGGTAGCCTACGGTACGATGGGAATAATTTGTGAAGGTTTGCAAAGTACCAGGCTGCGTGTGTCACTCGCTTCGTCCTGGTATCTATTTATATATCAAGAGTACATATACAAATACAATTACACAATCTCAACAATACGTAACCGAGTAGGACTCTATGCCTTGTCGTCTGCTCCAAGATGAGTCTCGTTCGGTTCCTTATCTAACACGCCCCGTATTCTAAACCGGGGAGAGAATCTACATGAAGACTAGAGAGGAACTCTTTAAACAAGATGGTACGCATCCCCTTGGTGAATATGTCAACAAACTATGAGTTTGATGGCACATGCAGAACTTGAACATCACCAAGATAACTTTCTTGCGAACAAAGTGGATGTCCAGTTCAATATGTTTGGTGTGCCGATGATGAACTCGTTTGGCAGACAAGTATACACACTAACATTGTCACAATATAGATGGTACAATGTAACACCTACATAAGCTTCCGAACCCAGCGAGACATTTTCGTTTGGCGACATGAAGACCAGCTAATCATATTATCCCCAAGATACATATAGAATACCGACATGGAACATATGGTGTTTGGGCAATCTTCCCAATCAGCATCCGAGTAGGCAACAAGAGAATGAGAGGAAGAACGATGAAGAGTTAGACCATGATGAAGAGTGCCTTTGAGATAGTGGAGGATACGTTTAATCAGATAGAAATATGGTTCACAAGGATCATGCATGTGAATATATACTTGTTGGACATCATACAAAATATCAAGACGAGTGAGAGTGATGTATTGAAGAGCACCAACTAAGCTACGATAGTGGGAAAGGATCAGAAACTGGTGTCCCAACATTAGAAGGGGGTTTAGACTTTGTACCAATGGGTATAATAATAGGATGACAATCAAGCATGCCAGAAGAAAGTATATCAAGGAGGTATTAGTGTTGAGATAGTGAAGACCAGTAGGTGTACGAGTGATAGATGTTGGTAAGGATGCCCTAGAGGCTCACATTCCGCCTTGTATTTGTAAACCGGAATTTGGCATAGAGCTATTTGTATATGTCACTGCAATTCTTGCAGGTGTGGAACCATATACTTGTATCTAACTCTAGCTAGTTTGTCCTTAGTCATTTGAGGTTGGGAGGTAAACCCACTGCTAATACTAATTTGTAAGTCGAAAGATGACAATGTTTCACATGCCATGAGCATGGATATGCTATCCGCCTTGCATTGGCTGGTCGGAAGAGGTACAATAGCAGGACCAATCCAAAGGTTAGTAGGATGTGATCACACCATTGTATGCTCCAACTAACACAATGGAATCCTTAGACCCAAGGGGATCACACGATCCGAGTTGTGAAAGATCCGACTTTGATCCCATCTTTCACTCACCGTAATTGTAAGTCATAAGGATGGTTTTGGTCTAACTCGGAAGCAAGATATGTGACGTGGATCAGCCAAGATGGAATTTTCTCCTCCAACTCGAAGAGATATTCTCTGGGCCCTCTCGTGTGACATGATTCGGAAGCATGGCGATGCACTACTCGATCAAGTGTTGATCGAGGTAGTCCAACTTAGTGAAGTCGGAAGGAATCAGTGATCACTACAACGAGAAGAGAGTTAAACCAGCACTGGGATGACGGAATATCCCCTATGGTTTATCACCAATATCGTGAGGCAAAGGGATTCGAACAGATAGTCATATTGAGGGCACTTGCGGGTACTGGGAGTCGTCAAGTTTTTCTAGAGGCCGCTACCGATTATCATCTCTAAAGTCAGAAGATCACTGAGCTATGGCTTTGACCATAAGACTATTGAGCTGTGTCCAGTTTACCATAAGCCTGCATGATCACACACTTAAGATAGTGGAACTGGGCGGATGCTGATCCGACAATCACGAGCCAGCAAGTTGGACTTGCCCAAACAGGGACACATGTGAATGGGTTGGACCCACTTTGACTAGGGTTAGGGTTTAGGGCCGAGGGACACAAGTGTTGTGTGCCCTCACCTACTCTCCTATATAAAGGAAGGTGGATGGAGGGGAACATAGATCGATCACTTCCACCTGAGGGTTTCGCTAAGACTTGGACATTCCCACCTTGCTGTCCCGCGGTGGCAAGACCGAGGCTAGCACCTCATTTTCTGCTGTTCCACCTTGTACGTGTGTGAGACAGCAGATGCGCTGCACCTGCGGTGCTCGTCGGTGTTGGGTTGTGGAATCGAAGGTGGAAGAAGGAGGAGCACCAGAGCCGGCGACATGGTGGTCCTAGGATCGAGTAGTTCACCGGAGCCGGAAGAGACTAAGAGGGATGTACTACACCACCGTGAAGTGCTTCTTCAGCTTCTGTAATTGCATGCCAAGAGGTACGAACTATTGCCTCTGACCTTGGCCAGATCTTGAGGTGGCTCGTCGGAGAAGAAAATTTTTTTTCGGTCTGGATCTGCGCGTTGCCCTACAAGATATATGTAGGAGATGATGTAAAGGACCGAGATTCTTCATGGAGAACTCATGGCCGAGGGTGGTAGTTATTTTGTTTAGGAGTGCAAAAGTGGAGGTTGTGAGAATGATATCATCAAAATAAAGGAAAAGACAGGCAAAATCAATACCAAGGCGAAAGATAAAAAAGAAGCATCAGATTTGGACTCAATAAAGTCAATAAAATGAGCAAAGGAGGAGAAGCATTGAAACCATGCGCGTGGTGCTTGTTTAAGACCATAGAGATATTTGAGAAGACGACAAACATGAGTGGGTGTTGAGAGTCAATAAAATCGGAGGGTTATTGGATGTACACAACTTCATCAAGATGGCTATGAAGGAATTGATTTTTGACATCAAGTTGGTGAATAGGTGTCAACACCCGGATTTTTAATCCCATATGCCTGTTATGCCGTACATCGCAATCCCAGGATTAACATTTTTGCGAGAAACAAAATTGGTAGTATGGTAGATCGTCCATTACAAACCATAACCGTCTTACAAATAGTTGATCATAAGATCAAGTCTGAATACAAATCATAGCAGCGGAATAATAGCGTAGTAGAGGCTCCATCTTCAGGGTCACATGCAATGCTGATGATGGGAAATGATCCTAGTTATCGTAGGCGTCCTATCGTCCATCCTCCTCGTACTCCCCTCCATAGTCTGGCCATGGGAATAGCCAGGGACAAAACCATGAGTACTTTTAAAGTACTCACAAACTATCACTAAAGCAGTAATACCATTCTAGTAGGAATCCTAAGATCTAGGTTTGTTTGCAATAAGCCAATTTTATTTCATAAGTACTTAATAGAAAAGACCTAACTTTATGCGGTGACCCAGCATACCACTGCATGATGTAGTATACTATAGTTGTTGACATAACACCAATGAAACACAGTTCACTAGTATTACATCCCTCAGAGTGGCACAACAGAAACACAGCGGGTCCAATACATGGCTTAAAGGTTACAACTCACTCTTTTACATAAGATCCAAAATCTGAAATCAGCATCATTGGTCCGGTAAGGACTAATGTTTAAAGAAGCAATATGCTTTTATGCATAAGTAATGTTATGCACGTTCTAAGCGCAAATCCTGGGAATAACGTTGTCCTAGGGTTTGGATTCTGAAAGTGGTTACTTTGGTATGTGTGGTCCTTTTAGATAAGTTCCATAGTTGTACTTTTATTAGAGTTTATGAGTGGTTGTGAACAACACATATGTAGGAGTAAAGTATACATACTTATGACATACTAGTTAGGATTACTTATACAAGAGTTCTTATTTAAAGTGGCAAAAAGGATAACCTTCGAAGAAAAGGTTTCTCTTCTAAGGTTGAAACAAACTTTGTGGTTAGTTAGTGGTGGTTGATGTTTTTAGTTTGCTCAAATGGTTTGGCTTGAGTTGCTTTATAACTTAACTACTTCAGACTAAAGTTAACTATAAAATATAAAGTAATGTTTATTGTATTGTATTTAGACTCTTGGAGACTAAAGTTAACTTTAAAGAATATATTTAGTCTTGAAAGTATAATACTTATACATTTGTACTTTGTGTATTTAAAATGTTTTCTTTAAGTTATTTAAGAATGGTTATTCTTTTACTTGGTGTAATGGTTTCTTGATTCTATAATAGAGTAATATCAATTATCTTTTCTAGTTAAATGAGTATAGTTTATGAACCATGGTAGATTGTTACTTAATTACTCTTCATCTTTCTAGAGTGTTGTGGTAGTTTTCTTAATTTGATGGTTAATATAGATAGAAAAGGTTTGGTGTATTCATAAGTTGTTCTTGAAGGTTTTATTATAGATGGGAATCTTTTTAGAATAAAATCTTCACTTAATGATAATGATAAGTTAATAAAAAAATCATAATGTTTTAAATCATTTAAGCTTTATTTTATTAATATTTAAGGCTAATACTATTTATTAAACTTAATTTATTCATTTTAAGATTATTAATAAATTTTATTTATCTTTATATGAATTATTAATGAAGTAAATAAGTTTAAATTTGAGCTGCTAAAATATTTGAATTTTTATTTAACTCAAAAGCAGAATATTAGATTTTTAACATTTAGATATTATTTTTGTGATCATCTTGGTATATCACACTTATTTTTGTGATTTATAAATAATAAGATATGACTTTTATAATTCTTATTACTTCATAATTACTTAATAAATAATAAATATTTAATTAAGTGAAATAACAATACAAGATTCTATTTTTAAAGTAAAATTCTTATTTTTCTAAGATTTTTGGTATTTTATTTATATTATTATCATTTATCATTATAAAAATATGAATTATCAAAGTCTTATTACTTATAAAACCTTTATTAAATATTATTTATTTAAATAATCATCATAATAATATTTTATAATAGTTTTAAGTTGTAGATTTTATTTTTCTGAAAATTTTCAGATATTACACATATTTTTCTGAATTATAAATCAAAAGTTATTAATTAAACAAGATTTAACCATTTATTAGATTTCTGGAATATTTTAATTGAATTATAACATTTTATTTAACTCACAACAGAAAATACCTATTTACACCGCACCTAGAGCTAGCCTCAGTCACTGACCCGTGGGCCAGGGTCCACCTCATCTCACTGGTTAAAGAAATACATTTGTTACTGACCCAGTCTTTACCCCCCTATCAATGACATATGGGACCTAGGCCATGTCATCAGCCACGTGAGCAAAGACCAGTCAAACTAGCTGACGTGGTGCGATCATGACGTAATGATGGCGTCAGCATCATCACCGCCGCCAGAGGTTGGTCGCCGGCGACGATCTACTGCACCCCAGCAAGCGAAATAGATCTAGTTCGAATCAGCGCAACCTACTGAACCTGATAGTGGCAGCGCCGCTCGGAAATAGTCATTGGAGCTTCAGCTGGGACGAGCTCCGATGGTGGCCGACGGTCACGCATGATGAAACGACGATTTACAACGAGATCCGGCGACTGGGTGTTACTGGGAAGTTTAGGAACTCACCCTGATGATGATTGAGTGGTCGGCGAGGACACATGCGGTCGAAAACGAGCTTCTTGATGAGGATTCCGACAAACTGCTGCGAAGGGAAACAACCAAATTCACTCGCTCCAGTGCTCCCCTTGATGCAAGCTTCTACCCAGAGGATCTACGGAGGAAGGCGCTTCTCCATGACGGCTCAGAATGGTGTGGGGAGACGTGGTTCGACGGCGAGAAGTGGCTCCGGTGAGCTAGGGTTTCGGTCTCGTTCATATCCGAGAGGATAAGGAGGAATTGGAGATAAAGATTGAGGCAGGGCGTCGCGGTGGCCTTCTTATCCCCTCCTGGCGACGACAGCGAGTATCTTGGCGCAACGACGACGATGACGGCATCGGGCGGCGGCGAGCTCCGCCAGCGAGCTGCCTGTGCGCGTGACGGTGACGACGATGACTGTTTTGCGGATAACCCCCTGTCGATTTCTTTAGCTCAACCCGCGGTCCTCTCCTGACCCCACTTGTCAGTCATAGATGGAAAAGGACTAGGATGGTTACTGGGTTGTTATGGGCTGCAAATAGGCGTCAGATAAGTGTAGGGTGTTGGGCTGCGACCAGGTTTGGTTTTTATTTGTTTTATCCTTTTTCTATTTTCTGTTTCTTATTCACATTTGAATTTGATTTATATATTTAAACTTTTCTTTGCAGGATTTCTTTGCTGAACTATTTCAATAACACTAAAACATAGTTAGTATTATTTATGAATTTCTTTATTATATATATCTTATTATATTCCTTTTATTTTCTTAATATATGAACCCCTTTTAATATTTTATAAAAGCTCTTCTTATTATTTTATTTTCCATCTTTAGTTCTAGATTTCTTGAATGATATATTCTTATTTGCTTATCAACTTAACTTTAGTTGGCTCATATTTGGAGTAGAAACTTTTATATGTGTAATGATCCTATATCATTAGTTAATGCATGAAATATAAAAGTCATTGTTATATTCATTGCTACCTCCATTGAGTTGGAACATGGCAAAGTATATATTCTTTTGTAATAAACAAAGAGGTTTAAGGTTTGGTATTATGCATAACTAAGGTTTAGGGTCTTTAATATCTTTAGTCTCCTTTATGAATATGGTTAAAGATTCAATGACTAAACATATTGTTTTCTGTTTGGGATACTTGATAACCTCACCTCTAGTACTAGAAAGTTATATCTAGAATGTTTTATGGAAAAGAATTGATAAATATATACTTAAGCACATATAGTTATGATGGTTGAAATTAACAGAGATGTACTGATATGATTTGCTATAGGAGATATTTCTATAAAGTGTTATAGACATCAGATGATGGATCAATAGTATGAGATGGATATTATGTTTAATTTGAGATTTAAGTTTGGTTGCTTACCAAGATTTAACAGGAAGATGATTTATAACATATAATTATATTTCAAAATCTTGGATCTCTAATAAAGGAATTCCTTTCCTAGATATAATACTTCTTTCTATCCATCATCATGATTAACTTGATGAGCTTTACTCATTTAAATCTTCTTATGCATATATCACTCTTCTTAACTCATGGATGAATCCAATGAGTTTGATACTAAAAGATTTCATAACTTCTTCATATCCATGCTTGATTGCACCTACTATTTTGTTGTTGATAGCCTTCCATCCAACAAATAGTTCCTTCAAACTCCACTCACAATCTTCCTTAATATTCCATCACTGATCTTTCTCTAAGGTTGATTATCTTCTAAGATGAATAACACTACTTCTAAACTCTATGCTATACTAGCTTTAATTGAATAATATCAGCCTATATTTACTTAATTCTTATGACTTACACTTCAATCCCTGAATTACATTTATGTGGTTTGCAAAGACTACTCTAGGATCACTTATCTCTACTAAGGTTCCAATCATGTTCTACCCACCAGTATTACTTATACTAAATATAAGCATTCAATATTGGTGGCCAAAGCATTACCATTATAATACTCTAATCATTTATTACTGAAGTTCTTAGTTGGCTAAGCATGGCCATTATCAATACAACCTTGTAGTTGTATTGAAATTATCTTCTGTTTAGCTCTTTTGGATTAAGAGATATAATTCATTAACGGTACCTACTTGTTCCAATAGGAATACTCCTAGTAACTATCTCCAGACTTCATCCTTGCAATCTTATTTTCTATCAAGGAAGGATTTAGCTCCATCAACTATCTTATTGATTGGATTCTTTTCAATCATTCTTATCAAATAAATGACATCTAAAACTAGTATCACTATTTACCTCTTCTTAGTTTTTTCTTTGTAGACACTTATTTGTTAGTTGTGTTATGATCAAATACTTGATATGTTGGGAATGGATGAATCAATAGTTGATTTCTCAACATTGATTAACAACAAATATTGAAATATAACTCAATAGCGATGATAAGGGTTGATAAGGAATTTAAGATATATGGTGAATTATCTAAGCTTAGTTCCTTTCCTACTCCATAAGAAGTAGGGTTGGGTATCACCATGATACTCATGGTATATGCAGATGAGATTAAGATATAGTTGCTACATTCTTATTATTTGTGTTATATCCTTAACTTGGTACTTATGAGTGATTATAATGAATACTATAATATGATCACCTAATGATCAAATATATTTCACATTGTATTAAAGTTTAACTTATAGTACATTTGATCTACCCTTAGACCAATTCTCTCTTACCCAAAATGAGATTTTAACAAAGGTCTTATTGAAATTTATCACAGTCAACTTGATGATCTACTTCAATTCCATCAAGCTAAGAGAAGCTTCAATCACTTTGACAAGTTTTGTTTAAAAGCGCGAAAATTATTCGTATTTTCTATGCATGAATGCAATGCACACATCTGGGTTCAGCTTATTTCTAGGCTCTAATGCTGGGATGTTACACTTTAGTTGTCTAGATTACTCAAGTGGGAACCCAGTTTCATGTCCACATCCTTGTGGAGTCAAGTCAAAGTCATAATTCAAGTCACGAGTCATTTTGAAAACATCTGACAATGGAACAATATGGCCATCCAACTGTCCATGATTGTGGACGCGGCTATACGAATAGTTTGACACTCTGCAGAGGTGGTACACTTTCACCACAACATTCGATACATCCTTCGGGGATAATCCTGAATCATCATACTTGGTATGCGGGTAATCAATCCTAACCTTTCAATTACACACCCTAGTATAGGCACCTACCCTATGAGTTTGGCCTCCCAGCCATGACCATCTGTCATCTTGGGAACTGCATAGGTGGACATTCATATTCACAAGGTAGCCTCACCTCACCTTTTTCCACGAGGGAACCCATACTAAGACACATAAACTTCCTGTTAAGCCCTACCCAAACTCGGTTATTGTGGTTGTACGGTAAAATTGGAAGGTATCACATCTGAACCCAACCATTAGTTTTTATCAAAGTCAGGGCACATACTTCATTCAGTATCATCTTCAATTCATTGTGTTTCATAACACATGTCAAAACGTTTCAATAGAATGACTCATCATTCCAAGGTAGTCATAATCATTTTCTCCAAGTGTTCCCATCTATAGTAATCAAGATTAATTTAGCACTAGCATCTATCAATGAGGGTGCCACTAATCAAGTGTAACTATCGATATCTAGTTCTATGCTCTTGATGACATCTTTCCTAATTTTCCACTAATCACCAATTAACTACTTGAGTAACTTTGATAAATGGGAGAAAAGATAAAGCTTGCAAGTAAAACTTGGGATGGGTAAAATCAAGGTGGTATCATAATAGTATGCATAGTGAGGCTTGCATGGTATATCTTAGCTTGCTTGCA
This sequence comes from Avena longiglumis, assembly GCA_030063025.1. Lineage (NCBI taxonomy): Eukaryota > Viridiplantae > Streptophyta > Magnoliopsida > Poales > Poaceae > Avena > Avena longiglumis. The sequence goes on from CP125976.1 coordinate 451,098,354, forward strand.
TAGAGTAGCTTGCCTTGACTGGTACAATGGTCGTAGTTCTCTTCCTCTTCTTCGTAGAATTCTTCCTCCTCGTAGCCTTGATTGATACTTGCGTCTATAAATAAATACGAGGTACACAATCACCAAACAATACTTAACTAATTCTATTTAGCACACAAGGATCCACACTAGATGATCTTGCATCATCTCTATCCTTACAAGAAAAGAGTGACAAGATTTGATTTATCTTAATTTATAAAAGTAATTTCTACTCATTTAAAACTACTTAAGATTTAATATTCTCCAATTAAAATATAGGATCATATTGACACATGTCATCACCATATATTCCAATACTTGGGAATGTGATTTAAAGTGGTTGGCCTAAATTGCAAAGTTTAACAATGCCATTTAATAATATTTGTGTGACTATAAATGACTATAAAGCCATTCTTTTTTTTGGCCCAGGACTACTATATGCAAAATTATATATTTTTACATATTCATCAATGTTAAGGAAATCGGTAATCGTTAGCTGGTCGGTTGGCTTGGGAGTAGCGATTAATCGGAATTCGGACGATTAACTGATTTAATCGGTCGACTATTAATCGGTGCAGCCTAAAAAATTAGCACCTAAAACACGTATGAATCCTCAGCCTTAAGCTCCCGGATGAGATCCTCAAGGTGCTCGAGCTCTTGTATCTGAGGTCTGGTCGGCACCTATGAGAAACTGGTCAACAAGGACAAGGAACTAGTTGGTGATGGCTGAAATCAAGCTCTTGGAGGCAGGGATCGAACGGGAGCTTCGCAATACCTACTTCATTAGAGCGAGCTAGCGGATGGATGGGCGATATGTGTTGATAATTTTGCAACTTTGTTGACCAAGTGTAGTGATTAATCAGGAACATAACTAGTAATCGGAGTGTGAGACCTATTAATCGGGCTAAACGATTAACACAAAGGATTAGTGGTAATCAACACGGTTAGGTCCCTAGTAGCGATTAATCGGCCTAGTAATCGCTGATTCGGCCTATTTTTTGAATAGTGATATTCATATAGGTCATGGACAAAGTGATTTTTGAGAGGTGTAATCAACTCAAAATCATTTATGGTTGATTTTATAAAAAAATTTGAAGTGGTAAAAGCTATTGTCTTGTTATTTTTACTGAGGGTGATCTATAATTTTAAACTGTTTTAATCCAACGGGAGTGTTTAGACATTTTCATCTACTTTCTAACAAAATTGATTTCATTCAATTTGGTTCAGTGAATCTTTCTGAGTTGAATTTCAAAGTTACCTATAGTATAGGATTTTGAATTAAAAAGGAAAATATAAGTTTGAATCTATGGGCTCGCGCGGGAATGCTAACGGGCCGGCCTAGCTACGTAGTGCGCGCTCAGGAAGCGACACCGGGGTTGGTCCCACACGTCAGTGGCTCATCTAACGCGAAGCGGTATTCTTCAATCTAGACCGCACGATTTGAGCACGATCGACGGCTTCGAGTCATCGTCTCCGTCGCACGGGGGGCGCGAGATTCTAACCCTAGTGCTATGGCGGGGGTCGTCGAGGGCTTACCAGGGCTCCAGCTAGGTCCGGCGAGGTGGGCGAACGAGCGAGTCGACGATGACGGTTCGACTGGTGGTCGCGGTAGCTCCTGGCTCCTAGTGTTGGTTCCTCTTCTTCACTGCAGTGGTTAGCTCCTGTGAAATTTCAGCGGTGTGGTGCTCGCCTTGCTCCAGGGACGGGTCAGAGAGATTTCTGGGTGAGAAGGGAGTGGAATGGTGTGCGTTTTTAGGCAGGGGAGGGCTCTATTTATATTACGATGAAGGGGGCACGGCGGCATGGCTCGGGCTCGTCAGTGACGTGGTTACAAGAAGCTATCGGCATGGCAGAGGGCGTAGGTCGACGCATGGCTTCATGGCGCTCGTCATGCGCACAGTGGCACGACAAGGCGCACTCTCCATCATTCTAGAACGTCCGTGCTCTGCCTCGGTTCCGTCGGTATTCGTCACGGCGTACGGTGGTCACAGAGCGCGCGGGGTCAAACGATCATGTCTGGGAGATTGCTGGCATCGCGGCAAACTTATAGGTGCAAAGGGAGAGCGAGGCGCAACATGGTCGCGCGGGATTGCTCGGTGCTCTGGTGTTGCGATCAGCATGGTCGAGTGTTAAACCCTGCTAGCGTCTCCGCGGGCGGTCGTTGGTCGAGGCGTGCACAGGAAATGGTGACGAGGTCACGTCTACCTCCTAGACATCGTGGGTGAGGGCGGTGCAGCGTGTAGCAGCGTGTCCGCGTCGGGGTGACATGGGTGAGCTCGGGTACGATTTCCACTAGTCACAATGGAGAGTGAGCTAAATTGCATGGGCTAGTACTGGGAGAGTTAAGGGCAAGTAGTGGAGGCTCGGTGAGGTCACAAAGATTATCACAAGGTTGATCAAAACAATGAATAGTTGGTAAGGTTGTACTGTGATCACTAAGTGTTTGATTAAATGGCCACAAGAACTAAACCTTTGAATTTTCCAAATCTTTTTGGTGGGTGTGCTGGTCATAGTCTTGGTAGTATCTGGGTGCAAGGGTTTGCTAAGTGGTGAAGGTTTTAGTGGTTTTCAAAAAATGACTATCTTGATGCATAAGATAGATTCAATTTTGAATTGCCTCTCAAATGGATTTGAAACTGTTTCTGAAAGATTTGAAAGCTCCATTGTGTTCAGTGTTACTTAATCTAGCAAGGGGAGAAAAGAAATGGAATCGTTTCTGTTTCAAATCATTTGCTAGAGATGCTCAAAGTGAGCTAGGTGTTAACTTTTGCAAGAATGACCATTAGGTCATATGCTTCATATATTGATTTTCTTTTGTTTTGATCTAGTTTGGATTTTACCTAGATGATATGGTCTTGATCTTTAAACCAATTCTCATCATTTATAACAAACAAACATGGCTTTGCAAACATTCATACACATTCATAACACACATGCATTAAGATAGTGTTTAGTATTAAAAGCTTTTGTTAACCCTAATTTTGGTTGATTATAAATTGATATCCTCATTAATATTTTTGAGATGTTACAAACCTTCCCCTCTTAAAAAGAATCTCATCCTGAGATTCAGGAAAAACTAGGAACTAAAGAGATTGGGAAACTCAGTCCTCATGTAATATTCTCGTTCCTAGGTGACTTCTTCTTCAGTATGGTTGCTCCACTGAATTTTGAGAAACTTGATACTCCTGTTCTGGGTGGTTCTGAAAGCTTCTCCCAAAATATGAATGGGTACTTCACGATAAGTTAAATCTGGGTTGATTTCCATGGCTCTATGATCGATGTTCTTGAAAACTTCTATATTGTCCAGAACTTCTAAGCATTTCCGAAGTAACAAGATATGAAACACATCATGAACGACTGACATCTCTTCCAACAATTCTATCTGATACGGTACTTCTCCTCGGCGACTTAAAATCTTGAAGGGTCCAATATATCTAGGTGCAAGCTTTCCTTTGAGTTGGAAACGCTGCATTCCTTTCAAGGGTTATACCTTGAGATAAACAAAGTCTCTGATATTGAAGGCTAGGTATCGACGTCTCTAGTCAGCATAACTCTTCTGTCGGGATTGAGCGGTTTTGAGGTGTTCATGGATCTTGTGAACCTTCTCTTTGGCTTCTTGTAGGATGTCTGGTCCGAATATCTGACTCTCTCCTACTTGCGACCAATTCAGGGGGGTACGACACTTCCTTCCATACAAAAACTCAAATGGGGTCATTTGCAAACTGGCTTGATAACTATTGTTGTATGAGAATTTCTGTGAAAGGCAGGCAGTCTTCCCATTTAGATCCATATTCCAATACACAAGCTCTCAGCATATCTTCTAGTATCTGATTTACTCTTTCCTTTTATCCATCTGTCTGCGGGTGATAAGCTGTGCTGAAGTTCAGTTTGGTCCCTAATCCTTCTTGGAATTTCTTCCAGAACCTTGAGGTAAACTGGGTTCCTCGATCTGACACAATTGTCTTAGGGGTTTCGTGCAGACTGACTATTCTAGAAATATATAACTCTGCTAGCTTTGATCTTTGGTAAGTGGTCTTGACTGGTATGAAATGAGCTAATTTGGAAAGTTAATCCACTATGACCCAAATAGAATCATTTCCCCTACTAGATGTAGGCAAACCAGTGATGAAATCCATTCCAACTGAATCCCATTTCCATTCTGGAATTCGCAAAGGTTGCAAAAGTCCCGCGGGTCACTGGTGTTTCACTTTGACTCTCTAACAGATATCACACTTGGCGATATAGCTTCCGACTTCTCTCTTCATCTTGTGCCACCAAAATTGCTCTTTCAAATCCTAATACATCTTCGTTCCTCCCAGATGAATAGAATAAAGAGTATCATGGGCTTCTTGCAAAATGACTTGCTTCAACTCTGAATCTGCTGGCACACAGATGCGTACCTTATACCACAGAACTCCTTCTTCATATACCGCGAATCCGGGTACCTTCCGTGTACCGATACGATGCTTAATTCCGTCGATACTGGCATTTCATTTCTGAATTTACTTTATCTGACCAATCAAAGTGGGTTGAAGTTCAATAATAGCTAGGAATCCTTCGCTAACTAGCTCCATTCTGAAATTCTCCAACTCCTTATGAAATCTTGGCTGCTCTTTCATAATCATGGTGTTTAATCTACACAACAGTCCACTAAGAGCATCTGCTACCACATTGGCCTTGCCGGGGTGGTAGTGAATGTCATGGTCATAATCCTTGATTAACTCTATCCATCTCCTTTGTCTCATATTCAGCTCCTTTTGGGTGAAACTATACTTCAAACTCCTGTGATTTGAATAAATCTCACAGCGGTTACCCATGAGGTAATGACGCCATGTCTTCAAGGCTAAAACTACGGCTGCTAATTCTAGGTCATGGGTTAGGTAATTCTGCTCATGTTGCTTCAGTTGTCTGGACAGATATGATATCACTTTGCCTTTTTTGCATCAACACACAACCGAGACCAATTTTTGATGCATCACAATATACGTCAAAGGGCTTTGTGATATCCGGCATGATCAAGATTGGGGATGAAATCAATATCTTCTTGAGTTCTTTAAAACTTGCTTCACATTTGTCCGTCCATTCAAACTTCTTGTATTTCTTCAATAGCTGAGTCATTAGCCTTGTGATGCTTGAAAATCCTTCAACAAACTTGTGGTAATATCCCGCTAATCCAAGGAATGTATGAACTTCGGTTTGAGTGGTTGGGGCTTTCCATTCTTCAACATCCTTAATCTTGGCGGGGTCGACGACAACCCCTCCGACCGACAAGATATGTCATAGGAATCCTACTTCCTTCAACTAGAATTCACATTTGCTAAACTTGGCATATAACTGATGCTCTCTAAGGGTTCCAAAGATGGTCCTTAGATGCTGTTCATGTTCTTCTTACGACTTGGAATAGATCAGAATGTCATCAATAAAAACAATGAAAACCTTATCCAAGAAGTCCATAAAAATCTTATTCATGAGATTCATGAAATAAGCAGGGGCATTGGTTAATCCAAATGACATGACATTGTACTCATACAATGCATATATGGTGTGAAAGCAGTCTTTGGGATATCCGTTGCACGGATTTTTAGTTGATGATAACCAGTTCTAAGATCAATCTTAGAAAACACCCTAGCACCAGTCAACTGGTCAAACAAATCTTCTATCTTTGGAAGTGGGTACTTTTTCTTGATGGTGACATCGTTTAGCTTTCGGTAATCCATACATAAATGGGTGGCACCATCTTTCTTATCCACAAACAAAATAGGTGATCTCCATGGCGATGCACTTGGTTGAATCAGATTTTTGCTCAACATGTCATCAAGTTGCTTATTGACCTCCACTAACTCCGTTGGGTTCATAATATAGGGTCTCTGAGCTATGGGTCTAGTTCTAGGAATTAGTTCAATGATAAACTCGATATCCCGATCTGGGGGCATATCGGGTAATTCATCTGGGAACACAACGGGGTATTCACAGACTACTCTGACTTGGTTTAGGGTTGGTTGGACTAAACTCTTGTTGCACTTGAATCGACGAGGCAGCGTCTCAGACACATGATCTACTGATACTCCGGTACTTGACACAGTCTATTAATCCTTGATGTTTCGACATCAATCTATTCCTAGTACTACTTCCAAACCTTTTGTTCCAAGTACTATTAGGTTGGCATAGAAATCTATTCCATGTATTCTGATAGGTACGGCCTTGCAAATTTTTCTAGCTTTGGTAGTCGACCCAGGTATTTGAACTATCATAACATGCTTCGAATTGGTTGGTTGAATCTTACTAGTGCATGCAGATTATTCTATAACAAACGAGTGTGATGCTCCAGAATCAAACAACACTCTTGAAAGTACTGAGTTAACAGAAAACATACCCAGCACGACATCTGGCGCTTCCTGGGCTTCTTCAACATTCATGTGGAACAGACGACCAGTACGGTTATGCTGGTTGCTTGGGGAAAATATCTTTCCAGGCTGAACACAACGCTGCTACTAGGTAGGTGCAGTGGCATTGGGTGCTGCAGCAAGCTTCTTGGGGTACTCATTAGAGTAGTGACCCATGATTCCACATTCAAAGAAGGTGATCATGGATTTTTCCTTCCCAGCAATAGGCACAACATTTCTTCCAGTCCTTGGGGTGGTATGGTTGTTGTTGGCGGGCCTTGGCAGTGCACGGTTGAAGTTATTGGGGTTGCCAGTGTTGTAGTTGTTGTTGCCTCCAGGCCTCGGGTTTCCTCCGCTATGATTGGGAAAGTTCGGACGGGGCATAGGTGGCCTGTTGTTCCTTGGTGCAAATCCTGCAAATGAACTGGGGCGATACTTTGGGGTATGGTGGGGTTCAGGCTGGTGCATCATACGATGCTTACGGTTCTTAGTGGCTTGATTGATCTTTCCTTCCATCTAGATAGCGAAATCCACTAGAGATTCTAGATCGTCAAAAGGAATATTGACTAGAACCATCTGCATATCATCGTGCAGACCAGTCATGAACCTTTCCTTCTTATTGGCTTTAGTACCAATCTCATCAGGGGCATAGCTAGACAGAGATAGAAATCTGTCACGTTATTCCACCATAGTCATTCTTCCCTGCTTCAATTCTTGAATTCATCCCTAATCCTTAGAATCAAACCTAGAGGCACATGAGTCTGACTAAACTTGAGTTTGAATTCCTCCCAAGTAATCATCTGTCCTCCGTTCATTGTATGAGTGCTATTCCACCATGCTCTTGCAGAACCTGCCAGATAATGGGTGGCAAACAGTACTTTCTCTGCAGCATCCAGTCCTGCAACTTCTAAGTTGTTCTCCATTGTTTGTAGCCAGTCATCAACATCTAAGGGCTCTTCAGATTTGCGAAACATAGGGGGATTGGTGTTCTGGAAGTTCTTGAGCTTATATCCATGGTGATCCTGATTTCCATGGCCTTGGTTGTCATGCACCAGTTGGGCGATCTGTTGAAGAGTGGCGAGATTGGCTTGACCCTTGGTTCTATCGGCTTCTTGATCGGCTACTAGCATTTACAGAATTTGGACCATCGGGTCCTGGGATGAGCTGCTTCCACCGCGAGTCATCTGAAGATTGAGATAGATCATAAGAAAAGAGGGATTTTTTTCTAAGGTTTATGGGTTTGGTTTTAAAGCTTTTAAACTTTGAGTAAGGCTAGGTTTTGAAAGCCAGCAACTTGTCAACACCCGGATTTTTAATCCCAGATGCCTGTTATGCCATACATCGCAATCCCAGGATTACCATTTTTGCGAGACATAACAGAATTGGATACCATAGTACATCATCCATTAAAAACCGTACATAAGGTTTTACACAAATAGGAATCTCATGATCCAGTTCTTAATACAACTTCAAGCAGCAGAATATGTAATAATAATGGTACCGTAGGCGAAGCTCCATCTTCGGGGTCACAGGCAATGCTGACGATGGGAGATGATCCTAGTTGTCGTCACCTTCCTGGGGTCCATCCTCCAGGTACTCCTCTTCATAGCATGGCCACGGGAATAGCCAGGGACAAAGCCATGAGTACTCTTTAAGTACTCGCAAACTAATACTAACAAGTAAAAGGGTATTTGGATAAGAGGACACTAGGCTCTAGGGTTGTTTTGCAAAGGCCAGATTTATCTCTACTAAGTTTAGAAGCAAGAGATCTAGTTGAAGTTTATAACACCTAAGTGGAAACTTGTATTTCATAGCACAACCCTGTTGTGGTCAAGTCAAAGTCTCAATTCATTTCACAAGTCATTTTGAAAACAGCTGACGGGGGAACAGTATGGCCACTCCAACATCCATAACCGTGGACGCGGCTATTCGAATAGTTTGACACTCTGCAGAGATTGTACACTTTCACCACAACATTCGATACATCCGTCAGGAACAAATCCTGAATTCACCATACTCAGTATGCGGATAATCAATCCTAACCTTTCAATTACACGCCCTAGTATAAGCACCTCTCCTGTGAGTTTGGCCTCCCAACCATGACCAACTATCATCTTGGGTACTGCACAGGTGGACAAACTTCACAAGGTAGCCTCAGCTCATACCTTGGCCGTGAGGGAGCTAATACTAAGGTATATAAGTTTCTAGTCAAGCCCTACCCAATCTTTGGGTATTGTGGTTGTACGATAAAATTGGAATGGTATCGCATCCAGACAACCATCAGTTTTATAAAGGGCTAAGGCTCATGCCTCAACATTTTCATCACCATAATCATCTGGTGTTCGGAAACACATGTCAAAACATCTCAGTAGAATGATCCCTCATTCTAAGGTTTTCATAACCATTTTCACCAAGTATTCCCATCTAAAGTTGATCAAGTTTTATGCTTAGCACTAGCATCTACAAGTGGGGATATGTACTAATGAGGGGTGGTAAACTAGTGGAGTTTCAACTAAGTACAACGTTATATCTTAGGATGATATCAAGGTTTCTAACTTAGGCCAAATTTTATGCTCTTTATGCAACCTTCAAATATATCTTTCTAGAATCTACAAGTCACTTGAGTACTCTCTAAGGAAGTAGCTTTGATAAGGAAATAAAATAGAAGGCTTGCAAATAAAACTAGGAGGGGGTAACAAGTGGATATCATCACATATGCTTAAGGCATAGGATTGGCATGGTAACAAGTAAGGGTTTGTTTGCATCAGTAGAATATCTTGCAAGTGTTAGCTTGCACATTCACTAGTAGTATTAGGCTTTCCTTGTGCAGAGCAGTGGTTGAAGTTCTCCTCGGCTTCTTCTTCGTAGTATCCTCCTTCCTCCTCGTATCCTTGGTCGGTACTAGCGTCTATGAATAAATACGATGTACACAATCACCAAACAATACTTAACTACTTGCAATCATCACACAAAAAGGGTCCTATGGATGATCAAGCATCATCACTAACATTACAAGATTAAAGCTTGGTTTAATTCCTTTTATTTTTAGAAAAGTAATTTCTACTCATTGAAAAACTATTTAAGATTTAATATTCTCCAAACCAAACATGGGATCATGTTGACACATGTCATCACCACATGCTTCAGTTCATGGGAATGTGATTTAAAGTGGTGTCACAATTTAATAAGGTTTTACCCTTTTATTTTAATTAAATAATGTGTCTAGAAATTCCTATGTGGCATTCTTTTATTACTTGGTCATTATTTCTGTAAGTAAACCTATATATTTTTATATATTCTGAAAGTTATGGTTAAATGTGATTTTTGAGAGTTGGAATCAACTCAAAAGCTATTATGGTTTTAATTTGAAAAATGTTTGAATGCAGAAAATCTCCTGCCTTGTTATTTGTACCAAGGGTGATCTACAGATCCAAATGACTTGAATCCAACGGGCTTGGATTCCGCATTCCCATACCTTTCTAACAAAATTGGTTTCATTCAATTTGGTGCAATGAATCGACCTGGGTTGATTTTTGAAACTGGGTGCTGAAGTGTGTTTGAAATAAAATGGAAAAGATTAAATTCAAATAACTGGGCTGCGCGGGAAGCGATACTGGGCCGTCTTACTAAGCACAGCGCTTCCGCGGGCTGTTTAAGTTACTGTCCCCACGCGTCAGTGAGATAGGGGGGTGCAGAGCGGTATGGGGCGATGTGGTGCGTTCGATCTGGTTCTAATCCAACGGCTGAGGGTCATCGTCGACGTTGGGCAACGCCGACAAGACAGAAACCTAGCACGGACAGTGGGGGTCATTGGGGGATCACCGGGGTTCAGGCGAGGTTCGGCGAGGCGGGCGAACGATGAAGTCGATGACGGCGAACCTCCTGGTACGGGAAGCTTCTCCTGGGGCGGCTCCAATCACTGGCTCCCTTCTTCTCCAGCAGCGGTGGGCTCCGGTGAAATTTCGGCGAAGTGCTGCTCGCCTTGCTCCGGGAACGGGGTGGAATGATCAGTGAGAAGAGGGGAGTGAGATGGTGTACTCAATTCGGCTGGGGTGGCCTCTATTTATAGTGGCGAGAGGGGACCGACGGGGCGCAAGGTGAGCTCGTCGTGGTCGACGGTACAGAGGGCTATCGGCGTGGGCGACGGTAGGGGGCGGTGCGGTGCTCTCTGGCGATGCTCAACAACACGGTGGCAAGACGTGGGCGGTGCGGCTTGGTCGGAACGCGACAGTGCTCTACGCGTGCCCGGCGGAGAATTTAATGGCGCACAGCGCACGTGGTCCGCGCGGCAGCGAACGAGCGTGTGTGCGGGGTTGCTAGGACGATGGTGATCATGTATGCACGCGGCGAGGGCGGCACGCGGTCTGTGGGCGTCGGTCGAGCGTGGCGCACGGGGCGTGCTCTTGGCATGGTTGCTGGCGAGGTTGGCATGGTTCGTGCGTGTGGTTCAGTGGCTGGCAACGTTTGAGCGCTGGACAGGGAGTGGCGGTGGGGTGTTGGCTTGCTCCCAGACATATTGGCTAGGCTTGTTTCTCCTCCTAGCTTGCTGTCGACATGGGGGTGACAAGGGTGCATTCGGCCTGCTCACCATTGATGGCAATGCTAAGCTTACAGTGATGCTAAGGGTGTGCAATTGAGCTAGATGATATACTAAAACCTAGTTGTAACCAGAGAGGGAACAAGTTAGGCTTCAATCACTGCTCACAATAGTGTTTGGATTTTGTTTGATTTGTGTCTGCCAAGTGTTTGACGAAATGGCCGCAAGAACTCAAGTTTTGAATTTTGAAAATATTTTTGGTGGGTGTGCTAGGTTGGTGCTGGTGAGTCTGCAGATGCTTGGGTTTTGAAATTTGATCTTGTTTGTGTGGTTTTTGAAAAAGTGGGATCTTCCTATATGGTAAAGATTGAATTTTGAATTGTCATTTAAACTATGCATTTGAAAGTTTCTGGATGATCACAAAGTGGGACTTGATACTTTGTTATGAGTACAATCAAGGGGTGCAAAGATCCAGAAAAGTTTCTGTTAGGTTCTGAAATTTTGAGACAGCCAAAGTAGGCATGGGAGTTAAATTAGTCAAAATGACCATTCCCTTATTTTATTTGTTTTGATTTACTTGTCTTTGGGAAAAGTGTGGGAAATGTTTAGATGATGTTTATTTCACCTAAGCATCCATTTACAAGCAATGGAACACACAAAAAAGGTAGTTCAAAAGAATTCAAAAGGAAATGCATACTCACATGCATGCTTCCATAATTTTATTTAGAAAAGTTTTTGTTAACCCTAATTTTGATGATTAGAGTTTGATGATCCAAGTTTAGTATTTTTGGGATGTTACTAACCTCCCCCCTTAAACAAAATCTCGTCCCGAGATTTGAAAAAGGACGAAAAAGATTACCTAGGATTTGAAGAGATCTGGAAACTCCGTCCTGATGTGATCTTCGCGCTCCCAGGTAGCTTCCTCTTCTGTGTGGTTGCTCCACTGAATCTTGAGAAACTTGATGCTTTGGGTTCAGGTAGTTCTGAAAGCTTCTTCCAAAATACGGATGGGTACTTCGGGGATAGGTTAGGTCATCGTTGATCTCTATGCTCCGGTGATCGATATTCTTGAACACTTCGGTCTTCTCTGGAACTTCGAGACACTTGCGAAGTAACGAGATATGGAACACATTGTGTACTGCGGACATCTCTTCGGGTAGTTCCAATTGATACGATACTTCTCCTCGATGGTTCAAAATCTTGAAAGGTCCGATATATCTGGGGGCTAACTTTCCTTTGAGTTGGAAACGCTGCATTCCCTTCAATGGCGACACTTTCAGATAAACAAAATCTCCTATGTTGAAGGCGAGGTCTCGACGTCTCTTGTCGGCGTAACTCTTCTGTCTGGATTTGGCAGTCTTGAGGTGCTCACGAATCTTTTGAACCTTCTCTTCTGCTTCTCGTAGGATGTCCGGTCCGAAGATATGACTCTCTCCTACTTCCGACCAGTTCAAAGGGGTGTGACACTTTCTTCCGTACATGAATTCAAATGGGGCCATTTGAAAACTGGCTTGGTAACTGTTGTTGTATGAAAATTCTGCAAATGGCAGACAGTCTTCCCACTTGGATCCATATTCTAACACACATGCTCTAAGCATATCTTCGAGTATTTGGTTTACTCGCTCCGTTTGTCCATCTGTCTGAGGGTGATACGCGGTACTGAAATCTAGGCGGGTTCCTAAGTCTTCTTGGACTTTCTTCCAGAATCTCGAGGTAAACTGAGTTCCTCGATCCGATACGATGTTCTTGGGGACTCCATGAAAACTAACTATTCTAGCGATGTATAACTCTGCTAGCTTCGAACTCTGATATGTGGTCTTGACGGGCAAGAAATGGGCGACTTTGGACAATCTGTCCACTATGACCCAGATAGAGTCATTTCCCCTACTAGAAGTAGGTAGTCCAGTGATAATGTCTATGCCAACAGAATCCCATTTCCATTCCGGAATCTGCAATGGTTGCAACAATCCAGCGGGTCTTTGATGTCCTGCCTTGACTCGCTGACATATGTCGCACTTGGCGATATAGCTTCCGATTTCACTCTTCATCTTATGCCACCAAAGTTGCTCCTTCAAATCTTGATACATCTTAGTTCCTCCGGGATGGATAAAATAAAGAGTATCATGAGCCTCCTTCAAAATAACTCCTTTAAACTCAGAATCTGCTGGTACACAAAGGCGTCCTTTGTACCACAGAACTCATTCTTCGTCTTTGGTGAATCCGGGTACCTTGCCTGTACAGATACGACGCTTCATTCCGTCGATACTAGCATTTCCTTTCTGCGCCTCTTTGATCTGGTTGATCAAATTGGGCTGAAGCTCTATGCTAGCCAAAAAAAATCCTTCACTCACTAATTCTATTTGAAAATCTTCCATCTCTTTGTGCAAACTTGGTTGCTCCTTCAAGATCATGGAGTTCAAGCGGCACGGCAATCTGCTAAGGGCATCTGCTACCACATTGGCTTTACCAGGGTGATAGTGAATGTCCAGATCATAATCCTTGATTAGCTCAATTCATCTTCTCTGTCTCATATTCAGCTCCTTCTGAGTGAATATATACTTCAGACTCTTGTGATCCGAATAAATCTCAAAACGATTTCCCATCAGGTAATGTCTCCATGTCTTCAGGGCTAGAACTACGGCTGCGAGTTCGAGGTCATGGGTTGGGTAATTTTGCTCATGTTGCTTCAATTGTCGAGATAGATAAGATATAACTTTGCCTTCTTGCATTAGCACACATCCGAGACCGATCTTGGATGCGTCACAATAGACATCGAAGGGCTTCGTGATATCCGGCATGATCAAGATTGGGGCTGAAATAAATATCCTCTTGAGTTCTTGAAAACTCGCTTCACACTTGTCGGTCCATTCAAACTTCTTGTCCTTCTTTAGCAATTGGGTCATAGGTCTGGCGATACTCGAGAATCCTTCTACGAACTTGCGGTAATATCCCGCCAATCCAAGAAATGCACGAACTTGGGTTTGAGTGGTTGGGGCTTGCCAATCTTCTACATCTTTTACTTTGGCAGGGTCAACGGCAATTCCTCCGGCTGATACAATGTGACCGAGGAATCCTACCTCCTGTAACCAGAATTCACATTTGCTAAACTTGGCATGCAACTGATGCTCTCTAAGGGTTCCAAGAATGGTCCTTAGGTGTAGCTCATGTTCTTCTTCTGATTTGTAATAAATCAGAATGTCATCGATAAAAACAACGACAAACTTATCCAGGAAGTCCATAAAAATCTTATTCATGAGATTCATGAAATAAGCGGGGGCATTGGTTAGTCCGAAAGACATGACTGTATACTCGTATAATCCATATCTGGTGGTAAAGGCAGTCTTTGGAATATCCTCTGCACGAATCTTGAGTTGATGATAACCAGTCCTAAGATCAATCTTAGAAAACACTTTGGCGCCGGTCAAATGATCAAACAAATCTTCTATCTTGGGCAAGGGGTACTTATTCTTGATGGTGACATCATTCAACTTCCGATAATCCGTACACAAACGGTTACTTCCATCTTTCTCGTCCACAAACAAGTCAGGGGATCTCCATGGTGACGCACTTGGTTGAATCAATCCAATTTCCAGCATGGCATGCAATTGCTTCTTCAGTTCTGCTAGCTCCGACGGGTTCATACTTTAGGGTCTCTAGGCTATGGGTCCAGTTCCGGGGATTAGTTCGATGATAAACTCGATATCCCGATCTGGGGCATACCGGGCAAAACATCTGGAAATACATCGGGGTATTCACAGACTATCCGGGCTTGGTCAATGGTAGGTTGGTCTATACTCTTGTTGCATTTGAATTGACGAGGTAAGGTTTCAGATATATGATCGACTGATATTCCGGCTGTACTGGTCATGGTTATGGATTTCTTGGCACAGTCAATCAATCCCTTATCTTTTGACATCCAATCCATTCCTAGTACTACTTCCAAACCTTTAGTTCCGAGTACTACCAAGTTAGCATAAAAATCTATGCCATGGATTCGGATAGGGATGGCTTTGCAAATTTGCCTAGCCTTGGTGGTTGATCCGGGAATTTGAACAATCATCACATGCTTCAATTTGGTTGGTTGAATTTTACTAGTGCATGCAAATTCTTCGGTGACAAATGAATGCGATGCACCAGAATCAAAGAACACTCTTGCAAGTACTGAATTAATAGAAAACATACCCAACACGACGTCTGGCGCTTCCTGAGCTTCTTCAGCATGCATGAGAAAAAGACGGCCATTGCGGTTGAGTGAATTCCCTGGGGCAAATCTTATTCCGGGCTGAACACGACGCTGCTGCTGAGCTGGGGCATTGGTATTGGGGGCTGCAACATTCTTCTTGTTGGGGCACTCGTTGGAGTAGTGACCCTTATTTCACAGTCATAACAAGTCACTTGCGACTTGTCCTTTGCTGCGACAGGCACATCATTGCTTCCAGTCCTCGGGGAAGTGTTGGTGTTGGTGGCAGCATTATTGTTGTTGAACTTGGGTGGGGCACGAGTATAATTGCTAGAGTTGCCGGGGTTATTGTGACTTCCTCCTGGTCTAGGGTTTCCACGGTTGGGATAGGTCGAACGGTTCATCGGGGGTCTGTGGGTTCTTGGGGCAAATCCTGGAGATGGGTTAGGGCGATACTTTGGGGTCTGATGGGTTCCTGGCTGATGCATCATGCAGCACTTGCGGTTCTCATTGTCTTGGTTGATCTTTCCTTCCATCTGGATAGCAGAGTCTACAAGGGCTTCAATATCGGCAAAGGGGATATTGATTAGCACTGTCTGCATCTCATCATGCAGACCATTCAGGAATCTTTCTTTCTTCTTGGCTTCGGTGTCAATCTCATCTGGGTCATACCTAGCTAATGACAAAAATTTGTCACGGTATTCCACTATAGTCATCCTTCCTTGCTTCAGCTCTCTAAATCCGTCTCTCATCCTCTTGATCAAACCCGGTGGCACATGGGTTCTGCTGAACTTCACCTTGAATTCCTCCCAGGTCATCATCTGGCCTCCGGTCATTGCGCGAACACTGTTCCACCATGCCCTGGCATCTCCAGCTAGATAGTGGGTGGCGAACAGAACTTTCTCGTTGGCTTCCACTCCGGCGACTTCTAGGTTATTTTCCATGGTTTGCAACCAATCATCGGCGTCTAGGGGCTCTTCTGACTTAGTGAAAACAAGTGGGTTGGTATTCTGGAAATTCTTGAGCTTAGATCCATGGTTGTCCTGATTTCCGTGGCCTTGATTGTTGTGGGCAAGCTGAGCTATCTGTTGCAGGGTGGCTAGGTTGGCTTGACGTTCCGCTCTTTCAGCTTAGCGGTCAAAAGTCAACATTTGCAGGATCTGCAACATCGGGTCCGGGGATGAACCACTTCCTCCGCGTGGCATCTGAAGATTGATTTAGATCATGAGAAAAGAGGGAAATTTCTAAGGTTTCGGGGACTTCGAAAAGTTTTTAAAGTTTGACTCAGAGTTTTCTAGCAACTTGCTTTTCATTCATTCAATCATAGCACACGATACAACACAAACCATAAAACAAGAAAAAACAGATGGTTTTAAGAACCATTCTGGAATCTACGATATAGTGGGACCGAATACTACTCACTACGCTAGTGCTCAAGTGCTACTACTCCTCGGAATTGGTGGCTTCGTCATCTTCATCATCATCGATGAAGGCGAAATCATCCTCTCGGTGAAGAAATCCATAGCCTGATCCTCCAGAAAATCATCATCATCGCTGAGATAGGAGTAGGGGTCTCCACGAAGATCCTCTCCGGCATCTCCCTTTCCTCCAACTACACGTCTCTCCCGTGGATGGTCTCCTCCAAAGATGAGATGTGGTGGCGAAGACAGGCAATAATGCGCTCCTTCTTGTCGAGCTGACGGCAGCGAGACTTGCGATCCTTTGCTAGCATGGCGATGGTTTGATCCTTCGTCTTGATGATGGCAGACTTGTGGTTGGAGTAGTCACGGCAGTTATCCAACTCCTGCTCATGATCTTACATCATGAAGCTAAGGTGGTCCAATTGAGTCTTCAGCTCAGGGTGGTATGGTGCTTCCAGTGGTTGTCCACTTGCATCACGCCTCGGGCAAAACTCAAAGCGAGTTCCCTTGATCTGGTTGATACTCTGCCCACACAGACGGGAAAGAGCTTCCTGCATGTCCCTGGCAAGTCCATCGAGCCAGTTGTTCTCTCTCAAGGTAAACTGAATTCCCTTAGCAGTGGGAGGTTCAATCTTTCCTCGGAGACTTGCAACAATTATCCACTGCAGATCTTCTCCTCCTTGATCATTGAGCTGAGCTCCGAAGAACTCGGTGTGCGGACGCTCCAGAAGTTCCGAAAGCTAGTCCAAATCCCTCTCAAAGATAAGGTCTCCTCCATTCCCCAACTGATAAAACTTGTTGTACTTCACGTCCATCTATAAGAATATAGGATGAGTAAGTTAGTAGAGTGATCAAGTGTGTCAAATTTTATGTATTTTGCAAGAATTTTTGAGGAACATGTATTTTCATGAAAGAATCAAAGGGATAAGAATGAGAATAAGTTTTTGTAAATATTTGCTTCCTTTGGTTTTGAAACTAAGTTTTTGATTCAAACGTCCAGTCTAACTAGGGTCTCCTATGGTCAGGATGGCTCTGATACCAACTTGTCAACACCCAGATTTTTAATCCCAAATGTCTGTTATGCCATACATCGCAATCCCAGGATTACCATTTTTGCGAGACATAACAGAATTGGATACCATAGTACATCATCCATTACAAACCATACATAAGGTTTTACACAAATAGGTATCTCATTATCCAGTTCTTAACACAACTTCAAGAAGCGGAATACGTAATAATAACGGTAGCGTAGGCGAAGCTCCATCTTCGGGGTCACAGGCAATGCTGACGATGGGAGATGATCCTAGTTGTCGTAACCTTCCTAGGGTCCATACTCTAGGTACTCCTCTTCATAGTCTGGACACGGGAATAGCCAGGGACAAAGCCATGAGTACTCTTTAAGTACTCGCAAACTAATACTAACAAGTAAAAGGGTTTTTGGATAATAGGACACTAGGCTCTAGGGTTGTTTTGCAAAGGCCAGATTTATCTCTACTAAGTTTAGAAGCAAGAGAGCTAGTTGAAGTTTATAACACCTAAGTGGGAACTTGTATTTCATATCACAACCCTGTTGTGGTCAAGTCAAAGTCTCAATTCATTTCACAAGTCATTTTAAAAACAGCTGACGGGGGAAAAGTATGGCCACTCCAACTGTCCATAACCACGGACGTGGCTATTCGAATAGTTTGACACTCTGCAGAGATTGTACACTTTCACCACAACATTCAATACATCCGTCAGGAACAAATCCTGAATTCACCATACTAAGTATGCAGATAATCAATCCTAACCTTTCAATTACACGCCCTAGTATAAGCACCTCTCCTGTGAGTTTGGCCTCCCAACCATGACCAACTGTCATCTTGGGTACTGCACAGGTGGACAATCTTCACAAGGTAGCCACAGCTCATACCTTGGCCGTGAGGGAGCTAATACTAAGGTATATAAGTTTCCAGTCAAGACCTACCCAATCTTCGGGTATTGTGGTTGTACGATAAAATTGGAATGGTATCGCATCCAGACAACCATCAGTTTTATAAAGGGCTAAGGCTCATGCCTCAACGTTTTCATCACCATAATCATCTGGTGTTCGGAAACACATGTCAAAACATCTCAGCAGAATGATCCATAATTCTAAGGTTTTCATAACCATTTTCACCAAGTATTCCCATCTAAAGTTGATCAAGTTTTATGCTTAGCACTAGCATCTACAAGTGGGGATATGTACTAATGAGGGGTGGTAAACTAGTGGAGTTTCAACTAAGTACAACCTTATATCTTAGGATGATATCAAGGTTTCTAACTTAGGCCAAATTTTATGATCTTTATGCAACCTTCAAATATATCTTTCTAGAATCTACAAGTCACTTGAGTACTCTCTAAGGAAGTAGCTTTGATAAGGAAATAAAATAGAAGGCTTGCAAATAAAACTAGGAGGGGGTAACAAGTGGATATCATCACATATGCTTAAGGAATAGGATTGGCATGGTAACAAGTAAGGGTTTGTTTGCATCAGTAGAATATCTTGCAAGTGTTAGCTTGCATATTCACTAGTAGTATTAGGCTTGCCTTGTGTAGAGCAGTGGTTGAAGTTCTCCTCGGCTTCTTCTTCGTAGTATCCTCCTTCCTCATCGTATCCTTGGTCGGTACTAGCGTCTATAAATAAATACGATGTACACAATCACCAAACAATACTTAACTACTTGCAATCATCACACAAAAGGGTCCTATGGATGATCTAGCATCATCACTAACATTACAAGATTAAAGCTTGGTTTAATTCCTTTTATTTTTAGAAAAGTAATTTCTACTCATTGAAAAACTACTTAAGATTTAATATTCTCCAAACCAAACATGGGATCATGTTGACACATGTCATCACCACATGCTTTAGTTCATGGGAATGTGATTTAAAGTGGTGTCACAATTTAATAAGGTTTTACCCTTTTATTTTAATTAAATAATGTGTCTAGAAATGCCTATGTGGCATTCTTTTATTACTTGGTCATTATTTCTGTAAGTAAACCTATATATTTTTATATATTCTGAAAGGTATGGTTAAATGTGATTTTTGAGAGTTGGAATCAACTCAAAAGCTATTATGGTTTTAATTTGAAAAATGTTTGAATGCAGAAAAGCTTCTGCCTTGTTATTTTTACCAAGGGTGATCTACAGATCCAAATGACTTGAATCCAACGGATTTGGATTCAGCATTCCTAGAACTTTCTAAAAAAATTGGTTTCATTCAATATGGTGCACTGAATCGACCTGGGTTGATTTTTGAAACTGGGTGCAGAAGTGTGTTTGAAATAAAATGGAAAAGATTAAATTCAAATAACTTGGTTGCGCGGGAAGCGATACTGGGCCGGCCTGCTAAGCACAGCGCTTTCGCGAGCTGTTTAAGTTTTTGTCCCCACGCGCCAGTGAGACAGGGGGTGCGAAGCGGTATGGGGCGATGTGGTGCGTTAGATCTGGTTCTAATCCAACGGCCGAGGGTCATCGTCGACGTTGGGCAACGCCGGCGAGACAGAAACCTAGCGCGGCAAGTGGGGGTCGTTGGGGGCTCACCGGGGTTCAGGCGACGTTCGGCGAGACGGGCGAACGACGAAGTCGACGACGGCGAACCTCCTGGTACCAGCAGCTTCTCCTGGGGCAGCTCCAATCGCTGGCTCCCTTCTTCTCCAACAGCGGCGGGCTCCGGTGAAATTCTGGCGAAGTGCTGCTCGCCTTGCTCCGGGAACGGGGTGGAATGATCAGTGAGAAGAGGGGAGTGAGATCGGCTGGGGGTGGCCTCTATTTATAGTGGCGAGAGGGGACCGACGGGGCGCAAGGTAAGCTCGTCGTTGTTGACGGTACAGAGGGCTATCAGCGTGGGCGACGGTAGCGGGCGGTGCAGTGCTCCCTGGCGATTCTCAAAGACAAGGTGGCGAGACGTGGGGCGGTGCGGCTTGGTCGGAACGCGACGGTGCTCTGCGCGTGCCCGACGGAGAATTTAATGGCGCACAACGCGCGTGGTCCGTGCGGTGGCGAACGAACGTGTCTGTGGGGTTGCTGGGACGGTGGTGATCACGTATGCACGAGGCGAGGGCGGCGCGCGGTCTGTGGGCGTTGGTCGAGCGTGGCGCACGGGGCGTGCTCTCGGCATGGTTGCTGGCGAGGTTGGCATGGTTCGTGCGTGTGGTCCAGTGGCTGGCAACGTTCGAGCGCTGGACAGGGAGTGGCGGTGGGGTGTTGGCTTGCTCCCAGACATGCTGGCTAGGCTTGTTTCTCCTCCTAGCTTGCTGTCGACATGGGGGTGACAAGGGTGCATTCGGCCTGCTCACCATTGATGGCAATGCCAAGCTTACAGTGATGCTAAGGGTGTACAATTGAGCTAGATGGTCTACTAAAACCTAGTTGTAACCAGAGAGGGAACAAGTTAGGTTTCAATCACTGCTCAGAATAGGGTTTGGATTTTGTTTGATTCGTGTATGCCAAGTGTTTGACGAAATGGCCACAAGAACTCAAGTTTTGAATTTTGAAAAGATTTTTGGTGGGTGTGCTAGGTTGGTGCTAGTGAGTCTGCAGATGCTCGGGTTTTGAAAGTTGAGCTTGTTTGAGTGGTTTTTGAAAAAGTGGGATATTCCCATATGATAAAGATTCAATTTTGAATTGTCATTTAAACTATGCATTTAAAGTTTCTGGATGATCACAAAGTGGGCCTTGATACTTTGTTATGAGTACAATCAAGGGGTGCAAAGATCCAGAAAAGTTTATGTTAGGTTCTGAAAGTTTGAGACAGCCAAAGTAGGCATGGGAGTTAAATTGGTCAAAATGACCATTCCCTTATTTTATTTGTTTTGATTTACTTGTCTTTGGGAAAAGTGTGTGAAATGTTTAGATGATGTTTATTTCACCTAAGCATACATATACAAGCAACGGAACACAAAAACAAGGTGGTTCAAAAGAATTCAAAAGGAAATGCATACTCAGATGCATGCTTCCATAATTTTATTTAGAAAAGTTTTTGTTAACCCTAATTTTGATGATTAGAGTTTGATGATCCAAGTTTACTATTTTTGGGATGTTACACAACTCCTTTTCATTCATTCCAATCACACATACAAACCACACATTCCAAACACATCACAACAATAAACAGATAGTTTTAAGAACCATTCTGGCAAGCTACGATATAGTGGGACCGGATACAACTCACACCTACGACAGTGATCTAGTGACACTACTCCTCATCAGAACCAGTGGCCAATTCGTCATCAATGAAGTCACGGTCTTCATCATCAGTGTGGAGCTCCTGGTTGATGTCCTCCAAGTAGTCGTCATCATCACTGAGGTACGAGTAGGGATCTCCACGGATATCTTCCCCTTCATTCTCCCTCTCCTCAAGCTGCATGTCCCCATCATGGATGGCTTCTTCCAGGGCTGACAATTTGTGACGGAGGCGAGCAATGATGTGGTCCTTCTTGTCATGCAGGCGGCAAAGTGACTTGCGCTCCTTAGCAAGGATGGCGAGGGTCTGGTCCTTCTTCACTACAACACTATGCTGCGGATTGGCATCTTCACGGGTGTTGTCCAGCTCTTTCTGGTTCTCGTGCAGCATGAAGTCGAGATGATCCACATGGTGCCTCAACTCAGGGTGTCCTAGCATGGACAGGGCTGTCCCTGGGAGTCACGTCTGGCATAGTGAGCGAAGTGGGTGCCAGCGAGCTGATTGACGTTCTGCCCACACAGACCGACAAGTGCTTCCTGCATTGCTTTTGTTAGTCCATCCAGCCAGTTGTTCTCCATTAGGCCGAACTGGATCTTCTCCTATGTGGGTGCCTCCATCTTTCCTCTCAGATCAACAACTATAAGCCACTTCAGTTCCCCTCCAGGTTGATCGTTGAGGTGAGCTCCATAGAACTCCGGGTGCGGGCGCTCAAGAAAGTCCGCAAGCTGACTCAGGTCCCTCTCAAAGATGAGGTCTCCTCCGTTGCCCAACTGGTAAAACTTACTATACTTGAATTCCATTTAAGATGAGTAAGTTAGAGAGGTGATCAAGTGTGCCAAATTTTATGTAGGATTGCAAAATTTTCGAGGAACATATGACTCTTTTTTGGAAAGAATTTCAAGGACAAGAGTGAGAATAGGTTTTCATAAATACTCACTTTCTTTGTTTTGAAACTAAGTTTTTTAGACGACCATTCTAACTAGGGTCTCCTATGGTCAAGATATCTCTGATACCAACTTCTCAACACCCAGATTTTTAATCCCAGATGCCTGTTATGACGTACATTGCAATCGCAGGATTACCATTTTTGCGAGACATAACAGAATTGGTAGCATAATACATCATACATTACAAACCATAATAGTCTTACAAATAGTTGATCGTAAGATCAAGTCTGAATACAAATCATAGCAACAGAATAATAGCATAGTAGAGGCTCCATCTTCAGGGTCACAGGCAATGCTGCTGTCCATCCTCATCGTACTCCCCTCCATAGTCTGGCCATGGGAATATCCAGGGACAAAGCCATGAGTACTTCTAAAGTACTCGCAAACTATCACTAAGAAGTAATACCATTCTAGTAGGAATCCTAAGCTCTAGGTTTGTTTGCAATAAGCCAATTTTATTTCATAAGTACTTAATAGAAAAGACCTAACTTTAGTTGTCTAGATTACTCGAGTGGGAACCTAGTTTCATGTCCACATGCTTGTGGAGTTAAGTCAAAATCATAATTCAAGTCACGAGTCATTTTGAAAACATCTGACAACGGAACAGTATGGCCAGCCAACTGTCCATGACCGTGAATGCGGCTATTCGAATAGTTTGACACTCTGCAGAGGTGGTACACTTTCACCACAAAATTCGATACATCCGCCAGGGATAACCCTGAATCATCATACTTGGTATGCAGATAATCAATCCTAACCTTTCAATTACACACCCTAGTATAGGAACCTACCCTATGAGTTTGGACTCCCAGCCATGACCATCTGTCATCCTGGGAACTGCACAGGTGGACATTCATATTCACAAGGTAGCCTCAGCTCACCTTGTTCCACGAGGGAACCCATACTAAGACACATAAACTTCCAGTTAAGCCCTACCCAAACTCGGTTATTGTGGGTGTACGATAAAATTGGAATGGTATCGCATTCGAACCCAACCATCAGTTTTTATCAAAGTCAGGGCACATACTTCATTCAATATCATCTTCAATTCATTGTGTTCCATAACACATGTCAAAACATTTCAATAGAATGACTCATCATTCCAAGGTTTTCATAATAATTTTCTCAAAGTGTTCCCATATATAGTGATCAAGATTAATTTAGCACTAGCATCTATCAATGAGGGTGTCACTAATAAAGTGTAACTATCAATACCTAGTTCTATGCTCTTGATGGCATCTTTCCTAATTTTCCACTAATCACCAATTAATTAACTACTTGAGTAAATTTGATAAATGGGAGAAAAGATAAATCTTGCAAGCAAAACTTGGGATGGGTAAAATCAAGGTGGTATCATAATAGTATGCATAGTAAGGCTTGCATGGTATATCTTAGATTGCTTGCATAGAGTATCTTGCCTTGGTTGGTATAGTGGTCGTAGTTCTCTTCCACTTCTTCATAGAATTCTTCCTCCTTATAGCCCGGATTGATACTGGCATCTATAAATAAATACGAGGTACACAATCACCAAATAATACTTAACTACTTCTATTTAGCACACAAGGATCCACACTAGATGATCTAGCAGCATCTCTATCCTTACAAGAAAAGAGTGACAAGATTTGATTTATCTTAATTTAGAAAAGTAATTTCTACTCATTAAAAACTACTTAAGATTTAATATTCTCCAATTAAAATATGGGATCATATTGACACATGTCATCACCACATATTCCAATACTTGGGAATGTGATTTAAAGTGGTTGGCCTAAATTGCAAAGTTTAACAATGCCATTTAATAATATTTGTGTGACTAGAAATGACTATAAAGTCATTCTTTATTTTTAGTCCAGAACTTCTATATGCAAAATTATATATTTTTACATATTTAGATAGGTCATGGCCAAAGTGATTTTTGAGAGTTGGAATCAACTCAAAATCATTTATAGTTGATTTTAGAAAAATGTTTGAAGTGGTAAAAGATATTGTCTTATTATTTTTACTGAGGGTGATCTATAATTTTAAACTGTTTGAATCCAACGGGGGTGTTTAGAGATTTTCATCTACTTTATAACAAAATTGGTTTCATTCAATTTGGTTAAGTGAATCTTCCTGAGTTGAATTCCAAATTTAGCTGAATTAAAATGGAAAATCTAAGTTTGAATCTATGGGCTCGTGCGGGAATGCTAACGGGCCGGGCCAACTACGCAGTGCGCACGTAGCGAGCGACACTGGGGTTGGTCCCATGCGTTAGTGTCTCATCTAATGCTAAGAGGTATCCTTCAATCTAGAACGCATGATTAGAGCATGATCGACGGCTCCACGTCGTCGTCTCCGTCGCACGGGGCACGCTAGATGCTAACCCTAGCGCTACGGCGGGGGTCGTCAGGGGCTTACCAGGGCTCCAGCTAGGTCCGGCGAGGTGTGATAACGAGCGAGTCGGCGAAAGCGGTTCGACTGGTGGTCGCGGTAGCTCCTAGGGCGGCTCCTAGTGCTAGTTCCTCTTCTTCACCGCAGCGGCGAGCTTCAGTGAAATTCCGGCGGTGTGGTGCTCACCTTGCTCTAGGAATGGGTAAAAGATATTGCTGGGTGAGAAGGGAGTGGAATGGTGTGTGTTTTGAGGCAGGAGGAGGGCTCTATTTATACTGCGGCAATGGGGGCATGACGGCATGGCTTGGGCTCGTCGGCGCCATTGTTACAGGAAGTTATCGACATGGCGGAGGGCGTAGGTTGATGCAGGGCTTCAGGGAGGTCGTCATGCGCACATTGGCACGACAAGGAGCGGTCTACATCGTTATAGAACGTCCGTGCTCTGCTTTGGTACCATCGGCGTTCGTCACAGCGTATGGTGGTCACGGAGTGCGCGGGGTCAAACGATCATGTCTGGGAGATTGCTAGCGTCGCAGCGAACTTATTTGCGCAAGGGGAGAGCGAGGAATGGCGTGGTCACGCGAGATTGATCTGCGCTCTGGAGCGGCGATCAGCATGGTCGAGTGTTAAATGGGCCCAGCTACGCTGGCATCTCCGCGGGTGGTCGTTGGTCGATGCTTGCACATGCAGTGGCGGTGAGGTCATGACTACCTCCTAGACATCATGGGCAAGGGCGGTGCGGCGTGTAGCAGCGTGTCAGCGTCGGGGTGACATGGGTGAGCTCGGGTACGATTTCCATTGGTCACAATTGCGAGTGAGATGAGCTCAATTGCACGGGCTGGTACTGGGAGAGTTAATGGCGAGTAGTGGAGGCTCGGTGAGGCCACAAAGATTATCACAAGGTTGATCAAAACAATGAATAGTTGGTAAGTTTGTACTGTGATCACCAAGTGTTTGACTAAATGGACACAAGAACTAAACCTTTGAATTTTCCAAATCTTCTTGGTGGGTGTGCTGGTCATAGGCTTGGTAGTATCTGGGTGCAAGGGTTTGCTAAGTGGTGAAGGTTTTAGTGGTTTTCCAAAAATGACTATCTTGATGCATAAGATAAATTCAATTTTGAATTGCCTCTCAAATGGATTTGAAACTGTTTCTGCAAGATTTGAAAGCTCCATTGTGTTCAATGTTACTTGGTCTAGCAAGGGGAGAAAAGAAATGGAATTGTTTCTGTTTCAAATCATTTGCTAGAGATGCTCAAAGTGAGCTAGGTGTTAACTTTTGCAAGAATGACCATTAGGTAATATGCTTCATATATTGATTTTATTTTGTTTTTATCTGGTTTGTATTTGACCTAGATGATATGGTTTTGATCTTTAAACCAATTCTCATCATTTATAACAAACAAACATGACATTGAAAACATTCATACACATTCATAACACACATGCATTAAGATAGTGTTTATTATTAAAAGCTTTTGTTAACCCTAATTTTGGTTGATTATAAATTGATATCCTCATTAATATTTTTGAGATGTTACAATAGGCCAATTTTGGGACAAGGATAGAGAAAGACTGATAAGAATGGTGGCCGATTTAAACATCGAACTGAGGGTCTCATCATAATCAATACCAGGCCGCTAAGATAAACCAAGAACAACCTAGCAAGCTTTGTGACTATCAAGAGAGCCATTAGAGTTAAATTTGTGATGGAATATCCATTTATCACTCAAAATATTGGCGCCAGGAGGTGGAGGAACAAGAGTCCACGTGTGATTGAGAGTGGGAGCATCAAACTCCTCTTGCATGTCATGGCACCAATTAGGATCACGGAGGGGGTGAGATAATTATGAGGAAGTGGTGAGGATATGACGATAAAGAAGGTTATGAGGGGACGAGGACCCAAGAGGCGGACGGTGATTGAATATGTGCGATGGATGGGTGGGTCGGGAATAGGTGAATGAGAAGGGTTTGGTGATGCAGACGATGAGGACGGTGAGCTAGGGTTAGACGAGTCAGGCTCAGAGGGTGGTGGACTAGGCATAGTGATAGATCCAAATTATGACACCATTTACCGAGGATTTTATATTGGTTTTCACATGGTTTCGTTGATTTTTATCTTTCAACTAACGCTAATATAGCTAGTTAGCAAAACATTGTAGTTTTTATGTGCATTTCAGATCCTAGACACTTTTGGAAGGATCCAAGGCCATTTTATGAGCAGATTGGAACAAAACAAACAAATCTCGAATTTAAGGCTTCCTGATTCAAGGCTCCAGATGTGTTAACAATCACATGTACGGGCAGATCTTGGCCATACGGCCCGCCTGTACCACATAGTTTGCATCCCCCAGATCAATATAAACACTTTTCATGAAGGAAGCCACAAGAAAAACAGACACAACCACCACCATTTATTCAAGAACACGGTAAGAAGAGATCTAAAGGAGAAGAAGAATTCCATCGATCCTCTCCAAGATCTCTAGCCTCTAGATCATCACTCCTCCATAATCCACCTTGCACTATATAGAGAGAGAGACATTCACACTTGTCATATTAGGGTTTGAGACTATTCATACTTTTCATTGTATTGGATTTGATTTTCCCTTTATTGTGGCTTGCTACAGTAATATCAAGATGAAATCTATTTACATTATGATCATATTATTGTGCTATTCTCCTCTCATGTGCGAATAAATCCCCTTAAGCGTTGGAGATGTAGGGAATTGGTGTGATGTGATGTGCCTATTTTATTTCCATCTATTTGTGACCGGTGTTATGATTATTCTGTGTAAGAAAGATTTTCTTTGTGCAACTAATTCTTGTTGTCTAATTTAAGGGTCCAGACAACATGATCCTGAGATCTCATAGACATGAACTTGTTTGCTAGATAATTGGCGACCCCGAGTGACATGATCGATATCAAACTGGATCTAATATAACTTGAGAATGAACAAGGAACCAATGATTTTAAAGCCTTGATCTGGTCTCATGAACTTAATTTCTGTGCTGATCATGACTGTGGTAACAAGAAAATGGATCATTAAATACAAATGAATATACCAACATGAGTCTTGAATGTATTATTACCACTTATCTCATTTATTACTCTCCGTGCCTAATCTTTCATTTGTAGGAAACTAAAACCATTTTCAGTTTTATTTACTTTTATGTTCTTTACTTTTACTACTGCTCAATACATAATTCTCAACTCTCAATTCTTGTAGTCAATTCACTCAATACAAGTGACACCTTGGGTGCGAGAAAAACGCCTTTGATAAACACTTTCCTATGCTTCTTGTTGAAATTGGTATAAAAACTGGAAAATACTTCCACGAAAACGTGCTCTGACGAACCTGTGCTCTTGCAGGCAATCATGCAACATGAAAGGGAGGCGGGGATAGGTGCGGCTTTGCTGCGGCAGGGTAATGAGGCATGTAGGATGACGTGAGCCCATGATAGGCAATTTCTCTGCCGTGGCAAGACAATGAATGGGTAGCGGATAAAAAATATCTGGCCAGGTGGGTGGAGTACATAGGGGATAAAGCCTATGCATAGGGAAAGGTGTTTTCATAAAATGTATCTGAAAGGGCATGTATGCCCCCATGTGTGGTTTTGGTAATTAATGACAATCTCTATGGACTAATGTGTAAATTGAGTTTCACTTGTAGGTTTGTCCATTGGCATCGCTTGGGCCATGTGTTGGTCTCAAGGTTGGAAGATGAAGAAATGTCCAAGGGCTTTGTGCCCATTGGAATCATGAAGAAAGAAGGATCTTGAAGGTCGATCAATGCATGTGCAAAGAGTTGCATCAAGATGGATCAACCTCAAGTAGGGATGAAGAAGGGCGAGCTCAAGATGCGCCATCTCCAGAAGATCTCATGCTTGAAGCTTGACATCCTCGTGCTCATGGAATGATGAAGACAAGTTCAAAGAAGAGGTTTCCCCATGGAGTATGGGGGAGCAATTTTCAAGTCTTCATCTTCATCAAGCAAGAGCATCCAAGAAAGGTGTTCCCACTATAGAAGAACAAGACGGTCTACATCAAGTTCAAGTGGGATGCTCAAGGCAAAGGTATATTCTTGTTAGGGCTTTTATTTTGCCGGTCTCATATTGTTAGTTGGGAGACCGGGTTTAGGATAGATAGTTGTGCTATCAAGAGGGGCTCTCAAGCGGGTGTCTCGTCTGCATCGTTCGGAGAGAGCTCAAACCTTTTCATTCATAGCATCATCTT
Source organism: Avena longiglumis (assembly GCA_030063025.1). Classification (NCBI taxonomy): domain Eukaryota; kingdom Viridiplantae; phylum Streptophyta; class Magnoliopsida; order Poales; family Poaceae; genus Avena; species Avena longiglumis. Next base: position 451,127,655 of record CP125976.1, read on the forward strand.
TATTGGTTGTTATTTGGTTCTTGTCCATGAGAGGATCTAGAGCTTGTGGTCACCATCATAACAAGCTCTAGCTCATCATCTAAGGATTTCACTTGCATATCTTATTGCGGTTTTTGATCCTGCGAGTTTTCCGGCTCCACACCTTGGGGGATAGTTCACATATATATTCATGATATTTTCTCCCAAGGTGATACCCAATATTTCCAACAAAATTGGTTTCATCCCGTTTGGAGTTCGGATGCAAAAGTTATTGCGTTTCTGGTTTTCTGGTTTCTGGAATTTCCCTGACCGGAAGTTCCGGCTTCCCACCGGAAGTTCCGCTAGGGCATCTTTGCCGCCGAAAGTTCCGGTGGAAGTTCCGGGTCTTCTTCTGCTCACTTTCAGAAACCTTCTGTTTTGAATATGTCTATTTTCCGGAACTTCTGTCGGAACTTCCACCGGAAGTTTTGCTCCCACCAGAAGTTCTGGTGAACCGACGGAAGTTCCGACCAGGATTCGCTTTTTAAGTTTCTTGCTCCGCAGTTTTTACCGTTGGCTGTGTGCCACCGGAACTTCCGGCCAGGAGTCGCGAATGCCCATAACGGGCAGATCTGGGATCCCTTTAAAAGGGGCTCCTCTTCCCCTTCGTGGGCACTAGCTTTTTTCTTGGTTCTTGGCTTTCTCTCTCTCCTCCATTGTCAACCTTGAAGAAGCTTTCCCTCTCCCTTTCCCCTCCTATGATTCTCGCATCTTTTTGAGGGATTTGAGAGAGGAGATCTAGATCTACAATCCCCCCAAGTCAAATCCCTTCTTTGTGAAGGAACCATTGGGATCTAGATCTTGGAGAGTTTTGTGTTCTCATCTTGTGTTCTTCCTCCCTTATTACCCCAATAGCTTTTGTAGCTTTGTTGGAATTTGGGAGAGAAGGACTTGCCCTTGCATTTGGTGCATAGGTTTGAGTTCTACTCTTGTGTTCTTCCTCCTTTATTCCCCCAATAGCTTTTGTAGCTTTGTTGGAATTTGGGGGAGAAGGACTTGCCCTTGCATTTGGTTCATAGGTTTGAGTTCTCCTCGGATATTCGGTGTGTTCAAGCTTGTGAGCTTGTTTCTCTTGGGTTCCTTGGAATCCTAGATGGTTGTGTGGTTGGGTTGTTGACCTTTTGTGGTCTTGTTGACCTTTTGAGGTCTTGTAGCCTTTTGTGACATTGTTGGCCTTTTGTGGTATTGTTTGCCTTTTGTGGCTTTGTTGTTGGGAGCCTCCAATTGAGTTGTGGAGTTAGCCCCAATCTTGTACGGGTTCGGTGACCGCCCTCAAGCGTCCCATAGTGGAGCAAGTGTCCGCCTTTTGTGGTGCACACTTGGGAGAATAGGGTGAGCCTTTTGTGGCATCGGTGAGTTGCGTGCTTCCGCATCCGGGTGAGGCCTTGTGTGGAGTTGGGTGAGCATCGAGCCACCACACCTCGAGGTGAGCCATTTGTGGCGTTCGGAGAGCATTGCGCCATCGCACCTCTCCAACGGAGACGTAGCTTCTTTGGAAGTGAACTTCGGGAAACAAATCTTCATCTCCGCGTCCATCGGTTATCTCTCAACCGAACCCTTTACTTATGCACTTTACATTGTGATAGCCATCGTGCTTGAAGTATTTATACCTTGCTATCACATTGTTTCTTGTATTGCTTAGCATAGGTTGTTGGTGCACCTAGGTGAACTTAGTGGCTAGGTTTTGTGCTCAATAAATTAAACGTTAGTTTTATTCCGTATTTACTTGAACCTAAACCATAATAATTTTAAAAGCCTATTCACCCCCCCCCCTCTAGGCGACTTCCTTTGTACTTTCAGTATCGTGACGAGAGATGATGGCGCGTCGAGTGGAAAGATATAGTCAATGATAGGCTTTGTGTCATGTGGGGTAGCCAAGAAAGACGCAACGAGTAGAGCAGGGAGAAAGTTTTTTTATAGGTGGAAGCGGTATTGGGATACCAAAGGCAACCGAAAGCGCAAAGTGTATCATATGCTGGTGTACGACCAAGAAGCTCATAAGGGGTGGTAAGAGATTTGTCATTGGTAAGACAAATGCTGATGAAAAACGTGGAAGTCTGAAGAGCTTCGGCTCATAGGGAGGGAGGCATGGGTGCTTGAAAAAGGAGGGTGCATATGATATTATTGGTGGTGTGAATAGCCCGCTTAGCTTTGTAATTTTGTTGGTACGTGTGAGGGCAAGAGAAACATAAGAAGGTACCATGGTCGGTGAAGTAGGAGTGAACCCTGGTGTTATCAAATTCACGATCGTTATCACATTGTATGGCGAGTATAGGTAAACTGAATTGGGTGCGAACGTAGGCATGCAAAGCAAGAAAGATGGCATACACATCAGATTTTTTATGAAGAGGGGAAGTCCATAAATAGTGTGTATAATCATCTGCAATAATGATATAACAACAAAAACCAAAAGTACTAGGTTTAGGAGATGTCCAAAGATCACAATGCCACAATCGAAAAGGTTTAATACTAAAAGATTATGATTGATAAAATGGGATGCGAACATGGCGACCTGATTGACAAACATGACATAAAGACGATGACGGTTTATTGGGCAATAGTTGTCGGAGATATTGAAGGCTATGGATGGTGTGGTTGCCAGGTGTCCAAGATAATGGTGGCATGTATCGAAGGTAGTGGTGGCAAGGAGAGTTTGGGCGTATGATGGGCGACATAGGGAGTAGAGCAGGCCAGAGCTATTGCACCGAAGAATCATGCTATTGGAAAGAAGATCCTTCGCACAAAAACTGAAGGCGTCAAACTCAATAGAACAAAGATTATCATGAGTGAATTGTCGAACAAAGATAAGTTTTTGATGATATGAGGGACACTAAGTATGCTGCTAAGATGAAGTGGTTTGGGAGAGAGAGGCAGAGTATGAGAACCAATATATGCGATGGGGAGACAAGCACCATTACCAACAATGTTTTTATGAGAAGAAGAAGAGGTAGAGAGGGGGGTATACCATAATCGGATGCCATGTCAGACGAGGCGCCGGAGTCCATGTACCACTCTTGGTTGCCGGGGAGCTGCATGTTCTAGAGAGCCATAAGAAGAGTCGGGTCTAGTTGTTGCTGCTGTTGTTGTGGGGCCGTCATGACACCATTGTTGGGGGAAGCTGGTGACCTTAGGAAGTGTACGCTTGAGAGGGCTGTAAGCTAGGACGAGGACCAAGGACGCTAGCATTAGGAGCATGCCAACATAGCTGCCATGGAGAGGTCAAAGTCTGCTGCTGCTACTGTTGTGAGGCCCGTGTCAGCTGTCCTGTCCCTGGATTGAACATCCAGGGGTTTTCGCACCAGGGTGGTCATGGCTGGTGCCACGACCGTGACGTTTGCCAGTGCCACCACCGCGTCTAGAGTTGTAGTAGTGCCCCATAGGTTGAGAAAGAGGGGGCGCGTGTCGCCGTTGCTGGTGCTACCGTTGCCATGAGGATTATGCTTGCCCCTAGCATTCGGAAGGATGTTGTTCCCGCTGGCCTAGAGCGCCATGCTAGCAGTGTGTTTTTTTGCGTCGATATTGTTCTATGCTTTCTCGAGCACAAGATATGAGCGAGTCTGCAAAAAGGTAGGGAACAATGACTAAAAGAGGAGGAATGAGTGTACGTGAGAGAACTGCTCGTTGAGGTTGTGAAGCACCATGAGGGCGAGCATATCATCTGAAACTGTTTTGCCCTCATCACTGAAGGCATCAACGAGAGACTTGAGATTGGCGCAGTAGTCGTGGATGGTCATGTCGCCTTGAGGCGTGTTGTGGAACTCCATGTCGAGGGCGATGGCGCGAATCTTTTTTTTTTTGTTGTGGAAGATGTTGTTGATGGATTTCCATATCTACTGCTTAGTAGAGCCTAGAGCCATGATGATGCTGAAGAGCTCGGAGGAGATCGAGTCATAGATCCAGGAGAGTACAGTGTAGTCGTCTCAAGCCTAGTCGGAGGTGGGATCGGTGTTGGAGAGGGTGGCGTCATCGATCACATGAGAGGTGAAGCCATAGTGATCGAGGGTGACGAGGAACAACTCACGCCACTTGGCGTAGTTGGAGTCTTGCAGATCGAGGGTGATGGGCACGTGTGTTTTGATGGAGGTAACATAGGTGGAGGGATAATGAGCGGGACTGGGGTTCTAGGTTGATGGAAAGGTGTTAGCTGCCTTGCCCATCTCAGTGGCACGGCGATCAATTTCCTCTTGGCGCGATTTGAGGAGGGACTCATGTTGCTTCAGTTTGTCTTCAAGCTTCTTGAGCTCGTCGGGTGTTAGGGTGATGGTTGTAGGAGGGAGATAGGGAAGAGGGGCGGCGATATTAGGGTTAGGGTTTTGTTTCGAAGGAGGGAGGTCGGCAATAGGAGAGGGATCCGCTCGTGCTCTAATACCATGAAGATTTGCAAATGAGCGGATTGTGTGTGTCGCTCGACTTGTCTTGGTATCTATTTATATATCAATAGTACATATATATATATATATATATATATACAATTAAAAGATCTCAACAATATGTAACCGACTAGAACTCGATGCCTTGTTCGTGTGCTTCAAGATGAGCCTTGTCCGGTTCCTTTTCTAACAGTTTGGACCGTATGATTGCTTGAGCAACAAAAAGTGCAGCCTGGTCATATAAAAAAATAATATGCAGCGTGGTGTTAGTTAGTTCTAGAGTTGCCTCGACGGACACGAGTCCATGTCCTCGAACCGCATGAACCACCATGGCGTAATCCATCCTGTCGAACGCATGACCGTCTAGCTGCTTATTTAGCTTGCCAAAATAAATCGTCTCCATGTCCAGCTTTGATAATAGCCCTTGGCGAAGCTCAAGTCTAGAGTCGCTCTTAGACAAGCGCTCGAGGGCTCGCAGTCCTTCGCTTACCCGTAGCTTTGGCAATCGAGGGGGAATATTTCGCCATAAGAACTGGTGGGTCCTCACCCGAGAAAGGGGGCCAAGATTTCCATGATTGCACATTTGTACATGATTGCACATTTGTGTCGAGGTATTTTACGACGATAGATTTATATTCGGAGGGGTCACGCTCGAAGATCGGGATGATAGCACATTGAAACAACGATTTATACCTACTTCCTATTTGTGGTGGATGGAATTATATGGGATCGAGATATGGCTCGATATCCTATTGGGCCAATTCCTAGAGGGAAAAGGCCCATGGGGGAGGGCACCCGCCGCGCGGGGGTAGGTGGGGCCCACCCGGCCGGCCCCACCTCCCTTGGCGCACGCCTCCACCCCTCCTCCTCCTTTAAACCCATATTGCCAGCTGGCAATGTGGGGTTCCTCCCCTTCTCTTATATAAAGAGGGATCCAGAGAGAGAAAAAAATACTCACAATAAATTGGAAAATTTTCAAGACAATATTTCTTTCTCTCTCTATTGAATCTCGTGGGTGTGGTTTTAAGAAGAACTGCACGCGTGAGAGACGAAACCACCTCGACACGCGTCGCGCTGCTGGATCTCCGTTTCAGAAGGTCTACTTCCGTATGCCGGCTAGATCAGAGAGAACGAGAGTCATCGTTGGACACCGGACGTGTGCGAGACCACGGAGGTGCCGCCAGTTGTGGCACCAAAGTTGGCGTGCAAGGACCATGAAGTGACGTGCAAGGAGCAACACGACCTTAAGGTCGGCTACGAGTACAACTGCATCGTCAATGTTCCCACGAACGTAAAGGCTTTCGGTCTACAAGGGTATGACGCCGGAATCTCCTTTCCGTTACTACATTAACTCATAGATAGATCTTGGCATCGGTGTTGCGCTAGCTAGGATTTTTTTTTGTTTTCTGCTGTGAACCCCTGCATCTTCCTCCCAGATACGTTCCCCCTACTCACAGAAAAGTACGACGAAGCCCTAGTGAAATTCTCCATCACCATAGTAGCGATGCCATTTCGCTAACCGATTATCACGAAGATCTCCAATATATCTTGTGGGATCAAGGAGGAGATGACACCGGAGCCGAACGTGTGGATACCATGGAGGTGCTGTCGGTTTGGTGCACGGATCTTGAAGGTCAAGATCGAGTACAAATTGAACTATCACAAGCGATCGACTACATTATCCATGATCTTTAGATTGTTAATGTTCGTGTATTCATCGAGGGTAAGTAGATTAGATCTACTCTACTTGTTACTTGCATCTAGTAGATTAGATCTTGCGGCAGGGGCGGAGCTGGAAGGCGCCCAAGTCCGGTGCTAATGCTTCCTTAGTGGTGCTAATTACATAGGCTTTTCCTAATTTTCTTAATTTTAGTCTTAAAAATAGTATATATTGGTTATAGTTCTGCTACTAGACCGGTGCTACACCAGGGGCAGATCCGCCCCTGTCTTGCGGGGTTCTTTCTTGCTATTTCATAGATTTTTTTGTTTTCCATGCAACGAACTCATCAATACAATAAGGAAGAGAGTACTCCAAACAAATATAATATAATAATAATAATAATAATAATAATAATAATAATAATAATATATCTATATATTAAGGTGCGTGGAGCACTCCGGCCACTGTTCATATAACCGTGCGTGTGGATGAACAGTGAATGGGTTATTTTTGGCGGTCGATTTTTGATCAGATGGTCTGCGTCCGCCCGTGTACTATTTTAGTTAAATTTTGTCCAATCACGTGCCACGTCACATAGACGCAATATAATTTTTTTGTTAAATTTTTTTTGCCCAATCTATATTTTTTAACCTTTATCTTTTCTAACTATTCGTGTTAATTTTTTTCAACCTTTACCGGACGTTTGATCCGACGGTCTGCATCCGTGTGCACCTTTATTTTTTTAACTATTCGTCTTAATTTTTTTGCAACCTTTACCGGCCATTCGATCCGATGGTCCGTGTTCACGCGCACGTGTACTATTCATCGTTTAATTTGCCCAATCTTTATTTTCAATCAGTATGTTGACCCAACATAACTTTTTAGCTAAAATTTTCTTTTCCTAACCGATCTAACTAGTCGACTTAAATTTTATAACCCATCTTTTCCGTCCATTTGATCCGACAGCACGCGTCCACACGTATACTATTCGCCGTTTAATTTTATCCACTTGCGTGCCACGTTAGGTAGACGCAACACAACTTTGCCCTAACCGATATATTTTATGTTTTTCCACCTTTCACGTTTGATCCGGTGGCCCGCGTCCGCGTGTACTATATATCGTCTAATTTTGTCTAATCGCGTCCATCTTTGATCCGCTGACCCGTGCAGGGGCGGACCCATGTATAGCTGAGTGGGGACAGTGGCCTCCACTCAATTTTTTGAATTTTAGTGCAATCTGTTCATATTTAAGGAAAAATATTTTAAAATTTCTAATTTATACAAGAAATGCCCCCACTCATATGAATTGTCCCCACTAAATTTTCTGTCTGGGTCCGCCAATGGGCCCGTGTTCGTGGCTGTGCTATTTACAGTTTAATTTTGCCTCGTGTGTCACGTTACGTAGATGCAATACAACTTTCGGCTAAAATTTTCTGTTCTAACCGATTTTTTTACATTTATCTTTTCTAACTGTCCTGCTTAAATTTTCTGACACGCCTTTTTCGTCCGTTAGCCCACGTGTACCCGTGTACTATTTATCGTCTAATTTTTTTAATCGCGTGCCACAGCATATATTTTTGACGTTCATCTTCTCCAACTATTCGGATTAGATTTTTTGGTCCACTTTTTCCGACCAGAAATTTTCTACTTAACGGACACAATGTCTCGGGTTTATTTTTATAGTGGTACTTATCCTATGGCTAAATAATACTTTTTGGCTCTATTTCTTGATTATTCTAATTAGCTGACGGTAACTTTGTATCATTATTTAATCTTATTTCGATAACGGTACTTTTTTTAGGATTATTTCATTCCATCACACCTTTTCATCTGTGATTTTCACATGATAACCATTCGTAATTTTCTATGGGTGAGTAATTTTTTGGTGTAATTTATAATTAGAAATTTAATTTTTATACTTTTTTCGTCAACACTAATTGCACCATCCGCCGCCTCTTTTATCTACAAATAGTGTTACCATTGTCTTCTGCCGAAACTTCACACAATAATAATCTTCAGCGACAATTTTGATCGATTAATTTATAGTAACTATAGTTTAAACCGCGTAGCTTTGCCGAGCTCTCGGTGCCTGCAAACTGTTCACCACACGCATGAACAGTATGTGCTGTTCATCCGACCATTCATTTTTTATCCTTTTTATCCGGTGGTCCGTGTTCGAGTATGTATTATTCACTGTCTAATTTTGTCTAAATGTATGCTAAGTCATAGTCTAATTTTGACAAACATGTGCCACGTTACGTAGATGCAACACAACTTTACGTCTAAAATTTTCTTGGTATAACAGATTTTTCTATTGTTTATCTTCTCTAACTATTTGACTTCAATTTTATGTCCCACCTTTTCCGACCATTCAATCCGGCGTCCTGCATCCGTGGTGTATTATTTTATCATATAATTTTGCCTAATCGCGTGTCACGTTATATAGACACAACATAATTTCCAGGCTAAAATTTTCATGACCTAACTGATACTTTTCTAATTATTCGGCTTAAATTTTCTAGCACACCCTTTCTGACCGTAACTTTTCTACCTGATTTCCAGACACAACTTCTCGGTTCCATTTTTACAGCTGTAGTTATTCTATGTCTATGACAATATTTCTTGGTTCCTTTTTTTTATTATTTCAAGGTACTTTTTTGAAATAACTTTCTGCCCATAATTTTTTGTTCTTAGTTAATCCATGGTAACATCTCTCCATGTATAATTGTATAACCTTAGTTTCCAAGCAGTATTTTATTTTAGAGTTATTTCATATTCTTCAGCGGAGGTCTCGGCTTCATATTTACAGTTGTAGTTATTATATGTCTATGACAATATTTTTGGTTCAATTTTTTTATTATTCGAAGGTACTTTTCTGAAATAACTTTGTGCCCATAATTTCTCCTCCTTAGTTAATCCATGGTAACATCTCGCCGGTATATAATTGTATAACCTTAGTTTGCAAGCGATATTTTATTTTAAGGTGATTTCATATTCTTCAGTGGAGGTGTTACTTTAAGGTTATTTTAAATTCTTTAGCAGTATTTTTCTTCTGCACTTTCGCATCCGTAATTTTCACACAAGTAATTACCATTCGGTACTTCTCCAAGTGTGAATAATTTTTTAGCTACAGTGAACAAGCACTGAATTAATTTTGTTATAATTTTATATTCATTCATACTAATTGTACCCTCTATCGTTTTTCTAACTGCAAATAATATTATTGTTTCCTTCTGCCACAATTTTAGACAATAATAATACACTGTATAGAGCGGAATCTTTAGCAACAATTTTAACCGATTATTTTACGATATTGCCCTAGTACTATATACTAAGGCGCGTGGAGACGGCGGCCGTTCAGCACTTTATCGAATGAACAGTACACATGGATGAACCATGTGCGGGTTACTTGTGGCTATTGGTTTTTTTATCCGGCCCGTCCGTGTTTGCACGTGTACTATTTATCATTTAATTTTGTCCAACCGCGTGCCATGTCAGGTAGGTAGATGTAACACAACATTTTAGTTCAATTTTTTTGTAACACAACATTTTAGTTCAATTTTTTTGCCCTAACTGATATTTTTTTATATAGCTATTCAGCTTAAATTTTTTGGCCTACCTTTTTCGTCTGTTTAATCCGGCGGTCTATGTTCACGAGTGTACTATTTATCACATAATTTTGTCCAATCAAGTGTCACGTCACGTAGACAAGAACATAACTTTTCGACTAAAATTTTATTGTTTTAACCGATATTATTTTACGTTCATCTTTATAACTATTCGGCTTAATTTTTTTAGCACACCTTTTTCGTCCGTTCATTTCGGCTGTCTATGCCCACGTATGTACTATTTATCGTCTAATTTTTCTCGCGTGCCACATCACAAAGGATATTTTTTACATTCATTTTTTCTAACTATTTAAATTTTTTAGCTCACCTTTTCCGTCCATTTGATCCTATGGTCCATGTCCAGACATGTACTATTCATCATCAATTTTGTCCAACCATGTACCTCGTTATGTAAACGCAACACAACGTTTTGACTAAAATTTTCTTGACCTAACCAATATTTCTTAACGTTCATGTTGTTTAACTATTCGGGTTAGATTTTCTGGTCCATGTTTTTTGGCTAGAATTTTCCTACATAATTTTTGACACAAAGTGTCAAATTCATTTTTGCAGTAATCCTCCGTCTACAATAATATTTCTTGACTCCATTTCTTGATTATTCGAAGTTAATTTTTCCGACAAAATTTTCTGTGCATAATTTTCCGACAAAAATTAACTCACAATAATTTTATGATGGTGCGTGATTGTCTAATCTTACTTCGCAAGCAGTATTTTTTTAGGGTTATTTCATTCTGTCACACTTTTTCATCTGTGATTTTCACACGATAGTTACCCTTTAGTAATTTTCCAGAGATGAGTAATTTTTTGGCTGTAATTTACATTTGGCAATTTAATTTTGTTATACTTTTTATTCGTTGACACTAATCACACCATCCGCCGCCTCTTTTATCTACAAATAGTGATACCATTGTCTTCTGTCATAACTTCAGACAATAATAATCTTCAGCAACAATTTTAATTAATTAATTTACGATATTGTTTCTCGGGGACGCAGCGTTACGATTCCGTGCCATATTCCCTAGTATTATATATTAAAGGGTGAAGCTTTCATGGCCTCGGAGCGCTCCACCGTGATGTACCGCGGATGCTTAGCGGGGGGCTGCCACACTATTCTTTTTTATTTCTTATTTCTCAGTTTACACTTCCAGATGGTAATTTTATGGTGTGCCTTTTCGGTCATAATTTTTCAACATTAGTTTCGACACACTTTCTGGCCGTGTCTTTTGATAACGGTTATTCCACGGTAATTCTTCAATCTCGTACCTTTCTGGCCATAATTTTACGACAACAATTAGCCTATGTCTACGGTTATTTCTAACTACCCGGGGTTAACTTCTTCGATATAACTTTTTGGCCGTAATTTCATGACGGTAATTACTCTACGTTTACGGAGGTTCTTTTCTACACCCTTTTTAACTACTCGATCGTAATTTTAGGGGCTTATAGCTCCCATGCGACGTCTTTACGCGGAATTGGACAGAACACTACATCGTTGCAAAGAATAGCTCTCATACGACGCTTCTGAAGCAGCAAATAGCTCCCGTGCGACACCCCACTTAACCTCACGAGACCCCCAACGAATTCGAATCAGCTGAGAAGAGCAGGACCCACAGCCTATACACGTCATGGCGAGAGCCACCTAATGTCCACCTCATATCGTGGAACCCATGCTGTGGTAGAAGAGAGACGTTAGCCCGATCCGTCCCCGCACCCGAGCCCTCTCGCCACCATGCTAGCATCTCATCCCATTTCTTTTTCTTCTACGACGAGGAAGCGCGGCAACACCGGCGAGGGATGTCGAGCTCCGCTTCAGCCTCCCTCCGCTCATGGCCTCGGTATGGTGCGGCGCCGATGACGAGGTGCCCTGATTGCCCCCGTACCGCGCCCCTAAAGCGGATTGTCACATCCACCGATAAGAACAGCAACATTGACCGGGAATTTGTAAAGTGTGAGAGCAAGCCCGAGCCGGGGAATGTGAGATCTGAGTGTTCCGAACGCCAATTTCTCGCTTTTCTTTCGAAATTTTAGGCATTTCGTCGAATTTGGGATTTTGGGTTCATCTCTGCGATTTCAGGAACTGCCAAAATGTGGGCATTTTGAGTGGATTGATGAGTACATCGAGCGAATTGGGGTGGAGGTAGCATCTCGGGAGCTCAAAAACCCGTCCTTGGTGGAACAATTGGGATCTGGCAACCCCATTTCCACTAGTACTACGATGGATGCGGAAGTGAAGGCCGAGCTAAAGAAGATGAACAAGCAGCTAAGGCAAATCACCGAATTGAAGAAGCAAGACAATCTGATGGCCAATTTTTTTATTTTTGTGTAATTTCTCTCGGATTTGTTTATCTCCTGATCATTAGTCATTAGACAACGCAATCAGTGTTCGAGTAAAAATCATGATGCTTTGTTATCATAGAACCTGCAGAGATGGATGTAATGGTCTATGTCTTTGGCTTGAATAAAATACAACACAAATTCGGGCAAATTTTGAGCCGCTCTGTTTTGTTCCTTCAGTTTCTCCAGTGTACATGGGAGGGGTTGAAAAGTAAAAAAACAATCGACGAGGAGTGCTTGAAAAAGGCCAGGCCCTAATAGAACTTAGCCAGGCCAAAATGGTCATATCCAGGCCCAATAGTAACTACTTGTAAATTGGGCAAAAAAAAATAGTACTCACATTACAATCTAACTATGGATGTGTGGATCTGCAGATACTCGTGCTCAGGTCGCAATCTTTTATTTGTTGCGAAAGTAAATATATAAATGAAGCCAAGGGCATCCATTTAACTTACAAGCCGATCACTTTAACTTGGGACCCCCTTTAACTTATGTAAATATGTAAATGCGTTGTTTGAAAATGAACCATGTGTTGCATATGTTGATTGAAAATAATCAACCATCATAACAATAACTTATTTTTCCTTTTGCGCTTTTCTAATTTCACTCATTTTATAAATATTGCACGAGTCTTATATGAGAACTTTTTTTGTGTCTTTTGTTTTATGCACTTGTTGTTTTGGGTGTTTTGACAAATGATAATACAATAAAAAACAAGTCGATCACATATATAATATATTATATAATATAAGGGGTACAATATAGAGAGGGGCCCCACATTACATAGAGGGCCCCACATTACATAAACCCTAAGGGCACCCAAACCCTAACCCTAGCTACTACGTGGGTTTAGGGCTGCCAGCCAACCTCGCTGCCGGGAAGCTGCCCTACTCCATCGGCGGTGGGGGCGCTGCCGCTCGGGCAAACGCTGCCGCCGCCCTCCAGTCCGCCGCCTTCTGCCATCTCTGCTCCTCATCGAGGGACCAGAGAGCCACCGCCCGTTGCTCCTTCTCCTCCCGTTCCCGCCTTTTCTTTCGGGCGCGCTCTGCCTCCTTCACCGCCGCCTTCTCGGCAGAAGCCAGCTCCTTCTCCTCCGCCATGAGGGCCTCGTCGGAGGGGCCCGAGTCAGGGAGGTTGCTGCCATGGCGGGGGTGGGGGTTGTGGACGAACGGCCCTTGGGCCCAGGGGTCGGCCGGGGCTTTGCGTCGTGTGCATCGCTTGCGACGCCTCGTGGCCAGCTGCTTCTCCCAGAACTACCGATGCTCTGGGTGGTTGTCCTCGTCGCTGACCTTGGAGTCCGAAGGCCATCGGATGGGGGAGGTCGCCATCGTCGCTCGTCGGAGAGGTTTTTTTTGGGGCTGGGAGGAGGCAAAGGGGCTTCTTTTCGACTCGAGGTTGAAGATGAGGGGCAGATTGATACACCCAATTTTCATCACCATTCTATATCATAATTTACCTCTATTCATTGATATTTGTCTTATTATGAGGTATTACTTATGGCTTTTCATCTGTTTATGCATGTTGGATGATTCTTGGAGGATGGACTGCCGGAGTCTGGATTCTGATGGAAAAGAAGGCGTTTCGGTGCAATTTCGCAAAGATCAGAAAAATACCAGAAAAATATGGAAACATATTATTTTACCAGAAGACGAAGGAAGCCAGAAGGAGGGACGAAGTGGGGCCTCAGGGGGCCCACACCCCCTAGGCGCGGGCCCACCTGACCCCGTGCCTAGGGCAGGTGTGGCCCACCTGCCCGGCCTCCGACTCCGCCCCTTCGCCTATATCTTCCCTTTGAAACCCTAAGGCTCAGGGAGCGACCACGGATAGATTTCTGCCGCCTCTGGGGGCCACAAAACACCGAGAGAGGAAGATCTCTCTGGCAGACATATTTTTGCCAGGGGAATTCCTTCCCGGAGAGGGGAGACCATCGCCATCAACACCATCGTCAATCTAGGCTTCATCGGGATCATCATCATCATCCACACCATCATCTCCACCAGCACCATCACCACCATTCCGTCCCGCTGTAACAATTATGTTGGATATTGCTTTAGTTCTTAGGGGAAACTTTCCCGGCGTTGATTACTAATGTAGTTGATGCTTGTGAGTGGAACCATTGGATTATTGTTTATGTTCATATTGTTATCCATTATCATATCATCTTTGATCTTGATTCATATGATGTCTTATCAGTAGTTCGTTTAGTTCTTGAGGACATGGGAGAAGTCATGTTGTTAGTAGTGAATCTGTGATGAGTTATTATTCAATGGTTTAGTATTTAAGTTGTGGTGCTATTCTTCTAGTGGTGTCATGTGAACGTCGACTACATGACACTTCACCATTATGGGCCTAGGGGAATGCATTGTGTATTTGGCTACTAATCGCGGGGTTGTCGGAGTGACAGAAACCTAAACCCCTGTTAGGACACCTTTGCACAAGGGAGCGTAGGATCTCAGAGTTTAAGGCTATTGTTAGATTTATATCTTAATTACTTTCCTGTAGTTACGGATGTTTGCAGGGGGTTTAATCATAAGTATGTATTAGTCCTAGGAAGGGCAGTATGTTAGCACAGGTTCACCCACACAACACTTACAAACACCAGAGAAGAACACTCAGCTATTTGAAGCGAAAGCACTTGACAGAATTCCCATGTGTCCTCGAGACCGTCTGGTCCTTATAAGTATTTCCACCGGCTTGTCCTTTGCTAAGAAAGGATTGGGCCACTTGCTCCGTTTGTTCGTTACTTCTGTTACTTGCTCTTTGTTTTGCTGCCTTGTTAGAAAACCACTAAAAATCCGTTTGCTAAGTATTCACACGGATTTCCTACTCCATACCACTGTTTAGCACCTTCTGCTCCTCGTTGGGATTGACACTCCTATTTATCGAAAGTACTATGATACCCCCCCTATACTTGTGGGTCATCAAGACTATTTCTTGGCGCCGTTGCCGGCGAGTTAAGCACTATTGAAGAGTGGAACTGGTAAGGGAAACTTTCACTGTGAGTATTGCTCTTATTACTGCTTGTTAATTTGTTTCCAATATGGATAACCCACTTGGTTTTCTGTTTGGGAAAACTACTACCACTGCTAGGGTAGTAGATGAACCACCTCCTGTCGAGATAGATCCTTTTAAGATACCTACAAGTATTGTTAATCGTATGATGGATAATTATTATTTTGCGGATGGAACTGTCCATCCTGGTGATCACTTGCTTTTTATCCATGAATTATGCGGGTTGTTTAAGTGTGCATGTATCACAACTGAACAGGTGAAGAAGAAGTTACTCTCCATATCCTTGAAAGGGAGAGCTGAAGAATGGTATAAGCTGCTGAAGAATGGACAATCTATGGAATGGGAGGAGATATCATCTCTCTTTTACTCTAAATTTTATCCTCCCAGTGATATCCATAAGGATACAAATCTTATATATAACTTTTGGCCTCTTGATGGAGAGAGTACAACTCAAGCTTGGGGGAGATTGAAGTTACTAATGCTTAAATGTCCTATTCATGAACTCCCTAACAATATTATTCTCAGTAACTTTTATGCTAGGCTTTCTCTTCATGATAAAGATTTACTAGATGCTTCTTGTGCTGGATCATTCACATGTATGCAGGAAGAAGCTAAATGGGATCTACTTGAGTGTATTCAAGAGAACACTGAATCTTGGGAGAATGACAAAGGAAGAAAGTCAGGTATAAACTACGATTATGAATGCATCAAATATTTTATGGGAATTGATAGCTTATGTGATATTAGAAATGAGTTTGGTCTTGATTCCCAAAGTATTGCCAGCTGTTTTAAGGCCTTTGCCTCTTACATTGAAATTCCCAAGAAGAAGTGGAATAAGTACCATGCTCCTTATAAAGATGTTGTTAATCATGCTCCCATTAGAAGTACTCAAGTTTGTACTACTAATCATATTGTGCATGAACCCCATGTTGAGAAAATGCCTTTCCCAACTAAGGTAAAGGAGTATTCTATGATTATTAGTGCAAATAACAAAGGTACAATTTAAACTATGGATCTTGGTAAGCATTTGAGTGATGAACCTGTGGTAGCTATTGTGAAAGACACTGTCACTAGAAATATAGAGGATGAGCACTTTGTCTTCTGTGAAGACGCTTCTAGTATTATCTCTTATCCTGGTAAGGCTAGAAAAGCTAGTGTTCCTATGCTTTCTGTTAAAATTGGTGATTATTGCTACTATGGTTTATGTGATATTGGTGCTAGTTCTAGTTCTATTCCTTATGAGCTTTACAGGGAAATTATGCATGAGATTGGTCCTTGTGAGCTTGAGGACATTGATGTGATTATTCACCTTGCTAACAAGGAGACCATTTGCCTCATTGGTATTGTAAGAGATGTGGAGGTTCTCTGTGGTAAGATTAAGTATCCTACTGATTTTGTAGTGCTTAATTCAGCAGCTAGCAAAACTTGTCCCATAATTTTTGGTAGAACTTTCTTGAACACTTGTGGAGCTATTATTGATTGTAAGAAGGAAAAAGGTTTAACTAAGTTTGATGGAGATTCTGATGAGTTCAACTTTTCCAAATTTGCTAAAGCTCCTTGTGAAAATAGATTGCCTAATAAAGATTTTAGGATGGAACAACTTGCTTCTATTGATCCAGTCTATGACCTTGGACCTCTTTTTGATGATTGTAAGTATGCTTATTCTGATGATAAAGTTGTTTCTAGTGAAAAATATATTGTTATCTTTATTCAAAGTGCTACTGAAAGTTATTTTGAGGGAGGGAAACATGGTTTTATGCATCTCAATGATGTTAAGTTTCCCTGTTTTATGTTGAAAGCTTTGAAGTTGCATCTGTTTTGTCGTCCTATGCTGGTGGATTTTTGTTTCAATAATTTGTTTTATCATTATACCCTCATGCATAAGAATTGGGTTAGGCTCAAGTGTGTTGGTTATTTGCTTCTTGATGCTCTCTTTCATTCCAGATATATATATCCTATGTGAGCATCTTTGGAAGTTTCAAGCCTAACTTAAAGGCATTAAAGAAAAGTATTTGTTGGGAGATAACCCAAGAGTTTTTTCGAGCCTTGGAAGTTATTACCTCTGTAATAACCGCTCCTTATCCTTTTTATTTTGTTTTTTGTGTCAAGTTCAACTACTTTTGTGAAGTAGAGGAGTTGTGAAAAGTGGTTGTCCTGGGACAGATTTTTGTGCTGCATTGTAAAAATTCGTGAGGAAGCTCAGTAATTCGGATGGAGCTGAATTTTTTTTACCTTGTTCTCCAAGTTGTTACCCAACTTTCATTAGTTCTGCACTTTTTTATTTGAGCAACATAAGGTCTTCGGAAAAATCAATCTTTACCTGCTGGTCTGTTTTGACAGATTTCTGCCATCATTTGCATTTGCCTCTTATAGAAGATTTTGTTTTTATGGGTTTTCAGTTGAAGTGTGTACCAAAGGTTTATTTTTTTTCTTACACTTGTTTTCATTGAGTTTGTGCAAAAGTTTTGTATGAAGGACATTCGTAGGAGAAAGAGAGAAGGAATCTGCAGAGTTCGTCTTTGAATAGGTAAAAGTGGTGAAAATTGAAGGTTCGTGAAACCCCAATCTTTTTATATTTTTGATGTTTTTAATACATGAGGGAAGTTACGAGACGAAACTGAAGAGGAAACGGAGCCCTGGGTGGACAAACCCACCCCAGGCGCGAGCCCAGCCTGGCCGCGCCTGAGGGGGGTGTTCCCCCCTCAAACTCCGACTCCGCCTCGTTTCCGTGTCAAAACCTTCCTTATGCATTGAAACTTTGTAATATATAACCCCTGGGTTCCCCTAGGTTCGTGCATCGTGTTCTCGTCGTGTTTTCGTTTCGATCTGTTTCTGTCAGGAAATCTTCTGAAGTTTAGAGAACCATGGCCTCCGCCAACGACAAAGGCAAGAAGCCCAAGGAAGAAGAACCTCAAGTCCCCAAGGAGGAGGAGATTTCAGTAGGGTATGAAGGTGGCATGGAGGAGGACAATCAACCGGACACTCGCGCTACCGTCGCAAGCATTGGTTTGGTGGCACGACCTACCAAGCTTAATAGGACAGCACGAATGTCTACATGAGGGAAATCTCGACGTCATACTCTCTCTCCACGATCATCTCCTCCACGTAACAAGAGACCCTTCCATAAACTTATACATGAATATCAATATCAACATGTGGCCAAAGGGAATTTGCCCTCGGTTTGGGATATGCGTCGTTCTAACAATGCAGAGAAGGATCATGCTAAGGATGAAGAGTGGGGAAATAATAACAAGAAGTGGCATTCTCAGACTGACATGATCATGAACCGTATAGAGCAAAAATCGGAGCTAATCCATACTCTTACTTTTGAGTTCAAGGATTTGAAGAAACTTATTGAGGAGATTATCAAGAGAACACCACCACCACCGAAAGAGTAATTCGTCATCAAGTTTGGCATCCCCTTGGCTTGTTCCAAGCTTGGGGGAGTGTCGTGGTATCACCACCATTATCTTTTGTCGTTTACCTTTTTAGTGGATTCATATCTGTGGTAGAGAGGTTATCTTATAGTTTGGTTTGCATGTGGAAGTATCTCTCCTTTAGTTGATTACCTATGTATCCCTTGGTGTGAGTGCCTTTATTGGAATATTAATGAGAAGTCTCATCTTTTACTTTTGCACTTCTTATTTTAGTTTGCAATCTCTATTATATGATGGATCTTGTTGTTCAGTATTGGCACCACTTTGGGATCATCAAGTGGATCTAAATTGGTTTTGGCAAACCAAGTTCTGGTTAGTGGTTTTAGTTTGAAAGAAAAAGAAAGAAAGAAAAAGCTTACAAGTATTTGGTATCATTTGTTTTCTTTCTTGTTGGCTCATAAGCTTAGCATTCTTTATTTAAGATTCTTTTGTGCCTGCAAGGAAGATTGCATGTTTGGCTTTATTACTTGTATGTTTGCTTGTTTCTTTCAACTCTCTTGCTTTCTACCCAGCCTTGCTAGCCAAAAACCTGTTTTGAGAAGGCATACTTCTCATGTTTCCAAAATGCTCTAAACCCAAAACTTTTGCCACTTGTGTCTACCATATCTACCTAGTAGCTTTTGATATTCCAAGCAAATTCTCAAGCTTCATCTACCTTTCGAATTAAAAAGTATTTTGTTATGTGAAAACTAGTTAGTAAAGCTCTCACGAACTTGATGGCACACCTTATTTCCTTGCCCCTAATAGACTTGAACCATTGTGAACATAGAAGTTGTATATGCTTTCATCTATACGTTTGAATTAGCAGAACCGTGCTATCACGGGGAACATTTTCAACATTGCACTTGTACTCTGTACATAGTTGATATCATGCTCTTTTGTCTATGGATGTCAACGGTGTGAAATAAATAGGGAACTTGTAAGTCCATGGAGTTTGTATTCTGTGTTAGAGAAACGCTTGGGCCGCTAGCCTAAGTTATGCTTAATCATGGTGGAAACTTGCAGCATCACCATAGTGAGTCATCTATGAAGCATCCTCAATAAAAAGCTATACACATAGTAAATAAAAAGATCGCTGAGATGCTCATTGTCTGCTTGCCTTGTAATTTTGGTTATGGGAAAGCTCTTGTACCATGTGTAAGGGGTACCCCATTGGCGGTTCTCAATGATATGAAAATACTTACAATGACAAGAACTTACCTGGGCCCAAAGTTGAGTATGCATGAGGAGGGCCCTCATATTCAAGGACATGAGAATCCCAACTTATATTTCGTCAAGCATATGCTCCATCTTTGTTCACTTTAACCTTAATCATCTCAATATCTTATGATAGGGGCAATGAGGGCTCAAAGCTAGTAAGTACCATAATCTTTTGGAAGCTCTTTATTACTTGTAATCCCTGCTACCCTCTAAGAAGGGAACTTTCTCCTAGTTACCAGTTTGAGTCAGTAAACCTACTTTTCTCTCCATCTCCAGCAAGCATTTGAGTTGTTGTGTTTCAAGCATTCATATGGTGATTTATTCAATCACGTTATTCATCTTCCTTGTTTGCACAAAACTCTTATCTATTGAGTATTACTTTGAAAGCCTTCACTTGTGAAAAACCTTTTTGAGCAAAGTGTGCTCCTGTTTTGAAACTTCTACAAAAAGCTTTTTGTGAAAATATTTGCCAGGTGTTCTCTGACCAAGAACAAGTTTGCCAATTACAATTATGATTTATCTTTATGCATCTCTATTGTGACTTTTGTACTTGGTTGCAAGCTAAGTTATATAATGGTGAGTTGCTTTCTTCTATGAGTTGTGCAATGGTAAGTGTGATGCTTCTTGTTCGTATTCTTTTATTGACACTTCACTCCATAAACCTATGGACACGTTTACTGAGCTTAGTATTCGCTTAGGGACAAGCAAAGTCTAAGCTTGGGGGAGTTGATATGCCCAATTTGCATCACCATTCTATATCATAATTTACCTCTATTCATTGATATTTGTCTTATTATGAGGTATTACTTATGGATTTTCATATGTTTATGCATGTTGGATGATTCATGGAGGATGGACTGCCAGAGTCTGGATTTTGATGAAAAAGAAGGCGTTTCGGTGCAATTTCGCAAAGATCGGAAAAATACCAGAAAAATATGGAAACATATTATTTTACCAGAAGACGAAGGAAGCCAGAAGGAGGGACGAAGTGGGGCCTCAGGGGGACCACACCCTCCTAGGCACGGGCCCACCTGACCCCGCGCCTAGGGCAGGTGTGGCCCACCTTCCCGGCCTCCGACTCCGCCCCTTCGCCTATATCTTCCCTTCGAAACCCTAAGGCTCGAGGATCGACCACAGATAGATTTCCGTCGCCTCTGGGGGTGGAAAACACCGAGAGAGAAAGATCTCTCTGGCAGACAGATTTCTGCCAGGGGAATTCCTTCCCGGAGAGGGGAGACCGTCGCCATCAACACCATCGTCAAGCTAGGCTTCATCGGGATCATCATCATCCACACCATCACTCCACCAGCACCATCACCACCACTCCGTCCTGCTGTAAAAATTGTGTTGGATATTGCTTTAGTTCTTAGGGGAAACTTTCCCTATGTTGATTACTATTGTAGTTGATGCTTGTGAGTGGAACCATTGGATTGTTGTTTATGTTCAGATTGTTATCCATTATCATATCATCTTTTATCTTGATCCATATGATGTCTTGTGAGTAGTTCATTTAGTTCTTGAGGACATGGGAGAAGTCATGTTGTTAGTAGTGAATCTGTGATGAGTTATTATTCAATGGTTTAGTATTTAAGTTGTGGTGCTAGTGGTGTCATGTGAACGTCGAATACATAACACTTCACCATTATGGGCCTAGGGGAATGCATTGTGTATTTGGCTACTAATCGCGGGGTTGCCGGAGTGACAGAAACCTGAACCCCCGTTAGGACACCTTTGCACAAGGGAGCGTAGGATCTCAGAGTTTAAGGCTATGGTTCGATTTATATCTTAATTACTTTCCGGTAGTTACGGATGTTTGCAGGGGGTTTAATCACAAGTATGTATTAGTCCTAGGAAGGGCAGTATGTTAGGAAAGATTCACCCACACAACACTTACAAACACCAGAGAAGAACACTCAGCTATTTGAAGTGAACGCACTTGACATAATTCCCATGTGTCCTCGAGAACGTCTGGTCCTTATAAGTATTTCCACCGGCTTGTCCTTTGCTAAGACAGGATTGGGCCACTTGCTTCGTTTGTTCGTTACTTCTATTACTTGCTCTTTGTTTTGTTGCCTTGTCAGAAAACCACTAAAAATCCGTTTTCTAAGTATTCACAGGGATTTCCTGCTCCATACCACTGTTTAGCACATTCTTCTCCTCGTTGGGATCGACACTCCTATTTATCAAAAGTACTACGATACACCCCTATACTTATGGGTCATCACAGATGAGGAGGCAAAGGCGTTGCCACTATTTATTGAGGGCCGGAGCCATGAATCAGCGAGGCTCAGCGTGAAGGGCGGCGTGGGAATCCTGCGTTGCGCATCTGATGACCCACAAGTATAGGGGATCGCAACAGTCTTCGCGGGTAGTATTACCCAATTTATTGATTTGACACAAGGGGAGCCAAAGAATACTTGCAAGACTTAACAACTGAGTTTTCAGTTCAGCTGCACCTGGAAATAGTTCTTGCTCACAGAAGTTTATCAGTATCAACAGTTTGTAGTAGCAACAGCAAAGGAACAACAACAGCAATAGCAACAACAACAGTGAAACAGGAGCAATAGTAACAGTGACGGTAACAGTAGGATTCGAGTGCGGTAGGCATAGGGACGGATGGATGGGCGTTGCATGGACGAGTCTAAACATGTAACTTCAAGAACTAGGGAATTGCAGATAAATAATGACAAGCATCCAAGTAATAAACAATCCTAGGCATGTGCTCCAAATATAGTCATACGTGCTCGCAATGAGAACTTGCACAACATCTTACATCCGGCCATTGGTAGCGGGCCTCTAGGAACTCGGCAATTAAGGTGCTCCTTTTAATAGAGCACCAGAGCAAAGCATTAACACTTTGTGAACACATGTAATCCTCACACCACAGGCATCCCCTCCGGTTGTCCCAATTATTGTCACTTTGGGGCCTTTGGATCCGGACAATGATATGTATACACAACTTTCAGATAAGACCACAAACACTACTATCATAATGATTCAATAATAAGTTCAGATCTGAGATCATGGCACTCGGGCCCTAGTGACAAGCATTAAGCACAACAAGTTGCAACAAAGTCAAATAGCACTAATAGAGATGCTAGGAACTATGCCCTAATAGATCTTATTTGATTACATGATAGAACTCATCCAATCCCTACCATCCCCAATCCTACAGCGGGGGATTACTCACACATGGATGAGGGAAACATCGGTGGTTGATGGAGATGCGTTGGTGATGACGATGGCGATGATCCTCTCCAAATTCCCCGTCCCAGCAGGGTGCCAGAATGGAGTTTCTAGATCCGAATCTTGGTTTCTGGTGGCCACGGCGGAGCGGAACTCTTTCTAGAAAACTATCAACCCCCCCTGAGTTTTTATGTCAGAAGGCAACTTATAGGCGCGGAGGGAGGCCAAGGAGCTGCCTAGGGTGGCCAGACCTCCCCCAGGCGCGGGGTTAGGTGGGCCCGCGCCTAGGGTTGGTTTGGGCCCCCCAGGCCTCCTCTCTGTCTCCCCTTCTGGCTTCGTGGATCTTCTAGTGAGAAATAGTTTTTGGCATATTTTCCGGGATTTTTCCTGATAGTTCATTTTCTGCACAAAAACAAGACACCAAGGTAATTCTGAAAGCATACGGTCCGTGTTAGTTGTATCCAAATCACACAAGTTTAAAGAAGAAACAATAGCAGAGTGTTCGAGAAAGTAGATACGTTTTGGACGTATCAACTCCCCCAAGCTTAGCTTATTGCTTGTCCTCAATCAATTCAGTTGAAAACTGAGTGCGATAAAAGAACTTTCATGAACACTTTGCTTCATATGATGTAAATATTCTCAGCACAGGAGTAGATGCTTAGACAATTCATAATAAGGAATATGCAAATAAGTCTACTCAACAGTCATTACAAGATATGAAGAGAAACCAACTCAATAATAATAATTAGCATGAAACATAAACATAAGCAACATTGCAATGCTCATAATAAGGTATGATAGAGTGGTATCTCGCTTGCCTTTGTTTGAAGAGCACAATATAAATGCCAAGGCACCTCTGAAGTTCACATGAAGACTATAAGTAAAGATATCAGAGATAGAAGCATCAAAGTCATGACATAGTTAACCAAGTTTTGGAACAAACACAAGAATGACAACTATGCTCTCAAGAAGGTGCCCATAGAATAAGTGGTGACTCAACAAAGTTGTGAAAACGGTTTTGTGAAGGTTTGAAAGGCTTCCAAATGCTGAAAGGAAGGTACTCATTAGATTTGAGCTCTCATTGCCCCTATCATAGGCATCTTCATGTGGTTAAGGTGAAAGTGAGGTCCACTCTGAATCATATGCTTGACAGACCATAGACTGGAAATCCGAAGTCCCTTGAGTACGAGGGTTTCTCCGCATGCTACTCAACTTTGGTCACCTGAAAGTTCTTGTCATTGTAAATACATGCATATCATCGAGAATCACCAACAGGGTACCCCTTGCACATGGTACAGGAGCTTTCCCATAACCAAATGACAAGGCAAGAAGACAATGATCATCTCAGCAATCTTTTTATTTACCATATGCATAGCTTTTTATTGAGAACACTTCATAGATTCTCATTATGGTGATGCTGCAAGTTTCCACCATGATTCATCATGGCTTAGTCTAGCGGCCCATGCATTTCTCTAACACAATGTATAAACTCCATGAACTAACAACTTCCCCTTTTATTTCACATTGTTGACATCCATAAATAAAAGAGCAAGGAATCAACTGGATGAGATATCCAAAAAGTGTTGAAAGCGTTCCCCATGACAGCACGGTTATGTTGACTCCCAGTATATAATTAGCAAGCATATAACTTTCATGGATAGGTCACAATTTTTTCAAGATTATTAAGTGCAAGGAATAAAGTGTGCCATCAAGTTCGTGAGATCTTTACTAACTAACTTTCTCAAAACAGACAAACATTTTATTTTGGAAGAAAACACGGCATATGGAATATGCACTGAAATAGCAAATGATGCTAATAGGTAGGTATGGTGGACACAACTGGCAATATTGGTTTTTGGGGAGTTGGAAGCACAGGTAGAGCTCATACTCAGTGCAAGTGAAGGCTAGCAATAGAGAGGGAGCGACAAACGAGAGAGCAATAATTGTCATAATCATGCTTGCAATAAAACAGGACTAACTATGGCATGAAAGTGATACAAGAACTCTGAGGCAAAATAAATCAACGAGGCTTACTGACTATTGATTAGCCATATGCATGAGTGAGCATGTGCCAAGTCGATTCACATGATCAGTCAGAGGAGGATACCACAATATCATAACAAAGTATGAATAAAACAAGGCAAGCAAACATTCATATGACATGCTACAAACTATTAGCAAGCTGGAGCTAATCATAGACAAGCAAGAACTACTAAGCATCCATAATAACATACACCTTACACAAGTAGGCTAAGCATGCTCACAATGATGAGTATATGTACAAAAATGAAACAAATAGAGTTCGTTACCAGCCTCTTACCACACCTCGAGTTGTCTTAATCTTCATTATAGCCCTTCACTTGTGTGTCTTAAATAATTAACAAGAAACCACAAACCACTAAGGACGGCTGAACCCTACAAAGAACTCACAAAACCAAAGAATAATAACAACTATTTTTGCTATTTTCGATTTTTTAGAAACAAGCAAACAAAGAAAAACCAAACAGAAACAAAGCAAACCAAACAAAGCAAAATATTTTTGGATTTTTCTTTTAAGGCAAACCAAAGCAAAGAAACAAACCAAGAGAAACAACAAAAATATTTTTGGTATTTTTGGGTTTTTTAGAAAGAAGCAACAAGAACCAAAAAGAAAGCGAAAACAATGGTTATACAAAGAACCGACCGAACATGATATATATGAGTGTGTGATGTCGGTATACCTCCCCCCAAGCTTAGGCTTTTGGCCTAAGTGGGGATCAATCCCATCGTGTCCAAGCAGATGCGTCACTGTAGTATGTCGAGGAAGCTCCCTCGTCCTGGTACGAGCTTGAGGCCTCCCCTGTGTAATACGCAGGGTCATATGAGGGCGCTTCCCCTGATAGTGCCTGTGGAAGTTGAGAGAACGCAGCTTGTCATCCATCTCCGCCTTCGTGCATGACCAAGGTCCCTGAGAAATACTGAACAAGGTGGTTTGGGGTAGAGGGATCTCTCTCTCTCTCTCTTCCCCGTCAGTAAACAGCATTCTATAAACCAAGTTCTCAAGGGTATATCTAGTGCTGACAAAGTGGTGCGCCTTCATGGCAGCAAGATCAAGCCTCAGAGGAGCCAAAACTGTATCATGTGGATCAACAACAATGTTCAAGGCAGCAGCAATACGAGTAGAAATAATTCCCCCATAAATGGGTCCCTTAGCAGCTAGACGACGATCAATGAGGGAGCCAAGATTATACTTATCCTCACCGTAGAGCGCAGCAGCTAAGAAGGCCAATTGATAGTTGGAGATATTACTAGTGTTCTCCCTACCGAGAACACTGGTGGTAAGATAGTAGGCAAAATACCTAATGGCTGGAAGTTGGATGTTCTTTATCTTCCTTTGTTGATCTCTACGGTCATCATCATTGGTTATTCTTCGGTAAAGCTCTAACAGATCAGCAGGTAGAGCTGTAATCTTCTTTGATGACCCAGTTGTACCAAGTCCCAGGGACTTGCAAAATTTCTTCAAAGACATAGAATGAGCCCTGCCATAAAGTCTGAAAGACACAGAAGGATTGAACAAACTATTGGTGAAGGAGAAGCTATCCACAAATGTTTTAGTAAGCAAAGCATATTGTGTACTCTCATCCTGCATGAAACTTGTTAGACCAGCCCTCTTAATCAAAGCCATGAAATCATTAAGAATCCCAGCAGCTCGCAAGAAAGTTTGACAAGGAAAGGTGGAGGGGTGCGCATCCCCTTCATCTCCCTCGTCACCAAATCGCGGAGTGATGAGATCCTCATTGTATGAGGGTCTAGAACTGTTAGATGACCTTGGAAGCCTTGCCCTTCTAGGTGCATCACTCTCAAAAATGTCACCAAAGGTTTGGTGGTCCATGACTTCCCTTTGCTGAAAATTTTAAACAACCATCAAACCAAGTGATTTCTAAGTTGATAAATGATGAGCAACTACTATGGGAGCTTGCTAGAGGACTACACATGCATCAAAACAAAGTTTCTAAGCAAATAACAAGCATGCAAGCTCAAACAACCTGTTACCTATAGCAGCAAAATACTCAAGATACAATCTACCAATCACAAATCTAATTGGACAAGTGGAGGAGGCACATACCAAGGAGCAAACCCTCCAAAAATCAGCACTTGAGATGGGTTGAACAAGGAGATCGAAAATCGCGAGAAAGAACAACAAGAACTCGAGCTTGAGCAAGATTTCCAGTGTTTTTCGGGAGAGAGAAAGATGTTGGCTTTGAGGAGGCAGCCTGGAGGGGCCCAGGTGGGCCAGACCCCCCTAGGCGCCACTAGTGGTGGGCCCGCGCCTACCATAGGTGTGGTGGCCTGGGGTGGCCCCCTGGGTCACCTCTGGTACCTATCTGCCCCTTTTTTCGAGGAAAAATATATTTTGAATTTTCTAGGATTTTTTGGGAAACTTTATTTTTGGCCAATTTTCAGGGTATGAAAATTGATTTTCTCGCAGAAATAGTTTTTCAGAAGAAGCAAAAGCAAACCAAAAGCCAAACTACATGAGCTCTAAGAAACTCAAACAAGCAAACAACTAGCAAAACTAAATCTAAGGCAAAGACTAGGAAGGAGAAAGGAAAAAACAAAGCAAGTATAACCAAAGTGAAAACATTGTTTTGTTCATAAAAATCCTTTTGTTAACAAGGTTGATCAAGTCTTGTTACCAAAACAATCTTATATGAAACAAAACTTTGTATTCCACAAGGTGATTATGTTACCTCATACTTGATAGCAATTGTCCCAATCATAATAGTTTCAAAGTTTTCTTGTGGAATGGGAAAATATATTTCTCCAACCTTAATGCCTTCAATATTTTCAATGGAATTCAGGAAATAGCTCTTAACAACCTTCTTGGGGAAATAGACAGTGTGCTCTTTCTCATTAATATTGAATGTTACTTTTCCTTGATTGCAATTGATGACAACACCTACAGTATTAAGAAAAGGTCTCCCAAGAATAATAGACATATTATCATCTTCAGGCATTTCAAGCACAACAAAATCAGTTAGAACCATGCAATTATGAGCAACTTGAACAGGGACATCCTCACATATACCAACATGAATAGTAGTTGACTTATCAGCCATTTGCAAAGAAATATCAGTTGGTATCAATTTTTCTAGCTGGAGTCTCTTATAGAGAGAAAAAGGCATAACACTAACTCCAGCTCCCAAATCACATAAAGCAGTTCTAACATAATTATTCTTACTGGAGCAAGTAATAGTTGGTATACCTAGATCACCAAGTTTCTTTGGAATCTTACCATTGAAGGAATTATTAGCAAGTAGAGCAGAAATCTCCTCATTAGGAATCTTCCTTTTATTTTAGACAGTATCCTTCATATACTTTGAATAAGGGGGCAACTTAATAACATCAGTCAAAGGAATTTGCAAAAATAAAGGTTTCACCCACTCACAAAACTTGTTGTAGTGTTCCTCCTCCTTTGACTTGTGTTTCTTACCTGGAAAAGGCATAGGTTTCTGCACCCAAGGTTCTCTCTCTTTACCATGTTTATTAGCAATAAAATCTTCCTTTGTGTACCTAGTGTTCTTAGTGTGCTTCTCAGGTTCTTCCTCACCTTCCTCCTTATCAGGAGACTCATTTTTATCATTACCACTCTCAGTTTCAGCATCAGAGACAAATATACTATTAGGATCTACAGCAGGTTCAAGTGGTTCTTCAACTACTTTATGTTTATTTTCCTTCCTCTTACGAGGACTACCACTATCCTCACCTTGTTGAGAATCCTGCTCTATTCTTTTAGGGTGTCCTTAGGATATAAAGGATCTTGAGTAGCTGCACCACCCCTAGTTCTAATTCCATAAGCATGTTTATTTCCTGAGGCATTAACTAGCATATCCTTTTGTACTTTAGCAAGTTGATCAAGTTGGGTTTGAACCATTTTAAAGTGTTTACGAAGTTTTTTAATATCATTAGAAGTTCTTTTCACAATATCTTTCAACTCATGGATAGCTCTAGAGTTTTCCAATAAATGATTCTGAACTTGTTTATTAAAATAACCTTGTTTAACAATAAAAATGTCAAGTTCCTCTAAACATTGATCATGATGCTTACCATAAGGAACATCACCTTCATCAAAGTGTTGGAGAGAGTGTACCTCAATAGTAGATGAGTGGGGAATTGGCTTGCATAATTCTTCTATAGGAGGTAGATTTTTCACATCTTCAGCTCTAATACCTTTATCCTTTAGACACTTCTTAGCTTCCTTCATCACTTCATCATTTAATGTAATAACTCCCCTGTTCTTTGTTGTTGGTGTTGGAACTGGTTCAAGAACAACTGGTTCAGGAGTAATATGCTCAGGTGTATTCAGCTCAATTGAAGTCTAATCATCATAATTCTTTCTTATCTTGGTCATTAATTCTTCAGCATCTGTAGGAGTCCTTTTCTTGAAAACACAATCAGCAAAGCTATCTAGGTAGGTCCTAGAATCATCAGTTAGTCCATTATAATAAAGATCAAGAAGATCATTTTTAGGTAATGGACATACAGAATGTGCATGAATCAAGGCACATAATCTTTTCCATGACTCAGGCAATTTCTCTTCTTCTCTCTGTTTAAAATCAAAAAGTCTCTGCAAAGCAGCATGTCTAGCACTGGGAGGAAAATATTTATGGAAGAAAGAAGCAATCAAGCAATCAGGGCTATCAATGGAACCAGGAGGTAATCTACTAAACCAAGCCCTAGCTTCTCCTTTTAGTGAAAAAGGGAAGATCTTAGCTAAAAAGTACTTGCGCATCTTAAAATCATCAGAGAACAAAGCACTCATAGTAGAAAGCTCATTCATATGAGACACAACACTCTCATTTTCAGTACCACAAAAAGGTTCTTTCTCAACAATATCTAAATAAGATAAATCAAGAGAGAAATCATAATCTTCATCTTAATATCTATGGGAGAGGTGGCAAACTTAGGATCAGAGGACATCTTAGAAATAATAGTACGTCTAGCAAGGAGACTCTTCATAGCATTAGTACCATCTGTGTTTCGGCACTCTTCAACAAAATCATCAGTGAGCTCAATGTAACCATCATTAATATCATAACTCTCACTAGACTCAAATGAGCTAACATGTGTAACAGTGTATTCACTAGGAGTTTCGGTATTTCCTAGACTAGCCATAGTAGCATATAGAAAAGGACCTAATGAACCACTCGCATCAAGCACAGTAGAAGTAACATCACGAGCATCAAAAGCAGTTTCAGACTCAGCAGTAGTAGTAGTGTGTGTAGCATGAGTATGTGGTGGTGGTGTGATAAGCTTACTTATAACAGACGGTGAATCAAGAGCAGCAGAGTTGTTTAGGACTATACCTCTTCTTGTAGTGGATGGTAAAATAGGGAACTTTCCATCACGAGACTTACCCATGATAAAAGGAGTAGCAGTGAACAATAATAGATTCAAGTGAACTTACAAATAAAGCTATGCTCCCCGGCAACGGCGCTAGAAAATAGTCTTGATGACCCACAAGTATAGGGGATCGCAACAGTCTTCGCGGGTAGTATTACCCAATTTATTGATTCGACACAAGGGGAGCCAAAGAATACTTGCAAGACTTAACAACTGAGTTTTCAGTTCAGCTGCACCTGGAAATAGTTCTTGCTCACAGAATTTTATCAGTAGCAATAGTTTGTAGTAGCAACAGCAAAGGAACAACAACAACAGCAATAGTGAAACAGGAGCAATAGTAACAGTGACGGTAACAGTAGGATTCGAGTGCGGTAGGCATAGGGACGGATGGACGGGCGTTGCATGGACGAGTCTAAACATGTAACTTCAAGAACTAGGGAATTGCAGATAAATAATGACAAGCATCCAAGTAATAAACAATCCTAGGCATGTGCTCCAAATATAGTCATACGTGCTCGCAATGAGAACTTGCACAACATCTTCTGTCCAGCCAGCCCGTGGCAGCGGGGCCTCTAGGGAACTACTGGCAATTAAGGTGCTCCTTTTAATAGAGCACCGGAGCAAAGCATTAACACTTCGTGAAAACAAGTGATCCTCACACCATAGTGTGGCATCCCGCAAAAACCACTACTAGAAAATCGCGTTGAATTTGTGCATTGCATCGTCATCATCATGCATTGTTTGCATAAAACTATTTTCGCAAAGCATGTTTTGTTTTCTAAAACGCCCCGTCCTGTTTTCAAATTCAAACCCGGGTCGCCGGAATATTTTTGTTGGTCTGCTATCGGTTTGCAAACGGTGCATTTAAAATCAAATAAAAATTATATTATTTTAGTGGGGCAGTCGAACGGGCCGAATGACCCGAACGACCACCCCAGAAAAATACAAAACGGTCCACCCCTTATTCCTACAGCTACCAACCTATCTACCCACACACCCCCTCCACCTCACTCCCTCCAATCAGCTCTCGCCACGTCACCTCTCCCCTCATACCCTCCAATCCCCTTTTGCCACATGGCCTCTCTCCCACTCCCTCTTAACCCCCACACACACACACACGCCTCGCACGCCCGCCACTGGCCCCACACGCGCCCCACGCGGCGTGCCCCGCTCCCTCTCTGGCCCGTCTTCCTCCTCACGTGGCTCCCTCTCACCCACCGACGAGCTCCTCCCCGCCGCTCTGCCTCACCGCAGCAGCCGCCCCCTGCTACCTCTCAGCCTCCTCCCCCACCGCTCGTCCACCGCCGTCGCCTGCTCCCCTCTCGCCGCTGCCACCTCCGGCCACCACCCCTTCCCGCGTCACCTCCTCCCCTGCCCCTCTCTCGGCCGCGTCCCGTCGGCGCCGCGCCAGCCGACCCCGGCCCCGCTCCGTCCCTCCTCTCCCCACCTCGCCGCTCCACCCGCTCTTCGGCGCCTCCGACGACGCCCGCTCCACCAACCTCGCCGCCGGTGCCCGCAAGCCACCCGCCTCCTCGCTCTGCTCGCTGCCGGCGTCGGCTCCGCTCCGCCTCGCCTGCCGCGCTCACGCCCGCCCTCCTCGCCTCGCGCGCTCCGCCTCCTCTCTCCCCTCCTGGCCGCCCGACGCTCCTCACCTGCCGCCCGCCTCCCCAGACCCTCCCTGCGCCTCCCCAGACCCGCCCGCCGCCTCCCCCCAGACCCGCTCACCTCGCCGCCGCCTCCAGACCGCTCACCTGCCGCCCCCACCCGCTCACCGGCCCGCGCCCCCTCTCCCGTCGCGCCGCCTCCGTCGAGCCGCGGGGTCCGGCCCGGCCCTCTGCTGCTGCAGCTCCTGCGAGCCCGCAAGCCGCAGGCGCTCGCGCGCCCCTCCTCCGCGACCTCATCTGCTCGCAGCGCAAGGCCGTTTTCGTTGGTTGCCGTGTGTGTGTGTTCTTTGAGACACGCGTATAGTACCTGATTTGAGGATGATACGAGGATGTATGCAAATCGGTGGCGGATATTGTTGCGGTGGTGACGACGGTTCTTCTACAACGCCCGACAAGATCTTCTCGAAGTGGGAACAACAAGAACTTCACGGACCAAAGGCCCCGATCCCGACGTCCGAAGACCGAACCCCGTCAAGACCCCGAGCCCTCTCGGATCCGAGGACCGAAGATGGCCGGGACACCAAGATCGCCTTTCGGACCCTTGAAGACCGATCACGGCATCCTCCGCCCTCTCGACGCCACGAGAAGTAACCGCCACGATGCCACGTTCGGCTAACGACTAGACCGACACGAGCCGAGACCCGGAAACTGTGCAAGCTCGACACCGAACCCAAACGGCGCCCTAGTCCAAGATCTTCGTCATGGACCGGCAAGATCTCCATCGCGGGCTTCAAGTTCCCCTCGAATACGCCAAGCTCTCCTTCCCGGACGCCAAGCTCGCCGAGAACCTGGATGCCGAGGTCACCGACACAGAACAACCAGATCTACTTCGCGGATACCAAGTGACAAGATCTACTACCCCGATCCGAAGACCCTAACCCCGGAGTCCGAGAACGAGCCGCCGAGACCGAACCCCAGATCCGGACCCTGAGGCCGAACCCCGAACCCCCGGATCCCCAAGATCTGCCGAACCCTAAATGTGTGACCCTTATCTGAACCCTTATTTTTATAAATGCTAAACATAAAACCTGTTGCATATTAAATTGTCATTCTTGCATGCATGCTTGTCATGTGGTTTGGGGGCCTTTTGCCGATTCACCTAATAATTAAATATGGGGCCCATATGCGGACAAACCTAGTCTTATATTGGCCTCATTTAAATTTGTGCATCGAACCGTTGTCATATCTTGCCTTGTTAAACAACATTTAAATTGCGGGGTAGCTAAACAACATGAACCGCCTTATTAATTGTCGGGACCCCGGTTCCGCTTAATATGACCTTTTTGCATCGCATCTTGCCATGTCATACATCATACATGCATCATGCCGATCTTCTGCCGTTGTATTAAATAGTGCATCCGGTGTTTATTCTAGTGTTTTGCTTCTTCACGGATTGGGCCGTTGAGTTGATGTGAGCTTCTCCCCGATCTTCTGTCGAACCTTCGGCAATGTTTTCAGGCGAGCATCTCCCCCCCTTTCTACCTATCTTACTTTTATAGTATTTATTCCCTCCTGTTGATCTATTGCTATCTGTGTTGCGATGCTCTAGTTTCATACCCGTGATATCCCTCGCAGCCTTATATTGCCTTGGACACATCCTATTACCTGTTGTTTGGTAGATAGTTGGACTTGCGCGTCGTAGTCGCTTGCTCAAGTGCTGTTGCGTGTCGTCAAGTGCCTCAGTTGTTGATGTATTGCCGAATGTTGATGTTGGATATGATCATGGTTTTACTTATCGCTCACTTTAATTCCTGTTTAAAAACTAAAATTGAAGTAAGCAGAGGCATCGATGGGTGATAGATAATATTTGGTTTCCGAACGCCCACTTGTGTCCCGTAGGACCCCGAGTACTTGATACCTGTTCCTTGATTTATCGCGCTATCCACATCCGGGAGGATTATGGGACCCCCTGAGCCAGAGCTTGATTCAGTCTTATTTCTTGGGGCCACAAACTAGTTTGAGGTTTTATTACTATCATGTACTTATGCCATGCTACTTTTGTATTTACGATTGTGCGAGGAGCACACTGTACTGTTTAGGATCGGGACACGTTTACGCGGTGTCGACAAGCCCAGTTTTGGGTTCCCAGTCGCTCACAGCCGTCCACCCAAACCTCGGGTCCGTCTCGGAGCTAGCTTACTTCGTTGCGGGTGTACTCCAAGGGGTGGCCCCCTAAAATATTTCTGAATCCTATGATTGCTTTGTCGTGAAGGCCTCGTTGGGTTTTGATTTGGTTTTTTCGAGGTTGATCGAGTGTGTGTTGCTATTTGTGCACCCCGGCCGGGTAAAACTTTCTGAAAGCCGTGTCCGTGGTTATGGACGACTTGGAGCACAGTATCTCGATCATAGACAAGCATAACTAAAGTAGTGCTATAAATTTGACTTTATAATGACTAGTAATCAGCTTCACTATAATGGAATGGCTAAATAATGCTGCCCACAATTGCTTGTTTGGAGTGTCGCTTGCGACCATTGTACCTGACTAGTAAATATTGCAACTATAACGGAATGGCTAAATAAAAGTACCAACAACTGCTGGGTTTTGGGTTTATCTCATGCTATCTGTATCTGATTAGTAATTGTTGCAACTACAACGGAATGGTTAACTAAAAGTGCCCACTGCTTATTTTATCAGGATGATTATCTAAACCTGACTAGTAATTGCTGCAACGATGACTGAATAAATAAAAATGCCAACGGTGTGAGTTCCTCGGTTGACTTCCTCGATTGGTCTCGAGGGGGAAACACCAGGATGGGTTTGTTTGGTGTTAGTTTCAGGTTTGATCCGGATAGGTCATTCTTATCCCTCTCTGATAACCGCCAGTTGTATCGAGTCTCTATAGGTTGTTTAGTGCATGCTGCCGCTGCCGCTCAGTCCACCATACCTAGGTAGGCGAGGGCGCGAATTCTAGCCTCGCCGTGTCGCCTCGATCGACGCCTCTTTTCCTTTGCCCTTTGTCGGCACCCTTTTTGTTCAAGCAGGTTTTGAGATCGACGTAGTTAGCAGGGTTACCCTTCCGGCTTGGCCTGGGCAGGGTTATGGACGGCATTGGTTATTCTTCAGGGCTCTTAGCCCCATTTGCATCTTGTCCATAGCTGGACGCTCTATCGTTTCAAGGTGATTTGGATCTTTGTATATTATATCTGTATTCTTGACTCATGGAGTCGCTGTTATATATATATCTGTTCTGTGGGTCCCATCGAGGAATGTTGTGTAATGTTATTACTTCGTTTTCCACCCGCACGCAAGTGCCTGGTGGGCACCTTTGAATCGTTTCTATGCGGGTTTGGCGGGTTTCTCTAAAACTTGCATAGGTCCGATTCTGAGGGTGTTACAGAGTGGTATCAGAGCTCAGTAGTTGCGATACCCCACAAGTCCAGCCTGTAGGATAACCTAGCTAACGGCCGTAGTAGAGTGTCAAAACTATTTTGCAAAATCGGTTGGATAGTTCTGATTAGGTCTGGTTTTACTCCTTACCCCTCTGCTGCTCTCCTCTCACCTCTACGTGTTTTGAATCCGCTCTCTTCTCTCTCTTCGGGTCCAGGATATCTCGTGGTTGGGTTTCCGTCGCACCTTCAGGGTTTCGCTTCCTCCTTCGGTAACGGTGTTGCTACATCTGGTCTTCATGCTACCCGAGGAATCCGTCTACGGTGTTACCATTCTTTGTTCTTTGTTTGTGCCTTCCGGTGTTTTCCGACGCGACGACATCATCTACGCCAGATCCGATGCAGAGTCTGCATCACTCCTTTGTTTCCGAACCTCGCTTGTCGAGATCTTCAGTCTGATTCCGAGAACGGCTGCACGCTTTTCTACTGATTGTGCGGAGTAATAGTTTGGGTGCGTGATGGATTGGCCCCCATGCCGACTACCCTTTCTATTCGCTCTCGTACATTGAAGTGGGATAGGCCGCATCTTTTCTCACCTTCTATCGAAGTTAGAGGTGGCTTTATTTGTGGATACCTCTACCTTCGCCCTTTTGTTTCCGGAGTGTTCTCTCGACGATCACGGACAACGACCTCTTGTTAGTGGTGTCGCGAGGAACTACACGAAGCGAGAAGACGCAGATCGCCGACCTTCCTTCCGGTACCATGAGGCGGATCTCGAGGGCGAGATCCATTGTTAGTGGTGTCGAATTGTGGCATCCCGCAAAAACCACTACTAGAAAATCGCGTTGAATTTGTGCATTGCATCGTCATCATCATGCATTGTTTGCATAAAACTATTTTCGCAAAGCATGTTTTGTTTTCTAAAACGCCCCGTCCTGTTTTCAAATTCAAACCCGGGTCGCCGGAATATTTTTGTTGGTCTGCTACCGGTTTGCAAACGGTGCATTTAAAATCAAATAAAAATTATATTATTTTAGTGGGGCAGTCGAACGGGCCGAATGACCCGAACGACCACCCCAGAAAAATACAAAACGGTCCACCCCTTATTCCTACAGCTACCAACCTATCTACCCACACACCCCCTCCACCTCACTCCCTCCAATCAGCTCTCGCCACGTCACCTCTCCCCTCATCCCCTCCAATCCCCTTTTGCCACTTGGCCTCTCTCCCACTCCCTCTTAACCCTGCCCCCACACAGGGCCACACACACACCACGCACACGCTCCGCACGCCCTGCCCCGCCCTGGGCCCCACACGCGCCCCACGCGGCGTGCCCCGCTCCCTCCCTGGCCCGTCTTCCTCCTCACGTGGCTCCCTCTCACCCACCGACGAGCTCCTCCCCGCCGCTCTGCCTCACCGCAGCAGCCGCCCCCTGCTACCTCTCAGCCTCCTCCCCCACCGCTCGTCCACCGCCGCCGCCTGCTCCCCTCTCGCCGCTGCCACCTCCGGCCACCACCCCTTCCCGCGTCGCCTCCCCTGCCCTCTCTCGCGTCCGTCGGCCAAGGCCACACCACCCGCTCCTGTCCCTCCTCTCCCCCTCGCCGCTCCACCGCTCTTGGCGCCTCCACGCCGCTCCACCAACCTCGCCGCGGTGCCCGCAAGACACCGCCTCCTCCGCTGCTGCTGCCCGCCGGCGTGCGGCTCCGCTCCGCCTCCGCCCCGACACGCCGCTCACGCCCGCCCTCCCTCGTCTGCCTCGCGCGCACCGCTCCCCACCTCCTCTCCCCTCCTGGCCGCCGCCGGCGACCCTCACCTCGCGGCCGCCTCCCCAGACCGCCACCTCGCCGCCTCCCCCAGACCCGCTCACCTTGCCGCCGCCTCCCCCAGACCCTCACCTCGCCGCCGCCTCCCCCCAGACCCGCTCACCTCGCCGCCGCCTCCCCCCAGACCCGCTCACCTCGCCGCCGCCCACGCACCCCTCTCCCGGCGCTCGCGCCGCCTCCTGAGCCGCCGGGTCCGGCCGCCTCTGCTGCTGCAGCTCCGCGAGCCCGCAAGCCCAGGGCGATCGCGCCTCCTCCGCGACCTCATCTGCCGCAGCGCAAGGCGTTTTGTTGGTTGCCGTGTGTGTGTGTTCTTTGAGACACGCGTATAGTACCTGATTTGAGGATGATACGAGGATGTATGCAAATCGGTGGCGGATATTGTTGCGGTGGTGACGACGGTTCTTCTACAACGCCCGACAAGATCTTCTCGAAGTGGGAACAACAAGAACTTCACGGACCAAAGGCCCCGATCCCGACGTCCGAAGACCGAACCCCGTCAAGACCCCGAGCCCTCTCGGATCCGAGGACCGAAGATGGCCGGGACACCAAGATCGCCTTTCGGACCCTTGAAGACCGATCACGGCGTCCTCCGCCCTCTCGACGCCACGAGAAGTAACCGCCACGATGCCACGTTCGGCTAACGACTAGACTGACACGAGCCGAGACCCGGAAACTATGCAAGCTCGACACCGAACCCAAACGGCGCCCTAGTCCAAGATCTTCGTCATGGACCGGCAAGATCTCCATCGCGGGCTTCAAGTTCCCCTCGAATACGCCAAGCTCTCCTTCCCGGACGCCGAGCTCGCCGAGAACCTGGATGCCGAGGTCACCGACACAGAACAACCAGATCTACTTCGCGGATACCAAGTGACAAGATCTACTACCCCGATCCGAAGACCCTAACCCCGGAGTCCGAGAACGAGCCACCGAGACCGAACCCCAGATCCGGACCCTGAGGCCTAACCCCGAACCCCCGGATCCCCAAGATCTGCCGAACCCTAAATGTGTGACCCTTATCCGAACCCTTATTTTTATAAATGCTAAACATAAAACCTGTTGCATATTAAATTGTCATTCTTGCATGCATGCTTGTCATGTGGTTTGGGGGCCTTTTGCCGATTCACCTAATAATTAAATATGGGGCTCATATGCGGACAAACCTAGTCTTATATTGGCCTCATTTAAATTTGTGCATCGAACCGTTGTCATATCTTGCCTTGTTAAACAACATTTAAATTGCGGGGTAGCTAAACAACATGAACCGCCTTATTAATTGTCGGGACCCCGGTTCCGCTTAATATGACCTTTTTTCATCGCATCTTGCCATGTCATACATCATACATGCATCATGCCGATCTTCTGCCGTTGTATTAAATAGTGCATCCGGTGTTTATTCTAGTGTTTTGCTTCTTCGCGGATTGGGCCGTTGAGTTGATGTGAGCTTCTCCCCGATCTTCGGTCGAACCTTCGGCAATGTTTTCAGGCGAGCATCTCCCCCCCTTTCTACCTATCTTACTTTTATAGTATTTATTCCCTCCTGTTGATCTATTGCTATCTGTGTTGCGATGCTCTAGTTTCGTACCCGTGATATCCCTCGCAGCCTTATATTGCCTTGGACACATCCTATTACCTGTTGTTTGGTAGATAGTTGGACTTGCGCGTCGTAGTCACTTGCTCAAGTGCTGTTGCGTGTCGTCAAGTGCCTCAGTTGTTGATGTATTGCCGCATGTTGATGTTGGATATGATCATGGTTTTACTTATCGTTCACTTTAATTCCTTTTTAACAACTAAAATTGAAGTAAGCAGAGGCATCGGTGGGTGATAGATAATATTTGGTTTCTGAACGCCCACTTGTGTCCCGTAGGACCCCGAGTACTTGATACCTGTTCCTTGATTTATCGCGCTATCCACATCCGGGAGGATTATGGGACCCCCCTGAGCCAGAGCTTGATTCAGTCTTATTTCTTGGGGCCACAAACTAGTTTGAGGTTTTATTACTATCATGTACTTATGCCATGCTACTTTTGTATTTACGATTGGGCGAGGAGCACACTGTACTGTTTAGGATCGGGACACGTTTACGCGGTGTCGACAAGCCCAGTTTTGGGTTCCCAGTCGCTCACAGCCGTCCACCCAAACCTCGGGTCCATCTCGGAGCTAGCTTACTTGCTATGGTGTACTCCAAGGGTGGCCCCTGAAATATTCTGAATCCTGTGATTGCTTTGTCGTGAAGGCCTCGTTGGGTTTTGATTTGGTTTTCCGAGGTTGATCGAGTGTGTTGCTATTTGTGCACCCGGCCGGGTAAAACTTTCTCGGCCGTGTCGCGGTTATGGACGACTTGGAGCACAGTATCTCGATCATAGACAAGCATAACTAAAGTAGTGCTATAAATTTGACTTTATAATGACTAGTAATCAGCTTCACTATAATGGAATGGCTAAATAATGGTGCCCAAAATTGCTTGTTTGGAGTGTCGCTTGCGACCATTGTACCTGACTAGTAAATATTGCAACTATAACGGAATGGCTAAATAAAAGTACCAACAACTGCTGGGTTTTGGGTTTATCTCATGCTATCTGTATCTGATTAGTAATTGTTGCAACTACAACGGAATGGTTAACTAAAAGTGCCCACTGCTTATTTTATCAGGATGATTATCTAAACCTGACTAGTAATTGCTGCAACGATGACTGAATAAATAAAAATGCCAACAGTGTGAGTTTCTCGGTTGACTTCCTCGATTGGTCTCGAGGGGGAAACACCAGGATGGGTTTGTTTGGTGTTAGTTTCAGGTTGGATCCGGATAGGTCATTCTTATCCCTCTCTGATAACCGCCAGTTGTATCGAGTCTCTATAGGTTGTTTAGTGCATCTTGCCGCCATCCACCATACCTAGGTAGGCGAGGACCGCCGAATTCTAGCCTCGCCGTGTACTGGCCTCAGTACTGACGCTCCTATTTTTCCTTTGCCCTTTGTCGGCACCCTTTTTGTTCAAGCAGGTTTTGAGATCGACGTCGTTAGCAGGGTTACCCTTCCGGCTTGGCCTGGGCAGGGTTATGGACGCCATTGGTTATTCTTCAGGGCTCTTAGCCCCATTTGCATCTTGTCCGTAGCTGGACGCTCTATCGTTTCAAGGTGATTTGGATCTTTGTATATTATATCTGTATTCTTGACTCATGGAGTCACTGTTATATATATATCTGTTCTGTGGGTCCCATCGAGGACTGTTGTGTAATGTTATTACTTCGTTTTCCACCCGCACGCAAGTGCCTGGTGGGCACCTTTGAATCGTTTCTATGCGGGTTTGGCGGGTTTCGCTAAAACTTGCATAGGTCCGATTCTGAGGGTGTTACACATAGCCCTCCCCTCCGGTTGTCCCAATTATTGTCACTTTGGGCCTTTGGATCCGGACAATGATATGTGTAGACAACTTGTAGATAAGATCACAAACAATACTATCATAATGATTCAATAATAATTTCAGATCTGAGATCATGGCAATCGGGCCCTAGTGACAAGCATTAAGCACATCAAGTTGCAACAAAGTCAAATAGCACTAATAGAGATACTAGGCACTATGCCCTAACATATCTTATTCGATTACATGATAGAACTCATCCAATCCCTACCATCCCCAAGCCTACAGCGGGGGATTACTCACTCATGGATGAGGGAAACATCAGTGGTTGATAGAGATGCGTTGGTGATGACGATGGCGAGGATCCTCTCCAAATTCCCTGTCCTGGCAGGGTGTCAGAACGGAGTTTCTAGATCCGAATCTTGGTTTCTGGTGGTGGCGGCGGAGCGGAACTCTTTCTGTAAAACTATCGAACCCCCTCTAAGTTTTTAGGTCAGAAGGCAACTTATAGGCGCGGAGGGAGGCCGAGGAGCTGCCTGGGGTGGCCAGACCTCCCCCAGGCGCGGGGTCAGGTGGGCCCGCGCCTGGGGTGGGTCTGGGCCCCCCAGGCCTCCTCTCTGTCTCCCCTTCTGGCTCCGTGGATCTTCTGGTGAGAAATAGTTTTTGGCATATTTTTCGGGATTTTTCCTGATAGTTCATTTTCTGCACAAAAACAAGACACCAAGGTAATTATGATGAAAACAGCGTCAGTCCGTGTTAGTTGTATCCAAATCACACAAGTTTAGATAAGAAACAATAGCAAAGTGTTCGAGAAAGTTGATATGTTTTGGACGTATCAACAGCCGTGTGCGCTGCGTTGCGTGTAGGCAGCGGAAGTAGCCACGTGCGCGATCAATACGGCCAGTGCAAAAAAATTGCTAGGATGCGACGTGACCCTGCCCTGCACCGTCCCTGCATGCATGCATTAATGGGAAAGAGAGAAAAAACGTCCAAAGTCAGGCGGGCGCCCAAGTCATGCTGAGTCCAAATTCCCATGCACCGCGCACCGCGTCGGAGCCTGCGGCATTCACAGCCTGACATTTCCAAAGTCACATGCACCGCACAAATAAGTGTACTTCTAGGTTTTGTCTAAGTCAAACTTTGTCAACTTTGATTAACATTGTAGATAAATATATTAACTTATATTACACAAATTTATCATATTATGAAACTAAGTTTAAAAACAAATTAAGAGTAGCACAAGGGAAGAAGAAACACTTAGTCTTTATTTGGGGCCTCTTTATTAGTCGCATGTAATTACAAGTTCACACCGCATGTAAGTCACACTATTTTTACACCGCATGCATGCATGAAAAACAACCGGATAGGAAAATGGACCATTTAAGTAATTGCAGGGTAGTAA
Source organism: Avena longiglumis (assembly GCA_030063025.1). Taxonomy (NCBI): domain Eukaryota; kingdom Viridiplantae; phylum Streptophyta; class Magnoliopsida; order Poales; family Poaceae; genus Avena; species Avena longiglumis. Next base: position 451,169,457 of record CP125976.1, read on the forward strand.
ATCAGGACAATAAATGCATAAGTAGTTTGACTAGAAATTTGGTCAACAAAATAAAAATTATATTTAACAAAAATTATATCATTAGATTTATACTCAAAATACGCTTCCAATGATATAATTTTTGTGATATATGATTCATATATTATTGATCAAATTTACGGTCAAACTATTTTTTTGAAATATGTATTAGCCCTATAATCTGGAATGGAGGGAGTACTCGAAAAATATTAGAATGGAGGAAATTAATGCATAAATCAAGGAGTAATTTTTTGGAATTGCATGTTTTTCTATGGCGCATGAACCAGAGGGGAGTAAGTTTGACTAAAGAAAAAAAGTTAGACATACATTTATTTAATGCGGCGGAGGGAGTAACTACGCTGCAACGCTGCTGCGTCGGTTGGCTGCACGCAAAATAGCTAGACTGCGACGCGAGAGATAGCTGCATGACATGCATGCATGCATGGTGCAGCCCGCCCCGCCTAGCGCCCTCACATGCCACGCTCGGTCCAAGTCAATGGAGTGTGCCACGCTGTACCTTATCTGTTTATGGAAAAAACGATGTGAGCCAATTAGATTCCAGAATCATCCATTCCACGGATCGCCAACAGCTAGCCGCGAAATTCTTCTAAGAGACACTAACCAATCAGGTTGCACAACAAGCCCTCCCACGGATCGCCCAGAGCCACCCGCGGAATCCTTCTAGAAGACGCGATCGGACGGCCACAGTGTCGCGCCAGGGTTAGATCTACGTTCCTCATTCGGCCTTAGGATTAGCTGGGTTTAGGATGCATAACGGGGTTTTCACAAGTTTGACCAGACATTCAAATGTGAATAACTAATTTAAAAAAAATACGAAACGTTCGCATGGTGTCATGTTATGTGACATAGTTGTGAGGAAAAATATCAAACTTGGTATATTGATAATATTTCAAAAAAACCCTTCACAAAATGACCTATCTCCTCCTAGGTTTTCTGGATTTCGGGTCAAATGACCAATGATATGGCTAGAATCAAGGCATAGTTTGTGATAATGTGCCCATATTATGCATGCATGTGTATAATGGGATAACTAACAATGTTGTAGTACAAAGTTTTCCTTTTCGGCGCATAGAAAATCCATTTTTCATTTTCTGAGTGCCGAAAGAGGGGGGGATTTGTGAAGCAACCACCAAATTGAAGTTTCAAAATGGTAACATCCTATTTTTCAAAAATACTAGACCACCATGTACAATGTCCCAACTTGAGTATCTCAAACCTTTTATTCCGTCCCTGGTGAAAAAGATAAATCCTGCCGAATCGGTTGGAAGTGGGTAAGATACGAACTACAGGTACATGATTTCATGCTGATGATTTTTTGTAAAAATAATTTTAAGGTTCACAACATGCTATTTCATCAGAGATCCAATGCTAGTTTAGTGAGCCTCAGCCCCTAGCTAAGAATATTTATGAAAATCCTTCACAAAGTTTGACCAGACATTCAAATGTGTATAACTAATTCAAAAAAATCAAAAAAATACAAAACCTTCGCATGGTGTCATGTTATGTGACATAGTTGTGAGGAAAAATATCAAACTTGCTATATTGGTCATATTTCAAAAATTCCTTCACAAAATGACCTATCTCCTCCGATGTTTTCTGGCTTTCGGGTGAAATGACCAATGATATGGCTAGAATCAAGGCATAGTTTGTGATAATGTGCCCATATTGTGCATGCATGTGTATAATGGGATGACTAACAATGTTGTAGTACAAAGTTTTTCTTTTCGATGCATAGAAAATCCATTTTCCATTTTCTGAGTGCCGAAAGGGGGGGATTTGTGAAGCAACCACCAAATTGAAGTTCCAAAATGGTAACATCCTATTTTTCAAAAATACTAGACCACCTAGCATGTACAATGTCCCAACTTGAGTATCTCAAACCTTTTATTCTATCCCTGGTGAAAAAGACAAATCCCGTTGAATTGGTTGGAAGTGGGTAAGATATGAACTATATGTACATGATTTCATGCTGATGATTTTGTGTAAAACTAATTTTTAGGTTCACAACATGCTATTTCATCAGAGATCCAATGATAGTTTAGTGAGCCTCATCCCCTAGCTAAGAATATTTATGAAAATCCTTCACAAAGTTTGACCAGACATTCAAATGTGCATAACTAATTCAAAAAAATAAAAAAAATACAAAACCTTCGCATGGTGTCATGTTATGTGACATAGTTGTGAGGAAAAATATCAACCTTGGTTTTAGAAATGGTCAAAAAAAACTTGGTTGGAAATGGGGTGATTTACCCTAGCTTTGGAGCCCATTTGTACCACATTTTGGGTGGTGGTGAGTTGTACTTCACAAAAGGGATCAGGGTGAGGATGAGTTGTACTCTACATATGAGAAAAACGTTGGAAGCTCATACAAACATAGAAAAGTACACATAGCTACATTGGTTGAAATTCAAATTTACCATCATATTTGAATTTCGGCCAAATTATTACAACTACAAGTGCCAAATTATTACAATAACAAATGTTTACAACAACAACAAGTGCCAAATTATTACAACAACAAGTGCCAAATTATTACAATAACAAATGTTTACAACAACAACAAGTGCCAAATTCAAAGTCTATTTATTTTGGCTCTTCTTACCCCTCATTTTATTCTCCTTCACAAGTTTCACACCACACAACAGGTTTATGCTCTTCTTTTTATTCCCATAACCATATGGCCTCCCCACAACACGTCCAAGAGTCTCCTTCACCTCTTGCACCTCCTCAACAACACAATCTGGCACCAGAGCCTCATCAACATGGTCAGTTTGCACCAGAGCCTCAACATCATGCTCATTTTGCACCAGAGCGTCCACAACATGCTCATTTTGCACCAGAGCCTCAACAACATGCTCATTTTGCACCAGAGCCTCAACAACATGCTCATTTTCCCTAAATCCTCAACAGCATTAACAGGTTCACTTTGCACCTCAACAGTTTGCACATCATCCTCCAAAACAAGTTCAGATTGCACCTCAGCAGCACCAAACATGATCTGGTTAGTTATCTTCTTTCTTTGGCCATTGATTCTTGCCCTTTTCACTAGCCAGCATTATTCAACAACAAGAGGTGCGCCTTTTTCTCCACGCTTACTCCTGAAAACAAGCAAGTTAGTTGGGGGAGAAAAATCATCAACAAGAAATACATAGATTTTGGATGAACATACTTTGGCTTTTCAGCAGTGTATATCTACACTTGGTAGAGCCAGCTCGGTGTCCAAGTTATTCACAGAGTTTGCATCTATTCTTGTTACCTTTTTGGGCCCTTTTTGGATTGGCATCTTTCTTTTCATCTTTCTTGCTGCTCCCACCTTTCTCAAACCAAGCCTTGAATCTACTCTGCTTGGGCTTGCCAGCCTTTATTTTCATCAAAGGAGGACACAAGGAGAACTGAATGTCCACTTCATCCACTGAGACTGGTCTGTAAGTGCCGGAATTGGTGTTCCATATGCAGCCTTGAATTTTGCTACAGAATAATACTCATGCAAATATGGGTGCATATTTAGCTTGTGTTTAGAGGCCAAGAAAAGTATGGCATGCTCACAAGGCTTCCCAGTGTGTTGCCACTCAAGGCATGTGCATTCATGCAATTGAGTGTCAACAACATGCATCCTGCCAGTCTTTGTATCTATGACTTCAGCACCCCATAATGAGGATTTCTCAACATGCAAATGTGCAAGATTTCTGCTCCTGTTGACCATCTGTTGCACAACATCTGGAAGCTTATCTCCTTGAAGAACATCACCAAGCCTTCTTCTCAATTCCCACAACCTCATGATCCTAATCTGGTCAACCATGTCATGGACAGGCAAGTCTTTTAACTCCTTCACTTTGTTGTTGAAACTTTCTGCCAAATTATTGTTGATATGATCACATTTGATGGCAGTCTTAAAACCTGACCTGTACCATAAAAGAGAATGGTAGGTTTCCAACAATGTACAAAACTTGACCCTATCCTCCTCAGAGCATGCCTCCTTAATCTTCTCAAGGTGATACGAATGTGTGTGTCTGATGTAAGATCTTGCTGCTGGCCACATGCGTCCAAAATCATCTCCTCTGAATTTTTTGATCAAATGCATCATGAACCATGTCCATGAATGTGTCCGTCTGGTGTAAGATCTTTTCAACTGCATCATGAACCATGTCCATGATGCCTCTGTCTCATACTGAAACATGCCAATAGCTACAGGGAACATCCAATTGTGTCCATCTAAAGCATTGCATGCTGCTAGTTGACCATTCCACTTTCCAGTCAAGAATGATGAGTCTATACTCAAATATGGACGGCACCCTGCTTTGAATCCATCTATGCAAGGCTTTAAAGCCACGAAGAATTTAGAGAAGAATACTTTCCCATCAGCTGTTACCTCAGTATGTATCTCCACAACACTGCCAGGTGACCTCTTCTCTACTTCTGCTTTGAAGTTATAAAGCATTCGAAAGGTATTTTCCCAATCACCATATAGCTCCTTCATTACCCTTTGATTTGCCTTCCACACTGTATTATAATTCATCTTAAAGGGGTACTGCTTTTCCAAGTCTACTTTCAGTCTCTTTGCAGTGATGTTTAGTGTTGTGGCTAAAATATGCTTGATTGTTTCTACAACCCATAATTGTGATGTCATCTTTGTAACTGTTTGAGAAGTTGTAATACAAGTATGAGCTTTTGGAATTTGATTCACTCTTATTGCCCTTCCATTATGTTGGCATCTAGCAGATATATACCACTTGCAAGGCCTGGCACCACCATGATAACCTATGCATTTTGCATAGAACTTCTTTTTATCAGTCCACAAAGTCTTGGTAGCAAACTCACGTTTGACTGCATATGTCCTGAAACACATCTTGAATTCATCCATGCTTGGAAATAATCTCCCAACTTCAATAACTGGGTCCTCTTTGTCATAAACTGTTACTAGCTCATTATCATGTGCATCATCTACATGAACTGTAGCATTTTCGAACAACTCTAGATCTATATCCGCCTCTTCATCTCTTAACTGGTTGTCACCATCATTTGCAGCTTCATCCTTCTTCTTCTCCTTGTCTCTGCCATCTATAGGAATGCCAAAAGGCTTTGCCATTTCAATGTCATCTATTGGTGCAATGACCAAATCAGTCCGGTCATGTATCTCAACTGAATTCCAATCAACAGTTACAATCCTTTGTGCAGCCCCTTGTGCATTAGCATCTGCAGCCTCCCCTTGTGCATTAGCATCAACCTCCACTGTTAACACTTACAACTCAGTAAGTATAGGCATTACTTGCCTTTGTGTAGCCCAATCATCCTCGAACATCTAAGAAGCCAGCTTCCAGGCCACATATCCAACCCTCGAATCAGGTTCCGGATCAATGAGTTGTGCTAAAAACAGAACAATTTTGCTTGTCCAACCGTTTCGCTCATTGATTTCATCAACTATATGTTCCCCTGTCTCAATCCTAACATAGTCACATTTCCAATCATCAAATCATAACAAAGAAACTTCTTGCTCTGTCCCCCAAACCACACTATCCCTAATTTTTTCCACCATTTTCCTCACCGCCTCCTCCCCCATGTTTATTAGCTCTTGGGGATCAACATGTTCTAATTCCACCTCCCATTTAACAATCGTGTCTCTCTCAAAGAACAGCTGATGGTGCTCGACGTGGCACTTTGTTGGTAACCCCAAGCGCAGGGTGTGAAGAGCACAACAGCAAGTTTCCCCTCAGTTGAGACCAAGGTTATCGAACCAGAAGGAGGAAGGAAACGTCACACAGGTGTTGCAACCAACGTGGATACCTACACAACACAAACTCAAGACTTTTTTCCCAACGAATCAGTGAGGTTGTCAAGCTCACCGGTTTGCTGTAAAAAAGATTAAACGTATGGTGTGGAAGGTAATGGTGGTTTGCAGCAAGTAAACAAGTAACAGTGGAAGATGTATCAATGGTAAAGATTGTACCAGGGTCCATAGTTCACTAGAGGTGCTCTCCTTAGATAAACAACATGGCATGAAGGGTAAACAAATTACAGCAGTGCAATTGACAGGAACTGAGCAAGGCATAACAATGCAATTACTAGTCAGAAAGATCCTATGAGGTTGATTGGGAAATACAACAAGATACATAGACCGCCATCCAACTACATCTATGACTAGAAGTACACCTTTTGGTTATCATCCGAACCCCCTCCAGTATTAAGTTGCAAGCAACAGACAACTGCTTTAAGCAAAGTGTGTAAGGTAAACAGTCCACATGTTCCATGAACAAGAGACCGTTGTTTTCTCCCTAGTAGCAACAACACATATACAACCGAAGAGATTATTGTCACTTCCCTTGGAAACTAGAGGCATGAACCCACTATCGAGCAAAAATACCCCCTCTTGGAGTCACTAGCAACTACTTGGCCAAGATAGCTACTAACAACGGAGAGCATGCAAGATCACAAACAACACAGACATGATAGAATCATAAAGACAAAACCATTAATCAAACCAACATAATAATTTCAATATCCATCGGATCCCCGCAAACACAACATGCATGATTACAAATAGATTAGATCTTGATCATGAACGGAGCTCACAAGATCTATACATGAAAGCATAAAGGAGGAGATACAACCATCTAGCTACTACATGGACCCATATTCCAAGGTGGAACTACTCACACATCATACTGGAGAGAAGGCCTCCGGGATGATCTCCCCTCCGGCAGGGTGCCGGGAAGAACTTCAGATCCCCCCGATCTAGGGACGATGGTGGCGGTGGCTACAGACGGTTAGTGGATTTCTGATCGGTTACTCAGGGTTTCTGCATAGGGGGATTCTTATAGATGAAGGGGTAGTCCCAAAAGGCGGCCAGGGTTGGCAAACCCTAGCCAAGCGCATGGCTGGTCCCACACGCGCCTGGGGTGGGTCTGGCCCCCCTGGCTGGCCCCTCCGGCTCTCCTCTAGACTTCTTTTTTCCCACGGAAAGTTATTGACTTTGTCCTTTGTGCTGTCCAATTTCGAGAATATTTCTTTACTAACTTTTCTGAAAGCAAAAACAACAGAAAAAAGGCATTTGGCACTGTTGCAACTTGTTAGTAGGTTAGTACCAGAAAACATGTAAAAAGCACCTCAAAGTGTGGACAAGTAAAGAAAAGTAGATACTAAACAAGCATGGAGATAAAAAAATTATAGATACGTTTCCGACGTATCAACATCCCAAGCTTAACTCCTGCTCGTCCTCGAGTAAGTAAGTGATAAACATAATAATTTTTGAGGTGACATGCACCCTCACAATAAAGATCCAACCATTTGCAAGCATTGAAAGCTGGGATCAAAGAACTCTAAACATGTGCTTGAAAGATGGAGTTCTAATAGTAGGACATAGTAACTATGCATGCAACATGAAAGGCTACAAACAAAGATCATGAATAACATGCATTGAAAAACGTTTGTTTGTTTCACATATAGAAAACATAGCATAGTGGCAATCAGCTTGTCCCTCATAGAGTAGCAAATATATGCATAGGAAACCTTCAAAGTTCACAAGGGTTACTAGAAACAAGTAGCACAAGAACACGTAATAACACAGTATGCATCAATTAATAAGCTTTGGAACACTACACACAGAATGACAACTATGCTCTCTTAATGGTGCCTAAAGGTAGAAGGTGGAGACTCAATAGTGGTGGAAGAAAGGCCTTTTTGTAAAGGAAGTAGGGAATACAAGTTTCCAAAAGAGCTTCCAAAAATTATGGTACTTGTTAGCTTTCAACCCTCATTGCCCCTATCATAAGCATATTGAAGTGGTTAAGGTTAAAGTGGCAAAGCTGGAGTATATGCTTGACGAAGTATAAGTTGACAATCTCAAGTCCCTTGAATACGAGGGCCACACCTCATGCATACTCAACTTTGGGTCCAGGTAAGTTCTTGTCACTGTAAGTATTTTCATATCATTGAGAACCTCCAATGGGGTACCCCTTGCACATGGTATAGGAGCTTTCCCATGACCAAAATGACAAGGCAAGCAGACAATGAGCATCTCAGCAATCTTTTTATTTACCATATGCATATCTTTTAATTGAGGATGCTTCATAGATAGCTCATTATGGTGATGCTGCAAGTTTCCACCATGATTAGGCATGACTTAGGCTAGCGGCCCAGGCGTTTCTATAACGCAGAATACAAACTCTATGGACTTACAAGTCCCCTCTTTATTTCACACCGGTGACATCCATAGACAAAAGAACATGATATAAACTAAGTACGAAAAGGTACAAGTGCAATGTTGAAAACGTTCCCCATGACGACACGGTTCTGCTAATTCCAACTTATAAGTGCAAGCATATACAACAAAGTTCTCACAATGGTTCAAGTTTATTAGGGACAAAGAATAAATGTGCCATCAAGTTCGTGAGGGCTTTAATCACTAAGTTTTCACATAACAAAATAGTTTTTAATTGGAAGATAGTTGAAAACAAGAATATACTTGGAATGGTGTAACACACCATGCATAGGAGTTTATAGTGGACACTTTGGAATAACTTGGTTTCTTGGGAGTTGGAGGCATGAGTAGAACTTACTCATACAAGTGGAGGCTAGCAAAAGACTGGGAGCACCCAACTAAGAGAGCAATAATGGCCATAATCATGCAGTGCAACAAAGCATACTAATCAAAGCAAAGAGTGGTACTACAAGTCAAGGACTAAATGATCATAGAGGCTAATGGTGACTTGTGAGAGTCATAACATGGTGTGAGCATGTGCCAAGTCAACCCAAGCAAAGCATCAAAGGAGAATACCACAATACTATGCTTTTGCATGCTAAAACAACGCATAATTTCTTCAAGGCACACTAAGCAATCCCAATTGTTTGGAACAAGAAATGCTACAGCAATAATCACTAAGCATAATGCTAAAACAACACCTAGAATGTCATGCTAAGGTCTAAGTCATAGTCAATGCAAGATCCTCTTGCACTTCAAGCAAGAACTTACTACTCCTTTCCAACACCAAGCAAACTTATTTGCAAAACACCACAGCGAGAACGGGGGTCCAAACTACCCAATAAAACTAAACAAACTAAACAAAGCAAACTAAAACTAAGACGCTCCAATAACAACACAACTGTGCATGAAACAATAAAAACGAAGTGTCTAGACAGACCTGAGCTTTTTATTGATGAAGAAGGGGATGCCTTGGGCATCCCCAAGTTTTGACGCTTGTACCTCTTGAATATTTCTTGGGGTTACACCATGGTGGCATCCCCAAGCTTGAGCTTTTGCCCATTCTTCATCTCATTGCATCATTCTTTCTCTACACCTGAAATTTTTTCTTCATACAAAACTTCACACAATCTTCAATAGCAATATTACTGTATTCAAAAGATATTAGACCACTAGCAAAGCTTTGAAACAGAAAGGCTTTTCACTAAAAACACAATATACTGTAGTAACTCCTTCAAAAATCTCAATTTACCTGAAGAGAACTAAAAAAGGAATCAATAAGAAGCAAATGCAAATAATGGCAGAAATCTGTCAAAACAGACCAGCAGGTAGAAACTGATTTTTTCAAACATCTTTTGTTGCTCAAATCAAATAGTGTTGAACTAACGAAAGTTATCTAACATACTGGGGGATTTATTCGTACATTATAAGCTTAATCCGAGTTACAGAGCCTCCTCACGAATTTTTTTTGTGGAGGACAGAAATCTGTTTCGGGACAGCAACTCCCCAAATCTTACTTCCCTCTCATTAGAGGTCATTCTTGGCACAAAAAGCAAACAAAAAGGATAAGGAGAGGTCATTACTGAAGTAATAACTTCCAAGACTCAAGGAAACTCTTAGGTTATCTCCCAACAAGTAATTTTCTTTAACATCTTTAAGTTAGGCATGATAGCTTGAGAAGATGCTCACATAAGAAATATGAATTGAAGTCAAAGAGAGCATCAAGAAGAAAATTCAAAACACATTTAAGTCTAACCCTCTTCCTATGCATCGGAATCTTGTACATAAATAAATTCACAAAGAACAAAGTGACATGCATAGGAAGATAAAATAAGAGTAACTTCAAGACTTTCAGCACATAGAGAGGTGTTTCAGTACCATAAAAAATTCTACAACCATACTTTCCTCTCTCATAATAATTTTCAATAGCCTCATGAATAAATTCAACAATATAGCTATCACATAAAGCATGCTTTTCATGATCTACAAACACATAATTTCTATCAAGCTCAAAAATAGTGGGATTAAAATCTCTACAGGTTTTATCCAAAGTAGATATTTCAAAAGGATCCACAGGAACATAACATTCATCCTCCTTTGGTATGCATGGGGGACAATAAAATAATGCAAGGGATAAAGAGTTACTCTCATTAGAAGGTAGGCATGGATACATAATACATTCTTCCTCTTTTTGTTCATCACTCTCCTCCTCTTTTTCATCTAATGAGCTTCTAGTTTCAACAATTTCTTCTTCCATAGGCTCCTGCAAGGCATTAGTCTCTTCCATTTGTGGAAAGAATCTATTAAAATATTCAAGAATATAGCCATTTGATTCCTTGTAATTGTCAAATCAAAATTTAAGTATCTCATAAACCTCATTTTCATAAGGTGCATCATCAGTATTTTCAAACAAACTAGCAAGTTCAAATGCACCCTTGAAGGCAATGAATTCTTCAATCTGTTCCACATCATAAAAGTCATAATTTCCTTTAACATAATAAGATATGGTAACATTATCATTATACTCACATTGAAAAGGTAGGTGTTTATACCTCCTGCATCAACAAGACTTAACAAAGCAATAAGTAACATTATAAGTAGAGCACACGTCTCTAGCAATAGTATTCAACTTATCAATTTGTTCCCATAAGTGTTTCCCTTTTTGTGACAAACGGTGTTCCTTATAATAATAATTTTGTTCTTCCGTGAACCCACCTTGCCAATAAGAACTAGTTTCAAAGAAACCTTCCATTGATAGAAAGCATGGCAAGACAAGGCAATAACAGACCAGCAACTAGAGCAGGAACTAATTTTTTGGGATTTTTTAAAAGAGGCAAACAAAACCAAGCAAAAGAAACAAAGCAAACTAAAGACAAATTAAAGAGAAAGGAAGTGAAGGACTCCCCTTGTGAAGACGTCCTTAGCCTCCCCGGCAACGACGCTAGAAACACTTGATGGTGCTTGATGTGGCACTTTGTTGGTAACCCCAAGTGCAGGGTGTGAAGAGCACAACAGCAAGTTTTCCCTCAGTTGAGACCGAGGTTATCGAACCAGAAGGAGGAAGGAAACGTCACACATGTGTTGCAACCAACATGGAGACCTACACAACACAAACTCAAGACTTTGTCCCAACGAATCAGTGAGGTTGTCAAGCTCACCGGTGCTATAACAAAGGATTAAACGTATGGTGTGGAAGGTAATAGTGGTTTGCAGCAAGTAAACAAGTAACAGTGGAATATGTATCAATGGTAACCAGGGTCCATAGTTCACTAGAGGTGCTCTCCTTAGATAAACAACATGGCATGAAGGGTAAACAAATTACAAGTAGGCAATTGGCGAGGCCGAGCAAGGCATAACAATGCAATTAATAGTCAGAAAGATCCTATGAGGTTGATTGGGAAATACAACAAGATACATAGAACGCCATCCAACTGCATCTATGACTAGACATCCACCTTTAGGTTATCATCCGAACCCCCTCTAGTATTAAGTTGCAAGCAACAGACAACTGCTTTAAGCAAAGTGTGTAAGGTAAACAGTCCACATGTTCCATGAACAAGAGACCGTTGTTTTCTCCCTAGTAGAAACAGCACATCTACAACCGAAGAGATTTCTGTCACTTTCCTTGGAAACTAGAGGCATGAACCCACTATCGAGCATAAATACCCCCTCTTGGAGTCACTAGCAACTACTTGGCCAAGAAAACCACTACCAACGGAGAGCATGCAAGATCACAAACAACATAGATATGATAGAATCATAAAGACAAAACCATTAATCAAACCAACATAGTAATATCAATATCCATCGGATCCTCGCAAACACAACATGCATGATTACAAATAGATTAGATCTTGATCATGAACGGAGCTCACAAGATCTATACATGAAAGCACAAAGGAGGAGATACAACCATCTAGCTACTACATGTACCCATAGTCCAAGGTGGAACTACTCACGCATCATACCGGAGAGAAGGCCTCCGGGATGATCTCCCCTCCGGCAGGGTGCCGGGAAGAACTTCAGATCCCCCCAATCTAGGGACTATGGTGGCGTCGTCTATAGACGGTTTCATGGATTTCTAATCGTGTACCCAGGGTTTCTGCATCGGGGGATTTTTATAGGAAAAGGGGGAGACCCAGGAGGCGGCCAGGGTTGGCAAACCCTAGCCAGGCGTGAGGCTGGGCCCACCCGCGCATGGGGTGGGTCTGGCCCCCTTGGCTGGCCCCTCCGACTCTCCTCTGGACTTCTTGTTCCCCACGGAAAGTTATTAACTTTGTCTTTTGTCCCGTCCAATTCCGAGAATATTTCTTTACTAACTTTTCTGAAACCAAAAACAGTGAAATGGCATCGCAACTGTTGCAACTTGTTAGTAGGTTAGTACCAGAAAACATGTAAAAAGCACCTCAAAGTGTGGACAAGTAAAGCAAAGTAGATACTAAACAAGCATGGAGCATCAAAAATTATAGATACGTTTCTGACGTATTAGCTGCGTGCTGCCATCAACTAAAACGACCCTAGAGGGAAAGAATTTGATGCAAAATTCGAATGTGTGCCACGCAACATCGTCTCCCCTATTTTTTGGCAGGCACTGTGAGCTAGCGGGAGCGAAAGTGCTGCCGAACAAAAGCGCTGTCGCCTAAAAGAATTGCCCTGCCACCGCCGTCGGCGCTGAGAATGATGGGTGAGTGTAACATCCCACCATTAGAGCTTAGAAATATAACACAAATTCCAACAAATCTACAAAAGATATTGGGGGAATAAGGGAGGAAGAACACAAAACTCTCCAAGATCTAGATCCCAATGATTCCTTCACAAAGAAGGGATTTAGCTTGGGGGAATTGTAGATCTAGATCTCCTCTCTCAAATCCCTCAAAAAGATGCAAGAATCATAGGAGGGGATAGGGAGAGGGAAAGCTTCTTCAAGGTTGATAATGGAGGAGAGAGAGAAAGCCAAGAACCAAGAAGAAAAGCTAGTGCCCACGAAGGGGAAGAGGAGACCCTTTTAAAGGGCTCCCAGATCTGCCCGTTAAGGGCATTCGCGACACCTGGCCGGAACTTCCGGTGGGAGGCCGGAAGTTCCGGTGGCACACAGCCAACGGTCAAAAATTGCGGAGCAAGAAACTGAAAAAGCGAATCCTGGTCGGAACTTCCGCTGGTTCACCGGAACTTCCGATGGGAGCGAAACTTCCGGTGGAAGTTCCGTCAAATAGACATATTCAAAATAGAAGGTTACTGAACGTGAGCGGAACAAGACCCGAAACTTCCACCGGAACTTTCGGCGGCAAAGATGCCCTAGCGGAACTTCCGGTGGGAAGCCGGAACTTCCGGTCAGGGAAATTCCAGAAACCAGAAAACGAGAAACGCAATAACTTTTGCATCCGAACTCCAAACGGGATGAAACCAATTTTGTTGGAAAGATAACAACGAATAGAATCCAACAAAAAGTCGAAATATTGGGTATCACCTTGGGATAAAATATCATGAATATATATGCAAGTGAAATCCTTAGATGATGAACTAGATCTTGTTATGATGGTGACCATAAGCTCTAGATCCTCTCATGGACAAGAACCAAATAACAACCAAGAAAGATGATGCTATGAATGCAAAGGTTTGAGCTCTCTCCGAACGATGCAGATGAGACACCCGCTTGAGAGCCCCTCTTGATAGCACGGCTATCTATCCTAAACCCGGTCTCCCAACTAACAATACGATACCGGCAAAATAAAAGCCCTATCAAGAACATACCTTTGCCTTGAGCATCCCACTTGAACTTGATGTAGACCGTCTTGTTCTTCTATAGTGGGAACACCTTTCTTGGATGCTCTTGCTTGATGAAGATGAAGACTTGCAAATTGCTCCCCCATACTCCATGGGGAAACCTCTTCTTTGAACTTGTCTTCATCATTCCATGAGCACGAGGATGGCAAGCTTCAAGCATGAGATCTTCTAGAGATGGCGCATCTTGAGCTCGCCCTTCTTCATCCCTACTTGAGGTTGATCCATCTTGATGCAACTCTTTGCACATGCCCTTGATCGACCTTCAAGCTCCTTGTTTCTTCATGATTCCAATGGGCACAAAGCCCTTGGACATTTCTTCATCTTCCAACCTTGAGACCAACACATGGCCCAAGCAATGCCAATGGACAAACCTACAAGAGAAACTCAATTTACACATTAGTCCATAGAGATTGGCATTAATTACCAAAACCACACATGGGGGCATACATGACCTTTCAATAGCTCTAGCCCGTTCTCTTCGCCAGTTCTGTTGGTGCGTAAGAAGGACGGAACCTGGCATTTCTGCATCGACTATCGGCATCTCAACTCGATTATAGTGAAGCACAAACTCCCATGCCTGTTGTGGACAAGCTGCTAGATGAGTTAGCGGGTGCCAAATGGTTTATCAAACTGGATCTGTCCTCGGGATACCACCAATTGCGCATGGCTACAGGCGACGAGTACAAGACAACATTTCAGACTCACCAAGGACTATATGAGTTCTTTGTTATGCCATTTGGCCTGACCAATGCGCCAGCGACATTTCAAGGAGTCATGAACACTATGTTCGAGCGATTATTGCGCAAAGGCGTCCTTGTGTTCATGGATGACATTATCATCTATAGCCCTTCCATGCCCCAACACCAACAACTTCTGCATGAGGTCCTCACCATCCTCAAGGTGAATCAGCTGACACCAAAGAGATCCAAGTGCATGTTTGCACAGTAGAATTTGGACTATTAGGGCATGTGATTGGTACTACTGGTGTGGCTACGGACAGTTCGAAGATTTCAGCTGCCCAAGCTTGGCCACGACCCACTTCTCTCAAAAAACTCCGCGGATTTCTAGGACTCACAGGATACTATCACAAATTCATCCAGCACTATGGCATGATCAGCAATCCATTGACCCAGTTATTGAAAAAAGGAGAGAATTTTCAGTGGACACCAACAACCAAAGAAGCGTTTCAAACACTAAAGAAATCTCTTATCCAAGCACCTGTCTTGGCCTTGCCGGACTTTAGTGCTCCTTTTGTTGTCGAGACTGACGCGTGCCAATATGGAGTTGGAGAAGTACTGATGCAACAGGGGCACCCCATTTCTTATCTTAGCAAAGCACTTAGCCCTCGCAACCAGGCCCTTTCCACCTATGAGAAAGAATCTTTGGCCATCCTCATGGCCGTGGAAAAATGGCGCTCATACCCGCAACACCAAGAATTTGTCATCCGTACTGACCAGAAAAGCTTGCTACACCTCACTGAGCAACGACTGGGCACGTGGTTTTAGCATAAGGCATTCGTCAAACTCATGGGACTTCGTTATACCATCAAGTACAAGAAGGGTGTCACAAATGCAGCGGCTGATGCTCTGTCCCACTGCCAACCGGATTCTGACTTCATGGACATATCCTATGATGTTCCTTCGTGGCTGGACAAATTGATAGCTGGTTACACTGATGATGCAGCGACTAAACAACTTTGGACTGAACTCAGTGTCACTCGTATACATGCAGATGGTTTCTCGCTGGAAAAGGGTGTGATTCATAAGCATGGCAAGGTCTGGGTGGGCGGCAATCCAATGGCACATCAACACATTCTCCAAGCACTACATGATAGTGGTATCGATGGCCACTCGGGAACTCTGGCCACTTACCAGTGCGTAAAGAAGATTTTCTCATGGCCCTAGTTGAAACAATCAGTGCTAGAGTTTGTGCGCGTGTATGATATCTATCAGCGTGCCAAAGTTGAGCACTCCAAGCTGTCGGGCCTGTTGCAGCCATTACCAGTACCTCCTGAGCCCTGTCACACTGTCAGTCTGGACTTCATCGAGGATTGCCTAAATCGAATGGACATGATGTGATTCTAGTGGTCGTCGATAAATTGACGAAATACGATATTTTTCTCCCTCTGAAGCACCCATTCACGACGCTACAAGTGGCGAAAGTGTTTGTCAACAACATAAACAAGTTACACGGACTGTCCAAATGCATCATCTCTGATCGTGATAAGATCTTCACAAGTCATCTGTGGTAGGAGCTATTTACATTGACGGACACACAGTTGCTTATGAGCTCAGCCTACCATCTACAAACAGATGGGCAGACAGAGAGACTGAATCAATGTCTCGAAACTTTCCTCCGCTTCACAGTTCACGCTTTCCCCGCCAAATGGTTTTGCTGGCTCGCTTTAGCAGAATTTTGGTACAACACGGCTCATCACTAAGCGTTGGGCGAGCCCCCTTTGAGGCGCTTTATGGTCATCCTCCAAGACATTTTGGGATCTCGCCAGATGCTTCTTGCTTAGTGCCTGACCTGGATTACTGGCTTCAGGAGAGGAAGACTATTACATCTCTACTTCGCCGTGCTCAGGATCGTATGAAGAAACAAGCGTACAAGCATCGCCAGGAACGCAGTTTTGCAGTCGGTGACGAGGTTTTCCTGAAGCTCCAACCTTATGTGCAAACCTCCCTTGCTCCGCGCAGCAGTCAAAAGCTGGCCTTCAAGTTCTTCGGCCCTTACAAGGTGCTCGCCAAGGTAGGCGAGGTTGCCTACAAGCTGGACTTACCTGCTAGCAGCAAGATACACAACGTGGTCCACGTTTCTTAGCTCAAACAACGACTTCCGGCGAAACAACTGGTGAGTGATGATTTAGCCTTGCTTTCGGTCGCTAACTTTGCAGTTCTGGAGCCGTCTGAGATCCTCGCTCGTCGGATGATTCAGCGAGGCGGCACGGCCGTGGCGCGTGTGCTGGTTCGTTGGCTCGGGATGCCACTCACTTCTACAGCATGAGAGGATGAAGCTGCTCTCCGACATCCCTTTCCTTCATTTCGCAAGCGGGGAGGAATGTCACGACCCAGCAGGATGGAGACATCAAGCCCAAGGCCCAGGAGACCATGCGGCCCAGGACCAAGGCCAGGAGAAGCATCAGACGTCGGTAGCTACTTAAGGAGTTCCTCTCCAAGTCAAACAGGATAGAACATTGTTCCCCTTTTCTATTTCCTGTATCCGGACTTGATTCGAGTATTGTACTGAACCAAGAGTGAAATCGAGAGGAACCCCAGTATTGGGCATAACACAGTGGCGGCTGAAGGGAGAGGCAGTGCCATGCGCAAGGCACTTGCTGCTTTTTTTTCTCCTCTTTCGCAGATGGCAAGTCTTAGGTAAGAGGGTCTGTTTACTGATTTTGTTAGATCAGATAATGTATTCACAACCGTTCTTATCGCGCATGATGCATAAGGCAGAGGGCATATTTGTAATTTATTCATATGTGACACTAGGCATTTGCGGCTTTCGTTTTAATACTTTCTCCGGCTCATATTAATTGACTTAAATTTGTCTAGATTTAAATAAATCTAGACACTATTTAGTATACAGGTTCGTTCAAATTTTGCAAATGAAAAGTCAATTAATATGGATAGAAGGTAGTAGTAAAGATTCTCTGTTAGCTTTCAGCACTCGAATCTCTCGCTCTCGCTCCTTAAGACACTCTCTAATGCCATTAATTCTTCTGTCTTAACCACGCCACAACATACCATTCACCAAAAGTAACGTCTGAGTGATGATGATCCTGTAAAGGCCGTAACCACTTTAGGATACAGATAAACAGCTCTGGTACCAACGCAAAAATCAACAAGCTTGTAGTTCCAAACTGCAATTCGACATTAATCTCAAAACCTGCATAATTCAGGCGGCCCACCACCGTTTAAAACTACAGAGCACATAAAAAAGGACACATCGCTAAAAGGAACTCCTGCAACACCCTGCTGCCCAACAACAATTCAAGCAACCAGCAAACTGAATCACGGTATACAAGAGCAAACTTACTGGTTACAAGAGTCCAAGTGCCTGTAATCGACGGCTTTGCTAAAGAGATTGCTTGCTGCTGGGCAAGTTGATCCGGGCAAAGCACAAGGCATTTATTGCAGCTCAACAACAATTGTACTTTCTCCGTTTCAAAATAGATGTCTTATATTTGTTAAAATTTGGATAAATCTTGACACTATTTAGTATATAGGTTCAGCCAAATTTTGCCAAATCTGAGACATCTATTTTAAGGCAGAGGAAGTAGTATTCCCTCCAATCCAAATTAACAGATTTGTCAAGATTTTCGTGCTAGATACATCCGAATCTAGAGAAACTTGAGTCAATTAATTTGAATCGAAGGGAGTATCATGTTTAAACTACCAACGCCTCTGTGTGAGTTTACTATCAAGCAGAATGAAGTAGTCTCAATGTGGACATGGTTTCTATTAGTCAGTGCCTATCACTGATCCGCACGAGAAGAACAAAAGAGAGTTTATCCAGCTATGTGTTAACTGAGCCACAGAAAGCAGGATTGACTACATCTAGACGGTACTCCATCTTGATGCCTTCAGCGCTGCAGCTTCCTCCTTGCAAGACGTGGGCTCGTCGTTGGTATGTAGACTTTGTAACTGACCTGAAAAATGTAAGAGAGACAGTTACGACAGGATGCATATGAGTGATCCATGATGATTCCACTATTGGATAGAGTAACCGTAAAGTATTTCGCTTACCTGCACCGTCTCTCCATCATGCATCCTAGAGAAAGTTCGCTTCTCAAACTGAGACCCATCTTTGTCCTCGGTCCCACCCTTGTTCTTGCCCTCCACAGCTGACAAAACAGAGCTGTCAGGAGCTGAAGCTTCACAAGTTCCTCTATCATTCCCACTGGTTCCTTCAAGATGGTTGATCTCAGCAGGATGGTCTCCGACTTCACTACTGCTTTCAACATGGATAGGATTCTCACAAGCTGAAGGGGTTCTCGTAAATTCACTGCCATCGAGCCCTTCTCTGACGGGTATGCTCACGACTGACCTTATTCTGCGTGTTGCTTGCACAGAAGTCACCCCAGTGCTGTTGCCTAACCTTTGCTTTGCAGTAGCAGAACTTGCGAGATTGTTTCCCAACCTTTGCATCACACTACCACCATTCCTGCCATCCTGTGACATGCCACGAGAAGTTGGACGGATCAATTCTAGTCTCCTTCCCTGCTGTTGACTTGGTGCACTAGCCTCGAGTATTCCAGGTGATCTATCGCCACAACTCATTTCCTGGTTCCAAGGACTTGTACCATTCCCCGAATCTTCTAATTCAGGCGATCCAGCAGAGTGGCCAACTCCAAAACTGTTTCCATGCATCTGAGAAGGGATGACAGCAGACCGTGCTTCAGCAATTTTAGTAGAAGTATTCTGTAGGCTATCTGTTAATACTCCCTTCCCTGTACCATTGCCATCTGGCTTGCCTGGCATGACCGCTGCTTTCTTGAACTTCCTGAAATTCTCAAGAGCTTTCTGCCTGAGAATGAGCTCCAGATCCTCCTCAACCTCTGGGCTTCCACCAACAGGTAGGATCTCGTCCATTGTATTAGCATCATTGGGAGATAAGATCTCACCCATTTCTCTAGAATCCTTGGAAGGTGAGCTCTCCCTCCTCTCCAACACCACATTATTCTCATAGTCGTCAATCCCCTTCGTGGCAAAAGCAACCGCTACATCATCCCTATCAACATCCTCGACAGAGTTCCTCCTCTCAGTCCGGGAAGATAGGTAATTATCATAGTCTTGTACAATCCTGTCTCCAGTTGCATAATCCCTAGTGCCCCCCACCCTCCGCTTCCTACTCTCGCTCTTGCTCCTACTCCTGCTCTGGCTACTGTCACTACTAGCTGGACTGCTCGAGTAGCTCCTTGATCGCTTTGCCCGTCTCGTCTTCAGATCTTTGTCTCTACCCCTCCCTCTCCCCTTCCCCTTCCCCTTCCTAGTATCTTTGGAGTGGCTCCTGGGCAGTGGGCTCACTGATCTCTCAGATGCACTAATGCTGCTATGGCGGCTACGGCGGGAGTGGCTCCTGGACCTGGACACTGAGGAAGGGCTACTACTGGGGCTAGTGCTCGTACTTGGGCTACGGCGGCGTCGGCGGCTGGTGCTGCCA
Organism: Avena longiglumis; assembly: GCA_030063025.1. Lineage (NCBI taxonomy): Eukaryota > Viridiplantae > Streptophyta > Magnoliopsida > Poales > Poaceae > Avena > Avena longiglumis. Next base: position 451,189,642 of record CP125976.1, read on the forward strand.
CCCTTGTTTTTCTTGCTCTTCTTGTCAACAACCTTCTTGCTGGGTTTCTTGGAGCGCTTGCGGGGAGGCGAATCAGAGCCGGAGCTGGAGGGGGTCCGGCTGCGGCTGTGGTGGTCACGCCGACGCTTGCCGCGCGAGGATCGGATCTTCTTGGACTTGGCCTCATCCTAATAACAAGACAAAGATAGAAGCTTCAGTTAGTGGGGATTCATCCCGAAGAACACAGTCGAAAAGGATTGGGCATCGCACCATCCTAATTCTCAGTCTGAAATCTAAGCAACGAGGATGATAAAGTCCCCATATCCTAGTCCAAAAATAAAAGGAATCGGCGTCCAATCTGGCAGCAAGATCCTAAGCAATAATCGGAAATCTGGAAGCCGGACGGGAAAGGTCTCCTAATCCCCTAACCCTAGGTGAAAAAAAAGCGGAGAAAGAGGGAGGCGGAGACTGGGATAAGTACCTCGTCGGCGGGCTTCTTGGCCGCTTTGCTCTTCATCGGGCGGCGGCTTTACCTCCTCTACCGGAAGAGACCCCGAAGGAGGAAGAAGAGGGCGGAGGAGGGCGTCCGCTGCTGGCTGTTGGGCCTGGATTTGGGTTCGCCTCTGTTTCAGACTTTGTCTCTGTCTGACCCTTTTTGTGTGTCCAGCTTTGGATAGGATTCGACTTCCACTCTTTTTGCGGCAAGTTCTCTGCTACGTGGTACAACAAGCCTAGCTTCGTGTTAGATTCTGTGACCAACAAGTTCCTTTGGGCAAAGTTCTACGCTATGTAGTACCACAGCCCTAGCTTCGTTTAGGACTTTGTGATGGTTGGAGCATCAACAATGATGGAGATATTGGTCCGTGAGAAGGTTTTGAGAGAGCTTTTTCCCACTTCATCTTTGATCTCTCTTGAAATAGATATCATAGATTTGTCTATATTCACGTGTATCTATATACTAAAACACGTCTAAATATATATAAATCTAGACAAATCTCTAACATCTATTTCAAGACAAAAACAGTATAAATGTTTCATGGCTTAAAAATAAAGTATGCGCAAAACGCTAAAATTACACAAGTGATAGACGGAAAATCCTTCTGGCTCCTCAGCTCCAATGCTCCCTGCATATTAAAAAATATAAGTTTCAAAAAAATATAAAATAAAATCCTAAAAGTATCAAATGATGTATCTCGTAAACATGCAAAATTTTAATTTAAAATGTTTTATATTCTGAGCTACACAATAGTGACAAAGTTTTGATTTTTTTTTAGATTTGAAATCACTCTACCCAACATTTTTATCATTTTTGTGTACCTCAAAATACACATTGTTTTCCATTGATATTTGCATGTTTTTTATATACATTAGTGGCTACAAACCGAATAATTTTCAAAAAAAAAATGAAACACGAAAATATGATGTAATGACTCGAAGAATAGGAACACTTAGAGGACTTTTTTTTACATGTAATCCATTTTATTCAAACTGATAGTTCAGAATTACAATTAGGTATTATATCAAGTAAGTATCAGAATCTATACTAAGAGATTCTTTTGCACACAAATGAGCTGCAAAATTTGCAGAACGATTCAAATAAAGAAACTTGAAGCCCTAGAAGGATTGGCTCAGTGCCTTTAACTCTTGCAGAATGTGGACACCGTCCAACCGAATCTGTTGCACATCATGCCACATCGACACTAGAATATCGCAATGTGTTTGCAGAATCACCCGAGGGAGTTGTAGTTTAGAGGCCGCCTCTAGTCCCAGTCTGCATGCCAATAACTCACTCATAAAAGGATCAACAAATAACCTCAACTAGCCACCCGACCTAATACATATAGTGAGCCATATGTGTTGATCATGCACCAATCACTTGGAGGCGGTTTCCAACGAGAAGCAGAAGGCTTTGATAAGATGGCAATTGGAGGCAAGTCAAGAGAAGAAACCAACTCATCAACTAGCTGCAAGGACCTAGAAGGTTGAAATTTCTCATCACCATGAACAAATTTGTTCCTACTAGACCAAATGCACCACATCGGTGTTTTACACATTTCATTGTCATTATTTGATATGGATTCATCCATAGTATAGTTTGAATCCTAGCTCCTAGGATGCAAACGAGGAAGAGAGACTCCCCTTTGATCATCAAGAGCAGTTCAGAAAGTCTTGGCATTAATACAATCTACCATAGCATGAAATAAAGTCTCCTACGCACCTCCACAAAGCTTGCATGAGATCGAGGACATCACGTGGCACCTTGTGAGTTCAATGTAGCATGGAAGTAGGTCCTTAAGAACTCGCCACCAAAATATTTTGATCTTTGGAACCACATGAAGTTTCCATAGCTTCTTCCACAAGATATTATTATCAGTTGTATAACATCCTGGAGCAACTAATTCTTGACCTTGATTCCTCAATAGCATCCTATAATAGGATCAAACCGAGTATACTCCCGGTTTCTCTTCACCCCACGACCAATGATCACTAAAAAACCCTCTAGGTCTTTAGATGCATAGGATAGCATCAGCATCTGGAATAAGACAGTACTTCCTGATCTTCTGCTCATCCCGCCTCCCCATATCATCCAACAGCTCTGCAACAATCATCGGCAACTCATCATCAACTGTCTCCCGTCACATAGGTTTTCATGATGGCATACTAGGAATCCACCTATAATCCTAAATGGAAGTATACAAGACATCGCCAATACGCTTTACTAGCCCTTTCTTTAGAACATCACACCCAACTATGATAGATTTCCAAGTTTTTGAAGCACTAGCTGGATAATGAGCCAATAAAATATCCCCATTAGGATAATATCTCCCCTTGAGCACCCTGGCACATAAACTATTAGGGTTCTCGAACAATATCCAAGCTTGCTTCCCAAGCATAGCATCATTAAACAGCTCAAAATCCCGGAATCCCAAACCTCCCGCACATTTTGGCACATCCATTCTTTCCCATGTCTGCCAGTGCAACCCTCGCTTATCAGGTGATCCACTCCACCAAAATTTAGACACGGTCATCTTTAATTTGGAACACAACCCCTTATTAAGTTTGAAACAACTCATAGAGTAGGTTGGTAGATCTTGGATAACTGATCTAATTAAGCGTTCTTTACCTCCATATGAGACCAACTTCGGGCACCATCCTTGTACATGTGATCTAGCTCCCTCCAGGATATGCTCAAAGTTACTATCCATAAGGCGGCCCGAAGCAGTAGGCAGCCCCAAATATTTTTCTAAGAGAGCCTCACGGTCAATACACAACACCTTCCTCATCATCAAACGGATCGGCAAGAGGCAATTAGGACTAAACAGTAGAGCTCTTCTGCTTGTTGACATAGTGGCCCGATCCCTGAGCATAGATAAACAAGATAGCATCCAACCTTTTCGCACTCCTAATGTCTGCCTTAAGAAACACAAGACCGTCATTAGCAAATAATAAATGAGATATCCATGGAGATTTGTAGCTAACCCTCAGACCTATGTCCACCCATCCATTGTCATAATAATTCAGGAGACATGACAAACCTTTACCACAAATCAAGAAGAGATAGGGGAAATTGGATATCCCTGCCTAATACCCCTTGAAGGCCAAAACTGTCAACACCCGGATTTTTAATCCCAAATGCCTATTATGCCATACATCGCAATCCCAGGATTACCATTTTTGCGAGACATAATAGAGTTGGATACCACAGTACATCATCCATTACAAACCATACATAAGGTCTTACACAAATAAGGATCTCATGATCCAGTTCTTAATACAACTCAGGCAGCGGAAATATGTAATAATAAAGGTAGCGTAGGCGAAGCTCCATCTTCGAGGTCACAGGCAATGCTGACGATGGGAGATGATCCTAGTTGTCGTAACCTTCCTGGGGTCCTTCGTCCTGGTACTCCTCTTCATAGTCTGGCCATGGGAATAGCCAGGGACAAAGCCATGAGTACTCTTTAAGTACTCGCAAAGTAATACTAACAAGTGCAGGGGTTTTTTGGTAATAGGATACTAAGCTCTAGGGTTGTTTGGCAAAAAGCCAGATTTACCTCTATTAAGTTTAGAAGCAAGAAAAGCTAGTTGAAATTTTATAACACCTAAGTGGGAACTTGTATTTCATATCACAACTCTGTTGTGGTCAAGTAAAAATCTCAATTCATTTCACAAGTCATTTTGAAAACATATGATGGGGGAACAGTATGGACACTCCAACTGTCCATAACCACGGACGCGGCTATTCGAATAGTTTGACACTCTGCAGAGATTGTACACTTTCACCACAACATTTGATACATCCGTCAGGAGAAAAATCCTGAATTCACCATACTCAGTATGCGGATAATCAATCCTAACCTTTCAATTACATGCCCTAGTATAGGAACCTCTCCTGGGAGTTTGGCCTCCCAACCATGACCAACTATCATCTTGGGTACTACACATGTGGACAATCTTCACAAGGTAGCCTCAGCTCATACCTTGGCCATGAGGGAACACATACTAAGGTATATAAGTTTCCAGTCAAGCCCTACCCAATCTTCGGGTATTGTGATTGTACGGTAAAATTGGAATGGTATCGCATCCAGACAACCATCAGTTTTATAAAGGGCTAAGGCTCATGCCTTAACATTTTCATCATCCAAATCATCTGGTGTTTGGAAACACATGTCAAAACATCTCAGTAGAATGACTCATCATTCTAAGGTTTTCATAACCATTTTACACCAAGTATTCCCATCTAAAGTGGATCAAGTTTTATGCTTAGCACTAGCATCTACAAGTGAGGGTGAGTACTAATGTGGGGTGGTAAACAAGTGGAGTTTAACTAAGTTAAATCTCATGCCTTAGAATGACATCAAGATTATCTAGCTTAGGCTAAATTTAATGCTCTTTATGCAATCTTCAATTATCTTTCTAGTATCTACAATTTACTTAAGTAAACTCTAAGAGAAAGCTTTGATAAATAAATAAAGTATAAAGCTTGCAAGTAAAACTAGGATGGGGTATCATCAAATGTGTCTAACCCAGCATGCTTAGTGCATTGCATAGGTTATCTAACTTTCATAATTACAAGTGTTAGCTTGCATAGGTCAACTTGATTATTAAGGCTTGCATTAGTATCAGTATAAGCTTGCCTTGTGCAGAGAAGTGGTTGAAGTTCTCCTCGGCTTCTTCTTCGTAGTATCCTCCTTCCTCCTCGTATCCTTGGTCAGTACTAGCGTCTATAAATAAATACGAGGTACACAATCACCAAACAATACTTAACTACTTTCAATCATCACACAAAGGGGTTCTATAGATGATCTAGCATCATCACTAACATTACCAGATTAAAGCATTTGTCTTATTTATTTTATTTTTAGAAAAGTAATTTCTACTCATTGAAAAACTACTTAAGATTTAATATTCTCCAACTCAAACATGGGATCATGTTGACACATGTCATCACCACATATTTCAGTACATGGGAATGTGATTTAAAGTGGTGTCACAATTTAATAAGGTTTAACCTTTTTATTTTAAATCATTAAAGTGGCTAGAAATGCCTATGTGGCATTCTTTTATTACTTGAACATTATTTTTGTAAGTAAACCCATATATTTTTATATATTATGAAAGGTATGATCAATTATGATTTTTGAGAGTTGGAATCAACTCAAAAGATATTATGGTTTAAATTTGAAAAAAAATTATATGCAGAAAAGCTTCTGCCTTGTTATTTTTACCAGGGTTGATCTATAGATCCAATTTATTTGAATCCAACGGGCTTGGATTCAGCATTTCAATACCTTTCTAACAAAATTGGTTTCATGCAATTTGGTTCACTGAATCGAGATGGGTTGATTTTTGAAACTAGGTACAGAACTGAGTTTGAATGAAAATAGAAAAATCTAAATTCAAACGAGTGGGCTGTGCGGGAAGGGTTATTGGGCCAGCCCGGTGTCACTTGGGCAACCGACAGTGGGGTTCTCCGTCGTTGGCTCATTAAGCCGATGCGATGCAGGCGATGTGCGTTGGATTAGAATGAAGATCGATGGCTGAGGGTCGTCGTCGATGAAGAACAGGTCACCGGCGAGCTCGAACCTTAGCGGCTCAGTGGGGGTGCATAGGGGGCATACCGGGGCTCTAGTGACGACGGCGAGGCGGGCAAACGACGAAGTCGACGACGGCGAACTCAGGGATGGTCGCGGCAGCTCCGGGGGTGGACGAAATCAACGGCTCCCTTATTCTCCAGAGGCGGCTTGCTCCGGCGCAATTCCGGCGAGCTACTTCTCCTCGTGCTCCGGCTAAGGGGTGTAAGTATCAGTGAGGTGAGGGGAGTGAGATGGTGTGAAGAAATCGAGCGGGGGTCGTCTCCTTTTATAGGCTCGACGGCGAGACCGAGAGGGATGGGCAGACGATGGTGGCGACAGGGCTACGGGTGGCTAGAGGTATGGCCGAGGTTGGCGATCAATGGGCAGTCTCCTGGCGATGCTGTAAGGTTTAAATGCGCATGTAGGAGCGGTGGAAAATGGTTGGGAACGTGCGGTGCTCTGCGCGGCAGAGGCGGCGTATTCGACGGCGAGCGGTGGCTACGAGGTACGGGCGGTGAAACGAGCATGTCTAGTGGTCTCCTGGGACAGTGGGGTGCATGCTGGCGGGCGGCGAGGGCTCGAGGTGGTCGGGTTGCGTGGGAACCGCGCGTGCTCTGCGGTGCACGTCGGCATGGTCGACAGCGGCGCGGGCGCGGCGTTCCTGGCGGTTCTGGTCGTTGTCTTCGAGCTAGGTCTGGTCGAGAGGGGGCGGTGAGGCATGGGATACCTCCCAGACAAGGTTGGCACGGCTAGTTCTTCTCCTAGCGTGCTGTCCACACTGGGGTGACATGGGTGCTCTCGGCCTGCTCACCATTGATGGCATTGGCAAGCTCACAGTGGTGCTAGAGGTTAGTTAAGGTTGCTAGATGATCTAATACGGCTAGTTGTAACCAGAGAGGGGACAAGGTTGGCCAAAACACTGCTCAACATAGTGTTTTTAATTTTGTTGATTTGAATCTGCAACCTGTTTGATGAAATGGCCGCATGAACTCAAGTTTTGAATTTTGAAAAGATTTTTGGTGGGTGTGCTAGGAATGTGTTGAGGATTCTATGGATGCTTGGGTTTTGAAAATTGAGCTTGTTTGAGTGGTTTTTGAAATAGTGGGATCTTCCCATATGAAATAGATTCAATTTTAAACTGTCATTTAAACTAAGTATTTAAATGTTTTTGGATGATCACAAGGTGGGCCTTGGTAACTTGTTATAAGTACTATCAAGGGGTGCAAAGATCCATACATGTTTCTGTTAAGTTCTGAAAGTTAGAGATAGCCAAAGTAGGCATGGGAGTTAATTTGGCCAAATTGACCATTCACTTAATTTGTTTGTTTTGACTTGTTTGTCTTTGGGAAAAGTTTGGGGATTGTTTAGATGATGTTTATTTCACCTAAGAATCATTTTACAAGCAAAGAAACACAGAACCATGGCAATTCAAAAGAATCCAAATTTTAATACATACACATATGAATGCTTTCATATTTTTAATTGGAAAAGTTTTTGTTAACCCTAATTTTGATGATTAGAGTTTGATGATCCAAGTTTAGTATTTTTGGGATGTTACAAAAACTTTGGCAGCATCTTACCATTCATCTTTACCTCCAGGCTAACTAAAGTGGCACACTTCATAATCAACAAAACCCATGCATCGGTAAAACCAAGAGTCCTCAATATCCACTCCAAATATGACCACTCCACCTGATCATAAGCCTTCATCATATCAAGTTTAGGAGCATAGAAAGCTGATTTGCCTTTCTTACACTGCATACAATGTCTACTATCATACGCGTCTAAGACATGTTCCGTAATTAATCTTCTCGGAACAAAGGTAGATTGCTCCTTGAAGATAATATCATCCCATATAAGATAAAGACGATATGCAATTACCTTTGAGCAGATTTTGTACAACACATTGCATAGTGTAATTGGCCAAAATTGTGAGATGATCTGTGGCGCTTTCACTTTAGGAATTAGGACAATGCCAGTCCTATTAATTATCTCCGGAAGATCTCCCCATTCAAGAAGGCTAGACAACAACTGTAACAACTTTTTTCCCTAATGCCCAATGGTGCTAATAAAATCTTGCAGTAAAACAATCAACACCTTGAGCTTTCGATGCCCCCATACCAAACAGGGCCTTTTCAATATCCTCGTCCTCCCATGGACGACCGAGTTGTTCGTTCATGTCATACGTAACCTTCGCAGGAACGCGTGTCACATCCCAAAATTTTCCAAATTTTGAAATGTGAAAAAATAAATAAACAAAAGAATTAATTTTTGAAATTTAGGGTGAAAAGAAACTTTTTTCTTCTAAATGGAAACATGAAAACCCTTCTTGAACAAATTTGAATGAAAATGGAATCCAACAAATTTCAATCAAGTTAAATGCATTCATCAATGAATGTATCTTGAAATTTACACACTTGGAAAAGTTAAACCAAAACCTTAAACTCTAATAAAATAAATCATATCCAAGATCTCTCTCTAAGACTATGGAATTGATCCATATAAAATTTCATCAACAAGCATTTATAAATGATCAAAATAGTAAACAAAAATATTATAAAGTCATAGAAATTGGTTTCACTTAATTTGGAGCCATGGATAAGAACTTATGAATTTAATAAGGTTAAAAGAAATATTTTCCAAGGCTAATAAAGCTCCTAACTGAATCCATGCCAAAATTATGAACAAAGTAATCCTAAAAGTATTTAAAATATAAACAAATATTAAATAAAATTATACAAATTGGAATCACCAATTTTGGAACTATAAATAAAAAGATATGGAATTTATAAGACAAAGAAAGAAATAAATAAATAAGGAATATTTAAAAGCCAAATTAAATCTTGGCCAAATCCATAAACAAATGAAATTTTATTGAATAATAAAAAGGAGTAAAAGATTATTAAATTAAATTATATGGGATTAAACCAAATTCAATTCTATTTAAATGGGGACAAAATCCCTAAGGTAAATGATTAATTAAATCATGAGAAAATAATAAATTGGAATTTTCCAAAGTGGATTAAAAAGTTATCTAATTAACTTAAAAATAATTATTTGAATAAAATTTATATGGGTTTAAAACCATATTTGATTTTATTTGAATAAAGATAAATGCCCAATTTAAATGAACATTAAATCATATTATTTTTTTTTAAATAATTCAAAGTGAATTATTTGCACTAATGAATAAATAAAACCTAATTAAAAAGGTTTGGTAAAATTAGAATTCAAATAGAAGTTTGAAAACATATTCAAAATCTTATTTAAATAAAGACAAGTGTCTATTTTAAATAGATAATAAACCATAAAAGAATATAAGAAAATATTCAAAAATGGATTCTAAAATACATTGTTAAAACAATATTAAAACATACTGAAAGTTGGGAAAAGTTTGAAATCAAACAAGTGTTCTAATCATTTAAGTAAATTCAAAACAGAAATTAGAAATAGAAAAAGAAAACATAAGAAGAAAAAATAAAAAGAAGCAGCCCAGCCCAGCTAGCCCAATAGGCCCAGCGCAAACCACTCCCTCCTCCTCCCCGAACCATTATTTCTCACTCGCGAAACGACCCATGCTTGGACCCCATCGAACCCTCCTCTCGTTCGCTGACAACGCAACCCCACCTGTCAGCTCATCGTCTTCAAACCGTGACCAATTCCTTCCCCCTCTCTCGCCCGTTTCTGCTTTGATTCCGCAGATTAGATTCATTTTAACGCCGCGTTGATTCCTCCCTGCGACCTTGCCCATTTAAACGCCTCCCTCTTCCCTTCCTTTCCCCTCAGACCTCACACCACCGGAGCCACCAGGCTGCTCCAATTTCCCCTGCAACCGTCGCTACTCCGACGACCTTCCCCGGCCAATTCCAGCGACACCCGGCCTCTCCTTGCTCCCTGGAACCTACGAGCCTGCTCCCCATCTCCTTACGCATCCGCCAACACCCACAGCTCACCCGCGCGAACCCCCTAGCATCGGCAACGACGACGACATAGCGCCACCGCCTCCTGCTCCGACTCCGACGAGCTCCCCTGGTAGCTTCTGACCTCCCCCCTCTCTCTCAATGACACACCCATGCTCATGACACTCTGACACATCTACCCTACTTCCCTTTGGTCTTACCGTGGCGCGTAGCTTCGACTCCAACAAGAATCGTGCATGCCTGACGCCGTCGTGAACTCCGGCGAGGAATTGCCAGCAGCGCCGTGCGCCCCTATCCCTACGGCGACCATGTCGAGAGTAAGCGCAACCCCGTGAGTATGGTAACACCCTTCGTTCTCCCTCTCTCTTCCTATTTCGCTGGCAACTCCATCGCCAGAGAGCCACCGTCGCGCGTTAGAGAGCGCCGCCAGTTCCTAGTCGTAGCGCTGTAGCCGTTAGATCTTGATCGCTTGGTTGGGATTAGATTTTAAACGAAGGGGTACAAAGCAATCTGTGACGTGCAATTTACTTTAGATCCAACGCACCGCGTCAGTCGATCCCAGCGAAGCGGTATCGTCCAATAGGATCACACCATGTGGCATGTGTTTTGTTTTAAAAAACAGAAACATATATATTAGATGTTTAGATTTGAAAAATTCATAACTGTAGATCCACAAGTCTAAATTTTTCAAATTTTATATCATTGGAATCAAAAAAAGGAAACCTTTGCAACCATGCCCTTAATTTAGCATTTTGCTTCTGAAAAAAATGGTTGTTTTACAGAAATATTTCTAGGCCTATTTTGGTTATAAAATTTATTCTAAAAATGTTTTTAGGGTAAAATCTTTTGCAAATGGTTTGTTTTGAACCTACTAACCATAAAAACCAACTTTTGGATTTAAAAGTATATTTTGTGACACTAAGAAATTATTCTTTGAATAAAAGCATTCGGAGTAAACAAAAATTGTTGATTATGTTTTAAAAATAATTTTTCAGTAAAACCTTTTGAAAATGGTTTGATTTAAACTCTCTGACCCTAAACACCAAGTTTTGGGATTTAAAAATATATTTGATGAACCCTAGTAAATTATTACTTTGTTTAAAAGCATTTCTAGTAAAATAAAATGTTGCTTTGATTTAAAAATGATTTCGGGTGAAACCTTTTGTAAATGGATTTGTTTTAAAACGCTTTGACCATAAACATTAATATTTGTGTTTAAAAATATATTTGGTAAACACTAGAAATTATTACTTTGGTTTAAATCATTTCTAGCAAAACAAAAATGATTTAAATGGCCCATTTTCACTAACTTGATTTTAAATGGTTTTCCACTTTTATAAATGACCAATAGGTGTTTTAAAATGTTTATAGCCTTAGTAGAAACCACTTTTTCAATAAAACCATCTTTTGAATGCTTGCATGCATTGCCTTGTTTTTATTATTTTATGTGATGAATTGATTGAATGCTAGTTGAATTTGTGCCTTGATTGAATTGTAGTGAACTTTGAAGAGTGTGACCATTGCAAGATCAAGGAGTGAACCTATATTCTATACCAAAAAGGCAAGTGGTTCTTCATACTTTTGTCCTAATATTTTCACTATGCATTAGTGATATTTCTAAGTAGGACTTGCATGGAATTTTTACTAAGTATGCTATGCCATGGGAAATCCTAGTAGATGATGCCTTAGTAGAATTTTTCCTAAGTTAATATCCCTACTACTATCATGCTTAGCTTAGCTCAGCTAGTAGAAAACAAGGGTGGATTATATTCATGCTATAAAATATTTCTAAGTCTACGACTTGTGTTTTTGTTTTGTTTAATAAAACAACTATGTGAATGAATCACCTGGGTGGAATGGAATGAAAGGTTTGTGTTGAGTGGTTACACAAGTCCACTATACTGGGGAAAACTTGGGTATCACCAAGTCCAGTATACTGGGGAAAACTTGGTATCACACTTGTTGAAAGCCACCCAGGAACAAAGAGATTTGAGATGTCAAATGTTGAGAAGCTTCAAGTGCAGCCACATGGCATTATGGGCTCTGCCTGGATCATATAGGTTGCAATAACTTAGCCAGATGGACAGTTGGTGGTAGGGGGTGATAGGTTTGGAACGTGTCCATTTGGTCTAAGGGAAGGCTTTTGAAAGATATTGTCTCGATGCATGTAGAGTCTTGTGGGGGAAAGTGCACCACCTCTCGAGAGATTAAAATCTAAGTACTTAGCCGTGTCCCCGGCAATGGACAATTTGAGCATCAAGACAATGAAGCTATCAAGGATCTCCTCATCCCAATTTCTAAGTTAAAACCTTGTTGTTGAACAAGGGTTAAAGGTTAACAAATTCTATTGGTTGTTCCTTGGGTGATTTGACAAACAAAAACTTAGTGTTTTCAAATTATAAGGAAAACCTATTTTGGGCAAAGCAAGCTAAGCTCCACTTAGCCAAATGCATATAGATGATAGATACCACTATTCTACCATAGTATCACTTGCCAATACAATTCAAATGTATTGACCCTTGTGGCAGTAAATTATTATGTTGCAGGTTTTGTTTGATGTTAGTGAAGTGTGTTGAATAGGATTACAAGTCTACAACCAACATGATTGCCTGTGGCACTTTGAAGATGAAGGACTCCATGCTACATAGTTATTTCTGCTGCATTGTAATAAGATAGCCAAATGAGCTATGTAAGATGTAATGTATTAATTTATTCTTGGTTATAAAGTTGTACTAGGACCTTTGTTTCTTGATATTACATCTTAAACTATGGATGCTAGCTATTGATCCAGGGACTAGCATTGCAATCACATGGACCTTTACCTTAACAAAGGTAGGGTCCTACAGATGGTATCAGAGCACTATGTTGCCTGTAGGATTGTAACCCTAGGATTGGACAAAACCCCTTAGAAAAATAGGAGTTGTATTTGTTCCAAACTTATTTACAAACAATCTTATAAAATCTTTCCTCAACCTTTTTGGTTTTGATTCTACATCTCTCCCTTTTCAAACTTGAGGGACAAAGCCTCCACCATGAGCAAAGATTTCAACATCACCAATGACTTCAACTTGGACATCACTAAGGACTACAAGTGAGACAAGAAGAATACTCAAGACTTGAAGATTAAGGATACACAACTTAGAAAGAACCATCATCACCTTTGAAGTGTGTGACCAAGATACAAGAATTTTTCCAAAGATACAATGATCTTATTCATGAATAAACAACTAAGAAGAATGAAATGATCTCAAGTGAACCATATAGTTGGACCACCATACAAGTGTTTAGTTTAGATCATATATTGATCACACCAACTTATGTGGTGTAGGAAAAATATTTTGTTGCCAAAAAAATGTGCTTGAACCTTGTTGTTTGAGTGGAATGTTTGTTTTTCATTGCTTGCACATTGTTTGTGTGAATTGTTGTGTGTGATTAGAATTCTTTCCCTAGAAATATTTTGCGTATTCTAATCTCAATCCAACCCAAACAGATGACTTCTCCAAGAAACTCCAACATCAAGGATGGTGACAACAACAACCAAGAGATGCACATGAGAGAACAACTTCTAGAAACCCAAGCCTAGTTGAATCAAGTGATAACTCAGTTTTTAGCCAACAACAATGAGTTAGACCCAACCATGCAAAAGTGTTTGGAAATCCAATCCCAATTGTTGCAAAGGATGACCAATCAAATGATCAGCATGAGAGACAACCTTTCCCAAGGATATTGTGACAATAATGACATCACGGATGATATTATAGAAGGAACTCAAGCTTGCAATATTTGTCGAGACATAGAACACACTTATAAAGAGCATGTGGACCAATGCCCTAATTATGAAGAGAAACATCCAACTAAACAATGCCCCACATCTCAAGTGACTTGTTTCCTATGTGAAGGAAATGATGATGTCCCTATCCAATGCCCTATCTATCCTATAGTTCAACAAATGAAACAAGATGGAATGCATCAAATGTTTGGAGACCTCCATAAGGGAACAACTTCTACCAAGAAGGATGAAGGCAAAGTCAGAACCATGCCTCATAGAGCCACATCCAAAGTAACCACAAAGTGTTGCTACTCATGTGGAGAAGAAGGTCATATCTCTAGTGACTGCCCAAGAAGAGAGAAAGATATCCCACCTTTGTGGTGAGATATGAAGAGCATGAACTAGAAGAACTCCTAGCTTTGGAGAAACATAAGAAAAATAAGAAATGCCCCAACCCTAGTAAGAAATACAATATCCAAGTGCAATGTTTCAACTGCAAAGAGATGGGACGCTATGCATCACATTATCTAGAAAAGAAGAAGAACCAAGGAAACAAACAAGAGGAAATGATACCAAAGCAAAAGAAGGATATTAGCCAATTGATGTGTTTCAAATGCAAAGAGCTAGGCCATTATGCAAGCAACTGTCCAGAGAAGTTATATCAAGACCCCAAGTAAGCCAAGATGTAATCTAGTTGAAAACCTTTTTAAGGGTGGTAGTACCCTAGTTGTCTTGAAGCCAACTTGTAACCTCTAGCCTTCACAAATCTCAGGACGAGATTTATTTTAAGGGTGGTAGCCTGTCACAACCCAAAATTTTCCAAATTTTGAAATGTGAAAAAATAAATAAACAAAATAATTAATTATTGAAATTTAGGGTGAAAAGAAACTTTTTGCTTCTAAATGTAAACATGAAAACCCTTCTTGAAAAAATTTGAATGAAAATGGAATCCAACAAATTTCAATCAAGTGAAATACATTCATCAATGATTGTATCTTGAAATTTTAAACACTTGGAAAAGTTAAACCAAAACCTTAGACTCTAATAAAAGAAATCATTTCCAAGATCTCTCTCTCTCTAAGACTATGGAATTTATCCATATAAAAGTTCAGCAACAAACATTTATAAATGATCAAAATAATAAACAAAAATATTATAAAGTCATAGAAATTGGTTTCATTTATTTTGGAGCCATGGATAAGAACTTATGAATTTAATAAGGTTAAAAGAAATATTTTCCAAGGCAAATAAAGCTCCTAACTAAATCCATGCAAAAATTATGAACAAAGTAATCCTAAAAGGATTTAAAAAGATAAACAAATATTAAATAAAATTATACAAATTGGAATCACCAATTTTGGAACTATAAATAAAAAGATATGGATTTTATAATACAAAGAAAGAAATAAATAAATAAGGAATATTTAAAAGCCAAATTAAATCTTGGCCAAATTCATAAACAAATGAAATTTTATTGAATAATAAAAAGGAGTAAAAGATTATTTAAATAAATTATATGGGATTAAACCAAATTCAATTCTATTTAAATGGGGACAAAATCCCTAAGGTAAATGATTAATTAAATCATGAGAAGATAATAAATTGGAATTTGCCAAAGTGGATTAAAAAGTTATCTAATTAACTTAAAAATAATTATTTGAATAAAATTTATATGGGTTTAAAATCATATTTCATTTTATTTGAATAAAGACAAATGCCCAATTTAAATGAACATTAAATCATATTAAAATATTTTAAATAATTCAAAGTGAATTATTTGCACTAATGAATAAATAAAACCTAATGAAAAAGGTTTGGTAAAAATTGGAATTCAAATAGAAGTTTGAAAATATATTTAAAATCTTATTTAAATAAAGACAATTGTCTATTTTAAATAGATAATAAACCATAAAAGAATATAAGAAAATATTCAAAAATGGATTCTAAAATACATTGTTAAAACAATATTAAAGCATACTGAAAGTTGGGAAAAGTTCGAATTCGAACAAGTGTTTGACTCATTTAAATAAATTCAAAACAGAAATTAGAAATAGAAAAAGAAAACAGAAGAAGAAAAAAATAAAAAGAAGCAGCCCAGCCCAGCTAGCCCAACAGGCCCAGCGTAGCCCACTCCCTCCCCCTCCCCGAACCGTTATTTCTCACTCGCGAAACGACCCACGCACTCGCTGACGCTTGGACCCCACCGAACCCTCCTCTCGTTCGCTGACAACGCAACGCCACCTGTCAGCTCATCGTCTTCAACCTGCGACCAATTCCTTCCCTCTCTCTCGCCCGTTTCTTCTTTGATTCCGCAGATTAAATTCGTCTTAACGCCACGTTGATTCCTCCCTGCGACCTCGCCCATTTAACCGCCTCCCTCTTCCCTTCCTTTCCCCTCAGACCTCACACCACCGGAGCCACCAGGCTGCTCCAATTTACCCTGCAACCGTCTCTACTCCGACGACCTTCCCCGGCCGATTCCGACGACACCCGGCCTCCCCTTGCTCCCTGGCACCTACGAGCCTGCTCCTCATCTCCTTACGCATCCGCCAACACCCACAGCTCACCCGCGCGTGCCACCTAGCTTCGGCAACGACGATGATAGAGCGCCACCGCCTCCTGCTTTGACTCCGACGAGCTCCCCTGGTAGCTTCTGACCTCCCCCCTCTCTCTCAATGACGCACGCATGGTCGTGACACTCTTACGCATCTAACCCTACTTCCCTTTGGTCTTACCGTGGTGTGTAGCTTTGACTCCAACAAGAACCATGCGTGCCTGACGCCGTCGTGAACTCCGACTAGGAATTGCCAGCAGTGTCGTGCGCCCCTGTCCCTGCAGTGACCACGTCGAGAGTCAGCGCAACCCCGCAAGTCTGGTAACGCCCTTCGTTCTCCATCTCGCTTCCTATTTCGCTGGCAACGTCACCGCCAGAGCGCCGCCACCGCGCATCAGACGCCAGCGCCGCCAATTCCTGGTCATAGGGCTGTAGCCGTTAGATCTTGATCGCTTGGTTGAGATTAGATTTTAAACGAAGGGGTACAGAGCAATCTATGCCGTGCGATTTACTTTAGATCCAATGCACCGCGTCAGTCGATCCCAGCAAAGCGGTACCGTCCAATAGGAGCACACCACGTGGCCTGTGTTTTGTTTTAAAAAACAAAAACATATCTATTAGATGTTTAGATTTGAAAAATTCATAACTTTAGATCCACACGTCCAAATTTTACAAATTTTATATCATTGGAATCAGAAAAAGTAAACCTTTACAACCATGCCCTTAATTTAGTATTTTTCTTCTGAAAAAATGGTTGTTTTACAGAAACATTTCTAGGCCTATTTTGGTTATAAAATTTATTCTAAAAATTATTTTAGGGTAAAATCTTTTGAAAATTGTTTGTTTTAAACCTACTGAACATAAAAACCAACTTTTGGATTTAAAATTATATTTTGTGACACTAATAAATTATTATTTGAATAAAATCATTCCTAGTAAACAAAAAATGTTGATTATGTTTTAAAAATAATTTTTTAGTAAAACCTTTTGAAAATGGATTGATTTAAACTCTCTGACCCTAAACACCAAATTTTGGGATTTAAAAATATATTTGATGAACCCTAGTAAATTATTAATTTGTTTAAAAGCATTTCTAGTAAAATAAAATGTTGCTTTGATTTAAAAATGATTTTGGGTGAAACCTTTTGTAAATGGATTTGTTTTAAAACACTTTGAACATAAACATTAATATTTGTGTTTAAAAACATATTTGGAAAACACTAGAAATTATTACTTTGGTTTAAATCATTTCTAGCAAAACAAAAATGATTTAAATGGCCCATTTTCACTGACTTGATTTTAAATGGTTTTTCCACTTTTATAAATGACCAATAGGTGTTTTAAAATGTTTATAGCCTTAGTAGAAACCACTTTTTCAATAAAATAATATTTTGCATGCTTGCATGCATTGCCTTGTTTATATTATTTTATGTGATGAATTGATTGAATGCTAGTTGAATTTGTGCCTTGATTGAATTGTAGTGAACTTTGAAGAGTGTGACCATTGCAAGATCAAGGAGTGAACCTATATTCTCTACCAAAAAGGCAAGTGGTGCTTCATACTTTTGTCCTAATATTTTCACTATGCATTAGTGATATTTCTAAGTAGGACTTGCATGGAATTTTTACTAAGTATGCTATGCCATGGGAAATCCTAGTAGATGATGCCTTAGTAGAATTTTTCCGAAGTTAATATCCCTACTACTATCATGCTTAGCTTAGCTAGTAGAAAACAAGGGTGGATTATATTCATGCTATAAAATATTTCTAAGTCTATGACATGTGTTTTGTTTAATAAAACAACTATGTGAATGAATCACCTGGGTGGAATGGAATGAAAGGTTTGTGTTGAGTGTTTACACAAGTCCACTATACTGGGGAAAACTTGGGTATCACCAAGTACAGTATAGTGGGGAAAACTTGGTATCACACTTATGGAAAGCCACCCAGGAACAAAGAGATTTGAGATGTCAAATGTTGAGAAGATTCAAGTGCAGCCACATGGAAATATGCGCTCTGCCTGGATCATATAGGTTGCAATGACTTAGCCACATGGACAGTTGGTGGTAGGGGATTGATAGGTTGGAGCGCGTCCATTCTGGTCTATGGGAAGGCTTCTGAAAGATCTTGTCTCGATGCATGTCGAGTCTTGTGGGTAAAGTGCACCACCTCTCGAGAGAGTAAAATCTAAGTACTTAGCCGTGTCCCCAGCAATGGACAATTTGAGCATCAAGACATGGAAGACATCAAGGATCTCCTCATCCCAATTTCTAAGTTAAAAGCTTGTGGTTGAACAAGGGTTAAAGGTTAAACAATTCTCTTAGTTCCTTGGGTGATTTGACAAACAAAAACTTAGTGTTTTCAACTTATAAGGAAAACCTATTTTGAGCAAAGCAAGCTAAGCTCCACTTAGCCAAATGCATATAGATGATAGATACCACTATTCTACCATAGTATTACTTGCCAATACAATTCAAATGTATTGACCCTTGTGGCTGTAACTTATTATGTTGCAGGTTTTGTTTGATGTTAGTGAAGTGTGTTGAATAGGATTACAAGTCTACAACCAACATGATTGCCTGTGGGACTTTGAAGATGAAGGACTCCATGCTACATAGTTATTTCTGCCGCATTGTAATAAGATAGCCAAATGAGCTATGTAAGATGTAATGTATTAATTTATTCCTGGTTATAGAGTTGTATTATGACCTTTGTTTCTTGATATTACATCTTAAACTATGGATTCTAGCTATTGATCCAGGGACTAGCATTGTGAACACAGGGATCTCTATCTCATCAGGTTGGGACCTCTACAACACGACTAGTAACCGCCTCGATATTAATGTCTACGCACGCTTCTATTCTTGTAGACAGTGTTGGGCCTCCAAGTGTAGAGGTTTGAAGAACAACAACAAGTTTCCCTTAAGTGGATCACCCAAGGTTTATCGAACTCAGGGAGGAAGAGGTCAAAGCTATCCCTCTCAAGCAACCCTGCAATCAAGATACAAGAAGTCTCTTGTGTCCCCAACACAACTAATACACTTGTTAGGTGTATAGGTGCACTAGTTCGACGAAGAGATAGTGAAATATAAGTAATATGGATGATTATAAGTGGTAATTGCAATTTGAAATAAAAAAGGAAGCAGGCAAACATGTAGCAGGACTGATTGTAAACGGTGTTTCAATGCTTAGAAATAAGGCCTAGGGATCATACTTTCACTAGTGGACACTCTCAATAAACACATAAATATCTTCTCTTCATGATGCTACCCTGAACTACTCTCTGGTTGGATGGTGTAGGTCTATAACAACACTCCTTAAATCCACATTCCCCATCTAGGTAACCCCTCACTGTCACCTCGAGCGCTAGATGGTTCGAACAAACACCACAATCTCATAGAGACATCCAACTCAAATTATACTCATGATAAGTATTTCTGCAACCTTTAGCCTAAGTGCCACACGGTGTGCACACTGTCAACTTCACACACGTGGGGAAAAGCGGAGATTACATTAATTAAATCAATTGTGTAGCAGAGTAGCATCTACTTATTCAACTAGATTGCAAAGCTTATGATCACAATAAGATCACACATAGAGAGATGAACACATAGCTACTAGTAGAGCCCTTAGCCTCGAGGGAGAACTACTCCCTACTCATTATGGGGGTCGGCAACGGTGACGGAGATGGCGGTGGAGTCGATGTAGATGGCTCTAGGGGAAATTCCCCGTCCCGGCAGGGTGCCGGAACAGAGACTTCTGTCCCCAGAATCTCGTATTTTGTGGCGGCGGCGCTGCAGAACTTTTTGTGGATTTCTGATCTGGTATCTAGGTTTTTGTCCCGGGGGGAATATATAGGGAAGGGGCAAGCTCGCTGGAGGCTCGAGGGGCCCACACCATCCCTAGGAGCGGCCAGGGGTGGGCCCACGCCTAGGGGTGGTGTGGCCACCTTGTGGCTCTCCTCCGTCTCCGCTTTGGACTCCGTCTTGTGTCAAAAAATAGGAACTTTGGATTTTGTTCCGTCCAATTCCGAGAATATTTCTTTACTAGATTTTCTAAAACAAAAAACAGCAGAAATCAGGAAACTGGCACTATGGCATCTTATTAATAGGTTAGTTCCAGAAAATATATAAAAATTCCTCAAAGTGCAGACAAAACATAATATAGTTGATACAAAACAAGCATGGAGCATCACAAATTATAGATACGTTTACGACATATGAAACACCCCCAAGCTTAACTCCTGCTCATCCTCGAGTAGGTAAGTGATAAAAAGAATAATTTTTGAGGTGACATGCACCATCACAATCTTGATCAAGGTATTGTAAAGCATTTATAGCTGGGATCAAAGTACTCTAACATAAGCATGAAAGATATATCTCTAACAATAAGACAAAGCAACTATGTTGCAACATGAAAGGTACACAAACAAAAGATCATGGATAACAATGCATTGAAAGACATTTGTTTGTTTCACATATAGAAAACACAACAAGAGTGGTATTTAGCTTGTCATTCATGGAATAGCAAAATATAAATGCATAGGACACCTTCAAAGTTTATAAGGGTGACTAGATACAAATAATTTAAGAACAAGCAATACCATAATTATGAATCAATCAACAAGTTTTGGGACAATGCACATTAAACTAAGAATGACAACTATGCTCTCTTAGCTGGTGCATAAATATAGAAGATGGAGACTCAACACAAAAAGTAAAAATAAAGGCCCTTCATAGAGG
This sequence comes from Avena longiglumis, assembly GCA_030063025.1. NCBI lineage: Eukaryota > Viridiplantae > Streptophyta > Magnoliopsida > Poales > Poaceae > Avena > Avena longiglumis. Next base: position 451,210,683 of record CP125976.1, read on the forward strand.
GAAGTAGGGATTTCAAGTTTCATAAAGAGCTTCCAAAAATTATGGTACTTACTAGCTTTGAGCTCTCATTGCCCTATCATAAGCATCTTGAAGTGATTAAGGTTAAAGTGACACAAATATGAGTATATGCTTGACAAATCACAAGTTGAAAATCTCATGCCCTTTGCGTACGAGTACCGAACCTCATGCTACTCAACTTTGGTCACAAGCAAGTTCTTGTCATTGTAAGTATATGTGTATCATAGAGAACCACCAACGGGGTACCTCTTGCCCCATGACACAAGAGCTATCCCATATAAAAATGACAAGGAAACAGACAATGAGCATCTCAGCAATCTTTTTATTTGCTATTTGGATAGTTTTTTTATTAAGGATGCTTCATATAATGCTCATTATGGTTATGCTGCAAGTTTCCACCATGATTAGGCATGGCTTAGGCTAGCCGCCCAGGAGTTTATCTAACACATATACAAACTCCATGAAATTACAAGATCCCCTTTTATTTCACACTGCCAGGATCCATAAACAAAAGAACATGATATCAACTGAATAGAATAAGTGCAATGTTGAAAGCATTCCCCATGACAGCATGGTTCTGCTAACTCCCAACTTATAATTTACGAGCATATAAGCAACATAGACGGGAACAATGGTTCAAGTTTATTAAGTGCAAGAAAATAAAGTGTGCCTTCAAGTTTGTGAGAGATTTAATCACTAATTTTCACATAACAAAAATTTAATTTGGAATATAAATAAACACATGAATATACTTGGAATGGTGTAACACACCATGCATAGGAATTTATAGTGGACTCTTTGAAATAACTTGGTTTCTTGGGAGTTGGATGCACGAGTAGAGCTTACTCAGTACAGGTGGAGGCTAGCAAAAGACTGGGAGCGACCAACTAAGAGAGCAATAATGGCCATAAGCATGGAGAGCGACAAAACACAAAGCATAAAGTGATATCACAAGTCAAAACTAAATGATAATAGAGGTTAAGGTGACTGGCTCATAGTCATAACATGGTGTAAGCATGTGCCAAGTCAACCCAAATAAAGCATCAAAGGAGAATACCACAATATTATGCTTTTGTATGCTAAAACAACATATGATTCTTTCAAGGCACATTAAGCATATGGTCAAAGCAATATCTAACATGACATGATAAAGTCTAATCCACAGTCAAAACAAGCTTCCTTTTGTACCACTATAAGCATGAAACTTTCCACTCTTGTCCAACTGCAATCGAATTATTTGAAACAACTCACATAGATAATTATCAATAAAGACCAGAGAGATTTTCCCCCAAATATACAAAGAAGAACTAAAAAGTTCTAAGCACAAAGCAGAAGAAAACTAAAGCTAAACACAGTGCTAGCAAAAGTGAACACTCACAGAACAATAAGAGTGAAAACTAAAGTGTTCTAGGCAATGAAAACGGAGCGTGTGTCTCTCCAAAAGAAGTGTTCTGGGATCCAACTAACTTATTGCAGCAAACAAGACAAAAAAACTAAAAACAAACACAAAGACGCTCCAGGAACAACACAAAGTGCATGAAGTAATAAAATGTAGTATCTTGAAAGAAAACCTGAGATTTTTGTTGATGAAGAATGGGATGACTTGGGCATACCCAATATTTGATGCTTGTACCTCTTGAATATTCCTTGGTGTGACATGGGCATCCCCAAGATTGAGTTTTTGTCCATCCTTCATCTCATCACATCATTCTCCTTTCCCTACACTTGGAAACTTCCTTCATACAAAACTTCACACAATCGTCATTAGCGACATTAGTGTATGCAAGATAATAAACCTTTGGGATTTTTCAGGATTTTTTACAGCGCAGCATAGAAATCTGTTCCGGGACAACAACATCCCCAAATATTACTTCCTTATCATTAGAGGTTATTCGTGGCACAAAAACCAAACAAAAAAAGGATAAGGTGAGGTTATTACAGATGCAATAACTTTCACGACTCAACAAAAGAAAAATAAACTGAAAGCAAAAATATAATGGGTTGTCTCCCAAAAGCTCTTTGTTTATAGCCATGAAAGCACAAAGCAATAAGCATAGGAAAGCAAAGGAAGTGCAATTTCAAAATTTTCAACATAAAGAGGGGAAACTTAATATTGTTGAGATTGTTGGGATATGCTATCTGGGTATCCTCATAGCATGTATCCTATCCGGATAACCCGGGTGGCCCATAGTTGGTAGCATGGCCCATGGCCTGCTGGGCGGCCCAGTTAGATGGATCTAGAAGGGAGGCCCATGGCGGATAAAGGAAGGCTATGGTGGAGTCACCGACGTACCCGGAGCCTTGGAGTACAAGACACACAAGACTAGTAATATACGGTGTAGGACTCTGTAACCTGTCCAGCTGGGACTTTTCCCTGTAACCCTAGGACCTAGCGACTATATAAGTCGGGCCTATGGGAGCCTTTAGGGCACAACTTCAGACAATCTCATGCAAACAAGTAGCGATTAGCATACACCTCGCACAACAAACCTATCTCTGTAACTCGGCGTATTGCCATTATAGTGATTTATAGAAGGAGTAGGATTCTGCCACCATTGTGGGATCTGAACCTGGATAAGCTGTGTTACCTCATACCCGTCAACCGTCCGCCTTCCCCTACATCTCTAAACACGCACTGTGAGGACCCCTCCATGGCGTACTCATCGGCAATACCACGACAGTTGGTGCCCACCATGGGGCAAGAGGCGCTTCAGGCTCTTTAGCGGGCGAGGACCAAGATCTTCGCGGGAATCGGCGAAACCGTAGCCATCGGTCGCGTTATATTCTCCAGCAACATTCCGATCGTCCCTCCCGACGAGTTCTGGATCCCGGCGAAGACGAACCCTACGTGGTGTTTGATCGTTCCTATCGGAGACATCCACCTCTTCATCGGCGAAACCGACTCGGGCACTAGTTCCCTGGGAGTCGGAGGAGCATCAAGGCCCGCACGGACCGCCTACGGGCAGGATACGTTCGCGGAAGGATCGATGTCGGGTCTCTCTTTGGAGTTTGCCGGCAAAGATCGAAAACAAATTCAAGGCCCACCCAAACCGCCCCTGTGCAGGATATAATGGTGAAGATCGCTGCAAGTACGCCGGCTTTGCCTGTGCGTCTGGACAGCAGAGATCCAAGTTCGTCGACGTGGTTACCATATTCGATCTGGCGCGTTGCGTTCAGAGAGAGGGCGAAAACCCCCGTGACTACCTTGCCAGGTGGCTCCGTATACGAGCCGATCTGGCCCACTACCCCAACGATGATGCTATGTATCACTTTGTGGAAGGACTGGACCAGGGAACGCTCCTCCGGCATTCTCTAAGGCGGCAGCAGGCTTCAGGGCATCTCACCTTCGAAAGCATGGTGAACACCGTCAACAGCTACGCGGAGGCTGAAGTGGCAGCTCAGGCGGATCTCGCGCTCATTGGCGGAGCGCCGCCGCCTCAGCAGCCGCCTCCACCACCTCCATCCGCCATCGCCGCAGTAGCACCACCACCTCCAGTCATCGTCGCACCTGTCGCGCCTCCACCCCCGTCATCGAGGAAGTCTTGGCACCCTCCGACTCTGTGATTGACGTGCTTTATGCCGACTTCAGCGCAGATTCAGAGGAGATAGATTTTAGTCCAGAGGAACTAGACTCCGCCATGCAGGAGATGGAGGAGGAATACACGCGCGACGAGCAAGACAACAATTCCGTCACATCTCGAGAGGTGTTCGTCACCATTGGGACGACGATGGATGAAGATCAACCCGAACGAGATCCGCCTACAACACTGGAAAAGGGGAAGGGGCCACTTATCGCTGCTGACGATGATCGCGCAAAGGTCATGCCTCCTCCGCCCAATCCAGTGCAACAGCCGCAGGAACTCGGCACCGCAAACTTGCCGCCTTCGGCATCTACGTCGACTGCTGCCCAAGTTACTCCAGCTGATAGAGTGATGTACGGCAATCTCCTCGTTGAGCCACAGACCATCGCTCATATCCGGAACGTGACTCAGCTTGACGAGAAGCGCCAGCAGCTGCTAGAAGAAGCGCAAGCCATCACGGAGCAAGGCGCTAAGCTAGATCGAGATCTGGTCAACACGCAGAAATCCATAGAAAAAGCTAGAGCAATGGAGGACGAGTATATGACTCTACTGCAGCAAAAGAAGGTCAAGAAGGCTCTGGATCACGTCATCAACGATCCTGGTGTACGGCGAAACCTAGGATGGGCTCCCCCGAAGCCGGCACAAGACAATCCATACATTGACAGTGAAGGCAAACATGTGATGCCCACTCCACTCCTCAACCTCGCCGGCGCCAAGACCCTTCTGGAGCAGGATCGATCGCCCAAGGCGGCGGAATAGGTCTATGACCTAGTGGCCAAGGCGGTGAAGCAGCAGGAAAAGGCCACCTCTCAGAGGCTTGAGTCTGACCCAGCGTTTTGCCAGTCTAGCCAGCACAAGACACCAAGGGACAGATCTCCTCTTGATGTCGGGTCCCAGATGGGTTCCTCAGAACGAAGACGGAGGGATGCGCGCAACAGGAAGGATGCTATCCCCATATCCTTAGACCATGGATAAAAGGCCCGACCTCGTCGCCCATCGCCACCGCCCTGATCCCCCCGACATCGCGAAGACCCCAAGGCTCACCATCATACGGATATTCCCCCGCCAAGGCAGAACGACATCGTCATCCGCGACAACACGGAGCAGACCCGTCATGACGGAGAGCGCAACCAAGGACACAAGAGCAGGTCGCGCCATGACCCTCCGCGTCCGGCAAGCAATCGCGACAAGCGTGAGGTGTCGCAGGAGGGAAATAGCAAGAAGTCTAACCCACCGCCACCTTCGCTTCCGTCGCCACCTAGCAGTCACCATGGCGGAGGAGGCCCGCGTCGTTCACGCAGCCCATCCCCTGTTGACAAGAAGAAGAAAAACCCGGAGCCATACGACGCACGTTCGCGGATCGATAAGATCCACAAGGCCCGAGAAGAACCATACCTGGGAACACGTTGCTTTGGACCTGCGATACAGTCCGCAACTTACCCCAAAGGTTTCCGGATTGACAAGACCATCAAGCTCTATGACGGCACCGCCAAGCCAGCCACATGGTTGCAGGACTATGGCAACATAGTGGAGATTGCCGGAGGTAACCCCAACGTTGCTGTCAAGTACCTCCCTTTGATGTTGGCAGGCATGGCCCGTTAATGGATTGACGACTTGCCGGAGAAATCCATCTGCAATTGGTTGGACATGCAAGAAGCGTTCACCAAGAACTTCGAGGGTACGTACAAGCGTCCCTGCACTGTTGGCGATCTACAGTGGTGCGTGCAAGAGAAAGACGAGACATCTCGCACCTACCTCTCCCGCTGGCTGGATATGAAGAATTCCTGCACAGGAGTGCACGCTCAGACCGCCATGGCCGCCTTCATCGATGGGTTGGAAAGGGGCACGTTGCTCCGACATAAGCTGAAGCGCTTGCAGGACAATCACCAGCTTGACTTGAACCAGATGATTCAGTTGGATAGTGAGTTTGCAGCTGCCGACGACGATGCTCGCGGCTCTCTGATGGCAACGGCCGTTCTAACTCAAGCTCGGAGGAACAACATCACAAAGCGCAAAACCGCTCCAGAGGAAAAGCAATCTCCCGACATGGTCGCCATGACCTTTGCAGGACGAGGTGATGGTGGACAACGTGGCCGAGGACGGGGAGCTGGTCGTGGGCAGCAAAGAGGAAGTGAAACCACCTCGGCACCTCTCCGCTTTCCCCAAACATACGAAGAGTACCACGATATGCCGTGCCTCGTACACCTCAATGTCAACGGCAATGCCACCCATACCAATCGACACTGCAAATTCGTCAACGACCTCAAGGAAGACCCGGAGTCCGGCTACAAGCAAAGTCGGAAGAACAGATCGCGAGGCAAGGGAAAGGGGAAGAAGGAGGAGGAGTCCAAGGATTCAAGTGACATGGACGAGGATGTTGACCCCAAGCACGCCGCCAAGAGCGACGACAAGGGAAAGAACACCTTCATGAAGAAGGCTCCAGTCTACCACACTTTCCTTGGCACCCTCACCGTCCGACAACAGAAGACCTCTATGAGGATACTAATGGCCACTCTACCCCCAGTTCCCCAGTACCTGCGCTGGTCGGAGGTTCCAATTACTTGGGACAGGACGGATCACCCAGATCTTATTCCTACGGAGAACCAATACGCCATGGTCATCAACCCCTTCATTGACTGCGTGGAGTTCACCAAGTGTATGGTGGATAGTGGAAGCAGCATCAACATCATGTACCTGGATACACTGTAGAAGATGAACTTGACGGAGGCAAACCTAAGACGGACCAACACCATCTTCCACGGCGTAGTTCCTGGTCGGCAGGCTCGGTCCCTTGGGCGCATCACACTTCAGGTTGCCTTTGGCGATGTTGATAATTACCGCCAAGAGCGCATGACCTTTGAGGTGGTCCCCTTCAAGAGCGTGTACCATGTCATATTCGGCCGCGACATATTCCTCTCCTGCTTAAGGATTTTGTTCTCGCTATCCAGCTCTTGAATGTGCTTGGATTGCTCGACAATATCATTGGCCTTGAAAATGGTTTCTACAAATCGGAGAAAGCAAAGTACACGGTGAGTACTCAGAGAATACACAAGCTAAAGTCGGAATACGAAAAAGAAAGGAAAAACAGACGCTTGCTCTTGATGATCTGTTCCTTCAAGAAGGCAGTTTTACCATTTTCGGCTTCTAGGTACGCGTGCATCTTTTGATACTTGTCGTTGGCCATGCCCCTCCGAGCATTCTCGTTGTATGGAAAAAAGAAGAATTAATTGTTGTTTGGTCTACTTGGAGCATCTAGTCGGAAAATTTCCACCTAGACTCTCAGGGGCTACAGCGAGAGTTTTTAACTTAGCAATATGCTTAGTATTTCTTTAAGCATCTAGTTGGAACTAATTCAGTTACAACTAGAGGCTTGGGGGCTACAATATTGAAATTAATAAACACTACGTATGCTACTCTTAAAGCATCTAGTCAGAATATTTCATTCCACCTATATGCTTGGGGGCTACAGTGAGAAATTTTCTACTTTAGTCACTCTTAGATCATTCAGACGCAAAAACCTATGGTTTTCCGTCTAAATCCTCGGGGGCTACAGTGGGATACTCATATGAAATGCAAAAGGCAAATAAAACTTACAAGTGCAATGATCTTGAGGTTGGTAACACTCTCGGCCAACAGCTTGCCGAAGGATACATTGTTTCCTTGCAAGATTTCTGCTTGCCGGAGGAGCTCCTGTAGACCGCATGTCGGAGATGTTGGCGTCGCACCAGGAACCAGAGCAGTGCTACCCGGTGTAAGTGCCGTATAGACTATCTTCGGATACTCTATGGTTTTCTTGGGCGTGGGGGCGCCGCCTTCGACAGAGGTAGCAGCTTCCACCACCGACTTACCGCTACCGATGGTATCCTTAGCCGGAGCTTCAACCATTTGGTGTGCGGCACTTTCCTGCGTCGCCTGCTCGCCGACAACAGCGAGCTCGGTAGAGTCACCTGAGTCCACTTCCAGGGCGGAAGGGGCAGATGCTTCCTTAGCTTGTGAGCTTGTCGGAGCGGAGGAAGGCTTGATGATGGGAGTGACAGGGGCGATGGCGGGAGATGCGTCGTGATGCAGCATGTCCTTGATGGTTCTAGAATCCCCCAATGTTTTGGAGGTCTTCTTCAAGCTGGTCGTGGCTCTCTTCGCGAAACGTGCAAAATGCATAAGTATGGGAATAAGACAGATAAATAGACAATGTCAGAGAGAAAGAAGCTTACACAAGTGGGGGTGCTTTAGCAAAAGGGATCCCAGTATCTTTTCTCTTCTCCGCCTCTAGGGCGGCTGTAGTATTTTTGGAGGCTCCACCCTCCGTCTTCTTCTTCGTACCTCCGTCGGCAGCGCCAGAGGTGAAGCTCTTCCGCTTTCTCACCAATGGAGCATCGTCGTCGGACACGACCGTGACTTCCTTCATCTTTGGATCATAGATTTGAGGAGCCATGCTGTCCTCATCTATGTCGCTAAGCTGTTAAGTGAGAAGTTACCGTGTTAGACAAGATGGTAATGGCTAGACGGAAGAACTGGAGTATATGTCATACACGAAAGATAAAACAGTTACCTTTGGGCACTTGCTCTCTACGAACATGTCGTAGGTGATGGTGAAGCCACACTTCTTGTCCTTCACCTTGACGATGTCCTTGAGGTGAAGCTTGACGGAGTCGCTCGAGAAGTTGTCCACGGAGATGCGGAGGCTATCCCTTCTATCGTGGTATACTCGTGCATCAGCTTCACGGGGTGCTGCAGAGGCTGGATTCGCCTGATGAACCAGCACATGGCTAGGTCCAAGCCGGTCAAACCCGTCTCTAAGAACCATTCTATCCGCCTTATGGCGCGGGAGGCTTCGATGTCGAAGGGAAGGGAGGCTTGGGATCTCCATGTCGAGGCTTCGGCGGCGGCTCCATCGACGAAGTCCGGGTATGTTACTTCTTGGTTGTCCATAGGGATATCTGGGTCGTAGAAGTAAGTACGTTGCCAGTTCTTGCAGGACTCGTGGCCGACGATGTCGGGGAACCGCCGGCCAGGACGGATCTTGAAGCTTATGGTGCCACAATTTCTGAGTGCATCCTTGCTTGCTCCGGCTTCACGCTTGACGGTGAAGATTACACAAAGAGATCTAGCCTAGGCCTAATCCCTAGGTAACCCTCGCAAAGCGCCGCGTAATTGCTAAGTGCTAGGATACTGTTGGGAGAAAGGTTTTGGGGCTGTACTCGATAGTGATTCAAGACGGCAAGGAAGAAGTTAGAGATGGGCAGGGAGACGCCGCGTACCAATTGTGCTTTGAGGTACACCTTTTATCTGGATTGGGGAGAAGGTGTGACCTCGCTGGCCGGCTCCGCCTGCCAGGTGAGCCCCTCCGTCACGGGGAGGTATACCTCGACGATCATCTCCTTAATGTCGCGGTCCGTGATGTCCGAACCGCGCCAATCACCTTTATGGGAGTTGTTGTCCTCCTCCAGCAGCTCCAGCGCCGCTGGATTGTGGTCGCCGCCGGTGGTCTCGACCACCGCGGAGACAGGGATGACAAGGCCCTCTGGGGGCACGACGACAGAGCTCGCCGGCTTCGCCCGATGCCGCCATCGAGGGAGAACAGCTGCTGCTGGCCATTGCGTGTGTTTGGAGGTCACTGATAAGATTGGGAGTTAGGGTTTTTTGCAAGATTGCGCGGAGAGTTTGAAGAGGCGCTCGCTGGAGGAAGAAGATGATGTGAGGAGAGAATGAGGTGAAAAGTAAATATTTTCACCGCAGTTACTATTTATAATCTCCAGCATCGAGATTCGTGTAGCTTAATCGAATGGTTGCCGCGTAGACAACGTGTGTGCGGACGTGCGCAAAAATTTCGGCACGCCTCAACCGTCGCCGCCAACGGTTCGTATCGCTCGCGCGAAAAAAGTGGACATGATTGTGTTCTCTGCATGTGCGAGTTACGAGGAGTTGATGACCTACGTCTACGTCGCCCTAGCTGACATAGGCAGATGAACCATCACATCAGAAGATTCCGGCATGGACGGATCCAGTCCAGCTACGTAAGAGTACGATGGAAGATTCAACAATTCTTCGACTTACGAATTGAAGACGGATAAAACCTTGCAGGGTTCTTTGGGAGGACTACAAGATGGTGCTTGATGATTTGCCGACATCCATCTAGATGGAGCATTCCACGTGAAGTGGCAAGACGGCGCAAGATCTCGTAGTTCTCCGGGGGCTACTGTTTGGGATATGCTATATGGTATCCTCATAGCATGTCTCCTATCCGGATAACCCGGGTGGCCCATAGTTGGTAGCATGGACCATGGCCTGCTGGGAGGCCCAGTTAGATGGATCCAGAAGAGAGGGCCATGCCAAATAAAGGAAGGCTACGGTGGAGTCACCGACGTACCCGGAGCCTTGGAGTACAAGACACACAAGACTAGTAATAGACGGTGTAGGACTCTATAACCTGTCCGTCTAGGAATTTTCCCTGTAACCCTAGGACCTGGCGACTATATAAGTCGGGCCTATGGGAGCCTTTAGGGCACAAATTCAGACAATCTCAAGCGAACAAGTAGCGATTAGCATACACCTCGCACAACGAACCTATCTCTGTAACTCGGCGTATTGCCATTATAGTGATTTATAGTAGGAGTAGGATTCCGCCACCGTTGTGGGATCTGAACCTGGGTAAGCTGTGTTACCTCATACCCGTCAACCGTCCGCCTTCCCCCACATCTCTAAACACGCACTATGAGGACCCCTCCATGGCGTACTCGTCGGCAATACCACGATAGAGATACATAAAACCATGTTTCCCTCTCTCATAATAACTTTTAGTAGCATCATGAATAAAATTAACAATATAACTATCACATAAAACATTTTTATCATGAGCCACATGCATATAATAATTATTACTCTCCACATAAGCATAGTCATTCTTATTAATCAGAGTGGGAGAAAATTCAACAAAATAGCTATCATTATTATTCTCATCACCATAATCATCAAATATAGGAGGCATATTATAATCATAATTAATTTTCTCCTCAATAGTAGGTGGGCTGAAAATATCATATTCATCATTGTAATCATCATATATTGGAGGTATAGTATCATCATAGGCAATAGAATAGTTATCTTCCAAAGTGTGTTCATGTGTAAACATATCATCATTGGAAGGGGCATGGATGGTACTAATAGTACATCAATTATTAATATCATCATTTTAAGAATTGATACCCAAGAGATTTTAAATATCAAAAGTACTATGCTTTTCCCAATCATGATCACCACTATAGGTAACATGCATAGGGACATCATTGAGTTCAGACTCATCAGCAAAAACTATAATAGGAGCAACATACTTGAGGTAAAATACCATTTCCTCTCTCCTTTTACTCCTCTTCTTCTTCTTCTTCTTCTTCTTCTTCTTCTTCTTCTTCTTATCTTTAGGAGGGAGAGGCTTGAAAGGAATTTTCTCCATATACCCTGGTTTATTGTTAGAGACAATAGAACAAACTTTGGAGGATTCCTCCTTTTCATTAATAAGAACAAAACACATATTAGTCCTATCATATTTTGGTAAGATCTCATCTTTTATAATATTTTGTATGTAAGTATTTGCGTGGAAATTATCAACACAGTAAAGATGACAACCATGCAGGACGATATTCATATCAAAAGCACTCATATCTACCAAGGAAGTTTTTCTTGATAGCTCTTCACACCACAAAAATAATGTAAGTTCATCATGCTGATTAGGAGTGATCATGTTATCACAATACAAACTTGCAGTACTCATTGGATTAGAAGGGATATTATTATGGCCTGAGCATTGCAAATTTGAATGATCCACTTTAAAGCAAAGTTCACAAATAAAAGGATATAGGGCACAAACTCTTTTACCAAGATCATTTAGAGCCCTATACCACGTTCTAGTTTCTTCATTCCTGTGGTGGATACAATATTATTCTTCGATTTGATTCTTTTCACAAGGTCTAAGTGCTCCACAAAAATTAACATGCATATAAGAAATATTACTTTTAGGGGTTTGAGCATGTTTCTTGCAATCATTCATAACAATTTAATTTTTCATGCAAGTGTCTTTAAAAGGTTCATGATACATGTCCCAATTTTCTTTAGGAGCATTAATATGAGAATAAAAAGATCTATAATAATTAAGAAGAATTTGAGGATCAATACCATATTTATCACTAGGCTCTTAAAAATCAGCAGTTTTAGCAAAAGACTTAATGCAATCATACTCATAGTTTATACCTGGTCTTTTACCTTTATCGTTATCCCAATCTTCATTATTTATTTGAATTGTTGCAAGAAGATCCCACTTAGCTGATCCCTCTAAACATGCATCTAGATAGTCCTTGTAATATCCTGAAAGCCTTGCATAAAAATTATCAATAACAATATTACTGAGGAGCTCATGAATGGGACATTTGAGCATTAGTGACATCCCATGCTTGGACAATACTTTCTCCATCATGAGTATGAAAATTATAAATATAATTCCTATCTTTATGAATTTCATGAGGAGGATAAAATTTAGAGTAAAAGAGAGATTCAAGTTACTTCCACTCCAAATGATGAGGATCATCTAGTAGCTCATACTACTCCCTTGCTTTGTCCCTAAGTGATAAAGAGAATAGATTTCTCTTAACTTGGTCCATTGAAATACCTGCACACTTGAACAAATCGCATAATTCATGTATAAAGAGTAAATGATCAACATGATGGACAGTTCCATCTCCAAAATAGCTGTTATTCATAACACGTTCAACAATTTCCATAGGTATTTTAAAAGGGACACTTCCAGTATGTGGATTTGAAATTTCATAAGCATCATTAGAAATACCACATATGGGAGATAAAGTATCATTAGAGAAAATTTTCTCCTCTAAAGCTAGGGAACTAAAAAGATCATTTTTATAGAAACTAGCTTCCCCAAGCTTAGACGTTTCCATAGTATTAGCAAAAATGGTGCTCAAAAAATTCATACTAATAACATTGCTATTAGCATGCAAAGAAGGTTCCATAAGTTTTTTAATTTTCTCTTCAAACATTTCTAACTCAGTAAAAATACTAAAAATCTCTCTAATTTTTTTGTTATTTTCCATTAAGCCTAACTAGTGAAAATAAAAACAAGAAACAAAAAGATATAATTGCAGAATTTGAAGGAAACAACTTCGAGCACTCACACACCAGCAACAGTACTAGAAGATAACTTAGTAGCCAGAGGATGTGAGTACCTTTTACCTTACCTCCCCGGCAACGACACTAGAAAAGAGTTTGATGTCTACGCATACGTCTATTCTTGTAGATAGTGTTGGGCCTCCAAGTGCACAGGTTTGTAGAACAGCAGCAAGTTTCCCTTAAGTGGATCACCCAAGGTTTATCGAACTCAGGGAGGAAGAGGTCAAAGGTATCCCTCTCAAGCAACCATGCAATCAAGATACATGAAGTCTCTTGTGTCCCCAACACACCTAATACACTTGTCAGGTGTATAGGTGCACTAGTTCAACAAAGAGATAGTGAAATACAAGTAATATGGATGATTATAAGTGGTAATTGCAATATGAAATAAAAAAGGCAGCAGGCAAACATGTAGCATGACTGATTGTAAACAATGTTTCAATGCTTAGAAACAAGGCCTAGGGATCATACTTTCACTAGTGTACACTCTCAATAAACACATAAATATCTTCTCTTCACTATGCTATCATGAACTACTCTCCGGTTGGATGGTGTAGGGATATAACAACACTCCTTAAAGTCCGCATTCCCCATCTAGGTAACCCCTCACTGTCACCTCGAGCGCTAGATGGTTCCAACAAACACCACAATCTCATAGAGACATCCAACTCAAATTATACTCATGATAAGTATTTCAGCAAACTTTAGCCTAAGTTCCACACGGTGTGCACGCTGTCAACTTCACACACTTGGGGAAAAGCGGAGATTACATTAATTAAAGCACTTGAGTAGCAGATTAGCATATACTTATTCAACTACATTACAAAGCTCATGATCACAATAAGATCATGCATAGAGAGAGATGAAAACGTAGCTACTGGTAGAGCCCTTAGCCTCGAGGGAGAACTACTACCTCCTCATCTTGGGAGTCAGCAAAAGTGATGGAGATGGTGGTGGAGTTGATGGAGATGGCTCCGGAGGCAATTCCCTGTCTCGGCAGGGTGCTGGAACAGAGACTTCTGTCCCCCGAATCACATCTTCGGTGGCGGCGGCAATGCAGAAATTTTCGTGGATTTCTGATCTGGTATCTAGGGTTTTCATCCCGAGGGGAATATATAGGCGAAGGGGCAAGGTCGGTGGAGGCCCGAGGGGCCCACACCATGCCTAGGAGCGACCAGAGATGGGTCCGTGCCTAGGGGTGTGATGGCGCCTAAGTTGATGTAGGAGCGCTTCGTTGGAAACCCCAAGAGCAAGGTGTGAATCAGCACAACAGCAAGTCTTCCCTCAGTAGAGACCGAGGTTATCGAACCAGAAGGAGGAAGGAAACGTCACACAGGTGCTGCAAGCAACGCGGAGACCTGCACAACACAAACTCAAGACTTTTTCCCAACGAAACAGTGAGGTTGTCAAGCTTACCCGTTTGCTATAACAAAGGATTAAACATATGGTGTGGAATGTAATGTAGCAAGTAAACAAGTAACAATGGAGGGTCCATAGTTCACTAGAGGTGCTCTCCTTAGATAAACAACATGGCATGAAGGGTAAACAAATTACAGCAGGGCAATTGATAGGAACTGATCAAGGCATAACAATGCAATACTAGACACAAAGATCCTATGAGATTCGATTGGGCAATACAAAAATATACATAGATCGCCATCCAAGTGCATCTATGACTAGAAGTTGTAACATCCCTAAAATCATGTTTTCAAGTTTTGCATATCATCCATGCATGCATACTCATTTAGGGCTCAAATACAAACTCATTTTGAAGAAACAGAAACTTTGAATGCTATGATTTTATGTGAGCAAGCTTTAAATCAAATGCCACTCTCTAGTGGAGGAATATTTGTTTTAAAACCATTATTGTAAGTTCATAGGTTTAGTTTTATTGTGATCAAGGCTTGGACAAAATTTACAAAACAAATATGGTTTTAAACCATTTTCAAAACCTATTCAAATCAAACACTAAGGCACTGTTTAATTTGATTTTTTACAAAAGACCAAGCTAGTCTAATGAAACAACAAGGTTTTATGTTCAAAATTATGAGGTTTACACTTAACAAAAAATCGAGAAAAGATTTGGCCCACACCATGCCTAGGAGCGACCAGAGATGGGTCCGTGCCTAGGGGTGTGATGGCGCCTAAGTTGATGTAGGAGCGCTTCGTTGGAAACCCCAAGAGCAAGGTGTGAATCAGCACAACAGCAAGTCTTCCCTCAGTAGAGACCGAGGTTATCGAACCGGAAGGAGGAAGAAGCGTCACACAGTCTTGCAACGCGGAGACCTGCACAACACAAACTCAAGACTTTTTCCCAACGAAACAGTGAGGTTGTCAAGCTTACCCGTTTGCTATAACAAAGGATTAAACATATGGTGTGGAAGGTAATGTAGCAAGTAAACAAGTAACAATGGAGGGTCCATAGTTCACTAGAGGTGCTCTCCTTAGATAAACAACACGGCATGAAGGGTAAACAAGTTACAGCAGGGCAATTGATAGGCGATCAAGGCATAACAATGCAATACTAGACACAAAGATCCTATGAGATTCGATTGGGCAATACAAAAATATACATAGATCGCCATCCAAGTGCATCTATGACTAGAAGTTGTAACATCCCTAAAATCATGTTTTCAAGTTTTGCATATCATCCATGCATGCATACTCATTTAGGGCTCAAATACAAACTCATTTTGAAGAAACAGAAACTTTGAATGCTATGATTTTATGTGAGCAAGCTTTAAATCAAATGCCACTCTCTAGTGGAGGAATATTTGTTTTAAAACCATTATTGTAAGTTCATAGGTTTAGTTTTATTGTGATCAAGGCTTGGACAAAATTTACAAAACAAATATGGTTTTAAACCATTTTCAAAACCTATTCAAATCAAACACTAAGGCACTGTTTAATTTGATTTTTTACAAAAGACCAAGCTAGTCTAATGAAACAACAAGGTTTTATGTTCAAAATTATGAGGTTTACACTTAACAAAAAATCGAGAAAAGATTTGAATTCAATTGCTTTTGAATTTATTTGAAAATGATTCCTGAAAATCAACTCAGAAAAAGAAATAGAAAACCCAACTGGGCCAGGCGCCACCAATCCGGCCCATCAGACGAAGCAGCCCACCAGGGGTCCATCTTTCTTCTCTGTTTCTCACCGCGCCCGCGTGCACCCACCCGCTGACAGCCAGACCCCACCATGCCCCGTCAGCATCGTCCTCAATCAGCAGCGGTGAGGCTCACGTTACCTCGCCGCGATCCGGCGTTATTTCCATTGATGCAACGTAATCGCCCCTCCGGCTATTTAACCCCCCTGCACGCATAGCGTTTACCCTCACGCCGCACCACTCCGCCACCAGGCTACGCAAGCAAGCTTCGAATTCTGCAACCGCAGGCGACCTCCGGACCGATTCCGGTGAGCACCGTCGCCCTGTCTCGTTTCATGCGATCATGATCAACTTGTCCGCATCTTCTCATGCCTCCTTTTCTTTTCTCAGATAACCCTAGAACATCGTGGTCCACCTCAGAAGCAGAAGCTCGGCACAACTCGGCGACCCCTCTGGTAGTTCCCGACCACCCTTCCTCTCTTACGGATACTCACTTGTTCGCGGACATGCGCATCTAGCGTCTGGTTTGTCTTTGCGTGCACTAGAACCTTGCCCGGCACGCGAGCTTGCCGATGAGCTCCACTCCCATGAGCAATAGCAGCGGATCAATCCCTGTTCCTCCTCGACCACCTTGAGCTTCACTACAGCCCATGCACGCAGTAACCACCTCCACTCCTCCCCATGAGATCTAAATCGCGGCGACATCTCAGCCAGCAGCGCGCCGCCATGCGCTTCGCCGCCCGTCTGTGGTCGTTTGATCCATGGTCGTGGTTCTAGATCCGGCGATTAGAAAGCTGGACCATGTGAAGCGAATCTGGGCCATGCAGATTAAGTTAGATCTAACGGCTCGCGTGTGTGATCCGGTGCGAAACGGTATCAACCAATCAGAAGGTGCCGCGTGGCCAGTCCTTTGTTTTAAAAACAGAATTTAGATCTATTAGATGTTTAAACTTGTAAAATTCTAACTTTTGAATGCCACGTCCAAATTTGACAAATTTTATACCATTGGAATCAGGAGAGAAAATCCATTCGATTTATGCAATGTTGTTAATGTTTTGCCTCTGTAAAAATGGTTGTTTCTACAGAAACATTTGTAGGCATAATTTGTGTATAACAATTATTTGAAAAATGTTATGTTATTCAAATAAAGTTTATTTGGCTTATTTTGGACTTGTTTATGGTTCAGTACTGTTTATTTGTCTTGTCTGGTGTAGAAAATCATCACATGGCATTTGCATGCATTCATATATTTTTGTTTGTATATATTTTGTATGTAATTTTGGTGCCATTATTTTATGTGTAGATTTTGGTGCAAATAGTGATTGTGATTGTGAAGATTGTTGCTACTCCCCAAACTACCAAGGAAAGTGGTGCTTCATGATTTTATTCCTATGTTTTTCAACTATGCACTAGAAATATTTTGCTAGACTTGCATGCATATTTGATCTATATGCTATGCTTGGGAAAACCTAGTAGTTGTAGAATTGCTAGAAATTTCTAAGTTAAGATGCTTATCAATGCTATGCTTAGCCTAGCTAGTAGCAACCAAGGGTGATATTATATTCATGCTATGAGAAAATATTTCTAAGTCTTTGGACTTATGTTTTTGCTTAATAAAACAACTAAGTGAATGAAACACCTGGGTGGAATGGAAAGAATGCTTTATGTTGAGTGGTTACACCAGACCCATTTCTATGGTTTACCTTGTGTATCTCACTTGTGGAAAGCCACCCAGGAACAAAGGGATTTAAGAGGCCAAATGTTAAGAAGCTTCTAGTGCAGCCACATGACAATATGGGCTCTGCCTAGATCACATAGGTTGCAATAACTTAGCCATTTGGACAGTTGGTGGTAGTGGGATGATAGGTTGGAACGCGTCCATTTGGTCTAAGGGAAGGCTTCTGAAAGGTCCTGTCTTGGTGAAAATCAAGTCTTGTGGGGAAAGTGCACAACCTCTGCAGATGGAAGAATCTAAGTACTTAGCCATGTCCCTGGTATTGGACAACTTGAGCATCAAGACATGGAAGCTATCAAGAATCTCCTCATCCCAATTTCTAAGTTAACTTGTGGTTGAACAAGGGTGAAGGTTCACCAATTTCTATTGGTGGTTCCCTGGGAAAGTTTTGACAAAGTAAAACTTAGTGTTTTCAACTAATAGGCAAAAACCTATTTTGAGCAAAGCAAGCCTAAGATACACTTAGCCAAAATGCATATAGTATCTACACTAATAATATTCTACTAAAGTATCACTTGCCAATACTATTCCAATGTATTGAACCACTATGGCTATAACTTGTGATGTTGTAGGTTATTCTAATGATGATTAGGGGTTATGAGTCTACACTCAACATGCTTGCCTGTGGCACATGAAGATGAAGACTTATTTATCTTATTATATATTTGAACTCTTGTATTAGGCCTGTGGCCATGGAGTTTGTAAAAGACTATGTTTGTCTCTGAAAGGATATGTAATGATGACCTTTGTTTCTGTGTACTTCATCTTAAATTGTGGATGCTAGCATTGATCCAGGGACTAGCATTGCAATCACAGGGATCCTTACCTTTATAAAGGGAGGGATCTTACAGATGGTATCAGAGCACTGTGTTGCCTGTAGGATTATGACCCTAGGATTGGAAACCACTAAGGAGAAAAAATTCAACAACTTCCACACTTATCTTTTTCTTCTCGTAAACTTTTATAATCTTCTTTCTCATCTTTATTTGTAGATGAACTCCATCAACGAAGCCGTGAGGAAGGGACCACTCATGACTATGACTTTGGAATGTGAGACAGAATTCCCCAAGGCTCTCAAGGACCTCATGGTTGCCATCTGAATACATGGTGCAGCTGTGTACAAAGGTTTTCCTGTGATGGATGAAGGAGTTGAGTACTGGTGGGTGCAACTTCACTTGTATAAAAACAAGGAAGACAACCACAAAGAATCAGGATTCTGCATGGTCACCAACTCAGTGATGCACACCACATTCTTTGATTCAGCAAGGGATGCAGCTTGGAAGGCCATCAAAGATCTTGGTGATATAATCAAGTGCAGAATGCTCAACACTCAGAATGACCTTAGGGAAGAAAAGAAGCATACCCAGGAGTTAGAGGCTACCAACCAACGTTTAAGAGAGGACATCATAGACTTAGCAATGGAGTCATGTGATCAGGATCGACAGATTGCCTCTAGGGATTCCCTGTTAGCCAACTTGGCAAGTGAGATGGGATTGTAACATACTTCGTTAGTTAGACCACCACACTTATCATTTTATTTTCCAACCGTTGTCTAAAATAAGTTGAACCTTGGATGCTTGTAATGGTTTTATGTATTCCATGATCTGTGCTTTGATTGTCAAAGATATGCATGTGATGCCTTGTCTTGTGATTTGTCTTTAATTGTGTTGATTCTAACTTTTTCTATCTTATAAAATAGATGCCTAACGTTACTATTAGCACAGCTGAAGAGTTCAAGGGAACACGTTTTGAGCTCACTAGTCTGCTCAATCTTCCGCTTCCTAGTATCATGGTGCTTCCCCTCACCAAGTTTGAGAGGAAAGACCTTTGGGGCTTCAAGGTTAATCAGCCAGGACGCCAGACTGATCCTACCACGGAGGCAATCATCTTCAAGTTCATGCATGATGGCAGGGAGAGAGGCCTAGAGGTAGTCAAGCAGGATTTACTTGCGCGTCTGTTAGGGAGACACTCTCGGGAGATTAGAGGTACTCGCTTACACGCCTTCGGTAGACGTGATGAGGATGGCGAGGCCATTGACTTCGAGGACACTGCTAGAGAGACGGCAGAGCCGATTCGTCTATACCTCCAGGACTTAGAGGTTCTTCTTAGGCACTTAGATATAGATAGGACCAACGTCATGCTTAGCAATGACGAGCTCCAGGTGCAGCTTCATGAGAAGGACAAGCTCTTCGCGGAGCAAGATGAGATAGTCAAGGAAATGGAGGCCAAGTTTGAGAGTCAGGATAGAAAGTTTAAGAGTCAAGAGAAAAGAGTCCAAGATAGGAACAAGAGGATTCGAGAGATGACTGCAGAACTAGAGACCAAGGAATTCGAGCTCGAGCATCAGCAGACTGTGATTGAGAGACTTCGTTCATAGAAGAGGGCTCTCAAGTCCAAGATAGAGGCCTTGACTACCAATGTCGAGGAATACAAGACCGCTATGGAGAATGCAGGTCTTACACTTGTTGATGAGGATGTTGATGCAGAGGAGTAGTGATGACTACTCATTTACCTTTTATGTACCATGCTTTTGATTATTGCGTCGCAATGACCATCCAACATGTGGATGGCTTGCTATTGGTGTGTTTACCTTTCAAAACTTGTTGTTTATGTTGTTGAACTTCTGTTATTTTGATGCATGCTTGGTGATTGTCTATGTGATGTATTGTGCATGTTAAGCATATAT
The DNA here is from genome assembly GCA_030063025.1 of Avena longiglumis. Lineage (NCBI taxonomy): Eukaryota > Viridiplantae > Streptophyta > Magnoliopsida > Poales > Poaceae > Avena > Avena longiglumis. The sequence goes on from CP125976.1 coordinate 451,230,983, forward strand.
GGGTATCTCATTCTTATCCTTATTGAAAACCACAGATGCCTCCCCGACGTGCCAATCCCAACCCTAACAACAACAATATCACCCCTGAGATGCAGCAGATGATGACAGCTCAGGCGCAACTGATGCAGATGATGACCACGTTCATACAGAATCAGAACAACAACAACAATAATAATAAAAACAACAACAATAACAATCAGAATAACCCACCGGGTTTTGACATGCTTACCAGGTTCTTAAGACTGAGGCCAGCAAAGTTCTCAGGAACTACTGATCCTATGGTGGCCAATGATTGGCTACGCTATGTGAACAAGGACTTGGTAACTGTTGGCTGTACTGATGAAGAGAAGGTCAGATTTGCAGCACACTTGTTGGAAGGACCAGCAGCCACTTGGTGGGATAACTTCCAGATCACCACTCCCATTGCGGATGTGACATGGGCTATCTTTGAGGATGGTTTCCGCACTGCTCACATCTCATCCGGAGTGATGAGTTTGAAGAAGAATGAATTTCACAACTTGAAGCAGCGCCATCGCAACGTGGCTGAATATATTGAGGAGTTCAACAATCTGGCGCGTTATGCACCAGATGAAGTTGACACTGATGCCAAGAGGAAGGAGAAGTTCCTTGAAGGATTGAACGATGAACTGAACCTACAGTTAGCTGTGGCCTATTTCCCCACTTATCAATCTCTATGTGACAAGTCTGCCATCTTGGAGAGCAAGATGAAACAGGTTGAAAGCAGGAAGAGAAAGCACTCTAACAAACACAACTCGGGATCGTCTCACAAGCGTTCCCATTATGATGATAGTGGGAATTCTGGATCCCACAAGAATGGAAAGTACAACAAACACAACAACCACAACCGTCATCATGACAACAAGCATTACCGTGGTCATGACAATGACAAGTACAAGAGTCACAAGAGTGGGTACAAGAACCACCACAATGGAAGTGGAAGTGGTAGTGGAAGCCAGCCTATCAAGAAGGATCTTAGTCAGGTTGAATGTTTTAAGTGCAAGAATATGGGGCATTATGCAAATGAGTGCCCAGGAAATAAAGTTGAAGGACCCAACAAGCCAAACCCTTTCCAGAAGGGGCAAGTGAACCACATCAATGTGGAAGAAATCTATGAGGAACCTGATGATGTTGCTGGTAAGTTCAAACTCAATTCTGTTCCAGCATTTGTTCTCTTTGATACTGGTGCATCTCATTCATTCATATCAAGAGCATTTTTTGAAAGAAATGAACTACCGGTAGAAACTATTGGGTGTCCTATAAAAGTAAGTTCTCCTGGTGGAGAAATGATAATGAACTCAGGATGTCATGATCTAGTCATAGAGTTTGGGAAGTATAAGTTTCCCGTTAATATTATAATCCTAAACTCCCAAGGATTGGATGTCATTTTGGGAATGGACTGGATGACTAAGCACAAGGGAGTGCTAGATTGTGCCAACCATACTGTCTCACTCACAACTCCAGAAAACAAAAGGATCATATTTAAGACCAACTTTGAATCAAAAGGGAGTAAGCTAAATTCTCTTAAGGGGGTTAGCATAGACAGTGTGCCAATTGTGAATGAATATCCGGATGTGTTTCCGGAAGAATTACCAGGAATGCCACCAGATAGAGATGTGGAATTTCTTATTGACTTGCTACCAGGATCTGGACCAATAGCAAAGAGACCGTACAAGATGTCAGTTGATGAGTTGAAAGAACTCAAGAAACAACTTGGAGAACAGTTACAGAAAGGATTTATTCAACCAAGTTCTTCATCCTGGGGAGCACCAGTTTTGTTTGTGGAAAAGAAGGATAGAAGTCAAAGGTTATGCATAGATTACCGTTCACTCAATGAGGTGACTATCAAGAACAAGTACCCTTTGCCTAGAATCAATGACTTGTTTGATCAGCTAGAAGGAGCATGTGTGTTCTCAAAGATTGATCTTCGATCAGGTTATTTCCAGCTCAAAATAAGGGAACAAGACATACCTAAGACAACTTTCACCACTAGGTATGGATTGTATGAGTACACCGTGATGCCATTTGGTTTGACCAATGCACCAGCATACTTTATGAATATGATGAACAAGGTGTCCATGGAGTTCCTTGACAAGTTTGTTGTCGTTTTCATCGATGACATTTTAATCTACTCCAAGAGCAAAGAAGAGCATGAAGGACATTTGCGTTTGATACTTGAGAAGCTTAGGGAGCATAAGCTGTATGCCAAATTCAGCAAGTGTGAGTTTTGGTTGAATGAAGTTGGATTTCTTGGACACATTGTGTCAGGAGATGGTGTAGCAGTTGATCCTGCTAAAGTTTCAGCTGTAACTGAATGGGAATCTCCTAAGTCAGTGAAAGAGGTTCGTAGTTTCCTTGGCTTGGCAGGATACTACAGAAGGTTCATTGATAATTTCTCCAAGATAGCTAAGCCAATGACAGAGTTACTAAAGAAAGAGAAGAAATTTGCTTGGTCTGAAGGATGAAAGTCTGCCTTACGCAGAATTCTCTTACAATAACAGCTATCAAGCTAGTATTGAGATGGCGCCCTTTGAGTTTCTCTATGGGAGAAAGTGTACCACCCCATTGTTATGGAATGGTGTAGGAGAAAGAAGTTTGTTCGGACCAGAACTAATCAAAGAGGCCGAAGAGAAAGTCAAGCTAGTTAAGGACAGATTGAAGATAGCATAGTCCCGACAAAAGAGCTACGCAGATCCTAAGCGTAGAGAATTCACCTATGAAGTGGGTGATAGAAATTATCTTAGAGTGTCACCACTTCGTGGAGTGAAGAGATTTGGAGTCAAAGGAAAATTGCCCCCAAGATATGTTGGACCATTCAAGATTCTAAGTCATAAAGGAGAAGTAGCTTATGAGATTGAATTGCCAGAATCATTGTCTACCGTTCACAATGTGTTTCATGTGAGTCAGCTTAAGAAATGCCATCCAGAAATGGAAGAGACTTCTTTGAAGGATACTATACCATTGGAGGAAGTTCAATTGGAAAGTGATCTCACTTATGAGGAAAAACCTATCAAGATTCTTGAGACTGCAGAAAGAGTTACTCGGACTAAGACTATCAAACTCTGCAAAGTTCAATGGAACCATCATTCTGAAGAAGAAGCAACATGGGAAAGAGAAGATGATCTTCGGAAAGACCACCCTCACCTATTTGCTAGCCAACCCGAATCTCGAGGGCGAGATTCACCTTAAGGGGGTTAGATTTGTAACATCCCTAAATCATGTTTTCAAGTTTTGTATATCATCCATGCATGCATACTCATTTAGGGCTCAAATACAAACTCATTTTGAAGAAACAGAAACTTTGAGTGCTATGATTTTATGTGAGCAAGCTATAACTCAATTGCCACTCTCTAGTGGAGGAATATTTGTTTGAAAACCATTATTGTAAGTTAATAGGATTGGTTTGATTGTGAGAAAGGCTTGGACAAAATTTACAAAACAAATATGGTTTTAAACCATTTTCAAAACCTATTCAAATCAAATACTAAGGCACTGTTTATTTTGATTTTTCAAAAAGACCAAGCTAGTCTAATGAAACAACAATGTTTTATGTTCAAAATTATGAGGTTTACACTTTACAAAAAATCCAGAAAAGATTTGAATTCAATTGCTTTTGAATTTATTTGAAAATGATTCCTGAAAATCAACTCAGAAAAAGAAAAAGAAATAGAAAACCCAACTGGGCCAGGCGCCACCAATCCAGCCCATCAGACGAAGCAGCCCACCCAGGGTCCATCTTTCTTCTCTGTTTCTCACCGCGCCTGCGTGCACCCACCCGCTGACAGCCAGACCCCACCATGCCCCATCAGCATCGTCCTCAATCAACACGCGGCCGAGGCGCTCCGCCGTTACCTCGCCGCAGTCACTGCCCGCGTTATTGCCATTAATGCAGCGCGTAATCGCCGACCCCCTCCTGGATATTTAAAACCCTCTGCACCGCGAGTATTTCCCCTCACCTAGCGCCACCACTCCGCCACCAGGCTGCGCACAATCAAGCTCAGAACCCCGCAGCACAGAAAACCTCCGGCGACCGATTCCGGTGAGCACCGTCCGCCCCCTGTCTCTGTTTCATGCAAGCATGATCAACATGTCCTTGCGCATCTTCTCATGCCTCCCTTTTTCTCTGTATCGCCCTAGAACGTCGTCACCGTCCACCTCTGGAAGCAGCCAAAGCTCAGCATAACTCCGGCGACCCCTCCTGGTAGTTCCCGACCGACCCTTCCTCTCTTCTGGATACTCACTTGTTCGCCAGACTTGTGCACATCTAACAGCGTCTCTGGTTTGTCTTAGCGTGCACCAGAACCTCGCTCCCGACAAAGCCAGAGCTTGCCCGACGACAGGCTCCACTCCGGCGAGCAATAGCAGCCAGATCCGAGCGCCCATGTTCCTCCCTCGACCACCTTGGGCTTCACTGCAGCCCCGCGAGCACGGTAACCACCTCCACTCCTCCCTGCGCGATCTGAATCGCCGGCGACATCTCTGACAGAGCCATGCCGCCGCATCGCCGCCGCTAGTGCCGCCCGTCTGTGGTCGTTTGATCCGTGGCCATAGGATCTAGATCCAGCGATTAGAAACAGACCTATAGCGAAGCGGTACGAACAGATCTAGGCCGTGCACATTAAGTTAGATCTAACGGCTCACGTGTGTGATCCGGTGCGAAACGGTCTGAACCAATCAGAAGGTGCCGCGTGGCCAGTCCTTTGTGTTAAAAACATACTTTAGATCTATTAGATGTTTAAACTTGTAAAATTCATAACTTTTGAATCCCACGTCCAAATTTGACAAATTTTATACCATTGGAATCAGGAGAGAAAATCCTTTCCATTTAGGCAATGTTTTTAATGTTTTGCCTCTGTAAAAATTGTTGTTTTTACAGAAACATTTGTAGGCATAATTTGTGTATAACAATTATTTGATAAATGTTATGTTATTCAAATAAAGTTTATTTGGCTTATTTTGGACTTGTTTATGGTTCAGTACTGTGTATTTGTCTTGTCTGGTGTAGAAAATCATCACATGGCATTTGCATGCATTCATATATTTTTGTTTGTATATATTTTGTTTGTAATTTTGGTGCCATTATTTTATGTGTAGATTTTGGTGCAAATACTGATTGTGATTGTGAAGATTTTTGCTACTCCCCAAACTACCAAGGCAAGTGGTGCTTCATGATTTTATTCCTATGTTTTTCAACTATGCACTAGAAATATTTTTCTAGACTTGCATGAATATTTGATCTATATGCTATGCTTGGGAAAACCTAGTAGTTGTAGAATTGGTAGAAATTTCTAAGTTAAGATGCTTATCAATGCCATGCTTAGCCTATCTAGTAGAAACCAAGGGTGATATTATATTCATGCTATGAGAAAATATTTTTAAGTCTTTGGACTTATGTTTTTGCTTAATAAAACAACTAAGTGAATGAAACACCTGGGTGGAATGGAAAGAATGCTTTATGTTGAGTGGTTACACCAGGCCCATTTATATGGTTTACCTTGTGTATCTCACTTGTGGAAAGCCACCCAGGAACAAAGGGATTTGAGAGGCCAAATGTTAAGAAGCTTCTAGTGCAGCCACATGGCAATATGGGCTCTGCCTGGATCACATAGGTTGCAATAACTTAGCCATTTTGACATTTGGTGGTAGTGGGATGATAGGTTGGAACGCGTCCATTTGGTCTAAGGGAAGGCTTCTAAAAGGTCCTGTCTTGGTGAAAATCAAGTCTTGTGGGGAAAGTGCACAACCTCTGCAGATGGAAGAATCTAAGTACTTAGCCATGTCCCTGGTATTGGACAACTTGAGCATCAAGACATGGAAGCTATCAAGAATCTCCTCATCCCAATTTCTAAGTTAAAACTTGTGGTTGAACAAGGGTGATGGTTCACCAATTTCTATTGGTGGTTCCTTGGGAAAGTTTTGACAAAGTAAAACTTAGTGTTTTCAACTAATAGGCAAAAACCTATTTTGAGCAAAGCAAGCCTAAGCTACACTTAGCCAAAATGCATATAGTATCTACACTACTAATATTCTACTAAAGTATCACTTGCCAATACTATTCCATTGTATTGACCCACTATAGCTATAACTTGTGATGTTGCAGGTTATTCTGATGATGATTAGGGGTTATGAGTCTACACTCAACATGCTTGCCTGTGGCACATGAAGATGAAGACTTATTTATCTTATTATATATATGAACTCTTGTATTAGGCCTGTGGCCATGGAGTTTGTAAAAGACTATGTTTGTCTCTGGAAGGATATGTAATGATGACCTTTGTTTCTGTGTACTTCATCTTAAACTGTGGATGCTAGCATTGATCCAGGGACTAGCATTGCAATCACAGGGATCCTTACCTTTATAAAGGGAGGGATCTTACAGAAGTCCACCTTCAGGTTATCATCCGAACCCCCTCCAGTATTAAGTTGCAAGTAATAGACAACTGCTTTAAGAAAAGTGTGTAAGGTAAACAGTCCACATGTTCCATGAACAAGAGACCGTTGTTTTTCCCTAGTAGGAACAACACATATACAACCGAAGATATTTTTGTCACTTCCCTTGGAAACTAGAGGTATGAACCCACTATCGAGCATAAATACCCCCTCTTGGAGTCACTAGCAACTACTTGGCCAAGATAACCACTAGCAACAGAGATCATGCAAGATCACAAACAACACAGACATGATAGAATAATAAAGACAAACCATTAATCAAACCAACATAATAATCTCAATATCCATCAGATCCCCACAAACACAACATGCATGATTACAAATAGATCAGATCTTGATCATGAATGGAGCTCACAAGATCTATACATGAAAGCACAAAGGAGGAGATACAACCATCTAGCTACTACATGGACCCATAGTCCAAGGTGGAACTACTCACGCATCATACCGGAGAGAAGGCCTCCGGGATGATCTCCCCTACGCCAGGGTGCCGGGAAGAACTTCAGATCCCCCCGATCTAGGGACGATGGTGGCGGTGGCTACAGACGGTTTCGTGGGTTTCTGATTGGGTACCCAAGGTTTTTGCATCGGGGGATTTTTATAGGCGAAGGGGGAGACTGAGGCGGCCGCTAGGGCTGGCAAACCCTAGCCAGGCGCGGGCTAGGGCCCACCCGCGCCTTGGGTGGGTCTGGCCCCCCTAGCTGGCCCCTCCGGATCTCCTCTGGACTTCTTGTTCCCCACGGAAAGTAATTGACTTTGTCCTTTGTCCCGTCGAATTCCGAGAATATTTCTTTACTAACTTTTCTAAAACCAAAAATAGCAGAAAACAGGCATCTGGTACTGTTGCAACTTGTTAGTAGGTTAGTACCAGAAAACATGTAAAAAACACCTCAAAGTGTGTACAAGTAAAGCAAAGTAGATACTAAAGAAGCATGGAGCATAAAAAATTATAGATATGTTTCCAACATATCAACATCCCTGTGGCATCCCGCAAAACCACTACTAGAAAATCGCGTTAAATTTGTGCATTGCATCGTCATCATCATGCATTGTTTGCTTAAAATTATTTTTGCAAAGCCCGATTTGTTTTCCAAACGCCTCGTCTTTATTCAAACGCCAGAAACCCCGGATGCTGCCGGATATTTTGTTTGTCAAAAACTATTTACAAAGTTCGTCGCAATCAATTAAAAATATTAAATTATTTTGGGCGGGGCAGTCGAACGGGCCGATTGACCCGAACGACCACCCCCAGAAAACTAATCGGTCCAACCTCTAAATCCTATAGCTACCCAGCTATCTACCCCAACCCAGCCTCCACATCACCCTGGCCACTCACACGCTGCCACCTCACCTTTTCTCCCCCCCAACCAACCAGAACCGGCCACGTGGCCCAGCCACTCCCTCTCTCTCTCCTAAACTAAACCCACCCCACCCTGCCAACACATGCACACACACTTCCAACCGGTCCACTCCCTCTCCCCTCCACCTCAACCTGGCCCCACACCCAGCCAGCCGACCCACCAGCCTACCCACGCGGTCGACCCCCCTATGACGCGCGGGACCCACCTAACCCACCAGCTCCCACCTGCACCCACGCGCAGGCCCACCCCGACCCCGCGTCCTTCTTCCTCCTCCCTCCTCTCTCTCCCCACCTCCCTCTGCTTCATCCCCACGCGACCCTCTCTTCCCCTCCGCGCGCCCTCCCTGGCTCCCTACCTCACTGCCTCTGCGCCGGTTCCTCCCTCGCCGGCATCGCCCCTGACCTTCCTCCGCGTCCACCGCCGTGCTCCTCCTCTTCCCGCGCCACCAACCGCCTCCTCCGTCTCCGGGACCGCCCAGAGCGCCGTCGTCCGCCCGCCTGGCCTTGAGCTCAGCCCGCCGCGTCCTTGAGGCCGCCTCCGCCGCCTCAAGCTCCCGGCCCGCCGCCTCCCTCGGCTCCCAGCGCACTCGCCGCCCAGCAGCCGAGCCCGCCTCGGCCCGACGCCGCGTCGCCCCGAGCATCCTCGCGCGCCTGGTTCCGTCTGCTGTCGCGCTCGCGCGCGTCACGCCCTCCAACGTTGGCAACCGGACCGCTGGAGTTCCGCCCGCCGTCGGCGCCATCCTCCAATGCTCGCCTCCGTCGGTCTCGCCAGGGTCCACTCGACCTGGCAGTACCGCCTCGCCTCGCCAGTTCGCCACGCAGAGCGGCCCGCCCCTCGCCCGATGCCCTGCCTGCCTGCTTCCCTGCTGCAGGTGGTGACCACCGCAAGTCCCTGTGGCTATACCGCGAGCTCGAAGTCTCTGGCCATCTTGGGGTTTTCATCTGTGAAGCCGGCCGCCCTCCTCATGCATGCTGGAATCGCGCTAAGTCTGCCTGGTTGTTTTGTTCCCAACAAGGAGACGTGGTGATTAGTGGTACTACCCTGCTGAGGTTGTGGTGAAGGTGCTGCGAGTGTTGGAGTGAGGCAATGTTGAACGTCCGAAGACCACGCGGCCCATGTACATCTCGCCAGGATCTACCTCACGGGCGCCAAGTACTCCGTCTTCGAGAACTGATGCATCAAGGTCTTGCCGAGACGGTACCTCTAGAAGGCTACCGGTACCGCATCCAAGTTCGTCATCGACAATCGAAGTCGGTACTCCAAGATCTCCGACCCGGAGTCCACAAACGCCAAGATCTCCAATCGGAACCCTAGAACGCCGAGACCCCAATACGACAAGAACTCCTTCCCGCACCGATGCCCGAGGACCGGATGCCAAGGTCTTCTCCCCGGCACGTCGAGTGCTCCTTTCCGGATCCGAAGCCGCCAAGATCGCCATGGGACGACAAGCACTTCGCCCCGGACGCCAAGTCCGACCCGACCCGCGAACCCGACAATATCTCCACGCCGACAAGAACGACATCGACCAGGGCGAATCCGATGCGCCCCCGACGCCGAACCAAGTCCTCATTCACGGAACGCCGAGATCTGCCCCGTTGTTCGAGAACCTTTCCGCCGAGACGATCCCGTCGGACCCTGAACCCCGAGACCGACCCCGAACCCCGGAACCCCAAGTTCGTCGAGACCCCTCTAATGTGTGAACCCCTCTCCGAGAACCCTATTTTATAAATGGTCAACTATATGAATTGTTGCATACTTAATTGACATCTCGCATGCATATCATGTGGTTTGGGGGCCTTATGCCAATTCGCCTAATAATTAAATATGGGGCCCATATGCGGGCAAATCTAGCCTTATATTGGCCTCATTTAAATTTGTGTAGCGAACCGGTGCTATCTTTTGCCCTGCTAATACAACATTTAATTTATGGGTATCTAAATAACTTGAATCATTTAATTAATTGTCGGGACCCCCGGTTCCGCTTAATATGACCTAATTGCATCACATCTTCACCATGCCATACCTCATACACGCGTCATGCCGATCTTCTGCCGTTGTATTAAATAGTGCATCCGGTGTTTCTTCTAGTGTTTTGCTTCTTCGCGGATAAGGCCGTTGAGTTGATGTGAGCTTCGCCCCGATCTCCGGTTGAACCCTTCGACATGTTTTCAGGCGAGCATCTCCCCCTTTCTACCTATCTTACTTTTATAGTATTTATTCCCTCCTGTTGATCTATTGCTATCTGTGTTGCGATGCTTTAGTTTCCGTACCTGTGATATACCGTGCAGCCCTATATTGCCTTGGCCACACCCTATTACCTGTTGTTTGGTAGATAGTTGGACTTGCGCGTCGTAGTTGCTTGCTCAAGTGCTGATGTGTGTCGTCATATGCCACAGTTGCTGATGTATTGCCGCATGTTGATGATGGAGTGGATCATAGTTTTACTTATCGCTCACTTTAATTTCTGTTTAACAACTAAAATTGAAATAAGTAGAGGCATCGGTGGGTGATAGATAACATTTGGTTTCCGAACGCCCACTTGTGTCCCGTAAGACCCCGAGTACTTGATACCTGTTCCTTGATTTATCGCGCTATCCACATCCGGGAGGTATATGGGGCCCCCCTGAGCCAGAGCTTGATTCAGTCTTATTTCTTGGGGCCACAAACTAGTTTGAGGTTTTATTTACGATCCTGTACTTATGCCATGCTACTTTCTGTATTTAAATTGTGCGAGGAGCACACTGTACTGTTTAGGATCGGGACATGATTCCGCGGTGTCGACAAGCCCAGCCACATTTTCGGGTTCCCAGTCGTTCACAGCCGTCTACCCAAACCTTGAGTCCGTCTCGGAGTCAGCTGGCTTCGTTGCGGGATCTACTTAAGGGGTGGCCCCCTGAAATATTTCTGAATCCTGTGATTGTTCAGTCGTGAAAGCCTCGTTGGATTTTGAGTTGGTTTTTCCGAGGTTGATCGAGCGTGTGTTGCTATTGGTGCACCCCGGCCGGGTAAAACTTTCTGAAAGCCGTGTCCGCGGATATGGACGACTTGGAGCACAGTATCTCGATCATAGACAAGCATAACTAAAGTTTATTGCTCTAAATTTGACTTATAATGACTAGTAATCAGCTTACTATAATGGAATGGTTAAATAATACTGGCCACAATTGCTTGTTTGGAGTGTCGCTGGCGACCATTGTACCTGACTAGTAAGTATTGCAACTACAACGGAATGGCTGATTAAAAGTACCAACAACTGCTGGGTTTAAGGGTTATCTCATGCTATTCATATCTGATTAGTAAGAGTTACAACTATAACGGAATGGTTAACTAAAATGACCCACTGCTTATTTTATCCGGATGATTATTTAAACCTGACTAGTAAATGCTGCAACAATAACTGATTAAATAAAACTGCCAACCGTGTGAGTTCCTCGGTTGACTTCCTCGTTTGGTCTCGAGGGGGGAAACGCCAGGATGGGTTTGTTTGATGATAGTGTCAGGTTGGTTCCGGATAGGTCCTTCTTACCCCCTCTGAATTGCCGCCAGTTGTATCGAGTCTCTATAAGTTGTTTAGTGCATGCTGCCGATGCCGCTTCAGTCCACCATACCTATGTAGGCGAGGACCGCCGAATTCTAGCCTCGCCGTGTACTGGCCTCAGTACTGACGCTCCTCCTTTTCCTTTGCCCTTTGTCGGCACCCCTTTTGTTCTAGCAGGTTTTGAGATCGACGCCGTTAGCAGGGTTACCCTTCCGGCTTGGCCTGGGCAGGGTTATGGACGCCATTGGTTATTCTTCAGGGCTCTTAGCCCCATTTGCATCTTGTCCGTAGCTGGACGCTCTATCATTTTCAAGGTGATTTGGATCTTTGTATATTATATCTGTATTCTTGACTCTTTGAGTCGCTGTTATATATATCTGTTCTATGGGTCCCATCGAGGACTGTTGTGTAATGTTATTACTTCGTTTTCCACCCGCACGAAAGTGCCTGGTGGGCACCTTTGAATCGTTTCTATGCGGGTTTGGCGAGTTTTGCTAAAACTTGCATAGGTCCGATTCTGAGGGTGTTACAATCCCCAAGCTTAACTCCTGCTCGTCCTCGAGTAGGTAAGTGATAAACAGAATAATTTTTGAGGTGACATGCACCCTCACAATAAAGATCCAACAATTTTCAAGCATTGAAAGATGGGATCATAGAACTCTAAACATGTGCATGAAATATGGAGTTCTAACAATAGGATATAGTAACTATGCATGCAACATGACAAGCTACAAACAAAGATCATGAATAACATGCATTGAAAAACGTTTGTTTGCTTCATATGCATAAAACATATCATAGTGGCAATCAGCTTGTCCCTCATAGAATAGCAAATAGATGCATAGGACACCTGCAAAGTTCACAAGGGTGACTAGAAACAAATAGCACAAGAGCAAGTAATAACACAATATGCATCAATTAATAAGCTTTGGAACGCTGCACACAGAATGCCAACTATGCTCTCTTAATGGTGCCTAAAGGTATAAGGTGGAGACTCAATAGTGGTGGAAGAAAGGCCTTTTTGTAAAGGAAGCAGGGATTACAAGTTTCAAAAAGAGCTTCCAAAAACTATGGTACTTGTTAACTTTCATCCCTCATTGCCCCTATCATAAGCATCTTGAAGTGGTTAAGGTTAAAGTGGCAAAGCTGGAGTATATGCTTGACAAAGTATAAGTTGGAAATCTCAAGTCCCTTGACTACGAGGGCCACACCTCATGCATACGCAAATTTGGGTCCAAGTAAGTTCTTATCACTGTAAGTATTTGCATATGGTACATGAGCTTTCCCATAACCAAAATGACAAGGCAAGCAGACAATGAGCATCTTAGCAATCTTTTTATTTACCATATGCATAGCTTTTTATTGAGGATGCTTCATAGATAGCTCATTATGGTGATGCTGCAAGTTTCCACCATGATTAGGCATGGCTTAGGCCATCGGCCCAGGCGTTTCTCTAACACAGAATACAAACTCCATGGACTTACAAGTCCCCTCTTTATTTCACATCGGTGACATCCATAGACAAAAGAACATGATATCAACTGAGTACAACAAGGTACAAGTGCAATGTTGAAAACGTTCCCCGTGATAGCACGGTTCTGCTAATTCCAACTTATAAGTGCAAGCATATACAACAAAGTTGCCACAATGGTTCAAGTTTATTAGGGGAAAAGAATAAAGTGTGCCATCAAGTTCGTGAGGGCTTTAATCACTAAGTTTTCACATAAAAAATAGTTTTTAATTGGAAGATAGTTGAAAACAAGAATATACTTGGAATGGTGTAACACACCATGCATAGGAGTTTATAGTGGACACTTTGGAATAACTTGGTTTCTTGGGAGTTGTAATCATGAGTAGAACTTACTCATACAAGTGGAGGCTATCAAAATACTGGGAGCAACCAACTAAGAGAGCATAATGGCCATAATCATGCAATGCAACAAAGCATACTAATCAAAGCAAAGAGTGGTACTAAAAGTCAAGGACTAAATGATCATAGAGGCTAATGGTGACTTGTGAGAGTCATAACATGGTGTGAGCATGTGCCAAGTCAACCCAAGCAAAGCATCAAAGGAGAATACCATAATATTATGCTTTTGCATGCTAAAACAACGCATAATTTCTTTAAGGCACACTAAGCAATCCCAATTGTTTGGAACAAGACATGCTACATCAATAATCACTAAGCATAATGCTAAAACAACACCTAGCATGTCATGCTAAAGTCTAAGTCACAGTCAATGCAAGCTCCTCTTGCACTTCAAGCAAGAACTTACTACTCCTTTCCAACACCAAGCAAACTTATTTTCAAAAGAACACAGCGAGAACGGGGGTCCAAACTACTTAATAAAACTAAACAAAGTAAGCAAAGCAAATTAAAACTAAGACGCTCCAAGAACAACACAACTGTGCATACCTGAGCTTTTTATTGATGAAGAAAGGGATGCCTTGGGCATCCCCAAGCTTTGACGCTTGTACATCTTGGATATTTCTTGGGGTGACACCATGGTGGAATCCCCAAGATTGAGCTTTTGTCCATTCTTCATCTCATTGCATCATTCTCTCTCTACACCTGAAATTTTTCCTTCATACAAAACTTCACACAATCTTCAATAGCAACATCAGTGTATTCAAAAGATATTAGACCACTGGAAAATCTTTTTAACATCAAGTATTTTCACTAAAAACACAAGCTACTGCAGTAACTCCTTCAAAAATCTCAATTTACGTGAAGAGAACTAAAAAAGGAATCAATAAGAAGCAAATACAAATAATGGCAGAAATCTGTCAAAACAGACCATCAGGTAGAAACCGATTTTTTTGAACATACTATGTTTCTCAAATGAAAAAGTGTTGAACTAATGAAAGTTAGCTAACATACTGGGGGATTTATTCATAAATTTTGAGCTTAAACCAAGTTACAGAGGCTCCTCACGATGTTTTTTTGGTGGAGGACAAAAATCTGTTTCGGGACAACATCTCCCCAAATCTTACTTCCCTCTCATTAGAGGTCATTCTTGGCACAAAAAGCAAACAATAAGGATAAGGAGAGGTCATTATTGAAGTATTAAATTCCAAGACTCAAGGAAACTCTTGGGTTATCTCCCAAATAGTACTTTTCTTTAACGCCATTAAGTTAGGCTTGATAGCTTGAGAAGATGCTCTCATAAGAACTATGAGTTGAAGTAAAAGAGAGCATCAAGAAGCAAATTCCGAACACCTTTAAGTCTAACCCAATTCCTATGCATAGGAATATTGTACACAAATAAGTTCACAAAGAACAAAGTGACATGCATAGGAAGAGTAAACAAGAGTAACTTCAAAACTTTCAGCACAAAGAGAGGTGTTTTAGTACCATGAAAACTTCTACCACCATATTTTCCTCTCTCATAATAATTTTCTGTGGTCTCATGGATAAACTCAACAATATACCTATTACATAAAGCATGCTTTTCATGATCTACAAACACATAGTTTCTATCAAGCTCAAAAATAGTGGAATTAAAACCTTCACAGATTTTACCCAAAGTAGATATTTCAAAAGGATCCACAAGAACATAACATTCATCCTCCTTTGGTAAGCATGGGGGACAATAAAATAATATAAGAGGTAAAGAGTTACTCTCATTAGAAGGTAGGCATGGGTAGATCCATTCTTCCTCCTTTTGTTCATCACTCTCCTTCTCTTTTTCATCTAATGAGCTTCCAGTTTCAAAAATTTCTTCTTCCATTTGCTCCTGCAAGGCATTAGTCTCTTCCATTTGTGGAAATCACCTATTAAAATATTCAAGAATATAGCCATTTTGTCCCTTGTAATTATCAAAGAAAAATTTAAGTATCTCAAAAACCTCATGTTTATAAGGTGCATCATCAGTATTTTCAAGCAAACTGGCAAGTTCAAATGCACCCTTGAAGGCAATAAATTATTCAATTTGTTCCACATCATCAAAATCATAATTTCCTTTAAAATTAAGAAGATATGGTAACATTATCATTATACTCACATTGAAAGGGTAGGTGTTTATACCTCCTGTAGCAACAAGCTTTATCAAAGCAATAAGTAACATTATAAGTAGAGCACACATCTCTAGCAATAGTATTCAACTTATCAATTTGCTCCCATAAGTCTTTCCATTTTTGTGACAAACTGTATTCCTTATAATAATACTTTTGTTCTTCTGTGAACCCACCTTGCCAATAAGAACTAGTTCCAAAGAAACCATCCATTGATAGAAAGCATGACCAAGCGAGGCAACAACAATGCAGCAACTAGAGTAGGAACTAATTTTTTTGTGTTTTGAATAAAACAAGCAAACCAAACTAGACTATTTTTTTTGGGTTTTTTGAAAAGAGGCAAACAAAACCAAGAAAAAGAAACAAAGCAAACTAAAAACAAAGTAAAGAGAAAGGAAGTGAAGGACTCCCCTAGTGAAGACGTCCTTAGCCTCCGCAGCAATGGCGCCAGAAAACTTGTTGATGGCGCCTAAGTTGATGTAGGAGCGCTTTGTCGGAAACCCCAAGAGCAAGGTGTGAAGCAGCATAGCAGCAAGTCTTCCCTCGGTAGAGACCGAGGTTATCGAACCTGAAGGAGGAAGGAAACGTCACACAGGTGTTGCAAGCAACACGCAGGCTTGCACAACACAAACTCAAGACTTTGTCCCAACGAAACAATGAGGTTGTCAAGCTCACCGGTTTGCTGTAACAAAGGATTAAACATATGGCGTGGAAGGTAATGGTTTGTAGCAAGTAAACAAGTAACATTGGAGGATGTATTGATGGTAAAGATTGGACCGGGGTCCATGAAGGGTTTCGCGACATAGTAAATCAAAATTTTCTACGGATGCGAACAGAGGGAAATCCAAGATCTAATCTAGGAGATGCAATCAACGAGAGAGATTGGATTAGATCTTCATACCCTTGAAGATTCGCACAGTGAACGCTCGTTAACGTGGGTGATGTAGTCGTACTCGCTTCTCCTCCTCGCGATCCGATCCGATCTAGCACCACAAGTGGCGGTGCCTCCGTGAGATGCACACGTGCAGCACCTCGACGTCTCCTCCTTCCTCAGACCAGCAAGTATGGTGGAGAGATAGATTGGATCTACAACACGACGGCGTGGTGTATATGGTGGAGAATTTCTGCAGCAGGGCTTCGCCTACAAACAGTCGGGAGGGAGAGAGGAAAGCTAGCAAGGCGGCTAGGGTTTGGAGGAGAGGTGTGGGGTTGGTGCGCCCCCACCCCTATTTATATAGAGGGGGGGGGGCGCAGCCCTAGCCCCTCCCCCAATCCAAAAGGATAAGGAGTGGGGGGCATGGACTCTCCCCTCTTCTAGAAACCCTATCTCTAGTTTAAACGATTTAAACTCTCTAGGATCGGCTGGGCCCTATGGGGCCTTGTGCCCCTAGCCCAATGCGGCCAGGACACTCCCTCATAGGCCCATGCCCCCTCCCGGAAGGTGGGGCCACGTTGGTCCCCTTCCGAAAGGTTCTAGAAGCTTCCGGTACAATGCCGATTAACCCGGAACAATTCAACTCCAAAACTGCACCGCCTTATATGAATCTTATTCTCGGACCATTCGGAACCTCTCGTGATGTCCCGGATCCCATCCGAGACTCAACAAAAATTCATAAACCAATTATCCAATCTATCCTAGCGTCAAGACACGTTATGTGTGACCTGCGTTCGAGAATATGCAGACATGATCTTCTATCAATAATCAACAGCGGGGTCTGGGCACCCATATTGACTCCCACACATTCATCGATGATCATATCGGATGAACCACGATGCCAGGATTCAATCAATCCCATATATATATTCCCTTCGTCTCGCGATATTTTACTTGCCCGAGATTCGATCGTCGGTACCGTCATACCTAGTTCAATCTCGTTCACAGCAAGTACTTTACTCATTCCGTAATCCGATATCACTTTGTGATTAACTCCTTAACCACATGCTTGCAAGTGGTGTTGATATCGATTACCGAGTGGGCCCGAAGTATATCTCTCCGACTTGGGAGGGACAAATTCCATCTCGATACATACAACCCAACAGATACTTTCCGATCACCTGAGAGACACCTTTATGATCACCCTCTCATAGGATGACGTTTGATGACCTCAAATATTTCTTCTGGTACCAGGGAGTTGCATTATCTCATGGTCTAAGGAATACAATATTTGACATAGGAAAAGCTTCACAAAGATGAACACGATGAAACGATCTAATTGCTTCGCTTAGTTTGGGTCTGTCCATCATATCATTCTCCCAATGATATGATCTCATTATCAATTGACAACTCATGTCTATGGTTAGGAAACCTTAACCATCATTGATCAATGAGCTAGTCCTTAGAGGCGTACCAGGGACACGGTGTTGTTCACAAACCACACAAGTATTAATGTTTCCGCTTAATACAATTCTAGCATGGAATATAAACTTTATCATGAACAAGAATTATAATAATAACATCTTTATTATTGCCTCTAGGGCATAATTCCAACAGTCCATAGTTCACTAGAGGTGCTCTCCTTAGATAAACAACATGGCATGAAGGGTAAACAAATTACAACAGGGAAATTGATAGGAATTGAGCAAGGCATAAAAATGCAATTACTAGTCAGAAAGATCCTATGAGGTTGATTGGGCAATACAACAAGATACATAGACCGCCATCCAACTGCATCTATGACTAGAAGTCCACCTTCAGGTTATCATCCGAACCCCCTCCAGTATTAAGTTGCAAGCAACAGACAACTGCTTTAATCAAAGTGTGTAAGGTAAATAGTCCACATGTTCCATGGACAAGAGACCGTTGTTTTCTTCCTAGTAGCAACAACACATCTACAACCGAAGAGATTTCTGTCACTTTCCTTGGAAACTAGAGGCATGAACCCACTATCGAGCATAAATACCCCCTCTTGGAGTCACTAGCAACTACTTGGCCAAGGAAATCACTAGCAACAGAGAGCATGCAAGATCACAAACAACACAGACATGATAGAATCATAAAGACAAAAGCATTAATGAAACCAACATAATAATCTCAATATCCATCGGATCCCCGCAAACACAACATGCATGATTACAAATAGATTAGATCTTGATCATATACGAAGATCACAAGATCTATACATGAAAGAACAAAGGAGGAGATAAAACCATCTAGCTACTACATCTACCCATAGTCCAAGGTGGAACTACTCACGCATCATACAGGAGAGAAGGCATCCGGGATGATCTCCCATCCGGCAGGGTGCTAGGAAGAACTTTAGATCCCCCCAATCTAGGGACTATGGTGGTGGCGGCTACAGACGGTTTCGTGGATTTCTAATCGGGTACCCAGGGTTTCTGAATCGGGGGCTTTTTATAGGCGAAGGGGGAGACTGAGGCGGCCGCTAGGGCTGGCAAACCCTAGCCAAGCGTGGGCTAGGGCCCACCCGCGCCTGGGGTGGGTCTGGCCCCCTTGGCTGGCCCCTCCGGCTCTCCTCTGGACTTCTTGTTCCCCACGGAAAGTAATTGACTTTGTCCTTTGTCCCGTCGAATTCCGAGAATATTTCTTTACTAACTTTTCTGAAACCAAAAAATAGCAGAAAACATGCATCTGGCACTGTTGCAACTTGTTAGAAGGTTAGTACCGAAAAACATGTAAAAAGCACCTAAAAGTGTGGACAAGTAAAGCAAAGGAGATACTAAACAAGCATGGAGCATAAAAAATTATAGATACGTTTCCAACGTATCAGGGTGGTGTGGCCACCTCGTGGCTCTCCTCCGTCTCCGCTTTGGACTCTGTCTTGTGTCGGAAAAAATAGGAACTTCTGCTTTTGTTTCGTCCAATTTTGAGAATATTTCTTTACTAGCTTTTCTGAAACCCAAAACAACAGAAAACAGGCAACTGGCACTATGGCCTCTTGTTAATAGGTTAGTTCCAGAAAATGTATAAAAATGCCTCAAAGTGTAGACAAAACATAAGATAGTTATACAAAACAAGCATGAAGCATCAAAAATTATAGATACGTTTATGACGTATCAGACATCCAGAACATCTTGGGCTTTAAACAAATCTGTTTAAAAACCCTGAACAATATCTTGTACCTTATCCTTATTATCCTGTAACACACCATCATCATCCAGTAGTGCCAAGATTTTACTTTGATGTTTCCTCACCGACGCACGAGCGTGAAAATAGCGAGTATTCCGATCACCCTCCTTCAGCCAAGCAGTCCTCGATCTCTGCTACGCCATAATTTCCTCTCTCAATAGCAGTTCACAGATTTGATTTTTCAGATCCTTCTCATGCTGTGAGACACCCCAGGATTGTGCATTTTTCCGCTCATACTCAGTCTCTCCTTTCTTTCCCAAGCCTCTTCCTCACACTTATGAACTTCTTTTTAGACTAGTCACACGGACAATTCTGCATGCGGTCCAGTTTTTCAACCACACCTACCAAGCCGGTTGTCGAACCATCCTACTTAGACCATTCAACAACAATGGTTTCTTCATAAGATTCTACTCCAGGCGCTCTCATACCTGAATAACCGATGTACTTCCTCAACATGTGGTTGCACCTTCCTCAGCCTAGTAATCAGAAGACAATGATCTGACTCTGGAGATGGTAGGTGCCTCACCATTGATTCCTGATACTCCTGAAGGAGGCTATTGGTACACATCATAAGATCAATCCTAACCTTCACATTAGCATCACCATATTGCTTAGTATCCCATGTATATGGTATACCTTGGAACCCAAGATCGATGAAGCAACAACTATCAATTGCTTCCCTGAAACCATTCATAATCCACTCCACCTAGTAGTTCGCACCAAAGTATTCTGAATTATCAATTGTCTTATTGAAATCTCCCCCACAGAGCCAAGGGCAGTCACTGTGAGTACTGCCAGTTCAACAAATACTAACTATCCTTCATATTATCCCTTCTTGATTTACCATAGAAGCCAGTAAACCACCACAGGAAATTATCTCCTGCAATGTTTTTAACATCCACATCTATATGCGAATCTAACGTTTATTTGAGCGAAACTGCTACCTCACAAGATCACAACAGTGCCAAACCACCAGTAATCCCATCACTATCCACCGTCAAACATTCTACAAAGCCCAACAAGTTTGCAATACCTTGTACTCTCCTGCCATCAATCTTTGTCTCAATAATAAAGACCAAAGAGGGCGCTTCCAACTTCACTAGATCTTGAAGTTCACGAACTATCTCGAGGTTCCCAAGCCCCCCGATAGTTCCATACATATCAATTCATTGATCCTGGAGGGACTGGATCGCAACCAATGCTAAATTTTCATACTGATCTAAAGAGCTAGGACGAGCCTTCTTAGGATCACATGGGATAGAGCCCACCTTGCTTGGAGAATTGATCATTGCCATTCTCTTACTACCTAGTTGATCACCTTCCTCCATAACTATCTGATCATCCGTATTAGCATTGGTATTCGTTTGTTGCACTACCCGAGGCTTTGATTTCACAAAATAAGTACCTTGTGATTTAGCATTGAATTGAAACATAACTTTTTTGACAAAAACTCCATCATGTCTAGGAATAATCTGACCACGTCGAGATACATCTCTTTTCTGAGAGCCACTCCCCTCCTGGTCATCATAAACTGGGGCCCTGAGTAGGCCTTCGTCTGCTTGTATGCATGCCCAGGGGGCGGTTTCTTTGCCTCTGGGAACCTGGTTGAGGCATCATATTCCCAACCATCTAACTTACGAGGAAGTGTATCCATGCACAGTGTATCAGCGTGGCAAAGTTAACCACATGCAAAACTGAAATACGAAAATCTAGCATACTGCACCTCATAACTATCCACCGACTCCCGCAATAAGACTTTAATAAGGATCACACTTCGAAGGGGGTCATGTAACACCCTCGGATCGGCCCTATGAAAGTCTTAGCGATTCCCGCTAAACCCGCATAGAAACGATTCAAAGATGCCCACCAGGCACTTTCATACGGGTGGAAAACAAAGTAATATCATTACACATTAGTCCTCGATGGAACCCATAGAAGAAATATATACAACAATGACTCAAAGAGTCAAGAATACAAATATATAATACAAAGATCCAAATCACCTTGAAAACAATACACATTCGAGTATGGATAAGATATAAATTGAGCTAAGAGCCCTAAAGAATAACCCTGCCCAGGCCAAGCCGGAAGGGTAACCCTGCTAACGACATCGATCTCAAAACCTGCTTAAATAAAAGGGGTTCTAGCAAAGGGAAAAGGAAAAAGAGAGTGGTCAGTACTGAGGAAAGTACACAATGAGACTTAGAATTCGGAGTCCCTTGCCTACATAAGTATGGTGGACTGAAGCGAAAGCGTAGCATGCACTAAACAACATATAGAGACTCGATACAACTGTCGGCTATCAGAGAGAGATGAGAAAGACCTATTCGGATCCAACCTGATACTACCACTAAACATACCCATCCTGGTATCTCCCCCTCAAGACCAAATGAGGAAGTCACGACGAGGAAACTCACACGGTTGGCAATTTTATTCATTCCATTATAGTTGTAGTTCTTACTAGTCAGATATAGATAGAATGAGTCATCCTGATATAATAGCAGTGGGCACTTTTAGTTAACTATTCTATTATAGTTACAATACTTACTAGTCACATACATACAACATGAGGCATCCCAATTCCATCAGTTGTTGGTACTTTTATTTAGCCATTCCGTTGTAGTGAAGCTGATTACTAGCCATTCCAAAGTCAAATTTATAGCACTACTTTAGTTATAGTTGTCTATGATCGATATACTGTGCTCCAAGTTGTCCATAACTATGGACATGACTTTCAGAAAGATTTACCCTGCAGGGGCACAAATAGAAACACACGCACGTTCAACCTGAAAACTCAATGAGGCATCACGACAAACCAATCACAAGATTCATATAATATTTCAGGGGGGCACCCCACTAACTACCCCCTACGAAGTTGGCCAGCTCAGAGACGAACCTAGAGGTCTGTGATGATGGTTTTAAATGAATGGGAACCCGAAATTGTGATTGGGCTTGTCGATACCACAAAAACGTGGCACGAGGTTCCAAAACAGTACAGTGGTAAACACTCCTCGAGAAACAGTAGTAAATAAAGCAGTAAAGCATGGCATAAGTATAGGATAGTAATAACGCCCCAAACTACTTTTTTGTCCCAAGAAATAAGATATGATTGAAGCTCTGGCTAAGGGGATTCATGGTCCCACATGCGGATAGTGCGATAGTCAAGGAACATGTATCAAGTACTCAGGGTCCTACGGGACACCAGTGAGCGGTTAAAAACCAAATGACATCTATTGCCCACTGGTGCCTCTGCATTAGTTATAACTATTCCCAGCAATTTAATATCAAGTTGTAATTTGAGTCATGATCGTCTCCAACATAAAGCATATGGCAACTTTCTAACAGTTGTGGTACTTGACGACACGCAACAGCACCTGAGCAAGCGACTATGACATGCAAGGCCGACTATCTACCAAACAACAGGTAATAGGAGGTGTCCAAGGAAATATAGTGGCTGCAAGGGATATCACAGGTACGAAAACTAGAGCATCGCAACATAGGTAGCAATAGATCAACATGAAGAAGTAAATACTATAAAGATAAAATAGGTAGAAAGGGGTAGAATGCTCGCCTGATAAACACTGCCGAAGGTTCACCGGGGATCGGGTTGACACTCGCATCAACTCATCATCCTAATCCGTGAAGAAGCAAAGCACTAGAAGAAACACCGGATGCACTATTTAATACTATGGCAGATCCATGTATGATTCATGACATGGCAATGATGCGATGCAATTAGGAAATATTAATCGGAACTAGGGTGCCGACAATTAATTAGATGGTTCATGTTGTTTAGATACCCCGCATTTTAAATGTTGTTTAACAAGGCAAAATATGTCATCGATTCGGTACACAAATTTAAATAGGGCCAATATAAGACTAGAAAAGCACGCATATGGTCTCCATATTTAATTATGAGGTGAATCGTCATAATGCCCCTAAAACCCCATGGTATGAATGCAATCATGTACAATTTAAATGCAACAAGATAGATGTGTCATATTATAAAAATAAGGATCGGATCGGGATCACACATTGAGGGGTTTGACGATCTTGGATTTCAAGGGATCGGGTCCGATGGGGATCAGTATTCGAGATTGGGGCCTTTGGATCCAGAAAGGCAAGTTTGGCAGTCTTCGGGTCCGGGAAGTCGATCATGGCGGTCCATGAGGAAGATGTTGAGGCGCCCGCTTAAACGGGTCCGATAGGAGTTCTCGGCGCCGGTAGATCTTGGTAGCAAAGCTTATTAGCAACGAGGCACCTATAGTTCACCTATTCACTTGTAGATCTTGTCTGAATGAAGGTATTGGCGGATAAAATGGCCAGATCTAGGACAGGAGCGCATCATAGGGCCATCTCATGGACGCTACAACTTGATCGCGTAGATCGATCCTGGCGCATGACAGATGAGCTCGGGCTTGGGCTCGGGCGACCACAGGATGGAGGCACGGGCGACGAGGGGAGGTGGCAGGAGCGAGGCAGAGGTGGAGGTCGACGCGGTACAGGAGGCGCGTGGCTGCTGGCCAGGACAGGGAGGACGTAGGGCTGCGGGCGACGATGGAGATGAGAAGGCAACACGACGGTGAGCACGGACTAGGGTCGCCAGCGTCAGGGACGAGTTTGGGGAAGGCCACAGGGAGGTGATCGCTGTGAAATATATCCATCCACACCCATATTTAAACTAGATATTATTCATATTTTTTATGAAATATCTCTCTAAACCCTGCCACTAATGCCTAATGATCAAAGTGGTATGCAATCCTTTCTTTCTATTTTCCCTACGTAGATAATGACGTTTAATGATGGGAATCAGAACATTAGAGTCAAAGGTACGAGATTTCCAACAACCCAAAGAAACCAGGGTCGCGAATGTAACACCCTAGTTTTAGTTAATCTTAATTAGGGTTTGATTGTGCATCATGAGCATCATCTATTTGCTAATACAAAATAAAAATGAAATAAGAAACAAATGCAAACCCTAAACCCTAATTCTCCCTCTCTTTTAAACACATTGAAATGGTTTTGATATTTCGAAAAGTACCAAAATTATTGGAGCCCAAATGAACTAAAGGGTCCCACAGTATTTTAAATGTTTTACAAACCACTCTGGTATTTTTGAATGATTCAAAACAGAAATGAATTTGAAAATACAAAATATAAAAAGAAAAGGTTTCTAGAAATAAAATAGGCAGCAAAAGCCAAACATGTCACGGCCTAGTCTTCCTCTCCTCTCCCTGTCGTGTAGCCGCAACCCGCTGCCGTCCCAGGAGAATCCCACTCCAGCCCATACTGCTACGGCCTCCATGTTCGTCGTCTTCCTCGAATAGGCGCACTGCTCAGTGTCGTTGCCGGCGCCGTCGATCTCCGCCGCCCTCTCCCGGGCGTCCGAATAGCTCCCTAACAAGGATAAGAACCGCGCCGACCCCTTTCCTCGTTCTTATCCCCTGCCGCTCTCTCCCGCAACCTCCCTCTCTTGATTTCCCCTCTCATCGAAACCCTAGCCCCGGCCGCTGTGTCTCCTCACCGTCTTCGGCCACCCCAAGCCCAGTCGATGGTCTCTGGAGCTCCGCCTCACTGTCGGTTCTTCTGGTCTAAGCACGCAAACCCAAGAGATCTCTTCTTGCCGGAATTGAGTCATCTTCCCTGACACCGAGAAGCGTCGCCGTCGCCATTGTCGGTTCTCCAGGCCTCACGTGCCTTCCCCAACACCTCCATCGCTTTCACGGTGAGCTGGTGGTCCCCTAGGACCTCTCCGTCGACCCCCCTCTCACTCTGTAGCCATCGACTCGTGAGCTCTACCGCCGTGCGCTGCCGTATTTCATGCTCCGGTGACCATAATATAGCGGCGCCGCCACCCACGTGCTCGCGTCGCGCTGCTGAGTCGAACGCGCACCTGCACGCAGTCCCGCGAGCTCCCTATCGTCGTCCCCGTCGCTAATCTGTGGCTCACCGTCATGCTGATGTCATGTTGACGTCAGCATGACGTCAGCAACGCGTGGGTCAGTGCAGTCAAACCCGTTGTGGGTCCCATCTGCCGCGTGGATGCTTGATACGGGGAAACGTATCTATAATTTTTGATGCTCCATGCTTGTTTACTATCTACTCTGCTTTTCTTTGTCCACACTTTGAGGTATTTTTATATGTTTTCTGGTACTAACCTATTAACAATTTGCCACAGTGCCAGTTGCCTGTTTTCTTCTTTTTTTGGTTCCAGAAAGGCAGAAAATCAATATTCTCGGAATTGGATGGGACAAAAGCCAAAATAAATATTTTACCATGGGCAACACGAAGCCAGAATACGAGACGGAGGAGGCTCACCAGAGGGCCACACCCCCTGGTCGCACGGGTGGGCCCACCCCACGCTTGGGGGGGTGCAGCCGCCCTGGTGGCCCCCTGCCTTGCCTCTTCACCTATAAATTCCCCCCGATGCCAAACACTAGACACCCGATCAATATTCCACGAAACCGTCTGTAGCCGCTGCCACCATCGTCCCTAGATCAGGGGGATCTGAAGCTCTTCCTGGCACCTTGCCGGAGGGGAGATCATCCCGGAGGCCTTCTTCTTCATCATGCCAGCATCCGGTATGAAGCATGAGTAGTTCCACCTTGGACTACGGGTCCATGTAGTAGCTAGATGGTTGTATCTCCTCCTTGTATAGATCTTGTGAGCTCCGTTCATGATCAAGATCTAATCTATTTGTAATCATGCATGTTGTGTTTGTCGAGATCCGATGGATATTGAGATTACTATGTCAGATTGATTAATGGTTTTTTTATTTGATTCTATCATGTCTGTGTTTGTTTGTGAGCTTGCATGCTCTCCATTGTTAGTATCTATCTTGGCCAAGTATTTTCTAGTGACTCCAAGAGGGGGTATTTATGCTCGATAGTGGGTTCATTCCTCTATTTTCCAAGAGAAGTGACAGAAATCTCTACGGTTGTAGATGTGCTGTTTCCACTAGGGAGAAAACAACGGTCTCTTGTTCATGGAACAAGTGGATTGTTTACCTTACACACTTTGCTTAAAGAAGTTGTCTATTGCTTGCAACTTAATACTGGAGGGGGTTCGGATGATAACCTGAAGGTGGACTTCTAGTCATAGATGCAGTTGGATGGCGATCTATGTATATTGTTGTATTGCCCAATCGAATATCATAGGATCTTTGTGTCTAGTATTGCATTGTTATGCCTCGCTCAGTCCTGTCAATTTCCCTGCTGTAATTTGTTTACCCAGCATGCCATGTTTGTTTATCTGAGGAGAACACCTCTAGTGAACTATGGACCTCGGTCCAATCTTTACCATTGATACATCTTCCACTTTTACTGTTTACTTGCTGCAAACCATCATCACCTTCCACACCATATAGTTAATCCTTTGTTATAGCAACCGATGAGATTGACAACCTCGCTGTTAGTTGGGGAAATGTATTGAGTTTGTGTTGTGCAGGTTTCCATGTTGCTTGAAATACCTTTCAGGTGTTTCCTTCCTCCTACTAGTTTGATAACCTCGGTTTCTTACTAAGGGAAAAATGACTGCTGTGCTGCATCATACCTTGCTCTTGGGGTTTCCCAATGGGGCGTCAACACGCATCAAGTCTTTCTGGCGCTGTTGCCGGGAGGCTAAGGACGTCTTCACAAGGAGATTCCTCCTCAACCTTTCTCTTTAATTTGTTTTTTTGTTTGCTTAGATTATTTTTCTTGGTTTTTTTGCCTCTTTTTATCAAAAACTCCCAAAATTTTTAGTCTATTTTGGTTTGCGTTCTCTTATAAAAAACACAAAAAATTAGTTCCTGCCCTAGTTGCTACCATGTCTAGTTTTGGTCCTATCTCTCTAACACCTATGAAAGAGATCTTTTCTTTCAAGCAAAAAGGTGAAGAGAGTTTTAAAGAAGCTTGGTCTAGAATCTCTGCTTTACAAAGGAAAACTGATCCTAAGATGAGTCTTAGCTTGGTTATTAACAGTTTCTACCACGGTATTGCTCTTTGTTATAGATATGCTTTGGATGCTGTGGCTGAGAAGGATATTTTTCTATGTACTGAGGATGAAGCTTTTAATGCCATAAAGAAATTGATTATGATTTATAATACTCCTATCAAGTCTGATTCCTCTTTCGTAGATATTTTTTCTTGGTTGAACCCTCTTGAGTCTAGTACTGCTACTTTGAACAGTTGCTATCACACACTTAAGGAGTACCATAATTATGTTCCAATGAATTCTGAGCCTTCAAAGTGGTTTCCCACAGTCAAAGTCACTATAAATAGTGCAACTTTTGATGCTCACTGTGATATCATGTCTGAATTTTGCCTTATGCCTAAAGATATTTATGAGTCTTTGAGTCTTTAGGGACATTCTAAAGGAGGAGAAGAAATATCTTTGTCACATCCCAAAATTTTCCAAAATTTGAAATGTGAAACATAAATAAACAAAATAAATAATTGTTGGAATTTAGGGCGAAAAGAAACTTTTGATTCCAAATGGAAACATCAAAACCTATTTTGATCAAATAGAATCCTAAAGGGATTTAAAAAGATAAAAAAATAATAAATAAAGTTATAAAAGTTGGAATCACCATTTTTGGGTCTTTAAATAAAAAGATATGGATTTTATAAGCAAAGAAATAAATAAATAAATAAATAAATAAATAAATAAGGACGATTTTAAAAAGCCAAATTAAATCTTGGCCAAACAATTGAAATAAAATATTTTTGTTTAATAAAAAGCGTAAAGGATGATTTAAATAAAATCATAAGGATTTATTAATATCCAATTTCATTTAGGTAAAGTCATTTTCCCATTTTAAATGAACATTAAATCATATTAAAGTATTTTAATTAATAATTCAAAGTGAGTTATTTTTGATAAAACCTACTGATAAAGGTTTGGTAAAATTTAGAATTCAAATAGAGTTTTAAAACATATTTAAACCTATTTTGAATAAAGACAGATGTCTATTTTTAAAATTAATAATAGACCCTAAAAGAATAAAAAAATTATTCTAAATTTGACTTTAGAATATGTTAATAAACAGTATTAAAATATGCACAAAGTTTGGCAAAGGTTTGAATTCAAATGGAGTTTGAATTATTTGAATAGAAATCAAAACAGATATATAGAAAAGAAAAAAGAAAAAAGTTTATGAATAAAAAAAGGGAAACAAAGCCAGCCCAGGAATCTGGCCCAGTCCAGCCCATCGAGCCCAACTCACCTCTCACCCGCAGAAAAACGATTCACACTCTCAATCTCACCCACCCAGTCACTGACGCTGCGACCCCACACCCACTCCCTCTCTCTCGCAGACAGCCAGGCCCCACGCTGTCAGTCATCTCTCCCACCCACGTCAACCGTTTCCCCATCGCTCGTCGCTGTTATGCCGTGATTTAATTCTGTTAAATTCGAGTAAATGGCCAGGTTAATTCCTTCAGAGACCACGCACCTTTAAACGCCTTCCTCCCCTCTTCCATTCCCCCCAAACATCGCCTGCTCTCTGCCACCGGGCTGTCCCAATATGCCGCTGCAAACCTTCTACTCTGACGAGCCTCTCCGGCGAAATCCAGCATCGTCCGACCACCCCTTGCCTTCCGGTGCACGCGAGCCTGCTCCCCATCTCCTGGTGCTTCTCCCAGTACCACTCACACGCTCGCACACACTTCATAACGTCGGCAAGGACCACCTCCGAGCGTCGTCGTCTGCCACTCCTCCGGCGACCCCTCCCCGTAGGTACCGTCCACCCCTGACCCTCTCAATGATGTTCCCGTAATTGCCACACTCGCTTGCATCTAATGCAGCTTCCCTTTTTCCTTCGGGTGGCTTGTAACCTCGTCCCCGTCGACGAACAGAGGCACCTGGCGCTGCCGCGAACTCCGGTGAGAAATCACCGCTAACCCCGAGCGCCCCTCGACAAACAGAGACCACGTCGAGCATCAGTGCTTCACGGCGAGTCTAGTAAGCATCCTCTCCCTCTCCCGCACGACCTAGTTCCTCGGTAACCTTCCCGTCTGAGAGTGCGCCGCCGTTCGCCGCCGCCAGTTCTTGGCAGGAAGCTGTGAGCCATTAGATCATGATCGTGTGGCTACGATAGAACCTTAGATGAAGGGGTAAGTTTTGATTAGTTCCGCACGATCTAATTAAAATCCAACAACCCACAGAGAGTGATCCGCACGACCGACCAGTAAGAAAGCGCCGCGTGTCCAGAGTTTGATTTAAAACAGAAATTTTGATCTATTAGATATGCAAACTTGCATAATTCATAACTTTTAATCTACATGTCCAAATTTTACAAATTTTATATCAATGGAATCAGCAGAACAAGTACTTTCCAACCATGCACATTGTTTAATAAATTTCTTCTGGAAACTTAGTTTTTTTTGCGGAAACTTGTGTAGGCATAATTTTAATATAAAAATTATTCTAGAAATATTTTTAAAATCTTTGGCAAATGGATTGTTTTGAACCTACTGACCATAGAAACCAACTTATGGATTTAAAAGTGTATTTTATGAAGCCAAAGAATAAATCTTTGAATTAGAACATTTCTAGTCAAATAAAAATATTGTTTATGTGTTAAAAATACATTTTGAGTAAAATCTTTGGAAAATGATTTGAATTAAACTCTCTGACCTAAACACCAAGTTTTGAGATTTAAAAATATATTTTGATGAACCTTGGTAAATTATTACTTGTTAAAAACATTTCTAGCAAATAAAAATATGGTTTGATTTAAAAATGGAATTTAGGTGGAACCTTTTTGCAAATGAGTTAATATTAAACCATTTAACCATAAACACTAACATTTGTGTTTAAAGAATATATTTGGCTAAACCTACAAATTGTTACTTTGATGTAAATCATTTTAGCAAAACAAAATGATTTAAATGGCCATTTTCACCAACTTTAATTTAAATGGTTTTACCACTTTTGTAAATGACCAATGGGAGCTTTAAAATGTTTAGAGCCTACTAGAAACCACTTTTCCAAATAAAACCATCTTTTTCATGCTTGCATGCATTGCCTTGTTTTTGTTATTTTATGAGGTGAATTGTTTGAATGCTAGTTGAATATATGTTTGCTTGATTGAATTGTAGTGAAATTAGAAGAGTGTGATATTTGCAAGATCAAGGAGTGAACCAATATTCCCTAATAAAAAGGCAAGTGACACTATCATCCATGTCCTATTATTTTCATTACACTTAGTGGATCTTTGTAGTATGCATGATAGGACTACTATATTTTTATGCTATGCTATATCCTATTAGGATATCCTTATATCTTCCTTAGTGAAAACATTATAGTTGTAATATTCTTAGCCCTGCTAAATATTTAGGATGGAGTACAAGATATGATTATATAAAGTGTTGGAAAAATATATGTTTTATATAATAAAACAAGTACTCAATGAACCACCTGGGTGGAAAGAGGATACTCCATTTTGGACAAGGTGGCAACAAAGGGAACCATGTTTATATGGCTATCTTTTTGTATGTGCACTAGAAGAAAACCACCCAGGGACTTAGAGATTGTACAAGTTTCTCGTGCAGTGGCTTCCGTGTACGACCAAATGCTAAATGGGCTGTGGCTTAGTCAACTACATAGTGGAAGACCCTTGCATTGGCATCTTAAAGTTAACTAGAATTGTGTATTGGAAATATATCCTTACATTGGTGCCTGGTAGACAAGCTAGCATTGTGTATTGGGAGGCCTTCTATGGAAATACTTTTTTACATTATCGATCTGCCGGTACTCCATTTGGTGAGTACTTATCCAGCAGCCACTTGTGGCGTCAAGACGAGATTGTGTCATGTGGGTAAAATGTATAACTTCTGCAGAAGATCAAATTCTAAGTACTTAGCTGTGTCCCCGGTTATGGACAACTCTGAGCAACTAAGGCTTGAAGCTATGGAAGATCTCGACATTCCAATTTCTCAAAGTAAAACTTGATGGTGACAACAAGGGATTTGAAGCACTTGGAGTTTTCCAAGGAGTTCAGAAAGATTTTTCAAAAGATCAAAACTATTTTGAAAAGATAGGATAAAACCATATTGCTTTCTGCAAATGAGCCTAAATGCCACTTAGCCAAATATGCATATATTGATAGGTTCCAACTATTTCCACATAGTAGTGAAACTTGCCAATACAATTCAAATGTATTGACCCTTGTGGCTGTAACTTATTATGTTGCAGGTTTGTTTGATGTTAGTGAAGTGTGTTAAATAGGATTACAAGTCTACAACCAACATGATTGACTGTGGCACTTTGAAGATGAAGGACTCCATGCTATATAGTTATTTCTGCTGCATTGTAATGAGATAGCCAAATGAGCTATGTAAGATGTAATGAATTATTTTATTCCTGGTTATAAAGTTGTGTTATGACCTTTGTTTCTTGATATTACATCTTAAACTGTGGATGCTAGCTATTGATCCAGGGACTAGCATTGTAAACACAGGGATCTATACCTTATTAAAGGTTGGGACCTCTACAATCTCTTACCAATAATTCCACTTTATTACCCATTGGAATAACTGAAGGTGTGTTTACAAAAATCTTAGGGAAAATGGTGTCTACTGATTATCTTGTTATTGAATGTGTAGGCAAAGGACAGAATACACTAGGAAGTTCCCTAC
Organism: Avena longiglumis; assembly: GCA_030063025.1. Lineage (NCBI taxonomy): Eukaryota > Viridiplantae > Streptophyta > Magnoliopsida > Poales > Poaceae > Avena > Avena longiglumis. The sequence goes on from CP125976.1 coordinate 451,263,071, forward strand.
TGAAACACCCTGGAGCAATAATAGATGTGGGAAAAGGCATTATGCGTTTTGCTCCTCCAGTAAGCAATCATATTTTCCCTAAAGAAAAGAAGAAAGGTAAGAAAGGTAGGAGCAAGAGGGGTAATGCTTCCTCATTTGAAAATACTTGATTTCTTGCTTCTTGTGCCTAACTTAAAGGCATTAAAAGAAAATTACTTGTTGGGAGATAACCTAAGAGTTTCCTTGAGTCTTGGAAGTTATTACTTCAGTAATGACCTCTCCTTATCCTTTTTGTTTGCTTTTTGTGCCAAGAACGACCTCTAATGAGAGGGAAGTAAGATTTGGGGAGTTTCTGTCCCGAAACAGATTTATGTTCTCCACCATAAAAAATCGTGAGGATGCTCTGTAAGTCGGATTAAGATGAAAATTTACGAATAAATCCCCAGTATATTAGCTAACTTTAGTTAGTTCAATACTTTTTGATTTTAGCAACAGAAGATTTTCGAAAAAAATCGCTTTCTACCTGATGGTTCGTTTTGACAGATTTCTGCCATTATTTGCATTTGCTTCTTATTGATTCCTTTTTAGGTTCTTTTTGGGGGAAATTGAGCTTTTTGAAGAAGTTTCTATAGTAGCATGTGTTTTTAGTGAAAAGTTTTGCTGTTCTAAAGCTAAATCCAAAGGTCTATTATATTTTCAATACACTAATGTTGCTAATTAAGATTGTGTGAAGTTTTGTATGAAGGTAAAATTTCAGGTGTAGAGAGAGAATGATGTAATGAGATGAAGAATGGACAAAATCTCAAGCTTGGGGATGCCACCCCAGTGTCACCCCAAGAAATATCCAAGAGTTACAAGCGTCAAAGCTTGGGGATGCCCAAGGCATCCCCTTCTTCATCAATAAAAGCTCAGATCTTTCTAGACACTTTGTTTTTATTGTTTTGTCCACTGTTGTGTTGTTCTTGGAGCGTCTTAGTTTTCGTTTGGTTTTCTTAGTTTGTTTAGTTTTCTTGAATAAAGTAGTTTGGACCCCCATTCTCTTTTTGTTGTTTCAAATAAGTCAATTGGTGTTGGAAAGAAGTAGAAAGTTCTTGCTTGAAAGTGCAAGAGGAGCTTGCATTGACTGTGACTTAAACTTTAGTATGGCATGCTAGATATTGTTTTGACCTTATGCTTAGTGATTATTGCTGTAGCATGTCTTGTTCCAAACAATTGTTATGGCTTAGTGTGCCTTGAAACAATCATGTGTTGTTTTAGCGTACAAAAGCATAGTATTGTGGTATTCTCCTTTGATGCTTTGTTTGGGTTGACTTGGCATATGCTCACACCATGTTATGACTATGAACAAGTCACCATAGCCTCTATGATCATTTAGTCCTTGACTTGTAGTACCACTCTATGCTTTGATTAGTAATGTTTTGTCGCTCTGCATGATTATGGCCATTATTGCTCTCTTAGTTGGTTGCTCCTAGTCTTTTGCTAGCCTCCACTTGTATGATTAAGCTCTACTCATGCATCCAACTCCCAACAAACCAAGTTATTCCAAAGTGTCCACTATAAATTCCTATGCATGGTGTGTTACACCATTCCAAGTATATTCCTGTTTTTATCTATCTTCCAATTAAAAAGTATTTTGTTATGTGAAAACTTAGTGATTAAAGCCCTCCTAAACTTAATGGCACACTTTATATTCCTTGCCCCTAATAAACTTGAACCATTGTGTCATCTATGTTTTATATGCTTGCACTTATACGTTGGAATTAGAAGAACCGTGCTGTCACGGGGAACGTTTTCAACATTGCACTTGTACTTTGTACACAGTTGATATCATCCTCTTTTGTCTATGGATGTCGCTGGTGTGTGAAATAAAGAGGGAGCTTGTAAGTCCATGGAGTTATGTATTTTGTGTTAGAGAAACGCCTAGGCCGCTAGCCTAAGCCATGCCTAATCATGGTGGAAACTTGCAGCATCACCATAATGAGCATTCTGTGAAGCATCCTCAATAAAAAGCTATGCACATAGTAAATAAAAAGATCGCTGAGATGCTCATTGTCTGCTTTCCGTATCATTTTGGTCATGAGATAGCTCCTGTACCATGTGCAAGGGGTACCCCGTTGGCAGTTCTCTATGATACACATGTACTTACTATGACAAGAACTTACAGGTAACCAAAGTTGAGTAGCATGCGGTGCGGACCTCGTATTCAAGGGACATGAGATTGCCAACTTATACTTTGTCAAGCATATACTACATATTTGTTCACTTTAACCTTAATCACTTGAAGATGCTTATGATAGGGGCAATGAGGGATAAAAGCTAACAAGTACCATAATTTTTGGAATCTCTTTTTGAAACTTGAAATCCCTGCTTCCCTTTATGAAGAGACTTTCTTCCACTATTATATTGAGTCTCCACCTTCTACCTTTAGGCACCATTAAGAGATCATAGTTGTCATTCTTAGTTCTATGTGCAGTGTCCCAAAACTTATTGATTGATTCATATTGATGATATTGCTTGTTCTTGTGATACTTGTATCTAGTCACTCTTATGAACTTTGAAGGTGTCCTATGCATTTATTTTCTACTCTTTGAGGGACAAACTGAATGCCACTATGCCATGTTTTCTGTCTGTGAAATAAACAAACATTTTTCAATGCATGTTATTCATGATCTTTGTTTGTAGCCTTTCTTGCTGCATGCATAGTTACTTTGTCCTATTGTTAGAACTCCATCTTTCATGCACATGTTTTGAGTTCTTTGATCCCAGCTTTAAATTCTTGCAAATGGTTTGATCTTGGTTTTGATGGTGCATGTCACCTCAAAAATTATTATTTTATCACTTACCTACTCGAGGACGAGCATGAGTTAAGCTTGGGGATGCTTGATACGTCATAAATGTATCTATAATTTTTGATGCTCCATGCTTGTTTACTATCTACTTTGCTTTGCTTTGTCCACACTTTAAGGTGTTTTTATATGTTTTCTGGTACTAACCTATTAACAAGTTGCCAGAGTGCTAGTTGCATGTTTTCTTCTGTTTTTGGTTCCAGAAAGGCAGAAAATCAATATTCTTAGAATTGGACTGGACAAAAGCCAAAGTAAATATTTTACCGTGGGCAACACGAAGCCATAATACGAGACGGAGGAGGCTCACCAGGGGGCACACCCCCTATCCGCATGGGTGGGCCTACCCTGCGCCAGGGGGGGAGCCGCCCTAGTGGCCCCCTGCCTCGCCTCATCACCTATAAAGTTCCCCCGATGCCAAAACCCTATACTCCCAATCAATATTCCACGAAACCGTCTATAGCCGTCCCCACCATCGTCCCTAGATCGGGGAGGGGGGATCTGAAGCTCTTCTCGGCACCCTGCCAGAGGGGAGATCATCCCAAAGGCCTTCTTCTTCATCATGCCAGCCTCCGGTATGAAGCGTGAGTAGTTCCACCTTGGACTACGGGTCCATGTAGTAGCTAGATGGTTGTAGCTCCTCCTTGTGCTTTTATGTATAGATCTTGTGAGCTCAGTTCATGATCAAGATCTAATCTATTTCTAATCATGCATGTTGTGTTTGCAGGGATCCGATGGATATTGAGATTACTATGTTAGATTGATTAATGGTTTTGTCTATTTGATTCTATCATATCTGTGTTGTTTGTGATCTTGCATGCTCTCCATTGTTAGTAGCTATCTTGGCCAAGTAGTTGCTAGTGACTCCAAGAGGGGGTATTTATGCTCGATAGTGGGTTCATTCATCTATTTTCCAAGGGAAGTGATAGAAATTTCTACGGTTGTAGATGTGATGTTGCCACTAGGGATAAAACAATGGTCTCTTGTTCATGGAACAAGTGGATTGATTAGCTAACACACTTTGCTTAAAGCCATTGTTTGTTGCTTGCAACTTAATACTGGAGGGGGGTCGGATGATAACCTGAAGGTGGACTTCTAGTCAGAGATGAAGTTGTATGGCGGTCTATGTATATTGTTGTATTTCCCAATCGAATCTCATAGGATCTTTGTGTCTAGTATTGCATTGTTATGCCTTGCTCAGTCCTGTCAATTGCCTTGCTGTATTTGTTTACCCAACATGCCATGTTTGTTTATCTAAGGAGAACACCTCTAGTGAACTATGGACCCCGGTCCAATCTTTACCATTGATACATCTTCCACTTTTACTGTTTACTTTCTGCAAACCATCATCACCTTCCATACCATACAGTTAATCCTTTGTTACAGCATCCGGTGAGATTGACAACCTCACTCTTAGTTGGGGCAAAGTCTTGAGTTTGTGTTGTGCATGTTTCCACGTTTCTTGCAACAACTTTGAGGTGTTTCCTTCCTCCTACTGGTTCGATAACCTCAATTTCTTACTGAGGGAAAACTTGCTGTTGTGCTGCATCATACCTTGCTCTTGGGGTTTCCCAATGGGGCGTCAACACGCATCAATGCTGAGGTGGCACTGGGGCCCCTCAGTTAGCCACTGTGGCTAGGTGTGCCTGGGTGTAAAAGTTTAACGAATTGGTTTTAATAATTTTATAAATTGAATAAATATTGTAAAATAAATTACTTTTATTATGTAATTCGGAAAAATACAAATAATATATCAATTTTTTTAGAAAATTGATATCTATCTTTTTAAGCTATAATCATGCATTTTTAAACAACTTACATTACAATTTTAATTAGAACAACATAGTAACCCCTCATAGGTGATTCCGGAGTTTCCTCGAGTTAGGGTTTGTATCCCTTGGAACCCCATTTAAACTGCCGAGCATCTCTTAGGGTTACATTTCAGTACAATTCAACTTGTGATATCATCATCCTTGCTTGAGCATTGCATCGATGCCATGTGTTGATTGTTTTCCTTTCTTTCCGGTATTTGGTTCTTCTTAAGTAGAATATGATATCAAGATTGATATCAACGCCATTGAAGACCAAAGAACAATACTTGACCAACTATAATCAAGTCAAGTACCAGATGTCCGAAGCTCTGCTTCCTGGTTATCAACGGGCAAAGGCAAGCATATCCCCACCATGATATAATCCTATGATTTCGAAAGCATTTCAATTCTTTCTATGATGCATACGATTATACTGTGGTCTTTTATCAATAGATAGAGTATCCTATCTATTGCATTACTTCCTTTGAGTTTATATTACCTGATCCACTGCTCCTAGCATAACTAGGTTTGGCTTGTGTGCACTGCTTGAGCTTATACTGTGTCCTGCTTAGCCATGCATAGCTATCAGTGCTGGTTCATCCAGATGATGTATCAGATGTAGAGAATCTAGTATGACAGGAGAATATGATGAGATGAGATCAGAGGTAATATGAGATTAAACATGCTAAGGCTTGCATGGGAGGCCATGGTGGGATGTGGTTTTTGTAGTCCCATGATCGCCACCACTAGGAACCGAGTTCTTGCCTTTGGAACCGAGACGAGCGTACAACCACACGAGGCCTGGACAACCTCATGACTAACTAACTTGCCTAGTAGATTCCATGAGTCACATAGTTCGGGCATTCCATTCGACATGCATTCTGGATTTTCTCGAATGCGGTGAAGGAGGTGCATTCATAACAGGTAGGGAAGCGTGGCCGCAGTTTCTTGGGGTAGATAGCGCCCCTGGTAAACCAAACTCGCCTCACATATCTAGGGACCGGCTTCGGGATTTGACCCATTACGGCGGAACCATCCTTAGGGCGTGACTCATGGTCTCGGCGAAATCAAGGTAAATGTCGTGTCTAACCACCCTCTGCTAGCCTTCCAAGGAAGAGGGCTAATAGCTTTACATTCAGAGTCGGTTGGTACGTGATGACCCTGATACGTTGGAAACATATCTATAATTTTTTATGATCCATGCTTGTTTAGTATCTACTTTGCTTTACTTGTCCACACTTTGAGGTAATTTTTACATGTTTTCTGGTACTAACCTACAAACAAGTTGCAACAGTTTCAGATGACCGTTTTCTGTTGTTTTTGGTTTCAGAAAAGTTGGTAAAGAAATATTCTCGGAATTGGACGGGACAAATGTCAAAGTCAATTACTTTCTGTGGGGAACAAGAAGTCCAGAGGAGAGCCGGAGGGTCCAAACCCACCCCAGGCACGGGTGGGCCCCACCCCGTGCCTGGCTAGGGTTTGGCGCCCCTGGCCGCCTCCTCGTTCTCCCCCTTCGCCTATAAGAAGCCCCCGATGCAGAAACCCTGAGTACCCAATTGTCACATCCCAAGATTTTCCAAATCTTGTAATGTGAAAATAAATGAATAAAATAAAACTTTGTTTAATTTTCAGAGCCAGAGGAAACTTTTGAAATCACTTAGCAAATCAAACCCTTTTGAATTAAATAAAATCTTAAAGGGATTCATAAAGATAAAAATTTAATAAAGGAAATTATAAATGTTTTGGGAATTACTATTATTGGATCCTTTGGTAAAAGATTTGGTTGCCAAAAGAAAAGATGGATTTACAAATAAGGATTATTTAAAGCCAAATTAAACTTTGACCAAGCCTTGGAAATTAAAATATTTAGTTTTGAATAAAAATAACAAAGGTTTATTTAAAATAAAGTAATAAGGAATTAATATCAAATTTTATTCAAATAAAAGGTTTTACCATTTTAAATTAAAACATCAAAACTTATTAAATTATTTTTAAACAGGTTTTCCAAAGTATTTTATTTTCTCTAATAAAGCCTACTAAAGTGTTTTGGCTTATTTATAGGTTTCAAAATAAATAACTCAATAAAATAAATCCTATTTGAATTAATAAAGAAAGTCTATATTATTTAAATCATTAATGGACCCTAAAATAAAAGGTTATTTTGTTTTAAACAAGTTTCCCAAATATCCTTTATTTCCAAATAAAACCTACTGATTTGCTGAAAATATTTGGATTTAAAATGGTGGTTTTATCAAATAAATCAAACCCTATTTAAATAAATAACTAAAGGTACATTTTATTTAATTAATGAATGGATCCTAAAATGAATTAAAATATTATTTTATTTTGAATTTTGGTATTTGTTCTTGACAGAATCAATTTCAAAAGTTGGGAAATGTGATGTTGGTTTGAACTTAATTGGTTGCTTGAATCATGTGTTTGAATAATCAAATCGAAAATAAAATAGAAAAGAATAAAGCAAAGCGAGAGAAAAAAAAATAAAAATAAAAGAAAACCGACCCAACCCACGAAGCCCATCAATAGCCCACCATTCCCACGCGAACTGTTTCTTTTTTCCGAGAACCTCACCCACCCAGCAACTGACCAGTGGACCCCTTTCCTCTTCTTTTCTTTCACTGCCAGCAGACCCCACGCAGCCAGCTCCTTCTTCCTCGCGCGAACCACGCCTCTTCCCCCTCGCTGCCGTTGCAGGCCTTGATACCGCGCATTCAATTCACCTTAAAGCCGCGTTGATTCCTCATCGTGACCACGCCCATTTAACCTCCTGCTCCTCCTCCTTCTCTTTCCCCAGACATCGCCTTCATTCCGCCCCTAGGCTGCCTCCAATTTTCTCTGTACCGCCGCCGCTCCGACGATGTTCCAGTGATGATTCCGACGAAACCCCACCGCCCCTTGCATCCCTAAGCAATCCAGCAGCTTCTCCACTCTCAGGCGCATCTGATAGTGCACCCAACTCAACCGCGGGAACCCCTGAGCCTCGCCAACAACAAACTCCAGTACCGCCGCCGTCTGCCTCTACTCCGACGATGCCCACAGGTTAATTCCGTCCACCCCTTTACCTCTCGTTCACGCACGCGTCTTTGCCAGGGCATGCGCGACCCCTCTTCCTTTTGCCTGGTACGCTGTAGCCTCGTCCACGACGACCACCTGACGCGCCCGACGTTGTCTTCAAACTCCGACGAGCAATCAAGCCCGTCCCCGTGCGCCCCTCCACCAACCAGTAGCACGCTGAGCATCAGCGTTGCATTGCGAACCTAGTGAGCATCCTTTCCCTCTTCCTCGCGTCCTAGTTCGCCAGCGCCGCCGCCGACTGACCTCGCCGCCGCCAGCAACCATCGCTGTCCGTCAGTCGATGCGATACTAGCCGTAGGATCTGGATCAAACGGACTGAATAGATCATTTAATCGCCGAAGGGGTACGCTCCCAGAACCGCACGATTTATTTAGATCTAACGCTCAGCATCACGCGATCCAGACGAATCGGTATCGGCCAGTAAGAACACGCCGCGTGTCACCTGTTCGATTTAAAAACAGATTTGAAATCTGATTTAGATAGGATTTTCAAACCCTTATAACTTTTGATCCACACGTCCAAATTTGACAAATTTTATACCAATGAAATCAGGAGAACAAGCCCTAAACAACCATGGACTTAGTTTTGAAAATAGTATCTGTTAGCTTGTTTGAAACTACAGAAACATTTGTGTACTTGTTTAGAGTATAAAAATTGTTTAAGATTGATTTTAGGATTAAATCTTTTGCAAAATGGATTTGTGTGACCTTACTGACCCTAGGAACCAACCCATAGTGTTAAAAATGATTTTTGTGAAATTTAAGTTGAATTATTTAACTTAGTCATTTTCTAGCCAAATAAACTCATTAAATTTTATTATGGAAAAGTTTTTGCAAGGAAAACTTTGGGAAAATGTTATGGATCAAACTTACTGACCCAAAACACCAAGCCTTGCCAAGGGCAACTCACTTGGTGAAAAACATAAAGTTTTGTTTTGAAAGGAATAATTTTCACCACATAAAATGTTGAATGGATTTTAAAATAGACTTTGAGCAAAACCCTCTAACTAATGACTTTGCCATTTTGGTAAATGACCAATGTGGACCTTACAAAGTTTATAAACCTATTTAGAGACCAACCTTGCAATAGAACCCTCATTTTGCATGACTTAGGATCCATTGCTTTGTGTATGTGAAATATTGTTTGAATGTTGGTTTGGAATACTACTTGATACTATGCTTGTTTGATTGTAGTGAAATTAGCAAAGTGTGAGACTAGCAAGATCAAGGGTAACTCTCATTCACTAACAAAAAGGCAAGTGACATTATCATCTAAAGTCCTACTATTTTTATCATACTTAGTGGATTTTGAAAACATGCATGAAAAGAATTTTATACTTATGCTATGCTAATCCTAATAGGATTCCCTATACACTCCTTAGAAAAAAATATTGAAGTTGTACATGCTTAGCCATGCTATGTTTTGAAAAGAGATACATGTTGAGATTTTACAAAGGTTGAGAAAAGACTTGTTTTTTATATAATAAAACAAGGACTCAATGAACCACCTAGGTGGTGGACACTTTATGTTTTGGAGAAGGTGGCAACAAAAGGGAACCATGTCTATGGCAATCACTTTGTGTTGTGCTCCAAATGAAAACCACCTAGGAAACTTAGAGATTTAACATGTTTCTCCAATTGTGGCTTTCATGTGCAACCACATGCTATTATGGCTCTGGCTTAGTCAATTACATTAGGAAGACCCATACATTGTCTTTAGTTACCGGACATGGGGATCTGGAATGCTTCATGGGGGCTGAAGACAAGCTAGCAATGATGTATGGGAGGACCTTTTGGAAAGACTTCGTCACATTCTCAGTCTGCCAGTACTCCATCTTGGTGAGCACTAATCCAGTAGGCCACTGGTGGCAACAAGATGGGATTGTGTCATGTGGGTAAAGTGTACTCCTTCTGCAGAAGTTAATAAAATCTAAGTACTTAGCCGTGTCCCCGGTTATGGACAATACTGAGCAACTAAAGTTTGAACTATGGGAGATCTCAACATTCCAACTTCTAATATAAAAACTTGATGCACTTGGGGGTACCAAGGAATTCAAAGAGATTTGTTAAGCTTGATTCACTTGGGGAGTTACCAAGGTGCTCAAGAGTATGATGAACTTGGGGTTACCAAGGAACTCATGAGGTTTTGATAAAACTTGTTGCACTTGGGGTTACCAAGTAGCTCAAGGGATTTTTGACAAGGACTTGAACACTTGAGTTTCTACCAAGGAGTTCAAGGAACTTGGAAAAAGAGATTTAACAAAGGACCTAAAACCCTTTTTGAAAAGATAGGACAAAAACAATGCTTTAAGCAAATAAGCCTTAAACTCTACTTAGCCAAATATGCATGTATTGGTAAGATCCACTCATATACACATAAAAGTGAAACTTGCCAATACAATTCAAATGTATTGACCCTTGTGGCTGTAACTTGTAATGTTGCAGGTTGATTGTTTTAAAATGAAGATTGTTTGATTGACTAGGATTACAAAGTCTACAACCAACATCTGCCTGTGGCACTATGAAGATGAAGGACTCATGACTATATTTATTCCGCTGCAATGTAATATAATAGCTAAAAGAGCTATGTTTGATGTAATAAAATTAGTTTATTCCTGGTTATAAAGTTATGTTATGACCTTTGTGTCTTGATATTACATCTTAACTGTGGATGCTAGCTATTGATCCAGGGACTAGCATTGTAAAACACAGGAGGAATCTACCTTATTAGGTTGAGACCTCTACACCAATCAAATATCCATGAAACCTTCTCTAGCCGCCGCCACCATCGTCCCTAGATCAGGGGGATCTGAAGTTCTTCCCGGCACCTTGCCGGAGGGGAGATCATCCCGGAGGCCTTCTCTCCGATATGATGCGTGAGTAGTTCCACCTTGGACTATGGGTCCATGTAGTAGCAAGATGGTTGTATCTCCTCCTTTGTGCTTTCATGTATAGATCTTGTGAGCTCTATTCATGATCAAGATCTAATCTATTTGTAATCATGCATGTTGTGTTTGCGGGGTCCGATGGATATTGAGATTATTATGTTGGTTTGATTAATGGTTTTGTCTTTATGATTCTATCATGTCTATGTTGTTTGTGATCTTGCATGCTCTCCGTTGTTAGTAGCTATCTTGGCCAAGTAGTTGCTAGTGACTCCAAGAGGGGGTATTTATGCTCGATAGTAGGTTCATGCCTCTAGTTTCCAAGGGAAGTGATAGGAATATCTTCGGTTGTAGATGTGCTGTTGCCACTATGAAGAAAACAACGGTCTCTTTTTCATGGAACATGTGGACTGTTTACCTTACACACTATGCTTAAAGCAGTTGTCTATTGCTTGCAACTTAATACTGGAGGGGGTTCGGATGATAACCTGAAGGTGGACTTCTAGTCATAGATGCAGTTGGATGGCGGTCTATGTATCTTGTTGTATTACCCAATCGAATCTCATAGGATCTTTCTGACTAGTAATTGCATTGTTATGCCTTTCTCAGTTCATGTCAATTGCCCTGCTGTAATTTGTTTACCCTTCATGCCATGTTGGTTATCTAAGGAGAGCATCTCTAGTGAACTATGGACCTCGGTCCAATCTTTACCATTGGTACATCTTCCACTGCTACTTGTTTACTTGTTGAACATTGACTTCCACACCATATGTTTATTCCTTTGTTATAGCAAACCGGTGAGCTTGACAACCTCACTGATTCGTTGGGGCAAAGTCTTGAGTTTGTGTTGTGCAGGTCTCCGCGTTACTTGCAACACATGTGTGACGTTTCCTTCCTCCTACTGGTTCGATAACCTCAGTTTCTTACTGAGGGAAACTTGCTGCTGTGCTGCTTCATACCTTGATCTTGGGGTTTCCAACAAAGCATCCCACGACAAGTGCTGGGCACCATCAGACCCACAAGTATAGGGGGTGTATCGTAGTACTTCCGATAAATAGGAGTGTTGATCCCAACGAGGAGCAGAAGGTGTTGACTAGTGGTATGGAGCAGGAAATCTTTGTAAATACTTAGCAAACATATTTTTAGGGGTTTTCTGATAAAGCAACAAAACAAAGTGCAAGTAATAAAGACAACGAACAACTACAGCAAGTGGCCCAATCCTTTCTTACCAAAGGACAAGCCGGTGGAAATACTTATAAGGACCAAACGTTCTCGAGGACACATGGGAATTCTGTCAAGTGCTTTCGCTTCATATAGCTAAGTACTCTTCTTTGGTGTTATAAGTGTTGTGTGGGTGAACCTGTGCTAATGTACTGACCTTACCTGGACTAATACATACTTGTGATTAAACCCCCTAAAAGCATCCGCAACTACAGGAAAGTAATTAAGATATAAACCTAACCATAGCCTTAAACTCTGAGATCCTACGCTCCCACATGCAATGGTGTCCTAACGGGGGTTCAGGTTTCTGTCACTCCGGAAACCCCACAATTAGTAGCCAAATACACAATGCATTCCCCTAGGCCCATAAATGGTGAAGTATCATGTAGTCGACATTCACATGACACCACTAGAAGAATAGAACCACAACTTAAATATAAACCATTGAATAATAACTCAACACAAATCCACTACTAACAACATGACTTCTCCCATGTCCTCAAGAACATCATATGGATCAATGTAACATCCCTAAAATCATATTTTCAAAGTTTGCACATCATTCATGCATTCATACTCATTTTAGGATCATTTCCTCAAAAATCAGAAACTTGTGATCTATCATTTCATGTAAAGCAAGGCATTAGCCTTATTGCTACCTTATAAGAAGGAAAATCTTGTTTTGATCGGTAGAGAATTTATCCTAAGATTTATTGATATTTTCTAAATCTTGTTCAAAGTTTCAAACAAGAATCAAAAGTTTAAAACCATTTGTATGCCTATTACAAATAATCATTTAAGGCATGGCTTTAATTATATTTTAATGGACCAAAGTGTTTGTGATCAAACAACAATGTTTTATACACAAATATATGCTTGAATCATTTTACAAAAATCCAGAGGAAGTTTGAATTCAAACTCATTCAAAAAGAATTTGAAAATGATTTCAGAAAATCAAATAAGAAATAGAAAAGGGGAAAAGAAATGGAAAAGGGCCGGCGCCACCATTCCAGCCCAACAGTAGAATCAGCCAAGCAAGCCCACCCGGGCCTTTCCTCTCTCTCTCTGTCACGTGACACAAGCTTACCCCGCGCTCGCTGACCGGTGGACCCAAACGCCACACAATCATCGTCCCCAAACCCCGCACCCCCCGACCCTGTCGTCGCCGCTGTTACCACCATCACTGTCGCGTAATCTCCTCGCCCCTCACCGGCTATTTAACCCCCTCTCCTCTCCGCATCTTTCCCCTCACTCAGCGCCCCTTCTCCGCCACCAGGCTGCCCGCAATCCCATTTGCACCGCCGCAGTACTGAGCGTCTCTGGCGACGTATTCCGGTGAGTACAGAGCCCCCCTTCACCTCTGGTCCATGCGAGTGTGTTCGCCTAGTTCCTGCGCATCATCTCATGCCATCCGTTTGCTCTGTAATGCACCAGGACGTCGCCTCCGTCCACCTCTGCAAACAACAGAGCCGCCGCCCAACTCCGTCAAGAAATACTGGTAACCTTCAAGCGCCCCTTTTCCCCTCTTTGACCCTGTCGTTTTCGCCATGACTTTGCGCACATCCTGATACAACTGGGTTGTGCTAGGGTGCTCCATAACGTCACCATCGTCTTTGTCACGGTGCACCCAACGTCTACAAGCTTTCCGACGAGCTTCTCCGGCCAACACAACACGCCCCCGTCCACACCAGCGAGTCGTTGAGCATCAGCGCGACCTCACGAGTCTGGTAAGTGTCTCTTCCAACCCCAGCCCCCTCCATAGCCACCGGAACACCGCTGGCAGTGCGCCGCCGCTGCGCCTCCGTTGTTTGCGCCGCCCATCCATGGTCGCATGCTCGATAGCCGTTGGATTTGGATCTAGCGCGTAGGATTAGATCACTTAACGAAGGGGTACGAGTAGATCTGGCCCGTGCAATTTCATTTAAATCCTGCGGCTCTCGTTGATCGATCCAGCCGAAACGGTATCAGCCAATCAGAACACGCCGCGTGGCTAGGGTTTAAATTTAAAATCTGGAATTAGATCTATTAGGTGTTCAAACTTGCAAAATTCATAACTTTTGATCCACATGTTCAAATTTTGCAAATTTTATATCATTGGAATCAGGAGAAAGAATTCTATCCAATTATGCACTTTATTTAATAAATTGCATCTGTAAAATGGGTTGTTTTTGCAGAGACATTTCTAAGCTTATTTTGTATATAAAAATTATATGGAAAATGTTCTAAGGGCCAAATCAATTTTATTTAGTGTATAATTGTTTTGTTTATTATTCAGTACTGTTTCACTTGTCTTGTTTGATTTAGAAAAATCATCACATGGCATTTGCATGCATTCATATATTTTTGCTTGTATAGTTTGATATGTGATTTTGGTGCTATCATTTTATGTGTAGATTTTGGTGATAGTAGTGATTGTGGTTGTGAAGATTGTTGCTACTACCCCAACTACCAAGGCAAGTGGTGCTTCATATTTTTGTCCCAATATTTTGACTATGCATTAGAGATATTTTGTATAGGGCTTGCATGAATATTTTGCTAAGTATCTATATGCTATGCTTGGGAAATCCTAGTAGTTGTAGAATTGTTAGAATTTTCTCTAAGTTAAGATACTTGCTATTTGCCATGCTTAGACTAGCTAGTAGTAACCAAGGGTGGAATATATATACATGCTATGGAAAATATTTCTAAGTCTTTGACTTATGTGTTGCTTAATAAAACAACTAAGTGAATAAATTACCTGGGTGGAATGGAAAGAATGGTTTGTGTTGAGTGCTTACACAAGGCCCATTTTTATGGTTACCTTGTGTTTCTCACTTGTGGAATGCCACCCAGGAACAAAGGGATTTGAGATGCCAAATGTTAAGAAGCTTCTAGTGTAGCCACATGGCATTATGGGCTCTGCCTGGATCATATAGGTTGCAATAACCTAGCCAAATGGATAGTTGGTGGTAGGGGAATGATAGGTTTGGAGCGCGTCCATTTTACTAAGGGAAGGCTTCTGAAAGGTCCTATCTTGGTGAAAATCAAGTCTTGTGGGGAAAGTGCACAACCTCTACAAATGGAAGGATCTAAGTACTTAGCCATGTCCCTGGTATTGGACAATTTGAGCATCAAGACATGGAAGCTATCAAGAATCTCCTCATCCCAATTTTCTAAGTTAAAACTTGTGGTTGAACAAGGGTGAAGGTTCACCAATTTCTATTGGTGGTTCCTTGGGAAAGTTTTGTCAAAGAAAAACTTAGTGTTTTTAACTAATAGGTAAAACCTATTTTGAGCAAAGCAAGCCTAAGATACACTTAGCCAAATTTATGTAGTAACTAGATGCTAATATTCTACTAAGGTATCACTTGCCAATACTATTCCAATGTATTGACCCACTGTGGCTGTAACTTGTGATGTTGCAGGTTACTCTGATGATGATTAGGGGTTATGAGTCTACACTCAACATGCTTGCCTATGGCACATGAAGATGAAGACTTATATTTTATATTGTTAAGTTAAACTCTTGTACTAGCCTATGGCTATGGAGTTGTAAAAGGCTATGTTATCTCTGGAATGACGATGTAATAATGACCTTTGTTTCTGTGTACTTCATCTTAAACTGTGGATGCTAGAAATTGATCCAGGGACTAGCATTGCAATCACAGGGATCTTTACCTTTATAAAGGTGGGATCTTACAGATGGTATCAGAGCACTGTGTTTCCTATAGGATTATGACCCGAGGATTGGATTAGAAACCACTAAGGAAAAATTTTCAACAACTTCCGCACTTGTATTTTTCTTCTCGTAAACTTTTCTAATCTTCTTTCTCCTATCTATTTGTAGATGAACTCCATCAAAGAAGCCATGAGGAAGGGACCACTCATGACCATGACCTTGGAGTGTGAGACAGAATTCCCCAAGGCTCTCAAGGACCTCATGGTTGCCATGGGGATAGATGGTGCAGCCGTGTACAAAGGATTCCCCATGATAAATGAAGGATTAGAGTACTGGTGGGTGCAACTTCACTTGTACAAATACAAGGAAGACAACCACAAGGAATCAGGATTCTGCATGGTCACCAACTCAGTAATGCACACGACATTCTTTGACTCTGCAAGAAATGCAGCATCGAATGCTATCAAGGAGCTTGGTGATAGACTCAAGTGCAGAATGCTCAACACTCAAAATGACCTTAGGGAAGAAAAGAAGCATACCCAAGAGTTAGAGGCTACCAACCAACGTTTAAGAGAGTACATCATAGACTTAGCAATGGAGTCATGTGATCAGGATCGACAGATTGCCTCTAGGGATGCCCTGTTAGCCAACTTGGCAAGTGAGATGGGATTGTAATGTACTTCGTTAGTTGGACCACCACACTTATCGTTTTAATTCCAAAATTTTTATCTAAGTTATGTTGAACCTTTGATTCTTGTAATGGATTTGTGTATGCCATGACTTGTGTGATTGTTGCCAAAGATATGCTTGTGATACTTTGTCTTGTGATTTTTCTCTATTGATGTTGATTCTAACTTTTCTCTATGTTATAAAAAATAGATGCCTGCTGTTATTATCAACACGGCCGAAGAGTTCAAGGGAACTCATTTTAGCACTCGTCTTATTGACCTCACTAGCATGCTCAGCCTTTCGCTCCCTAGCATCATGACGCTTCCCCTCATCAAGTTTGAGATTAAGGACCTTTGGGGATTCAGAGTCACTCAGCCCAGACGCCAGACATAGCCGACCACAGAGACCATCACCTTCAAGTTGATGGATGACGACAAGGAGAAGGGCTTAGATATAGTTATGCAGTAGTTACTTGGGCGTCTGGTAGGGAGACACTCCAGAGAGCTTAGATGTCTTTACTTTCACCCCTTCGGGAGACGCGACGAAGAGGGTGAGGCTATTGAGTTCGAGGATGCTGCTAGAGAGACGGTGGAGCCGATTCGTCTGTACTGTTAGGACCTAGAGGTTCTTATTAGCACCTAGATACTGATAGGACCAACGTCATGCTTAGCAATGACGAGCTCCAGGTGCAGCTTCATGAGAAGGACAAGCTCTTTGCGGAGCAAGATGAGATAGTCAAGGAAATGGAGGCCAGGTTTGAGAGCCAAGACAGTAAATTCAAGAGTCAGGAGAAGAGAGTCCAAGACCGGAACAAGAAGATCTGGGAGATGAAGGAAGAGCTGGAGGCCAAGGACTCCAAGCTCGAGCATCAGCAGGGAGTGATTGAGAGACTTCACCCACAGAAGAGGGCGCTTAGGGCCAAGATAGAGGCCTTGACTACCAATGTCGAGGAATACAAGACCGCTATGGAGAATGCATGTCTTACATTTGTTGATGTGGAGGTTGATGCAGAGGAGTAGTGATGACTACTCATTTATCTTTCATTTACCGTACTTATGATTATTGAGTCGCAATGACCATCCAACATGTGGGTGGCTTGCTATGGTGTGTTTATTTTTACAAACTTGTTGTTTACGTCGTTTGAACTTTAAGTTATTTTTATGCTTATTTTGGTGATTGTCTATGTGATGTATTGTGCATGTTAAGCATCTATGGGTATCTCATTCTTATCCTTATGAAAACCACATATGCCTCCTCGACGTGCCAACCCCAACCCAAACAACAACAATGTCACCCCCGAGATGCAGCAGCTGATGACAGAACAGGCACAACTAATGCAGATGATGACCACTTTTATGCAGAATCAGAATAACAACAAAAACAATAACAACAACAATCAGAACAATCCACCAGGATTTGACATGCTCACCAGATTCCTAAGACTGAGGCCTGTAAAGTTCTCAGGAACTACTGATCCCATGGTGGCCAATGATTGGCTACGTTTGGTGAACAAGGATTTGGTAACTGTCGGCTGCACCGACGAGGAGAAGGTCAGTTTTGCAGCACATCTTTTGGAAGGACCAGCAGCTACTTGGTGGGATAACTTCCAGATCACCACTCCCATTGAGGATGTGACATGGGCTATCTTTGAAGATGGTTTCCGTACAGCTCACATCTCATCCGGAGTGATGAGGTTAAAGAAGGAGGTCCATAACCTGAAACATCGTCACCGCAGCGTGGCTGAATACATTGAGGAGTTCAACAATCTGGCGCGATATGCACCGGATGAAGTTGATACTCATGCCAAGAGGAAAGAGAAATTCCTCGAAGGACTGAATGATGAAATGAATCTGCAGTTATCTGTGGCCTATGTCCCCACCTACCAATCACTTTGTGACAAGGCTACCATCTTGGAGAACAATATGAAACAAGTTGAAAGCAGAAAGAGGAAGAACAACTTTGACAAGCACATCTCGGGATCGTCTCACAAGCATTCCCATCACGATGATAGTGGGAGTTCTGGATCCCACAAGCATGGAAAACACAACAACCACCACAACCACAACCGCCATCATGACAACAAGCATCACCGTAGTCATGATAATGATAAGTACAAGAACCACAAGAGTGGATACAAGAGCCACCACAATGGAAGTGGAAGTGGTAGTGGAAGCCATTCTGTCAAGAAGGATCTCAGTCAGGTTGAATGCTTCAAGTGTAAGAAGATGGGGCATTATGCAAATGAGTGCCAAGAAAATAAAGTTGAAGGATCCAACAAGCCTAACCCTTTCTAGAAGGGACAGGTGAACCACATCAATGTGGAAGAGATCTACGAGGAACCTGATGCTGTGGCTGGTAAGTTCAAACTCAATTCTGTTCCAGCACTTGTTCTTTTTGATACTGGCGCATCACATTCATTCATATCAAGAGCATTTGTTGATAGAAGCGAATTTCCAGTTGAAACTATTGGATGTCCTATTAAGGTAAGTTTTCCTGGTGGAGAAATGATAGTGAATTCAGGATGTCATGACCTAGTGTCAACACCCGGATTTTTAATCCCAGATGCCTGTTATGCCATACCTCGCAATCCCAGGATTACCATTTTTGCGAGACATAACAGAATTGGATACCATAGTACATCATCCATTACAAACGATACATAAGTTCTTACATGAATAGGGATCTCATGATCCAGTTCTTAATACAACATCAAGCAGCGGAATACGTAATAATAACGGTAGCGTAGGCGAAGCTCCATCTTCGGGGTCACAGGCAATGCTGACGATGGGAGATGATCCTAGTTGTCGTAACCTTTCTGGGGTCCATCTTCCAGGTACTCCTATTCATAGTCTGGCCATGGGAATAGCCAGGGACAAAGCCATGAGTACTCTTTAAGTACTCGCAAACTAATACTAACATGTAAAGGGGTTTTTGGATAATAGGACACTAGACTCTAGGGTTGTTTTGCAATAGCCAGATTTATCTCTACTAAGTTCCAAAGCTAGTCACGATTTTATAACTCCTAAGGGGGATCTTGTAACTCATGTCACAACGCTGTTGTGGTCAAGTCAAAGTCTCAATTAATTTCACAAGTCAATTTTGAAAAGTCTGATGGGGGAACAGTATGGCCACTCAATGTATCTTGCAAGCAAGTATTGGCTTGAATAGGTAAAGTATCTTGCAAGTGTTAGCTTTCATCAATGTCAATATAATCTTGCCTTGTGCAGAGCAGTGGTTGAAGTTCTCCTCGGCTTCTTCTTCGTAGTATCCTCCTTCCTCCTTGTATCCTTGGTCGGTACTAGCGTCTATGAATAAATACGAGGTACACAATCACCAAACAATACTTAACTACTTGCAATCATCACACACAAGGGTCCTATAGATGATCTAGCATCATCTCTAACATTACAAGGTTAAGGCTTGGTTTAATTCCTTTTATTTTTAGAAAAGTAATTTCTACTCATTGAAAAACTACTTAAGATTTAATATTCTCCAACCCAAACATGGGATCATGTTGACACATGTCATCACCACATTCCTTTTATTATAGTACTAAGGATGATCTATAGATCCAAATGACTTGAATCCAATGGGCTTGGATTCAGCATTCAGAGACCTTTCCCACAAAATTGGTTTCATTCAAATTGGTGCACTGAATCGATCTGGATTGATTTTTGAAAATAGGTACAGAAGTGTGTTTGAATTAAAAAGAAAAAGATTTAATTCAAATCACTGGGCTGCGCGGGAAAAGTTACTAGGCCGGCCTGCTAAGCGCAGTGCTCCCGCGGGCTGCTTAAGTGGGTGTCCCCACTTGCTAGTGAGACAGGGAGGGGCGAAGCAGTACGGGGCAACATGGGTCATTCGATCTGATTCTAATCCAACGGCTGGGAGTCATCGTCGACGCGTGACAACGCCGGTGATAAAGAAACCTAGCGCGGCCAGTGAGGGTTGCTGGGGGCTCACCGGGGTGCTGGCGAGGGTCGGCGAGGCGGGCGAACGATGAAGTCGATGATGGCGAACTCAGGGGTGGTCACGGCAGCTCCTGGGGTGGACGAAATCGTTGGCTCCCTTATCCTCTAGAGGCGGCGGGCTCCGGTGAAATTCCGGCGAGGTGGTGCTCGCCTTGCTCCGGGAACGGTGTGGCACGATCAGTGATGAGGGGGGAGTGAGATGGTGTGAAGAAATCGAGCGGGGGTGGCCTCTATTTATAGTCGAGCGAGGGGACCGACAGGGCGCACGGTGAGATCGTAGGGGGCGATGTTATAGGTGGCTATTGGCATGGGCGATGGTAGGTGACGGTGTGGTGTTCCCTGGCGATGCTCAACAACATGGTTTCAAGGCGTGGGCGCGGTCCGTGCGTGTGGTCCAGTGGTTGGCAAGGTTCGAGCGGTGGACATGGAGTGGCGGTGGACGGTGGGCTGCCTCCCAGACATGCTGGCTAGGCTTGTGTCTCCTCCTAGCTTGCTATCGACATGGGGTGACATGGGTGTGCTCGACTGTTCACCATTGATGGCAATGGCAAGCTCACAGTGGTTCTAGTGCTTGGTTAATCTTCCTAGATGATCTACTGAGCTGGTTGTGAGCTAAATAGGGAACAAGTTAGGCCAATTTTACCGCACACTATAGTGTTTGATGTTTGTTTGATTTGTATCTGCAACCTGTTTGATGAAATGGCCGCATGAATTCAAGTTTTGAATTTTTAAAATATTTTTGGTGGGTTCGCTAGGTTGGTGCTGGTGAGTCTGCAGATGCTTGGGTTTTGAAAGTTGAGCTTGTTTGAGTGGTTTTTGAAAAAGTGGGATCTTCCCATATGATAAAGATTCAATTTTGAATTGTCATTTAAACTATGCATTTGAAAGTTTCTGGATGATCACAAAGTGGGCCTCGATACTTTGTTAGGAGTACATTCAAGGGGTGCAAAGATCCAGAGAAGTTTCTATTAGGTTCTGAAAGTTTGAGACAGCCAAAGTAGGCATGGGAGTTAAATTGGTCAAAGTAACCATTCCTTTAATATATTTGTTTTGATTTACTTGTCTTTAGGAAAAGTGTGGGAAATGTTTTAGATGATGTTTATTTCACCTAAGAAACATTTTACAAGCAATGAAACAATCAAACAAGGTGGTTCCAAAGAATTTCAAAATCCATGCATACACATATGCATGCATTCATAATTTTATTTAGAAAAGTTTTTGTTAACCCTAAATGTTGATGACTAGTGCTTGATGATCCAAGCTTAATATTTTTGGGATGTTAAAAACCTTCCCCCCTTAAACTAGTCCCGAGATTTAAAAAAGGACGAAAAGATTACCTAGGATTTGAAGAGATCGGGAAACTCCGTCCTGATGTGATCTTCGCGCTCCCAGGTAGCTTCCTCTTTTGTTTGGTTGCTCCACTGAATCTTGAGAAACTTAATGCTTCGGGTTCGGGTAGTTCGAAAAGCTTCTTCCAAAATACGGATAGGTACTTCGGGATAGGTCAGGTCATCATCGATCTCTATGGTCCGATGGTCGATATTCTTGAACACTTCGATCTTCTCGGGGACTTCGAGACACTTGCGAAGTAACGAGATATGGAACACATTGTGCACTGCTGACATCTCTTCGGGTAGATCCAATTGATATGATACTTCTCCTCAACGGTTCAGAATTTTGAAAGGTCCGATATATCTGGGGGCTAACTTTCCTTTGAGTTGGAAACGCTGCATTCCCTTCAATGGCGACACTTTCAGATAAACAAAATCTCCTATGTTGAAGGCGAGGTCTCTACGTCTATTGTCGGCGTAAATCTTCTGTCGGGCTTGGGCGGTCTTGAGGTGCTCACGAATCTTATGAACCTTTTCTTCTGCTTCTCGTAGGATGTCGGGTCCGAAAATCTGACTCTCTCCTACTTCCGACCAGTTCAAAGGGGTATGACACTTCCTTCCGTACATGAACTCAAATGGGGCCATTTGCAAACTGGCTTGGTAACTGTTGTTGTAGGAAAATTTTGCAAACGGCAGACAGTCTTCCTACTTGGATCCATATTCTAACACACATGCTCTCAGCATATCTTCGAGTATTTGATTTACTTGCTCCGTTTGTCCATCGGTCTGAGGGTGATACGCGGTACTGAAATCTAAGCGGGTTCCTAAACCTTCTTGGAATTTCTTCCAAAATCTCGAGGTAAACTGCGTTCCTCGATCTGATACAATGTTCTTAGGGACTCAGTGCAAACTGACGATTCTAGCGATGTATAAATCCGCTAGCTTCGAACTCTGATATGTGGTTTTGACGGGCAAGAAATGGGCGACTTTGGACAATCTGTACACTATGACCCAGATAGAGTCATTTCCCCTACTAGAAGTAGGCAGTCCAGTGATAAAGTCCCTTCCTACAGAATCCCATTTCCATTCCGGAATCTGCAAAGGTTGCAACAATCCAGCAGGTCTTTGATGTCCGACCTTGACTCACTGACATATATCACACTTGGCGATATAGCTTCCTATTTCTCTCTTCATCTTATGCCACCAAAATTGCTCTTTCAATCTTGATACATCTTAGTTCCTCCGAGATGGATAGAATAAAGAGTATCATGAGCCTCCTTCAAAATAAATTCTTTCAACTCAGAATCTGCTGGTATACAAAGGCGTCCTTTGTACCACAGAACTCCTTCTTCATCTTCGGTGAATCCGGGTACTTTGCCTGTACCGATACGACGCTTGATTCCATCGATACTGGCATTTCCCTTCTGTGCCTCTTTAATCTGACTGATCAAAGTGGGCTGAAGTTCTATGCTAGCCAAAAATCCTTCACTTACTAATTCCATTCTAAAATCTTCCATCTCTTTGTGCAAACTTGGTTCCTCCTTCAAAATCATGGAGTTCAAGCGGCACGGCAATCTGCTAAGGGCATCAGCTACTACGTTGGCTTTACCAGGGTGATAGTGAATGTCCATATCATAATCCTTGATTAGCTCAATCCATCTTCTCTGCCTCATATTCAGTTCCTTCTGAGTGAATATATACTTTAGGCTCTTGTGATCCGAATAAATCTCACAACGATTTCCCATCAGGTAATGTCTCCATGTCTTCAGGTCTAGAACTACGGCTGGGAGTTCGAGGTCATGGGTTGGGTAATTTTGCTCATGTTGCTTCAATTGTCGGGATAGATAAGATATAACTTTGCCTTCTTGCATTAGCACACATCCGAGACCAATCTTGGATGCGTCACAATACACATCGAAGGGCTTCGTGATATCCGGCATGATCAAGATTGGGGCTGAAATCAATCTCCTCTTGAGTTCTTGAAAACTCGCTTCACACTTGTCTGTCCATTCAAAATTCTTGTCTTTCTTCAGCAATTGGGTCATGGGTCAGGCGATACTCGAGAATCCTTCTACGAATTTGCGGTAATATCCCGCCAATCCGAGAAATGCACGAACTTGGGTTTGAGTGGTTGGGGCTTGCCAATCTTCTACATCTTTCACTTTGGCAGGGTCAACGGCAATTCCTCCGGCTGATACAATGTGACCGAGGAATCCTACCTCCTGTAACCAGAATTCACATTTGCTAAACTTGGCATACAACTGATGCTCTCTAAGGGTTCCAAGAATGGTCCTTAGGTGTAGCTCATGTTCTTCTTCGGATTTGGAATAAATCAGAATGTCATCGATGAAAACAACGGCAAACTTATCCAGGAAGTCCATAAAAATATTATTCATGAGGTTCATGAAATAAGCGGGGGCATTGGTTAATCCGAAAGACACGAATGTATACTCGTATAGTCCATATCTGGTAGTAAAGGCAGCCTTTGGAATATCCTCTGCATGAATCTTGAGTTGATGATAACCAATCCTAAGATCAATCTTAGAAAACACTTTGGCACCGGTCAACTGATCAAACAAATCTTCTATTTTGGGCAAGGGGTACTTGTTCTTGATGGTGACATCATTCAATTTCCGATAATCCATACACAAACAGTTACCTCCATCCTTCTTGTCCACAAACAAGACAGGTGATCTCCATGGGGACGCACTTGGTTGAATTAATCCAATTTCCAACATGGAATCCAGTTGCTTCTTCAGTTCTGCGAGCTCTGACGGGTTCATACTATAGGGTCTCTGGGCTATGGGTCCTGTTCCGGGGATTAGTTCAATGATAAAATCTATATCCCGATCTGGGGGCATACCGGGCAAAACATCTGGAAATACATCGGGGTATTCACAGACTATCCGGACTTGGTCAATGGTAGGTTGGGCTATACTCTTGTTGCATTTGAATTGACGAGGTAAGGTTTCCGATATATGCTCGACTGATATTCCGGCGGTACTGGTCATAATGATGGCTTTCTTGGCACAGTCAATCAATCCTTTATGTTTGGACATCCAATCCATTCCTAGTACTACTTCCAAACCTTTAGTTCCGAGTAATATCAGATTAGCATAAAAATCTATGCCATGGATTCAGATAGGGACGGCTTTGCAAATTTGCCTAGCCTTTGTGGTTGATCCGGGAATTTGCACAATCATCACATGCTTCAATTTGGTTGGTTGAATTTTACTAGTGCATGCAAATTCTTCGGTGACAAATGAATGCGATACACCAGAGTCAAACAACACTCGTGCAGGTACTGAATTAACAGAAAACATACCCAGCACGACGTCTGGCGCTTCCTGAGCTTCTTCAGCATGCATGAGAAAAAGATGGCCATTGCGGTTGAGTGAATTCCCTGGGGCAAATCTTCTTCCGGGCTGAACACGACGCTGCTGCTGAGCTGGGGCATTGGCATTGGGGTCTGTAGCATTCTTCTTGTTGGGGCACTCGTTGGAATAGTGGCCTTTATTTCCACAGTCATAACAAGTCACTTGCGACTTGTCCTTGGCTGCGACAGGCACAACATTACTTCCAGTCCTAGGGGCAGGGTTGGTGTTGGCGGTAGCATTGTTGTTGTTGAACTTGGGTGGGGCACGGTTGAAATTGCTAGAGTTGCCGGGGTTGTTGTGATTTCCTCCGAGTCTAGGGTTTCCACGGTTGGGATAGGTTGGACGGTTCATCGGGGGTCTGTTGGTTCTTGGGGAAAATCCTGGAGATGGGTTGGGGCGATACTTTGGGGTCTGATGGGTTCCTGGCTGATGCATCATGCGACGCTTGCGGTTCTCATTGGCTTGGTTGATCTTTCCTTCCATCTGGATAGCGGAGTCGACAAGGGCTTCAATATCCGCAAAGGGGATATTGACTAACACTGTCTGCATCTTGTCATGCAGACCATTCAGGAATCTTTCTTTCTTCTTGGATTCGGTGTCTATCTCGTCTGGGGCATACCTAGCTAATGACAAAAATTTGTCACGGTATTCCACTACAGACATCCTTCCTTGCTTCAGCTCTCTGAACTCATCTCTCATTCTCTTGATCAAACCCAGTGGCACATGAGTTCTTCTAAACTTGACCTTGAATTCCTCCCAGGTCATCATCTGGCCTCCGGCCATTGCACGAACACTGTTCCACCATGCCCTGGCATCTCTAGCTAGATAATGGGTGGCAAACAGAACTTTCTCTTTGGCTTCCACTCCAGCGACTTCTAGGTTATTTTCCATGGTTTACAGCCAATCATCGGCGTCTAGGGGTTCTTCCGACTTAGTGAAAACATGTGGGTTGGTGTTCTGGAAATTCTTGAGCTTAGATCCATGGTTGTCCAGATTTCTGTGGCCTTGGTTGTTGTGGGAAAGCTGGGCTATCTGCTGAAGGGTGGCTAGGTTGGCTTGACGTTCCGCTCTTTCAGCTTCACGGTTAGAAGTCAACATTTGCAGAATCTGCAACATCGGGTCCGGGGCTGAACCACTCCCTCCACGTGTCATCTGAAGATTCAGATAGATCATGAGAAAAGAGGGAAATTTCTAAGGTTTCGGGGACTTTGAAAAGTTTTAAAGGTTTGACTCAGATTTTCTAGCAACTTGATTTTTCATTCATTCATTCATAGCACACAATACAACACACACCACAACAAAGAAAAAACAGATGGTTTTAAGAACCATTCTGAGAACTACGATACAGTGGGACCGAATACTACTCACTACGCTAGTGCTCAAGTGCTACTACTCCTAGGAGTCTGTGGCTTCATCATCTTCATCATCATCGATGAAGGCGAAATCATCCTCATCGGTGAAGAAGTCCATGGCCTGGTCCTCCAGAAAATCATCGTCATCGCTGAGATAGGAGTAAGGGTCTCCACGAAGATCCTCTTCGGCATTCTCCCTTTCCTCCAACTGCATGTCTCTCTCGTGGATGGTCTCTTCCAAAGATGAGATGCGGTGGCGAAGACGGGCAATGATGCGCTCCTTCTTGTCGAGCTAACGGCGGCGAGACTTGCGATCCTTTGCTAGCATGGCGATGGTCTGATCCTTCGTCTTGATGATGGCAGACTTGTGGTTGGAGTAGTCACGGCAGTTGTCCAACTCCTGCTGGCGATCGTACATCATGAAGCTGAGGTGGTCCAATTGAGTCTTCAGCTCGAGGTGGTATGGGGCTTCCAGGGGTTGTCCTTTGCATCACGCCTTGGGCAAAACTCAAAGCGAGTACCCTTGATCTGATTGATGCTATGCCCACACAGACGGGAAAGAGCTTCCTGCATTGCTCTGGAAAGTCCATCGAGCCAGTTGTTTTCCCTCAAGGCAAACTGAACTCCCTCCGCAGTGGAACAATTAGCCACTGCAGATCTTCTCCTCCTTGATCATTAAGCTGAGCTCCGAAGAACTCGGGGTGCGGACGCTCCAGAAGTTCCGAAAGCTGGTCCAAATCCCTCTCAAAGATAAGGTCTCCTCCATTCCCTAGTTGGTAAAACTTGCTGTACTTCACGTCCATCTATTAAAATAGAGGATGAGTATGTTAGCAGAGTGATCAAGTGTGTCAAAAATTTTATGTATTTTGCAAGAGTTTTTGAGGAACATGAATTTTTATGAAAGAATCAAAGAGATAAGAATGAGAATAAGTTTTTGTAAATATTTGTTTTCTTTGGTTTTGAAACTAAGTTTTTGGTTCAAACGTCCAGTCTAAATTGGGTCTCCTATGGTCAGGATGGCTCTGATACCATCTTGTCAACACCCGGATTTTTAATCCCAGATGCCTGTTATGCCATACCTCGCAATCCCAGGATTACCATTTTTGAGAGACATAACAGAATTGGATACCATATTACATCATCCATTATAAACGATACATAAGTTCTTACATGAATAGGGATCTCATGATACAGTTCTTAATACAACATCAAGCAGCGGAATACGTACTAATAACGGTAGCGTAGGCGAAGCTCCATCTTCGGGGTCACAAGCAATGCTGACGATGGGAGATGATCCTAGTTGTCGTAACCTTCCTGGGGTCCATCTTGCAGGTACTCCTCTTCATAGTCTGGCCATGGGAATAGCCAGGGACAAAGACATGAGTACTCTTTAAGTACTCGCAAACTAATACTAACAGGTAAAGGGGGTTTTGGATAATAGGACACTAGGCTCTAGGGTTGTTTTGCAAAATCTAGATTTATCTCTACTAAGTTCCAAAGCTAGTCACAATTTTATAACTCCTAAGGGGGATCTTGTAACTCATGTCACAACTCTGTTGTGGTCAAGTCAAAGTCTCAATTCATTTCACAAGTCAATTTTGAAAAGTCTGACGGGGGAACAGTATGGCCACTCCAACTGTCCATAACCGCGGACGCGGCTATTCGAATAGTTTGACACTCTGCAAAGATTGTACACTTTCACCACAACATTCGATACATCCGTCAGGAACAAATCATGAATTCACCATACTCAGTATGCGGATAATCAATCCTAACCTTTCAATTACAGGCCCTAGAATAAGAACCTCTCCTGTGAGTTTGGCCTCCCAACCATGACCAACTCTCATCTTGGGTACTGCACAGGTGGACAATCTTCACAAGGTAGCCTCAGCTCAGACCTTGGCCGTGAGGGAGCTAATACTAAGGTACATAAGTTTCCAGTCAAGCCCTACCCAATCTTCGGGTATTGTGGTTGTACGATAAAACTGGAATGGTATCGCACCCAGACAACCATCAGTTTTATAAAAGGGCTAAGGCTCATGCCTCAACATTTTCATCACCAAATTCATCAGGTGTTTGGAAACACATGTCCAAAACATTTCAATCGAATGATCCATCATTCTAAGGTTTTCATAACCATTTTCTCACCAAGTATTCCCATCTAAAGTTGATCAAGTTTTATGCTTAGCACTAGCATCTACAAGTGGGGGTAAGCAATAATGAGGGGTGGTAAACTAGGGGAGTTTCAACTATGTATAACCTTATATCTCAGGATGATATCAAGGTGTCTAATCTTAGGCCAAATTTTATGCTCTTTATGCAACCTTCAGATAACTTTCTAGTATCTACCAAACTCTTAAGTAAACTCTAAGTAAGCTTTGATAAAGAAATAAAGTAAGAAGCTTGCAAATAAAACTAGGATTGGTTTATCAAGTGGGTATGATCATATATGCTTAAAGCATATAGTAGGTATGGTAACAAGCAAGTATTGGCTTGCATAGTTAAAGTATCTTGCAAGTGTTAGCTTGCATCAATGTCAATATAAGCTTGCCTTGTGCAGAGCAGTGGTTGAAGTTCTCCTCGGCTTCTTCTTCGTAGTATCGTCCTTCCTCCTCGTATCCTTGGTCGGTACTAGCGTCTATGAATAAATACGAGGTACAAAATCACCAAACAATACTTAACTACTTGCAATCATCACACACACGGGTCCTATAGATGATCTAGCATCATCTCTAACATTACAAGGTTAAGGCTTGGTTTAATTCCTTTTATTTTTAGAAAAGTAATTTCTACTCATTGAAAAACTACTTAAGATTTAATATTCTCCAACCCAAACATGGGATCATGTTGACACATGTCATCACCACATATTATAGTCCAAGGGAATGTGAGTGGTGTCACAATTAAATAAGGTTTTACCCTTTTATTTTATTTAAATATAATGACTAGAAATTCCTATGTAGCATTCTTTTATTACTTGAACATTATTTCTGAAAGGTATGGTTAAATGTGATTTTTGAGAGTTGGAATCAACTCAAAAGCTAGTATGGTTTAAATTTGAAAAATGTTTGAAGGCAGGAAAGCTTCTGCCTTGATTTTTACTAAGGATGATCTATAGATCCAAATGACTTGAATCCAATGGGCTTGGATTCAGCATTCAGATACCTTTCCCACAAAATTGGTTTCATTCAAATTGGTGCACTGAATCGATTTGGATTGATTTTTGAAAATAGGTACAGAAGTGTGTTTGAATTAAAAAGAAAAAGATTTAATTCAAATCACTGGGCTGCGCGGGAAAAGTTACTGGGACGGCCTGCTAAGCGCAGTGCTCCCGCGGGCTGCTTAAGTGGGTGTCCCCACTTTCCAGTGAGACAGGGAGGGGCGAAGCGAAACGGGGAAACGCGGGTCGTTCGATCTGATTCTAATCCAACGGCTGGGAGTCATCGTCGACGCGTGACAACGCCGGCGAGAAACAAACCTAGCGCGGCCAGTGAGGGTTGATGGGGGCTCACCGGGGTGCTGGTGAGGGTCGGCGAGGTGGGCGAACGACGAAGTCGGTGATGGCAAACTCAGGGGTGGTCGCGGCAGCTCCTGGGGTGGACGAAATTGATGGCTGCCTTCTCCTCCAGAGGCGGCGGGCTCCGGTGGAATTCCGGCGAGGTGGTGCTCACCTTGCTCCGGGAACGGTGTGGCACGATCAGTGACGAGAGGGGAGTGAGATGGTGTGAATAAATCGAGCGGGGGTGGCCTCCATTTATAGTCGAGCGAGGGGACCGACGGGGCGCACGGTGAGCTCGTCGGGGGCGATGTTACATGCGGCTATTGGCATGGGCGATGGTAGGGGACGGTGCGGTGTTCCCTGGCGATGCTCAACAACATGGTTATGAGGCGTGGGGCGGTGCGGCTTGGTCTGGAACATGCGACGCTCTGCGCGGCAGAGGCGGCGTCTTCGACGGCGAGCTGTGGTTGTGCGTCACGGGGCGGCGAACGGGGATGTCTGGCGGTCTCCTGGGTCGGTGGGGATTGTGTATGCACGCGGCAGCGTGGGCTTCGGCCGAGGGTGGTGCTCGCGCACGCCAGCATGGTCGGCTGGCGGTCCAGGCGCGGTCGTGCGTGTGGTCCGATGGTTGGCAAGGTTCGAAAGTGGATGTGGAGTGGCGGTGGACGGTGGGCTGCCTCCCAGACATGCTGGCTAGGCTTGTGTCTCCTCCTAGCTTGCTGTCGACATGGGGGTGACATGGGTGTGCTTGGCTGTTCACCATTGATGGCAATGGCAAGCTCACAATGGTGCTAGTGCTTGTTTAATCTTCCTAGATGATCTACTGAGCTGGTTGTGAGCTAAATAGGGAACAAGTTAGGCCAATTTTACTACACACTATAGTGTTTGATGTTTGTTTGATTTGTATCTGCAACCTGTTTGATGATATGGCCGCATGAATTCAAGTTTTGAATTTTGAAAAGATTCTTGGTGGGTTTGCTAGGTTGGTGCTGGTGAGTCTGCAGATGCTTGGGTTTTGAAAGTTGAGCTTGTTTGAGTTGTTTTTGAAAAAGTGGGATCTTCTCATATGATAAAGATTCAATTTTGAATTGTCATTTAAACTATGCATTTGAAAGTTTCTGGATGATCACAAAGTGGGCCTTGATACTTTGTTAGGAGTACATTCAAGGGGTGCAAAGATCCAGAAAAGTTTCTGTTTGGTTCTGAAAGTTTGAGACAGCCAAAGTAGGCATGGGAGTTAAATTGGTCAAAGTGACCATTCCTTTAATATATTTGTTTTGATTTACTTGTCTTTAGGAAAAGTGTGGGAAATGTTTTAGATGATGTTTATTTCACCTAAGAAACATTTTACAAGAAATGAAACAATCAAAAAAGGTGGTTCCAAATAATTTCAAAATCCATGCATACACATATGCATGCATTCATAATTTTATTTAGAAAAGTTTTTGTTAACCCTAAATGTTGATGACTAGTGCTTGATGATCCAAGCTTAATATTTTTGGGATGTTACACCTAGTCATAGAGTTTGGGAAGTATAAGTTTCCTGTTAATCTAATAATCCTAAATTCCCAAGGATTGGATGTCATTTTGGGAATGGACTGGATTACTAAGTACAAGGGAGTACTAGATTGTGCCAATCATACTGTCACACTCACAACCCCGAATAATAAAAGGATTAGATTCAAGACTAACTTTGAATCAAAAGGTAGTAAGCTAAATTCTCTTAAGGGGGTTAGCATAGACTGTGTGCCAATTGTGAGAGAATATCCGGATGTGTTTCTGAAAGAATTGCCGGGAATGCCACTAGATAGGGACATGGAATTTCTGATTGACTTGCTGCCGGGATCAGGACCAATAGCAAAGAGACCTTACAAGATCTTAGTTTATGAGTTGAAAGAACTCAAGAAACAACTTGGAGAACAGTTGTAGAAAGGATTTATTCAACCAAGTTCTTCATCTTGGGGAGCACCAGTCTTGTTTGTGGAAAAGAAAGATAGAAGTCAAAGTTTATGCATCGATTATCGTTCACTCAATGAGGTGACTATCAAGAACAAATATCCTTTGCCCAGAATCATTGACTTGTTTGATCAGTTAGAAGGAGCCTGTGTGTTCTCAAAAATTGATCTCCGGTCAGGTTATTTTCAGCTTAAGATAAGAGAACAAGACATACCTAAAACAACTTTCACCACTAGGTATGGATTGTATGAGTACACCGTGATGCCATTCGGTTTGACCAATGCACCAGCTTACTTCATGAATATGATCAACAAGGTGTTCATGGAGTTTCTTGAAAAGTTTGTTGTCGTTTTCATCGATGACATTTTGATATACTCCAAGAGCAAAGAAGAGCATGAAGGACATTTGCGTTTAATACTTGAATAGCTTAGAGAGCATAAACTGTATGCTAAATTTAGCAAGTGTGAATTCTGGTTGAATGAAGTTGGATTCCTTGGACACATTGTGTCAGGAGATGGTGTAGCAGTTGATCCCGCAAAAGTGTCAACTGTAACTGAATGGGAATCTCCTAAGTCAGTGAAGGAAGTTCGTAGTTTCCTTGGTTTGGCAGGATACTATAGAAGATTCATTGAGAATTTCTCCAAGGTATCTAAGCCAATGACGGAGTTACTAAAGAAAGACAAGAAATTTGCTTGGACTGAAGGATGTGAACTCAGTTTCCAGGAGTTGAAGAAGAGACTAGTGACATCACCAGTCTTATGTCTTCCAGACTTGGAGAAGGATTTCCAGGTTTATTGTGATGCATCCCATCATGGATTAGGTGCAGTACTAATGAAAGAAGGGAAAGTTGTGGCTTATGCCTCGAGACAACTCAAAACTCATGAGGTGAATTATTCGACTCATGATTTAGAGTTAGCCTCTGTTGTCCATGCACTCAAAACATGGATACATTATCTTTTGGGAAAGCGATGTGAAGTGTTCACAGATCACAAAAGTTTGAAGTATATCTTCACTCAGAAAGAAATCAACATGAGACAAAGAAGATGGCTAGAACTCATCAAGGACTATGACTTGAGTTTGCAATACCATCCTGGTAAATAAAATGTTGTAGCGGATGCACTAAGCCGTAAGGTATTTGTGAATGGCCTTACTAAGGGAGAGTTGCCAGATGATCTGTGTGCCCAATTTAGAGACCTCAGATTAGAGATTGTGCCTGAAGGATGTCTCATGTCATTGGATGTTCAACCCACCTTGTTGGACAAAATCAAGGAAACTGTAACATCCCTAAAATCATGATTTCAAATTTTGCATATCACTCATGCATGCATATAGATTTGAGATCATATTCAAACTCATTTTAGGAAAACAGAAGCACTTGATGCTATGATTTTATGTGAGCAGATTTAATTCAAATGGCCATCACCATTTGAATGCTTGAAAGTTTAGGAACCTAGATGCTTATCTTTATTGTTTTTCAACTTAGAAATAATTTCAAATTGTTTTTAAAACATTTGCAAATTAGATGAAAAGTCTCTGATTATTTTAAATCCAAGCTTGACCCAGCCTATACAAAGTAACCCCGTGGGTTTTGACCTATTTCTGAGACCAATTCACCACTACAAAACCTCAGAAAGATTTGAATTCAAATTGAACTTGAAACCATTTGAAAACCTATTCAGAAAATCGAAATAGAAAAAGAAAAGGAGTAAACAAAAGGAAAAGGCCGCGCGTTAGGGATCTAGCCCACCAACAAATCAAGCCCAACAAGCCCACCCGGGGCATTTCATTTCTTCTCTCACGCGCGAGCGCACTCCTTCAGTCACTGACAGCCAGACCCCACGCCCCCTCTGTTTATTTCACTGACCAGCGGGCCCCGTCCACGTCGTCCTCTTCTTCCCCAAACCGCGCCCGCGACCACGTCGCTGCTGCAGTCAAGGCCGGTAATGGCGCGGCGTAATTGGCCATTAACCCGCGAGCGTTTCCTGTCGCACCTGAGCCTATTTAACCCTCTCTGCCTCGCGAGCAATTTCCCCCATTCACCTCGCTCACTCCGCCGCCAGGCTGCGCGCAATTGCTCTCAAAGCTCCGTAGTACCGAGAACTCCGGCGACCAAATACGGTGAGCCTCGACCACCCCTCTCTCTCTGGTTCAAACGAGAATGTTTAGAATGTTCTTGCGCATCCTCTGATACCTTACTTTTACCTGCTCGTGACCCAGGTCGTCGTCTTCGTTCGCAGCCGAAACCACCTGCACCGCCGATAAACTCCGGCGACCAATTAAGGTAAATCCCGAGCGCCCTTTGCCTCCCCCTTCACACGAACTTGTTCGCCTGTGTCTTGCGCAAGTCCTGATGCCACTAGTTCGTGCTAGGGCGGCGCCACACCTCGGCAAGGACCACGTCTGCAAGCTACTGTCGCCGCCCGCAACTCCGTCGAGCTGCAGAGACCGTCTCCGCGCGCCCCTTGATAAACCAAAGCCACCTCGAGCTTCAGCACGCCACTGCGATTCCAGTAAGCATCTCACTTCCTCCCCGGGCGACCTAGAATGCCGGCACCGCCGTAGTCAGACGGGCCACCGCCAGTCAACGCCGCTACCTCCGCCCGTGTATGGTCAGGACAATTAGGAGCGTCAGATGTAGATCCTGCGGTGTAGATTAGAACGTGGCCGAAGAGGTACGCGCGCATCTGAGCCGCCAGATCTCACTTAGATCCTGCGGTCCGTGTATGTCGATCCAACCGAAGCGGTACGCACCAATTGAAACGCGACGCGTGTCTAGGGTTAGTTCAAAAATAGAATTCAAAATCAGATTTGGATCAAATTTTCAATTGGCTATAACTTTTGATTCCCACGTTGGAATTTTGCAAACTTTATACCGTGGGATTCAGTGAGTCAAGACCTTTCTGAATATCCAATGTGTTTAACAAATAGTATCTGTTAAAATGACTTTATATACAGAAACATGTTTAGGTCCAATTTGAGTATAATTTTAGTTTAGCAAATTGTTTTAGGGCTAAATAAGTTCAGTTAGCAAACTTTGTGACTTGTTATGATTATGTATCATGCACTTGCTTGGTAGAGTTTTCAAATTCATCACTTGGTAATTCTTGCGTGCATGCATTCTTATTTTTGATTGTATATAATTATGTGTAATTGTGTGCTACAAATTTTGTGTAGATTTTGCTAGTGACTGTGATTGTGAAGAGTGCCACTCTCCCCATTACCAAGGCAAGTGATACTTCATGATATTTCCACCCTTTATTTTGAATAAGCATTAGAATTATTTTTGCTAAGTCTTGCATGCTACTTTTGCCAAATAATATGTTGGGAAATCCTATGTAGTGTAGAATTGTAGAATTGCTAGGGAATTCTCCTAAGTTAAATTACTATGCCATGATTAGCCTAGCTAATAGAAAACAAGGGTTGGTAAAGTATGTACATGCTATGGTGAAATAATTATAAGTCCTTTGGGACTCATGCTTTTCTTAATAAAACAACTAAGTCAATGAACATCCTGGGTGGAATGGTACTTGAATGGTGGTTTTTGGTTGAGTGGTTACACAAGGCCATGGATTTGGCTTGTGTATCTCACTTGTGGTATGCCACCCAGGCACAAAGGGATTTGGAGGCCAAGTGTTGAGAAAGCTTACAGTGCAACCACTTGGCAATATGGGCTCTGCCTTGATCATATAGGTTGCTAGAACTTAGTCACTTGGACAGTTGGTGGTAGTGGGAATGATAGGTTGGAGCGCGTCCATTTGACTAAGGAAAGGCTTCTGAAAGGTCCTGTCTTGGGAAACCAAGTCTGGTGGGGAAAGTGCACAACCTCTGCAGATGGAAAATCTAAGTACTTAGCCATGTCCATGGCAATGGACAACTTGAGCATCAAGACATGGAAGCTACAAGAATCTCATCACTCCAACTTCCAGGTAAAACTTGTGGGTGAACAAAGGGTGAAGGACCCCAATGTCTATTGGTGGTTTCTTGGGAAGTTTTTGACAAAGAAAAACTTAGTGATTTCAATTAATAAGAAAAACCTATTTTCAAGCAAAGCAAGCCAAGCTACACTTAGCCAAAATGCATATAGTAATTTAGTCCACTTAAAATTTACTAAGGTATCACTTGCCAATACTATTCCAAAGTATTGACCCACTGTGGTCAGAACTTGTGATGTTGCAGGTTACTCCGATGATGAGTAGGAGTCATGAGTCTACACTCAACATGCTTGCCTGTGGCACATGAAGATGAAGACTTATGTTTATTTACTTATTCCAAAACTCTTGTATTAGGCCTTTGGCCCCGAGTTGTAAAAGACTGTGTTTTATCTCTGGAATGAATGTAATAAACGACCTTTGTATATGTGTACTTCATCTTAAACTGTGGATGCTAGCATTGATCTAGGGACTAGCATTGCAATCACAGGGATCCTTTCCTTTACAAAGGAGGGATCTTACAGAAATCCAAAAGACGTACAAGGAAATAAAATAGATTAAGGAAAAGATTGGTAAGGGAAAAGCCAAAGGATTCCATGAAGACGAACATGGTACATTATGGTATGGAAAATGTATCTGCGTTCCGCAAGATCCGGAGCTTCGGAAATAGATTTTACAGGAAGCACACAACTCACCATATTCTATTCACCCGGGTAACACCAAAATGTACATGGATATGAAGGAAAGATTTTGGTGGAATAATCTCAAGAAGGACATCGCCGAACATATTGCTTTGTGTGATGTATGTAGTAGAGTGAAAGCGGAACATCAGAAACCTGAAGGATTGTTACAACCACTACCTATTCCTAATTGGAAGTGGGACAAGATTGGCATGGATTTCATCACCAGATTGCCAAGGACCAGGTCAGGATATGATTCTATTTGGGTAGTAGTGGATCGCCTAACTAAAGTGGCTCATTTCATACCCGTGAAGACAACCTATACAAGTGCTAAGTTGGCCAAGATCTATATGAATAGGATTGTGTGTCTGCATGGAGTACCCAAGAGTATTGTGTCTGATAGGGGAACTCAATTCACTTCTCATTTTTGGAGGCAACTGCATGAGTCATTGGGAACGAGATTGGAATTCAGTACTGCTTTTCATCCCCAGACTGATGGACAGACAGAAAGGACCAACCAGATTTTAGAGGATATGTTGAGGGCATGTGCCCTAGACTATGGAGCTAGTTGGGATGAAAGTCTGACTTACGCGGAATTCTCTTATAACAACAGCTATCAAGCTAGTATTTAAATGGCACCGTTTGAGTTTCTCTATGGGAGAAAGTGTACTACCCCATTACTATGGAATGGTGTGGGATAAAGAAATTTGTTCGGGCCAGAACTAATCAAAGAGGCTGAAGAGAAAGTGAAGCTAGTAAAGGACATATTGAAGATAGAACAGTCCCGACAGAAGAGATACACAGATCCTAAGCGTAGAGAAGTCACCAATGAGGTGGGTGATATGGCTTATCTTATAGTGTCACCACTTCGTGGAGTGAAGAGATTCAGAGTCAAAGGAAAATTGGACCCAAGATATGTTGGACCATTCAAGATTATGAGTCGTAAAGGAGAAGTATCTTATGAGATTGAATTTCCAGAATAATTGTATGCCGTTCACAATGTGTTTCATGTGAGTCAGCTAAAGAAATGCCATCCAGAGATGGAAGAGACTTCTTTGAAGGATACCATACCTTTGGAGGAGGTCCAATTGGAAAGTGATCTCACTTATGAGGAAAAACCTATCAAGATTCTTGAGACTGCAGAAAGGGTTACACGGACAAAGACTATCAAATTATGCAAAGTTTAGTGGAACCATCATTCCGAAGAAGAGGCAACATGGGAAAGAGAAAATGACCTTCGGAAAGACAACCCTCATCTATTTGCTAGCCAATACAAATCTCGAGGGCGAGATTCACCTTAAGGGGGTTAGATTTGTAACATCCCTAAAATCATATTTTCAAAGTTTGCACATCATTCATGCATTCATACTCATTTTAGGATAATTTCCTCAAAAATCAGAAACTTGTGATCTATCATTTCATGTAAAGCAAGGCATTAGCCTTATTGCTACCTTATAAGAAGGAAAACCTTGTTTTGATCGGTAGAGAATTGATCCTAAGATTTATTGATATTTTCTAAATCTTGTTCAAAGTTTCAAACAAGAATTAAAAGTTTAAAACCATTTGTATGCCTATTACAAATAATCATTTAAGGCATGGTTTTAATTATATTTTAATGGACCAAAGTGTTTGTGATCAAACAGCAATGTTTTATACACAAATATATGCTTGAATCATTTTACAAAAATCTAGAGGAAGTTTGAATTTAAACTCATTCAAAAATAATTTGAAAATGATTTCAGAAAATCAAATAAGAAATAGAAAAGGGGAAAAGAAATGGAAAAAGGCCGGCGCCACCATTCCACCCCAACAGCAGAATCAGCCCAGCAAGCCCACACGGGCCTTTCCTCTCTCTCTCTCTCACGCGACGCAAGCTTACCCCACGCTCGCTGACCGGTGGACTTAAACGCCACGCAATCATCGTCCCCAAACCCCGCACCCTACCCGATCCCGTCGTCGCCGCCGTTACCACCATCACTGCCGCGATTGAAGCGGGATTAATTGCCGATCAATGCCGCATAATCTCGTCGCCCCTCACTGGCTATATAACCCCCTCTCCTCTCCGCATCTTTCCCCTCACTCAGCACCCCTTCTCTGCCACCAGGCTGCCCGCAATCCCATTTGCACTTCCGCAGTACCGAGCGTCTCTGGTGATGTATTCCGGTGAGTACAACACCCCCCTTCACCTCTGGTCCATGCGAGTGTGTTCGCCTAGTTCCTGCACGTCATATCATGCCATCCGTTTGCTCTGTAATGCACCAGGACATCGCCTCCGTGCACCTCTGCAAACAATAGAGCCGTCGCCCAACTCCGTCGAGAAATATTGGTAACCTTCGAGCGCCCCTTGTACCCTCTTTGACCCTGTCGTGTTCGCCATGACTTTGCGCACCTCCTGATACAACTAGTTTGTGCTAGGGCGCTCCAGAACGTCACCATCATCTTCATCACGGTGCACCCGACGTCTACAAGCTTTCCGACGAGCTTCTCCGGCCAACACAGCACGCCCCGTCCACACCAGCGAGTCATTGAGCATCAGCGCGACCTCGCGAGTCTGGTAAGCGTCTCTGCCAACCCCAGCCCCCTCAGTAGCCACCGGAACACCGCTGGTAGTGCGCCTCCGCCGCGCCGCCATCGTTAGCGCCGCCCATCCATGGTCGCATGCTCGACAGCCGTTGGATCTGGATCTAGCGCGTAGGATTAGATCACTTAACGAAGGGGTACGAGTAGATCTGGCCTGTGCGATTCCATTTAAATCCGGCGGGTCTCGTTGATCGATCTAGCCGAAACGGTATCAGCCAATCAGAACACGCCGCGTGGCTAGGGTTTCAATTTAAAATCTGGAATTAGATCTATTAGTTGTTCAAACTTGCAAAATTCATAACTTTTGATCCACACGTTCAAATTTTGCAAATTTTATATCATTGGAATCAGGAGAAAGAATTCTATCCAATTATGCACTTTGTTTAATAAATTGCATCTGTAAAATGGGTTGTTTTTGTAGAGACATTTCTAAGCTTATTTTGTATATAAAAATTATATGGAAAATGTTCTAAGTGCCAAATCAATTTTATTTAGTGTATAATTGTTTTGTTTATGATTCAGTACTGTTTCACTTGTCTTGTTTGATTTAGAAAAATCATCACATGGCATTTGCATGCATTCATATATTTTTGCTTGTATATTTTGATATGTGATTTTGGTCCTATCATTTTATATGTAGATTTTGGTGTAGTAGTGATTGTGGTTGTGAAGATTGTTGATACTCCCCCAACTACTAAAGCAAGTGGTGCTTCATATTTTTGTCCCAATATTTGGACTATGCATTAGAGATATTTATTATTGGGCTTGCACGAATATTTTGCTAAGTATCCATGTGCTATGCTTGGGAAATCCTAGTAGTTGTAGAATTGTTAGAATTTTCTCTAAGTTAAGATACTTGCTATTTGCCATGCTTAGCCTAGATAGTAGTAACCAAGGGTGGAATATATATACATGCTATGGAAAATATTTCTATGTCTTTGACTTATCTTTTGCTTAATAAAACAACTAAGTGAATAAATCACCTGGGTGGAATGGAAAGAATGGTTTGTGCTGAGTGGTTACACAAGGCCCATTTCTATGGTTACCTTGTGTATCTCACTTGTGGAATGCCACCCAGGAACAAAGGGATTTGAGATGCCAAATGTGAAGAAGCTTCTAGTGCAGCCACATGGCATTATGGGCTCTACCTGGATCATATAGGTTGCAATAACTTAGCCATTTGGACAATTGGTGGTAGTGGGATGATAGGTTGGAACACGTCCATTTGGTCTGAGGGAAGGCTTCTGAAAGGTCCTGTCTTGGTGAAAATCAAGTCTTGTGGGGAAAGTGCACAACCTCTGCAGATGGAAGAACCTAAGTACTTAGCCATGTCCCTGGTATTGGACAATTTGAGCATAAAGACATGGAAGCTATCAAGAATCTCCTCATCCCAATTTTCTAAGTTAAAACTTGTGGTTGCACAAGGGTGAAGGTTCACCAATTTCTATTGGTGGTTCCTTGGGAAAGTTTTTGCCAAACAAAAACTTAGTGTTTTCAACTAATAGGTAAAACCTATTTTTGAGCAAAGCAAGCCTAAGCTACACTTAGCCAAATTCATGTAGTAACTAGATGCTAATATTCTACTAAGGTATCACTTGCCAATACTATTCCAATGTATTGACCCACTGTGGCTATAACTTGTGATGTTGCAGGTTACTCTGATGACGATTAGGGGTTATGAGTCTACACTCAACATGCTTGCCTGTGGCACATGAAGATGAAGAATTCTATTTTATATTGTTAAGTTAAACTCTTGTACTAGCCTATAGCTATTGAGTTGTAAAAGGCTATGTTATCTCTGGAATGACGATGTAATAATGACCTTTGTTTCTGTGTACTTCATCTTAAACTATGGATGCTAGAAATTGATCCAGGGAATAGCATTGCAATCACAGGGATCTTTACCTTTATAAAGGTGGGATCTTACAATCAAGATCAAAGATGATATGGTGATGGATAACAATCTGAACATAAACAATAATCCAATGGTTCCACTCACAAGCATCAACTACAATAGTAATTAACACCGGGAAAGTTTCCCCTAAGAACTAATGCAAGATCCAACACAATTGTTATAGCAGGACGGAGTGGTGATAATGGTGCTGGTGGAGATGGTGGTGTGGATGATGATGATGATCCCGATGAAGTATAGCTTGATGAGGTGTTGATGGCGACGATCTCCCCTCTCCGGGAAGGAATTTCCCTGGCAGAAATCTGTCTGCCGGATAGCTCTTTCTCTCTCGGTGTTTTCCGCCTCGTAGAGGCGGTAGAAATCTTTCTATGGTCGCTCCCCTGGTATTAGGGTTCCGTGAGGAAGATATAGGTGAGAGGGCGGAGTCGGGATCTGGCCAGGTGGGCCACACCTGTCCTAGGTGCAGGGCAAGGTGGGCCCGCACCTAGGGGGGTGTGGGCCCCCTGTGGCCCAGCTACGCCTTCCCTTCTGGCTTCCTCTGTCTTCTGGGAAAATATATTTTTCTGATCTTAGCGAAATTGCATCAAAACACCTCTTTTTCCATCAGAAACCTCACTCCGGCAGTTCATCCTTCAAGAATCATCCAACATGCAAAAAACAGAGGAAAATACATAAGTAATACCTCATAATAAGACATATATCAATGAATAGAGTGAAATTATGATATAGAATGGTGATGCAAATTGGACGTATCAACTCCCGCCAATCTTAGACCTTCGCTTGTCCCCAAGCTAAAACTGAGCTCAGTGAACAGGTTCACAGGTTTATGGAGTGAAGTGTTGATAAAAGAATACGGACAAGAAGCATCACACTTACCATTGCACAACTCGTAGAAGAGAGAAACTCACCATTATATAATTTAGCTTGCAACAATTATATGAGTCACAATAAAGATGCATAAAGATAAATCATAATTGGAATTGGCAAACTTTCTTCCTGGTCAGAGAACAGCTGGCAAACAGTTTCACAAGAAGCTTTTTGTAGAAGTTTTATAACAGGAGCACTCTTTGCTCAAAAAGGTTTTTCACAATGAAGGCTTTCAAAGTAATACACAATAGATAAGAGTCTTGTGCAGACAAGGAAGATAGAGAACATGAGTGAATAAATCACCATATGAATGCTTTCAACACAACAACTCAAATGCTTGCTGGAGATGGAGAGGAATTAGGTTTACTGACTCAACTCAAATAATAGGAGAAATGTCCCTTCATAGAGGGCAGTAAGGATTTCAAGTCATAAAGAGCTTTCAAAAGATTATGGTACTTACTAGCTTTGATCCCTCATTGCCCCTATCATAGGCATATTGATATGATTAAGGTTAAAGTGAACAAAGATGGAGTATATGCTTGATGAAATATAAGTTGGCAATCTGACGTCCCTTGAGTATGAGGGCCGCTCCTCATGCTACTCAACTTTAGTCACCGGTAAGTTCTTGTCATTGTAAGTACATGTGTATCATAAAGAACCGCCAACGGGGTACCCCTTGAACATGGTACAAGAGCTATCCCATAACCAAAATGACAAGGCAAGCAGACAATGAGCATCTCAACAATCTTTTTATTTACTATGTGCATAGCTTTTTATTGAGGATGCTTCACAGAATGATCACTATGGTGATGCTACAAGTTTCCACCATGATTAAGAATGGCTTAGGCTAGCGGCCCAGGCATTTCTCTAACACACATACATCACTCCATGGACTTATAAGTTCCCTCTTTATTTCACACCGTCGACATCCGCAAAAAAAGCATGATATCAACTGTGTACAACGTACATGTGCAATGTTGAAAGCGTTCCATGTGACAGAACGGTTCTACTAATCCCAACGTATATAAGAAAAGCATATACAACTTCGATGACACAATGGTTCAAGTCTATTAGGGGCAATAAAATAAGTTGTGCAATCAAGTTCGTGAGAGCTTTACTAACTAGTTTTCACATAACAAAATAGTTTTTAATTAGAAAGATAGATGAAACTTGAGAATTTGCTTGGAATATCAATAGTTCTAATAGGTAGATATGGTGGACACAAATGGCACAGGTTTTGGTTCAAAGGGGTTGGAAACATGAGAAGTATGCCTTCTCAAAATAGGTTTTGGCTAGCGAGGCTGGGTAGCAAGCAAAAGAGTTGAAAGAAACAAGCATACCTACAAGTGATAAAGCCAAACATGCAATCTTCCTTGAAGACACAAAATATCTTAAATAAAGAATACTAAGCTTATGAGCCAATCAAGAAAGAAAACAAAATGATACAAAATACCTGTAAGCTTTTTATCTTTTCCTTTCAAACCTCAAAAAGTGTTTCTACTGACCACAACTTGGTTTGCCAAAACCAATTTAGATTTACTTGATGCTCCCAAAGTGATGCCA
This sequence comes from Avena longiglumis, assembly GCA_030063025.1. NCBI lineage: Eukaryota > Viridiplantae > Streptophyta > Magnoliopsida > Poales > Poaceae > Avena > Avena longiglumis. Next base: position 451,306,246 of record CP125976.1, read on the forward strand.
ATACTGATCAATAAGATCCATCATATAATAGATATTGCAAACTAAAATAAGAAGTGAAAAAAGTAAAAGATGAAACTTCTCATTAATATTCCATAAAGGCACTCACATCAAGGGATACATAGATAATAAACTAAAGGAGAGATACTTACACATGCAAACCAACTAAGATAACTTCTCTACCAAAGACATGAATCCACTAAAAAGGTAAAAAGATAAAAGATAATGATGTGATACCGTGACACTCCCCCAAGCTTAGAACAAGCCAAGGGGATGCCAAACCTGATGACAAATTACTCCTTCGGTGGTGGTGTTCTCTTGATAAGCTCCTCAATCAGCTTCCTCAAATCTTTAATCTCGAAGGTCGGAGTACGAATCAACTCCGAATTTTTCTCAATGCGGTTCATGATCATATCGGACCGAGAGCCCTAGTCCTTACTATTCTTTCCCACTCTTCCTTATTAGTGTGTTCCTCCCCTGCATGGTTAGAACGAGTCAAATCCCACATCGAGGGCAAGTTCCCTTTGGGCACATGTTGGTATTGATGCTCATGTATAAGAGTACGGAAGGGTCTCTTGGTACGTGGAGGAGATGACCGTGGAGAGAGGATATGATGCGTGGTTTTACCTCCTGTAGACATCCGTTCAATCCTCTTAAGCTTGATAGGTTTCACCACTCCAATGCTTGCAACGGTAGCGCGGGTGTCTGGATGCTTGTCCTCCTCCATGTCTTCTTCTTAACCTACCAAAATTCCCTCCTCCTTGGGATCTTGAGGATCATCTTCCTCGGGCTTCTTGACTTTGTTGTTGGCGGAGACCATGGTGCTCTAAACTTGAGAAGATTTGCTGACAAAACCAGATCGAAACGAAAAAACTACAAGAATACGATAAACGAGCCTCGGGGGATCCGGGGGTTTATATATTACGAAGTTTCAATGCATAAGGAAGGTGCTGATACGAAAACAAGGTGGAGATGGAGCTCGGGGTGCTCACACCCCCTCTAGGCGCGGCCAGCTGGGGCCTGCACCTGGGGTGTGTTTGGCCACCCCGGCCTCCGTTTCCTCCTCTATTCCGTCTCATAACTTTCCTTATGTAATAAAAACATCAAAAATATAAAAATATTGGGCTTTCATGAACCTTCTGTTTTCACCACTTTTACCTATTCAAAGACGAACTCTGCAGACTCCTTTTATCCTTCCTGGAAATTCCTTTTCTCACAAGGCAATACACAAACTTCAAGGGCAACATTAGTGTAAGAAAAAACAATAAACCTTTAGGTTCACACTTCAACTTAAATCCATCAAAACAAAGGCTTCTGTAAGAGGCAAACGCAAATGATAATGTAAATCACAAAAGCAGACCGAAGAGGGTAAAATTGATTTTTTCGAAAACCTTCTGTTTCTCAAATAAAAAAGTGCAAAACTAATAAAAGTTGGGTAACAATCTGGAGAACAAGGTCAGAAAAATAAAGCTCCATCCGACGTATTGATCTCCCTCACGAATGTTTACAGTGCAACACAAAAATCTGTCCCAGGACAACCACTTTTCACAACTCCTCTACTTCTCAAAAGTAGTTGAACTTGACACAAAAACCAAAACAAAAAGGATAAGGAGCGGTTATTACTGAAGTAATAACTTCCAAGACTCAACAAAACTCTTGGGTTATCTCCCAACAAATACTTTTCTTTACTGCTTAAGTTAGGCTTGAGAGTTTCAAAAATGCTCACTTAGGAGATAAATATTTGAAGTAAAAGAGAGCATCAAGAAGCAAATAACCAACACATTTGAGTCTAACCCACTTCCTATGTGTGGGAGTACCATGATAAAACAAATTGTTGAAACAAAAAGCCACCAGCATAGGAAGACAAAACAAATGCAACTTCCAAGGTTTCAACATAAAACGGGGAAAATTAACATTATTGAGATGCATAAAACCATGTTTCCCTCTCTCATAATAACTTTCATTAGCACTTTGAATAAGGTTGACAATATAATTGTCACAGGAACCAACTCTATCATTAGAATGAGCATACCTACAGTCATCAAAAAGAGGCCCAAGGTCATAAACTGGATCAATAGAAGCAAGTTGTTCCATCCTGAAATCTTTATTAAGCAAGCTGTTTTCACAAGGAGCTTTAGAAAATTTGGAAAAGTTAAACTCATAAGAATCTCCATCAAACTTAGTTAAAACTTTCTCCTTATTAAAATCTATAATATCACCACAAGTGTTCAAGAAAGGTCTACCAAAAATAATAGGACAAGTTTTGCTAGCTGCTGAATTAAGCACTAGAAAATCAGTAGGATATTTAATCTTACCACAAAGAACCTCCACATCTCTTACAATACCAATAGGGCAAATGGTTTCCTTATTAGCAAGGTGAATAACCACATCAATGTCCTCAAGCTCACAAGTACCAATTTCATGCATAATTTCCATGTAAAGCTCATAAGGAATAGCACTAGAACTAGCACCAATATCACATAAACCATAATAGCAATGACCACCAATTTTAACAGAAAGCACGGGAACACTAGCTTTTCAAACTTCTCTAGGATGAGAGATAATATTAGAAGCGTCTTCACAAAAGAAAATCTGCCCATCCTCTATATTTCTAGTGATAAGGTCTTTCACAATAGCTACCACAGGTTCGGTATTCAATTGCTCATCAGGCTCCACAGTTTTCTTAGTATCTTTATTATCTGCACTAATCATCATATAATACTCCTCTATCTTAGCTGGGAAAGGTACTTTCTCAACATAAGGTTCAGGCACAATATGATTAGTAGTACAAACTTTAGTGCTTCTAATAGGAACATGACTAACAACATATTTATAAGGTGCATGGTACTTATTCCACTTCTTTTTGGGGATTTCTATGTAAGAGGCAAAGGCTTTAAAACAATTGGCAATACTTTGGGAATCCAGACCAAACTCATTACTAATATCACAGAAGTCATCAATTCCCAAAAAAAATTAATGCATTCATAATCATAGTTTATACCTGACTTTATTCCTCTGTCATTCTCCCAAGCTTCAGTGTTATCTTGAATACGGTCTAGTAGATACCATTTAGCTTCTTCCTTCATACGTGTGAATGATCTAGCACAAGAAGCATCTAGTAAATCTTTATCATGAAGAGAAATCCTAGCATAAAAGTTATTGATAATAATATTATTAGGGAGTTCATGAATAGGACATTTATGCATTAGTAACTTCAATCTCCCCCAAGCTTGAGCTGTACTCTCTCCATCACAAGGCCAAAAGTTATATATCATATTTCTATCCTTATGAATCTCACTGGGAGGATAGAATTTAGAATAAAAGAGAGATGCCATTTCCTCCCATTCCATGGATTGTCCATTCTTTAGTAGCTTATACCATTCTTCAACTATCCATTTCAAGGATATAGAGAGTAACTTCTTCTTCACCTGTTCAGTTGTTATACCTGCACACTTAAACAATCCGCATAATTCATGGATAAAAAGCAAGTGATCACTAGGATGGACAGTTCCATCCCCAAAATAATAATTATCCATAACACGATCAACAATACTTGTAGGTATCTTAAAAGGATCTATCTCAACAGGCGGTGGTTCATCTACTACCCTAACAGTGGTACTAGTTTTCCCAAATAGAAAACCAAGTGGGTTATCCATATTGGAAACAGAGTAACAAATAGAAACAAAAAGCAATACTCACATTAGAGGTTTTCTTTACCTGTTCCAATCTTCAATAGAGTTTCACTCCCCGGCAACATCGCCAGAAAATAGTCTTGATGACCCACAAGTATAGGGGGTGTATCGTAGTACTTTCGATAAATAGGAGTGTCGATCACAACGAGGAGAAGAAGGTGTTGACTAGTGGTATGAAGCAGGAAATCTTTGTAAATACTTAGCAAACGGATTTTTAGGGGTTTTCTGATAAAGCAACAAAACAAAGTGCAAGTAATAAAGACAACGAAGAACTGCAACAAGGGGCCTAATCCTTTCTTAGCAAAGGACAAGCCAGTGGAAATACTTATAAGGACCAAAAGTTCTTGAGGACACATGGGAATTCTGTCGAGTGCTTTCGCTTCATATAGGTAAGTACTCTTCTTTGGTGTTTTAAGTGTTCTATGGGTGAACCTGTGCTAATGTATCGACCTTACTTGGACTAATACATACTTGTGATTAAACCCCCTGCAAGCATCCGCAACTACAGGAAAGTAATTAAGATATAAACCTAACCACAACCTTAAACTCTGAGATCCTACGCTCCCTTATGCAATGGTGTCCTAACGGGGGTTCAGGTTTCTGTCACTCCGGCAACCCCACAATTAGTAGCCAAATACACAATGCATTCCCCTAGGCCCATAAATGGTGAAGTATCATGTAGTCGATGTTCACATGACACCACTATAAAAATAGCACCACAACTTAAATACTAAACCATTGAATAATAACTCAACACAAATCCACTACTAACAACATGACTTCTCCAATGCCCTCAAGAACTAAACGAACTACTCACAAGACATCATATGGATCAATATCAAAGATGATATAGTGATGGATAAAAATATGAACATAAACAATAATCCAATGGTTCCACTCACAAGCATCAACTACAATATTAATTAACACCGGAAAAGTTTCCCCTAAGAACTAATACAAGATCCAACATAATTGTTACAACGGGATGGAGTGGTGATGATGGTGCTGGTGTATAAGATCCCTCCCTTATAAAGGTAAGGATCCCTGTGATTGCAATGCTAGTCCCTGGATTAAATGCTAGCATCCACAGTTTAAGATGAAGTACATAGAAACAAAGGTCATTATTACATCGTCATTCCAGAGATAACATAGTCTTTTACAACTCCATGGCCATAGGACTAATAAAAGAGTTTAATCATAACAATATAAATAAAGTCTTCATCTTCATGTGCCACAAGCAAGCATGTTGAGTGTAGACTCATAACCCCTAATCATCAGAGTAACCTGCAACATCACAAGTTACAGCCACAGTGGGTCAATACATTGGAATAGTATTGGCAAGTGATACCTTAGTAGAATATTAACATCTAGTTACTACATGAATTTGGCTAAGTGTAGCTTAGGCTTTCTTTGCTAAAAATAGGTTTTACCTATTAGTTAAAAAAATAAGTTTTTCTTTGATAAAACTTTCCCAAGGAACCACCAATAGAAATTGGTGAACCTTCACCCTTGTTCAACCACAAGTTTTAACTTAGACAATTGGGATGAGGAGATTCTTGATATCTTCCATGTCTTGATGCTCAAATTGCCCAATACCAGGGACATGGCTAAGTACTTAGATCCTTCCATCTACAGAGGTTGTGCACTTTCCCCACAAGACTTGATTTTCACCAAGACTGGACCTTTCAGAAGCCTTCCCTTAGACCAAAATGGGCGCGCTCCAAACCTATCATTCCCCTACCACCAACTATCCATTTGGCTAAGTTATTGCAACCTATATGATACAGGCAGAGCCCATAATGCCATGTGGCTACACTAGAAGCTTCTTAACATTTGTCATCTCGAATCCCTTTGTTCCTGGGTGGCTTTCCACAAGTGAGATACATAGAAATGGGCATTGTGTAACCACTCAACACAAACCATTCTTTCCATTCCACCCAGGTGTTTCATTCACTTAGTTGTTTTATTAAGCAAAACATAAGTCAAAGACTTAGAAATAATTCTCATAGCATGAATATATAAACCACCCTTGTTTGCTACTAGCTAGGCTAATAATGGAAATAGCAAGTATCTTAACTTAGAGGAAATTCTAACATTACTACAACTACTAGGATTTCCCAAGCATAGTATATAGATACTTAGCAAAATAATCATGCAAGTCATACACAAAAATATTTCTAATGCATAGGTAAAAAGTATCGGGACAAAAATATATGAAGCACCACTGGCCTTGGTAGTTGGGAGAGTAGCAACAACAATCTTCACAACCACAATCACTATTAGCACCAAAATCTACACATGAAATAATAGCACCCCATTCACATATCAAAATATACAAACAAAAATATATGGATGCATGCAAATTCCATGTGATGATTTTTCTAAGTCAAACAAGACAAGCATACACTACTGAATTCATAAACAAGAAAAATACTCACTAAACAAACTTTATTTAGTCTCTAAATCATTTTTCAAATAATTTCTAGAATCAAAATAAGCCTACAAATGTCTCTGTAAAAATAATCAATTTTACAGAAACAAAACATTAAACACATTGCACAAATGGATAGAATTATTTCTCCTGATTCCAATGATATAAAATTTACAAAATTTGAACTTGTGGATCAAAAGTTATGAATTTTACAAGTTTGAACATCTAATAGATCTAAATTCTGTTTTTAAATCTAAACATAGGCCACGCGGCAGCTTCCGATTGGACGGTACCGGTTCACGCTGGATCACACTCGCGGGCCGTTGGATCTAACTAACTGCGCACGGCCCAGATCAATTCATACCGCTTCGATCAAGATCTAATTGTGGCCTTTGGATCTGGATCCGATGGATCGGATCGATTTGACCAGAAATCAGCGGCGCCAATGGCTCAGGCGACGGCGACGCCACTGACCGTGACACGCCGGCGAGGTCAGAAGGGTAGGGAGGGTGTGCTGGCGCTTACCGAGGTCGCGAGGACATGGGGATGGTTAACGTGGATGCGGCTGGGGCGGGGGCGCAAGAACACAACAGCTATTCCTCGTCGGAGTTCGTCCGCGCGTCGGGTGCTTACTGTCGGAGTCGAAGACGACGACCTATGGTGCAAGAGGTCAAGCGGCTGGCATCAGGAGGCGCACAAGGGCATGGAGAATACAGTCGCGTGAAAAAGGGGTCAAGGGGAGCACGGGGTTTACCGAATTTGCTCGCCAGAGTTGGGTTGCGTCTCGGGTGTTTGCAAACGACGACGGGAGCGACGACCTGGGGAACCAATGGACAAACCACGGGCATTAGCAGATGCGCAAGATCAAGGGGAACACGCTCGCGTGGATGACGGGCAGAGGGGTGCAAGAGGCTTACCAGAATATCTCGTCGGAGTTCTTCGGTACTACGGCGGTGCGAGGGAAAATTTGGGGAGCCTGGCGGCGCTCTGTGCTGGCTGTGTGAGGGGAAATGATCGTGAGGGGGAGGGGATTAAGTAGCCAGAGCAGGGGCGGGGATTACGCACGCATTCATTGCCATTTACTCAAATTGAAATCACGGCAGTGAAGGGTGGAAGAAACGGCGAAGGCCTGGTCGTGGGCGGGGTTTGGGGACAACGAGCTGACCTGGCGTTGGGTCCACTTGACAGCGAGGGAGGGGGTGTGTGTGCGGGTGAGAAAGAGAGAGGAAGGGAAATGGACCGGGTGGGCTTCGCGGGCTGCAACTGCTGTTGGGCCGAAAGAGTGGTGCCGACCCTTTTTCTATTCTTTATCTCTTTTCTTTTTCTGTTTGAATTTCCAGGAATCAAATTCGAATGATTTTTAAACCAAGTTGAATTCAAATTTATTTTGGATTTTTGTAGAGTGAAAATTGTACACATTTGTTTGCAGAACAATGTTGTACTATTTAAAATAATTTGGCACTTTAGAATTTTAAATTAACCTATGTTTTACCCATTGCTTAATAAAGACAAAGAAATGGTTTCAGTTTGTTTCTTTGTTTTGAAATGTTTGTCCAAGCTTGGAATTTATCAAACAAACCCAGGAGCAAAACATCTTTGGTTCAAAACAAATAATCTCTCATTAGAGAGTAGCATTGGATCAATGCCTTGCTTACATAAAATAATAGGCATTCAAAATGCTCCTGTTTTGTAATGACTTTGAAAATGATCCTAAAATGATTATGAATGCATGGATGAGATGCAAACTTTGAAAACATGATTTTAGGGATGTTACAAATCTAACCCCCTTAAGGTGAATCTCGCCCTCGAGATTCGGATTGGCTAGCAAATAGGTGAGGGTGGTCTTTCTGAAGATCATCTTCTCTTTCCCATGTTGCTTCTTCTTTGGAATGATGGTTCCATTGAACTTTGTAGAATTTAATAGTCTTAGTCCAAGTAACTCTTTCTGCAATCTCAAGAATCTTGCTGGGTTTTTCCTCATAAGTGAGATCACTTTCCAATTGGACATATTCCAAAGGTATAATATCCTTCAAAGAAGTCTCTTCCATCTCTGGATGGCATTTCTTTAGCTGACTCACATGAAACGCATTGTGAACGGCAGACAATGGTTCTGGCAATTCAATCTCATAAGCTACTTCTCCTTTACGACTCAAAATCTTGAACGGTTCAACGTATCTTAGGGCCAATTTTCCTTTTACTCCAAATCTCTTCACTCCACGAAGTGGTGACACTCTAAGATAATCTCTATCACCCACCTCATAGGTGACTTCTGTCACATCCCAAGATTTTCCAAATCTTGTAATGTGAAAATTATTGAATAAAATAAAACTTTGTTTGATTTTTAGGGCCAGAAGAAACTTTTTGAATTCAATTGGAACTTCAAACCTATTTGAATTAAATAAAACCCTAAAGGAATTTATAAAGATAAACATTTTAAATAAAGGAAAATAAAATATTTTGGAAATACTATTTTTTGATCTTTTAAATAAAAAGATTTGGTTTTCAAAAGAAATAGAAGTTTATAAATAAGGATTATTTTATAGAGCCAAAATTAAACATTGGCCAAGCTTTTGAAATAAAACATTTTGATTTGATTAAAAATAGTAAAGGTTTATTTAAATAAAATAATAAGGATTTAATATCCAATTTTATTTAAGTAAAGGCTTTTCCCTTTTTAAATAAACACTAAAACTTATTTATTTATTTTAAATAAGTTTTCCAAATATTTTTATTCTCAAATAAAACCTACTGAAGTGTTTTGGTTTTATTTTTAGATTTCAAAATAAATATTTTAATAAAACAAATCCTATTTGATTTAATAATAAGGGTCTATTGTATTTAATTATTAATGGACCCTAAAATAAAAATGTTATTTTGTTTTAAACAAGATTTTCAAATATCATTTACTTTCAAATAAAACCTATTGATTTAGTTTTGAAAATATTTGGATTTCAAATGGAGATTTTATTAAATAAATCAAACCCTATTTGATTAAAGAACTATGGTCTATTATATTTAATAGATCCTAAAAAGAATAAAAATATTATTTTATTTTGGGATTTGGTTTATGTTGATAAACAGAACCAAAAACTCATTGCAAGTGTGGTGATTGTTTGAATGTTTGAATGTTGTTTGATTGTTTGAATTTCAAAAACAGAAAAAGAATTAGAAAAGGAAAAAGGTTTCAGGAAGAAAAAATGGATTTGGACCTAGCCCAGCCGGCCAAGCCCATAAGCCCAGCAAACCAGCCCAGCTCCCCCTCCCAAAGAAAACGCTTGGCACCAACTTACCGACCCGAACAGACGCTGACCGGTGGACCCTCCTTCCCTCTCACTCACTCGCTGACCAACCGACCCCACATCCCCAGCCATCGTCTTCAAGCGCGACCCCGTCGCCTTGCCGTTGCAGCGAGTTACTCCGGCGTTGATTACGCGTTGATGGAGGCTTTGATTCCTCCCAGAGACCACGCTCCCTTAAATGTCTGCCCCTCCTCTCCACTTCCCCTCTGTCGCCCCACCTCAACGCGCCCCCAGGCTACCTGAATCGAGCTTGCACACCCTCTGCTCCGACCACCGTCTCCGACCAATTCCGGCCGTGTCATGCCACCCCGTGCCTCCTCGACCTAGCTCACACCTTCCCACATCCTGACGCATCTGTCCATGCCCCTCGTTTGACCGCGGGCATCCCTGAGCGTCGACTCCGACCAAGCTCTGAGCGCCGCCATCTGTCTTCAACTGCGACGATGACTCCCAGGTAAACCAGACCGCCCCACGCCTCCTCGTTCACGCTCCCTCACTCGCCTCGATCATGCGCAGCTAACCATGTCCTCTGTCTGTATTCTTGTGAACCGTAGCATCGTCCTCGACCTCGACCGCGTGCAACCGTCGCCAGACCTAACTCCGGCGAGGAATTACGGCTGCTCCTGAGCGCCCCTTGTCAAGCCAACAGTACCTTGAGCATCACCACATCCTCGCGATTCTGGTAAGCTTACTCCCTCCCTGTTTCGCTTCCTGCCTCGCCAGCGCCGCCACTATCTGGCCGCTCCGCCGCTCACCGTTGTCCTAGCGCCGCCAGCTTTTGGCAAGTCAGTAGGAGCCGTTCGATCTAGATCGGGCGAGCAAGATTAGATCCCTTAACCGCGAAGGGGTATGCTTTCTGGACCGCACGATCTATTTAGATCCAACGCGCCACAGAGCCCAATCCAGCCGAACCGGTATCGGCGAATAGAAAAGTGCCGCGTGTCCCCTGTTCTGTTTAAAAACAGATTTGAAATCAGATTAGTTTGTGATTTTCAAACCTTTGTAACTTTTGATCCACACGTCCAAAAATTACAAATTTTATATCATTGGAATCAGTTGAACAAGCCCTAGCCAACCATGCCTTTGGTTTAGCAAATAGTATCTGTTAGAGTGTTTGTTTTTGCAGAAACATTTGTATGCTTGTTTAGTTTAGAAAAATGATTCAAAAATGATTTTGAGAATGAAACCTTGGCAAAATAGTTTGTGGTGAACTCATTGACCCTAGGAACCAATCCATAGTTTGGAAAATGAATTTGGTAAAGTCTAGGATGGATTAAATTGACTTAACCCATTTCTAGCCAAATAAAAGTAATGGATTTGTTATGAAAATGAATTTGGAGTAAAAACTTTGGAAAATGGTTTGGACAAACCTACTGACCTTAAACACCAAGTTTTGAGAATCAACAACTTATTTGGTGAACCACTTAAAGTTGTTGCTTGATAAAAATGTTTTCCACCACATAAAATGATGATTGGATTTAAAAATGGTTTATGGACAAAACCCTCTTGCAAATGACTTTGCCACTTTACAAAATGACCATTAGGTGTTTTCCAATGTCTATGACCCATTAGGAACCACTTTTTCAAACAAAACAAAGCTTGGCATGCTTGCATGCATTACTTTGACTTTGTCATTTTATGTGTTGTTTTGCTTGATTGGTAGATTGAACTTGTGCCTTGCTTGACTTGAAGAGTGTGATTTGTTGCAAAGACAAGGAGTGAACTTATACTCTACCAAAAAGGCAAGTGATGCTTCATACTTTGTCCCACTACTTTCTCTATGCATTAGTGATTTTCTCTAAGTAAAACTTGCATGGATTTTGCTAAGTATAAACCTTACTATAGGAAAACCTAGTAGATGAATCCTTAGTAGGATTTTCCTAAGTTAAGATTCCTACTACTATCAAGCTTAGCCTAGCTAATAGAAAACATGGGTGGAATATATATTCACACTATGGAAAATTTTCTAAGTCTGAGGACTTTTGTTTTGTTTAATAAAACAACTAAGTTAATGAATCACCTGGGTGGAATGGGACTTGCTTGGTGGATTTTGGTTGAGTGGTTCACAAGGCCCATGTCTATGGTTTACCTTGTGCATCTCACTTGTGGATGGCCACCCAGGAACAAAGAGATTTGAGATGTCAAATGTTGAGAAGCTTCAAGTGCAGCCACATGGCAATATGGGCTCTGCCATGATCGTATAGGTTGCAAGAACTTAGCCATATGGACAGTGGGTGGTAGTTTGTGATAGGTTGGAACGCGTGCATTTTGGTCTAAGGGAAGGCTTCTGAAAGATCTTGTCTTGGGAAACCAAGTCTTGTGGGGAAAGTGCACCACCTCTGCAGAGTGTAAAATCTAAGTACTTAGCCATGTCCCTGGTAAAGGACAATTTGAGCATCAAGACATGGAAGAAATCAAGAATCTCATCATTCAAATTTCTAAGATAAATCTTGTGGTTTGAACAAGGGTTGTTTGAAATCTTCAATCTTTGATTGAGAGATGCCTTGGAAAAGATTTTTGTCAAAACAAAAACTTAGTATTTTCAAAATGATAAGGAAAATCTATTTTGAGCAATGCAAGCCTCAAACTCCACTTAGCCAAATGCATATAGATGATAGACTCCACTATATTATCATAGTATCACTTGCCAATACAATTCAAATGTATTGACCCTTGTGGCTGTAACTTGTAATGTTGCAGGTTTGATTGTTTTTAGTGAAGATTGATTGATTAGGATTACAAAGTCTACAACCAACATGTCTGCCTGTGGCACTTTGAAGATGAAGGACCCCATGACTATAGTAATTCTGCTGCAACATAATGTAATAGCCAAATGAGCTATGTAAGATGTAATAAAATTATGTTATTCCTGGTTATAAAGTTATGTTATGACCTTTGTTTCTTGATATTACATCTTAACTGTGGATGCTAGCTATTGATCCAGGGACTAGCATTGTAAACACAGGGGACACCACCTTATGTTAATAAAGTGTGGGACACTCCCTCTACAACTTCTCTACGCTTAGGATCTGCGTAGCTCTTTTGTCGGGACTGTGCTATCTTCAATTTGTCCTTTACTAGCTTGACTTTCTCTTCAGCCTCTTTGATCAGTTCTGGTCTGAACAAATTTCTTTCTCCCACACCATTCCACAGCAATGGGGTAGTACACTTTCTCCCATAGAGAAACTCAAACGGTGCCATCTCAATACTGGCTTGATAACTGTTATTATAAGAGAATTCTGCGTAAGGCAGACTTTCATCCCAACTAGCTCCATAGTCTAGGGCACATGCTCTCAACATATCTTCTAGGATCTGGTTGGTCCTTTCTGTCTGTCCATCAGTCTGAGGACGAAAAGCAGTGCTGAATTCCAATATCGTTCCCAATGATTCATGTAGTTGACTCCAAAAATGAGAAGTGAATTGAGTTCCCCTATCAGAAACAATACTCTTGGGGTACTCCATGCAGACATACAATCCTATTCATATAGATATTGGCCAACTTAGCACTTGTGTAGGTTGTCTTCACGGGTATGAAATGAGCCACTTTAGTGAGGCGATCCACTACTGCCCAAATAGAATCATATCCTGACCTGGTCCTTGGCAATCCAGTGATAAAATCCATGCCAATCTTGTCCCACTTCCAATCAGGAATAGGTAGTGGTTGTAGCAATCCTGCCGGTTTCTGATGTTCCACTTTCACTCTACTACACACATCACACAAATCAATGTGTTCGGCGATGTCCTTCTTGAGATTATTCCACCAAAATCTTTCCTTCATATCCATGTACATTTTGGTGTTACCCGGATGAATGGAATATGGTGAGTTGTGTGCTTCTTGTAAAATCAGTTTCCAAAGCTCCGAATCTTGCGGAACGCAGATACGTTATCCATACCATAAAGTACCTTATTCGTCTACATGGAATCCTTTGGCTTTTCCTTTGCCAATCTTTTCCTTAATCTCTTCAATTTCCTTGTCTGTCTTTTGGGCTTCCTTGATTTTTTCCAACAATGTGGGTTGAACATCCAATGACATGAGATGTCCCTCAGGCACAATCTCCAATCTAAGGTCTCTAAATTGAGCACACAGATCATCTGGCAATTCTCCCTTAGTAAGGCCATTCACGAATACCTTACGGCTTAGTGCATCTTCTATAACATTTGCTTTACTGGGATGGTATTGCAAACTCAAGTCATAGTCCTTGATGAGTTCTAACAATCTTATTTGTCTCATGTTGATTTATTTATGAGTGAAGATATACTTCAAACTTTTGTGATATGTGAACACTTCACATCGCTTTCCCAAAAGATAATGTCTCCATGTTTTGAGTGCATGGACAACAGAGGCCAACTCTAAATGATGAGTAGGGTAATTTATCTCATGATTTTTGAGTTGTCTCGAGGCATAAGCCACAACTTTCCCTTCTTGCATTAGAACTGCACCTAATCCATGATGAGATGCATCACAATACACTTGGAAATCATTCTCCAAATCTGGCAGACATAGGACTGGTGCTGTCACTAGTCTCTTCTTAAACTCTTGGAAACTGAGTTCACATCCTTCAGTCCAAGCAAATTTCTTGTCTTTCTTTAGTAACTCCGTCATTGTCTTGGATACCTTGGAGAAATTCTCAATGAACCTTCTATAGTATCCTGCCAAGCCAAGGAAACTACGAACTTCCTTTACTGACTTAGGAGATTCCCATTCAGTTACAGCTGACACTTTTGCAGGATCAACTGCTACACCATCCCCTGACACAACGTGTCCAAGAAATCCAACTTCATTCAACCATAATTCACATTTTCTGAATTTGGCATACAACTTATGCTCTCTAAGATTCTCAAGTATCAAACACAAATGTCCTTCATGCTCCTCTTTGCTCTTGGAGTAGATCAAAATGACATTGATGAAAACGACAACAAACTTGTCAAGGAACTCCATGAACACCTTGTTCATCATATTCATGAAGTAAGCTGGTGCATTGGTCAACCCAAATGGCATCACGGTATACTCATACATCCATACATAGTGGTGAAATTTGTCTTAGGTATGTCTTGTTCTCTAATCTTAAGTTGGAAATAACCTGACCGGAGATCAATCTTTGAGAACACACGGGCTCCTTCTAGATGATCAAACAAGTCATTAATTCTGGGCAAAGGATATTTGTTCTTGATAGTCACCTCATTGAGTGAACGATAATCTATGCATAACCTTTGACTTCTATCTTTCTTTTCAACAAACAAGACTGGTGCTCCCCAAGATGAAGAACTTGGTTGAATAAATCCTTTCTGCAACTGTTCTCCAAGTTGTTTCTTGAGTTCTTTTAGCTCATCAACTGAGATCTTGTAAGGTCTCTTTGCTATAGGTCCTGATCCTGGCAGCAAGTCAATCAGAAATTCCACATCTCTATCTGGTGGCATTCCCGGCAATTCTTCTAGAAACACATCCGGATATTCACTCACACTTGGCACACTGTCTATGCTAAACCCCTTAAGAGAATTTAACTTACTCCCTTTTGATTAAAAGTTGGACTTGAATCTTATCCTTTTCTTTTCCGGGGTTGTGAGTGCGACAGTACGATTGGCACAATCTAGTACTCCTTCATACTTGGTCATCCAGTCCATTCCCAAAATTACATCCAGTCCTTGGGAATCTAGGATTATCAGACTCACTCGAAACTTATGCTTTCCAAATTCTATCACTAGATCACGACATCCAAGACTCACTATCATATCTCCACCGGGAGAACTTACTTTTAGTGGACACCCAATGTTTTCAGTTGGATACCCATTTCTATCAACAAATGCTTTTGATATGAATGAATGTGATGCACCAGTATCAAAAAGAACAAGTGCTGGAATAGAATTGAGTTTGAACTTACCAGCCACATCATCGGACTCCTCATAAATCTCTTCCACATTGATGTGGTTCACTTGTCCCTTCTAGAAAGGGTTGGGCTTGTTGGGTCCTTCAACTTTCTTTTCTAGGCATTCATTTGCATAATGCCCCATCTTATTACACTTGAAGCATTCAACCTGACTGAGATCCTTCTTGACAGGATGGCTTCCACTACCACTTCCACTTCCATTGTGGTGGCTCTTGTATCCACCCTTGTGGTTCTTGTGCTTGTCATTGTCATGACTACGGTGATGCTTGTTGTCATGATGATGGTTGTCGTTGTGGTGGCTGTTGTACTTTCCATGCTTGTGGGATCCAGAACTCCCACTATCATCATAATGGGAGCGTTTGTGAGACGATCCCGAGCTTTGCTTGTCAGAGTTGTGCTTCCTCTTTCTGCTTTCCACCTGTTTCATCTTGTTCTCCAAGATGGTAGCCTTGTCACACAGAGATTGGTAGGTGGGGACATATGCCACAGATAACTGCAAATTCATTTCATCGTTCAGTCCTTCGAGGAACTTCTCCTTCCTCTTGGCATCGGTATCCACTCATCTGGTGCATAACGCGCCAGATTGTTGAACTCCTCAATATATTCAGCCACGTTGTGGTGGCGCTGCTTCAGGTTATGAAACTCCTTCTTCAAACTCATCACTCCGGATGAGATGTGAGTTGTATGGAAACCATCCTCAAAGATAGCCCATGTCACATCCTCAATGGGAGTGGTGATCTAGAAGTTATCCCACCAAGTAGTTGCTGGTCCTTCCAACAGGTGTGCTGCAAACCTGACTTTCTCCTCGTCGGTACAGCCGACAGTTACCAAATCCTTGTTCACTAAACGTAGCCAATCATCGGCCACCATGGGATCATTAGTTCCTGAGAACTTTGCAGGCCCCAGTCTTAGGAATCTGGTGAGCATGTCAAAACCTGGTGGATTGTTCTGATTGTTGTTGTTGTTGTTATTCTGATTCTGCATGAAAGTGGTCATCATTTGCATCAGCTGTGCCTGTGCTGTCATCAGCTGCTACATCTCGGGGGTGACATTGTTGTTGTTCGGGTTTGGGTTGGCACGTCGAGGAGACATCTGTGGTTTTCAATAAGGATAAGAATGAGATACCCATAGATGCTTAACATGCACAATACAACACATTGACAATCACCAAACAAGCATCAAAATAACATAAAGTTCAACGACATAAACAACAAGTTTGAAAAGCAAACACACCAATAGCAAGCCATCCACATGTTGGATGGTCATTGCGACTCAATAATCATAAGCATGGTAAATGATAAATAAATGAGTAGTCATCACTACTCCTCTGCATCAACCTCCTCATCGACAAGTGTAAGACCTGGATTCTCCATAGCAGTCTTGTATTCCTCGAACGAAGCCTCTCAATCACACCCTGCTGATGCTCGAGCTCGAAGTCCTTGGCCTCTAGTTCTGCATTCATCTCTCGAATCCTCTTGTTCCTATCTTGGACTCTTTTCTCTTGGCTCTTGAACTTCCTGTCCTGGCTCTCAAACTTAGCCTCCATTTCCTTGACTATCTCATCTTGCTCCGTGAAAAGCTTGTCCTTCTCATGAAGCTGCACCTGGAGCTTGTCATTGCTAAGCATGACGTTGGTCCTATCGGTATCTAGGTGCCTAAGAAGAACCTCTAGCTCCTGAAGGTACAGACGAATCGGCTTTGCCGTCCCTATAGCAGCATCCTCAAACTCAATAAACTCACCATCCTCGCCGCGTCTTCCGAAGGCGTGAAAGTGAGTACCTCTAAGCTCCCTGGAGTGACTCCCTAACAGACGCCCAAGTAAATCCTGCATGACTACCTCTAGGCCTCTCTCACTGTCGTCATGCATAAGCTTGAAGGTGATAGCCTCCATGGCTGGCTCAGTCTGACGTCCTGGCTGAGTAACCTTGAACCCCCAAAGGTCCTTCCTCTCAAACTTGGTGAGGGGAAGCATCATGATGCTAGGGAGCGGAAGATTGAGCACACTAGTGAGCTCAATAAGACGAGTGCCAAAACGAGTTCCCTTGAACTCTTCAGCCGTGCTGATAGTAACATTAGGCATCTATTTTATAAGATAGAGAAAATTTAGAATCAATTTCAATAGAGATAAATCACAGGGCAAAGCATCACATGCATATTTTTTTTGCAAACAATCACACCAGTCATGGCATACATAAACCCATTACAAGCATCCAAGGTTCAACATAACTTAGACAACTTTTTTTTTGAAATAAAACGATAAGTGTGGTGGTCCAACTAACAAAGTACGTTACAACTCTCACTCACTAGACAAAATGGCTATCAAAGCATCCTTAGTAGCCATCTGTCTGTCTTGTTCACAAGATTCCCAAATAAAGTCTATGATGTCTTCCCTTAGTTGTTGGTTGGTAGCCTCCAACTCTTGGGTATGCTTCTTTTCTTCCCTAAGGTCATTTTGGGTGTTAAGCATTCTGCACTTGAGTCTATCACCAAGCTCTTTGATGGCCTTCCAAGCTGCATCCCTTGTAGAGTCAAAGAATGTGGTGTGCATCACTGAGTTGGTGACCATGCAGAATCCTGATTCCTTGTGGTTATCTTCCTTGTTTTGTTACAAGTGAAGTTGCACCCACCAATACTCCTCTCCTTCATCCATCACAGGGAAACCTTTGTACATAGCTGCACCATGTATCCCCATGGTAACCATAAAGTTCTTGAGGGCTTTTGGAAATTCAGTCTCACACTCCAAAATCATGGTCATGAGTGGTACCTTCCTTACGGCTTTGTTGAGGGAGTTCATCTACAAATTGAGATGAGAAATAAGATTAGAAAAGTTTACGAGAAGAAAAGAAAAGTGTAGAAAATTTTCAAAGTGTTGAAATTTTTCCTTAGTGGTTTCTAATCCAATCCTAGGGTTATAATCCTACAGGCAACACAATGCTCTAATACCATCTGTAAGATCCCTCCCTTATAAAGGTAAGGATCCCTGTGATTGCAATGTTAGTCCCTGGATCAAATGCTAGCATCCACAGTTTAAGATGAAGTACACAGAAACAAAGGTCATTATTACATCGTCATTCCAGAGATAACATAGTCTTTTACAACTCCATGGCCATAGGCCTAATACAAGAGTTTAATCATAACAATATAAATAAAGTCTTCATCTTCATGTGCCACAGGCAAGCATGTTGAGTGTAGACTCATAACCCCTAATCATCATCAGAGTAACCTGCAACATCACAAGTTACAGCCATAGTGGGTCCATACATTGGAATAGTATTGGCAAGTGATACCTTAGTAGAATATTAGCATCTAGTTACTACATGAATTTGGCTAAGTGTAGCTTAGGCTTGCTTTGCTCAAAAATAGGTTTTACCTATCAGTTGAAAACACTAAGTTTTTGTTTGGCAAAAACTTTCCCAAGGAACCACCAATAGAAATTGGTGAACCTTCACCCTTGTTCAACCACAAGTTTTAATGCTCAAATTGTCCAATAGAAAATTGGGATGAGGATATTCTTGATATCTTCCATGTCTTAATGCTCAAATTGTCCAATACCAGGGACATGGCTAAGTACTTAGATTCTTCCATCTGCAGAGGTTGTGAACTTTCCCCACAAGACTTGATTTTCACCAAGACAGGACCTTTCGGAAGCCTTCCCTTAGACCAAAATGGACGCGCTCCAAACCTATCATTCCCGTAACACCAACTGTCCATTTGGCTAAGTTATTGCAACCTATATGATCCAGGCAGAGCCCATAATGCCATGTGGCTGCACTAGAAGCTTCTTAA